>JAYESD010000008.1:171178516-173578516 GCA_036927565.1 Tuctoria greenei | reverse complement strand
AAGATGGTGTACTTCTCAGCGTACGCCATGGTGGGGTTGATCCCACCATTCTTGAGCTTCATCTTGATGTTGTTGGAATTCTACGGCCTCCAACTGCATCACCTTGGTCCGCACTCCCTTCTGCTCATGTCCACTTTTGTCTACATCTGCGAGATGTGGGTCGGCATGCCTCCCTGCATCGACTTGTTTTGGACCTTCTTCACAGCTCATTCCACTGGCAAGGGGACAAAGTTGCTTGGCTTCTACTACTTCGTGAAATGCAAGAACTGCCCCTTAAAGTACTTGAATTCGTTCCCCTCTGGCAAATGGGACGACTGGAAGAAAGATTGGGTTGTCATTGCAGTGGAGGAGCATGATAGGTTGGAGCTACCCCAAGGACTCCCCAACATCGACACCGGTGCCTGGAATGTAGTTCCGAAGCTGTCGAATGCATTCAACCCTGTCCTGACTAGGATCCGAGAGTGTGTGGAGGGTGGAGTGACCCCCCCCCCCCAGATGGTTTTCGCAAATTTCTTGGTGAACAGGTGGGCTCCGCTGAGGAGGAGGGAGAAGCTCGCCTGGGCTTTCAACAGCGTGATGGATGATGACCAGATTGAAACCGGTTTGAAATCCAACTTGGATGACGAAGCTTTGAAGCTCCATCTCAAGAAATTTCAGCATGGGCTTGTTGACGACGACGCCTTAGCTCCGCCGGTTGCTTTCTTGCCCTTAAACATGATTCTAGAGATCAGCAGGGAGCTCCGGAGGAAGATACCGGCGCTAGACGACCTTGGCGGGGTAGAAAAGCGCCGGACCTCCGGGGTTGTAATCCCCAGAGCTTCCGAGGAGGTGGTCGCCCCTGCTCCGAGCCAGAGGGTTGAAGACATTGGCAAGGGCAAGGGCAAGGAGCCAGCCGAATCTTCTAGCCAGAAGAGGAAACTGAAGCACGCAGATGGGAGGTCTGTCAGGCCTGCTCCATCTACAATAGCCCCTTCTCCCCGACGAGGGAGGTCTTCTGCGGCTACACCTCCTCCAATGCAAGCGTCCTCGAGAGGCGTCAGTTCTGGAAAGTTGACTCTGGACCCGATGCCAGCGAGGGGCTCTAGGTTCGTAGGTTCTTCCCGGCCGAGGGAGACCTCGGCTGAGGCAACACCAACGGTGTCGACAGGTTCCGGGAAACATTCCAGAGTTCCCCCCGCGCCAACCACAGCAAGCTCCGGCTCCGAGCCTCCAGTGAAGAGGTTCCGCGTCGATTGGTGCGGTAACTTCCCAAGGTAAGTTTTGCTTTCTCACCTTGATTTGCTACTCTTATTTTTGTCATCGCTAGAAGCTCTCGTGGTAGCGCCAGACCACGGGGGGGGGGGGGGGGGTGAGGCTCCAGTGTAGGAGGTGGAGATGTCGGAAGCTCCGACGTCTGAGCCAGAGGTTCCCAAGGCTCCAGTCCCTGCACCAGAAGTTGTTGCGGGGCCAGTGGTGCCAGAAGCTCTAGCCCTTGAGCTGGAAGTCGTTGAAGCCTTGGCCATTGAGCCAGAGATGATCGAGGATCCGGTCACTGAGCCGGAGGTAGTTGAAACTCCGGCCCTCGGGCCGGAAGTTGTTGACGGTCCGGCTGCTGAGCTGGAAATGCTTGAAGCTCCGGTTGCTGAACCGGAAGTGGCTGAAGTACCGGAGTCTGAGCCAGTGGTAGCAGAGGCACCGGGTGAAGCTGCAACCATCGCTCCAGAGGTAACTGCTCCGGAGTGTCCGTGCCAGAGCCGGAGCACCATGAGGAAGTGGCGGCAGGTTCTCCACTCGCGGAGTCGGTAACTGAAGACCCGGAAGCAGTACCTTTGACTTCTGCTCTTGAGGTGGAAGTTCCCCCAGTGGGATCTTCCTCAATAGCAGCCGAGGAGCTCCCGGTAGGCGGCCCTAGTGCCGCAGAAGCTTAGGGAACCACGCTTGTAGAGTAGGACCCTCTTTCTGTTATGGAGAATCCCCTGGAGCCAGCGGAGTTAATCCAGCAGGCCCGAAGCCTATCCCCTTGGCGTTGTCCATAGACAATGTCTGCTCGAGCCTCCGACAGGTTCAACTCGCCTTCGATCATCAGAGCAAGGTCCATGAAGAGGAGCGCCACACCTTGAGGCGTTGGCACAACAGGCTCCATTTTGAGACAAGGCTTGCTCAGATGAGGCTTGTTGACCATAAGGAGTGGATCAAGAGGGAGACGGCCCGGATGGAATACTGGGGCAAGCTGCTGGAGGAGAAGGAAACCACCATCAGGGCCCTCGACACTAATTCTCGGGATATTCTCGAGCATGATAAGGAGAGGAGTGATGCTGCTGATGAGCATCACAAAAACCTCATTGCACTGAACGAGATTCTCTAAAAGCGTCGGGCGAACCTTGATGTGAGAGAAGAAAAACTCCTGGAGCAACAGGAGGATGTTTTGAAAAGGGAGGAGGAGGTCACCCAGAAATTGACTCTGGGTGTGCAGAATTTGGCAGATCGCACTAAGAAGTTGGATCTGTGGAGTGAGGAAGAAAAGGAGAAGTATTGGAGGTTGGGGCAGGAGCTCTCGAAAAGAGAGGCTGATGTTGCCGCCAAAGAAGGCAAAGTGAGGGGCAGGGAGAAGGACCTGGCCGAATGACGGAACCGCATCCACCTCCGAGAGACAGAGCTAACCAACCGCAAAAAGAAGGTTGCTGAGAATATGCAGCAACATGCCAAAGTGGTGGAACGCCTTGCTCGGGACAGTTCGGAGCTAGAGGCCGCCCGGAGGTCACTGGAGGAGCTGCAGAGCTCGAAGGCAACCGAATCCCTGATGGTATGGGATTTTCTGGGACGTGCGGAAGGGGCCCTTGTGCCCCTTGGCTTCAGTCCAGTACGCCTGGAGGACCCAGCACAGGAGCTGGACCAGACGCTGGTGGCGCTTGGCTCTGCTGGGAGAAAACTCAACGCAGTGTGTAATGTCATTGCTGATCAGCTGGAGACGGATGGGAAATATCTGGCCAAAAATGTCGCCAAGTATGTTTTGGCGTGTTACAAAAGCCGAGACCCCTAATTCTCCCTCGATCAAGTCTTTAAAGTACTCATTACCGAAGAGGAAGATGTCTCCAAAGCTAGTGTCCAAGAGGCTGCTAAGAAGGTTGCTTCGTTTTTCCACAGGACTTAGATCCTCCAGTAGCTAGGACCTTTTCCTTTTGCCCTTTGCTGTAACCCCAATTTTGTAATCCAGTACTTTGAATTAATGAAATCCACTCTTTTGCCATGAATTTCACTTTGTCTTCAATATACTATGCTCTGTCTTGTTGGCCCCCTGGTATATGTGCACAATTGGAGTGTGTACATGTACCAAAAGGATTTAATAGTATGTTGATGACTTGAACACTTTGAACTTGTAGGTTTTAGGTCTGAAGTCTTTATCTCTGATACATCAACGGCTGGCCCCCTGGGGCTGTCGGAGCTTGATAGCTCCGATGGAACTCACCATGAACATGTAACACGTCGACGGTGGGCCCCCTAGGATTTATCGGAGCTTGATAGGTCCGGTAGCTCTCGATGTCAATGCACTAATTGTCAACGGTAGGCCCCCTGGGGTTGTTAGAGTTTTGTAGCTCCGACGGCACCCACTGTCAACATATAGAACATCGACGGTGGGCCCCCTTGGAGGATGTCGGAGCTTAGTAGCTCCGGCGTCGTCCACCATCACTATGAGTTTCTATTTTTTTGCACATTAGAGACAAGAAAAGAGTAAAATTTTTCCTCTTGTCTATGAATCATTTGTGACTTATCGTTCTTATTTGAACTTTAGATCCGAAGAAACTCGATATGGTAACAAGCATATTGTTATAATCTTTCTAGATCTGCAGGCCTTTTTAGTACTCACCCTACTGAGGTCTGCTGGAATTTAGGTAGAGTTGCGTACTTAGGGTGCAGAACCAGGCTAAGTCAATAGCACACTCCGAACCTATGTTGGCTTGGCGTTCAGGCAAGTAGACTATGCAGCAATGTTAGGATCCAAAAAGATCAACAATATAACTTGTAACTCATATGAATAACTTGGACTAAGGCTTAAAAAGCACTGCGCAACTTTATTATAGACAAGAAGGATAAAAATAAATATTCAAAAAATCAAGCCTTATACATAAATAAATGCACGTGGAGTCTGTTTTCAGACAACAATGTCTTCCATTATAGGTCCAAATTACAGGGGAGACAAGGACACACTTAGGGTACAGGACCGAGCTAAGTGCGCTATACATCTTGTACTAGCCCAGGGCAGATAGCTACACTTTTAGTCTTGTGACTGTATCAAGTGTACTTGAACTTTCCAGACCCTCCCGGAGGGGTCCGGATATTCTCTCGGAGGACCTACCCATCTTTGTATAGCGACTCTATAACATACATCGTGCGTAATTATAGACTCACCTTCGTGATTCTAAGCATAAAACTTATGAAGGTGCTCGATGTTCCAAGGATTAGGAAGCGGAGTCCCATCCTCAGTTGCCAAGCGAACGCATCCGGGTCGGGATACTTTGATCACTCGGAAGGGACCTTCCCAGCTGGGGGAAAGTTTATTCATCCCCTCACGAGTTAGTATTTTCCACGGCACTAGATCACCTTCTTCAAGCTGTCAGTTGCGCACATGACTTTGATGATAGTGCCGGAGCGCTAAGCGATAGCGTGCATTCTAAACACCTGCTTGGCACCTTCCCTCGTCGACGAGGTCAAGGTCTTCACGCTGGAGCTAGTCCTGCGCGGCTTCGTTGAAGGTCCGGACCCGGAGGGACCCCATGGTGATCTCCGGAGGGAGGACTGCTTCAGCTCTGTACACTAGGAAGAAGGGTGTCTCCCCAGTTGACTGGTTAGGTGTTGTCCTATTTGCCCACAATGTGGACATAAGCTCTTCAATTCAGCTGGCTCCATGCTTTTTTAGGTGCTCGTATGTGCGCGTCTTGAGTCCTTTTAGGATTTCTGCATTTGCTCTCTCGGCTTGGCCATTACTTGTTGGGTGAGCTACTAAGGCGTAGCTAAGTTGCATGTTGAGGTCTTCGCAATATTCTTGAAATGCAACACTTGTAAATTGAGTTTCGTTGTCAGTTATGACTTTGCTCGGAACTCCAAATCTTCATATAATGGACTTTAAAAACTTGATAGCTGATTGCTTGTTAATTGTCACAACTGGAGTTGCTTCTGGCCACTTGGTGAACTTTTCGATGGTGACATACAGGAACCTGTAACCTCCGACGGCTTTTGGGAATGGTCCCAAGATGTTCATGACCCACACATTGAATGTCCATGTAGGAGGTATCATTTGCAGTGATTGAGCCGGTGTGTGAATCTGTTTTGCGTGAAACTGACACGCTTCACACTTTTTCACTAGCTCGACTCGATCCTGGAGTGCTGTAGGCCAGTAAAAGCCATGCCGGAAGGCTTTACCAACCAATGTGCGGGAAGAAGCATGGTTCCCACACTCACCTCCATGGATTTCCACGAGGAGTTCGCAGCCTTCTTCCCTTGCAATGCACCGCATTAGGATGTCATTGACACCACGCCGATAGAGATCCCCTTCTACCAACATGTATCTTTTAGCTAATCTGACAATTCAGTCAGCGTATACACCTTCTTCAGGAAGGAAATTATCCTTCAAGTAGCTCCGGATCTCCGAGATCCATGCATTGGAGATAACTTGAGCTTCTGAGTTTTGCGTGTTGGTTAGCTCGGAGCTTCCGGCAGCACCTACGACCCTTGGTGGATGCCATGATAACAGGGCCACCGGGACTGCCAGCTTCGGGGTGTTGGTCTCGCCCCCTTCGCTCAGTTTGGTAGGATGAGCTGTTGGTCTTGACAACATCTGGATGAAGATTCCGTCAGGAGACGGAGCTCCGGTTGAAGCCTTCATTGAGAGTTCGACAGCTTCAGCGTTATAAAGACGTTGAACATGATGGAGATCCAAGACTTCGAAGTCATTCTGGAGCCTCTGGACTTCAAGGAGATAAGTAGCTAGTTGGGGATTGTTGCAACAATATTCACCTTTGACTTGTTTGATGATGAGCTGTGAATCACCCTTCACCAACAGTTGTTTGACACCATAGGATAGTGCCACCTTGAGTCCGTAGATGAGAGCTTCATACTCCGTCATGTTTTTAGTCGCCTTGAAATCAAGGTGGACCATATATTTGACCTTCTCCCCGGTCGGAGCGAAGAGAAGAATTACAGCTTCGGCCCCCTGCTTCTGCACGGAGCTGTCGAAATAAAGAGTCCAGTGAGGTTCGGTGAATATCGGGACCTTGGGTTCCGATTTCTGCTCACTGCCCCCCCCCCCCCCCCCCCCGGATTTGATGGAGAGGGAGTCCATTTCGCCACTAAGTCAGCCAAAGTCAGACGCTTTATTGCTTGTCGTGACACAAATTTGAGATCAAACTCGGCCAGCTCTGCTACCCACTTTGCGATGTTCCCAGTAGAGTTTGGGTTATGCAAAATAGCGCACATTGGATAAGAATTTACCACTGATATTTTGTGGGCTTGGAAATAATGGTGGAGCTTTCTTGAGGCGATAAGAACTGCGTAAAGCAGCTTATGCACCTCAATGTATCTGGTCTTGGCATTGTGGAGTACTTCGCTGATGAAGTACACTGGGCGCTGGACGGTTCGAACCCTCTCGGAGGGGCCCGTAGCTTCCTCTCTATTGGCCCAGACCCTCCCAGAGGGGTCCGAGCCTTCTTGTTGAGCTTCTTGGACCCTCCCAAAGGGGTCCAGAACTTCTTCTTGTTCGACCCGGACCTTGTTAGAAGGGTCTGAATCATCTTGGTCGGCCAGGTGAACCCCCTCGGGCGAGTGGGGTTGATCTCCTAGTACTTCGCCTTGAGGTTCCGTGTCTGGGAGCTGGGACCCAGACACGCCTTCAGGTAGCTCCGGACCCTTCGGGGGGGGGGGGGGGGGGTTGAAGCTCCTGAACTGGATGTGGCTCCGGTCTTTCCGCAACCAGAACCATGCTGACAACTTCTGTAGTTGCAGAAATGTAAAGCGGTAAAGGCTCACCAGGATACGGAGCTACCAAGATTGGTAGTGTGGTGAGGATTTAGTTCATCTCTTGAAATGTGTTTTCTCCTTTTTCATACCAATGAAAGGGTTCGGTCTTCCTCAAGAGTTTGAAGAAGGGAAGTGCCCACTCTGCCAGTCTTGAGATGAACCAGCTGAGCGCAGCTAGGCATCTAGTTAATTTCTGGATGTCCTTGATGCGAGCTGGGGGCCGCATATCTTCAATGGCCTTGATATTCGCTGGGTTTGCCTCAATTCCTCGGTGATTCACAAAGAAACCTAGTAGCCTCCAGGAGCTAACCTCGAAGACACACTTGTCTGGGTTCAGCTTGGTGCGGGTAATGCGCAGCTTGTCGAAGACGGCTTGCAAGTTATCAAGGAGTGACTCCTTGTTCCTGATTTTCACGACGATTTCATCGATGTACACCTCCACCAAGTCTCTAATTAGCTCTCCAAATGTTTTGTACATAGCTCGCACAAAGGTTGAAGCAGCATTTTTGAGACCAAAGGGCATGGCAGTATAACAATATAATCCATCTACTGTTATGAAGGCAATATGCTCTTCTTCTTCTTTAGATTTTAGATTTGATGATATACAGAATATGCATCTAAGAAACACAACAGCTCACACCCAGAGGTGGAGTCCACTATCTGATCTATTCTAGGTAGTGGAAATGGATCCTTTGGACATGCCCTATTTAAGGCGGTGTAGTCGATACACATCCAAAGATTCCTGCCAGCCTTGGGCACCACGACTGGGTTTGCCAGCCATTTCGGATGAAACACCTCCCAAATGAAACCAGCTTCAAGCAGCTTCTTGATCTCATGTCAGATGAAGTTTTGTCGCTCAATTGATTGCTTCCGGGGCTTTTGGTGTACAGGCCGTGCATCGGGATAGATCTTCAGGTTGTGCTCAATCACCTCCCTCGAGATCCCAGGCATTTGTGACGGTTGTCAGGAAAACACGTTAACATTCGCCCGGAGGAAAGTGATGAGCACGAGTTCCTATTTGTTGTTCAGACCTCCTGATATACGGGTGGTCTGAGCAGCATTCGAACCTATTTGGATGACTTTGACGGGAACATTGGTGTCGCCGCTTGGTTGCACACGAGGTGCGGAGGTTGAGCCTCGATGACGAATGCTCAGAGGTTTCAGAGCTGGCTCCTTACCAGATGCTTCCTCCTGCGCTCTAGCAAGCGCGTGGAGTTCTTCCAATGCAGTGATTCCTGCAGTGCGATCCCCGTGGATCCGGAGAGCGCCTGAAGGTGTTGGCGTCTTCAACACCAAGTAGCCATAGTGAGCAGCGGCCATGAACTTGTACAAGGCAGGCCTGCCCAGTATGGTGTTGAACGGCAAACTCATATGCGCCACGTCAAAGACCAGCTTCTCGGTTCTATAGTTCTCTCGAGTACCGAAGGTCACCGGGAGTGTGATGGAGCCGAGAGGGGTAATGGCCCCCAGACCTACCCCTGAAAAAGGTCGAGAGGGGCGAAGGTCCAAAGGTCGAAGCTGGAGCTTGACGAAGGCTTTGAAGCTTATGAGTTTCAGTCCTGCACCTCCGTCCACCAGTTAATGGTGGAGTTGAACATTGTTAACGGTCGGAGACACCATCAACGGGAGTTGGCCAGCTCCGATCATGTTACGAGGGCAATTCTAAGCATCAAAAGTGATGGGAGTGTCCATCCACTTCCGATGAGGCTCCGCCCTGGCGGTTTGAGCTGCAGCTGCCATGTCCTGCCGCATTGTCTTGAGGATGCGGTGAGAGGTAATGTCCCAAGAACCACCATAAATGGTGTTTAGGGTCTTTCGGCGCTCATTGTCAAAGACGTCGGAGTCGTCGTCGATGTGTTGTAGATAGCCTTCAGGACCTTCTTGGGGTACTAAAAACCAAGCTCCTCCTCAGTCGGAGCTTCATCGACTTTTTGCTTTCCTTCCCACTGGCGGAAAGGAGCTTCTTCCCTGCGCTTGTTGTAGCGCTCGGCAAGGTTCTGGACCTCTCGGCATTCTTCCAGATTGTGCTTGTCCATCTTGTGGATCGTACCCCACACTTTGGAGCTGTCGCCGTCTTCTGACGATGGTCGAGGTCGTTTCTCGGGGTGTGGCCCCCGGCCACCCGGAGCTGTAGCAGCTGCAATAGAAGGTGTGCCGGCCGACGGCTTCTTCTTGCCATTGGTCTTCTTTTTCCTTTTTCCACTACCGGGGGTAGTGGCTTCAACCTTGGAGGTTTTTTTGTTGGCCTGCGGAGGTGGTTTGGAGTGCATTTCACGGCCCTCCGCAGCTTTGGCACATTTGTTTGCTAGGATGAAGAGTTATGTGACGCTGGTGACTTCTTTGGTTGCCAGCTTCTCTAGCATATTTTTGTCTCGAACGCACTGTCTGAATGTGACAATAACAGAAGCGCTTGAGATTGAGGGGATGGTATTGCGTACATGAAAAAATCACTGGATAAAAGAATCGCAACGACTCTCCTATTTTTTGCTGGACAACAAAAAGGTCCAGTTCAGTGTCAGGTCGAGTGTATGAACTCCCGAAATTGGCAGTGAACTTTTGCCATAACTCCGCCCAACTGTTGATGGAGTCAGGCTTGAGGCTCATAAACCAGGACCTAGCAGTCCCAGTTAAAGCCATTGGGAAGTAGTTGGCCATCATAGCCTCATTGCCCCCCACCGCAAGTATAGCGGTGGAGTAGATTTGAAGAAACTCGGTGGGGTTAACAGTCCCATCGAACTTCTCCGGCAAATAAGGTCAGAACTTCTATGGCCATCAGGCCATAAACAGAGCAGAATAGCCTCCCCGTACTCCCTGAGGAGCAGAGTTGTCCCGAGCCTCTTGCCTCTCACGAGCACACTCGATATGGACGCGGTCGTCCTGCTGCCGGTAACGGCGATCGAGTTCTGACCGTAAGTCATGAGTCAAAACCCTAGTGAGGGTGTGGGTGCATTGTGCCCCGGAAGGCAGCGAAGTCACCTGCTGAGATACAACACGCCGTCGGTGCTGTGACACGTGAGGACCAAGTATTCCATACAAGGTCCTACGTTGAGTTGTTGCCTGCCCCGAAGGGGGAGGACCTTGGTTACTAATGGCATCGGCTGCAGCTGCAACCAGATGCTGCACATCAGCGCACCACTTCTCCATCGCACCCTGGGGTGCTCTGGGCGCTGGTGGGCGCTCCAACAGAGTTCGCGCGTTCTCAGGGTGTTGTTTGCCGATGTTGTGACCGACACAAGTACCTCATCCTGTTGTCCAACATTGTTTGCTGGGGCAGATGGTGCTGGTGGTGGCATGACGCCCATCGGGACAATGGTGCCTGTTGGCTGCTGCATGTTAGAGGGATTGCCTCCAACAGGTTGTTCAGCATGGTTGCTGTTGGAAGATCATGCGGCGGAGTTTACCATCTTGCGATCTCAGGCGCCCCTACCTGGCGCGCCAAATGTCGAAGAGTATCAACGACACTTCCTTCGGTACTACTAAATGTAGCCCGTGGAGGTTCTTGTATTGGTTTGGGCGTGCGGAGATCAAGAACAAGATGGTGACACAAGTGATTTACGTGGTTCGGACCGCCTGAGCGTAATACCCTAATCCACGGGGTGTGTGTTGTTGTATTGAGTCGCCCTAGTATGCGTGTGAGCTTCGCTTCACCTAGCTTGTCTGCGTATTGTGAGGTGTAGTCCTTTTATAGTCCAAGGACTGGCTGTTACAACATTTGCCTGGCCCGACATGTGGCCCTGGCGTATTTAACCACCTAAAACACAGTCTATGAGTATTAAGCGTGATTAATAGGGTGATAAAACGCCTTAATGGCTGCGTTACCCCTATTGACAGTCCACTGATTGTGTGTCATTAATATGCATTAATGAAACGTAATCAGGTCTTGTAACTGTCTTTTAATTTTCCTTGAATGTTCGTGTTGTTGGATATCCTTCAACGTCTCTGTTGGTGTTGTAGGTCCGGAGGCTCCACACGTGGCAGCTCTGGAGCTTCCAATCGCGGTGAGATGGGTCCGGAGCTGTTATACACGTGGTGGCACCGGAGCTTCCCTCTACTGGGGGGTTAGGTCTGGGTTATTATCCACGTGTCAACTCTGGAGCTTCCCTCTGTTGGAAGTTCAGCTCTAGTCTTATATTACACGTGGCTATCTTGGAGCTACCCATATGAGGGAGGCGGGTCCAGTGTCGTATGACATGTGGGGCCTGAGGAAACCTTCAACTCTGACAGGTGGAGCTCTCTTGCACTTCTTGCGGTATCATGGGGTACTCAGTACGTAGGGTACCGACAATTGCCCTCGTCACAAGTCTGGTATTACATGTTTGCACGAGAGGACGAAGATATTCAAGTTGAGTTGTACGGAATCGGAAGTCATTGACGTCTTGTCAACCATAGCTTCTAAATTTGACCAATCCATATGATAGTTGTCTCAAGTCTTGATAGACATCAGCATCTTTTATGCACTGTCCAAAATATAAAGTTATAAGAGTAATACTCATAAGTTATAAGAATACTTCGTAAATCTTGGTAAGTTAAGGAGAAAATGTAACACGATCTCAAAACCGGGATAGGAAATAAGGTCATCCGTTTATTCCATCCTGTCACATCGCTTCTACTTGTTTGCTCATAGGTTCATGCCTATGTGTCCAATTTTGCTTGTAGAACTCACTTTACGAAAAGTAAACTTTTTATAATAGATGCATTGCAAAATATGTTGATTATCATAAATGTAGAACAAATACTTACTCAAAATATTTTTCCATCTCATCTACATTAGCATACATGTAGTGGAAAGCAACATTTCTTTCTTCTGCAACATAAATGTAGAGCGTGCTACTACCAACAGTAGTGTTTCTTGTTGCAAAAATGGAGAGATCGCTACAAGAAGGTTGTTTATCCATATTGTATCGCATTTCCAAAGTATTGACATTGTATTCTCTACAAAGTAAACTCTTGAAAAGTATCCTACATCCTTAAGAGTAATGATTCGACGATGCACCCTTCCGCCTTTGCCCTGTAATGAACCATTGGTTACAGATATCTTAGTGCTCTTTCAATATGATACATCAACCTATATTGCACGGGGCCGCCCACTTTAACTTGACATAGAAGATGGATAAGGAGATGTTGCATTGGATTGAAGAATCTTGGAGGATTTTTTTTCATCTTACATAATAGTGTCGGTATCTCCTTCTCCAACTTACTCATCATCTTTATCGTAATTTCTTTAGCAGAGAGTTGTCTATAGCAGTAGCTAAGCTCGGCTAACACCATCCAGACCGCATCATCAAAATAGCCTCAAAACATAATAGGTAGGGGTCTTTCCATAATTATGTGATAATCATGACTCTTCAATCCAATGAGCTTTTCTGTCTTCACAGTCACGGCTTGTTTCAGACTAGTTGCGTAACCATCTGGGAGTTTCAAACTTTTCAACAATTTGAGGACTTCTTTCTTTTCTTTAGCTCGATGACAGAAAGATCCACATTCGGAGAGCTCAAGAGTTGGAAGCTTACAAAGCTCTACTAGATCCTTTCGAGCCTTTATATTTTCTTTCGTTTTGCCCATCATATCCATGCATGTGGTTATGATACATTCACCCATGTTATGATTTTAATGCATGGCATCAATGTCATGCATCAGAAGCAACGACTTCACATGCGGTAGCTCCCGAAGTCCACAGATGTGAGTTCAATTGGGTTCCTCTATGTAACCTACAAAATATCTAAGATGACCTTCATCTGGCACAAGTTTGTCCAACATATAATAAATTTATGGCCCGTTTAGATGTTTCGGTGGTCCTTTTGTGATAGTCCTTTTTGAAGATATTCCTCTGTTGCCTAAACATATGATTTTGAGGCAACTAACGTCTGTGACAATCAAAGTTGCATAATGTTGACGGTCGTTATATATCAATTTCGACCATCAATATAACTCAATTATATGAGGGAATAATTATTTCTTATACACACCATTATTAGATTTAATATAATTCCACTTGTACTTGGAGAAAAATTGCATGGAGGAGTTTTTATGCAGAAATGGAGGATAATTAGGACAGCAATCTTGAAAAGTGCCACCTCAGCCAATCACGTGATGACATGTGGCATCACATGGATCCATGAACCCATTTCCAGTCGTATCCGAGGGAATCCAATGGTAATTCACGAGGGGGTGGAACATGGCCCACATATTAGTCACCCGGAGGAAGCACATCTGAGGGGGACTCAGGACCAGGTCGGTCGGCCCCCTAGATCGGTCGACCTTGCCCTGGCGCCAAACCTGATCAGCTTCCACATGTTGGTACCTCATGGCTCCCTGAAAGTGGTGAAGACTGATTCGCGCACTAATAATGGTGGGAACCACCCCTACTTTGTGTATAAATTGGGGGGTTTCCTCACTTCTCCCACACACCACTCAAGCATTCTCTCTTGTATTACACTAGTGCTCTCTTAGTCCTTAGTGGATGTTAGGCTGTAGAGAGGGGCCTCTAGTGTCAAGTCCAAATTGGGAAAGGTATGGCTCATGTATCTTTTCTTTTATTTGTGTCATTATACTTTATATTAATATTATTAGTCTTTACTTATTCATATACTTGGATTAAGTGGTCCTTGTTTATTTGCGGAGTCTATGTATGTGCTAGATGTAGATATTGTTATGATCTAGTCATAATGCTAATATCTTATTATCATAAACATCATAGAATACCATTATAGTTTAATTAGGTATTAATATGATTATGTTTATATGATAGTGCTTGGTCCCAACATTGGTTTCAACGATGTTTATGTTAGTCATAACATTAGAAAGGTACTTATATTGTAGCTCTTAAGGTATTTACATGCATGTAAGTGTAGTGCTTATATCGTTAAGTGGCGTTGGATTTGTCATAGATTCACGGTTTGTAGGGGTAGGCGGCGGGTGATGACGGCCTTGTCTGTCCCTTGTAATCCCTCACATTCAGCTATGTTGCAGGTCGTGGCGGGAATCGTGTTGATGTTGTTAGGGGTAAACCCGTGCTCGATATGTTGGACACTAAACTCTAATACTCATTGTTAGAATACCCATATGTACACTAGTAGGATATGTAAATGAATACTTAAAGCATAGTAGGAGTAGCTCCATACCTAACTTGACCTCCATTAGGACATTCTTACCCTTTAGAGTAGTTTGTTTAGGTGTGTTTCACACTACCTCATTAAGTTATTTACCCATCAATATTGGATCCCTCACTAGAACACCCTATTCTCTCTTTGATCTTGCCACTCTTCTACCTTGCCTTCCTTTCGGATAAACAAATATGATACCTTAGGGAATACTCTCGAGTGAAGCAGTACTTTTTATGCGCTTGTAGAACTTATCTTGCTTTGGCTTAGGTTAGCCTAGTGCTTCTGCAGAACTAGCCTTTGCTGCTAGGATGAACTGTAGACATTAATAAATATTTTGTTGTGCTTGGTACTTTTGCAAAATAAAACACTGTAGCAACTCCTGATTAACAACCTAAGTCTCTATCTTTGCTTCGGGGCGAGCAAAGGATAAACTTGGGGAAGTTTATTGACAGTCGTTATATACTAATTTCTACCGTAAATACAACTCAATTATGTGAGGGAATAAATATTTCTTACACATATCTTACTTAGATTTAACATACACTTGTACTTAGAGAAATAGTGCATGCAGGAGTTTTTATGCAGAAATGATAGAGAATGAGGGGAGCGATTATGAAAAATGTCACCTCAGCCAATCATGCGACATCATGTGGTATCACATGGATCCATGAACCCATTCTCAGACATATCCGAGGGAATCCAACGACAATTCATGCGGGAATGGAACATGGGCCCACATATAAGTCACTCGGAGGAATAGAGGTGATCATTCAGTTAACCGAAACATTTCAATTCGGTTTTCCAATTTTTTTTTTCAAAATTTGGTTCCGAAATATTAAACACAAATCGGAAAACTGGTACATCGATTAACCGAGAATTTCGGTTCGGTTTCCGGTTAATCAGAAAAACCGGACTTCAATCCTAACCCGTGGATCTCTCTCGAGGTCATTGGGGGCAGGGGCCAGGGCTCGGTAGCCGCCGGAAACGGTCATGGGCGCGGTGCTGTGCTGGGCGATGCAGTCGTGGGGCGGAGAGGCAAGGCGCGGCGCGGCGGCCGTGGGGCGACAGGGCGCGGCGGCCACGGGCGAGGCGCGGTGGCTGTGGGGCGACGGGAGGGTAGCGACACGCCATGTCATGCTGCGGTGGCGCACAAGGTCGCGGCGGCGGCTGGCGGCGCATGAGGTTGCAGTGCCCATTGCTGAAGGGCCGAGTGTACGTGAGAGCGAGGCGTGTTCGCCCGTCAAAGGCGGCAGCAGTGGGCAGGCATGATCTTCGAAGCCTTGGTGGATGCAGCGTCCGTCGGTTGTGCGGCCACGGTGGGTGCGGCTGTGGAAGGCGGTGCCGGCGTCAAGGTGTCCAATTGGTTGTCGAATGGCGGCACGTTAGCTCAACCTTAGGGATGTGGTGCGTTGTCTGGCAGCTATAGAGGGCAGCACGCCAACACAAGTGTGGAAGATGGATCGTTGGCCTGGGCTGTTAGGCCTTAGTGGGCTGATATAACTCGGTTAACTGAAATTATAAACCTAAACCGAAAAAAACAAATTGGTCTTCACAGTTTAACAACTGAAATAATCTCGGTTTGGACTGTTTTAGTTAATTCGGTTTCGGTTCTGGTGTTTTTTTGTCCACCCCTATGGAGGAAGCACAGCCCGGGGGGGGGGGGGGGGGGGGAACTCAGTCAACTTCCACGTGTTGGCTTCGCATGGTTCCCTAAAGACGGTGAAGATTGATTGACACGCTAATTATGGCAGGAACTGCCTGTACTCCGTGTATAAATAAGGGATATCTCACTTCTCCCACACACCAGTCAAACATTCTCTCTTGTATTACACTAGTACTCTCTTGGTCTTTAGTGGAGGTTAGGCTGTATAGAGGAGCCTCTAGTCCGAAGTCCAAATTGGGAATGGTATGACTCATGTAGCTTTTATTTTATTGTGACATTATGCTTTATATTGATATCATTAGTCTTTACTTATTCCTATACCTGGATTAAGCGTCTGTTGTTTGGTTGTGGAGTCCATGTATGTGCTAGGTGTAGATGTTGTTATGATCTAGTCATAATACTCATATCTTTTATCATAAATATCATACACCGCTACTATAGTCTAATTAGGTATTAATATAATTATGTTAATATGAGTAAGTTAGTGCTTGGTCCCAACATTGGTTTCAATAATGTTTAGGTTAGTCATTGCCTTTGGAGGTACTTGTACTGCAACTCTTAAAGTATTTAATCAGCATGTAAGCATGATGTTTAGATCGTTAAGTAGTATTGGATGTCTCGTAGACCCACGGTTTGTACTGGTAGACGGCAGGTGGTGACAGCTCTGTCCATCCCTTGTAATCCCTTACGTTCGGCTACACCACAAGCTCTTGGCGGGAGTCATCTTGATGTTGTCAGAGGTAAACATGTGCCCGATATGTTGGATCACTAAGCTCTAATACTCATCGTTAGCGTACCTATATGTACACTAGTAGGCTATGTATATGAATACTTAAAGCATAGTAGGAGTAGCTCCATCCCTAACTTGACCTCCACAAGGACATTCTTACCCTTTAGAGTAGTTTACTTAGTGGTCCAACATATTGGGCATGGGTTTACTCCTGAGAATATCATGATGATTCTTGCCACGAACCTGCGGCGTAGCCAAACGTGGGCGATTACGAAGGACGGATAGGATTGTCACCACATGCCGCCTATCCTTACAAACTTTGGGTCTACGAGATATCCAACGCTACTCAATTATCTAAGCACCATGCTTACATAACAAGTAAATACCTTAAAAGTTGCAGTACAAGTACCTTTCTAAGGCAATGACTAACCTAAACATCGTTGAAACTAATGTTGGGACCAAACACTAAATTACTAATATTAACATCATTGTATTAATATCTAATTAGACTATAGTGGTGGTGTATGATGTTTATGATAGCATGATATTGGCACCATGACTAGATCATAACAACATCTATATCTAACACATACATGGACTACACAACCAAACAAGAAATGCTTCATACAAGTATATGAATAAGTAAAGACTAATGATATTAATAATAAGTATAATGTCACAAATAAAAGAAAAGATACATGAGTCATACCTTTTCCAATTTGGGACTAGAGGCTCCTCTCTACAGCCTAACCTCCACTAAGGACTTAGAGAGCATTAGTGTAATACAAGAGAGAATGCCTGAGTGGTGTATGGAAGAATTGAGGCACCCCCCTATTTATACATGGAGTAGAGGCGGTTCCTGTCACAATTAGTGAGTGAATCAGTCTTCACCGCCTTTAGGGAGCCATGAGGATCCAACATGTGGAGGAAGACTGAGTTTGGCGCCAGGACCAAGTCGGCCGATTAGGAGGGTCGACCGACCTAGTCCCGGGCCCCCACTTGGTTGTGCTTCCTCGGGGTGGCTTCAGGGTAAGCCATGACCCCCTTCCCAGGTAGAACACCCTTGGATATCCTCGGGTACGCCTGGGAATGAGTCATGGATCCGTCTGATGCCACATGTCATCGCCTGATTAGCTTGGGTGGTCCTTTTTAGGATTGCTCCCCTCATTCTCCATCATTTATGCATAAAAACTTCTGCATGGATTAGTTCCCCAAGTACAAGTGGATGTTAAATCTAATCATGATGTGTGTAAGAAATATTTATTTCCTCACATAATTGAGTTATATTGACGGGTGAAATTGGTATATAACGACCGTCAATAGTGTGTCACACTACCTTATTGGATCATCACGCTATAACACCCTATTCTCTCCTTGATCTTATCCTCTTCTACCTTGCCTTCCTTTAGGATAAACAAATACGATACCCTAGGTAATACTCTTGGGTGAAATGCTACAACAGTACTTTTCGTGCGCTTCGGAACTCATCTTGCTTTGGCTTATGTTAGCCTAGTGCCTCTACAAAACTAGCCTTTGTTGATAGGATGAACTATAGGCATTAAGAAATACCAACACAAACTTATCTTGACGACTAAGTCAAAAACAATTTGTGTCCAAATCATATATCGGGGTCAAATGATCGTGAGTGCTCCATGCAGAAAACATATTGTATGGCGGAAAATCATTGACCGACCACAAGTAAGCAACGTGTAGGTTAAATTTCTGCTTCTTGTAACAGTCATATGCCTTAATCCTATACACAACATTTTCAATTCTTCAATAAATGGTTTCAACATCATGTTGAGACGTGACACAGGATGATCTGGTCCAGATACGATGAGACAAAGGAACATGAACTCATACCTCAGACAAATAAAATGTTGTAGGTTGTATGGAGAGTAACAAATATAGACCAATAGGAGTATGGCTTGGCGTTTGTACTGAACGGCGAGAAGCCATATGTCGCCAACCCGATCCTAACATTTCTCGCATCACAACAAAAATCTGGATCAAACTGGTCCAACACCTTCCATGCCTCACTATCGAACGGGTGCACCATGACTTCATTGTTCTGACGTACACCTTATTTGTTCCATCTCATGTGTATGGCAGTTCTTTTTGATAGAAACATCCACTTTGATCAAGGTTTCACATGTAAGTAACAAAGATGCTTATGTGCGACTTCTGTCATCATATTATCACCATCGTCATTAACAACTTTGACAAACATCGATTTACCACATTTTAAGCACTTGTTCTCTTTGGCATGCTCTTTCCAAAAAAACATGCAGTTGTCTGGACACACATCAATCTTCTCATATTTTATACTGTGACCAGAAAACAATTTCTTTAAGGAATTTATGAGGTTGTGAAAGGATATCGCTGGTCAATCCGATGAGGTTGTTGTAGCAGTTATTGGAGAAGAAGTAGTTAGACTTATTGCCATAAGTCTAGTCATTAAAGTGAGAAGAGTCACTTTAGTGTGTTCCTGCGGTGGCTCTTCTGAAGCTTTGAGAAGCTTGAAGAACGTTTCAACCTTCGTTATAGGAGGATCATCTATAAGCTCTGATTGTATGGCGTTTAGCATCTCATCCATCCTATCACCGTGAAAGTTGTCTCACCGTGAAAGTTGTAGGAGGATCATCCTCTTCCACTTCTTGTACAGCTGGAGAAGTTGTCTCACCATGAAAGCTCCACACCTCATAACATGGCATGTAGCCATTTTGAGACAAGTATACCGAAACTGCCATTTTGTCCAAAAACTTTATATTCCGGCATTTTATACATGGGCACCGCACCTTATCCACCGTTGACAACAAAAAAGCTCGATCTATAAAATCATATGTTGTAACACCCTAAATTTTCGTATCATGCATTGCATACATGGTCATGCATTAAACACTAGTAGAATAAAAGAAAAATAATAAAACATATACATATACAAATATGTGTAGCAAAAGAAGAAAAAGAAAACAATAATTATAGCCTAAAACTTGTAATAGAGAATAAGTATAAAAATAATAATAATAATATATATAAATATATATAAATAATATATGTAACAATATATAAAAATAGAAAAATATTAATAATATATGTTATAAAAATAATAAATAATAAATATATAATATTAATAATATATATATAATATATATATATAATAAATTATATAATAAAGGAAAAGTAAAAAAAGAAAAAAAAAAGAAAAAGAAAAGAAAAAAAAATGGGCAACCCGACGGCCAGGCCAAGCGGCCCAGCCGGCCGAGCCGGCCCCGCTCCACCCCAGCGCCCCGAGGCGCCTGGCTCCCGGCCACCGTACGGCCCCGCTCCGCGGCCTCCCGCCCGCCTCCGACCGAACGCCCCGCTCGCCCGCGATTTTTTCCCGCCAGCGCCCGATCCTCCCGTCCCGACGCTCCCGTCCCGGATACGACCCCCTCCCGCACCGTAACCGCCTCCGATTCTACTGATGACGTACCCTAGCCACGCCCCTATAAAAGGAACCGAAGCCACGATGCTGCCGCCGCCAGAAGCAGCCGCCGAACAGAGGGAAAAAGGGGAGTCCAGAGAGCTGCGCCCAGGGAAGAAAAAAAGAGAAAAAGAAGGGGAAGAAGAGGGAGAAAAAGAGGAGGGCACCACCGTTCGCCGGAGATCGTCGCCGACATCGCGCCGCCGTCGTCGTGCCGCCGAAGGTCTGCTGCGCCATCCACTTCGTCTACGCATCGCTTTTGTTCCGCGACTGTCAAGCCGTCAGATCTACGGTAGGCATGTTCCCGATGCGAATTTTAGCGATCATATTGAACCTAATAGGCGTAACTTGATCGTAGTTGTGTCATAATTTTATTTTCAGCAGCATTAATCCACCCTAAAACCCCCGTAAACTCATATGAACACGTATGAACTAGTCGCATCTAATTAATAAACGACCGTAGTAAATTAATTATTAAACTGTGCATGCATGCATGTCATTGCATGTTGATTATTTTGTGTGCATTATGTTGAATTGTGTATGTTTTCTTGTATGTATGATCACGCGTAGAGGAACGTGCTCAAGAGGCCGCATACGAGGATTTCCAAAATCAAGACTTCGAAGCGCTTGAGCAACCCCATCCGCCGGAGCAAGGCAAGTGTCCTTGAAGCATATTGATCCTATTTTTAAATTAAATGTTTTGTTTGCGAACTTGCATGCTTGTGTCAAATTGATGGGAATCCTATGGTAGGAAGTTTACTAGTTTTGTTTGACCACCCTTGTCACCTGGAATTATGGTAGAGAGTCGGGAAGGGGTTTTTTACCTTTTTGCTTCGCTTAATTAATTGGGATGGCAAACAACACTACACATTTAATTATGCATCAATGATATTCTGGTTAATGTGAACTGGTCAATATGATGGGTGATCTAAGCAAGCATGGTTATGTGGATGGGTTGGATGTCATGGTGGTTTGCTTGCCTTAGATCTAAGGACCGGTTCATGCGAGAATATGCCAGGTCAACAGTGCCACCACAAGGCCAAGTATGGGTGCGGCGTAGCTAAATAATTAGGAGCACTGCTAGTATTGTATGGACCATTGGATGGCGCGGGGAATGGGAGTCGAGGAGGACTGCCCTGGGATCTGCATGGCACACGAGGGGGCCCGTGGGTGGGAGAATGGAGATTCAAGCCTGCCGGTGAAACCTTAGTGGGGCCGTACATACTAGTAGTCCCTTTTGAAAGGCTATTTTGTGATCTCTTGGCCACACACCTACGGAAGTGTGAGATGGCACAATGGAGGTTTCTTAGTCATCGAAAGGTGATGAAATCACAAACATGTGGGTAAAGTGGTACAACCTCTGCAGAGTGTTTAAAAACTATCATGATAGCCGTGCTCCCAGTTATGAGCGCCTGGATGACCTACATGATTAGAGTTGGAAATTGCGATTTGGGATGGTTATGGTTGGTTAATGGTTATGATTGGTTTATGGTTATGGGTTGGTAATGGTTATGGTTTATGGATTATGGTCATGGATATGAATTTGAGTTATGGTAATTGGACCTGGATAATGGTAATGTTGGCAATAATTGGATATGGTTTATATTATGTTAATATGATGGTTATGATGGGATTGTTTCACATAGACATAGTATAATGCTTTTCAAATGTTTTACTGTACTTTTCAGCACTTAGCCATTTATTACATTCGTCATTTGAATTAGCCACATGTCATACTTTCCACACTTGCTGAGTACGACATGTACTCACCCTTGCAATCCCCCCAACAGCTACTGGAGACAATTGGGAGTACCCTGAGGATCACGTGGAGTACTAGGTTGCGTACCGCCGTCAATTGCCTGTGGATTGGAGTCGTGCTGTTTAGTTTATTTTCCGCTGCAATTATTTAGAGTTTTATTATTCGTGAACTATTGAATTATTGTAATAAAGTACTTATTTATTAGTTAAGACATGGTTAAATTCTGTTTATCATTTGTGAATCACTCGTGTATGTGTGTTGAACATCCTGGGCACACATATGCGTTACGCTTGGTTCATATTCGGAACCGGGTGTCACAAATTGGTATCAGATCCGCGTTGACCATAGGACGCAAGCCTAGGTAGAATGGACACTCTAGAGCACTTAGGAACGCTCTTCTAATCTGCTATTTTCAAAATTTTTGCTGCTGTTTTGTTCCTTTATTTTCAGCCGCGAAAAGTACTGATCGCTGTTGCGTTTTTGATAAAAAATTTCAGAAGTGAGTAATATTAAGTGCTGCTGTTTTGCTATATAAATTTTCGCGAAAAAAGTGTGTTTTGCCGCTGTTATGTGTGGGTAAAATTATTGTGTTGGTTGCTGTATTTTTCCTCTTTATTTTTTGTTCTTTTGGAACCGCTGCACCGCTCTTTTTCCGCCGTTTTAGCTGCTGAAATTTTCAGATTTGTATTTGTTATTTTTTTTCCTCTAATGCATTCTTGTTTTCTGTAGATGGCCCGCACCAAGACAACCCCTCGTAAGTCGACCGGTGGACTTGTGCCCCCACGTAGGTTGGCCAGTCGCTCTCCGGCCGTCGACCCCCGTCACCCCGTGGTGATCCGTTCTGACGGCAGAGCTGCAAGACAACTGCGACACCGTCTCCGTGCCCTACTCCGTGAGGCTGGCTACCGTCACCATAGCCTCTCGCTCTCCTACCACACCACTGGAGTGCAGCGCCCCGGCAGGAAGGAGTGGAGCTGCAAGATCTATATCTACTATGGTGATGAGTTGGTGAAGACCCACAGCAGCCCCGCTTGGAGGAGCTCCCGCCGATCTACAGAGCAGGATGCTAGCTGGGAAGCAGCCACTTTTTGGAGTCACGCCCTCCGTTTCCGTCTGGAGGACACGGTGCACGCCTTCGTCCCGCAGCGTCCCAGTGGCACTGCGCGCTTCGTCTCCAGGCACGTGGAGGGACCCTTGGACCTCCCGCAGTCTCGTCAGACTGTTGACGACGTGGCCCAGCTCAGTGCCCGACTTCAGAGGGCGCAACAGGAGATTCAAGATGGACGTGACCTCGCCCAGCGCCACGAGGCGATAATCAGGATATATCGTCGGATCACCGACGAGGACCCGGACGACTACGCGTCTGACACCCCGACATGGACCCCATACTCTCCAGACTGTCGCAACGGTCAGCGTGAGTCGTCTTCTGAGGAGTCCTGTGACGAGGAGCCTTCCAGTGTGGCGTCTACCGCACCACCGCCGCCTGCTGCCTCACCACCCCAGGACCCACAGGACCCCGAGGACCCCGACGACGACGACGACGATGAGGACCCGGATGAGTTCCCGCTCGACGACGAGTAGTCCTCGACCTATGCCACGACTCAAGGATAGGCACACCCCCATTAGTAAATAAGAGCGATGTAGATATACTTGTGTGACCTTGAGTTGTGTTACTTCTTTTAGGATCTTTGTAAATTCTGTTTAGTGCTTGGTTGAGTGCTTGTGTGCTTAGTAGAGAGTTGTGGGATGCTTCGACAATTGTCCACATCCTCATAATATAGGTCTATATTAATAAAGGATTATTTAGTGTCACATACCTTGATGCATATAGTTGGGACGTTTCTTTCCAAATTCTAAATCCTTCTGTCCCCACCCTTCTTTCGCCAACAGATGGTGAGAACTCGTAACCAGAGGGATGCCAACGATGAGGAGGAGCGCAATGAAGTACCTCAGAACAACCAGGGACATGCTCATGGAGCCATCAATATTGAACAACTGTTAGCTATGCAGAACCAGCTCATGCAGACCATGATACAGACCATGGGACAGCTGCAAGCTGGCAACAACAATCAGCCCCACCTGCCTCCACCGCCACCCCCGCCACATCACAACCGTTTGGGAGAGTTCATGAGGACCAGACCGCCTACCTTTGCACAAGCCACAGACCCAATGGAAGCTGATGATTGGCTGAAGTCCGTTGAGAAGAAACTTGCTATTGTCCAGTGCACTGATAGGGAGAAGGTTCTCTTTGCATCACATCAACTAGTTGGAGCAGCCGCTGACTGGTGGGAAGCTCTTTGCAACGCTCATGATAATCAGGAGACAATCACTTGGGCTGAGTTTAAGCAGAGTTTCTGTTCCCACTATGTACCTGAAGGAGTTATGATACTGAGGAGACAAGACTTTGAAAATCTCAAGCAAGGAAGGATGAGCGTGAGTGAGTATCTCAACAAATTCACTCAATTATCAAGCTCCAGAAGACATCAAAACTGATAGTAGGAAGCAGTATCTGTTTATGAGGGGCCTCAACAATGAAATTCAAGTCCAGTTACTCAATACTGATTATCCAAACTTCCAAAAGCTGGTTGACAAGGCTATTGTGGTTGAGAACAAGATTCGTGAGATGGAGCAGGACAACAAGAGGAAGATGTCACATCATGGACCGCAACAAGGAAGCAATGTTTGCCCCCGCTATGCACCACCTACTGCACCACAATACAACCCCTCTGCTCCTGCATACCGCACTACTTATCCGCCCCGCCCAAATCAGCCACCGCAACAAAGCCCCGCCATGCAAGCACCTCGCAATCCTGTGCCACCTGCGCCGCGTCCTAACATGGCGGCAAATGCTCAAAACCAGTTGCGCCCAAACTTCCCTAATGCTACGGGTGGTAAGACATGCTATGCGTGTGGAGAACCCGGACACTTTGCAAGTCAATGCCCCAGGAGAAACAATGGACCTATGAACAATGCACCAAGGCCAAATCACCCGCGGCCAAATGGAGGAGCACCACAAGGCAACCGTGGACAGCAGAATTTTGCTCGTGGCAATGTGAATCATGTCTCTACTGAGGAAGCCCAGCAAGCTGATGACGTCGTGATTGGTATGTTTCTCGCCAACTCCAACCCCGCGACTGTTTTATTTGATTCAGGAGCATCTCATTCATTCATCTCGTCAAAGTATGTTGCCAAGTACAATTTGCCTATATCTCATATGAAGCAAACTATGCTGGTAAGTTCTCCTGGCGAAGAGATGAGGACAAATATAGTATGTCCGAAAGTAAGCATTAAAATAAGGGGGGTAGACTTTCTCGCAAACCTCATAGTATTGGACTCCCAAGGAATAGACATAATACTTGGAATGGACTGGTTGAGCAAGTATAATGGAGTCATTCAATGCGCCGAGAGGATTGTGCAGTTGACAAGTGAACATGGTACACGCATTGAAGTTGAAGCAGCCCAACCTGCAAGAGGGAAAGCGATGCTAAATAACGTGGAAGAAGTGACATTGGAAAGCATTCCGATCGTTCGCGAGTACTCGGACGTGTTTCCAGATGAGTTGCCAGGTATGCCACCTGATCGTGACATAGAATTCGCCATTGAGTTGATACCCGGAACTGCACCTATAGCTAAGAGGCCGTATAGGATGCCTCCTAAGGAATTAGTAGAGCTCAAGAAGCAAATTCAAGAGCAGCTAGAGAAGGGTTTTATACGCCCAAGCTCGTCCCGTGGGGAGCCCCAGTGCTCTTCGTAGATAAGAAGGATGGAACCCAGAGGATGTGTGTGGACTATAGGTCTCTCAATGAAGTGACAATTAAGAACAAGTACTCACTGCCCCGTATAGAGGATTTGTTCGACCAAATGAAGGGTGCCTGTATCTTCTCCAAGATCGACTTGCGGTCAGGATACTTCCAAATGAAGATTAGACCATCGGATATACCCAAGACAGCATTTCGGACACGATATGGATCTTATGAGTACACCGTCATGTCATTTGGATTGACAAACGCGCCTGCGTACTTTATGTATCTCATGAATAAGGTCTTCATGGAATATCTGGATAAGTTCGTTGTAGTGTTTATCGATGATATTATGATCTACTCGAAGGATGAGAAGGAACACGAGGAACACTTGAGGCTTACACTGCAGAAATTGAGGGAGCATCAATTGTATGCCAAGCTCAGTAAATGTCAATTTTGGTTACGAGAAGTTTCTTTCTTAGGCCATATTATATCTGAAGGAGGAGTATCAGTTGACCCAGGGAAGGTGAGAGATGTGCTTAAATGGGAACCGCCACAGAATGTCAAGGAAATTCGGAGTTTCCTTGGAATGGCTGGATATTACCGCCGATTCATAAAGGATTTTTCCAAAATAGCCAAGCCTATGACCGAATTACTCATGAAAGGGAAGGCATTCCGATGGACTCAAGCTTGTCAGGATAGCTTTGAGGAGTTAAGGAAAAGGTTGACAACCGCGCCAGTGTTAGTATTACCGGACGTGAGCAAGAGTTTTGATATATACTGTGATGCATCAAGACAAGGATTAGGATGTGTGCTCATGCAAGAAGGCCAAGTGGTAGCTTATGCATCGAGGCAACTAAAGAAACATGAGTTGAATTATCCTACACACGACCTTGAACTCGCAGCCGTGGTACACGCCTTGAAGATATGGAGACACTATGTTTTTGGTCACCGATGTGAGATTTATACAGATCACAAGAGTCTCAAGTACATATTTACGCAAACGGATCTGAATCTGAGGCAACGCCGATGGTTGGAGCTCATCAAGGATTATGACGTGGGAATCAACTATCACCCAGGGAAGGCCAACGTAGTGGCCGATGCTTTGAGCCGAAAAGGAGTAAGTCATCAACTCACAGTTCGAGAACTGCCATCCGAGTTATGTAAGGAGGTTGAACGGTTGAACCTTGGATTCATAAATGAGATGGGAACAATGGAAGTCAACCCAACATTAGAGCAGGAAATACGGGAAGGACAGACAAAGGACAAGGAAATACAAGAAATCAAGGAAAGGACCCAAGAAGGAAAGGAATTCAGATTTGATGAGGACGAACAGGGTACCTTATGGCTTGGAAAGAGGATTGTGGTACCAAATGTCAGGCATATTCGTGAAACAATATTGAAGGAGGCACATGACTCGCCTTACTCAATTCATCCTGGCTGTACGAAGATGTACAAGGACTTAAAGACATGCTACTGGTGGGCCAGCATGAAAAAGGACATAGCCGAATATGTTGCACTTTGTGATGTGTGCCAACGAGTTAAAGCTGAACATCAAAGGCCAGCCGGATTGTTACAACCACTAAAAATCCCGGAGTGGAAGTGGGAAGAGATTGGTATGGACTTTGTAGTTGGATTACCGCGAACTCAGTCTGGCTATGATTCAATATGGGTTATTGTGGATCGATTGACAAAATCAGCTCATTTCATCCCTGTCAAGACCACATATACCACCACGAAGCTAGCAGAATTGTATATGGAGCATATTGTGTGCCGACATGGAGTTCCAAAGAAGATAGTCTCGGATAGAGGTTCTCAATTTACCTCCAGATTTTGGCAGAAATTGCATGAAGCTTTGGGAACGAGGTTGAATTTTAGTTCAGCATATCATCCTCAGACGGATGGACAAACCGAGAGGACCAACCAAATTTTGGAAGACATGTTGAGAGCATGTGCTTTAAAGCATAGGAAAAGTTGGGATAAAAGTTTGCCGTATGCTGAATTCTCGTACAACAATAGTTACCAAGCAAGTTTGAAAATGTCACCCTATGAAGCATTATACGGAAGGAAATGTAGGACTCCCTTGTTTTGGAATGAAACCGGAGAGAATCAAGTGTTTGGTCCCGACGTGTTACAAGAAGCTGAAAGGCAAGTCCAAATAATACGGGAAAACTTAAAGGGTGCCCAGTCTCGACAGAAAGGTTATGCTGATAATAGGCGAAGGAGTTTGACTTTTGAAGTTGGAGATTTTGTATACCTCAAAGTGTCACCTATCAGAGGTCAGCGACGGTTTAACGTCAAAGGAAAACTGGCACCACGTTACATCGGACCATTTAAGATTCTGGACAAACGAGGAGAAGTGGCATATCGACTTGAGCTGCCGACGTATCTCTCCGATGTACACGACGTGTTTCACGTCTCTCAACTCAAGAAGTGTCTCAGGGTACCGGAAGAACAAGTGCCGATGGACGAGTTAGAACTTCAGGAGGATTTGTCCTATGTCGAGCAACCTATCAAAATTTTGGATATGAAGGAAAGGGTCACGAGAAATAAGAGGATCCGTTGGTGCAAAGTGCAATGGAAACACCATACAGAAGCCGAAGCTACATGGGAACGTGAAGAAGACCTGAAGACAGAATTCCCTACCTTTTCTCCACGCTATCGAATCTCGAGGGCGAGATTCACTTTAAGGGGGGTAGGTTTGTAACACCATAAATTTTCGCATCATGCATTGCATACATGGTCATGCATTAAACACTAGTAGAATAAAAGAAAAATAATAAAACATATACATATACAAATATGTGTAGCAAAAGAAGAAAAAGAAAACAATAATTATAGCCTAAAACTTGTAATAGAGAATAAGTATAAAAATAATAATAATAATATATATAAATATATATATAAATAATATATATAACAATATATAAAAATAGAAAAAATATTAATAATATATGTTATAAAAATAATAAATATATAATATTAATAATATATATATATAATATATATATAATAAATTATATCATAAAGGAAAAGTAAAAAAAAAGAAAAAAAAAGAAAAAAAAAATGGGCAACCCGCCGGCCAGGCCAAGAGGCCCAGCCGGCCGAGCCGGCCCCGCTCCGCCCCAGCGCCCCGAGGCGCCTGGCTCCCGGCCGCCGTACGGCCCCGCTCCGCGGCCTCCCGCCCGCCCCCGACCGAACGCCCCGCTCGCCCGCGATTTTTTCCCGCCAGCGCCCGATCCTCCCGTCCCGACGCTCCCGTCCCGGATACAACTCCCTCCCGCGCCGTAACCGCCTCCGATTCTAACGAAGCCGTACCCTAGCCACGCCCCTATAAAAGGAACCGAAGCCACGATGCTGCCGCCGCCAGAAGCAGCCGCCGAACAGAGGGAAAAAGGGGAGTCCAGAGAGCTGCGCCCAGGGAAGAAAAAAAGAGAAAAAGAAGGGGAAGAAGAGGGAGAAAAAGAGGAGGGCACCACCGTTCGCCGGAGATCGTCCCCGACATCGCGCCGCCATCGTCGTGCCGCCGAAGGTCTGCTGTGCCATCCACTTCGTCTACGCATCGCATTTGTTCCGCGACTGTCAAGCCGTCAGATCTACGGTAGGCATGTTCCCGATGCGAATTTTAGCGATCATATTGAACCTAATAGGCGTAACTTGATCGTAGTTGTGTCATAATTTTATTTTCTGCAGCATTAATCCACCCTAAAACCCCCGTAAACTCATATGAACACGTATGAACTAGTCGCATCTAATTAATAAACGACCGTAGTAAATTAATTATTAAACTGTGCATGCATGCATGTCATTGCATGTTGATTATTTTGTGTGCATTATGTTGAATTGTGTATGTTTTCTTGTATGTATGATCACGCGTAGAGGAACGTGCTCAAGAGGCCGCATACGAGGATTTCCAAAATCAAGACTTCGAAGCGCTTGAGCAACCCCATCCGTCGGAGCAAGGCAAGTGTCCTTGAAGCATATTGATCCTATTTTTAAATTAAATGTTTTGTTTGCGAACTTGCATGCTTGTGTCAAATTGATGGGAATCCTATGGTAGGAAGTTTACTAGTTTTGTTTGACCACCCTTGTCACCTATGGTAGAGAGTCGGGAAGGGGTTTTTTACCTTTTTGCTTCGCTTAATTAATTGGGATGGCAAACAACACTACACATTTAATTATGCATCAATGATATTCTGGTTAATGTGAACTGGTCAATATGATGGGTGATCTAAGCAAGCATGGTTATGTGGATGGGTTGGATGTCATGGTGGTTTGCTTGCCTTAGATCTAAGGACCGGTTCATGCGAGAATATGCCAGGTCAACAGTGGCACCACAAGGCCAAGTATGGGTGCGGCGTAGCTGAATAATTAGGAGCGCTGCTAGTATTGTATGGACCATTGGATGGCGCGGGGAATGGGAGTCGAGGAGGACTGCCCTGGGATCCGCATGGAACACGAGGGGGCCCGTGGGTGGGAGAATGGAGATTCAAGCCTGCCGGTGAAACCTTAGTGGGGCCGTACATACTAGTAGTCCCTTTTGAAAGGCTATTTTGTGATCTCTTGGCCACACACCTACGGAAGTGTGAGATGGCACAATGGAGGTTTCTTAGTCATCGAAAGGTGATGAAATCACAAACATGTGGGTAAAGTGGTACAACCTCTCCAGAGTGTTTAAAAACTATCATGATAGCCGTGCTCCCGGTTATGAGCGCCTGGATGACCTACATGATTAGAGTTGGAAATTGGGATTTGGGATGGTTATGGTTGGTTAATGGTTATGATTGGTTTATGGTTATGGGTTGGTAATGGTTATGGTTTATGGATTATGGTCATGGATATGAATTTGAGTTATGGTAATTGGACCTAGATAATGGTAATGTTGGCAATAATTGGATATGGTTTATATTATGTTAATATGATGGTTATGATGGGATTGTTTCACATAGACATAGTATAATGCTTTTCAAATGTTTTACTGTACTTTTCAGCACTTAGCCATTTATTACATTCGTCATTTGAATTAGCCACATGTCATACTTTCCACACTTGCTGAGTACGACATGTACTCACCCTTGCAATCCCTCCCAACAGCTACTGGAGACGATTGGGAGTACCCTGAGGATCACGTGGAGTACTAGGTTGCGTACCGCCGTCAATTGCCTGTGGATTGGAGTCGTGCTGTTTAGTTTATTTTCCGCTGCAATTATTTAGAGTTTTATTATTCGTGAACTATTGAATTATTGTAATAAAGTACTTATTTATTAGTTAAGACGTGGTTAAATTCTGTTTATCATTTGTGAATCACTCGTGTATATGTGTTGAACATCCTGGGCACACATATGCGTTACGCTTGGTTCATATTCGGAACCGGGTGTCACATATGTCTTGGTGAACCACATATCCGAGTGACAACATTTCTTGTTCCAACCAGTATACGTCCAACCGCGGGCTTCACACATGTTTGAGTCTGCAGTTTAAAGCTAGAGAAATTATCATTACTTTACACTTTATTTAATATCATGGCCCTACATCTATTGAAAAGGATAGGTCCTAAATCCATACAAGGGTGATCGAGAGAAATGTGCTTATAATGAGATGCGGGGTCTGGATCCAGACGAAATTTCGACGGCATAGATGTTCTCTAACTGCATGCCTAAAAGTGCTGCAACAGAGAATATTAGGGTTATACTGTTGACATATCGTCCGGATCCAAGGCCCGCATCTCGTTATAAGCATGCCCCGTCTGTCACTCCAAGGCCGCCCAAAAAGGGACAATTCCAAACCTACACGCCTCACGGGTCTGTTTGAAATGGGTAATGCATATTGTATAGGTTATATTAATCTTCCATTTCTGAGTCATTTACGAGAGAGAGTAAAGAACGAGAGAGGGAGGGGGGAAGGGGTTCGTCGTGTTCGCACGCCAACGAGAGAGACAGTAAAGTGGGTTAGCCGTCCTAAGTAATGTCTCATCAGGCTCGCCTTTAGCTTATGATGGTTTTATGGTTAGCCGTCCTAAGTTATACCCCTAATGAGGGCCGCTGTTAACTTAGAACGGCTTTAGTGTTAGCCATCTTAAGTGGGTGAGAGATGAAACTGCCTTGTTGGGGTTCGCTGTCCTCATCATCACCGTTCGCCTCCACGCCCATCTCGATGCATACATTACCATTACTACATTCTCGACGGCATGAACGCATTTCATGTCGTGTTGGACCCTAAATAGGCTTTGTCGGGCCAAGCCGGCCCGAAGCTCGTTTATTTACATATAGTAATTAAACACTCAATCAATCAAAATAATAATTAAACAATAATCAAATAAACTACTAAACTAAACTCATATGCATTAATCATAAAATGTAAACTAATTAAACAACATTAATCGAGAATAATTATACAACTAAACGAATGAACATAAACAATAAAACTCAAAATTAAATTTAATATCAATTAATCTAAATAAAAATAAACAATTAAAATAATAATTAATAAACTAATATAAATATCAATTAATATAAACAAGAATAAACAATTAAACAAGAATAATTAGAAAACTTAATATCAATTAATCTAAACAAGAATAATTAACAAATATAATATAAATTAATCTAAACTAAATAAACATAATAAGAAAAAAATTAAAAATGAGCTAGGCTCGGATTGGGAAGGAGCTAGAGGCCGGCAATGGGGGCGTTGCCTACTGCTGTTGAGGGTGGCGGCGGAGTTCGATGAGGGGGGAGGAAGAGAGGAGGGTTTACCTCGAGGCAACATAGTGGAAGATGGTGCAGCGAGGCAGCGCGGCGTGCGGTGCGAGGAAAGGCAAAAACACGAGGAGGAAGAGACGCATGTGTGGGAGTGGGTTGCGCACGCAACCCGCGGTATGTAGAGTTATTCACTTAATTTACGATGGCTTCCTTATTTACGACGGTTTAGGGTTTGACCGTCGTAAGTAAGGAGTTAATTTACCATGACTCTCTAGCTTACGACGGTTTAGGGTTTGACTGTTGTAAGTAATGTGCATGATGTGTGTAAGAAATATTTATTTCCTCACATAATTGAGTTATATTGACGGGTGAAATTGATATATAATGACCGTTAATAGTGTGTCACACTACCTTATTGGATCATCACACTATAACACCCTATTCTCTCCTTGATCTTATCCTCTTCTACCTTGCCTTCCTTTAGGATAAACAAATACGATACCCTAGATAATACTCTTGGGTGAAATGCTACAACAGTACTTTTCGTGCGCTTCGGAACTCATCTTGCTTTGGCTTAGGTTAGCCTAGTGCCTCTGCAAAACTAGCCTTTGTTGATAGGATGAACTGTAGGCATTAAGAAATACCAACACAAACTTATCTTGATGACTAAGTCAAAAACAATTTGTGTCCAAATCATATATCGGGGTCAAATGATCGTGAGTGCTCCATGCAGAAAACATATTGTATGGCGGAAAATCATTGACCGACCACAAGTAAGCAACTTGTAGGTTAAATTTCTGCTTCTTGTAACAGTCATATGCCTTAATCCTATACACAACATTTCAATTCTTCAATAAATGGTTTCAACATCACGTTGAGACGTGACACAGGATGATCTGGTCCAGGTATGATGAGACAAAGGAACATGAACTCATACCTCAGACAAATAAAATGTTGTAGGTTGTATGGAGAGTAACAAATACAGACCAACAAGAGTATGGCTTGGCGTTTTTACTGAACGGCGAGAAGCCATATGTCGCCAACCCGATCCTAACATTTCTCGCATCACAACAAAAATCTGGATCAAACTGGTCCAACACCTTCCATGCCTCACTATCGAACGGGTGCGCCATGACTTCATTGTTCTGACGTACACCTTATTTGTTCCATCTCATGTGTATGGCAGTTCTTTTTGACAGAAACATCCGCTTTGATCAAGGTTTCACATGTAAGTAACAAAGATGCTTATGTGCGACTTCTGTCATCATATTATCACCATCGTCATTAACAACTTTGACAAACATCGATTTACCACATTTTAAGCACCTGTTCTCTTTGGCATGCTCTTTCCAAAAAAAAAACATGCAGTTGTCTGGACACACATCAATCTTCTCATATTTTATACTGTGACCAGAAAACAATTTCTTTAAGCAATTTATGGGGTTGTGAAAGGATATCGCTGGTCAATCTGATGAGGTTGTTGTAGCAGTTATTGGAGAAGAAGTAGTTAGACTTATTGCCATAAGTCTAGTCATTAAAGTGAGAAGGGTCACTTTAGTGTGTTCCTGCGGCGGCTCTTCTGAAGCTCTGAGAAGCTTGAAGAACGCTTCAACCTTCGTTATGGGAGGATCATCCGTAAGCTCTGATTGAATGGCGTTTAGCATCTCATCCATCCTATCACCGTGAAAGTTGTCTCACCATGAAAGTTGTAGGAGGATCATCCTCTTCCACTTCTTGTACAGCTGGAGAAGTTGTCTCGCCATGAAAGCTCCACACCTCATAACATGGCATGTAGCCATTTTGAGACAAGTATACCGAAACTGCCATTTTTGTCCAAAAACTTTATATTCCGGCATTTTATACATGGGCACCGCACCTTATCCACCGTTGACAACAAAAAAGCTCGATCTATAAAATCATATGTCTTGGTGAACCACACATCCGAGTGACCACATTTCTTGTTCCAACCAGTATACATCCAACCGCGGGCTTCACACATGTTTGAGTCTGCAGTTTAAAGCTAGAGAAATTATCATTACTTTACACTTTATTTAATATCATGGCCCTACATCTATTGAAAAGGATAGGTCCTAAATCCATACAAGGGTGATCGAGAGGAATGTGCTTATAATGAGATGCGGGGTCTGGATCCAGACGAAATTTCGACAGCATAGATGTTCTCTAACTGCATGCTCGAAAATGGTGCAACGGAGAATATTAGGGTTATACTGTTGACATCTCGTCCGGATCCAAGGCCCGCATCTCGTTATAAGCATGCCCCGTCTGTCACTCCAAGGCCGCCCAAAAAGGGACAATTCCAAACCTACACGCCTCACGGGTCTGTTCGAAATGGGTAATGCATATTGTATAGGTTATATTAATCTTCCATTTCTGAGTCATTTACGAGAGAGAGTAAAGAACGAGAGAGGGAGGGGGGAAGGGGTTCGTCGTGTTCGCACGCCAACGAGAGAGACAGTAAAGTGGGTCAGCTGTCCTAAGTAATGTCTCATCAGGCTCGCCTTTAGCTTATGATGGTTTTATGGTTAGCCGTCCTAAGTTATACCCCTAATGAGGGCCGCTATTAACTTAGAACGGCTTTAGTGTTAGCCATCTTAAGTGGGTGAGATATGAAACTTCCTTGTTGGGGTTCGCTGTCCTCATCATCACCGTTCGCCTCCACGCCCATCTCGATGCATACATTACCATTATTACATTCTCGACGACATGAATGCATTCACTACAGGAAACCCGACGATTTGCGACGGCCAGCGCCATCGCTGTCGACTGTCGGAGCCGGCAGATCTCCCTACACTGCTAAAGTGATTGGGGAGTTTGAAGTTCGGTGTGGGCGCGCGGAGATTTAAGAAGGTGAATAGGAGTTTGACACAGGAGACACAGGAATTTACGTGGTTCGGGCCGCCTGAGCGTAATACCCTACTCCACGGGTGTGTTGGTGTTGTATTAGCAGTAAGAGCTTATCACGAGTGTATGGGGTGCGTATGATCGCCCGTGAACATCCCTGGGTGTATCGTCGGCCTGTCCTTTTATAGTACAAGGGCAGACCGTTACAATTCAGCCTGGCCCGACATGTGGCCCCGGCGGTTACTAGTATTGATACACACTTAATTGCTCTTAATAACCCTGTAATGGGCTTTGACAGCACCGTTACTGGTGTTAAGATCGTTCGTTTAAGTGTCATTAATATGGCATTAATGACACTTAATCGGGTCTTGAAGTCCTTAGCTCTCCTTTGAAGATCCGGAGCCGTTACAAGGCCTTCCCGAGGTTAGAAGCTGAAAGGTCCGACGATTTGACACGTGGCAGCTCTGGAGCTTGCTGTGGGAAGCAGGTAGCTCCGGGGCTATCAGACACGTGTCAGGTCCGGAGCTTCTCTCGGTCTGGGGTTAAGTCCGGAGGTGCCGTTTCGGTACGCGGCCCGGAGCTTCCCCCTTGTGGGCGGTAGCTCCGGTTTGGTTGTACACGTGGCAACCCAGGGACTAACCATGTTGGAGAAGCGGGTCCAGTCATGTCTGACAAGTGGGCCTCCAAGGGTCTTCAAACCAAGTAGATGGCTTTCTCTTGAGATCTTTGTAACCTCAAGGGGTGTACGGTTTTTAGGGTACCGACAGTGGCCCCCTGGACCTACCTCCGAGGAAGATCACTGGGGTGAAGTCGTTCCGTCGGAGGTGGGTCCATCCTTGCGACTCTTGAACTGAGTCTTCAAGGGTCTTCGGAGGTGCCGCTGGCAGGGATTTACAGTTAGATCCCGCCGCGTGGCACACCTCAGGCGGCAGATGAGATCTTTGACGTGCGGATCTCACGCAATTGAAGGTCGCCGGTTCCCGATACGAAAACCGTATCGGTTCCGCACGACCTGTCAGGCCGCCGCCTTTGGGTTTCCCGCCGCGTGATGACAACCGTTCTCCTGGGTAAGAGCCTCGACTTGATCGTCGGGGTGGTCCCGGGCCCTCTTGTCATCGGCTGGGTTAAATTTTTGAGTGGTATCTTCGACTTCCCTGCGGTTTCCATCCAAACGTTGCAGGGCTTACTTAAGAAGGAAAGCGCGCACCATCGGGACTTCTTTACGCCTCTCATATGATCTTGCGCTCAAACTCCCAACTCGTGCTTCGCTCCTCTTCTCTTGCCTAGCTGTGCTGCGATGGAGTTGGGTCTGCGCGAGAGTCGCTTGAAGACCGACGGCGATTTGAAGAAGGTCCGGGCCCTCATGGGGTGGTCCTCGGACTTCTTCAACCGCTTGGTCTGTGCCGGCGGAGAGCTCCCCTTAGAGAAGGAGCACGCCGGCGAAATGGTGTACTTTTCTTCGTACGCCATGGTGGGGTTGATCCCACCTTTTTCTTCCTTCTTCTTGATGCTGCTAGACTTCTATGGTCTGCAGCTATACCACCTTGGCCCTCACTCCATTCTCCTCGTGTCCATCTTTGTCCACTTCTGTGAGATGTGGGTGGGCATCCCCCCTGCATCAAACTCTTCCGGACCTTCTTCACCGTCCACACCAACGGCCGGAGCAATGAGTACCTTGGCTTCTACTACTTTGTGAAGCGCAAGAAGTGCCCATTCAAGTACCTCCGGTCGTTCCCTTCCGGGAAGTGGGATGACTGGAAGAAAGATTGGATAGTCGTCAGGGTGGAGGAACATGAGCGGTTGGAGCTGCCCGACGGCCTGCCCGGCATCGACACGACGATCTGGAGTGCGGTTTTGGTGCTGGCGGAAGCTTTCAACCCTGCCTTGACCAGAATTCGCCAATGCATGGAGGGAGGATTGACTCCTCAGGCGGTATTCTGCAATTTCCTGGCCAACAGGTGGGCGCCGCTGAAGAGGAGGGAGAAGCTCGCTTGGGCCCTCAACAGCGTGATGGACGAGGACCGGGTTGAGGCCGGGTTGAAGTCCAACATGGTGGGGAAGACCTTGGAGTTCCACCTCAAGAAATTCCAGCACGGCATCGACGTCGACGGTGATGAATTGACTCCACCGTCGGCCTTTCTCCCTTTGAACGTGGAAGTGGAGTTCAGCAGGGAGCTCCGGCAGAAGATGCCTGCACTTGACGACCTTGGTGTCGTCGAGAGAAGATCAACCACCCGGGTGGCGATCCCTGGGATGCCCGAAGACGGCTCCGCCCCTGCCCCTCAGCCGAGGGTCGAGGTCGTCGGCAAGGGCAAGGAGCTGGCGGATGAGCCAGAGAGCCGGAAGAGGAAGCTGCGACATGCCGACAGAAGGTCTGTCAGGCCCGCTACTTCCGCCTCGGTCCCTTCTCCCCAGGGGGGAGATCTTCTACCACCGTGGCGGCTGTCCCCGTAGTGGGGTCCTTCCGGAACGATACCGTTCCTGCAGTGGGATCCTCCCGGAGCGCGTCTGTCCCCGTGGTGGAACCCTCCTGGGTTGCTAGCTCTGGGCGCACGACTCCGGCACCTGGGACGGTGGGAGCCTCCAGGTCCAGGGGTTCCTCCCGATCGAGGAGAGCCTCGACCCGGGAAACGCCCGTAGCTGCGACAAGTTCCGGGGGGCCTTCTGGAGCTTCTACGCCGACCGTGGCCAGCCCGGAACGTACAGGAAAAAGGTTCCGCGCAAGCTGGTGCGGAAGCCTTCCAAGGTAATTTTTAATCTTTACCTTGGTTAACTTTTTAATTGTAACGATTGTTTGTTAATTTTCTTCGTCCATCATCTGCAGCGTCCCCAAGAAGGGGAGTGAAGCTCCACCCTCAGCCATGATGTCTAAGGCCGTGGGAGCTTCTGCTCCTGTCCCGGTGCCGCCCCAGGTGGTGGTTGAGGTTGCGACACCTCCGGCGCCGGCTGTCGTGGTCATGGACCTCGACTCGTCCCCAGAAGTTCCCGTGGTAGCGCCGGACCACGGGAGTGAAGACACGCCAGCGGCACCTGCCTCAGAGGTTGAAGCTCCGGGTCCAGGTGCTGCAGTGATGGAAGCTCCGGCTGTTGAGCCGGAGGAAGTAGTTGTCCCGGCCTCAGAGCCGGAAATTGTCGAAGCCCCGGTGGTTGAGCCGGAGGTAACTGAAGCCCCAGCATGCGAGCCGGAAGTCGAGGTAGTTCCGGCAGTTGAGCCGGTTACTTCTGAAGCACCGGCCGCTGAGCCGGTTATTGTTGGAGCTTCGGCCTCAGAGTCGGTCGAAGTTGAAGCTCCTCCGGCTCTTGAGCCAGTGGTTGAAGAGGCGATGGAGCTCGAGCCTCCCTTGGAAGAGGTGTCCCGTCCGGAGCCAGTAGCAGCTCCTGCTCCGGAGGCGACGACGTCGGAGGTACCTGCGGCCGAGCCGGAGTGCCCAAGCGAAGTCGCTGGCCCCCTGCCCGAGGAGGTGATTGAAGACTTGGCGGCAGGGCCTTCTTCGATGGCGACTGAGGCCATCCCGGAGGTCGGCCCTAGTGCCTTGGAAGCTCAGGGTTCCGCTGTCGTAGAGTGGGACCCAATTTTTGTATGTGAAGACCCGCTGGAACCAGCGGAGGAGACCCCAGTAGGTCCGGAGCCCATCCCGCTATCAATGTCTATTGACAACGCCTGCTCCAGTCTGCGTCAAGTCCAATTGGCTTTCTTCCACGACAGCAAGGCTCTTGAAGAGGAGCGCCAAACCCTTAGGCGGTGGCGTAACCGACTCCACTTTGAGACCAAGCTGGCGCAGTCGAGGCTAGTGGATGACAAGGAGTGGATCAAGCGGGAGAAGATCCGCCTAGAGTACTGGGGCAAGCTGCTGGATGACAGGGAGAGCATGACTCATGCCCTCGACGCTCAATCCCGGGAGATCTACGATCAGGCCAAAGCTGCCAATAACGCGGCCGATGCTCAGCACGAACAGCTTGAGGCCATTAACACCGCACTCATCAAGCACCGAGAGGCACTTGAAGAGAGGGAGAAACGGCTTGAGAATGAAGAGCAGAAACTCCTTGAGCTGCGGGATGATGTCCTGAGGAGGGAAGAGGAGCTTGCCGAGAAGATAGCTCTGGCTGACAAGGGCCTCGAGGAGCGCACCAAAAAATTGGAAGAGCGCTGCCAAGAGGAAGAGGAGAAGACCTGGGTGCGGGGGCAAGAACTCTACGAATACGAGTGTGCCCTTGTTGCCCGGGAGAAAAAGTGGAGGCTAGGGAGAAGGACCTGGTCGATCGCCGGAACAAGATCCACCTCCGGGAGGAGGAGCTCGGAAGACTCGAGAGGCGGGTTGCTGCAAAGATTCAGCAAAATGCCAAAGAAGTTAAGCGCCTCGCCCGCGTGAATTCCGAACTGACGGCGACCAGGAGATCCCTGGAAGAGATGAAGAGCTTGAGGACGGCGGACTCCCTACAGATTTGGGAGTTCCTGGGCGAGGCCAACGACGCGCTGACGCCGATGGGTTTCAGCCCCGTGCGCCCGGATGATCCGGAGCCGGAGCCGGACCTTGCGCTGCAGGCGTTGGGCGCAGCTGGTAGCAAGCTCTCCAAGGTGGGCGATGTCATCACGGACCAACTGGAGGTTGAGGGGCAATCCCTGGTGAGGAACGTCACAGAGTATGTGCTGACGTGCTACACCAGCCGGAACTCCCAATTTCCTCTGGACCCGGTGCTTGAAGGACCCGTCGAAGGAGAAGGCGAAGCTACCCGAGCCAGCGTATCGGACGTCGCCCAGAAAGTCATCGAGTTCTTCCATAGGGTCTAAGACCATCTCTTTAGCTCTCACTTGTATTTTCTCTTCTTCTTTCTCAATTTTGTAATCCCTTGTCTTCAGATGTAATCTCCTGTCTCTAGATGAATGAAATCCCCAAAATTTTTGCGAATTTCACTTTTTGTCTTCAACATCTTTATCTTCACTTGGCCCCCTGGTAGATGTACACAATTTGATTGTGAACATGTACCAAAAGGATATTGTGTTTTGTTGAAGACTCATTTGCTCCGAACTTGTAGGATTTTAGGTCCGAAGTCTTCGATAGTGAAGGCCCCCTGAGGTTGTCGGAGCTCAGAAGCTCCGGCATTGTCCATCGCTGGAGCTTGGTAGCTCCGACAATAGCTTCTATCAACACGTAGAGTGTCGATAGTTAGTCCTCCAGGGTGTCGGAGCTGAGTAGCTCCGGCAGTGACCTTTGCCAACACTTGGTTTGTTGGCAGCAGACTCCATTTATGGGGTCTTCTCACCATCTTATATTCAGCGTCGATGGTTGGCCCCCTTTGGGGAGTCGGAGCTTAGTTAGCTCCGGCTTTTCTCCATCAACGTAGACTTTATTTTTCCTGCACACTTAAGCCAAGAAAAATAGTAAAATTCGTTCCTTGTCTATAATTTCGTCGCGGCTTACGATTCTCAGGAAGATTTTAAGTTGAACGCGATTTTAAATACAACCGGATGCGTTGTCTTTTCTTCTAGGTTCAACTGTTCATGGACCCGCCTTACTTCGGACTGCCGGGGTGTAGGTAGAGTGGCGTACTTAGGGTGCTTGACCAGGCTAAGTTGATAGCACACTCCGGACCTAGATTGGCTTGGTGGCTTTCAGGTGAGTTGGCCATGAACGATATTTGAATCCAAAAGAACTGACAATACAACTCGAATCGTATATAAACCGGTCGAACTAAAATTTCTTAAGAATTGCACGTCTTTGTTATAGACAAGAAAGAGAAAAATAAAAATGTTGAGCCTGTACAAAATAAATGCACGTGGAGTCTATTTCACATGATGATGTCTTTCATTATAGGTCCGGGGTACAGGGGAAACAAGTACACTCTTAGGGTACGGAACCAGGCTAAGTGTGTTTGGTTTCTCGTTTGACCCAGGGTAGTTAGCCACACTTTTAGTCCGGAAACTGTGACAAGTGTTGCATGAGCTTTGCGGACCTTTCGGGAAAGGTCCGGCTGCTCTCCCGGAGGAACTACCCGACTCTGTACAATGACTCTATAACATACACCCCAAGTTACTCAAGACTCACCTCCGTGGTATTAAGTGTAGAACTTACGGAGGTGCTCGATGTTCCAAGGATTTGGGAGAGGTGTCCCATCCTTGGTAGCCAAGCGAACGCTTCCGGGACGGGATACTTTGATCACTCGGAAGGGCCCCTCCCAGCCGGGGGAGAGTTTGTTTAACCCTTTTCTGGATAGTATTCTCCGTAGCACCAGATCGCCTTCCTCGAGCTGTCGATTGTGTACATGCCGCTGATGATAACGCCGTAGAGCTTGGCGATATCGGGCATTCCGAAGAGCTGCTTGGCACCTTCCCTCCTCGAGGAGGTCTAGGTCTTCACGCCGGAGCTGGTCCTGCGCGGCTTCGTCGAAGGTCCGGACCCGGAGCGAACCCAAGGTGATTTCCGGAGGAAGGATTGCTTTAGCTCCGTACACCAGAAAGAAGGGTGTTTCTCCGGTTGACCGGTTTGGAGAAGTCCTGTTGGCCCATAGAGTGGGCGGAAGCTCTTCGATCCAGTTGGCTCCGTGTTTTTTCAAGCACTCATAGGTGCGCGTTTTGAGTCCTTTAAGGATTTCTGCATTTGCTCTCTTGGCTTGGCCATTGCTGGCAGGATGAGCTACGGAGGCGTAGCAAACTTGTATGCCGAGGTCTTCGCAATATCCTTGGAATGCGGAGCTTGTGAATTGAGTCCCATTATCAGTGATGATTTTGTTTGGGACTCCAAATCTGCTTACAATGGATTGCAGAAAGTTGATAGCAGATTGCTTGTTGATCGTCACAACTGGAGTCGCTTCCGGCCACTTGGTGAACTTGTCGATGGTGACATACAGGAACTTGTAACCTCCGACGGCTCTTGGGAAGGGTCCCAAGATATCCATCCCCCACACAGCGAAGGGCCATGTAGGAGGTATCATTTGTAAGGGCTGAGCCGGTGTATGAATTTGCTTTGCATGAAATTGGCATGCTTCGCATTTCTTCACCAGCTCAGTGGCATCCTGGAGTGCTGTAGGCCAGTAGAAGCCATGCCGAAAGGCTTTTCCGACCAGCGTGCGGGAAGATTCGTGGTTCCCACACTTGCCTCCATGGATTTCTGCGAGAAGCTTGCAGCCTTCTTCCCTTGTGAAGCACCGCATTAGGATGTTGTTGGCACCGCGCCGGTAGAGATCCCCTTCTACCAGCGTGTATCTTTTAGCCAATCTGACTACCCGGTCAGCGGATACATCATCGTTAGGAAGGATGTTGTCTTTCAAGTAGTTCTGGATCTCCGAGATCCATGCATCGGAGCTAGCTTGAGCATTTGAGTCTTGCGTGCTGGGTTGCTCGGAGCTTCCGGCAGCACCTACGACCCTTGATGGCTGCCATGGTAACAGGGCCATCGGGACCGTCAGCTTCGGGATGCTGATCTCGCCCCCTTCGCTCAGTTTGGCAGGCTGAGCTGTGGGTTTCGACAATCTCCGGACAAAAGTTCCGTCAGAAGCCGGAGCTCCGGTTGACGCTTTCGTTGAGAGTTCGTTGGCTTCAGCGTTGTGGACACGCCGAACATGGTGGAGGTCTAGGACTTCAAAGTCCTTCTGAAGCCTCTGGACTTCTAGGAGGTAAGCAGCTAGCTGGAGATTGTTGCAGGAGCATTCACCCTTCACCTGCTTGATGATGAGCTATAAATCTCCTTTGACCAGCAGTTGCCTGACACCGTATGATAGTGCCACATTTAGTCCATAGATGAGTGCTTCATACTCCGCCATGTTGTTGGTTGCCTTGGAGTCAAGGTGTACCATGTATTTCACCTTCTCCCCAGTCGGTGCAAGGAGAAGGATTCCAGCTCCGGCCCCCTGCTTCTGCATGGAGCCGTCAAAGTAGAGGGTCCAGTGAGGCTCGGTGAAGGTTGGAGCTTGATGCTCTGTCTTCTGTTCACTGGGGACCCCAGGGTTTGATGGAGAGGGAGTCCATTCCGCCACAAAATCTGCCAACCCTTGACTCTTGACTGCTTGTCTTGAAATAAATTCAAGATCGAATTCAGCCAATTCCGCAGCCCACTTTGCAATATTCCCAGTTGAATTGGGATTATGCAAGATTGCTCGAAGTGGGTAGGAGGTCACCACCGAGACTTTGTGAGCTTGGAAGTAATGTCGAAGCTTCCTAGAGGCAATAAGAACTGCATAGAGCATCTTATGCACCTCTAGGTATCGAGTCTTGGCATCATGTAATACTTCACTGATGAAGTATACCGGGCGTTGAATGGTCCGGACCCTCCCGGAGGGGTCCGGAGCTTCCTCTTCATTGATCCAGACCCTCCCGGAGGGGTCCAGATTCTCTTCGGGGACCTCCGGGTTCTGGCTGGAGGAACTCGGAGCTTCTTCAGAAATGACCTGGACCCTCCCGGAGGGGTCTAGGTCTCCTGAAGTGACTTCTTGCAGGTTCGAATTTGGGAGCTGGGACCCAGACTCGCTTTCAGGAACCTCCGGACCCTCCCGAAGGGGTCCGGATTCCTGAGTGTGGGGTAGTTCCGGTCTCTCCGCAACCAGAACCATATTGACGACTTTGTCAGTAGCTGAAATGTAAAGCAACAAAGGCTCACCAGGGTTCGGAGCTACCAGAATTGGTAGGGTGGTGAGGAACTGTTTCAGCTCTTGGAATGCCTTCTCTGCTTCTTCAGACCATTGGAATGGTCCGGACTTCCTCAATAACTTGAAGAAGGGAAGTGCCCGTTCCGCCAGTCTTGATATGAACCGGCTGAGGGCTGCTAGACACCCAGTTAACTTTTGGACGTCTTTGATGCGGGTTGGTGGCCGCATGTCTTCAATGGCTTTTATCTTCGCCGGATTAGCTTCTATGCCCCGGTGACTTACCAGGAAACCAAGAAGTTTTCCGGAGCTAACCCCAAACACGCACTTGTCCGGGTTTAGCTTTGTGCGGGTGGCCCGCAACTTGTCGAAGACAGCCTGCAAGGTGTCTAGGAGTGACTCCTTGTTCTTGACTTTGACCACGATGTCATCGACGTACACTTCCACTATGTCTCTGATAAGTTCTTCAAAAGTTTTGTACATAGCTCGTACAAAAGTTGAAGCTGCATTCTTGAGACCAAATGGCATGGCTGTGTAGCAGTACAATCCATCTACTGTGATGAATGAAGTATGCTCTTCATCCTCCCTAGACATCCTGATTTGATGATACCCAGAATATGCGTCTAGGAAACACAGTAATTCACACCCAGAGGTGGAATCCACTATCTGATCTATTCTAGGTAGTGGGAATGGATCTTTTGGACATGCCTTATTCAGTGTGGTGTAGTCGATGCACATCCGAAGCTTCCCGCCGGCCTTAGGCACAACGACTGGGTTCGCCAGCCATTTTGGATGGAAGACTTCTCGGTTGAATCCGGCTTCAAGTAGCTTCTTCACTTCTTGTCGAATGAAGTTCTGCCGCTCTACGGATTGCTTCCGAGGCTTCTGATGCACGGGCCGGGCATCGGGGTAGATCTTCAGATTGTGCTCAATCACTTCCCTGGGGATCCCAGGCATTTGTGACGGTTGCCAAGCAAACACGTCAACGTTAGCCCGGAGGAAAGTGATGAGCGTGAGTTCCTATTTGTCGTTCAACCCTCCCGATATACGGGTGGTTTGAGCGGCATCGGAACCAATTTGGACGACTTTGACAGGAATGTCGGTGTCGCCGCTTGGCTGCACACGGGGTGCAGAGGTCGAGCCTCGTTGTCGAATGCTCGGGGGTTTTGGAGCTTGCTCCTGCCTGGAGTCCTCCTCTTGCGCCGTCGTGAGTGCATGGAGTTCCTCCAGAGCAGTTACTCCGGCAGTGCGATCTCCGCGGATCCGGAGAACACCTACTGGTGTTGGCATCTTCAACACCAGGTATCCATAATGAGCAGCTGCCATGAATTTGTACAGGGTAGGTCTACCCAAGATGGCGTTGAATGGTAAGTTGATCTGTGCGACGTCGAAGTCCAACTTCTCGGTGCGATACTTCTCCCGTGTCCCGAAGGTAACGGGGAGAGTAATAGCTCCGAGTGGGGTGATGGCCCCCGGACCTACTCCAGAGAAAGGTCGAGAGGGCTGAAGATCCGAAGGTCAGAGCTGAAGCTTAGTGAAAGCTTTGAAGCTGATGAGGTTAAGCCCCGAACCTCCGTCTATCATGACATGGTGGAGCTGGATGTTATTGATGGTAGGAGATACCATCAAAGGTAACTGTCCTGCTCCAACCATGCTCCTCGGGCAATCAGAGGCATCAAAAGTGATGGAGGTGTCCATCCACTTTCGATGAGGTTCCGGCCTGACTGTAGGGGCTACAGCGGCCATATCTCGCCGCATAGTCTTGATGATGCAACGAGAGGTGATATCCCATGACCCACCGAAAATGGTGTTCATGGTCTTCCGACGCTCGTTGTCAGAGACGTTACAATCATCGTCGACGGTGGTGTAGACGGCCTTCAGGACCTTTTTGGGATCCTGGAACCCTAACTCCTCTTCAGTCGGAGCTTCGTCGACCTTCTGTTTTCCTTCCCTCTATTGGAAAGGAGATCCTTCTCGACACTTGTTGTAGCGCTTGGCAAGGTTTTGGACCTCCTGGCAGTCTTCCAAACCGTGGCTGCCCGGTTTGTGAATGGGGCACCACACTTTGGGTTTGCCACCGTCTTCGGAAGACGGTCGAGGTCGCTTCTTGGGGCGTGGCCCCCGGCCACCCGGAGTTGCAGCAGCTGCAATGTCGGATGTGCCGGCCGACGGCTTCTTCTTGCCGTTGGTCTTCTTTTTCTTCTTGCCACCCCCAGAGGTAGCGGCTTCTTCCTTGGAGGATTTCTTGTGATCCTCCGCGGCTGGTTTGGAGTGCATTTCACGGCCCTCCGCAGCTCTGGCACATTTGTCTGCCAGGTTGAAGAGTTCCGTGACGCTGGTGATCTCCTTGATCGCCAGTTTCTCCAACATCTTCTTGTCCCGTACGCCCTGTCTGAATGCCACAATGACAGAAGCGCTTGAGATAGAAGGGATAGTGTTTCGTACCTGAGAGAACCTCTGGATGAAAGACCGCAAAGATTCTCCCCCTTTTTGCACGACCGCAAAAAGGTCCAGTTCAGTGCCTGGTCGGGTGTATGAACTCCCGAAGTTGGCAGTGAACTGATGGCACAGCTCCTCCCAACTGTTGATAGAGTTGGGTGGAAGGCTCATAAACCAGGACCTGACGATCCCAGTTAAGGCCACTGGAAAGTAATTGGCCATCACGGCCTCGTTGCCTCCAGCTGCCAAGATTGCAGTGGAGTATATCTGAAGAAATTCGGCGGGATTGACAGTCCCGTCGAATTTTTCCGGCAGGTGAGGCCGGAACTTCTGTGGCCATCTAACCATGCGCAGGTGCATGGCTAGGGCTGAACAGCCTCCTCCTACTCCTTCAAGAGTAGAAAGGTCCTGAGCTTCCCGTCTTTCACGGGCACGCTCAATATGGACTCGGTCGTCCTGCTGGCGGTATCGGCGATCAAGCTCTGCCCGGAGGTCGTGAGTTGAAAGCCTGGATACCGTGTGAGTACGTCGAGCCCCAGAGGGCAATGACGTCACTTGTTGGGATGTTGCACGTCTCCTGCTATTGGAGGCATGCGGACTAAGTCTTCCGGACAAAGTCCATCGCTGAGACAGGGCTCGTCCTGAAGGAGGAGGACCCTGGTTGTTGAGGCGTTCGGCCGCTGCTGTGACCAAATGCTCCACATCGGCCCTCCACTGCTCCAGTGCATCCCGAGATGCATCCGGAGGTGGCGGGCGCTGTAGAAGAGCACGCGCTGCATGGAGTGCATGTTCCGGGTTGTCATGACTCGCCGACGCAGTAAGCGACGCCGGCGCACCATCACGTTGCCCAGCACGATTTGCTGGAGAAGACGGTGGTGGTGGGAGTGTGGCTCCTGCTGGTGCTGAGGCTCCTGCTGGTGGCTGCCTGTTGGAGGGATTGCCCCCAACAGCCTGAGCAGCAGGTTGGCCGTTGGATGATCCAGCCGCGGAGTTCACCATTCTCGAAAATCTCAGGTGCCCCTACCTGGCGCGCCAACTGTCGACTGTCGGAGCCGGCAGATCTCCCTACACTGCTAAAGTGATTGGGGAGTTTGAAGTTCGGTGTGGGCGCGCGGAGATTCAAGAAGGTGAATAGGAGTTTGACACAGGAGACACAGGAATTTACGTGGTTCGGGCCGCCTGAGCGTAATACCCTACTCCACGGGTGTGTTGGTGTTGTATTAGCAATAAGAGCTTATCACGAGTGTATGGGGTGCGTATGATCGCCCGTGAACATCCCTGGGTGTATCGTCGGCCTGTCCTTTTATAGTACAAGGGCAGACCGTTACAATTCAGCCTGGCCCGACATGTGGCCCCGGCGGTTACTAGTATTGATACACGCTTAATTGCTCTTAATAACCCTGTAATGGGCTTTGACAGCACCGTTAATGGTGTTAAGATCGTCCGTTTAAGTGTCATTAATATGGCATTAATGACACTTAATCGGGTCTTGAAGTCATTGGCTCTCCTTTGAAGATCCAGAGCCGTTACAAGGCCTTTCGGAGGTTAGAAGCTGAAAGGTCCGACGATTTGACACGTGGCAGCTCCGGAGCTTGCTGTGGGAAGCAGGTAGCTCCAGGGCTATCAGACACGTGTCAGGTCCGGAGCTTCTCTCGGTCTGGGGTTAAGTCCGGAGGTGCCGTTTCGGTACGCGGCCCGGAGCTTCCCCCTTGTGGGCGGTAGCTCCGGTTTGGTTGTACACGTGGCAACCCAGGGACTAACCATGTTGGAGAAGCGGGTCCGGTCATGTCTGACAAGTGGGCCTCCGAGGGTCTTCAAACCAAGTAGATGGCTTTCTCTTGAGATCTTTGTAACCTCAAGGGGTGTATGGTTTTTAGGGTACCGACAATCGCAAATAAGCAAAATGTCGTCGCAAATAAGAAATTTGCGACGGTTTTTGGCCGTCGCAAATAAGTCTTCGCAATTAAGCTTATTTGCGACTGAAAGCATCTAGGCCCCCCTCATGTAGTATGGTTTTGGTGATTAATGACAACCATTGAACTTTACTAATAAATTTGTGAATGCAAGGTCCCCATAAACACTCAATAATATGAAATGATCACGTCATTGGAGACCCATAGATACTCAACTTTCGAGATCAAACTCATGAGATAAAGACAAGACGTGAAGGCTCTATGTCTAAGTCACTCAATCAAAAATTGACATCATACAATGCTTAAGAATCATAAGAGAGCCTTGTGGAACAAATGTCTAAGAGGTCATTCGAGCAAGATACAAAAGATTCATTCAAAACAACTCGAAGCAAACAAAATCAACTCACCGGATCAACCGATGATTTCCAAAATGAACACATTGGTCGAGTTGATTTAACTGAAGAGAAAGACCTCAGACAAATGAACTCACCGGATCATCCGATGTGAAGGGATCAACAACATCGGTGCATCAGTACAGTTTGCAGTACAATTGGAACAAGTGAAGCACCGGATCATCTGATGTGCAGACTTACACACATCGGTTGATCACTCCAGTAAGCATCAAGATCAATCAAATTCTGGAGGAAGAGCCACCGGATCATCCGATGAGAAGACTGGGGGCAACATCGGTCTAATAACGGTAATATCTGACATAATGACGTCAGCCAAAGTAATTACACCGATGATAACTAGAGGAGAGACATCGGATCATCCGGTGTACACAGAAAAGTTCTGTCAGCCTACTTTTCCAACGGCTATTTCGGTTAAGCTGGCTATAAAACCCCTCTAACCCAGTCATTTCGATAAGTCTTGATCACCTGAAGCCCACTACACATCCAAGAGCATTCAAGACTATAGAGCATACATTTCCACACTTTTAGATCATTTGTAATAGGCTAGAGAGAAGCTTGTGTGCGTTCTTTCTTTGTGATTGAACTCTCTAGGCTAGTGAGAAGTTGAAGAAGATCGTTTCGAAGCTTGCCAAGGTGTGTGTGGAAGCCCGGAACATCGAAGGTTGTACAAGGCTTGAGCTCCACCTTGCCGGAGATGGCGAACGGAGAAGATTAGTGAAGACTCCATTGTCTCGGTGACATTGGAAGTGGCAAAACCCTTCGGTGGGTGCCACAACGTGGACGTAGGAAGATCCTTGCGATCTTGCTGAACCACGGGATAAACCTTCGTGTCCCCTAGCGTTTGCATTCCTCTCCCTCTCTTTACATTTTGCAATCTTTACTTCACAAGTTATATCTACGTTGATTGCATAGCTAGAACCGCATTGGGAATTGGGCTTAAGTAGTTCGTTTTTTAATTGTCTTAAAATTTGAAAGAAAGCCCAATTCACCCCCCCTCTTGGGCGTTTCGATCCTTACAATTGGTATCAGAGCAAGGTTGCTCATAGGATCATTCTAGCTTCACCGCTAGAGAGCAAAAATGGCCAAGGTTGGGGGTTCGGTTCCTATCTTCGAGGGCAAGAATTTTGCCTATTGGAAAGCACGCATGCGCGCTTACCTTGAGGCTATTGCCCCCGAAGTTTGGGAAGCGACTCATGCGGGATTTGGAGAACTTAACTATGTGGGTGATCAAGTTAAGTGGGATGCTAAGGCTAGGAATGCTATTTATGAATGCATAAGTCAAGATGTCTTCTCTAGGATTGCTAGTAAGGAGAAAGCTTGTAAAATTTGGGCTTGCTTGATAGAAATCCATGAGGGCTCATCTCGTGTAAAGGAACTTAAATATCACATGCTCAAAGCTAAATATGATGAATTTAAGATGCTTCCTCATGAAAATGTTAATGAAATGTTTTCACGCTTAAATGTTCTTATTGAGAAAATTAATGCTCTTGACATTGCGTCTCTTGGCAAGGGACTTATTAACCGCAAGATCCTCATGCTCCTTCCCAAGCCGAAGTACAACATCATCAACTCCATGCTCCAAAAGGAATCACTTGACAACATTGAAGTTTCGGAGCTCATTGGAGAAATACACGCTCATGAGATGAGTGTACTTGGGATGATGGAGCAATCATCATCAAAAACAATTGCTCTAAAGGCCTCCACCAAGAAGACAAGCTTCAATAAGAAGAAGGTGGTTGAGCCTAGCTCAAGTGAAGAAGAGCAAGCGTCAAGTGAAGATGACGATGATGAGCTTGCCTTGATGATGAGAAAGTTCTCACGCTTGAACTCCAAGATCACCAAAAAGGGATACACCTTTGATCCCAAGAAGAAGGCATTTCTACCAAGAAGAGACGATCGCAAGATATGCTACAATTGCAGAGATCAAGGCCACATCTCCTATGATTGTCCAAAACCGGACAAAAGGAGAGAGAACTACAAAGGCAAGCAACGCAAGCTTGAAGAAAGTGATGATAATGAAGAAGAAGCCAAGCCCAAACCAAGAGCCTTTGGGAAGAAGAAGCAAGACAAGGGCAAGAAGGCAAGACTCTTCCCAAAGAGGAGAAATGGTCCACAAAAGGTGTTTATGTGTGAGGCAAATGAATGGGTCACCGATGAAGAAACAAGTGATGAAGAGAGTGAAGAAGAAGAAGAAAGCTTGGCCGGCCTTGCCATTGCCAACCATGATGACTCACCTCTTCCTCCACCACCCATGTGCCTCATGGCTAAAGGTAACACCAAGGTATGTGACGACTCTAGTGATGATGAGCTTTCCCCCGATGATTTAACTTCTTTGATTAATGAATATCATGCTATCATTTAGAGAGAGAAGAGTAAGGTTAAAACTCTTGAAGAAATTCGTGCTAAACTTGAGAGTGCTAACCTTGATTTGCTTGACAAGTATGAAAGCATACTCAAAGAGCATGACACGCTCAAATCTCATGTCAAGCAAATTGAGGAAGAAAATGCTAAAATCAAGGTAGACAATGATGAGCTCAACATAGCACACCAAACTCTCTTGGAGGAGCACAACAAGCTAACTCATGAATACCAAACACTTAACATTGCTCATGACATGCTTGATCAAGTGTTAAAAGATGCAAAGAAACAAACTCTTAATGATAAGATATCCATTACTTCGCATGTCTCTAATGTCTTGGACAAGTCTTTGTCTTTGAAAGCTAATGCTAGGGAGAAGGACTTGTTGGAACAAATTGAGAGTCTCCGCACTAGTGTGGCTAGACTTTCAAAAGGTGAAGTCAAGCACAAGGAAATCCTCTTCCAACAAGCAAAAGCCTTCAACAAAAGAGGACTTTGATCCTTCGCGGTGCCCAACAAAGGAAAGGTGCCCTCACCGGAGCTTAGAACAAGCTTCATCAAGGAAGTTGGTTCTTATTGCCAACATTGTGAGGTCACCGGTCACCACACAAGGGAGTGTCCTCTTCCTAACCGACCTTCACCTAAATTGCCTACTAACTACAAATCTATTTTTAATGATCGCTATTATCTTCTTAGCAAAGTGAATGGCAAGGTGAAAGCTAGGTTCATTGGCAAAGACATGAAGAGCATGAAGGGGAAGCTACCCAAGCAACTTTGGGTCCCAAAGACACTTGTATCTCACATACAAGGACCTAAGTTGGCTTGGGTGCCTAAAGTCAAAAATTAACTTCATGTGTGTAGGTGAACTACAAAGCCGGAGGAAAGCATTGGGTACTCGATAGCGGGTGCACTCAACACATGACCGGCAATGATGGTATGTTCACCACCATAGAAAACCCCGGTAATCATGAACAAGTTACTTTTGGTGACAACTCTAAGGGTAAGGTAATAGGATTAGGTAAAATTGCTATCTCTAATGATTTATCCATTTCTAATGTGTTGTATGTTAAGTCGCTTAGCTTTAATCTACTTTCCATTGCACAACTTTGTGATCTTGGACTAACGTGCACATTTAGCAAAAATGATGTTGTTGTGAGTAGTGAGGCAAGCAAAGAGCTAATTTTCAAAGGGTTTCGGCATGGACATTTCTACTTATTAGACTTCTCCAACCAGAATGCTAGCCTAACCACTTGTCTTTTCACTAAGACAAGCTTGGGTTGGCTATGGCACCGACGCATAGCACACATTGGAATGAGCAAACTCAAGAAGTCATTCAAGCTTGGGATGGTGACTGGCGTGAAGGATGTGACGTTTGAGAAGAACAAGCTTTGTAGCGCTTGTCAAGCCGGGAAGCAAGTTGCTTCACACCACCCAATGAAGACAATGGTGTCAACCTCCAAGCCACTTGAACTACTCCACATGGACCTTTTCGGACCATCCACATACCAAAGCCTTGGCGGTAACCTCTATTGTCTTGTTATAGTTGATGACTACTCTCGCTATGCTTGGACTCTATTTTTAGGTGACAAGAGTGAAACTCCGGAAGTGTTCAAGACCTTCGCCAACCGTGCTCAAAGGGAATTCCAACTTCCCATTATCAAGGTCCGGAGTGACAACGGCACTGAATTCAAGAACTACAATATTGGGGAGTGGTGTGACCGTGAAGGTGTGAAGCATGAATTCTCCGCCACATACACTCCTCAACAAAACGGTGTCGTTGAGAGGAAGAACAAAACCCTCATCACTCTTGCAAGAGCAATGCTTGATGACTACGGCACGTCGGAGAAGTTTTGGGCCGAAGCAATCAACACGGCGTGCCATGCCGCAAACAGGGTCTATCTTCACCGACTACTTCAAAAGACCCCATATGAGCTTCTCATTGGGAGAAAGCCCAACATCTCCTACTTTAGAGTCTTTGGGTGCAAATGCTACATCTACCGCAAGAAAAGGCTCGGTAAGTTTGAAAGAAGATGTGATGTTGGCATTTTTCTTGGTTATGCATCAAACTCAAAAGCATATCGAGTATTCAACCAAACCTCCAGTCTAGTTGAAGAAAGTTGTGATGTTGAGTTTGATGAGACTAATGGCTCCCAAGAGGAGAGTTTTGGTCATGATGAAATAGATGATGAGCCTCTACGAGAAGCCATGAAGAACATGAGCATTGGAGACATCAAGCCGGAAGTTGAAGAGGGCCAAGATCAAGGGGGAGCCTCAAGTTCCAACAACAACACCTCCATAGCGCCTCAAGTAGACGAAGAGGAGAAAGATGATACATTGCCAACTCAAGACTCACAAGCAATACAACATCAAGATGAAGAAGAAGTCCATGATCAAGTCCAACCACAAGAGGAGCAACACGCATCACCACCGCCAAGTGCTTCACAACCACTTATGAGGCATGGACGCATCTCCAAGGCGCATCCAATGGACCAAATCATTGGAAGTCCTTCAAGGGGCGTAAGTACTCGTTCCCGCCACGTTGCCTCATTTTGTGAGCACTACTCGTTTGTTTCGTGTGTAGAACCCACTCACATTGAGGAAGCACTCCAAGACCCAAATTGGGTGATGGCTATGCAAGAAGAACTCAACAACTTCATCCGCAATGAAGTTTGGGTGTTGGAGGAGCGACCCAAGGACAAGAACATCATCGGAACAAAGTGGGTGTACCGCAACAAACAAGACGAGAATGGCGTTGTGGTCCGCAACAAGGCAAGACTTGTGGCCAAAGGGTTCTCGCAAGTTGAAGGACTAGACTTTGGGGAGACATTTGCTCCGGTCGCCCGGTTAGAGGCAATTCGTATTCTCCTTGCTTTTGCTTCACATCATAACATTACTCTTTATCAAATGGATGTGAAAAGTGCCTTTCTTAATGGCTACATTAATGAGCTTGTTTATGTTGAACAACCTCCCGGGTTTGAAGATCCGAGGAATCTAACCATGTGTATAGGTTGCACAAGGCGCTCTACGGGCTCAAGCAAGCACCTAGGGCGTGGTATGAACGACTACGGGACTTCCTCATCATGCAAGGATTTAAGATCGGGAGGGTGGACACCACACTCTTCACCAAAGACATCAACGGAGATTTGTTCATTTGTCAAATTTATGTTGGTGATATTATCTTTGGTTCAACTAACGAAGCTCTTAGCCATGAGTTTGGCAAAATGATGTCTAGGGAATTCGAGTTGTCAATGATTGGAGAGCTCAACTTCTTCCTTGGATTCCAAATCAAGCAACTTCAAGAGGGAACCTTCGTCTACCAAGAGAAATACACAAAGAACCTCTTGAAGAAATTTGAGATGGGAGATTGTAGCTCAAGAAGAACTCCAATGGCAACAAATTGCCATCTCGACGCGGATAAGGACGGTAAACCTATTGACCAATCTCACTACCGCTCTATGATTGGTTCATTGCTTTATCTTACCGCATCTAGGCCCGATATAATGTTTAGTGTATGCTTATGTGCTCGCTTTCAAGCGGCTCCTAAAGAATCGCATAAGAAGGCGGTCTTTAGGATACTTAGGTATCTTAAGCATACCCCTAGTATGGGCTTGTGGTACCCTAAAGGTACAACCTTCCAGCTCTTGGGATACTCGGATTCGGACTTTGCCGGATGCCGCGTGGATCGCAAGAGTACCTCCGGTGGGTGCCACTTGCTTGGGCGTTCCCTAGTGTCTTGGTCTAGCAAAAAGCAAAATTCCGTGGCTTTGTCCACCGCGGAAGCGGAGTATATAGCGGCCGATGCATGTTGTGCCCAAATTCTATATATGAAGCAAACCCTTTTGGACTTTGGAATTAAAATTGGTTGTGTGCCTCTCCTTTGTGACAATGAAAGTGCGGTTAAGATAGCTAGAAACCCCGTTCAACACTCCCGCACTAAGCACATTGATATTCGCCATCACTTCTTGCGTGATCATGAGGCTAAAGGAGACATCTCTCTACAAGGTGTTAGATCCGAAGAACAATTGGCGGATATCTTCACTAAACCACTTGATGAGAAAACCTTTTCTAGACTTAGAAATGAATTAAATGTGCTAGATGCATCTAACGTCATGTAAATTGCCATGCTCATGTAAGGATGCATATCATATAGGTCTTGTCTAACTCCCAAAAGATAGGGGCGAGCTAGAAATAGTTTTCCCTGGGGAAGCCTTTGGAAGGTTTAAACTTGGCAAGATAGATTTATTTTATGCCTTGCATGATCTCTGCCATATAGACTTGCACTCATTCTATTTCTTGCACTATAACTTGTTTGGCATTGCATACGGTAGATTGTCACAAAGGGGAACCCACCTCGTGAGAAGGAGACTTGTTTGAAATGCAATATCTCAACTCATATAAGGTGGAAAGAACAAAATGTTAGGTGCGTTAATGCCTAGAGGAACATGCTTCATTGAGATAGTAGTCTTCATACTCTACCTCACAAAGCATGGGCCTTACATTTCATTTGGATATTTTCCTCCCATTTTTTTTCGGTGTTCCATTTGCTTTAAGGTCTAGCCAAGCTATTGGCATATTAGCTTCTTGAGGGGTAAGGGGTTACCCAAAAAGTCCTAAGACATGTATTTTCCATTGATTGATTGTTTGGTCAAAGGACATATATGGGATGTTGGTGTTTAGTTTTCATCGGATTATCCGATGCCTAAGTCCTTCCCCCATCGGATCAGTAGGTGTTCAAAATCCAAGTGCCAGTTTAGTCAATATCCAAAATCGACCGATGAGTTCAAACAGAAAAACATCGGTCCATCCGATGTTCACAAATCTGAAACCTTGATGAATTCCACCGATGCTTTTACATCTAATGTCGGACCATCCGGTGTCAACTTCCCTCTCCTGAATATCCTTACTGTGCCATTCATCCGATGATCAAAACCCTCAACGTCGGTCCATCCGGTGTTAATTGCACTTTTCTGGAAAACCTTACTGTGGCATTCGACCGATGCTTTTCATGTCCATCATCGGTCCATCCGGTGTTAAATTTACGGTTAGGGTTTGGGACCCACTATTTAAACACCGTTTCGTCTTCATCGGTCTCTCTCCCCGATCCAGCACCTCCACCACCGACTCTCACACACCGCTCCACCACCACCTCACGCGCCACCACCGCCGAACGCCGCCGCCGCCCTCCGGCCGCCGCCGTCCTTCGCCGTCCGCCGCCTCCAGTCGACGCGCCGTCCACGCGCCGCCACCTCCGATCACCGCGCCGTCCACGCGCCGCCTCCATCGCACCGCAGATCGCCGTCTCCACCGCCACCACCCTCGCGCCGCCGCTCGCCGCTCCACGCGCCGCCTCCACCTCCGCCGTCTCCACCACCATCGACCTCGCCGCCGCCTCTCCTCGCCACTAGGGTTTCGACCGCGACACCTTTGTCGTTTCCCCGAGCGACGCCGTCTTCTTCGGCCACCTCGCTAGGGTTTCCCGGCCTGTCGATCTTCACGCCCCTAGTGCTCGTGATCGCTCGTTGCTAAGGTTTGCTCCGTACCGTGCAACGTCCATCGTTGTTTTCGTCGTTCTTTTTCTTCGTCGCTAACCCTAGCTCTCCATTGCATCTAGATGGGTCGCGACCGCAAAGGAAAGGTAAAGGCGATCGCGGAGCCCGCCGCGAAGAAGCAAAAACTGTCGAAAGAGGAGAAGAAGGCTGTGATGGCTGCTCGCGCCGCCGAGGAGCGTGAGCGTGGCCGAGGAGGGTCACTAAGGATCCGTGAGGCTCGTCCGAGGCAGCCTCCCGTGATCGACGACTCCGAGGCCGAAGAGGAGCCAATTGAGCCTCTCGTCCGTCGGCGCTCAGCCCGGACGCGTGGGGGTCACACCGAGGCTGCTCCTCGTTCGAGACCGACGGTTGCCGACCGTCGTGAGGACAGGGAGGCCGAGAGGGCCATCTACGAGATGGACACGGCCGTCCGTGTCGGTGAGGGAGTCCGTCTCACGGACTACCGAAAGATGAAGGCCAAGCAGCTACGCAAGCTTCGATGGAACGTGCTGCTTGAGGAGTGGTACCCACAGCCCCGAGAGGCTCTTGTGGACAGTCGCTTCTGGACTGTCACCCAGGCGTCTCTCTACGAGACCTACAGACGTCGGGGGCACAAGCTATTTCAGCATAACTACCTGGACTGGGGGCAGCTTGCATTGGCAGCGGAGACGGAGGTCTGTTCGTACTTTGAGAGATACAGAGGTTTGGTGCAGCTGCTTGCTTACGAGAGGAGTGCATATGTGGAAGATTGGGTCCGTGTCTTCTACGCGACCCTGTACATCTCTGAGGGTAGGAGGTCGATCGACTTCATGTTTATGGGTCAGCACCACCACCTCTCGAGGCAGACATTGGGGCAGCTTCTTGGTTTGGACCTGCACGACACCTGCGTGCACGAGAGGGTATACGGGCAGGTAGATCCACCAAGGAGGCCACTTACTGGAGGGGTGGCACCACAGCTTGAGGAGATTCGGTCCCTGTTTGGCCCCACGTTCTCTCTGGACCAGCCGAGAGTTCCAGCTCTTCTGACCCCAGCTGCGCGCATTGTGCACCTCGCCTTGCGCCGCACGCTCCTGCTGAGGTCAGGGTACCTGGAGGGGTTCACCAGTTTACAGCAGACCCTCCTGTTCTACATAATGAACGGGATGGATTTTGACATTGTGGACATCCTCCTGTGCGAGATGGAAGACATGATCACAGATGGGGTTGGCATGATGAGGCAGATGGTCTACGGGCACTGGATCAGTTACCTTTGCTCTATGATGGTGCCCGAGGGGGATGCAGCATAGGCCAAACTTGCTGACGAGAGTGTGACTCGCTTTGGTCACTACCGTGCCCCGGCTCCTGGAGACCGCCGCCTTGGTCGTCCAGTTGAGCGCCAGGTCAGGGCCCGTCTGTCAGAGGAAGATTGGTCCGACCTAGAGCGGGAGGACGAGAGACTTGCAGAGGCTGAGGCTCAGGGGGAGGACCTGCAGCACATTTGGTCAGAGAGCGACACTGACGACAGTGTCGAGGAGTATTTCCCTCCTCCCCCCTCTCCCCGGCAGCACGACGCGGAGGCTGGAGGTTCTACAGCGCCACCACCCATCCACCTCCCGTCACTGAGGCGCAGGTCACGCAGCCGTCTGAGCTGACTTCGCTCCTCCAGCAGATGGTCGAGCAGTAGAGGCTAGACAGGCTGGCCGTAGAGCAGGCCCGCGCGGAGCAGGCCCACGCGGAGCAAGCTGCACGTCTTCTTGAGCTCCAGCAGCAGCAGCAGGAGATGCAGCGTCAGATCGCCCGTGAGAGGCGTGAAGACACTGACCGGTTGATGGGGCTCATCGACCAGATGCACCAGCGCACTCTGGACCAGCAGCAGCAGACGCAACAGGCGATGATGGGGATCCTGGGGTTGATCACCAACCTCTACACCCAGACCGGGATCGCCCTCCCATCGCAGCTGCCTGGAGTAGCTCCTCCGCCTCCCGTCTTGGCTCCAGCTGCTGCACCAGTGGCTCCAGTTCCCTCCACTCCGATCCCTTCGTTCAGCATGTCCCCGTTGTTGGCTCCTGGTGCTCCTCTTCACTCCCCACTGCCGGCCACGTCACTGTTGCTTCAGACGCTGGCCTCCGTCACCAGTGTCCGTGCTCCAGCACCTCCTCCTCAGCAGGCACCGACGGTGGCACCTTCGGCTCCGGCAGCACCCTCCTCCGCTACTCCGGCCAGCAGCTCCGACGACAGCGGCAATGACCAGTTCGTCATCGCGCCCAGCTCTCAGGGTCCGTAGGTGCTCGGATCCCTTTTTGGTGCTTTGATGCCAAAGGGGGAGAAGAGTTAGAGAGTCAGGGGAAGTCCTAGTGTTAGGGGGAGTCGAGTCCAGCTTATCTTTGCTTATCTTTATTGTATTTGCGTTTTTGCTACTTTTGGTGTGTAATGAACCTATTTCCATGAGTTGTTAATCATTTCAACTCATTTGATGTTTATCTATGATTATGATCTCTTTGAATTCACACTTGTAGTGTGACTCCCTGTATTCATTGCATATTTTCTTATGGTTCATTCTATCAAATTCATTACTATTGCGCTTTGATTATTGTGTTGTCATCAATCACCAAAAAGGGGGAGATTGAAAGCATCTAGGCCCCCCTCATGTAGTATGGTTTTGGTGATTAATGACAATCATTGAACTTTACTAATGAATTTGTGAATGCAAGGTCCCCATAAACACTCAATAAGATGAAATGATCACGTCATTGGAGACCCATAGATACTCAACTTTCGAGATCAAACTCATGAGATAAAGACAAGACGTGAAGGCTCTATGTCTAAGTCACTCAATCAAAAATTGACATCATACAATGCTTAAGAATCATAAGAGAGCCTTGTGGAACAAATGTCTAAGAGGTCATTCGAGCAAGACACAAAAGATTCACTCAAAACAACTCGAAGCAAACAAAATCAACTCACCGGATCAACCGATGATTTCCAAAATGAACACATCGGTCGAGTTGATTTAACTGAAGAAAAAGACCTCAGACAAATGAACTCACCGGATCATCCGATGTGAAGGGCTCAACAACATCGGTGCATCAGTACAGTTTGCAGTACAATTGGAACAAGTGAAGCACCGGATCATCCGATGTGCAGACTTACACACATCGGTTGATCACTCCAGTAAGCATCAAGATCAAGCAAATTCTGGAGGAAGAGCCACCGGATCATCCGATGAGAAGACTGGGGGAAACATCGGTCTAATAACGGTAATATCTGACACAATGACGTCAGCCAAAGTAATTACACCGATGATAACTAGAGGGGAGACATCGGATCATCCGGTGTACACAGAAAAGTTCTGTCAGCCTACTTTTCCAATGACTATTTCGGTTAAGCTGGCTATAAAACCCCTCTAACCCAGTCATTTCGATAAGTCTTGATCACCTGAAGCCCACTACACATCCAAGAGCACTCAATACTATAGAGCATACATTTCCACACTTTTAGATCATTTGTAATAGGCTAGAGAGAAGCTTGTGTGCGTTCTTTCTTTGTGATTGAACTCTCTAGGCTAGTGAGAAGTTGAAGAAGATCGTTCCGGAGCTTGCCAAGGTGTGTGTGGAAGCCCAGAACATCGAAGGTTGTACAAGGCTTGAGCTCCACCTTGCCGGAGATGGCGAACGGAGAAGATTAGTGAAGACTCCATTGTCTCGGTGACATTGGAAGTGGCAAAACCCTTCGGTGGGTGCCACAATGTGGACGTAGGAAGATCCTTGCGATCTTGCCGAACCACGGGATAAACCTTCGTGTCCCCTAGCATTTGCATTCCTCTCCCTCTCTTTACATTTTGCAATCTTTACTTCACAAGTTATATCTACGTTGATTGCATAGCTAGAACCGCATTGGGAATTGGGCTTAAGTAGTTCGTTTTTTAATTGTCTTAAAATTTGAAAGAAAGCCCAATTCACCCCCCCTCTTGGGCGTTTCGATCCTTACAGCGACGGCTAGCAGCAGCCGTCGCAAGTTATTGCCGCAGGCTGGTGGGCCCCGCCATAGTATTTGCGACGGTCGGGCCGTCGCAAATAAGTTCAGTGGACAGGGCCCATGTGTCCTCCTCCGGGACCCACACCGCTATTTGCGACGGCCCGACTGTCGCAATTAAACCTTATTTCCGACGCCCGGGCCGTCGCAAATAGAAGTGGCTTAATTGCGACGGCCTGGAACCTTATTTCTGACAGCACAAATAGTAGTGGCTATTGGTGAAGCCACTTATGGCGGGCCGGCGGTGGGGCGGCGACGGCGGGCCGGCGACGGGGCGGCGCCGCGGGCGGGGCAACGATGCGGCTCAGGGACGGGGGCGCGGCGGGCTGGGGCGGTGGGGGCGCAGCGAGTCGAGGCTGGGGGCGGCGACGCCGGGGGTGCGACGGACCGGGGGCGGCGAGCCGGGGCGGAGGAGGGGCGGTGACGGCGGGGCGGCAGGCCGGTGGCGACGCGATGACGGCGGGCAGGCGACGATGCGCAGCAGGGCGGTGGGCTGGCGGCGGGGCTGGTGAGTTGTTGAGTGGACGAGAATGAAGTATCGGGTCGAGATAAAGGCCCTTATTTGATACGGCCCTCTAAATTGCGACGGTTGCCTTAGTTGCGACGGTACTAGGGTTGGTCGTCGCAAATAAGTTGTTATTTGCAAAGGCACTAGGGTTGGCCGTCGCAAATAAGTTGTTATTTATGACGGCACTGTGGTTGGCCGTCGCAAATAAGTATTATTTGCGACGGCCTTGTTATTTGCGACGGTCAGACGCGGGCCGTCGCAATTTATTCTATTTGCGACAGCTGGCCGTCGCAAATAAATATAGCCGTCGCAAATGATCGCTTTTCCTGTAGTGATTTCATGTCGTGTTGGACCCTAAATAGGCTTTGTCGTGCCAAGCCGGCCCGAAGCTCGTTTATTTACATATAGTAATTAAACACTCAATCAATCAAAATAATAATTAAACAATAATCAAATAAACTACTAAACTAAACTCATATGCATTAATCATAAAATGTAAACTAATTAAACAACATTAATCGAGAATAATTATACAACTAAACGAATGAACATAAACAATAAATCTCAAAATTAAATTTAATATCAATTAATCTAAATAAAAATAAACAATTAAAAATAATAATTAACAAACTAATATAAATATCAATTAATATAAACAAGAATAAACAATTAAACAAGAATAATTAAAAAACTTAATATCAATTAATCTAAACAAGAATAATTAACAAATATAATATCAATTAATCTAAACTAAATAAACATAATGAGAAAAAAATTGAAAATGAGCTAGGCTCGGATTGGGAATGAGCTAGAGGCCGGCAATGGGGGGCAATGGGGGCGTTGCCTACTGCTGTTGAGGGTGGCGGCAGAGTTCGATGAGGGGGGAGGAAGAGAGGAGGGTTTACCTCGAGGCAACATAGTGGAAGATGGCGCAGCGAGGCAGCGCGGCGTGCGGTGCGAGGAAAGGCAACAACACGAGGAGGAAGAGACGCGCGTGTGGGAGTGGGTTGCGCGTGCAGCCCACGGTATGTAGGGTTATTCACTTAATTTACGATGGCTTCCTTATTTACGACGGTTTAGGGTTTGACCGTCGTAAGGAGTTAATTTACCACGACTCTCTAGCTTACGACGGTTTAGGGTTTGACTGTTGTAAGTAATGTGCTTATTTACGATGGATTATTTATTTACAACGGCTATGGACCCGCAACCGTCGTAAATAATATTATTTACGATGGCCAGGACAAGCCATCGTAAATCAATCTATTTACAACAAAAATGGACGATTTCTTATAGTGTGGCTCCACTCCGTGTCGGTGCTTGTGTCGGGCCGATTTTACCGTGCCACGGGCTGGTCCATTTAGCCCAACCCACTTGGCCAGCTACATGTCCACTAGTGAACGGCTTGATTATAGTAGTGCATCCATTTAATTTGCAGCAGTTTGAATAAACTGCATACGTTCACCCCAAGTATTTCCCCTCTACTAGCCATCCTTGAGAGCAATGTTTACGATCTGGGATAGTGTATGTGTTGACATATGAAAACACAGAAGCAGGTACCTCTGATGTTTTATTAGTTAAATAAGCATGATTCTCATTGATAACATAAATTAATGACGCGCTTATCTTGCATGATCAAGCCTGCTGGTTGTATATTGCCGTCTTTTGCATATCCGTACAAATTTTGGAACTACATCAATACCCCTTTCTTGGTTTATTCCATTCCATTTTGCTGCATGGATCACTGTGAGGTGGCTCTTGTTCCAAAGTAATTGGAGCTTACTCCCGCTACAACTGCCCTGATGCATATAGCGCGCTGTGGAGAATCAAAAAGGAGAAGCAAATGAACTAAAACATCTAAAACAAGGACAAGGAGTGGGGGATGGTGTACTCTCCCCGCCTTTCTAATTGCGCTTACGTACCACTTAATGCTCTTTACTATTTGTTGGAATAATGAAATTGCAGATGTACAACCACTAATTCCTAAAGTTCATACATGCCGACAGATTTGATGACCTTAATTATACTAATTTTTTACCAAAATACTCCCTCCGTCCCCATGAACTTGTCGCTTTGTAGTTCAAAAATGAACTACAAAGCGACAAGTTCATGGGGACGGAGGGAGTATAAATTTAGAGGTGAATAGAATACAAACAACTCTTGGTGTAATTGTACAAACAATTTTTCTAGGTTATACGATCTTCGCACCTGATAACTATGCCCACATTTCATTTCATTACCAATTTATGTTCTTAGCTGGAGGGGCCTAAGTGACAAAATACAGTGATAATTTTTTTCGAAAGATCCAGTCATCCGGCATGTATTAATAAGAGGATAGTGACAATGAGTTACAAAGTGACCGTTACATGGGGGGGGGGGGGGGGGGGGGGGGGGTTACAACTGGTAGTTGTTTGAGCCTAAGGGACTTTCTACGCTAGGCCTGCTGGCAAGAGATTGACGGCCCCAGCTGAAGTCCAAGAAAGGGCCGTGTCGCGTAGAGAGGTGATGACCTGATCCATGGATCGTTCATCACCCCTGAAGAGCCGTTGGTTTCTTTCAAGCCATATAGTCCAGCAAATGAGAACAGCCCCGGCCGGAGCGGGCAGCCTTGAATGAGAGAGGTACCTCGTGAGAGAGATCAAGGAACCATATGCTTCAATGCCTAGCTGGGACCAAGAGGAAGGTTGTGAGACTGGCGCAAGAAATGATGCAGAGCGATACCAGACTTCTTGAGAGATAGGGCACTCGATGAATAGATGATGCACCGCTTCGAGGTTCCTTCGGCATAGCATACTATTCCGCGCCAACCACGTTAATCGGACAGCTGTCCAAATTCAAAATACAGTGATATCATAGTATAAAGATTGTGTGACCTCCGTTAAATTTGCATATTTTATCTATTAATCGACGACCATATAATGTAAAAAGTTGTGTCGCGAGAACGTAATATGATTTGATGTGATAGTGCTCCTATATCACGGAAATATATTATGTCACCGAACCAAAAGCCACTATGAATTAATTAATCGAATGTGCTTCACAAGGCAAAACATTAAGCAACATACCATGTTTTACGCTGTATGATATAATTAAGTCTGGCAGAAGTATTACCAGGCACTACGCTGGACTCAGGCTGGGTGTAAGGACATGTCTCACTTGTTCGCCCAATGTATGATGCATCTGTAAAACTTCCTGTATTATCCGGACTACCGAGGTAGTCCTTGTAAAACGTTTTTTCTATCCCCGCTTAATGATATCCCTCCTTGTGAGGCCTTTCAAAAAAAAGAAGTATTACCAGGCCAAGACGTGTTTGCAGAATACAATCCGGGTAAATGATCAACAGTTTTGACAACAACGTGTGCAGCAACTAACATGAAACGTCCATGGCGACGCTAATGAGCTGTGTATTGTATTAATGTATCCGGGAAAAATTTGTTAAAGGTATTTCCGTATAATGTATTAATGTATCAAAATCGATCTTTTTTTTATTTATCAGTTGTCATCTGCTCCCCTTGCCTCTACTGGTAATTCATCAGTAGCATGCCTATACATTTTTAACAGTGCAGATATATATATATATGGAAATACCTTTAACAAATTTTTCTCTGGAAACAAGTTCATGGTAAACAATGAAGTTTGCAACATCGACGTGAGATCCTACAAATGACAGTAGTAACGGCGCCATTAAAAGAATGTGCTGAAATCTAAAAGGTAGCCAAAATGGGGCCGTGTCTGACGTATTTGCTAACCCAGCCCGGCAGATCTTGCATCCATAAATCCAGCTAGAGATGCAGGAAACGAGAGAGGAACCAGAGCTCAGAGTGAGACATCAACTAGAGCCTTGTGGAGTTGTGTCTACTACCCTGAGCCTTGTGCCGTTGTTGTTTCATGATCAACTAGAGCCCGGCCCGCATCGCTTTAAGTTGATCGAAGGCTTAACAGCAATCTAAGCTGAGGTGAGTCCATCGGTATATTTTCTTTTCCCGAAACGTAAATATATTTTCGTGTAAACTATCTTTATTTGCATGCTCTAAATGTATGTTATCTTTTTTTTTGACACACTTATACAAAAAAAAATTCGGTTTGCATTTTTTTTCATATCGTAAAAGTAGAGTTGAATAAATGCCACAAAGTGCGCAATGTATTACCTGTCGAAATGTCGGTGCTGCTCTATGCCAGCGGAGGAATGGAAGCGAATAGCAGCAAGCTCGACGCCGTCCCGGAGAGTGAAGTCTCCGTCCTTGCTGGTTCCGATGCCACCCCAAAAACGCGCCCTCAGGCCAGCACCAGGCCGCCGTCCCACCCCGGGGTGAGTTACCGGTTCCTCCTCCGGCGGCACAACTGATGCCGTTCGGCTATGGTAGGCATGGACGCGATTGTTTCATCGCCATCTGCGGCAAGACTGCAATGCAGGTTCCACCACTGCCACGGCGCAGCGAGATCGTCCTCCCGCCGCTGGACACGGCGACGTTCCATCATCCGGGCTTCTGCTCTGTGCAGCCCGTGTCGTCCATCAGCATGCCGGCGTCGCCCGGAAGCTTTGGCGTGCCCACGCCCACTGCGGTGACCGCCGACCTCCGGAGGCAAGCCATGGCTAACGCCGTGCGGGGACCGCATCGGCTGTCAGCGCAGGACAAGGGCAGCAACAGCGTCCGGTTCGCCCCGCCGGACAGGGAGGAGATGATGTTCCGGTCCCAGCCGATCCCCCGCCCACCGCCCACGCGGGCCAGTAGCCGCGCACGTAGGGCCGCCGCGATGATGAACTGGCCCGACAGGCGCTACGACTCGTTTAAGACGTGGTCCGGGAAGCTCGAACGTCAGATCAATAACCACCTTGCCGGCGGGAGCGACAACGACAACGACGGCGGTGATGATTTCACCGCCAGCCACCGCACTGCTGCGACGTCGGTGCCCGAGGTTGACCGCTTCTACGCCGCGTTGGAAGGACCCGAGCTTGACCAACTAAAGGTGCAGTGTCCTTCCTCCGTAACTTCTCAATTTTTATCAGCAACATTAATTATATATCGAAAATAAAAAAAATTGCTTCAGCTATTTCCTTCTTGGTAATAACATTTCTGTGTGTATCAATCAATGTGTTCAGCCCTCGGAAGACCTGGTGCTGCCATCGGACACGCTGTGGCCATTCCTGCTCCGGTTCCCAGTGTCAGCGTTCGGTATCTGCATGGGTGTGAGCAGCCAGGCCATCCTCTGGAAGAACGTCGCCACGTCGGTGCCGACGACGTTCCTACACGTGACCACCAAGGTGAACGTCGTGCTCTGGTGCGTCTCCGTTGCGCTCATGTGCGCCGTCTCAGCCACCTACACATGCAAGATGGTCTTCTTCTTCGAGGCCGTCCGCCGTGAGTACTACCACCCTATTAGGGTCAACTTCTTCTTCGCGCCGTGGATCACCTTCCTCTTCCTCACGATCGGCGTACCTCACTCGGTGGCGTCGACGGCGGAGCTGCCGCACTGGCTCTGGTACACGCTCATGTTCCCGTTCCTCTGCCTGGGGCTCAAGATATACGGCCAGTGGATGTCCGGCGGCCAGCGGCGGCTCTCCAAGGTGGCGAACCCGTCGAACCACCTGACGGTGCTTGGCGCCTTCATCGGCTCTCAGCTCGGCGCGACCATGGGGCTCAGGGAAGGACCCGTCTTCTTCTTTGCCGTCGGGCTGGCGCACTACCTCGTGCTGTTCGTGACGCTGTACCAGCAGCTGCCGACCAACGAGACGCTGCCCAAGGAACTGCACCCGGTGTTCTTCCTCTTCGTTGCGGGGCCCAGCGTGTCGTGCATGGCCTGGGCCCAGATCGCAGGCGAGTTCGGCGACGCGTCGCGGCTGGCCTACTTCGTGGCCATGTTCCTGTACGCGTCGTTCGCCGTGCGGGTCAACTTCTTCAGGGGGTTCAGGTTCTCGCTGTCATGGTGGGCCTACACGTCGCCGATGACCGGTGCTGCGGTCGCGACCATCAGGTACTCGACGGAGGTGGACAACAGCTTCACCAAGGCAATGTGCGTGGCGCTGTCCGCGGTAGCCACGTTTACGGTGGTGGCTCTGTTCGCCACCACTATGGTGCACGCGTTCGTGCTCCGGAACCTGTTCCCCAACGACATCTGCATCGCAATCACGGAGCGCAAGGGGAAGCCAATCATGGAACTGCAGGAGACGACCGGCAGTGACGACGTCGAGGCTGCCACAGCAACACAAAGATGAGCTGATAACGCAAACCCAGTTGGATGGACCCCGTGTGTGTGATGGACGACGCACTCGAGCTGTTGCTCGTTGCTCTGCTTGGCAGGGTGTGTCTTACTTGAGTCAGTGGGACTCGGAAGATATAAGGATCTCCATGACCCTGCAGTTAACAAGAGTTTTTCTTAATCTTTGAACAGATTTAAAATTTCTAAAAATAAGGATTATCAGTCGGGTCTGTCTATTTATCAGGTGCCTGAAATTTGAAAAAATTCAGGCACCGGGTAATTAGCAGCTAATTACTATTATTAACAATTAAATTTGTAATTAACCATTAATTTTAAATTTATAGGTTCATCAATCACAAATTTTTCGTTTGATTATTTTACAATTAACATAACCCTATAAATTACGAATTACAAAAACAGATTAAGAATTAACAAACAAAACATACCTCTTCTTCAGATACGCCGGCGGCGGCTGCCGCCACCGTGCCGTAGCAGCGCCTCGGCCCGCCGGATGCACCGCCCCGCCGCCGCCGCGCCTCGGGTCGCTGGGTGCACCGTCGCTGCGGGCTCTGCCTATGCGCCGCCATCTCTAGACCGTTTCCGTTCCGCTGTGCGCGCCGCTGTCCACGTCGCCGTCGCCATTCCAACACGACCACCGGCGCCGCTCGGTCGCCGCCACCGCTGTTTCTGTGTGGGGATCGGGGGGGGGGGGGGGGGGGGGTCGGGAATAGGGTTAGGAGAAAGTAGTGGCACAAATCATAAAGTTGATCCAACGGTTTAAGGACGTCGACTGATTTTCTTTAGGAAATCAGTCGCCTGAAATTTAGGATTTCCGTTATCAGTCTGATGCGGGGGTGCCCCTCCATATGCATCATGACTTAGGCTTTTGTTTGTTAGGTTGTCCTTCCGTATGGAGGATGATACAGAGCCCACCAAGTCTCTATTATAGAAAGTCATATTCATAACTTTCATATGTTTCGATTGGGTGAAAATCATCTGCAGTATTGCTCATGCAATAACAGTCACTGATGTGTGAACCCAGTGTCTCGTATGACTGACATGTGAGTGGGTGCTACTGCAGGTGCAGTATCCGTTTTAATTCTAAAACCGGTACTAAAAATATGGTACAGGTAATAAGGCTATTCGCACCAGCGTCCTCTAAAATATACTCTATATACTATTCTCCTTCTACTTTTACAGTACATACTCTAAATTACATAGCGAAACAGTATATCCAATATGCTTTACAACGCGCCACTGTGGACGGTCTAAGTGTTATTATTACCAGTTCTGGAACAGAGGTCTTCAGATATGCATTATAAAAACAAATTCTAATTATGAATCCATACTAATATAATCCTTTATCAAAACCTGGTCCATATTAAGAACAACCGATTCAAAATAGAAACCTATACCGATAAGTCGACTTTTTCAAAAACAATTCAGTTTACAAACAGGTACTGATTAGTCAATTCCTCTAAACCGGATCAAAATAAGAACCAGTACAGATACGTTGATTCTTCCTAACCGGCTCAAGTTACCATCCAGTACTGATAAGTCGACTTTTCAAACTGGTTCATTTACGAACCTATACTCATTAGTCGATTATCAAAAGCTTTACAAATCTCAAAATGGTACTGATAAGTCGACCTTTCCGAAACGGTTCTTGTTACGAACCGTTACTGATACGTTGAATCTTCCGAAAAGCTTCATGTTATGAATCGGAATTGATAAGCTGATTTTTCCAAACTTGTTCAATTTACGAAGCGGTACTGATATGTCCACTACTGTGGACCGGTTCAGCTAAGAACCGATACTGATAAATCGATTAATTCCAATTACGAGCCGACACTGATAAGTTATTAGAATATGTTCTAGAAAATTTTATTTCCGTTGCTAGATTAGAAGCTATAAGAATTTTGTTAGCATTTGCTGCATCTAAATGTTTCAAGTTATATCAAATGGATGTTAAAAGTGCTTTTCTTAATGGCTACATAGATGAGAAGGTTTATGTCAAGCAACCACCATGTTTTGAAAAATCAAATTTTCCTAATCATGCTTACAAACTGTCCAAAGCCTTGTACGGTCTCAAACAAGCCCCTAGAGCATGGTATGATAGATTAAAAACATTCTTACAAATTGTCTAAAGGGGTTTATCTTTGGTTGTGCTTCTTATGATCTTGTGTCCAAGTTTTCAGCTATGATGAGTTCAAAATTTGAGATGAGTATGATGGAGGAACTCATGTACTTTTTGCGAATGCAAGTCAAGCAAAACAAGATGGGTACTTTTGTGCATCAAACAAAGTATACAAAAGACCTCCTTAGGCATTTCAACATGGACAAAAGCAAGCCTTTTCGGACACCAATGGGAACAGCAATAACACTTGAACTTGATGAATATGGTGAATCTGTGGATCAAAAAGAATATATAAGCATGATCGGATCACTTTTGTACCTCACGACATCAATATCGGACATAAAATTCAATGTATGTCTTTGTGCACGATTTCAAGCTTCTCCACGCACTTCACATCGTCAAGCCGTCAAAATAATTCTCAGGTACTTACATAAAACTTAAAAATTTGACATTTTTATTCCTTCTTCCTTAACCATTACTTTTAAAGCTTTTTTGGATGCTGATTTTGGGGTTGTAGGATTGATAGGAAAAGTACTTCGGGTGCTTTCCATTTTCTTAGTAATTCACTTGTTGTTTGATCCTCTAGAAAATAAAATTCAGTTGCACCACAACCGAATCTGAATATAGCTGCTGCTAGCACTTGCTCATAAATTCTTTAGATTGTTCAAACACTTAAAGACCATGGGGTTGATCTAGATATTGTTCTACTATTTTGTGATAACACTAGTGCTATTTGCATTGCTAAAGACTCCGTTCAACATTCTAGAACAAAGCATATTGACACTAGGTATCACTTCCTCTGTGATAATGTTAAAAAAAACATTGAGCTTCACGATGAAGATACCGAATAACAATTGACTGACATTTTACAAGACCTTTGAATTTCACTCGTTTTTGTTTTATTCGTAGTGAAATAAGAGTTATGCATCTTCATGGCTTAAATTGTGGGGAAATTTTGGAACTTGGGAAGTCTATATGTGAATCTGAATTTAAAATAATATAAGCTAAAAGTTCTTACTACATTGTGATTCTTTTTACATGTTGAATGTTCTTACTACATTACTTGTATTATACATTTCGTAGTTTTTACCATGACTAGTAATTGGAATAATTGCTTACACAAAATCTGGTCATGACCAAACATTCTTGCTGTTTTGAACTTGTTGCATGCTCACAAGTGCTTTTAATAATAAAAAATTAATCAATCAACTATCCACATGTTGAGTTTTTATGATCAAATAAAAATGAGAAAAAATCAAGAAAATATGCATGGATCGCACTTCTTCTTTTGAGATGACCAATCATTGCACTTAGATATAAACTTGTAAGAATTTGTATTACTAAAATCATGTTCTTAAGCTTCTGATTGTCAAATGATATAGGTTTGGCTTGATTGGTAAGAATAAGGCTGATGCGACATATAATCTTTTGTAAATTTCATATAATTTGAAGTTGTGCTTTAAAAAATAATAAAAAATGCAGCAGCATGTGTCATGCTTTTAGGTCTTGAGATAGTTAAGTTTGTGAGATCATGAATTGCTTAAATTGAAAAATTACACTCAATCTCTAGTATGACTTACACTACTTTATGTATCCCATTGATGTGATAGTGTAAGTGACTTGATAGTATGACTTGGATGAACTTTGTTTTATATGTATACGTCATATTATGCTCATGATAATTGAAAATTCTCTTTTGAACCTTGCTGAATACATTCCCAAGGGGGGGGGGGGGGGGAGGAATATGTCACACAATGTTTCACATTCACAAGTTTTTACACTCTATTCAAGGGGGGATTTTTGTTTTGAGATTTTTCTCATTTGATTTTTGATTTTCAAAAGCGGGAGAAATTTGCTTTCAAAACTTTTCATGTGAATGAGTCAATATTCGGATTCTAAGTGTTGTTCCAATGCATTCATCAAGGGGGAGATTGTGAGACCTATGTGTCATGAATATATTGGCAATTTAAATAAAAGCTCACTTCAGATTGTCTGAACTTGCAAGAATCTATTTTTGCACTGTCCAAAATTTTCCTCATGTGAGTTGCTCATGTTTTCCCACTTTGGATTGTCCGAACTTTTCTCACGTGACTTGCACATGTTCGACACTTAGGATTGTCCGAACTTTCACACACGTGAGATGCACGAGAGTCGACACAGGTTGATCTTTACAAACATGTTTTTAGGAGTAACGTTACCATCAATGGTTTGGAACTGTCTGAACTCTCTCAATTCATATTGGGAGTAACAGTTATTGCGCAAAGTTTTTATATTGAGTTTGATTGCTCCATTTTAACTCGTAATTTTTTGAACTGGCTTTTTTGCTCATGGAAAGTTCGCTTAGTATTCTCTTACTAAGTTGTTGGTGTGTTTTGGTGGTTATGGTTGATATCATTTTGCTATGATTTGCAACATGCTTATGTGATGTGCTCACGTAAGGTGTAATATTTTTCAAACTAACGAGAGCCAAGTCAAGGACTTTGACTCGCAAAGATTGGTTGTTTGATCATGTGCAGGTGTTGTTTGAGGTCAAGACATGGTTGGTGATGGGATTCATTGAACTAGTCTTAGGTAGAAGATGAGGTTCAACAAACAAGTTTGGGATGAATTGTGGTTGAGTTGATCGGGCGGTCACAAAACATGTTTAGGTCAAGAACAATGCATATGAAGGTATCATGGACGTTGTTGGAAAGTGTTTGCACGTGTGAAAGTGGTGCATGGATGTGGCAACATTATTTCAAGGTGTGATGAAGAGAAGTGGACATGAAGATGTGGTCGGAAAGGTCCAATCAGCTGGTTTATGCCTCAAGCTGCGGCTAAGGTAGTTATGGTTCATTTATGGAAGGTTTAGAGTTTGTTTTAGTTAGATTTCATAGTGAGCACAAAGTTGAGTTGTTTTAATAATGTTTGGTACATTCCTAAGCTGTTTGGAAGTCTTAAGATTGTTGCTATCTGCGTATAGAAGAGTCTTGAACAGTTATGGAAAGTTTCAGTTGAAACTGAGTAGGATTAGAGTCCTAGTTTGGATTGAGTTGGCCTTAGGGCTGGTTATATAAGCAAGAGAGGCTAGAGATCATGGGGCACAACTTTAGGGATCTCCTCTTATGTTTTTATCAATAAAATTTATAGTTTTTGAGTAGCTATTGTGCCTTGTTCGTCCGACTTGTTTTTGTCAAGTCTTTATTGTCAAGTTTATGCGTTATCCGACTTTTCTTTATTGTTTTGATCGTAACTCGAGTTTTACAGATCCAATTGATGTGATTCTTTTGGTGTTGTCTTTACTCAATCTCTATCATCTATGAAAATTTCACGGTCATTGGATTTGTTGTTTTTGATTTACATGAGTTTTTTTTTGTAGCGTAGCAGATCTATTTGCTCTCTGTTAGAACATAATGACCTTTGCTCAGGGTTTTGGTTATAACTTTAGTTTCACTCCACAATTTCTCGTGATTCTTGTTATGGTGTCTCTGTGACTTGATTATCTACAATCTATACGAGTTTTGTCATGGTTGAACTCATCTAGATCAGTCGCACACATAATTTCTTTATCAAATTAGTTTTCTATCGAGGAGTTTTTGTTGCTTCCGTTGAAAAAGTTTTAATCTATCGTTCACCCCCTCTATGATAGCTTTTCACATGCTCTTTGATCCTACAGATTCTTTGCATACTCAATCACAATCGGGACGCTCATCAGATCCTCCTGCGGTCGGAGTCTGGCAAAATACAAAAGATTTGCTTTTGTCCTTCATCCGTCAGGCCCCTTATGTGCGACCCGTGATGTTCAATGTGCATGGAAGATAATTTTGAGACGTTATTTTGTCTGGATCCAACAATCAGTTGGTATCCTTCTCTGCCAGAGAAGTGATGGAAAGAAAGGGGGCTGCTACTGATGTTGAAGGCTAACAGACGGTGCAGAGAAGAAGAAGGCCTTCCACATCGCACATGGCCTCATATCCGCAGAAGATTTTCATCGATGTTGCCGCTAGGAGAGAGGTTTTCCTTGATAAAACCAGGGGCAAGTGTTTCAACTGCCTCGGTAGAGGTCACAAGGTTGCCCATTGCCGTAAACCTTACTAGTGTTGGAGCTGGTCTTTCGTAGAGTGCCAACCCCACCTCCACCTCATCCACCAATGGAAGGTCGCTCCAGGATCCTTGCTTGGCTGAACTTCTAGACCAGACCAGAAAGGGACACCTGCTTCATCCTACTCACAGAGAATGTTCAGCAGTGCATTCACTTCTTCAGTTCAAGGTCTCTGCTTGTGTGGATGGGTCGGAACAGACCGCCTACTGAGCCTGCTCAAGTGGTGGATGCCTTCGTGAGAAGATTTGGCATTGATCCCACCACCCTGTTGGTCTCCCATCATTATCTTGAAAACTTCTTGGTCACCTTCACTCTGCGGGATGATTTTGACATGCTTAGTAGCAGAAGGAGCTTTGTTGAACACGGTCGGGAGTTTTGCCTTCGTCCTTGGGCTAAGTATGTAAGGGCGAATTGGGGTGTTGCCTCCTTTAGGGTGAAGTTAAGTCTAGAGATCTGTTGATTCAACTGTGGTCCGAGGAAACTGCTTCTGCCTTGTTGGCCAAATATTGTGCTGTGCAATATGTTGAGCATTCCTCCAGGCATCATTCTGACACAAGAGGCTTCGAGGTATGGGCTTTTGATGCTGAACCCAAGTTAATTCCTCAAAGGATTGGGCTTACCATGATCGAGACTTATATGGGTCTCGAGGTTGATGAATTTCAGCATCGGTACCCCATGGACCCCAAGTCGTCGATCACCTACGACGTGTTGGTGCATATGCTAATTGTGGGGGACTTGAGGAGTGTTGGTCCTTATGGTCATTGTGAGCGGGTTGGTCTCACCTGGGATTACGGTACCGAGAATGTCTTTCCTCCCTACCATCCCACTATTGCTAGAGCTCCTCAGTTTGAAGGAAGGGAGCATTTTCAACCCCCAAGATACTCTTGCAATGCTGAAATCTTGTCTGAAAGGAGGCGTCAAGAGGATGAAGATGATGAGGATCATGATAGAAATGATTTTCAAGACTTGCCAAGAAGGAGGTCCTTCCTTCAGAGGCTTCGCTGGCCACGGGAAAGAGGAAGAAGTTGTGCTCGTTCTCTTGGAAGGCATGGTGAAGGTAGCTCCAGGCAGGCAGGCAGAGAGCCATGGATAGATCCCTTAGTCCTGGCATTCGTCAATCTAGGGAGAGATCTTTAGACCGAATGATTCATATGTTTAAGAAGCGGGATGTTCTCAAACCAATCTCTGCAGAGAAGAAAGAGGTTCTACTAGAGCCTTGCGAGGTTCTACCAGCAAATGATGACAGTTCAATGTTAGAATTTGATCACGTTGATTAACATAGAAAATATAATGGGAGTCAGTTACTTCATAACCAACTCAATCTCTTAGTAAATCTCCCCTACGTGTTTGATCGGGACACACCAACCAAATCGGTTGGAGGCCCCCTCGGCTGCTCCCTTCCCTATAAATAGATGGGCACCCCTTATCATTCAGTTTGATGGTTGCATCTACAACTAAGGACGCCCAATACCTCAGGCCACTAATCAGGCAAAGGTAGAAGGTCGGGGAAGGTGCTCCACGTCTTCACCGCTGCCATGACTCTATCAACAGTCAAATCGTCGCCTCCACCGCCAAATCCATAGCAGCCTCCTTCTTTGCACACATGAGGTATGATCTAAGGTGCGTACAAATCAGTCATTAGCATCTCAGATTAGATCTAATCCCGAATTGTATTAGTGGCTAGTCAATCCTTAGCACTATTTATTTCCATCAATGGTATTAGAGCCACCTAGGTTCATTAATGCTTTCGGGTTCAATCAGCTTAAGATCAGTTTCTACAATAAATTTAGAAAGGGATGCAAATCAGTTCCTGGTTTGAGTCAATTTAAGAATCAGAACTCAGATGATTCAGATCAAATTCCACTAATTATAAGTAATTTTGAATTAGATTTAAGGGACAAAGAAAAATAGAGGTGGATTACAAATATTAGGGTATTTGTCGGTCCCTGTCTGTGACGGGCAAAGGGGTTGGCATCGCCGCACGTGCCTCCGTAGATGTCAGAGTGTGATTCCGTCAATTCTCCCGGTACCACTGTTGGTAGCCCGCGGAGTTTGTAGTTCAGATGTGAGATCGCAGAGATTCAAAACACGATGGCAAGTTGACACGAGGGTTTACGTGGTTCGGGCCGCCTAAGCATAATACCCTACTCCACGAGTGTGTGTTGTTGTTGTATTGATCGTCTGGGCGTTTTGAGTGTGAAAGACTAGAGTGACTCGCCTTAGCGTGCGTGGGCGTGTCTCTGGGAGTCCCCTTGTGTATCGCTCGGCCAGTCCTTTTATAGTACAAGGACTGGCTGTTACATTGTTAGCCTGGCCCGACATGTGGCCCTGGTGGTTACTGATGTTTAATACAAACTAGTGAGCTTAATTACCCTTAATAGTGTGGTAATGCGCCTTGACAGTGCCGTTACTGGTATTAAGGGCCCTCCGATTGTGTGTCATTAAGATAGCATTAATGACACTTAATCGGATCTTGAGGTCTTTAATGGTCCTTGAAGGTCCAAGCCGTTGGAAGTCCACTACTCTGCCTGTTGAGGTTGAAGGTCCTGCGATTGGACGCGTGGCAGCTCCGGAGCTTACCGTCTTGGACGGGTAGGTCCAGTGCTATTGTACACGTGTCGGTACCGGAGCTTCCCTCTGTCGGGGGTTAGGTCCGAGGATGCCATACGAGTATCTAGTCCGGAGCTTTCCCGTGTAGGGAGTGTAGCTCCGGTTTAACGATACACATGGCGACACTGGGACTAACCATAACAGGGAGGCAGGTCCGGTTCCATATGACACGTGGGGCCTTCGAAGGACTTCAACTCAGATATGTGGAGTTCCTTAGCATTCTTTGCAGTCCCAAAGGGTATCCGGTGCATAGGGTACCGACACTGGCCCCCTAGGCCCACCTCTGGGAGAGACCTTTTGGATGAAGTCGTTCTGCCAGAGGTGGGTCCATCCTTCGGTTTTTTATTCGTGTCTTCAAGGGTCTTTGGATGTGCCGTTGGCGGTAGTTTGCAGTTAAACCATTGCCGCGTGGCATATCCAATATGCGGCAGGTGAGATCTGAGCATGTGGATCTCACGCAATTGAAGGTCGCCGATTCCTGATGCGAAAACCGTATCGGTTCCGCGCGCTCTGTCAGGCTGCCGCCCTCGGGCTTCCCGCATCTCATGATGACAACTGTTCACCTGGTGTAAGGACCTCGACTTGATCGTCAGGGTGGCCCCGGGCCCCCTTGTCATTGGTAGGGTGAAGTTTTTGAACTGTATCGTCGGCTCCTCTGCGGTTTCCATCCAAGTGTTGCAGGGGCTTACTTAAGAAGGAAAGCGCGCACCGTTTGGGGATTCTTTACGCCTTCATTTGAACTTGCGCTCGAATCCTCCAAACTTTCGCTTGCTTTTCATCTCTCACCCCGCTGTGCTGTGATGAAGTTGGGACTCCCCAAGAGCCGCATTGGGAGCAAGAAGGAGTTGTCTAGGGTCCGGACCTACATGGGTTGGTCCAGTGACTCCTTCGACAATGACATTTGCTGCGGCAAGCTTCCCTTCGAAAAGGAGCGAGCCGGAGATATGGTGTACTTACTTGGGTATGCCATGGCGGGTTTGATCCCGCCTTTCTCCACTTTCTTTCTGATGCTGCTAAATTTCTATGGTCTGCAGCTCCACCATCTTGGCCCCCACTCAATCTTGCTGGTGGCGACTTTCGTCCACTTTTGCGAGATGTGGGTGGGTGTGCCCCCTTGTGTGGAGTTGTTCCGGACTTTCTTCACTGTCCACCCCACCGGGAAGAGTGATGAGTTCATCGGCTTCTACTACTTCGTGAAGCGGGAAAACTTCCCCCTCAAGTACTTGAGGTCCTTTCTTTCCGACAAGTGGGACGACTGGAAGAAAGACTGGGTGGTCATCACCGTTGAGGGACACGAGTGGCTGGAATTGCCTGAAGGCCTCCCTCGCGTCGACACTGACATTTGGAGTGACGTGTTGGAGCTATTGAGGGAGTACATGCCCATTCTGGACAGAATCCAGGAGTGTGTCGAAGGTGGGGTGACCCCCTAGATGGTCTTCGACAACTTCTTGACGAACAGGTGGGCCCCATGGAGGGCTAGGGGGCGACCTGCCTGGGCCTTCAACAGTGAGATGGACACCAACCGCATTGAGGTTAGTTTGGGCACCAACTTGAACGGTGAAGCCTTGAAGACCCATCTCAAGAAATTCCAGCCTTGGAACATCGATCCTGGCGACATGTCTCCACCGGCGGCCTTCCTTCCTCTGAATCTGATACCAGAGGAGGGCAGAGAGCTTTGGAGGAAGATGCCGCTATTAGACGACTTGGGTCTGATTGAGAGGCGATCAACCTCCAGGGTGGCGATCCCCGGAGCTTCAGAAGGTGGCTCTGCTCCCGCCCCGAAGCCAAGAGCTGAATCATAGGCAAGGGCAAGGAGTTGGCCGAGCCCTCAAGCCACAAGAGGAAGTTGAAGCACTCTGACAGGAGGTCCATAAGACCTGCTCCTTCTGCAACAGCTCCTTCTCCCCGGCGGGGGAGGTCTTCAACGGTGATTCCTACTCCAGCATCGACGTCTCCTCGGGATGCCAGCTCCGACCATGTGACTCCAGTACCAGAGCCTGCTAAGGGATCTAGGTCCGAGGGTCCTTCTCAGTAGAGGGGGGCCTCAACCAAGACGTCGCTGATGGCGGCAGCAAGCTCCGGGGAGCCTTCCGGAGCTACTACGCCAGTGGCGACAGGGTCCAAACCTGAGCGTCCGATGAAGAGGTTCCGCGCTAGCTGGAGCGGAAGACTTCCAAGTTAAATTTGATTTTTTACCTCAGTTGGTTATTTTTTGTTGTAACCATATTTTGAGTTTCTTCGTCCATCATCCATAGGGTACCCAAGAAAGGGGCTGAAGCTCCGGTTCCTGCAACAGCGGCTGATGGTGTGCAGGCGGAAGCTCCGACTCCAGTTCCAGCGCCGCCCCAAGAGGTGGCTGAGGCCGCGGCAGCTCCGGCACCGGCTGTCGTGGTCCTTGACCTCGAGTCATCCCCTGAAGCTCCCGTGGTAGTGCCTGACCAAGGGAATGAAGATGTACCAGTAGCACCAGCTCCGGAGGTTGAAGCTCCAGTTTTGGATGCTGAGATGATGTACGCTCCAGCCTCAGAGCCGGAGGTAGCTGCAGTTCCGACCCTAGAGTCGGATGTTGTTGAAGCTCCGGCGGTGGAGCCGGTGGTTGATGAAGTTCCGGCGCCCGAGCCGGTTGTCGCAGAGGTGCCGGCGCACGAACCAGTGGAGGTCGAAGCACCAACGCCTGAACCGGCAGTGGAGGAGGCGCCAGCATTGGAGCCGGAAGTGGCCTCAGCTCCGGTCAAACCTTCAACGCCTGCCTCGGAGGTGGTGGTTCCGGAGGTACCTGCGCCTGAACCAGGGTGCCAAGATGAAGCTGTCGGTCCTCCGCCTGAGGGACCAGTTGCTGATGACCTGGCGGCGGGACCTTCGGAGCCGACTCTGGAGGTAGAAACTTCCGCTGCAGGACCTTCCTCAGCTGCGACCGAGGCTATCCCGGAGGGCGGCCCTAGTGCCGTGGAAGCTCAGGGGACCGCTCTTGTAGAGTGGGACCCAATTTTTGTTTCGGAGAACCCGCTGGAGCCAGCGGAGAAGACCTCGGCAGGTCTGAAGCCAATCCCTTTGTCGCTGTCTATCGACAACGCCTGCTCCAGCCTTCGTCAGGTCCAGCTGGCCTTTTACCACGACAGCAAGGCCCTCGAGGAGGAGCGCCAAACCCTTAGGAGGTGGCGCAACCGGCTCCAATTCGAGACCAAGCTGGCGCAGATGAGGATGGCTGACGACAAGGAGTGGGTGAAAAGGGAGAAGGTCCGGTTGGAGTACTGGGGTCAACTGCTAGATGAGAGGGAAAGCATGACGTGATCCCTCGACAACCAGTCCCAGGCCATCCACAAATAGGCCGTGGCTGCTAATGAAGCAGCGAATGACCGCCAAGAGAAGCTCAGCTGAATGTTGGCCTAGAGGGGGGGTGAATAGGCCTTCTTGAATTTTATCGGTTCCTGTAACACTTCAACAACGAGATCAAAAAACAGATATAACGGACTAGTCCGGTAAAGTGCGGACTAGTCCGGATTTTACGGGCTAGGTTGATCAAGTTAGGTCAATTTGATTGTTTGTTGACTTTTGCAGCGGAAATATAAACTTTGTGATCAGTTCAATAGTTGTGTAACAGATTCTATTAAGAATATGACTTTGTTTTAACTATTTTGTATTCAACAAATCTAATCAAACCCTAGATAATGTTGATCAACTAGAATAAAGAACACAAATGAAAGACACAAGATTTATCCCGTGGTTCGGTTACCACGAAGGCAGCCTACGTCCACGTTGAGGAGCCCACAAAAGGGCCGGGTCTTTACTAACCCTTCCCTCGTTCGGATCGCCACGAAGGCCAATCCTCTTCCACTAATCACACAGGGGTAAATCACCGAGTTTAAGGGGCGATCTCACAAGTTGAGCGCTCCCTTGATTACAAGATTCAAGACCACCAATAACACACTTCAAAATATACAAACTGAGATGCAAGAGTGTGTTAGAGATTCAAACCAAGAGCTCAATCGCGTATCAAGTGCCCTCTCCAATGATCTACAAGTGATCTTCAATGTAGTGATCAATTTAGCACTTGGTTTTGTGGAGAGAGGTAGTTTTTGAGGCTCTTGGGAGGTGTGACGGCGCTAGGGTTCGAGAGAGTTTGAAAGTGGGCCGTGCACCTCTATTTATAAGGGGTTTCTGGAAGTTACCGTTAGGGTTCAGAAAATTCGGACTAGTCCGTGGTGGTGACCGGACTAGTCCGGTGTGCTGTGAGAAGCAAACCCTAAGTGTCCAGGAATATCGGACTAGTCCGTTTGAAAACGGACTTGTCCGATTTCACTGCTGGAAAACTTCGGACTAGTCCGATTGTCATCGGACTGGTCCGGACCTGTGAAATCTTTAGTGTTTAGGATGACAAGTCCGCACTTGGAGGACTTGTCCGATTTAGATCAGTGTGTATATCGGACTAGTCCGTGTAAACACCGGACTTGTCCGAAGTGGATCAGAAAGGATATCGGACTAGTCCGGTGGAGACCGGACTTGTCCGATCTAGTGACTTGTGCATTGTGTTGAGGACTAGTCCGCACTGGGGAGGACTAGTCTGAAGTGGAACAGAAGAATTATCGGACTAGTCCGGTGATGACCGGACTTGTCCGATCTTGTGCAGAATGTGATATCGGACTAGTCCGGTGGACATCGGACTAGTCCGGTCCTGTATAGCTTTGTGCATGTGTGTGTGTGTGATTAAATGAGATTGAGCTCTTGGGTGTGTTTCCTTAACACACTCCACACATACTAAACTACTAGTTTCTTCTCCTTGAGCTCAAATCCATTTTCCTTCTCAATTTCCTCTTTTTGGCACTTTGCTCATCTTTCATCATTTTTCTGCATTCATCTCAACAAAAGAATTAGGATCCCAATTGCTTGTCATAAATCATCCAAAACCCACAAGGGAGTCCTAGATGCACTTTCAATCTCCCCCTTTTTGGTGATTGATGACAACCAATTGAGATTTCACAAAATGAGGTATAAAATGAGATTTTTCATAAAGTGTGCACATATGACTCAAAAATGCATCAAGCAACAAGAGAATCATTCATATGTGCATTCTTTATGGTGGGATGCATACTAAGAGCATGAATGCATTAAGAATGACAGAATTTGCATTGATCAACTAATATCAAGTGAATATAGCATTTCAGGAGCAAAAATTCAGATTTCATCACACACTTGCAAATTAACTGAGCAATTTAACATAGGACCAAACATGATATGAAAATAGCGTTAAACAATTACAATCACAAATAGAAAATACATGGAGACTCTCTCCTCGCATTCTATGCAGCTAAAGCTAAGTCTAGAAGCTCCCCCTCAATCTCTCCCCCTTTGGCATCAAGACACCAAAAAGAGAGAGAGGGAGGTCCTAGGGCTTCACTCTTCGCTGTCAGTCCTCTCATCGTCTTCATCATCTTCATCGCTTTCTTCTTGGCGAGGTTGAGAGGGAGGAGGAGGAGCGGAGCTGCTCGAGCCCCCAATGCCAAAATAGGCAAGCTCGGATGTAGTCAAGGGGCTGAGTTCAGTGACGTCCAGATCAGAGTCTTCAGAAATGACTGGAGACCCTATTGGGTTGATCTCCAGTTTCTCACTCAGCTGCTTCACATTTGCTTTTATGTACCTCATGTCTTCTTTCCTCTTCTGGTTGAGCTTATGAAGCTTCACTTCAGTTTTCTTGCAGGAGGAGAGAAGAGACACCAAGTACTTCAGGATCCCACTGGCGGATCCTTTCTTAGGGGCTTCCCTGGAGGGAGGAGGAGCCCTAGCAGCTTCAGCTTCTTCTTGTCTTGCCGGTGCCTCGGGGCTTGAGGCCGGCGATGGAGGAGCTTGGACAATTACTGGCTGAGGCTTCTGAGGCCTCAGTGGAGTGTGCTCCACATCCTTCACGAACTCGATCCCTGTGACCTTCTCGATCATAAACATCAAGTAGGGGGCATAGCCACAGGATCGGTTGGGGGTGGTTGAGATATTGACCATATCATTCCAGATATAGTCAGCCACATCAAACTTTCTGTCCTTGCTTATGACCTTCATCAGGGTCCGGAGGTAGCCTTGTACACTCCCTGCATCCCCATCCTTGGGGGCTATTGTCTTCCGGAGGACTCTATTGAGCACAACAAAGAAAGGCTTCATATTCTTGGTAGAGGGAGGGACATACTTGGAGTTGGGCTCATACATGAACTTCATCCTGTCCCTCTCAATGACCCCTATGTTGTGGATAATGAGGTGGTCATGTCCTCCAGACTCAAGGTGCAGCAAACTGGCAAACTCTTCTTGAGTAATTGAGTACTTGGATCCATGAGTCATCCAAGTCACACTTTCCTCGTCTTCACTGGAGAAGTGGCACGTTGCATAAAACTGTGCAATCACTTCATCATTCCAGTTATATCTGAAGGCAAACAAGTCCTTCAGTCCGTGTTTCTCAGCAGCTGCAATAACCTCATCAAAGGCTGCACACTTCTTCTTCTCCAGGTGGGCCCAGTCAATCCATTGACTGCGCACCACTGGGGTCTTCATAGGCAAATAGACCAATTTGTAGAAGTCCGAGTGGAAATTGGACCAAAATCTGCCATCTGCTGCTTGCTTGGATCTTGCATAGCAGTCTACCCCTCTCAGCTTAGCAGCCACCTCGCTGCCCTTGCCAGTGAACTTCTCTTCATTTGGGTCCCGGGCCCCTTCTCTGGGGGCATGCAGCTTGAGGGGCCCAACTGGCCCTGTGGCAACTCCTTTGCCCTTTCCTTTGGTTTGTCGAAGGCCACTTGAGGAGGTGCCGGCCTTCGATGCAGCTTTCTTCACACACACTTTCCTTCTGACTTGGGGAGGTGAGGGAGCTGGCTCGGAGGGTTTCTCTTGGCGTTTCTTGCCAAGACCCGCCGAGGGCCGAGGTGCCACTTCGGACTCAAAATCGGACATTTCGTAGTCAGAGCTCGACATGATCTGAGAATGAGTGATCAAGGTAAAATACAGGTTATACAAGGTATTGGTGAGATAATATGGCAATGGAAGGCATTAGGGAATGAAGGAATTAGGTTTTGGTTCAGAAACAACGGACTTGTCCGGTGCACAGGCACGGACTAGTCCGGTGGACCGGACTTGTCCGTACATGGACCGGACTAGTCCGGTGTTCATCCGCAAAAACCTAACAGATTGGGTAAAATTTGATCCCTAAGCCAAAAATAGTCTAGCATACACGTAGTACACCTATTGGACATGTAACTAGTGAAGAATGCTAGGCCAAACGATAAGCAATGGAGAAATTTGCGATTTCTTAGGGTTTGAAGAAAATTTACCAAGAAATCGAAGGAGGCTTGAGATTTTGGGGGTTGGAGGCCGGACTTGTCCGCTAACTTCAATCCCCGAGTCTTCAAGCTTGATCTCCGCCCAAGTTTGAGGCTTTTCGATGGAGGAATCGAGTATTTGCCTTGGGAGCTCGAGCGCAAGAGAGAGAATGCTTGGGGCGAGTGTGAGAGTGAATGAATTAGGGTTTGGTGGCGGCTAGGGTTAAGGACACGAAAAATCGGACAAGTCCGGACATGACCGGACTAGTCCGAAGTCGTCCAGAGACTTATATCGGACTAGTCCGTGGTCTGTCGGACTAGTCCGGCCTAACCGGCACTCTGCGGACAAGTCTGCAATGGGCGGACTAGTCCGGGTAACCACGGACTTGTCCGTGGTCACCAGGAGAGAAATGCATAGCCCATTCATATATATTTGAAGGTTCAATATTAGAGATTATAGAGACAAAACAATTCAAATAATCTTGATGAATTTGACCAGTAAGCAAACAACAATCATACTATGATCAAAATTCATCAAGATCTAATAATTGACATAGTTTTCGAGAGAAAAGTGAAGAGGGATGATTTTCACAATTCAATCAAAATTTTGAAGAAACATACAGGTATGCAACTTTTCAAGCCACACTCCGAGAATCAAGAACATTTAGCTCATTTCGGAGTTCACAAAAGCGTTTTTCATCAAGTGGCTTGGTGAATATGTCGGCTAATTGTTTTTGGGTGTTGACATGAGAGATGGATATGTCTCCTTTCATGGAATGGTCTCTCAAGAAGTGGTGTCTTATGTCTATATGTTTTGTTCTAGAGTGCTCAACTGGATTGTGTGCTATTTTAATGGCACTCTCATTATCACAAAGGAGAGGAATATGGTTCATATTGTAACCATAATCCCTTAGAGTTTGTCGCATCCAAAGAAGTTGTGCACAACAACTCCCGGCTGCAACATACTCCGCTTCGGCTGTGGATAATGCAATGGAATTCTGTTTCTTGGATGACCAAGAAACTAAGGATCTTCCTAGAAATTGGCAAGTGCCGGAAGTACTTTTTCTATCTACTTTGCACCCGGCATAATCTGCATCGGAATACCCAATGAGATTGAATTTTGAGCCTTTTGGGTACCAAAGACCAAGGTTGGGTGTATGAACTAAATATCTTAAGATTCTCTTAACGGCTGTCAAATGACATTCCTTGGGGTTGGCTTGAAATCTTGCACACAAGCAAACACTCAACATGATGTCTGGCCTAGATGCACATAAATATAGTAAAGATCCAATCATGGAGCGATATACCTTTTGGTCGACGCTCGTTCCATCTTCATTGAGGTCCAAGTGCCCATTCGTTGCCATGGGAGTCTTTATCGGCTTTGCTTTGTCCATGCCAAACTTCTTGAGGATGTCCTGCGTGTACTTGGTTTGGCTTATAAAAGTTCCTTCCCTTTGTTGTCGCACTTGGAATCCCAAGAAGTACTTCAATTCTCCCATCATCGACATTTCGAATCTCTCTGTCATAATTTTGCTAAACTCTTCACAGAAGGATTGGTTAGTTGACCCAAAAATTATATCATCAACATATATTTGGCAAATAAAAAGATCATTATCCAGATTTTTTGTGAATAACGTATAGTCTACTTTGCCAATTTGAAAACCATTATCTATTAAAAAAATCTCTAAGGCACTCATACCAAGCTCTAGGAGCTTGTTTGAGGCCATAGAGAGCCTTACGCAGTTTATACACGTGATGGGGGAACTCTTCGTCTTCAAACCCGGGTGGTTGCTCCACGTACACCTCCTCCTTGATCGGTCCGTTGAGGAAGGCGCTTTTCACGTCCATTTGATACAGCTTGAAATCATGGTGAGTAGCATATGCAAGTAATATTCTAATTGATTCAAGCCTAGCTACTGGAGCAAAAGTTTCATCGAAATCCAAACCTTCGACTTGTGAGTAACCTTTGGCCACAAGTCGTGCCTTGTTTCTTGTTACCACACCGTGTTCGTCTTGCTTGTTGCGGAAGACCCACTTGGTGCCTACAACATTTGCATTGGGTCTTGCCACAAGTTCCCAGACCTCGTTTCTCTTGAAATTGTTCAACTCTTCTTGCATCGCCACTACCCAGTCCGGATCCTTCAATGCATCCTCAGTCCTGCGGGGTTCCAAAAAGGAGACAAACGAGTAATGTTCACAAAAATTTGCTATGCGAGATCTAGTGGTTACTCCCTTTTGGATGTCGCCGATGATGTTGTCGATCGGGTGATCCCTTTGAATGCATTGGTGCACTCTTGGGTGTGGTACTTGGGGAGTCGTGTGTTGGTGATCATCTTCTTCTCCCCCTGAGTTGTTGTCCTCGTTGATTTGTTCATTACGTTCGTACTCCTGTGGTTGATCTTGTATTGAGGCTCCCCCTTGATGGTTGATTTCATCTTGTGGTTCACTTTCATCTTGTATTTGTGACGTTGACTCTTGTGGTCGTACTTCGCCTAGAGCCATTCTCTTCAATGCTTGATAGGGGGCTTCTTCTTTACCTAATTCACATTGATCAACTTGCTCCTTTTGGGAGCCATTAGTTTCATCGAACACTACGTCACGTGCCACTTCAACAAGTCCGGAGGACTTGTTGAAGACACGATAGGCGTAAGTGTTCGAATCATAGCCAAGCAAGAAACCTTCATCGGACTTCGAAGCGAACTTTGAAGTCCTGGGCTTCTTGTTTAAAATATAGCAAGGAGAACCAAAAACTCGAAAATATGAAATGTTCGGTTTGTTACCGGTGAGTAGCTCATAGGGGGTCTTCTTTAGTAGTCGATGAAGATAGAGGCGATTTGTGGCGTGGCAAGCTGTGTTGATTGCTTCCGCCCAAAATCGGTCCGAAGTCTTGTATTCATCGAGCATAGTTCTTGCCATTTCTATGAGCGTGCGGTTCTTCCTTTCGGCAACTCCATTTTGTTGTGGGGAGTATGGTGCTGAAAATTCGTGCTTGATTCCTTCTTCATCAAGGTACTCCTCCACTTGTATGTTTTTGAACTCCGTGCCATTGTCACTCCGAATACTCTTGATTTGTAATGAAAATTCGTTTTGTGCTCGCTTGAAGAACTTCTTGAGTGTCCCTTGTGTTTCTGATTTTTCATGCAAAAAGAACACCCAAGTGAAGCGGGAAAAATCATCAACAACAACTAAACCATACTTGTTACCGCCGATGCTTATATAAGCAATTGGACCAAACAAGTCCATATGAAGTAGTTCGAGCGGTCTTGTTGTGGTCATGATGTTCTTCGCAGGATGCTGTGCTCCAACTTGTTTCCCTGCTTGGCACGCGCTACATGGCCTGTTTTTCTCAAACACAACATCTTTCAAACCTCGGATGTGATCGCCCTTGAGGAGTTTTTGAAGGTTCCTCATACCAACATGTGCCAGCCGTCTATGCCACAGCCAACCCATGTTGGTCTTTGCAATCAAGCATGTGTCGAGTTCGGCTTTATCCTTGTTGAAGTCAACAAGGTAAAGCTTTCCCTTCAACATACCCTTGAATGCAATAGAACCATCGCTCCTTCTTGAGACGATCACACCCTCGTTAGTAAACAGGCAATTATAACCCTTGTCGCACAATTGAGATATGGACAGCAGGTTATAATCTAAAGATTCAACGTGCAAAACATGTGAAAGAGTATGTTCAGAGGATATGGCTATTTTACCGGTACCGAGGACCCTCCCTTGACTGTTGTCTCCAAAGTAGATCCCTTCATTTGGGTCCTCGTTCACTTCATACTCCACAAACATCCTCCTTTCTCCGGTCATGTGGTTTGTGCATCCACTGTCTAGCACCCATTTGGATCCACCGGAGGAGTAGGCCTGCAGAAACAAGTTACGCCTTGGTTTTAGGTACCCAAGCTTGCTTGGGTCCTTGGAGGTTAGTGACAATACATTTGGGCACCCACACATGGGATTTTGTGTTCCCATGGCGTGGCCCAGCATAATAAGCATACACTTTACCAATATTGTTTCTCATTAATACATATGAAGCATCGAAGGTTTTAAACAGGAGTTGTTGCTGATTATTGGTCGGACTAGTCTGTGTGACCGGACTTGTCCGGATGACCGGACTTGTCCGGACCACAACCGGACTAGTCCGGTTTTCATGAGAGTTCAGATTTTTAGATTTCGTGCTGCCGGGTTGTGAGGGTCCTCCTTTCACAAAGGTAATCTTTCCCTTGTTATTCTTATGATTTCCAGCTCTTTGCTTTCCATCATAGGAATAACCAATGCCATACTTGACATTTGGAGGTCTTTGGACCAAATATGCACTACGTGCATAGTTGATCCTTTTCTTGTCAAATATTACACATTGGGTAGGGTTTTTGTCCTTTGTGGAGGTGGACTTTTCTTTCAACCTGGTGTTTATCTTTTCACATTTGCAGATATGAGTATTATTACTTAAAGTGGATTGAGAAGGTAGGCTTGAAGAGGAGGAGGGTTCACTAAGCTTGAGTGACTCAATTTGCACTTCAAGGATCTTGTTGACCTCGATCAGGTCATCAAGTTGGTCCTTGATTGCTACATTTGAGTTGGTTAGCTCCAAGCAAGTTTTCTTGCTTGAAGCTAGCTCAAGCTCTAGTGAGTGGCTTCTTTCCTTTTCATGAACTAGAAGATTGTCAAGTTCCACATGCTTCTCCTTTTGGGAGATAATCATGTCTTCTTGACGATCGATTAGCTCTTCCTTCTCAACAAGTTGGTTAAGCAAGAATTTCATTTTTGCAGCAGTTTTTCTATCTAAGCCAGCTAGCATATCTTCATCACTATCTAAATCATCATCACTTGAATAAGAATGTAAGGAAGGAGTTTTGATATTTACCTTGCGTTTACCTTCCTTAGCCATGAGGCAAGTCCCATTTGCCTTCTTTGCACCGAGCGTGGGAAAGAGTGTGGGTTTCTTGGACACGCTCTCGATGGCTATGCTAGCCAATTCTTCTTCATCGGACGATGAAGACTCATCGTTTGAGTCCCATTCCTTTCCAATGTGTGCTTGTTCAGCTTGTTTCTTCTTCTTGAAGAACTTCTTTGCTTGAGGCTTGGACTCTTTGTTCTTCTTCTTATTGTCCTCATACGGGCAGTCGACTATAAAGTGGTTGTATTCACCACAGTTATAGCACGCCCGCCTCATCTTTGGCTTCGTCCTTTCTTTGTATTTTGCTTCATTTGATTTTGTTCCTTGTCTTTTCTTCATAATTCTCTTAAACTTCTTCATGAACAAAATCATATCTTCTTCATCTAGCTCACTGCTTTCATCATCGCTGTCCTCCTCAAGCTGTGCTTCTCTTGCTTCTTTGGATAAAGGCTTGAGTGAGGACTTTAGGGCAACTCCCTTCTTCTTGGCCGATGTGAGGTCGGCTATTTCTTTTACGTGCTTGGCTTGCTTCTCCATCATCTCAAAGTTAATGATCTTGCCAAGCAGTTCATCAGGAGTCATTTTCTTGTACCCCGGACTCTCTCGGATCATAGAGCAAAGTGTAACATTGCGAGGCATGAAAGCTCTAAGGATGAGCTTTACAACCTCGTGATCATTCCACTTTCTGCTCCCATATGATCGAACCTTGTTCACGAGAGTCTTCAGTCTGTTGTACATGTCCTGGGGTGACTCATCTTCCTCAATCGCGAACCTTCCTAGTTCGCCCTCAATCATTTCAATCTTGGCTTCCCTCACATGTCTGTCACCTTCATGCGCTGTTTGTAGGGTATCCCAGATTTCTTTGGCAATTTCTAATCCGTCCACCTTTGTGAATTCATCTCGACTTAGAGATGAGGTGATGACGGCTGCGGCTTGTGCATTCCTGTGGATGGCTTGCTCTTGACTTGGCGTGAGCTCTTCGTCGTCATCTGGGATATTGATTCCTGTGCACACAATATGCCATAAACTTGGGTTAAGGGAAATCAAGTGCATCTTCATGTTTTGCCTCCACATAGAGTAGTCACTCCCATCGAAGTGTGGGGCTTTTCCAAGGGGAATGGATAGATAGTGATTGCTGTTAGAATTTAAACGGTCATAATTAAAAGGATATCGGGAGTAGTCGGTGTGACTACTCCCCTTCTTCTTTTCTTCAACTTTGGCTTTCCCTTTGGAAAGCGCTTTCTTTCTAAGGAGAGCTTTCAGCTCCAATGTCTCCTCATCATCATCGTCAAAGTCTTGAATGGCTTCGAGATACTTCTCAAGCTTTTGATGCTTGTCATTGTTCATCTCTTCCTGGTTGTTGATCTTTTGGACTTCCTTCATGTCCGACATGATCTCTTCGAGCGGTTGCACTCTTTCTTGAAGAACCTTGCTCTGATACCAATTGAATGTTGGCCTAGAGGGGGGGTGAATAGGCCTTCTTGAATTTTATCGGTTCCTGTAACACTTCAACAACGAGATCAAAAAACAGATATAACGGACTAGTCCGGTAAAGTGCGGACTAGTCCGGATTTTACGGGCTAGGTTGATCAAGTTAGGTCAATTTGATTGTTTGTTGACTTTTGCAGCGGAAATATAAACTTTGTGATCAGTTCAATAGTTGTGTAACAGATTCTATTAAGAATATGACTTTGTTTTAACTATTTTGTATTCAACAAATCTAATCAAACCCTAGATAATGTTGATCAACTAGAATAAAGAACACAAATGAAAGACACAAGATTTATCCCGTGGTTCGGTTACCACGAAGGCAGCCTACGTCCACGTTGAGGAGCCCACAAAAGGGCCGGGTCTTTACTAACCCTTCCCTCGTTCGGATCGCCACGAAGGCCAATCCTCTTCCACTAATCACACAGGGGTAAATCACCGAGTTTAAGGGGCGATCTCACAAGTTGAGCGCTCCCTTGATTACAAGATTCAAGACCACCAATAACACACTTCAAAATATACAAACTGAGATGCAAGAGTGTGTTAGAGATTCAAACCAAGAGCTCAATCGCGTATCAAGTGCCCTCTCCAATGATCTACAAGTGATCTTCAATGTAGTGATCAATTTAGCACTTGGTTTTGTGGAGAGAGGTAGTTTTTGAGGCTCTTGGGAGGTGTGACGGCGCTAGGGTTCGAGAGAGTTTGAAAGTGGGCCGTGCACCTCTATTTATAAGGGGTTTCTGGAAGTTACCGTTAGGGTTCAGAAAATTCGGACTAGTCCGTGGTGGTGACCGGACTAGTCCGGTGTGCTGTGAGAAGCAAACCCTAAGTGTCCAGGAATATCGGACTAGTCCGTTTGAAAACGGACTTGTCCGATTTCACTGCTGGAAAACTTCGGACTAGTCCGATTGTCATCGGACTGGTCCGGACCTGTGAAATCTTTAGTGTTTAGGATGACAAGTCCGCACTTGGAGGACTTGTCCGATTTAGATCAGTGTGTATATCGGACTAGTCCGTGTAAACACCGGACTTGTCCGAAGTGGATCAGAAAGGATATCGGACTAGTCCGGTGGAGACCGGACTTGTCCGATCTAGTGACTTGTGCATTGTGTTGAGGACTAGTCCGCACTGGGGAGGACTAGTCCGAAGTGGAACAGAAGAATTATCGGACTAGTCCGGTGATGACCGGACTTGTCCGATCTTGTGCAGAATGTGATATCGGACTAGTCCGGTGGACATCGGACTAGTCCGGTCCTGTATAGCTTTGTGCATGTGTGTGTGTGTGATTAAATGAGATTGAGCTCTTGGGTGTGTTTCCTTAACACACTCCACACATACTAAACTACTAGTTTCTTCTCCTTGAGCTCAAATCCATTTTCCTTCTCAATTTCCTCTTTTTGGCACTTTGCTCATCTTTCATCATTTTTCTGCATTCATCTCAACAAAAGAATTAGGATCCCAATTGCTTGTCATAAATCATCCAAAACCCACAAGGGAGTCCTAGATGCACTTTCATCAGCGCCATCCACGACAGCCTCGTCAAGCGCTGGGGGGCTCTTGAGGAGCGGGAGAAAAAAGCTCGAAGATGAAGAGCAAAAACTCCTGGAGCTGCAGGATGACCTCGTGAAGAGGGAGGAGGAGCTTACTCAGAGGCTGACTGTGGGTGACAAGAGCCTCGCGAAGCGCACCAAGAAGCTGGAGGAGCGCTGCGAGAAAGAGGAGAAGAAGGCCTGGCAGCGGGGACAAGACCTCACTAAGAGGGAGAATGAAATTGCTGCTAGGGAGAAGAAAGTGCAGGGCCAGGAGAAAGACCTGGTTGACCGCAGAAACAAGATTCACCTCCGGGAAGAGGAGTTTGGTAAACTCGAAAGGCAGGTTGGTGAAAAGATTCAACAGAACGCCAAAGACGTCGAGCACCTTGCCCGGGAGGACTCGGAGCTTGCGACGACCAAGAGATCCTTGGAAGAGGTGCGAGGCTCAAGGGCCGCGGAGTCCCAACAAGTTTGGGACTTCTTGGGCAAAGCCAATGACGCGCTGACGCCACTGGGTTTTAGTCCAGTGCGCCCGGATGATCCAGAGCTGGAGCTGGACCAGGTGTTGAGCTCGGCGGGCAACAAGCTCAACAAGATGGGCGATGTCATCATGGACCAGTTGGAAACCGAGGGGCAATCCCTGGCGAAGAACATCGCAGAGTACATGCTGACGTGCTACACAAGCCAGAACCCTCACTTCCCACTGGACCCGGTGCTTGAAGGCCCCATCGATGGAGAGGAAGATACCGCCAAGGCCAGCGTGTCGGAGGTTGCCCAGAAGGTTGCCTCATTCTTCTGTAGGATTGTTGGTATTTCTTAACACCATAGAGTTATCTGCAAGCGCACGGAAATACCGTTGTAGCACTTCCCCTTAAGGAGTATTCCCAAGGGTATCAAATCCAAGGAACGTGTGTGCTAATCTTTCGAACTAGCTCACCCAAGGACACAAAGTTGTTTGGTAGGCAAGGATCAGAGAGGAATTCAAAGTATTGATCCTAATTCAAGGTAGTTTGCAGTAGATGCTTGCTTCGGGCATGGGCTTACTCCTAGCAATACTAGGACGACTCCCGCCAAGAGCCTATGGCATAGCCGAACATGGAGGATTACGAAGGACAGATAGGGCTGTCACCACCTACTGCCTACCTCTTCAATCCATGGGTCTATGAGATATCCACTGATGATTTATAACCTAAGCACCACACTTACGTTCTAAATCACTACTCTAGTTGTTTTGAACACAAAGCTACAACTAGAGCCTCTAATGAATTAAAGCAGTGAACCCACAAGTAACTACTTGTGCAAACTACTAAGAATAAAAGATCAAACTTGTATTGAATTCACAAAGGCTTACTTGATTGAGTAAAACTTTTGTAGGGGTACAAGTGTAGAAGAGGGACTTGACAAGCCCAAGCCTCCTTCTCTTAGACTCTTCACCACACTCTCCTTCTGCTTTGGTAGCCTCTAGGACTACTCTAAACCTTTGGAGTGTAGCACTATTCTCAACTTTTGGTGTGTGTCAGAAGTGAGGTGAGGGGGTCTATTTATAGGTGGAGAAGGGTCAGTTCCCACCACAATTAATGCGCGAATCAGTCATCATTGACTCCAGGGAGTCTAGAGGAGCCAACACGTGTCATTTGACCGAGTTTGGCGCCAGGAAGAGGTCGGCCGAACCCCTGGTTCAGCCGACCTGGTCAAGGCTCCCCTCGGGGAGTGCTTCCTCCAGGTGGCTTCCAGGTGGGCCCCCCTTAATATATATGGGTGCAACACCGTTGGATCTCCTCGTATTCTTCTGTTTGTGGGCCATTTGATCCATATGTTGCCACGTGTCATCGCCTGATTCGTTGAAATCTATTTTCATGGATTCATCCCTGCATGTTTTGGTATTTTGGGTAATAATTCACCTGCATACAAATAACACCAACACTTGTGGAATTAGGTTAGTGTATAACCCTACCACTATGTTTTGTGTTTCTTTTATGCACATTATGAGGTGATTTGACGGTCAAAATGTGGTACTTAAGGACCGTCAACAAACTCCCCCACACTTAGTCCTTTGCTCGTCCTCGAGTGAAGGCAAGAAGAACTAGAGTGTTGTCATGAATTTGCTATATGGTAGAAAATAAGGATACTAGATATTTCAACTTATACCTTAATTCATGGATCCCCTTTGTGTATGTGGCTACCACATCAATCTTGGGTGTTTGAAAAGTGGAACGGTTAGAATGATGTTCCCTTGGATCATTCCCTGCTGAAATGATTAGGCAATTGCTATATTTGAAAGTCATGGGACCTTTTGCCCTTGCCTTCTCGATTGGAATCTCTCAAATCTCTCAAAGTGTTTGAGTCCTCACCATGGCATGTTTTGCCAATTGTTGTCCCTATACTAAAAGTGGCTATATCTGGAGCTTGGTAGGGATGAATGTGACACGCATTTGCAATTTATATGTTACTAAGTCAAAAACTTGATCCTATGAGAGACTTATGCAATGAAAAAAGTGAAGAGAAAATTCTTGTGCACATGAATGGAATGGAGGGGCGAGGTGATAACTCCCATGAATTTGCTCTCTATTAAGGATGAAACATGGATACTTCTTTTTTTTGAGCACTCTTACTCTTTTTCAAGAGTGGATGCTTTTTTTTGTAGCCATGTCTTCTACTCCTTTTTATTTTTAGAGAGGCTTTCATTTGTATTGTATGGAGTTTCTTTTTGGCGGATGGGTAATCGATGGATGCAAACTCTCAATGTGAGAAATTTTGCATGAATGGAGTGCACAAGAGTTTTCAATTCAAAAAGTTCATGTATGTCACTCAATTGGGTCACGGGTTTGACAAAGTTCAATGAAAAGCAAAGTGGCATATGCTTGTGGTTTACAATGAATGTATCATATGGCCTTGGTGGGTATATAAATTTCCAATGAGAGATTTAGGCAAAGTTCAATACTTCAAATAGTTACAAATGTCAAAATCAATTTCAAGCAAAAGGATGATTTCTAAAGAACTCATTTACCATATCACACTAGTCAAATACCTAGATGATGTGTTTTTCCTATTGAATTATGGGAACCATAAACAAGGTAATGAATTGAAATATAAAGTATTCAAATTTTAAGCTTAAGCAAATCCTTGACTACCAAATTTTATTTCAAATTGTTGAGTTGATTCATTTTAGATATGCAACAAAAAATATGAAATCAACTCAAACAGCAGGATAGCGCATAAAAGTGGGGATAGGAAATCCAAACCGATTTTCTGGAGCGAAATAGAGTCGTATGGTGCAGAAGACAGGTCGGCCGACCAGGAGGTTCGACCGACCTCCTGTTGGCTCTGTTGTGGCTCTGTTTCGTTGGGTCATTTTGATCATTCAGTCGCGACGTGTTTTGATATGCAACGTTAATTTTTCACGTCGAGATTTCGTGACTTGGGGACATGTTTCCCCCACACTTGTTTCTTGAATTCTTTATTCAACAAAATAAACTAAAGGGGGAACTTTACCAGTGTTAGATGAACCGGTAAGTTCACTTTATTGAAATCAAAATATGGGGATGCGTACAATATTCAACCTAGCTTTGGAAAACAAATGATTGGAAAAGAATAAAAATCCTAAGTAGTAAGCATCCTATGCTGTCGGGACATCTAAACTATGGTGCGTTGTAGATATCGGGCTCCCCGACGGCACTGCACAAGCGCCGTAGCTTGGCGCTCATGCCATGGCAAACACCGTCAATCTCCTCCTTGAGGGCCACGATATCGTCCTTCAGTTCCGCCCTCTCGATGCACCCTTCAGCCACCAAGTCCGTCAGCTTCTTGTTCTCCAAGCGGAGAGAAGCGAGTTCCTTGGTCAGCTGTGCCACTTTAGGGGCACGAGGAGAGTCCTCATCACTACCCTCGAACTGGTTGGGTGGCCCATTGATGGCAGGTGGTGGGATGTGCCGCCTAATCTTAGAGGGCGACGAGCCTGTCGACTCCTCCATCGCCAGATTATCCACACGCTTGAATAGGCCCTTAGCGTAGACTCCTTCGGGTTTGCACACCCCGTGGATAAGAAAGCGATCTCCCATGCGTTCCGACAAGGTACAGGTGGGCGTCTTGTAGTGGTGGCTCACTACATCGCCCGTATTAGTCGTCAAAGTATACATGAACTCCTCGCCGGGGTGCAATGATGGGAGAGACTTGTCTTTTCCATGGAAAAGACGTGTATTGACTGGGCTCAACCTAGCCAAAGTCGAACGGCCTAGCGTCGTCAACTTCATCGGCGTTCTTCGAGGGGAGAGCGACTGAACAGCGCTATGAGGTGTAGGGCTGCGCCCGTGCGGAGTCATCGCAGGTGGGATCATGGCAAGGGGCTTGACATTGATCACCATGACGGACACCAAGGCGGGGGAAGTTTTGTCATTGGCCGGCTTAATGTCTCTGCTCAGATTGAAGGTTGAGCTGGAGGCATGAGGCACAATCTTCTTGTCGTCCATGACGAGGACGGGAGGAGGATGAGGATTCAATGAGGTGCAACTTTCCTCTCTGTTTCTGTCCTTTAAATAGGCGGGGAATGACGCATTTCACTGAGTATTTTGTGGAGTATATCGAGGAGGATCAACACGAGAAAACAGAACGCGAGCAGCGCGAAGGGAAGGTCAGCCGACCCTAGGGTTCGGCCGAACCCCTTCTGGCTCCATTCAGGCCACATTTTCTCTGGTCGGTAGAATGGGCCTTCTAGAAGAAGAATTGGATGAGCCCATTAGTTGGACATGGAGAATTTAAACATAATTGACAGAAATGGCATGAAAATCGATTAGATTTACCACGTCAAATTCTTTTTCTGTATCCTTTTGGGAATCAAGAAATAATTTGAGTCGGTGCCCATTCACTTTGAATAGTTGACCGTCATCACCTTGGAGTGTGATTGCTCCATAGGATGAAGTCTCTACTACAGTGAAGGGTCCTTCCCATTTACTTCTAAGCTTCCCATGTCCAAAGAGTTTAACCCTAGAGTTAAAGAGTAAAACTTTGAACTCTTTCGGTGTAATCCTCTTATCGTGCTATCTTTTGGTTCTCTCTTTATAAATCCTAGCACTATGGTACGCATTATCTCTCCATTCCTCCAACTCAGAGATTTGCTTCAATCAGTGATTTCCAGCTTCATTAAGAATCATGTTCCACCGCTTGATGGCCCAATATGCTCTATGTTCCAATTCTATGGGAAGATGGCACGTCTTCCCATAGACAAGTTGGAAAGGAGACATGCCGATAGGTGTCTTGTAGGCAGTACGATATGCCCACAATGCATCGGGTAGCTTTTGCTCCCATCCTATTCCCATTTCCAAGACAGTCTTTTGCAGAATATTCTTAATTTGCTTATTAGATGTTTCTTCTTGACCACTTGTCTGTGGGTGGTATGGGGTAGCAATGTTATGCTGGACTCCAAGTTCCCTTAAAAAGTTCTGGAAGGTCTTATCTATGAAATGAGACCCTCCATCACTTATGACCATACGGGGAGTTCCAAAGAGTGGGAAAATGATCTCCTTAAACATTTTCCTTGCTTGCTTGGAATCAGCATTTTTGCATGGCAATGCTTCTACCCATTTTGACACATAATCGATGGCAACCAAAATACACTCGCAATCATAAGACCTAGGAAAAGGTCCCATGAAATCAATACCCCATACATCAAATAATTCCACTTGGAGGTTGTATGTTAGAGGCATTGCATTGCGAGCAGAGATTCCACCATGCTTCTGGCATTTCCAACATCTGCGAATGAATTCCTTGGTATCTTCATACATTGAAGGCCAATAGAATCCACTCTGCCAGATCTTTGCCTGAGTACGGTAAACACCATAATGACCACCATAGGGGCCAACATGGCATTTCTCTATAATTTTGGTGCCTTCGATTGATGGGATGCACCTTCTAAGAAGGCCAATGGCACATACTCGATAGAGGTAAGGGTCATCCCAAAGGTGTCTACGACTCTCATAAATGAGTTTCTTTTTGTTCTCCCATGGTGGTACGTATCTCGTGACCATAATGTTCATGATATCCGCATACCAAGGGTGAGAGTCTGTCACCTTAAGGAGTATATCATCTCGTAGGAAGTCATTGATAGGTATGTCCATGGTTTGTGTGACTTCCATACGTGAATGATCTGCTACTGAATTCTCTACTCCTTTCTTATCTCTTATTTCCAAATCAAATTCTTGGAGTAGAAGAATCAATCGAATTAGCCTGGGTTTAGCATCCTTTTTGGTAAGCAGATATTTCAAAGCAGCATGGTCTATGTAGACTATGACCTTTGCTCTAACCAAATAGGATCTAAACTTGTCGATAGCAAAAACTACTGCTAGGAGCTCTTTTGCAGTTGTGGCATAATTGAGTTGGGATCCTGTCAGAGTTTTGCTAGCGTAGGCTATTGTGTGATGCTTTTTATCCTTGGTTTGGCCTAAGATCACACCAACAGCAAAGTCACTGGCATCACACATGATTTTGAATGGCAGCGTCCAATCAGGAGGTTGGATAATTGGAGCTGAGATGAGTGCCTTTTTGAGTATATCAAATGATTTAAGGCATTCATCATCGAAATCAAAGGGAGCTTCTTTAGCTAATAGGTTGGTGAGGGGTCTAGCAATTTTGGAGAAATCCTTGATAAATCGTCGGTAGAACCCCGCATGACCTAAAAAGCTGCGGATTCCCTTAACATTGATAGGAGGTGGAAGTTTTTCAATAACTTCAATTTTATCTTTGTCCACCTGTATCCTTCTCTCGAACACCAAGGGTCCAAGAACGATGCCTTCCCGGACCATGAAATGGCGCTTTTCCCAATTAAGCACAAGGTCCTTCTCCTGGCATCTTTGTAAGCCCCTGTCTAAATTTTCTAGACAATGACCAAAAGTTTTTCCATAGACAGAGAAATCGTCCATGAAAACTTCCATGATATCCTCGATCATGTCTGAAAATATAGACATTATGCATCTGTGGAAAGAGGCAGGAGTGTTACACAGTCCAAAGAACATACGCCGGTAGGCATAGGTCCCATAAGGACATGTGAACGTGGTCTTACTTTGATCATCGGGATGGATAGGAATTTGATGATATCCCAAATACCCATCAAGGAAACATAAGTAGGAGTGTTTTGCCAATCGTTCTAACATCTCATCGATGAAGGGCAATGGAAAATGGTCTTTCCTTGTTGCCTTGTTAAGTTTTCGGTAGTCAATGCACATCCTCCATCCCGTGACGGTCCGTTGATAAATTAATTCATTCCTCTCATTTTGAACGACCGTCATACCTTCCTTCTTAGGCACTACTTGAACTGGACTTACCCATCACTATGAGGAACAGGGTAAATAATCCCGGCATGCAAAAGTTTCAAGACTTCTTTCTTGACAACTTCCCGCATCACATTATTCAATCGCCTTTGAGGTTCCCTTGAGGGGACACTCTCAGGGTCAAGGAATACGATGGGTGCATAACGCTGGACTAATTCCCTTGAGATCCTGAAGTGAATATCCAAAAACAGCTCTATGCCTTTCTAACATGGCTATGAGTTTGAGCGTTTCATCATCTGAAAGCTTGTCACTTATGATGATAGGGGCTTCCAAATCACCATTTAGAAAGGCATAACGTAGGCCTGGAGGTAGAATCTTGAGCTCAACAGGAGGTTTTGGGGAGGGCTCTTCTTTTGGCAATTCAATTTCCTCCTGAAATTCATCCTCCTCTTGGACGAAGTCTTCTTCTCCTTCAATTTCAGGGGGTTCTAAAAATTTAAGAGTCCTAACCTCCTCCATTGGCTCATCTTGGATGGGAGATTCTGCAGATGTGTTCTTTGAGCGCAAAATAGGTATGGAGAAATTTCTCCCTCCAAGATTGATATTGAGGCTTCCTTCCAAAGGAACTTCCATGAGAAATTTCTCTATAGGAATCCCTATCATGATGTCGAAATCTTGGATTTCAAACATGTGAAAATCTAAGAGAGCCTCAACATCTTTGTGTCTAACGGACACTTGTTGCAGAACCCCACATCCTTCATAATGGTTCCAAATGAATCTTAGAAGGATTTGTGTGTTGGTGCCAATGGCACATCGCCAAGAATGGAAAGAGCACAAGAATCGGAAATGATATTTGCTCCAACAGTAAGGTTGTATAGGATTCTCATTGGTGTCCCTCTAATAGAACATAAAATGGTAGCCAAAGGTGAGGTCATCCGAAGAATTTTGGGTGAATTCTCGACTTCAGCTATCCACTCTCTGCTTAGGATAGAGGTCAACTCCTTGACTGTCTGATGGATGAACACCCCGTCAGGTGGTTCAGGTGGAGTTGGTGGCAATGAAGGTTTCCTATAGCAACAATACTTCGAGGTATTTCCATAATCTTCAAAAAGCTCTTCCTCGAAGTAAAATGGAAACTGCGAGGGTTGAATTTCTTCTGCCTTCGTAGTCTCAGGTTCGGGAGAGGATTCCTCTGGCAAGGCTTGGGGTAAACAAGAAATGGGTTCATCCTTGTCCAAGAGTGCATCCTCCATTCTTGACACGACTTCCTCTTGGGGAGGCTCATTAAGACCCATAATGAAGGAAGAATTTTCTAGAATTCTGTCCAGAAGATCCTTGCCTTCTTCTAGAGTCTTATGAAGGAAAGATCCTCCAGCCGTAATGTCAAGATATAGGGCAGACTCTTTGTTCAATCCCATGAAGAAATGTTGCAAAAGCATTGGATCAGGGATTAACAAATCTGGGCCAAAATTTTTCAAAAGAGAAATCTGTCCCAAGCTGCACCTATGGATTCCTTCTCCATCTGTTGGAAGCATAGTACTTCCTTTCGTAAGGAAACAATCCGGGCAATGGGGAAGAAATCAAGACAAAATTTGTCTCGTAATTCACTCCAATCACCGTTTGTCTTCCCAATGTAGGGGTTGTACCATTGTTTGGCTTTTTCCTTGAGGGAAAAAGGAAACAACTTCCATTTGAGAGTTTCCTGTGTCATACCTTTGATTAGGAGGCATGAATATAGTTGTTCGAATTCTCGTAGATGGTGGTAAGGGTTTTCACAATCCGTTCCTGAGAAGGATTGTTCCCGAACCATGGCTATAAAGCCAGAGAGAAGTTCATAGCTGGTTGAACAAATAGGTTTCGCTGAAGGTGGTGGCTCACAGAACTTGCCCTTCAGAGCAGAGTAAGAAAGAATGGTGGGTTGCTCCATTTATGTGGTGGTGGTAAGGTAAGAATAATAAAGGTAATATGATAGATAAGGGGGATATGATACGAGGGTGATCTTGGTTTGAAGATTAAAACAACCGTTCCCTGGCAACGGCGCTAGAAATGCTGGTTGGTATTTCTTAACACCACAGAGTTATCCGCAAGCGCACGGAAATACAGTTGTAGCACTTCCCCTTAAGGAGTATTCCCAAGGGTATCAAATCCAAAGAACGTTTGTGCTAATCTTTTGAACAAGCTCACCCAAGGACACAAAGTTGTTTGGTAGGCAAGGATCAGAGAGGAATTCAAAGTATTGATCCTAATTCAAGGTAGTTTGCAGTAGATGCTTGTTTCGGGCATGGGATTACTCCTTGCAATACTAGGATGACTCCCGCCAAGAGCCTATGGCATAGACGAACGTGGAGGATTACGAAGGACAGATAGGGCTGTCACCACCTACTGCCTACCTCTTCAATCCGTGGGTCTACGAGATATCCACTGATGATTTATAACCTAAGCACCACGCTTACGTTCTAAATCACTACTCTAGTTGTTTCAAACAAAAAGCTACAACTAGAGCCTCTAATGAATTAATGCAGTGAACCCACAAGTAACTACTTGTGCAAACTACTAAGAATAAAAGATCAAACTTGTATTGAATTCACAACGGCTTACTTGATTGAGTAAAACTTTCGTAGGGGTACAAGTTTAGAAGAGGGACTTGACAAGCCCAAGCCTCCTTCTCCTAAACTCTTCACCACACTCTCCTTCTACTTTGGTAGCCTCTAGGACTACTCTAAACCTTTGGAGTGTAGCACTATTCTCAACTTTTGGTGTGTGTGAGAAGTGAGGTGTAACACCCTAATTTTCATGCATCATGCCCTACATACACTCATATGCATGTTTAACATTAACCCACATAAAGAGGAACAAGTTTAAATTGATTTGGAGCATTTAAAATTGATTTGGAACAAAACCACACTTAAAACGCAGGAAAGTGCGGACTAGTCCGATTTTGCTGAGGACTAGTCCGATTTCTCTCTGACTAAAAACGGACTTGTCCGTTTTTGCTGTGGACTAGTCTGATTTTGCCTCTGGAAACTTTTGGACTTGTCCGATTTTGTGCGGACTAGTCTGATATTCCATGAATCCTTAAAAAATTGCTAAGTCCTTGGACTTTTCCGGACTAGTCCGGTGTTCCAGCGGACTTGTCCATTTTCCTCTCTGTTTAAAGTCAGACTTGTCCGACTTTTGGCCAGACTTGTCCGATTTTCTCTCTGGACGACTTTGAACTAGTCTGGTCCTTTCTGGACTTGTCCGATATTTCGCGACTCCGAGTTGATCTTTTGTTTTACGACTTGTTTCTTGGGTTTCACGTTAAGTGGGCTTAGGGACGTCGTGCCTAACTCTTTTGTAGCCCATGTTGGACTCTAATCCGGCCTCTACTCATCCCAAACTCGAAATCCATCTAACCCTAGCCTCCACCTCTATATAAACAACCCCACCCCTTGGATTGACGTCTATTTGCCACTTTTCCACCCACCCAAACCCTAGTTCGTGGGGAGCCACCATCAAGGAGGGAGGATAAGATCTCAAGCAAGAAGAAGAGGAGGAAACGAAGGAGGATCAAGATCTCCACCAAGTTTCGTTCTTCACCACCAATTCATCCCCAAGTTCATCACCAACCCTAGATCATCAAGATCCAAGTGCTACCTCCAAGTTTCTTGATTTATTGGAGTCCTAAACACCTGGTATACCTTCTATTCTCTTTTCCTTACGTGAATTCAACCCCTAATCTCCAAATTCACGTCGATCTAGAAAACCCTAATCTGCTGATCTCGCAGAGGGCGGACTTGTCCGGTCCCTAGCGGACTAGTCCGATCTTTCTGTTTAAATTGTGTTGAATTAATTCTAAAATTTGATCTAATCGAATCCAAACCTGTATAAACTTGTTAAAAGCTATTAGAACTAGTTAGTGATCATTAAAAGCAATCTATTAACCAGTTCTACCTTGCATTTGCATCAATCATGCATGTCATGTCATATTGAGTAATATTTGTGCACTCTTTGATTGTGTTTCTTGTCTTGTATGTTTATTGTGTGGATTAGACGGTTTTGCGCTAGAGAGTGCCGCGGAGGATCTCCAGCACCAAGAGTTTGAGGCGTTGACCCTAATCAACAGCAAGAGCAAGGCAAGTGTCCTTGAAGCATATTGATCCTATTTTAAAATAAATGTTTTGTTTGCAAAACTGCATGCTTGTGTCAATTTTGATGGGAATCCTATGGTAGGAAGTTTACTAGTTTTGTTGACCACCCTTGTCACCTGGAATTTATGGTAGAGAGTCGGGAAGGGATTTTTACCTTTTTTCTTTGCTTAATCAACTAGGATGGAAACCAACTATACCACTCAATTTAATTATGCATGGATGAGATTATGGTTAACATGAACTGGTTAAATATACTATGGTAATGGGTGATCTAAGAAAGCCTAGTATGTGGATGGGTTGGATGTTATGGTGGTTTGCTTGCTTTAGATCTAAGGACCGGTTCATGCGAGAATAAGCCAGGATTATAGTGCCACGACGAGGCCAAGTATGGGTGCTGCGTAGCTGATTAATTAGGGCTTTGCTAGTACTGTTTGGACCATTGTGGATGCTCGGGGAAGGGGTAGTCGGATTGGGTTTGTTGAGGATTGGTGGGACTACCCTGGGATCCAAATGGCTCAAGAGGGGGCCCTTGGTTGAAGATGTGCTCAGTTGGAGGCATCGCCACCGGTGAAACCTCATTGGAGTCTAAATAGGCTAGTAATCCCTTTGTAAAGGCTATTTTGTGATCTCTTGGCCACACACCGATGGAAGTGTGAGACGGCACAATAGAGGTTCTAGTCATTGAAAGGTGATGAAATCACAAACACGTGGGTAAAGAGGTACAAACTTTGCAGAGTTAAATAAAACTACCATGATAGCCGTGCTCCCGGTTATGAGCGCCTGGACAACTTCCATGATTAGAGGGAAATTGGAATTTGGGATGGTTATGGTTTGTTAATGGTTATGGACGGTTATGGATTTATTTCTGGTATTGAATATGGTTATTGGCAAATGGTGAAATCTGGAATTATTGATGAGGATGGTGAATTGTGGACTGGTATTATGGTATTACTTATGATTATGATGGGTTTACTTCACATATACGTAATATATTGCTTTTCAAATGTTTTAATGTACTTTTCAGCACTTTGCCATTATTATTGTCGTCATTTGAATCAGCCACATGTCATACTTTCCACACTTGCTGAGTACGACATGTACTCACTCTTGCAATCCCCCACCCAATAGTTGCAGGTCAGGATTGGGAGTTTAATGGCGATAATGAGGAGTTCTAGGCCATGTCTACCATCAACTTTGCCTGTGGTGTTATTGGAGCTGCGCTATACCCTATTGCTTGTGCTTCCTAGCTGTTCAGTTTGCTTAATTAGTTTATTTCCGCTGCATTAGTTGAACTTGTCATAAATATTCATTAGAGCTTGTATTCGAGGATAATCTGGTTTGTGTAATAAAATTTGGTTAATTAATCTTGTTCTGTGGTAATTTTCTGTATACTCTTTTGTGATTGCACTCGTGTATGTGTGATGAACATCCTGGGCACACATATGTGTTAGCTTGGTTAATTTTTCGGAACCGGGCGTCACAGATTGGTATCAGAGCCACAGGTTGACTGTAGGACGCAGCCTAGATAGAATGGACACTCTAGAGCACATAGGAGCACTCAGGAATCGATGTGTTTTTGCTTGGAGTGCTGTTTGCTATATATATATTGATTTCTTGTGAGCTTAATAGAGGATTTTGGGGTGCTTTAGCATTGCCATGTCCACCTAGGCTAGTGCAGCTAGCTGTTTAGTTTCATATCCCTTGATGCATATAGTTGGGGACGTTTCTAATTCTTACCTATTGCTTTTCTTCAGATGGTGAGGACTCGCAACCAGAGGGATGGCAATGATGAGGAGGAGAACAATGGAGTACCTCAGAACAACATTGTACAAGAATCTACTCAGGGAGCTATCAACATTGAGCAGCTATTGGCTATGCAAAACCAGCTCATGCAGACCATGATACAAACAATGGGACAGCTGCAGGCTGGCAATATCAACAATCAGCCCACATGCCTCCACCGCCACCACTCCCGCCTCCTCATAACCGATTGGGAGAGTTTATGAGGACTAGGCCGTCGACCTTTGCTCAAGCTGCCGACCCTATGGATGTGGATGATTGGCTCAAGTCCGTGGAGAAGAAGCTAGCTATTGTCCAATGCAGTGACCGGGAGAAGGTCTTGTTTGCTTCTCATCAACTAGTTGGAGCAGCTGCGGATTGGTGGGATGCTTATTGCAATGCTCATGAGAACCAAGAGAGAATTACTTGGGCCGAATTCAAGGAGAATTTTTGTTCTCATTATGTGCCGGAGGGTGTTATGATCTTGAAGTGGCAAGAATTTGAGAATTTAAGGCAAGGAAGATTGAGTGTGAGTGAATATCTCAATAAGTTCACTCAACTCTCAAGGTATGCGCCTGAGGATGTTAGTCTGGACAGCCGGAAGCAATATTTGTTCATGAGAGGCCTCAACAATGAAATTCAAGTGCGATTGCTCAACTGTGATTATGCCAATTTTGAGAAGCTTGTGGACAAAGCAATTGTGGTGGAGAACAAGATTCGCGAGATGGAGCAAGAAATCAAGAGGAAGGCACCATATCAAGGACAGCAACAAGGAAGTAATGTGCGCCCTCGCCTTGCACCACCCAATGCGCCCTATTACGGCCCCTCTATTCCTGCTCAGCGCCCTGGTTATGCACCACACCCAACTCAGTTTATGCAGCAGCGCCCTGTTATGCAAGCACCTAGGCCTCTAATGCCTTATGCACCTCGTGCTAATTTTCCTGGTGCTAATGTTCAAAACCAAGCTCGTCCCAATAATTCTGGTGGAGTTAAGAAGTGTTATACTTGTGGAGAAGCTGGACACTTTGCGCATCAATGTGCTAAGTTAGGCCTTGGTCAAGGAAGCAATGCACCGAGGCAAAACCCAAGACCCAATAGAGGACAGCCACAAGGGAACCATGGACAGCAGAATTTTGCTTGTGGCAACGTAAACCATGTCTCTATGGAGGATGCTCAACAAGCGGATGACGTGGTCATTGGTATGTTTCTCGCCAACTCCAACCCCGCGACTATGTTATTTGATTCTGGAGCATCGCATTCATTCATTGCATCGAAGTATGTCGCCAAGTATAGTTTGCCTATCTCTCATATGAAGTTTACTCTACTGGTTAAGTCTCCTGGAGGAGAGATGAGGACAAATATAGTATGTCCAAAAGTAAGACTTAGAATAAGGGGGGTAGACTTCTCCGCCAACCTCATTGTTTTGGATTCTCAAGGATTGGACATTATATTTGGTATGGACTGGTTGAGGAAGCACAATGGAGTTATTGAGTGTGCCACGAAGAAGGTGAAGTTGACCAATGAGGAAGGGATCACCGTAGAATTTGAAGCATCTCAAACCGCACCGAAGCAATTGGAGTTGAATCATATGGATGGTGCCGCAATTGAGGAGATTCCGGTGGTGTGTGAATTTATGGATGTTTTTCCGGACGAGTTGACAGGTATGCCACCTGATCGAGACATTGAGTTTGTTATTGATTTAATACCTGGAACTGCACCTATAGCTAAGAGGCCGTATAGGATGCCTCCTTCGGAATTAGCGGAGCTCAAGAAGCAAATGCAAGAGCAACTAGAGAAGGGTTTTATTCGCCCTAGCTCTTTGCCTTGGGGAGCGCCTGTTCTATTTGTGGACAAGAAGGATGGATCCCAAAGGATGTGCGTGGATTACCGAGCTCTCAACGAGGTAACAATCAAGAACAAGTACACCTTGCCACACATAGAAGACTTGTTTGATCAGATGAAGGGTGCTTGTGTCTTCTCTAAGATTGACTTGAGGTCGGGATATTTTCAAATGAAGATTAGACCATCGGACATACCCAAGAAAGCTTTTAGAACACGGTATGGATCTTATGAGTACACCGTGATGTCATTTGGATTGACAAATGCGCCTGCCTACTTTATGTACCTCATGAATAAGGTCTTCATGGAGTACTTGGATAAGTTCGTTGTGGTGTTTATTGATGACATTATGATCTACTCGAAGGATGAGAAAGAACATGAGGAACACTTGAGGCTTACGTTGCAGAAATTGAGGGAGCATCGATTGTATGCCAAGTTTAATAAGTGTCAGTTTTGGTTGAGAGAGGTGTCGTTTTTGGGTCATATAATTTTAGGAGGAGGAGTATTGGTTGACCCCGGAAAAGTGAGAGACGTGTTGAAGTGGGAACCACCGCAAAATGTCAAGGAAATAAGGAGTTTTCTTGGAATGTCTGTATATTACTGTAGATTCATCAAGGACTTTTCCAAGATAGCCAAGCCTATGACGGAGTTGCTAATGAAGGGAAAGGCGTTCCAATGGACTGAAGCTTGTCAGAATAGTTTTGAGGAGTTAAAGAAGAGGTTGACAACAGCCCCAGTTTTGGCATTGCCGGATGTGAGCAAAAGTTTTGACATTTATTGCGATGCATCGAGACAAGGACTTGGATGTGTATTGATGCAAGAAGGACAAGTGGTCGCCTATGCATCAAGACAATTGAAGAAACATGAGCAGAATTACCCCACGCATGATTTGGAACTCGCGGCCGTGGTACACGCATTGAAGATTTGGAGGCACTATATTCTTGGACATAAGTGTGAAATTTATACGGATCATAAGAGTTTGAAGTATATTTTCACACAAATGGATCTGAACTTGAGGCAACGAAGATGGTTGGAGCTCATCAAAGATTATGATTTGTGGATCAACTACCATCCGGGAAAAGCCAACGTAGTGGCCGATGCTTTGAGTAGAAAGGGAGTAAGTCATCAACTCACGGTTCGAGAGTTACCATCCGAGTTATGCAAGGAGTTTGAAAGGTTGAACCTCGGGTTTGTAAATGAGATGGAGATGATGGAGTTAAACCCAACCTTAGAGCAAGAAATTCGAGAGGCACAAACCGCAGGTGAGGAGATCAAGGAAATCAAGGAAAGGACTGAGGAAGGGAGAGAATTCAGATTTGATGAAGACGAACATGGTACCTTATGGTTTGGGAAGAGAATCGTTGTGCCTAAGATGAAGCGTATCTGGGAGACAATATTAAAGGAAGCACATGACTCACCTTACTCAATTCACCCTGGTTGTACAAAGATGTACAAAGACTTGAAGACTTGCTATTGGTGGGATAGCATGAAGAAGGACATAGCTGAATATGTGGCATTGTGTGATGTGTGCCAACGAGTCAAGGCAGAACATCAAAGGCCAGCCGGATTATTGCAACCATTGAAGTTCCCGGAATGGAAGTGGGAAGAAATTGGAATGGACTTCATAGTTGGTTTACCACATACTCAGTCCGGGTATGACTCAATTTGGGTAATTGTGGATCGCTTAACCAAGTCAGCTCATTTTGTCCCTGTGAATACCAAATATACCGCTGCACGATTAGCCGAAATATACATGGAGCGTATTGTGTGTCGACACGGAGTGCCGAAGAAGATAGTCTCGGATATAGGTTCTCAATTCACCTCTAGATTTTGGCAAAAATTGCATGAAGCCTTGGGAACGAGGTTCAATTTTAGTTCAGCATATCATCCTCAAACAGATGGACAAACCGAAAGGACCAATCAGATTTTGGAGGACATGTTAAGAACTTGAGCTTTAAAGCATGGGAAAAGTTGGGACAAAAGCTTGCCATACGCGGAATTTTCATACAACAATAGTTACCAAGCAAGTTTGAAGATGTCACCATATGAAGCACTTTATGGGAGGAAGTGTAGGACGCCTTTATTTTGGAATGAGGCAGGAGAAAGTCAATTATTTGGTCCGGATGTGTTGCAAGAAGCCGAAAAGCAAGTCCGAATAATTCGTGAAAACTTGAGGGCTGCCCAATCAAGGCAAAAGGGCTATGCGGACAATAGGAGAAGGAAACTAGCCTTTGAAGTGGGAGATTTTGTTTACCTCAAGGTGTCACCAATGAGGGGTCATAAGAGGTTTAACATAAGAGGAAAGCTAGCACCTCGTTATATTGGACCATTTAAGATTTTGGACAAAAGAGGAGAAGTAGCTTATAAGTTGGAGATGCCAGCTCATCTTTCGGATGTCCATGATGTCTTTCATGTTTCCCAACTCAAGAAGTGTTTGAGAGTACCGGAAGAACAAGTGCCAATGGAAGAATTGGAACTAGGGGAAGATTTGGCTTATGCCGAACAACCGTTCAAAATCTTGGAAACCAAGGAGAGAGTCACAAGGAACAAGGTTATTAGATGGTGTAAAGTTCAATGGAAACACCACACAGAAAAAAAAAAGCGACGTGGGAATTGGAGGATGATCTCAAGAAGGACTTTCCCTATCTCTTCTCTTCCGCATCGAATCTCGAGGGCGAGATTCATTTTAAGGGGGGTAGGTTTGTAACACCCTAATTTTCATGCATCATGCCCTACATACACTCATATGCATGTTTAACATTAACCCACATAAAGAGGAACAAGTTTAAAATTAATTTGGAGCATTTAAAATTGATTTGGAACAAAACCGCACTTAAAACGCAGGAAAGTGCGGACTAGTCCGATTTTGCTGAGGACTAGTCCGATTTCTCTCTGACTAAAAACGGACTTGTCCGTTTTTTCTGCGGACTAGTCCGATTTTGCCTCTGGAAACTTTTGGACTTGTCCGATTTTGTGCGGACTAGTCCGATATTCCATGAATCCTTGAAAAATTGCTAAGTCCTTGGACTTTTCCAGACTAGTCCGGTGTTCCAGCGGACTTGTTCATTTTCCTCTCTGTTTAAAGTCAGACTTGTCCGATTTTTGGCCAAACTTGTCCGATTTTCTCTCTGGAGGACTTCGGACTAGTCCGGTCCTTTCCGGACTTGTCCGATATTTCACGACTCCGAGTTGATCTTTTGTTTTACGACTTGTTTCTTGGGTTTCACGTTAAGTGGGTGTGACGCCCGGTTCCGAAATATGAACCAAGCTAACGCATATGTGTGCCCAGGATGTTCATCACACATACACGAGTGCAATCACAAATGAGCATACAGAAAATTACCACAGAGCAAGATTAATTATCAAATTTTATTACACAACCCATATTATCCTCGAATACAAGCTCTAATGAATATTAATGACAAGTTCAACTATTGCAGCGGAAATAAACTAATTAAGCAACTAAGCAAACTAAGCAAAAGCGATAGTGCAGCTCCAATCAACACCACAGGCAAAGTTGACGGTAGACACGGCCTAGATCTCCACATTATCGCCATTAAACTCACAATCCTGACCTGCAACTGTTGGGGGGGGGGGGGTTGCAAGAGTGAGTACATGTCGTACTCAGCAAGTGTGGAAAGTATGACATGTGGCTGATTCAAATAACGACAATAATAATGACTAAGTGATGAAAAGTACAGTAAAACCATTTGGAAAAGCAATGTATCATATTTATGTGAAGTAAACCCATCATAAACCATATAACCATAATAATACCAGTCCATAATTCACCATTACCAATAACAATAATCGATGTCATAAACCATAATTCATCTCATAACTATAACCATAATCATAATATCAACCATAACCATTACCAAACCATAACCATCCCAAATCCCAATTTCCCTCTAATCATGTAGGTCATCCAGGTGCTCATAACTGGGAGCACGGCTATCATGATAGTTTTAATAGACTCTGCAGAGTCTGTACCACTTTACCCACGTGTTTGTGATTTCATCACCCGTCGGCGACTAAAGAACCTCCCTTATGCCAATTACACTTCCTTTGGTGTATGGCCAAGAGATCACAAAATAGCCTTTACAAAGGGATTACTAGCCTATTCAGACCCCACTGAGGTTTCACCGGTGGTGATGTCTCCCACTGAGCACATCTTCAACCAAGGGCCCCCTCTTGAGCCATTCGGATCCCAGGGTAGTCCCACCAATCATCAACAAACCCAATCCGACTACCCCTTCCCCGAGCATCCACAATGGTCCAAACAGCACTAGCAAAGCCCTAATTAATCAGCTACGCCGCACCCATACTTGGCCTCGTGGTGGCACTGTAGTCCTGGCCTATTCTCGCATGAACCGGTCCTTAGATCTAAAGCAAGCAAACCACCATAACATCCAACCCATCCACATGCCAGGCTTGCTTAGATCACCCATTACCATACCATATTGACCAGTTCACGTTAACCAGAATATCATTGATGCATAATTAATTATGTAGTGTTGTTTTCCATCCCAATTAATTAAGCGAAGCAAAAAGGTAAAAATCTTTCCCGACTCTCTACCATATATTCCAGGCGACAAGGGTGGTTAAACAAATCTAGTAAACTTCCTACCATAGGATTCCCATCAATTTGACACAAGCATGCAGTTTTGCAAACAAAACATTTATTTTAAAAACAGGATCAATATGCTTCAAGGACACTTGCCTTGCTCCGGCGGATAGGGTTGCTCAAGTGCTTCGAAATCTTGATTCTGAAAATCCTCGTACACGATCTCTTGAGCACTTCCCTCTACTCGTGATCACACATACAAGAAAATACATACAAATCAACATGATGCACACACATTAATCAACATGCGATGATATGCATGCAGGCAAAGTACAATAATTGATTAACTACAGTTGTTTATTAATTAGATGCAACTAGTTCATACATGTTCATACGAGTTTATGGTGGTTTTAGAGTGGATTAATGCTGCTGAAAATAAAAATACGACGCAACTACGATCAATTTACGTCTATTAGATCTAATACGTCACTAAAATTCGCATCGGGAATGAATCCTACCGTAGATGTGACGGCTTGACGATCGCGGAACGAATGCGACGCGTAGACGAAGTGGATGGCACAGCAGTCCCTCGGCGGCACGACGACGGCGACGATCTCCGGCGGACGGTAGGGCCCTCCTCTTTTTCTTCCTCTCCTTCACCTCTTTTTTCTTCCCTTTTTCCCCTGGCGGCGGCGGCTCTAGTACCTTTCTTTTCCCTCTGTACCGGCGGCGCTTTCTGGGATCGGGGAAAACGATGCCTCGGGCCTTTTTATACCGGGCGGCTAGGGCCGGCGCTGGGAGTTACGCGCGGGATTGGCAAGGATCGCGCGGGAGGCGCGTACGGGCGATGGGGGCGCGAGCGGCGCTCGGTACAGGCGAGTCAGGCGCGGGAATCGCGGTCGGCCGGTACGGCGCTCGCGCGCGGGAGCGGAATCGAGCGGGAATCGGGGCGAGCATCGGTGCGCGGGTGGGCGAGCGAGGCCCACCAGCGGGGCGGGGCGCTCGGCGCGGGAGGCGGCATCGGCGGAGCGCACGCGGTCGCGGTCGGCCAGGCGGGACACGGGGCAGGCGGCGGGCGTGGCTGCGGGGCCCAGGGCCCGTGAGCGCCGCGTGGGGGGGGTGCGGCGCGCGGTTCGGCGGGGCCAGGCGCCTCGGGCAGCGGGGTGCAGGAGGCGGGGTCCCGCGGCTGGCTGCGCGCGGGAGCAGGCGGGCGTGGGGCAACGGGGCGAGCGCGGGAGCGGCGCGCGCGCGATGCGGTCGGGGCAGGCGGCGCGCCGGCTGGCTGGGCCGCTCGGCCTGGCCAGCGAGGGGTTTTCTTTTTTGTTCTTTTTCTTTTTTTATAAATATGTTACTATTTATTTATTTTTTTATTTATTTATTATTATTTATTTTATTTTTTATACAATTATTATATATATATTTATTATTATATAATTTATTTATATATTTATTTTTATATATTATTATTATTTTACATTTATTCCCTATTACAAGTTTTATGCTATTATTTTCATTTCCTTCTTTTGTACTCATATTGGTATATGTATATTTTATGTTTTATTATTTTTCTTTTATTCTATTAATATTTAATGCATGAACATGTATGCGATGCATGATGCGAAAATTGAGGGTGTTACAGTGGGCCTAGGGACGTCGTGCCTAACTCTTTTAGAGCCCATGTGGGACTATAAAACGGCTTCTACTCATTCCAAACTAGAAATCCATCTAACCCTAGCCTCCACCTCTATATAAACAGCCCCACCCCTTGGATTGACGTCTATTTGCCACTTTTCCACCCACTCAAACCCTAGTTCGTGGGGAGCCACCATTAAGGAGGGAGGAGAAGATCTCAAGCAAGAAGAAGAGGAGGAAACGAAGGAGGATCAAGATCTCCACCAAGTTTCGTTCTTCACCACCAATTCATCCCCAAGTTCATCACCAACCCTAGATCATCAAGATCCAAGTGCTACCTCCAGGTTTCTTGATTTATTGGAGTCCTAAACACCTGGTATACCTTCTATTCTCTTTTCCTTACATGAATTCAACCCCTAATCTCCAAATTCACGTCGATCTAGAAAACCCTAATCTGCTGATCTCGCAGAGGGCGGACTTGTCCGGTCCCTAGCGGACTAGTCCGATCTTACTGGTTAAATTGTGTTGAATTAATTCTAAAATTTGATCTAACCGAATCCAAACCTGTATAAACTTGTTAAAAGCTATTAGAACTAGTTAGTGATCATTAAAAGCAATCTATTAACAAGTTCTACCTTGCATTTGCATCAATCATGCATGTCATGTCATATTGAGTAATATTTGTGCACTCTTTGATTGTGTTTCTTGTATTGTATGTTTATTGTGTGGATTAGACGGTTTTGCGCTAGAGAGTGCTGCGGAGGATCTCCAGCACCAAGAGTTTGAAGTCTTTGACCCTAATCAACAACAAGAGCAAGGCAAGTGTCCTTGAAGCATATTGATCCTGTTTTAAAATAAATGTTATGTTTGCAAAACTGCATGTTTGTGTCAATTTTGATGGGAATCCTATGGTAGGAAGTTTACTAGATTTGTTGACCACCCTTGTCACCTGGAATTTATGGTAGAGAGTCGAGAAGGGATTTTTACCTTTTTTCTTCGCTTAATCAACTGGGATGGAAACCAACTATACCACTCAATTTAATTATGCATGGATGAGATTATGGTTAACATGAACTGGTTAAATATGATATGGTAATGGGTGATCTAAACAAGTCTGGTATGTGGATGGGTTGGATGTTATGGTGGTTTGCTTGCTTTAGATCTAAGGACCGGTTCATGCGAGAATAAGCCAGGATTACAGTGCCACCACAAGGCCAAGTATGGGTGCGACATAGCTAATTAATTAGGGATTTGCTAGTACTATTTGGACCATTGTGGATGCTTGGGGAAGGGGTAGTCGGATTGGGTTTGTTGAGGATTGGTGGGACTACCCTGGGATCCGAATGGCTCAAGAGGGGGCCCTTGGTTGAAGATGTGCTCAGTTGGAGGCATCGCCACTGGTGAAACCTCAGTGGAGTCTAAATAGGCTAGTAATCCCTTTGTAAAGGCTATTTTGTGATCTCTTGGCCACACACCGATGGAAGTGTGAGACGGCACAATAGAGGTTCTAGTCATCGAAAGGTGATGAAATCACAAACACGTGGGTAAAGAGGTACAAACTCTGCAGAGTTAAATAAAACTATCATGATAGCCGTGCTCCCGGTTTTGAGCGCCTGGACAACTTCCATGATTAGAGGGAAATTGGAATTTGGGATGGTTATGGTTTGTTAATGGTTATGAACGGTTATGGATTTATTTCTGGTATTGAATATGGTTATTGGCAAATGGTGAAATCTGGAATTATTGATGAGGATGGTGAATTGTGGACTGGTATTATGGTATTACTTATGATTATGATGGGTTTACTTCACATATACGTAATATATTGCTTTTCAAATGTTTTAATGTACTTTTCAGCACTTTGCCATTATTATTATCGTCATTTGAATCAGCCACATGTCATACTTTCCACACTTGTTGAGTACGACATGTACTCACTCTTGCAATCCCCCAGCCAACAGTTGCAGGTCAGGATTGGGAGTTTAATGGCGATAATGAGGAGTTCTAGGCCGTGTCTACCGTCAGCTTTGCCCGTGGTGTTATTAGAGCTGCGCTATACCCTATTGCTTGTGCTGCCTAGCTATTCAGTTTGCTTAATTAGTTTATTTCCGCTGCATTAGTTGAACTTGTCATAAATATTCATTAGAGCTTGTATTCGAGGATAATATGGTTTGTGTAATAAAATTTGGTTAATTAATCTTGTTCTGTGGTAATTTTCTGTATACTCTTTTGTGATTGCACTCGTGTATGTGTGATGAACATCCTGGGCACACATATGTGTTAGCTTGGTTCATTTTTCGGAACCGGGCGTCACATGAGGTGAGAGGGTCTATTTATAGGTGGAGAAGGCTCGGTTCCCGCCACAATTAACGTGTGAATCAGTCATCATTGACTCCAGGGAGTCGGGAGGAGCCAACACGTGTCATTTGACTGAGTTTGGCGCCAGGAAGAGGTCGGTCGAACCCCTGGTTCGGCCAACCTGGTCAAGGCTCCCCTCGGGGAGTGCTTCCTCCAGGTGGCTTCCAGGTGGGCCCCCTTAATATATATGGGTGCAACACTGTTGGATCTCCTCGTATTCTTCTATTTGTGGGCCATTTGATCCATGTGTTGCCATGTGTCATCGCCTGATTCATTGAAATCCATTTTCATGGATTTATCCCTGCATGTTTTGGTATTTTGGGTAATAACTCACCTGCATACAAATAAACACCAACACTTGTGGAATTGGGTTAGTGTATAACCCTACCACTATGTTTTGTGTTTCTTTTATGCACATTATGAGGTGAATTGACGGTCAAAATGTGGTACTTAAGGACCGTCAACAAGGATCTAGGACTTCTCTCCTTGTAGATCCCACTTGTATCTTCTCTTCTTTTCCTCAATTTTGTAATCTATTGTCGCCAGATTAATGAAATCCAAGAATTTTATGAATTTCATTTTTTGTCTCCAACACCTTTATCCCACTTGGCCCCCTGGTAGATGTACACAATTTGATTGTGAACATGTACCAAGAGGATGTAGAATTTTGTTGAAGACTTGCGTGCTTCGAACTTGTAGTTTGTAGGTCCGAAGTCGTCAATAGTAGGGGCTCCCTGAGGTTGTCGGAGCTTAGTAGCTCCAGCAGTGAACCTTGTCAACACGTAGAGCATCGACAGTTAGTCCTCTGGGGCTGTCAGAGCTTGGTAGCTCCGGCAGCGACCACTGTCAACACACGGTGCATCGACAGCAGACCCCACTGGGGAGTCTTCTCACCATCTTTTCTTCACGTTGATGGCTGGCCCCCTGGATTTGCTAGAACTTGGTAGCTCTGGCGACACCTGCTATCAATGTTTAAAACATCGACAGCAGGTCACCTTAGGGGCTGTCAGAGCTTTGATAGCTCCGGCTTCATCCACCATCATTATGAGATGTTTATTTTTCCTGCACACTGAAGTCAAGAAAAACAGTAAAATCGATTTCTTATCTATAACTCATTTGAGGCTTATTATTCTCGAAAGAGATTTTAGATGGACAGCAATTTTGTATACAATCAAGCGCATTTGTTTGTTTTCTTTAGGTCCAATCGTTTCTGGACTCGCCTTTCTTCGGCCTGCCGGGGTGTAGGTAAAGTGGCGTACTTAGGGTGCAGGACCAGGCTAAGTCGATAGCAAACTCCGGACCTAGATTGGCTTGGCGGCATTCAGGCGAGTAGGCCATTCAACAATATTAAGACCCGAAAGAATTAACAAAGCAACTTGAATTATATATGAATTGGTCAAGCTATAGTTTCTTGAGAATTGCACAACTTTGTTATAGACAAGAAAGAGAAAAATAAAAAATATTGAGCCTGTAAAAAATAAATGCACGTGGAGTCTGTTATAGGTCTGGGGTACAGGGGAAACAAGTACACTCTTAGGGTATAGAACCAGGCTAAGTGTGTTGCATTTCTCGTTTGACCCAAAGGTAGCTAGCTACACTTTTAGTTCTGAGACTGTGACAAGTGTTGCCTGGACTTTGCGGACCTTTCAGGGAAGGTCCAGCTGTCCTCCCGGAGGAGCTACTCGACTCTGTACAATGACGCTATAACCTACATCACACGTAAGTACAGACTCACCTCCGTGATATTAAGCATAAAACTTACGGAGGTGCTCAATGTTCCAAGGATTAGGGAGCGGTGTCCCATCCTTGGTTGCCAAGCGAACGCATCCGGGACGGGATACTTTGATCACTAAGGGTCCTTCCCAAATGGGGGAAAGTTTGTTTAACCCTTCTCGAGTTTGTATTCTCCGTAGAACCAAATCGCCTTCCTCGAGCTGTCGGTTGTGAACATGCCTTTGGTGATAGCACCGAAGAGCTTGGCGGTATCGGGCATTCCGAACAGCTACTCGGCACCTTCCCTCTAAAACGAGGTCAAGGTCTTCACATCGGAGCTGGTCCTGCGGCATCGTCGAAGGTTTTGACCCGGAGCGTCCCCAAGGTGATTTCTGGAGGAAGGACTGCTTCAGCTCCGTACACCAGGAAGAAGGGTGTCTCTCCAGTTGACCGGTTGGGAGTTGTCCTGTTTGCCCACAAGGTGGGCGGAAGCTCTTCGATCCAGTTGGCTCCATGTTTTTTCAGGCGCTCATATGTGCGTGTCTTGAGTCCTTTTAGGATTTCTGCATTTGCTCTCTCAGCTTGACCATTGCTTGCCGAGTGAGCTACGGAAGCATAGCTGACCTGAATGCCGAGGTCTTTGCAATATCCTTGAAATGCAGAGCTTGTGAATTGGGTCCCGTTGTCAGTTATGATCATGTTTGGGACTCCAAATCTGCATACTATGGAGTGCAAGAAGTTGATAGCTGATTGCTTGTTTATTGTCACAACTGGAGTTGCTTCCGGCCACTTGGTGAACTTGTCAATGGCAACGTACAGGAACTTGTAACCTCTGACGGCTCTTGGGAAAGGTCCCAAGATATCCATCCCCCACATAGCGAATGACCATGTAGGAGGTATCATTTGTAAGGGTTGAGCTGGTGTGTGAATTTTCTTCGCATGGAACTGGCATGCTTCGCATTTCTTCACTAGCTCGGTTGCATCCTAGAGTGTTGTAGGCCAGTAAAAACCATGCCGAAAGGCTTTACCGACCAACGTGCGGGAAGACGTGTGGTTCCCACACTCGCCTCCATGGATTTCTGCGAGGAGCTTGCAGCCTTCTTCCTTTGTAATGCACCGCATTAGGACGCCGTTGGCACCACGCCGGTAGAGATCCCCTTCTACCAGTGTGTATCTTTTAGCCAATCTGACTATCTAGTTAGCGGATACATTGTCTTCAGGAAGGAAGTTGTCTTTCAAGTAGCTCCGGATCTCCGAGATCCATGCATCGGAACTAACTTGAGAATTTGAGTCTTGCATGTTGGGTTGCTCGGAGCTTCTTGCAGCACCTACGACCCTTGTTGGATGCCATGGTAACAGGGCCATCGGGACCGCCAGCTTCGAGGTGCTGGCCTCGCCCCCTTCGCTCAGTTCGGTGGGATGAGCTGTTGGTCTTGACAATCTCTGGACGAAGGTTCCGTTGGGAGCTGGGGCTCTGGTTGAAGCTTTCATCGAGAGTTCGTCGGCTTCAGCGTTGTTGAGATGCTGGACATGGCAAAGATCCAGGACGTCGAAGTCCTTCTGAAGCTTCTGGAATTCAAGTAGGTATGCAGCTAGTTGAGGGTTGTTGCAATAGCATTCACCTTTGACTTGTTTTATAACGAGCTGCGAATCACCCTTTACCAACAACTGCTTGACACCATATGATAGTGCCATCTTGAGCCCATAGATTAATGCTTCATACTCCGCCATGTTGTTGGTCGCCTTGAAGTCAAGGTGAACCATGTATTTGATCTTCTCCCCAGTCGGAGCGAGGAGAAGGACTCCAGCTCCGGCCCCCTGCTTCTGCACGGAGCCATCGAAGTAGAGAGTCCAGTGAAGCTCAGTGAAGACTGGTTCCGGCTTCTGCTCACTGAGGCCCCCAGGATTTGATGGAGAGGGGGTCCATTCTGCCACAAAGTCCACCAATGCTTGACTCTTGATCGCTTGTCTTTTGACGAATTCAAGGTCGAACTCGGCAAATTTCGGTGCCCACTTTGCAATGTTCCCAGTAGAGTTGGGGTTATGCAAGATTGCACGCAGTGGATAAGAAGTTACCACTGAAATCTTGTGAGCTTGGAAGTAATGTCGAAGCTTCCTAGAGGCAATAAGAATTGCGTAGAGCAGCTTATGAACCTCTAGGTACCGAGTCTTGGCGTCATGGAGTACTTCACTGATGAAGTACACTAGGCGTTGGACTGTTCGGACCCTCTCGAAGGGGCCCGAAGCTTCCTCCTCATCAACCCAGACCCTCCCGGAGGGGTCCAGACCTTGTTCGGGGACCTCCAAGTTCTTATCATAGGAAACCGAAGCTTCTTCTGAAGTGACCCAGACCTTCTCGGAGGGGTCTGGATCTTCTTGTTCAGTAACAGTGACTTCTCCACTTTAAGGAGGTGGCTCCTCTCGCATCTCGCCTTGAGGATCCGGGTCTGGGAGCTGGGACCCAGACTCGCCTTTAGGTAGCTCCGGACCCTCCCGGAGGGGTCTGGACCCCTGAAGTGGGTATGGTTCTTGTCTTTCCGCAACCAGGACCATGCTGACAACTTCGTCAGTTGCTGAAATGTAAAGCAGAAGTGGCTCACCAGGATTCACAGCTACCAAAGTTGGTAGAGTGGTGAGGAGCTGCTTTAGCTCTTGAAAAGCCTTTTCTGCTTCTTCAGACCATTGGAATGGTCCAGACTTCCTCAATAATTTGAAGAAGGGTAGCGCCCATTCCACCAGTCTTGAGATGAACCGGCTGAGGGCAGCTAGACATCCAGTCAGCTTCTGGACGTCCTTGATGCGGGCTGGTGGCCGCATGTCTTCAATAGCTTTAATTTTTGCCGGATTCGCTTCTATTCCTCGTTGGTTCACCAAGAATCCAAGAATCTTTCCGGAGCTAACCCCAAAGACACACTTGTCCGGGTTCAGCTTTGTGCGTGTGATTCGCAACTTGTCAAAGACAGCTTGCAAGGTGTCAAGGAATGACTCCTTGTTCTTGATCTTGACGACGATGTCTTTGACGTACACTTCCACTACATCTCTGATAAGCTCTCCAAAAGTTTTGTACATAGCTCGTACAAACGTTGAAGCAACATTTTTGAGACCGAATGGCATGGCAGTGTAACAATATAATCCATCTACTGTGATGAAAGAAGTATGTTCTTCGTCTTCCCTAGACATTCTGATTTGACGATACCCAGAATATGCGTCTAGGAAACACACTAATTCACACCCGGAGGTGGAATCCACTATATGATCTATTCTAGGTACTGGGAATGGATCCTTTCGACATGCCTTATTCAGCGTAGTGTAGTCGATACACATCCGAAGTTTCTCGCCGGCCTTGGGTAAAATGACTGGGTTTGCCAGCCATTTTGGGTGGAACACTTCTCAGATGAATCCATCTTCGAGCAACTTCTTCACTTCTTGACGTATGAAGTTCTGTTGCTCTACTGATTGCTTCCGAGGCTTCTGATGTACAGGCCGAGCATCGGGATAAATATTCAGATTGTGCTCAATCACTTCCCTAGGGATCCCAGGCATTTGTGATGGTTGCCAGGAAAACACGTCGACATTAGCCCGAAGGAAAGTGACAAGCACGAGTTCCTATTTGTCATTCAATCCTCCCAATATACAGGTGGTCTAAGCGGCATCGGAACCAATTTGGATGACTTTGACAGGAATGTCAGTGTCGCTGCTTGGTTGCACATGAGGTGCGAAGGTTGAGCCTCGATGATGAATGCTCGAGGGTTTCGGAGCTTGCTCCTTTCTGGATTCTTCCTCTTGCGTTGTAGCAAGCACATGGAGTTCTTCAAGAGCAATAACTCCAACGGTGCGATCTCCGCAGATCCGGAGAACGCCTGATGGTGTTGGCATCTTCAACACCAAGTAGCTGTAATGAGCAGCAGCCATAAATTTGTACAAGGCTGGCCTGCCCAAGATGGCGTTGAATGGTAAGTTGATCTGTGCCACGTCGAAGACCAACTTCTCGGTCATGTAATTCTCCTGAGTCTCAAAGGTCACCGGGAGAGTAATGGCACCGAGTGGAGTTATGGCCCCCGGACCTACTCTGGAGAAAGGTCGGGAGGGGCAAAGATCCGAAGGTCGGAGTTGAAGCTTGACAAAGGCTTCAAAGCTTATGAGGTTCAACCCCGAACCTCCATCCACCATTACATGGTGGAGCTGGATGTTGTTGATGGTCGGAGATACCATCAATGGGAGTTGGTCAGCTCCGATCATGTTCTGAGGGCAGTTCGAAGCATCGAAAGTGATGGCAGTGTCCATCCACTTCTGTTGCGGCTCTGCCCTGGCGGTGGGAGCTACAGAGGCCCGCATTGTCTTGAGGACACGATGGGAGGTGATGTCCCGTGAACCACCAAAGATGGTGTTCATGGTCTTCCGATGCTCGTTGTCGGAGACATCGGAGTCATCGTCGACGGAGGTGTAAACAACCTTGAAGACCTTTTTGGGGTCCTGAAAGCCTAACTCCTCTTCAGCCGGAGCTTCGTCGACTTTTTTTTCCTTCCCATTGACAGAAAGGAACTTCTTCCCGACGCTTGTTGTAGCGCTCGGCGAGGTTCTGGACCTCTCGGCAACCTTCCAGGTTGTGGCTGTTCGTCTTGTGTATGGGACACCACATCTTGTTGCTACCACCGTCTTCAGACGATGGCCGAGGTTGTTTCTTGGGGCGTGACCCTCGGCCACCCGGAGCTGCAGCAGCTGCAGCAGTAGGTGTGCCATCCAACAACTTCTTCTTGTCGTTGGACTTTTTCTTCTTCTTGCCACTCCCGGAGGTAGTGGCTTCACCCTTGGAGGACTTTTTGTTGTCCTTCGGAGGTGGTTGGGAGTGCATTTCACGGCCCTCCGCAGCTTTGCCACACTTGTCTGCCAAGCTGAAGAGTTCTGTGACGCTGGTGTCTTCCTTGGTGACCAGCTTCTCCAGCATCTTCTTGTCTCGCACGCCCTGTCTGAATGCCACAATAACAGAAGTGCTTGAGATAGAAGGAATGGTGTTTCGTACCTGGGATAACCTCTAGATGAACGATCGTAGGGACTCTCCCCCCTTCTACTTGACAGCAAAAAGGTCCAGTTCCGTGCCTGGTCGGGTATATGAACTCCCGAAGTTGGCAGTGAACTGTTGGAACAACTCCGCCAGACTGTTGATGGAGTTAGGCGGAAGGCTCATGAACCAAGATCTGGCGGTCCCAGTTAAATCCACGGGGAAATAATTGGCCATCACGGCCTCATTGCCTCTAGCCGCAAGGATAGCGGTGGAGTAGATTTGGAGAAATTCAGTGGGATTGACAGTCCCGTCAAATTTCTCTGGCAGGTGAGGCTAGAACTTTTGCGGCTATCTGACCATGCGTAGGTGCATGGCCAGGGCAGAACAGCCTCCTCCTACTCCCTCAGGACCAGGGCTGTCCCGAGCCTCTTGCCTCTCGCGAGCACGCTCGATGTGGACGCGGTCGTCCTGTTGTCGATAACGACGATCGAGCTCAGCCCGGAGGTCATGAGCCAAAAGCCTTGTTATCGTGTGGGTACGTCGCGCCCCTTAAGGCATCGATGTCGACTACTAAGACACGGCACGCCTCCTGTGTTGTGAAGCGTGCGGACCAAGTCTACCCGGTAAGGTCCGATGCTGCGATTGGGCCCGCCCCGAGGGGGGAGGACCTTGATTGCTGATGCGATCGGCTGCTGTTGCAACCAAATGTTCCATATCAGCTCTCCACTGCTCCATTGCACCCTGGGATGCTCCTAGAGGCGGTGGATGTTGTAGAAGAGCACGCGCAGCATGGAGCGCGTGTTCAGGGTGGTTGTTCGCCGATGCAGTGACCAACACAGACGCCCCATCTCGGTGTCCAGATTGATTCGCCGGTGCAGACGGTGGCGGTGGTGGCATGACTCCTGCTGGAGCCACAGCACCTGCTGGCTGCTGCATGTTGGAGGGATTGCCTCCAGCAGGTTGCACAGCATGGTTGTCGTTGGATGATCCAGCACCAGAGTTCACCATCTTTGAATCTCGGGCGCCCCTTCATGGCGCACCAACTATCGGAGTGTGATTCCGGCAATTCTCCCGGTACCACCATTGGTAGCCCACGAAGTTTGTAGTTCGGTTGTGGGCATGCAGAGATTCAGAACACGATGGCAAGTTGACACGAGGGTTTACATGGTTCGGGCCGCCTAAGCGTAATACCCTACTCCATGGGTGTGTGTTGTTGTTGTATTGAGCGTTTGAGCGCTTTGAGTGTGAAAGACTAGAGTGACTCGCCTTAGCGTGCGTGGGCATGTCTTTGGGAGTCCCCCTGTGTATCGCTCGACCAGTCCTTTTATAGTACAAGGACTGGCCGTTACATCGTTAGCCTGGCCCGACATGTGGCCCTGGCAGTTACTGATGTTTAATACATAATTAAAGAGCTTAATTACCCTTAATAGTGTGGTAACGCACCCTAACAGTGCCGTTACTGGTATTAAGGGCCCTCCGATTGTGTGTCATTAAGATAGCATTAATGACACTTAATCGGGTCTTGAGGTCTTTAATGTTCCTTGAAGGTCTGAGCTGTTGGAAGTCCACTACTCTGCCTATTCAGGTTGAAGGTCTAGCGGTTGGACGCGTGGCAGCTCCAGAGCTTACCGTCTTGGACGGGTAGGTCCGATGCTATTGTACAAGTGTCGGTACCGGAGCTTCCCTCTGTCGTGGGTTAGGTGCGTGGATGCCATACGGGTATCTAGTCCGGAGCTTTCCCGTGTAGGGAGTGTAGCCCCAGTTTAACGATACACGTGGCGACACTAGGACTAACCATAGCAGGGAGGCAGGTCCGGTTCCGTATGACACGTGGGGCCTTCGAAGGACTTCAACTCAGATATGTGGAGTTCCTTAGCATTCTTTGCAGTCCCAAAGGGTATCCGGTACACAGGGTACCGACAGTAGAGGTCATCGTTAAGGGCGAGTCATCGACTCATCGGATCCGTGGCCTTAGATACGCCGTGTGCCACCTCACTTGACGACGACTCGTTCACTTGAGGGCGAGAATGTGCGCCGCCGAGGAAGGCAACAACAGTGCCATTAGTGGGCAGTGGCTTGCCGAAACCCTAAGTTTCGTGGCAGAGCTCACTATTCCCAAATCAGTAACCCTAAAAGTGGGATCCTCACGGTGCTCGGCACGACATACCCTGCAGCAGCCGGAGCACCAGCCGTTCTCCGTGGTGACCGCCTCACTAAGCTCCCTCTTCGCTTGAGATTGCTATCGGGTCGCACCTCGTGTGCGTGAGCTCGGGACTCAGGGCGCCATCACGTGCCACTAGGCAGGTGGCGCGTACACCCGATGGTGCGCGCGTGCCCCGACGAGTGCGCCCGCAATGGCGCCACTCGGTCTTCATGGTCGCCGTTTATTTTCCTCGCTCACTCGATTCGGCTGCGCGGCAGCTGGGAGAGGATCGGGCAGAAGCGAAATACATTAGGGTTTCACCAGGGCGCTCGACGCTTATGGCTGAAATTGCGTTGTTCCTCAGTCATTCAATCGTAAGATCGATGGATCAGATGATTTCGGGTGTGCTCCTCCATCTTGCTCATCTGACGGTGGGCAGTTGCCGACGGCACTTAGCAGGGCACAAGGCCCATGCAGGCGCACTAATGGGCCGCCCTTTTATTTTTGGCTGGTTTTTGCCAGAAAATCTCAGCATGCCGTGGGCCTATTCAGCGCGGAGGCTGCATGGCCGATTTTTTTCCATTTTCCCTTTCATAATTTTGTTAGAATTTCAGAACAGGCCATGAGCCGTATCAGGGGGAAGCTGGGCTTCAAAGGCCGGTTTCCTCATTTTCTTTTTTCTGTTTTTTCCAATAATTTAGAACATGGGCCATGGTCCTATTTAGTAATAAGGTTGGTTTTGTGCCAGTTTTATTTTCCATTTTGGTGGAATTTTAGAATAATCAGAATGAGCCTCTGGCCAATTTTCTCAGTGGGCCAGTTTTGGGACTGAGCCCAATTAAGTTTTGTTTTAATTTTTCAGGCTTATTTTATTTAGAGCCCACTTTAATTTTTCTCTTTTATAAGAAATAATCACTAAGTATTGTTTTGGGCAAATTTTAGAGGCGGAAATCTTACAAATTAAGTAAATAATTTCAGTGATTTTAATATGGGCTAAAACCATTTCAGTCTGCAAAATTAAATTAAATAGATCGAGATTAATTAAGTATTCTATTATTTTTTGTGTATAATAATTTAATTTTAATGTAAGTTTATTACATTATATTCAGTAATGTAGCATTATGACACTAAAATTAAGTATTTTCTCAGTTCATAATTTAATTCATTAATTTTGTTGTTGAGTATTGAGTCATTAAGTATGTTCATTAAAATATTAAGCTTCCGTGTGTACTCAGTATTGCATAGTAATATTTGTTGTATAACAAATTTTTGCTACGCGCTCAGTTTACTAACTATTCATAGCAAATTTGTTAAGTAGCCAACGTGAACGATAAAATTGCTATGATCTCTGATGACTAAGTTTAATGCATGGTAATTTTTTGATAATTACTATGCTCTCAGTTATAAAGTTGCATGTATATTTTGTTGAGTAGCCAACGTGAAAGACAAAATTAGCCATGTTCTCAATCATGAATATTGTATTTTGTTCGATTAGCCAACATGAAATGCAAAAGACAACATTTTTTATTTGAATCAGTTATTTAGTGTATAGAAAGTTTCATTTGAGTAGCCAACTGAAAGACGAAACTTGCTATGTTTTCTAAGTTATTTTTATATCGTATTTGGATGGAACAATAGAAAACGACTTTTCTCCTCAACTAAGTGATTTGAATCAGTTCATAGAAAATTTTGATCGAGTAGCCAACGTGAAACACAAAATTTACTATGCTTTCTTAGATATTTTGAATGTTATTTTTGTTTAAATAATAAAAAACAATATTTCATCTCAGCTACTATTATTCATATTAGTTCATAGAAAATTTTGCTCGAGTAGCCAACGTGAAAGACAAAATTTACTATGTTATCAGTTACATTATGTTTTGCCAAGTAGCCAACGTGAAAATCAAAACATAACATTTTCAGTCTGTTTATTTCTAAGTTTTATTTTTGTTTATGCATTCTCTTAAGTATTTTACTCAGTTGAATCCTCCATACTCTGTTCAACACTGTACTCAGTTTTAGTTTTCTATCTTAAGAGATGGAGAAACTCAGTATGTTTTCTTCGTAATGATGAAAGCATTTAGTTTAAGTACGATTTCGTTCATATTTAGTGAGTCATTAAATATGGTATGTTTGATGTTTCAATTACTACGCATGTTCGGAGAGCGATTTCCGAATGTGACACTGCCTCTTAGAATCTCCATTAGAACAAAAGGTCAGTTTACTGACCATACTAAGTTTGATGCAAGTATTCTCACAAAGAAACTTGTAATTCAGAAACAAAATGGAGGCGTTATGCGTGTGCACATACTTAGAATGACAGATAATTATGAATGTTGTGTTTTGTCAAGTATCCTACGTGTAAAACAATATATAGCATTTGTAACACTAAGCAAATACAGTGGATTTTAGAAAAGGCTCATTGCTATGAGTGACTGAGTATTAAAATAAGAGGAGGATACTAAGAAGGGGGATTAGGACCGTTAAAGTCGCTAATGGTCATAAAGCAAAAACTAGAAGCCAAACACGAACTCCCATTAGTAGCATAAGACGGATTTATACTTACGTTTCACTAAGTTCTCAGTTCATTATTTACCCTCTTATTAAAGGGATCTGATTTTAGTAATCTTGCTTGAATAATTAAGTTGAGTATGTCACCTTGATATACTTGTTTGAATAAGTTGAGTCTTATCTTTCGACGAGACATTCTCATAATCCTCGTATGATTCTATAATCAAATTTCCTCTTAGAATGAGTAAGTTTTAGTAAGCGCATAAGAATCGATCGTGAAACATCTTCGAAATTATGGCTCTTTTGATATCGCCATATTTCGAGGGGGAGAATTGAACATTCTGTTTCGCAATCGATTATTCCTACTAAGAAATTTCTACTCAGATGAATGCATATAATAAAACACTAAGATTAGAATCCGATCGTGAGGGGAGTACTACGATCGGCGTACCCCGTATTCACTAAGAAATCAGTGAAGTCCTTAAACTTAGTCGATTAGCTAAACAATTGAGGCTCAAAACCTCTATTCACATGCTAAATCAAAATTTAAATAGTTGATGTTTTAAAATATCATATGAGACAAGGACATGACATAAATCCTCATTAAAACTTTAATGAGGTTGTCACTAAGTCAATTAACCCAAACATTAGTAAGCCATCTCGATGGCTATTCAGCAAGATAATATTGTTTCTATTATCTTGACCAACACTAAGTTTATGGAAACCAATATATGATAAGATTAGGGGGAGCAACGTAAGTCGAGTAAATGATCTCGACGGAAAGTGGATGCAAGATCCACCTCTATGACTCAAGAACCATTCTTCTCGATACGTACTGCTGTTAAGTCAACATATCTCATTATTATTGACTCAACGTCTTTTGTTAGCTCTTCAGCGACGAAATAAAGTAAAGCTCATGTTGCACAGGACATCTTAGTTTTCTGTGTTGATCAAATTAGTCTCCTATGATGAAGAGCAACAATCGCGTCAATTAGTAAATAATGCGTGAATAAGCGGATCTCATTGAGAGATCAATATTCAAATGAAGGTTGATATCACCTCATTTGAACTAAGCTACATGAAGCTCTCATCCATCCGAATGGTGCCAATCCATATAGGATTAGATGAGGCATAAGTAAGCCAATAAAGTCTATAACTTAGTCAACCTTCCTAATAGAGCCAAATCAGTAGGCTGTGAAGAGTATATGCAAGCAATTGACTCCAAAAGGAAAAGTCGGAAGTAGTAAGGACGAACTTGTGGCTAATGATTTTATTAAGAACACGTTGATTACGTTAATTCGTTCTCAATCGTCTCAACTAAGGATTCGTTCAGAATCAGTATAACATTAGCAGCGCATTATGACTTAGTATTACATTAGATTGATGTAGTAATGACGATTCTCAATTGAGATCTACAAGAGAACGTCTCTGTGATAATTGAAGAGTTGTCATTTAAGTAAAAAGTATGAGATACAAGTTATCTTAAGTTGTATAAGCAAATTAGTAAGTTTGGGTTATACTAAGTATTATGAGGATAAATTCAGTTTTCACTAAGTTTAGAACGAGAAATTAACTTTTCTCACACCTTGTAGATGACGTTTTGCTGTTGAGTATAATGTCAATCTACTATCAGACAATAATAAGAGTTGTCCTCTAATTTCTACATTAAAGGGTATTCAGTTTATTAGGCATACATGAGAATGTACTTCACGTGTACAGTATGTATGTGAACGAGTTCGTCTGCTCAAATAAGTCAAGGTTAATTAGTATAGGAACCACTAAGAGATCGATCGAATAAAATCGATTCCAAGGCTTTCTGCTGCCGAAAGCTCTCAGTTTGCTCATTAATCAACCTTGACATAGTTTACTGGGTTGTTTTTGCATTAATATGTTCAATCCAGGTCATTGGAATGAAAATTAGTATAAACTTACGGTTTGCAAGAATTGAGGCCTCATGAAAAGTTTAGTATTATTAGAAGAGCCATGGATTAGTAAAACTAAGTTTTGCGAGATGTGTAGTAAAATCCACATCAGTTAATAACATTCGCGAATGGAGCTTTATTGTGGAAAAAGCTCCAAACCAGAATTATTGCATCATAATTGATGCATACCAACTTAGTAATGAGGTCGCTGAGCGGACAAAATAAAAAAACCCGAACTAAGAAGTGGTAGACAGCATAAACCACATAAGATATTTGTACTTCTGAGGCAACAAGTCAAATGTGCCGCCAAACATATTGACATCAGTTGTGTGTTGCAAAAGAAGTAAATCCAGGAACATACTAAGCATTGATAATTGAGTAATTAGACTCATGTGAATCCTCATGGTACTGAATACAAAAGAGACTTATATCCAATGTCTTTCGTGAACATATAACGCACATGGGTTTAAGGAAGAACCTATGACCTCTGGATACTTAGGGGCCAAACTCAGAATTAGTGTATGTTTTTAAGTGTGAGATATAATGTGGTCGTCGAGTCAAGCAGTATGTAGCTAACTGTCTTCAATTTGTCGTGCCCTTTATATTGAGCATGAGGAAATATACGTAAGTTTAGTGTTTGAGTTACTAAGTCAATTAGTTCCATGATCAAGGGGGAGAATGTTAGAATTTCATCATGTTGATTAACATAGAAAATATAATAGGAGTCGGTTACTTCGTAACCAACTCAATCTCTTAGTAAATCTCCCCTACGTGTTTGATCGGGACACACCAACCAAGTCGGTTGGAGGCCCCTCGACTGCTCCCTTTCCTATAAATAGATAGGTACTCCTCATAATTCAGTTTGATGGTTGCATCTACAACTAAGGACGCCCAATACCTCAGGCCACTGACCAGGCAAAGAAAGAAGGTTGGAGAAGGTGCTCCAAGGCTTCACTGCCGCCATGACTCCATCAATGGTGAGATCGTCACCTCCACTGCCAAAGCCATGGCAGCCTCCTTCTTTGCACACATGAGGTATGATCTAAGGTGTGTACTAATTAGCCATTAGTATCTCAGATTAGATCTAATCCCGAATTGTATTAGTGGCTAGTCGATCCTTAGCACTGTTTATTTCCATCATTCAGGTGAAGGGGCGCTGCAACTCTCCGCTAGTATTCCAGCCACTGAGTCTGGCCAGGTGTCGATCGCAACATGTGCGACGTCTGGATGGGTGGAGGACTTCTCTCTACAGATGACCCCGAGAGTTGAGTCTGACCCAATCTTGAAGCAGGTATCCTCCATTGATCCTATGCTTCTTGAGCTTTCTGGCGAGTTTGCAAGTGTTGACAAGCTACAGGGCGCTCCTGCAATGACAGGGCACGGCCTAGAAGCTGTTGTTTTTCTGGCGGAGTCTGTTTCTTTTTGGGACTCCTCCACCTCTTGTGTTACTCAGCTGCCCTAACTCCCAGCTGGAGGGGGGATGAGAGGTCTATGGACTTCATCAGGCGGGTATCTTGTGCCCTTCCGCAACCAAATATTTGTTGGAAAATTGGCAGTACGCTACTCTTAGCAACTCTACCGCATCACGCAGGAAACATGCAAGTATAGAGGTCATGGATCATTACCACTAGACGCGCAACGCAGCAGAACGTAGATGCGTGTCGGGGTAGGGGAAGTAGACGATCTCGTTCGTCTCCTCCTCGTCCTCGTCACAGCAGCAGGTAGACAATCACGATCATCGTAGCCGATCAGCGCAACAGTAGTAGCAACGCCTCCACGAAGTCCAAATGTACGGAGAGGAACGCCGTGCGCCGGTGTGCTAGCACCGCGAGCGCGGCAAGGGTCTCGACGTGAGGCCTTCGAGGTGTGGCGGCTAGGGCTGTCACGTGGTGGGATGATTAGCCCCTAACCCTACTCCTCATATTTATAGGCGTACTAATGGGCTTTTAGGTCGAAGGCCCATTAGTACCCTAATTTCTTATGGACCAAATATCCAATAGGCCTCAACCCGAATTGTTATGATTGCCTCTTGGGCACATCACCAACAATCTCCCACTTGCACTAGAGACAATCATCTAGCCAAGATTTTCGATATTCCAACTCCTTAAGTGTGTGACCCGTTAGGTTCATGTGCAGTCAGTTGTGAATGGAAACCATTTCCATCCACAAGTCAGTAGAGGTACCTAGCAGGACATACTGACTCCCGAATGTACATAAAGATCATATCGGCGGAACCTAGATATATTCAACATGCTAATCCCTTTGCCTCATGGTACCACTCAAGCTCAAGGCGATATGCGTGCCATCCTCGTGATAGCTCGACCATTCACTCGATCAAATAGTGGATTCATTTCGTGACTAACTTTTAGTCACTATGATTAACCGTTAAACACCTTGGCATGGCCATGCACTTTCAAATCCAACTATCCCGTGGGGCCCAGAGATATCTCTCCTGTTATTAAGGAGGGGCAAATCCCATCTTGATCCGCGCACATCCCATTCAATGTTTCATTATATACCCAAAGACTAGTTTTATGACTACCTAGTTATGGAGTAGCGTTTGGTAGTCTCAAAGTACACAACTACGCATAGTGAGAAACAATGGCAATCTCAGATCTAAGGATCTAGCAGGTGTATCACTCAAGACCAACTCATGGCACATATGGAAATGACAATCCCATCAGTGTCTCAGAGTGGGTCAATCCAACACCATGTTCACTAACATGTGTTCACATTATTAATTCGATATCTCCATATCTATAATCCGTGAAACATGATCATCAATTAATACATGTGCTAGTCTGTATGCAATCATTATCTCATATAATGATATAGACTATGGATCATCTAGAGTAACATTACTTTTAACAAAGAGTTTCACGAACAAGTCACATACTTGATGATCAATGTAAATAATGATCACTCATATAACAATTTATTTAATAGTACATAAACATAGTTGTGACACAAGTCTCCCACTACACACTATGATCACTGATGTAAGTATCTAATACCTATAGATCTCGTGTGTGCCTCATGCTTTGATTGTGGAAGCGGCTTTGTCAACGGATCTGCAACATTCAAATCCGTGTGCACATTGCATATCTTCACATCACCTCGGTCGATGATCTCTCAAATGAGGTGATAGCGTCGTAGTATGTTTTTGGATCGTTTGTGTGATCTAGGCTCCTTTGCCTGTGCGATGGCTCCACTATTGTCACAGTAGAGATCCACAGGACTAGACGCGCTAGGAACAACACCCAACTCAGAAACAAATTTTCTGATCCATACAGCTTCCTTTGCAGCTTCAGAAGCTGCAATGTACTCTGCCTCTGTGGTTGAATCTGCTACTGTATCTTTCTTGGAACTTTTCTAGCTCACTGCCCCACCATTGAGGCAGAACACAAATCTGAATTGCGATCTAGAATCATCCTTATCAGTTTGGAAGTTGGCATTGGTGTAACCTTTTACAACAAGCTCTTCTTCACCTCCAAACACTAAGAATGCATCCTTAGTTCTTCTCAAGTACTTAAGGATGTTTTTTACAACGGTCCAATGAGCCTCACCATAATCTGATTGATATCTGCTCGTGATGCTTAGAGCATAAGATACATCTGGGCGTGTACATAGCATGGCATACATGATGGATCCAATAGCCGAAGCATAAGGAATCGCTCTCATCCTCATTTGCTCATCAGATGTCGAAGGACACTGACTCTTTCTTAGAGTAATGCCATGTGACATTGGCAAGAAACCTTTCTTGGAATCTTGCATATTGAACCAATTCAATATCTTGTCAATATATGTATCTTGGCTTAATCCAATTAGCCTTTTAGATCTATCTCTATAGATCTTTATGCCCAAAATATACACTACCTCTCCTAAATCCTTCATTGATGAACTTTTTTAATTGGGGATTTAACATCATCAAGCATTAGAATGTCATTTCTGATCAATAATATGTCATCTACATATAGGACCAAAAATACATGTGTGCTCCCACTAAACTTCTTGTAAATACAAGGTCCTTCTACGAAACCAAACCCTTTGATTACTTCATCAAAACGCAGATTCCAACTCCGAGATGCTTGCTTTAGTCCATAGATGGAATTTTGAAGCTTGCATATTTTACTAGCATTTTTAGGGTCGACAAAACCCTCAGGTTGTGTCATGTACACATCGTCAGTCAGACTTCTATTAAGAAAGGTTGTTTTGACATCCATCTGCCATATTTCATAATCAAAATATGCAGCAATTGCTAGAAGAATCTGAACAGACTTAAGCATTGCAACGGGTGAGAAAGTTTCATCATAATCAACACCTTGAATTTGTTTGAAACCTTTTGCCACTAATCGCGCTTTATAAATGTGAACATTTCCATCCATATCAGTCTTTTTCTTGAAAATCCATTTACAATCGATAGGTCTCACACCTTCGATTGGATCAACCAAGTTCCAAACTTGATTCTCATGCATGGATTCAATTTTGGATTCCATGGCTCCAAGCCATTTTTCAGAGTCAGGTCCCTCCATTGCTTCTACATAGGTCGTAGGCTCATTATTATCCAATAATACCATGTCATGCTGCTCCGTGGTTAGAAGCGTTAACTTTTCAGTCGCACGACATGCCCTCGTAGACCTTCGTGGGGCTCTTATTTCATCAACTGGTTGCATAACATATTTACATCCTATATAGGATTAGTGGGTGCTGAAACATTTTCAGGTATTTCTTGAATTTTTTCAAGATGCACCTTGCTCCCACTAACTCCTTTTGAGAGAAACTCTTTCTCCAAGAAGACACCATTGCGAGCGGTAAACACTTTACCCTCTGTTTTATTATAAATACAATATCCTTTGGTTTCCTTAGGATATCCCACAAAGAAGCATTTGTCTGGTTTTGAAGTGAGTTTGTCTGACGTCAAACATTTGACATAAACATCACACCCCCAAACTTTGAGGAAAGACAATCCGAGACGTTTCCCGGTCCACATCTCATATGGTGTCTTCTCAACAGACTTAGTTGGGACTCTGTTTAGTGTAAACGCAGCAGTTTCAAGAGCATAACCCCAAAAGGATAGTGGAAGATCTGCTTGGCTCATCATTGACCTAACCATGTCCAACAAGGTTTGGTTCCTCCGCTCGGACACCCCATTCCATTGAGGCGTTCCAGGTGGAGTCAACTGTGGAACAATTCCACATTGTTTTAAATGATCATAAAATTCAAGGCTCAAATAATCACCCCCACGGTCAGATCATAGAAGTTTAATTGTCTTGCCCAATTGATTTTGTACTTCATTCTGAAATTCTTTAATATTTTCAAAGGATTTAGACTTGTGCCTAATTAGGTAGACACAACCATATCTACTAAAGTCATCGGTAAATGTGATGAAGTACTGAAAACCACCTATGGCAATTGAACTCATTGGTCCACATACATCTGTATGTGTAAGTCCCAACAAGTCAGTCGCCCCCTCACTTTGACCAGTGAAGGGTGCTTTGGTCATCTTCCCAAGCAAACAAGATTCGCATGTGTCAAGTGATTCAAAATCAAATGAGCTTAGTAAACCATCTTTATGGAGTTTTTCAATGCGTTTCTCATTTATATGACCTAAGCAACAATGCCAAATAAAAGTGGGATTTAGATCATTACGTCGAGCCCTTTTGGTATTAATGTTACAGGCAGTTTTATCCTCAAGATCAAGAACATATAATCCATTCACCAATGTACATTGAGCATAGAAAATATTATTGTAATAAATAGAACAACATTTGTTCTTTATTACAATCTCATAACCATAAACTTCTTCTAAACATGAATAAGAGATAATGTTCTTGCTCAAAGTAGGAATGCAATAACAAATATTCAATTCTAAAACTAATCCTGAGGGTAATGAAAAGTGGTAAAATCCGATAGCTATGACCACAACCTTTGCTCCATTGCCGACACGAACATCCAACTCGCCTTTTGCAAATCTTCTAGTCTCACTTAAACCCTGCAACGATTTGCAAGTGTGAATCATCGATCTGGTATCAAATACCCATGATTCAATAGAAGATAATGCAATGTTAATTTCTATAACATTTATACCTGAAGTGAAAGTCCCACTTCCCTTTTTCTTCTTATCCTCCAAGTACTTCCTGCAGTTCCGAGACCAGTGCCCCTTACCATGACAGTGAAAGCATTCATCATCAGGAGAAGGGCCAGATTTACCCATTGGTTTAGACTTTGAGCCTGAAGGCTCATCGGGAACCGTTCCCTTGCCTTTACCTTTAGGATGCGTTACACGCTTCCTCTTTTTATTCTCCTTTTGCACCATCATCACATGAGTGGCATTTTTCTTAATGCTTTCTTCGGCTATTTTAAGCATCCCATGCAATTCAGCCAAAGTTTTCTCCATGCCATTCATTTGAAAATTCAATATGATGGCTCGTAGCTCGGTGGGAGCGACTGGAGAACGACATCAATAGCCAGATCATCCTTGAGTTCAGAACCAAGTTTGCCCAAAGTTTCAATGTAACCAATCATCTTGATTACATGAGGGCTGACCGGGCTACCCTCCGCCAGCTTGCATGAGAACAAGGACTTTGAGATGTTGTATCTTTCAACCCTTGCTTGATTCTCAAACATTCCACGCAGTCCCTCAATCATACAATAACCATCTGTATACTCATACTATTTTTGCTGATCAGGGGACATAGTGGCGAGCATGAGGCAGCTTACATTAAGCGCATCATCGCAGTGCTTTGTATAAGCTCTACGTGTTGCATTAGTTGCATCAGCTGGGAGGTCATTAGGGTAAGACTGCAGAAGAACGTACTCGGTTTTCTCTTGCCTAAGAACAATTCTCAGGTTGCGGTACCAATCGATAAAGTTAGCTCCATTGAGCTTTTCCTTTTCAAGCACAAATCGCAAATTGAAACCGTAATTGTTACTAGCAGATATTATCTACAATAGAAAATAAATATGCAAGGTTTAGCACTATGTTATGTACTAATCTTCTATTAACAGTTTAATAAAAGATATCACCATTATATGATCATCGTCTTCCCTCTAACGATGTATAGTGGTTCAAGATCCATATTCACTAATTCCTAATGAGCTTTGGCTTCACTGCTAGGAAATTAGTGACATAGGTAAATAACCATTGTTAATCATATCTCTATATGACTCTTGTTTGTGGGGTGACATTCAATGCCCCGGCTCCCAACTCTGTGCCATAAAGCCCAAAATCATTTTGATAGTTTTGTTGAGTAAACCAACACTATGCATGTGAATGTCCAACATTCACCTATGAATTATGATAGATGATGGTACTTTGCTTTGGCAAACCTACCTGTCAGTGCTTGGAACCGGAAGATCTCCCGACACTACTTTTGGTAGATCGTGGAGTTGTAGTTTGGTAATGGGTGCGTAGAGATTCAAGAAGGTGAAAGACACGTGTACACAGGGATTTACGTGGTTCGGGCCGCCTGAGCGTAATACCCTACTCCACGGGGTGTGTTGGTGATGTATTAAGCTCGGGAGTCTAGAAGAAGCTCCAGAAGAAGAAGCTCGTCTAGCTCAGGGTGTTCAACAGTGGTCTCGAGTCGTCCCTTGTGTATCGTCGAACAGTCCTTTTATAGTACAAGGACTGGTCGTTACAACGTTAGCCTGGCCCGACAGGTGGCCCCGGCGGTTACACACGCTTGATACACAATAAATGGGGTTAATTACCCTTAATAGCATGGTAATGGGCCTTAACAGTGCTGTTACCCGTATTAAGGGCCATCCGATCGTGTGTCATTAATATGGTAATAATGACACTTAATCGGGTCTTGAAGTCTTTGATAGATCCTTGAAGGTCCGGAGCTGTTGGGGGGTCCACCGGCCAGATAGTTGAAGTTGAAGGTCCAGCAGTTGCCACGTGGCAGCTCTGGACCTCACCGTCGTGGACAGGTAGGTCCGGTGCTGTTGGACACATGTCAGTACCGGAGCTTCCTTCTGTCTGGGGTTAGGTCCGGGGGTGCCATATTGGTATTCTGACCGGAGCTTCCCAGGTGTGGGTCATAGCTCCGGTCTTGTGATACACGTGGAAGCCCCGAGACTAACCATGTCGGGGGAGCAGGTCCGGCTACGCCTGATATGTGGGGCCTTCGGAGGTCTTCAAATCTGGTATATGTAGTTTCCTTGTGATCTTTGCAATCCCAAGGGATATCCGGTACGGAGGGTACCGACAGTGGCCCCCTGGACTCACCTGAGGGAGAGAACTTTTGTATGAAGTCATTTCGCCAGAGGTGGGTCCATTCTTTGGTTTCTGAACCGTGTCATCAAGGGTCTTTGGTTATGCCGTTGGTGGTAGTTCACAGTTAAACTTCCGCCGCGTGGCGTATCTTGAAGACGGCGGGTGAGATCTTAGCGTGAGGATCTCACGCAATTGAAGGTCACCGGTTCCCGATACGAAAATCGTATCGGTTCCGTGCGCCTTGTCTGGCCGCCGACTTCGGGTTTCCCGCCTTTCATTATGACAACCATTCACCTAGGGTAAGAACCTCGACTTGATCGTCGGGGTGGCCCCGGGCCCCCTTGTCATTGGCGGGGTGAAATCTTTGACTGGTATCGTCGGCTCCTCTGCGGTTTCCATCCATGCGTTGCGAGGGCTTACTTAAGAAGTAAAGCACGCACCGTTTGGGGTTCTTTACGCCTTTCAATCGATCTTGCGCTCAAACCTTCCAAACTTTTGCTTGCTTTTCCTCTATTGCCTCATTGTGCCACGATGGAGTTGGGTCTCCGCCAAAGCCGATTGAAGACCGATGATGATTTGAAGAAGGTACGGGCCCTCATGGGATGGTCCCCTGACTTCTTCAACCACCTGGTCCGTGTCGGCAAGCTTCCATTCGAGAAGGAGCACGCCGGCGACATGGTGTACTTCTCCGCATACGCCATGGTGGGGCTGATCCCACCTTTGTCCTCCTTCTTCTTGATGCTGCTAGACTTCTATGGTCTGCATCTTTACCACCTTGGACCCCACTCCATTCTGCTAGTGTCCATATTTGTCCACTTCTGCGAGATGTGGGTGGGGATTCCCCCCTGCATTGAGCTTTTCCGCACCTTCTTCACTGTCCAGACCACAGGTCGGAGCAACGAGTACCTTGGCTTCTATTATTTCATGAAGCACAAGAAGTGCCCGTACAAGTACTTGCGGTCATTCCCTTTTGGGAAGTGGGACGACTAGAAGAAGGACTGAATTGTAATCAGGGTGGAGGAGCACGAGAAGCTGGAGCTGCCGGAAGGCCTCCCCAACATCGACACTGCAGTTTGGAGTGAAGCTCTGGTGCTGTCGGATGCCTTTGATCCTGCTCTGACCAGGATCCGCCTGTGTGTGGAAGGATGAGTGACTCCCCAGGCGGTGTTTTGCAACTTCCTGACCAACAGGTGGGCTCCATTGAAGAGGAGGGAGAAGTTGGCTTGGGCCCTCAACAGTATGCTAGACGACGACCAGATCGTGACTGGTTTGAATTCCAACATGGAGGGTGCAACTTTGGAGTTCCACCTGAAGAAATTCCAGCACGGCATCGACGTCGAGGGTGACAATTTGGCTCCACCGCCAGCTTTCCTCCCACTGAACATGGAGGCTGCATTCAGTAGGGAGCTCTGGCAAACGATACCGGTGCTTGACGACCTTGGTGTCGTTGAGAGGCGCTCGACCACCGGGTTGGCAATCTCCGAAGCTCCGGAGGGTGGCTCCGTCCCCGCCCCTAAGCCAATAACCGAAGTCGTTGGCAAGGGCAAGGAATTGGTCAAGCCCTCGAGCCGTAAGAGGAAGCATGCTGACAGGAGGGCCAGACATCCTTCTTCCGCAGCATCCCCTTCTCCCCGAAGGGGAAGGTCTTCAACGGTGGTGTCTACGCCAATTGCGTCATCTTCCCGGGGTGCTAGCTCTGGCCAAGTGACTCCGGTCCCAGGGCCAGCTGAGGGCTCCGAGTCCAGAGGTCCTTCCCGTTCAAGGGGGGCCTCGACCAGAGCAATGCCGACAGCAGCAGCAAGCTCCAGGGGGCCCTCCGGGACTACCATGCCAGTGTCGGCTGGGGCCAGTCTGGAGCGTCCGGGGAAGAGGTTCTGCGGGAACTAGTGCGGAAGCCTTCCGAGGTAATTTCTGATTTTTTACCTCAGTCAGTTGTTTTATTGTTAACTGTATTTTGAGTCTCTTCGTCCTTCATTCACAGCATGCCCAAGAAAAGGGCTGAAGCTCCGGCCCCTGCAGCAGCAGTTGAGGCTGTGCAGGCTGAAGCTCTGGCTCCGATTCCAGCGCCGCCCCAAGAGGTGGCACAAGCTGCGGCAGCCCCAGCGGCGGCTGTCGTGGTATTGGACGACTCATCCCCAGAAGCTCTCGTGGTAGCGCCGGACCACGGGACTGAAGATGTACCAGCAGCACCAGCCTCAGAGGTTGAAGCTCCGGGCTTGGATGTTGTGATGTTGGACGCTCTGGCCGCAGAGCCAGAGGAAGCTGCGATTCCGGCCCTAGGGACGGATGTTGTCGAAGCCCCGGCAGTCGAGCCGGTGGTTGAGGAGGCCCCGGCAGTGGAGCCGGGTGTTGATGAAGCTCTGGCACTTGAGCCGGTCATCGAGGAAGCTCTGGCGGCAGAGCCGGTTGCTGCAGAAGTTCCAGCTATGGAGCCGGCTGTTGAAGAGGTTCCGGCGTCCGAGCCAGTTGCTGCGGAGGCGATGGCGCCTGAGCCTATGGCGGTCGAAGCGCCAGCACCGGAGCCCATGATGGCTGAAGCGCCAGCACCCGAACCAGAGGCGGAGGAAGCGCCTGTGCTGGAGCCAGAAGTAGCTTCTGTTCCGATCGAACCTTCAATGCCTGTTCCAGAAGCAGTGATCCCGGAGGTGCCTGTTGCCAAATCAGAGTGTCGGGATGAAGCTGCTGGCCCCCCGCCGGAGGGATCAATTGTTGATGACCTTGCGGCTGGGCCTTCGGAACCAATTCTGAAGGTCGGTACTTCTGCTGCAAGCACTTCCTCGGCGGCGTCCGAGGCTCTCCCGGAGGACGTCCCTAGTGCCGTGGAAGCTCAGGGTACCACTCTCGTAGAGTGGGACCCAATTTTTGTTGCTGAAGATCTGCTGGAGCCAGCGGAGATGACTCTGGCGGGTCTGGACCCGATCCCCCTATCGTTGTCTATCGACAACACCTGCTCCCGCCTTCGCCAGGTTCAACTGGCCTTCTACCACGACAGCAAGGCCCTCGAGGAGGAGCGCCAAACCCTTAGGAGGTGGTGCAACCGACTCCATTTTGAGACCAAGCTGGCACAGTTGAGGCTGGCTAACGACAAGGAGTGGGTGCGAAGGGAGAAAGTCCGCCTGGAGTACTGGGGTAAGTTGTTGGATGAGAGGGAAAGCATGACGCGGACCCTCGACAACCAATCCCAGGCCATATATGATCAGGCCAAGGCTGCCAATAGTGCAGCTAATGAACGCCATGAAAGGCTCTCTGCCATCCACGATAGTCTCGTCAAGCGTCGGGAGGCTCTTGAAGCTCAGGAAAAATGACTCGAAGATGAAGAGCAGAAATTCCTAGAGCTGCGAGACGACCTCGTGAAGAGGGAGGAGGAGCTTGTCCAAAAGACAGCTCTGGCTGATAGAGCCTTGAAGAATGCACCAAGAAATTGGGTGAGCGTTGCAAGGAGGAGGAGAAGAAAGCCTGGGAGCGAGGGCGGGAACTCTACAAGCAGGAAAATGCCATTGCCGCCCGGGAGAAGAAAGTGTGGGGCTGGGAGAGAGATTTGGCCAAACACCAGAATGAGATCCACCTCCGGGAGGAACAGCTCAACAAGCTCGAAAGGCAAGTTGCTGAAACGATTCAGCAGAATGCCAAAGAGGTAGAGTGTCTTGCTCGGGAGAGCTCGGAGCTGGCGGCGGCCAAAAGATCTTTGGCGGAGATGCGTGGTGCAAGGGTTGTGGAGTCCCAACAAGTTTGGGACTTCCTAGGCAAGGCCAACGACGTGCTGACGCCAATGGGCTTCAGTCCTGTGCGTCCGGATGATCCGAAGCCGGAGCTGGACCAGGCATTGGAGGCGTTGGGTTCAGCACGGAACAAACTCTCCAAGGTGGGCGATGTCATCGCGGACCAATTGGAAATGGAGGGTCAGTCCCTGGCGAAGAACGTCGCAGAGTATGTGCTGACGTGCTACACCAGCAGGGACCCTCAATTCCCTTTGGACCTGGTGCTTGAAGGTCCCATCAAAGGAGAGGGTGAAGCCGCCCGAGCCAACGTGTCGGAGGTGGCCCAGAAGGTTGCCCAATTCTTCCATAGGGTCTAAGATCGTCTCCCTGTAGATCCCACTTGTACTTTATCTTCTTCCTCCCCAATTTTGTAATCTCTTGTCTCCAGATGAATGAAATCAAAATTTTTATGAATTCGAATTTTGTTTTTTGTCTTCAACACCTTTGTCTTGCTTGGCCCCCTGGTAGATGTACTCAATTTGATTGTGAACATGTACCAAGAGGATGTATCAGTTGTTGAAGACTTGCATGCTTCGAACTTGTAGAATGTAGGTCCGAAGTCTTCGATAGTGTAAGCCCCCTGAGGCTGTCGGAGCTTAGTGGCTCCGGCATTGACCATCGTCGGAGCTTTGTAGCTCCAGAGCATTGATGGTTAGTCCTCTGGGGTGTCGGAGCTTTGGTAGCTCCGGCAGTGACCTAAGTCAACACGTGTTGTGTCAACGTTAGACTCCACTTTAGAGTCTTTCCACCATCTTCACGTTGACGACTTGCCTTCTAGTTTTACCAGAACTGAGTAGCTCCGGATATGTTCAATGTCAATGTTTGAACATTGAGCACAAATTGCCTAGAGGATGTCGTAGCTTATTTATTTTTTCTGCACACTGAAGTCAAGAAAAATAGTAAAATTCATTTCTTATCTATAACTTCATTGCGTCTTACTGTTCCCGAGAAAGTTTTAGGTCGAACACAATCCTAAGTACAATCATGAGCTCCGTCCTGCTTCCTCCGGGCCCGATTGTTTCTGGACTCGCCTTACTTCGGCCTGCCGGGGTGTGGGTAGAGTGGCATACTTAGGGTGCAGGACCAGGCTAAGTCGATAGCACACTCTGGCCCTAGATTGGCTTGGCGGCATTCAGACAAGTAGGCCATCAACAATGTTTGAACCCAGAAGGATAGACAATGCAACTCGAATTGTACATGAACTGGTCGAGCTAAAGTTTCTTAAGAATTGCAGAACTTTGTTATAGACAAGAAAGAGAAAAATAAAAAATATTGAGCATGTACAAAGTAAATGCACGTGGAGTCTATTTTCAAACAATGATGTCTTTCATTATAGGTCCGGGGTATAGGGGAATCAAGTACACTCTTAGGGTACGGAACCAGGCTAAGTGTGTTTCATTTGTCGTTTGACCCAAGGTAGCTAGCTACACTTTTAGTTCTGAGACTGTGACAAGTGTTGCTTGGGCACTACAGACCTAACACGATAGGTCCGGCTGCCCCCCCGGAGGAGCTACCCGACTCTGTACAATGACTCTATAACATACACCATATGTAATTACAGACTCACCTCCGTGATACTAAACATAGAACTTACAGAGGTGCTCAATGTTCTAAGGATTTGGGAGAGGTGTCCCATCCTCGGTTGCCAAGCGAACGCATCCGGGACGAGATACTTTGATCACTCGGAAGGGTCCCTCCCAGCTGGGGGAGAGTTTGTTTAACCCTTCTCTAGATTGTATTCTCCGTAGCACCAGATCGCCTTCCTCGAGCTGTCAGCTGTGAACATGCCGTTGGTGATAGCGCTGAAGAGCTTGGCGGTATCGGGCGTTCCGAACAGCTGCTCGGCACCTTCCCTCTTCAAGGAGGTCAAGGTCTTCACGATGGAGCTGGTCCTGCGTGGCTTCGTCGGAGGTCCGGACCCGGAGCGGCCCCAAGGTGATTTTCGGAGGAAGGACTGCTTCAACTCCATACACTAGGAAGAAGGGTGTCTCTCCAGTTGACCGGTTTGGAGTAGTCCTGTTGGCCCATAAAGTGGGCGGTCTTCAATCTAGTTGGCTCCATGCCTTTTCAGGCGCTCATATGTGCGCGTCTTGAGTCCTTTCAGGATTTCTGCATTTTCCCTCTCAGCTTGGCCATTGCTTGCCGGATGAGCTACAGAGGCGTAGCTAACTTGGATGCCAAGGTGTTCGCAGTATCCTTGGAAAGCAAAGCTTGTGAATTGGGTCCCATTATCTGTTATGATATTGTTCGGGACTCCAAATTTGCATACTATGGACTGCAAGAAATTGATAGCTGATTGCTTGTTTATTGTCACAACTGGAGTTGCTTCCGGCCATTTGGTAAACTTGTCGATGGCGACATACAGGAACTTGTAACCACCGATAGCTCTTGGGAAAGGTCCCAAGATTTCCATCCCCCACACGGCGAAAGGCCATGTAGGAGGTATCATTTGTAGAGGCTGAGCCAGTGTATGAATTTGCTTTGCATGGAACTGGCATGCTTCGCATTTCTTCACGAGCTCAGTTGCATCCTGGAGCACTGTAGGCCAGTAGAAGCCATGCCGGAAGGCTTTACCGACCAACGTGCGGGAAGACGTGTGGTTCCCACACTCGCCTCCATGGATTTCTGCGAGGAGCTCACAATCTTCTTCCCTTGTGATGCACCGCATTAGGACGCCGTTGGCACCGCGTCGGTAGAGATCCCCTTCTACCAACGTGTATCTTTTAGCCAATCTGACTATCCGGACAGCGGATACATCATCGTCAGGAAGGATATTGTCTTTCAAGTAGCTCCAGATCTCCCAGATCCATGCATCAGAGCTTGCTTGAGCATTTGAGTCTTGTGTACTGGGTTGCTCGGAGCTTCCTGCTGCACCTACGACCCTTGATGGCTGTGATGGTAACAGGTCCATCGGGACTGCCAACTTCGGTATGCTGGTCTTGCCCCCTTCGCTCAGTTCGACAGGCTGAGCTGTGGGTTTTGACATCCTCCGGGCGAAGGTTCCGTCAGGACCCGGAGCTCCGGTTGACGCTTTCATCGAGAGTTCGTCAACTTCAGCGTTATGGACACACTGGACATGGTGGAGATCCAGGACTTCGAAGTCCTTCTGAAGCCTCTGGACTTCAAGGAGATAAGAAGCTAATTGAGTATTCTTACAGGAGCATTCACCCTTCACCTGTTTAATGATGAGCTGCGAATCTCCCTTGACCAACAGCTGCTTGACACCGTATGATAGGGCCACCTTTAATCCATAAATGAGTGCTTCATACTCCGCCAAGTTGTTGGTCACCTTGAAGTCAAGGTGGACCATGTATTTTACCTTCTCCCTGATTGGAGCGAGGAGAAGGACTCCAGCTCCGGCCCCCTGCTTTTGCATGGAGCCGTTGAAGTAGAGGGTCCAATGAGGTTCGGTGAAGACAGGAGCCTTAGGTTCCAACTTTTGCTCACTAGGGCCCCCAGGGTTTGATGGAGAGGGAGTCCATTCTACCACAAAATCTGCCAATGCTTGACTCTTGATCGCTTGCCTTGGGACGAATTCAAGATCAAATTCGGCCAATTCCGCTGCCCACTTTGCAATGTTCCCAGTAGAGTTGGGACTATGAAAGATCGCACACAGTGGGTAAGAGGTCACCACTGATATCTTGTGAGCTTGGAAGTAGTGGCGAAGCTTCCTGGAGGCGATGAGAACTGCATAGAGCAGCTTGTGTACCTCTAGGTACCGAGTCTTGGCATTATGTAGTACTTCGTTGATGAAGTACACTGGGCGTTGGACTGTCCAGACCCTCCCAGATGGGCCTGGAGCTTCCTCCACATCGACTTGGACCCTCCCGGAGGGGTCCGGACCTGCTTTGAGGACCTCCGGGTTCCTTCTAGAGGAACCCGGAGCTTCTGTTGGAGTGACCCGGATCCTCCCGGAAGGGTCCAAGTCTTCTGGGATAACTCCCTGTTGATCCAAGTCTGGGGGCTGGGACCCAGACTCTCCTTCAGGAACCTCCGGACCCTCCCGGAGGGGTCTGGATTCCTGAGCTTGTGATGGTTCTGGTCTCTCCACGACCAGGACCATGCTGACAACCTCTTCGGTTGCTGAAATGTAAAGCAGTAAGGGCTCACCAGGGTTCGGAGCTACCAGGGTTGGTAGAGTGGTGAGGAGCTGCTTTAGCTCTTGGAACGCCTTTTCTGCTTCTTCAGACCATTAAAATGGTCCGGACTTCCTCAATAGCTTGAAGAAGGGTAGCGCCCATTCTACCAGTCTTGAGATGAACTGGCTGAGGGCAGCTAGACATCCAGTCAGTTTCTGGACATTTTGATGCGAGCTGGTGGCCACATCTCCTTAATGGCTTTAATCTTCGCCGGATTTGCCTCTATGCCCCGGTGGTTTACCAGGAAACCGAGAATCTTTCTCGAGCTAACCCCGAAGACGCACATGTCTGGGTTCAGCTTCGTGCGGGTGACCCGCATCTTGTCGAAGACAGCTTGCAAGGTGTCAAGTAGTGACTCCTTGTCCTTGATTTTGATTATGATGTCATCAACATACACTTCCACTACGTCTCTGATGAGCTCTCTAAAGGTTTTGTACATATCTCGTACAAATGTTGAAGTTGCATTCTTGAGACCAAATGGCATGGCAGTATAACAGTACAATCCATCTATTGTGATAAAAGAAGTATGTTCTTCATCTTCCCTAGACATTCTGATTTGATGGTACCCAGAATATGCATTTAGGAAACACAGTAATTCACACCCGGAGGTGGAATCCACTATATGATCTATTCTAGGTAGTGGGAATGGATCTTTTGGGCATGCCTTATTTAGTGTTGTGTAGTCGATACACATCCAAAGCTTCCCGCCAGCCTTGGGTACAACGACGGGGTTTGCCAACCATTTTGGATGGAAGACTTCTCGGATGAATCCAGCTTCGAGCAACTTCTTCACTTCTTGTCGCATGAAGTTTTGTCACTCTATGGATTGCTTCTGAGGCTTCTGATGTATGGGCCGAGCGTCGTGATAGATCTTTAGATTATGCTCGATCACTTCCCTAGGGATCCCAGGCATTTGTGACGGTTGCCAGGCAAACACGTCGACATTAGCCCGGAGGAAAGTGATGAGCGTGAGTTCCTATTCGTCATTCATACTTCCTGATATACGGGTGGTATGAGCGGCATCGGAACCAATTTGGACGACTTTGACGAGGATGTCTGTGTTGCCGCTTGGTTGCACACGAGGTGCGGAGGTTGAGCCTCGCTGACGAATGCTCGGGGGTTTTGGAGCTTGTTCCTGCCTGGATTCTTCCTCTCGTGCTGTAGTAAGCGCATGGAGTTCCTCCAGAGCAGTCACTCCGGTAGTACGGTCTTCGCGGATCTGGAGAACGCCAACTGGTGTCGGCATCTTCAACACCAGGTAGCCATAATGAGCAGCAGCCATGAATTTGTACAAGGCAGGCCTACCCAGAATGGCGTTGAAGGGCAAGTTGATCTGAGTGACGTCAAAGATCAACTTCTCAGTGCGATAATTCTCCCGAGTCTCGAAGGTCATAGGAAGAGTAATGACACCGAGCAGTGTTATGGCCCCCGGACCTACTCTGGAGAAAGGTCAGGAAGGGCGAAGGTTCGAAGGTCGGAGTTGAAGCTTGACAAAAGCCTCGAATCTTATGAGGTTCAGCCCCGAACCTCCGTCCACCATTACATGGTGGAGTTGAATGTCGTTGATGGTAGGTGATACCATCAGAGGTAGCTGGCCAACTCCGGTCATGTTTCGAGGGCAGTCTGAAGCATCAAAAGTGATGGTAGTGTCCATCCACTTTCGATGAGGCTCCGCCCTGGCTGTAGGAGCTACTGAGGCCATGTCTCGCCGCATGGTCTTGAGGATACGGCGGGAGGTGATGTCCCATGAAACACCAAAGATGGTGTTCATGGTCTTTCGACGCTCATTGTCGGAGACATCGGAGTCGTCGTCGATGGAGGTGTACACAGCCTTCAGGACCTTTTTAGGGTCCTGGAAGCCCAACTCCTCTTCAGTCGGAGCTTCGTCGACTTTCTTCTTTCCTTCCCTCTGTCGGAAAGGAACTTCTTCCCGGTGCTTGTGGTAGCGCTCAACAAGGTTTTGGACCTCCCGGCAGTCCTCCAAGTTGTGGCCGTTCGACTTGTGGATAGGACACCACATTTTGGAGTTGCCACTTCAGAGGACGGTCGAGGTCATTTCTCAGGGCATGGCCCCCGGCCACCCGGAGCTGCAGCAGCTGCAGCGGTGGATGTGCCGGCCGACGGCTTCTTTTTTCCGTTGGACTTTTTCTTCTTTTTGCCACTCCTAGGGGTAGTGGCTTCGCCTTTGGAGGATTATTTGCCATCCTCTGGAGGGGGTTTGGAGTGCATCTCATGGCCCTCCGCAGCTTTGGCACACTTGGTTGCCAAGCTGAAGAGCTCCGTGACGCTGGTGATCTCCTTGACCGCCAGCTTCTCCAGCATCTTCTTATCTCGCACGCCCTGTCTAAATGCGATGATGACAGAAGCGCTAGAGATAGAAGGAATGGTGTTTCGTACCTGGGAGAACCTCTGGATGAATGAGCGCAGGGATTCTCCCCCATTTTGCACCACTGCAAAAAGGTCCAGTTCAGTGCCTGGTTGGGTGTATGAACTCCCGAAATTGGCGGTGAACTGTTGGAACAATTCCTCCCAACTATTGATAGAGTTGTGAGGAAGGCTCATGAACCAGGACCTGGCGGTCCAGTCAAAGCTACTGGGAAGTAGTTGGCCATTACAGCCTCGTTACCTCCGACCGCAAGGATTGCGGTGGTGTAAATTTGGAGAAACTCGGTGGGGTTAACAGTCCCGTCAAACTTCTCTGGCAGGTGTGGTCGGAACTTTTGTGGCCATCTTACCATGCGTAGGTGCATGGCCAGTGCAGAACAGCCTCCTCCTACTCCCTCAGGAGCAGGGCTATCTCGAGCTTCTCGCCTTTCGCGAGCGCGCTCGATATGGACACGGCCGTCCTGTTGACGGTAACGGCGATCAAGCTCCGCCCGGAGGTCATGAGTTGACATCTTTGTTACCGTATGAGTATGTCGCACCCCGGAGGGTAGCGTCGTAACTTGCTGTGACGCAGCACGCCTCCTATTCTGGGAAGCATGCAGACCAAGTCTGCCAGACACGGTCCGGCGCTGCGATGGGGCCCGCCCCCATGGAGGAGGACCTTGGTTGCTAATGCGGTCGGCTGCTGCTGCAACCAGGTGCTCCACATCAGCCCTCCACTGCTCCATTGCACCCTGGGATGCACCTGGAGGTGGTGGACGTTGGAGGAGAGCACGTGCTGCATGAAGCGCGTGTTCAGGGTTGTTGTTGTTTGCCGATGCAGTGATCGATGCCGATGCACCGTCACGCTGCTCAGCTTGACGTGCTGGTGCAGGTGGTGGCGGTGGAGGCATGACTCCTACTGGAGCCACAGCACCTGCTGGTTGCTGCGTGTTGGAGGGATTGCCTCCAACGGGTTGAACGGCAGGGTTGCCATTGGATGATCCAGCAGCTGAGTTCACCATACTCGAAATCTCGGGCGCCCCCTACGTGGCGCACCAACTGTCGGTGCTTAGAACCGGCAGATCTCCTGACACTACTTTTGGTAGATCGTGGAGTTGTAGTTCGGTAATGGGCGCGCAGAGATTCAAGAAGATGAAAGACATGTGTACACAGGGATTTACGTGGTTCGGGCTGCCTGAGCGTAATACCCTACTCCACGGGGTGTGTTGCTGATGTATTAAGCTCGGGAGTCTAGAAGAAGCTCCAGAAGAAGAAGCTCGTCTAGCTCAGGGTGTTCAGTAGTGGCCTCGAGCCGTCCCTTGTGTATCGTTGACCAGTATTAAGGGCCATCTGATCGTGTGTCATTAATATGGTAATAATGACACTTAATCAGGTCTTGAAGTCTTTGATTGATCCTTGAAAGTCCGGAGCCGTTGGGGGGTCCACCAGCCAGATAGTTGAAGTTGAAGGTCCGGCGGTTGCCACGTGGCAGCTCCGGACCTCACCGTCGTGGACGGGTAGGTCCGGTGCTGTTGGACACGTGTCAGTACTGGATCTTCCCTCTGCCTAGGGTTAGGTCCGGCGGTGCCATATTGGTATTCTGACCGGAGCTTCCCAGGTGTGTGTGATAGCTCTGGTCTTGTGATACACGTGGCAGCCCCGAGACTAACCATGTCGGGGGAGCAGGTCCGGCTACGCCTAACATGTGGGGCCTTCGGAGGTCTTCAAATCTGTTACATGAAGTTTCCTTGTGATCTTTGCAATCCCAAGAGATATCCGGTACGGAGGGTACTGACAGTGGCCCCCTGGACTCACCTCCGGGAGAGACCTTTTGTATGAAGTCATTTCGCCGGAGGTGGGTCCATTCTTCGGTTTCTGAACTGTGTCTTCAAGGGTCATTAGTTATGCCGTTGGCGGTAGTTCACAGTTAAACTTCCGCCACGTGGCGTATCTTGAAGACGGCAGGTGAGATCTTAGCGTGCGGATCTCACGCGATTGAAGGTCGCCGGTTCCTGATATGAAAATCGTATCAATTCCGCGCGCCCTGTCAGGCCGCCGACTTCGGGTTTCCCGCCTCTCACGATGACAACTGTTCGCTTGGGGTAAGAACCTCGACTTGATCATTGGGGTGGCCCCGGGCCCCCTTGTCATTGGCGAGGTGAAATCTTTGACTGGTATCGTCGGCTCCTCTGCGGTTTCCATCCAGGCGTTGCGAGGGCTTACATAAGAAGGAAAGCATGCACTGTTTGGGGTTCTTTACGCCTTTCAATCGATCTTGCACTCAAACCTTCCAAACTTTTGCTTGCTTTTCCTCTCTTGCCTCGCTGTGCCGCGATGGAGTTGGGTCTCCGCCAAAGCCGACTGAAGACCGATGATGATTTGAAGAAGGTTCGGGCCCTCATGGGATGGTCCCCTGACTTTTTCAATCACCTGGTCCGCGCTGGCAAGCTTCCGTTTGAGAAGGAGCATGCCGGTGACATGGTGTACTTCTCCGCGTACGCCATGGTGGGACTAATCCCACCTTTCTCCTCCTTCTTCTTGATGCTGCTAGACTTCTATGGTCTGCAGCTTTACCACCTTAGCCCCCACTCCATTCTGCTGGTGTCCATATTTGTCCACTTCTGCGAGATGTGGGTGGGGATTCCCCCCTGCATTAAGCTTTTCCGCACCTTCTTCACTGTCCAGACCACAGGTCGGAGCGATGAGTACCTTGTCTTCTATTATTTCATGAAGCGCAAGAAGTGCCCGTACAAGTACTTGCGGCTGTTCCCTTCTGGGAAGTGGGACGACTGGAAGAAGGACTGGATTGTAATCAGGGTGGAGGAGCACGAGAAGCTGGAGCTGCCGGAAGGCCTCCCCAACATCGACACTGCAGTTTCGAGTGAAGCTCCGGTGCTGTCGGATGCTTTCGATCCTGCTCTGACCAGGATCCGCCTGTGTGTGGAAGGAGTGACTCCCTAGGAGGTGTTTTGCAACTTCCTGACCAACAGGTGGGCTCTGTTGAAGAGGAGGGAGAAGTTGGTTTGGGCCCTCAACAGTATGCTGGACGATGACCGGATCGTGACCAGTTTGAAGTCCAACATGGAGGGTGCAACTTTGGAGTTCCACCTGAAGAAATTCCAGCATGCCATCGACGTCGAGGGCGACGATTTGGCTCTGCCGCCAGCTTTCCTCCCACTGAACATGGAGGCTGCATTCAGTAGGGAGCTCCGGCGGACGATGTCGGTGCTTGACGACCTTGGTGTCATTGAGAGGCGCTCGACCACCGGGTTGGCAATCTCCAAAGCTACAGAGGGTGGCTCCATCCGTGCCCCTAAGCCAATAACCGAAGTCGTCAGCAAGGGCAAGGAATTGGCCGAGCCCTCGAGCCGTAAGAGGAAGCATGCCGACAGGAGGGCCAGGCATTCTTCTTCCGCAGCGTCCCCTTCTCCCTGGAGGGGAAGGTCTTCAACGGCGGTGTCTACTACAATTGCGGCATCTTCCCGGGGTGCTAGCTCCGGCCAAGTGACTCCGGTCCCAGGGCCAGCTGAGGGCTCCAGGTCTGGAGGTCCTTCCCAGTCAAGGGGGGCCTCGACCAGAGCAACGCCGACAGCAACAGCAAGCTCCGGGGGGCCCTCCGGGACTACCACGCCAGTGTCGGCTGGGGCCAGTCCGGAGCGTCTGGGGAAGAGGTTCCGCGGGAACTGGTGCGGAAGCCTTCCGAGGTAATTTCTAATTTTTTACCTCGGTCAGTTGTTTTATTGTTAACTGTATTTTGAGTCTCTTCGTCCTTCATTCACAGCGTGCCCAAGAAAAGGGCTGAAGCTCCAACCCCTGCAGCAGCAGTTGAGGCTGTGCAGGCTGAAGCTCTGGCTCCGATTCCAGCGCCGCCCCAACAGGTGGCAGATGCTGCGGCAGCCCCGGCGCCGGCTGTCGTGGTATTGGATGACTAATCCCCAGAAGCTCTCGTAGTAGCACTGGACCACGAGACTGAAGATGTACCAGCAGCGCCAGCCTCGGAGGTTGAAGATTCGGGCTTGGATGCTGTGATGTTGGACGCTCCGGCCGCAGAGCCGGAGGAAGCTGCAATTCCAGCCCTAGAGTCGGATGTTGTTGAAGCCCCGGCATTCGAGCCGGTGGTTGAGGAGGTCCCGGCAGTAGAGCCGGGTGTTGATGAAGCTCCGGCACTTGAGCCGGTCGTCGAGGAAGCTCCGGCGGCAGAGCCGGTTGCTGCAGGAGTTCCGGCTGTGGAGCCGGCTGTTGAAGAGGTTCTAGCGTCCGTGCCAGTTGTTGTGGAGGCGATGGCGCCTGAGTCTATGGCGGTCGAAGCGCCAGCGCCGGAGCCCATGATGGCTGAAGCGCCAGCACCCGAACCAAAGGCGGAGGAAGCGACAGTGCCGGAGCCAGAAGTAGCTTCTGCTCTGGTCGAAACTTCAACACCCGTTCCGGAAGCAGTGATCCCGGAGGTGCCCGTTGCCGAGCCAGAGTGCTAGGATGAAGCTGCCACTACAAGGATTCCGAGCTGTTGCAACGATTGTACTACAACGAATACTAAATTGTTGCAGTAAGCTTGGCTTTTTTCCATGATTCACTAGTTCGTGGCACTAGGATCTATCGCCACAGAACACAATCGTTTCGTTAGGATCTGTTGCCACGAATCACTAGTTCGTGGCGTCAGGATGCTAATGCAACGGACCACAATCGTTGCATTAGGATCTGTTGTCATGAAATACTGGTTCGTGGGTTTACAGCTTTATTGCCACGGAAAACAGTCGTTGCATTAGGATCTGTTGCCACGAATTACTGGTTCGTGGCGTTACAGCTTTATTGCCACAGAACCAGTCATTGCATTAGAATCTGTTGCCACAAAATACTGGTTCATGGCGTTACAGCTTTATTGCCATGGAACATAGTCGTTGCATTAGGATCTGTTGCCACGAATTACTGGTTAGTGGCGTTACAGCTTTATTGCCACGGAACACAGTCGTTGGATTAGGATCTGTTGCCACGAATCAGCAAACAGTTGCATCTGGACCGTAATGCAATGAAACAGAATCGTTGCATTAGGATGTGTTGCCACGATACTCTGGTTCGTGGTGTTACAGCTTTATTGCCACGGAACACAATCGTTGCATTAGGATTTGTTGCCACGAATTACTGGTTCGTGGCGTTACAACTTTATTGCCACGGAACACAATCATTGCATTAGGATCTGTTGCCACGAAATACTGGTTCGTGGCGTTACAGCTTTATTGCCACGGAAAATTGTCATTGCATTAGGATCTGTTGCCACAAATTACTGGTTCGTGGCATTACAACTTTATTGCCACGGAACACAGTCATTGCATTAGGATCTGTTGCCACAGATCAGCAAACAGTTGCATTTGGACCGTAATGCAACGAAACAGAATCGTTGCATTAGGATGTGTTGCCACAATACTCTGGTTCGTGGCGTTACAGCTTTATTGCCATGGAACACAATCGTTGCATTAGGGTATGTTGCCACGAATTACTGGTTCATGGCCTTACAGCTTTATTTCCACGGACCACAATCATTGCATTAGGATCTCTTGCCACAAAATACTGGTTTGTGGCGTTACAGCTTTATTGCCACGGAACACAGTCGTCGTATTAGGATCTGTTGCCACAAAATACTGGTTCGTGGCGTTACAACTTTATTGCCATGGAACATAGTCGTTGCATTAGGATCTGTTGCCACGAATTACTGGTTTATAGCGTTACAGCTTTATTGCCACGGAACACCGTCATTGCATTAGGATCTGTTGCCACGAATTAGCAAACAGTTGCATTTAGACCGTAATGCAAAAAAACAGAATTGTTGCATTAGGATGTGTTGCCATGATACTCTGGTTCGTGGCGTTACAGCTTTATTGCCACGGAACACAATCGTTGCATTAGGATCTGTTGCCACGAATTACTGGTTCGTGGCGTTACAGCTTTATTGCCACGGAACACAAATGTTGCATTAGGATATGTTGCCACAAATTACTGGTTCGTGGCGTTACAGCTTTATTGCCACGGAACACAGTCGTTGCATTAGGATCTGTTTTCACGGATTAGCAAACAGTTGCATTTGGACCGTAATGCAATGAAACAGAATCTTTGCATTAGGATGTGTTGCCACGATACTCTGGTTCGTGGCGTTACAACTTTATTGCCACAGAACACAATCGTTGCATTAGGATCTGTTGCCACGAATTACTAGTTCATGGCGTTACAGATTTATTGCCACGGAACACAGTCGTTGCATTAGGATTTGTTGCCACAAATCAGCAAACAATTTTCACGTTCTCCTCGGCGCAGTGCTGATCAATGATGTTCATTACTTTTTGTCTCCTGACGAATCAGTGCTGGACTAGCGACACTGATGATCCGGTATTAACACATCAACAAATATGAGGGGGAGAATACCAACACGCAGATTTAAAAGTATGTTGCGGATCATCAGCGTCCTTAGTCCAGAAGCAGGGTAGAAGCGGCGCCGTGGCCGCAGCGAACTCGAGAACGGGTGAGGAGAAGGCTCATCGCCAACGGATCTAGGGGACGGAAGCTACACGACCGCTATGGGCGATGATCCTTCCCCTCGATCTGTTCTCGAGGATCGCAGAAAATTTATTTCCGCCCGCCTAGGCCCAGAGCCGGGCCTACCTTTAAGACCATCCGCAGTGGTTCACGGTAAAGTGGTGATGGGACGCGGAGCGATTCCAATTGAATTCAAAGATGCACATGCGGGATGCATAACCTCTGCAGTACTGCAGGTGTAGTAAAAGTCACTGACATGTGGGCCCCACGGCCAGCTGGACCCACATGTCAGTGACTATTACTGCACTTGCAGTACCGCAGGTGATTTCAACGCATGCGCTGTGTGCGTCTAATGCGCCTCGGTGATTGGCGCGCACATAAGCTCGGTGCGCCCGGTCGCATCAGCCGCCTGTACAAATGGCTACGGCTTGAACGAAGGACGAAACCTTATGTGGCAAACAGCAACGTATAATACTTCCTCCGCCCCAACTCAACTCTATTTCTATTTTGGTCGAACTAATTACCTTTGACAAATGATTTATATGGAATTTATTAACTTCAATAACATGTAATACTAGATTGTATATTATGGAAATATTTTCATGGTGAATCTAAAAGTACAATTCTTGTATTGTTAAAACAGATCAAAATTGCGTAAATCTGAAAGATAGATTTGACGAAACCTAAGACTTCCCTTTGAAAAAGTTTTATACTTTACATTAGTTTTACATATGTAATATGCACATAGGATATATCACTAAATAGTTTTGCAAAAAAAAAAACATGCAGGAGAAATATGTATATCCCATATATATGCTACTACTACGTAAATTAGGGGTGGGCAAATAAATCGAGACCGAAAAACCGAAACCGATAAAACCGAGACAGGAACTGAAAAGACCGAAATATCTGGTATCGGCTACTTTTCGGGTAGCAAATATAAATAACTGAAAAATAAATGTTGGGTTCAGATGGATGAATTCATTGTGGAGCTACATGTCACGTACTTAATTATACTAAAAATCATCATCTTCGCTGTCGTCCCCCCACAATGGAGCTACATGACCATCATTGGTATATGTATCGTCGTCGTCGTCGTCTTCATTTTCTGATGCAACTCCATCTATCTCAAACTGATCACCTGACGTTGTCATTATAAGAGTGGAAGTATCGCCGCTGGTTCCCTCAATGTCATTCCTAGCCCATGCGATCATATCCTCATTATTGATATCATAAGTAAGCAAATCATCATGAAATGTCTCAGCCTCCATCGTCTCAGTCACATTATTTTCACTGTCTCCAGGGGCATGTCAAAAAGGTTCCGTGGCTTCGTTTTAACAACTGCAGCCCATTTAGGATGTTTCACACTTGGAACATAAAAAACATGTTCTGCTTGGGTGGCTAGAATGTAAGGCTCATACTGGAATCGAAATAGAGTAGTGAGAACACCTATCATTCTGTATTGATCCTTTTTTCTAGCCTCTGCTTTGGTTTTGACTGCTTCCAAAAGGCCGATCAAACCATTCACACTGAAATAACAGAACCTCTTGATTTTTTTTCAAAATCAACAGCAATGATTTTCTTGATTACTCCAAACCAATCATGATCAGTGCCCCGAACAACAATACCACTGTTTTGGGTCCGTAAATCTTTTTCCACATCTGCAGTTCGAAAGAAGAAGCCATTGATGAATAACCGACTAAAAAAACGTGCCCAACGATCAGGTCCTCTAGATAATGCATACAGATAATCGGTTGCTTTGCCTTCTTTGTGTAATGTCGTAATCTGTATACATTAGTATAACAAGGGTTATCGACGACAAACCAATTTCAGAACACATATTTGTTCAATATTTCATCAAAGTGCAAACTTGCATGTACTTACTCGTTTCTGAAACCAATCAACAAACTCATCTCTATGGCGTTTATCAACATCACGAGAATGAATCTTTTTCAGCTCTTCAGTATGCTCACTGAAAAGAGTACAAAATTAAATTAGCCATCTACAATAAGCCATATATATAGTATACAACATCTGAGTTATACGTTATTACTTGATCCATGGAGCGGCCTCTTCAACGTTAGTAATAAGATAATGTCTGATGTTATGTAGTTCCACCATAGTAAGTTGGTCCCATTTATACCCTTTTTTAGAATTATCAACTTCTGTAAATATGTTAGAACTATCAACAGAAGGTTCATTTGTAGCTGTAGCTTCATGACGTTCTGGCCTATTACGCTTGGTGCTGATGTTATCCAAAAACTGACTACAAAAAGTCATACACTCTTCGGCAATATATCCCTCAGCTATAGAACCCTCCGGGTGAGCTTTGTTACGTACAAACCTCTTCAATGTACCAAGGTACCTCTCAATTGGATACATCCATCTGTAAGAAACAGGTCCACCCAACCGTGCTTGTTCGGCAAGATGGGTTGGAAGATGTACCATGATATCAAAGAAAGCGGGAGGAAACAACATCTCAAGCTTACAAATTGTTTCAGGAATTTGTTTGCTCATCTTGTCCAAATCTGGTTCCGCCAATTCTTTAGAACAAATTCCAGAAAAGAATGTGCTAAACTCAATTAAAGGTGCAACAACCTTTTCAGGCAATATGTTACGTATTGCAATACGAAGGAGCTTCTGAAATATAATATGGCAGTCACGAGTTTTTAGACCTGATACCTTACATGCTTTTATGTCCACACATCTCTTGATGTTTGAGGCATAACCATCGGGCACCTTCACATTCCCCAAAAACTTGCACAAGGTGGTCTTCTCATCTTTGCCCAAAGTATATAATCCTGGTGGGAATGTGTACTTGCTCTTTATGAACTTCGGATGTTGATCTGGCCGTATACCCATATCCTTCATATCAAGACGAGCTTTTAGACTATCTTTTGTTTTACCATTCATAGCAAGCAATGTCCCCAATATGCTATCACAAATGTTTTTCTCAATGTGCATGACATCCAAGTTATGCCTTATTAGCAATGTCTTCCAATAAGGGAGGTCGAAAAATATACTTTTCTTCTTCCAATTATGCCATCTATTTTCCTCGGTATGCTTTCTCTTATTATTCCTCGGTCCAAAACACACTTGATCAAAACACTCGTATTATTGGAGTACTTCGTCACCAGAGAGTGATGTTGGAGCCTCTCTATTCTCTACCTTGTTGTTGAAAGAACCTTTGTTTTGACGCCATCTGTGATCATGAGGTAGGAAACGATGATGACCCATGTAACAATGCTTTCGTCCATATTTCAACCAGAAGGCGTCAGTGTTTATATGGCAGTATGGACATGCTAGCTTCCCTTTTGTGCTCCATCCACATAGCATTGCATATGCTGGAAAATCATTTATTGTCCACAATAAAGAAGCTCGCATGACAAATGTCTCTTTCTTTAAACTGTCATATGTTTCAACACCATCAAACCATAATTTCAGTAGCTCATCAATCAAGGGCTGCAGATACACATCAATGTTGTTTCCAGGTGACTTTGGCCCAGGAATTATCATTTACATCACCCAATAAGACTGCTTCATACACAACCAAGGTGGTAGATTATAAGGGATTAGAATCACAGGCCATGTACTGTAAGAAACATTCATTACTCCAAAAGGATTGAAACCATCAGATGCTAGCCCAAGTCTTATGTTGCGAGGATCAGATGAGAAATTTGGGTGGATGCTATCAAAATGCTTCCATGCTTTCGAACCGGCGGGATGGCGTAATATTCCATCATTAGCATGACCTTCTTTGTGCCAGCACATGTTTGATGTCATTGATTCTCCCATATAAAACCTTTGTAGACGGGAAATAAGAGGGAAGTAATGTAGAACCTTGCGTGCTACAAGCTTCTTGGATTTTCCACAAGGTAAAGCCTCTCTTGCATCCCCAGCAGTACTATTTTTCCATCTTAATTCACCACATTTTGGGCAACTATTCAGCAAAGAATAGTCCTTCCTGAATAACACACAGTCATTGACACATGCATCAATCTTTTGGTAGTCCAGCCCGAGGTCACGAACAACCTTCTGAAGTTTATCAAGTGTATTAGGAATGCAGTGGCCCTTTGGAAGCGCAAATGAGAATAGTTCAAGTAACATCTCACAAGCTACTTTGCTCATACCAGTTAAACACTTTATCTGGTAGAACCTGACAATGTAGGATAATTGGGTCAGCTGCGAACAACCTGGATACAACTCCTTTTTGGCATCAGTTAATAAGTCATAGAATTTCTTTGCATCCCCAGTTGGCTCCTGCTGGTTTATAGCATTTTCTTGATCATCAACATCTGCTGAAGTACCACCATGATCAGTGCCTCTAAGTATACTGGACAACATATTTGCATAGCACCATCATCAGAAATTATCTCCTCATTATTTGCTGATTCCTCAGCAATATTTTCCTGAACTTGTATTTCTCCATGGTGTATCTAACAAGTATAATCCAATAACATCCCATTTCTGAGCAGGTGTAAATGAAATCCCTTGCGTGTCTTGTGGCAAATATTACAACATCTCGTGCAAGGACAAGGCATAGTTCCTCCTTCACGAGTGCCCTGAAATGCAAAATTTAAAAATGACTTCATTCCATCCTGCCACTCCCTCATATGCCTGTTTTTTCCCATCCATGTCTTATCTTCTGACATCGCTTCCTACAATTCAATCAGCCATCAGCCTATCCGTAAGAGGATAGATGTACAAGAACACATTATGTGAGCAATTGTACCTAGCTGTTGTTACTCCACGCGCTGCGGCCGGCGGATTCTCCTACAAGCGTGGCGGTTGGCGGATGCTCCTCCAAGCGTGGCGGCCGACGGTTGGTCCTCCAAGCTTGGCGGCCGGCAGATGATCCTATAAGAGTGGCGGCCGGCGGATGCTCCTACAAGCGTGGCGGCCGGCGGATGCTCCTCCAAGCATGGCGTTCGGCGAATGCTCCTCCAAGCGTGGCGGCCCATAGATGCTCCTACAAGTGTGGCGGCCGGCGGATGCTCCTACAAGCGCGTTGCGGAGAGGGGGCCGGCATTGCGGGTCGAAGGGTACCATAATAAAATATTATTTTCGTTTCTTATTTTCCTTCTTCATTCGGTGTGACAAAAATTTCCCGCCGCGGGCAGGCAGGCAGGACGAAAAAGTTGGGCCGCTTGTTATTTGTGGGCTGAAACTGTGCTGATTCACTTTATATTCAAGCTGGGCCTTCGCGCATTCATGACGCTTGCACAGAGTTGAAGGCCTCGAAAGGTCTGGTCCTATCACCGGATTTTCGTGAGGTCCTCAAGGGACGCTGCTTCCGATGTTTGGCCTCTTCATCCTCGCCTTCTTAACACCCCCCCCCCCCTATTGCTTCCAGGCTCAAGTTCCCGACTGATTCCCATCCATGCTCCCGTGTGTTGCCTGAGAAGTCCTTTGCCTCTGTTGTCGCAGCGCCATGCCTCGCAACCATGTTAGACGCGAGCAGGTACCTGCAGGCTCACCGTCCCTGCGCCCTCGTGAGGGGCAATGCACGATGGTCAACAACCGCCTCATGACGACGGAGTTTATCCATTTGCGCCGCCAAGCAGCTGTTCTTGGACCCCGAGGAGGTTGCGGCGAGGCGACGCCCATGGAAATCACCCTGGCCATCCATCACCAACTTGAAATCCCGCATTGGGCTTTCATCGTGTCCAGTTTGGGGATGGTGAGTTCCTAGTGCGGTTCACCTGTGATGACTATCGGGAGCTCACCATCGAGACGGCAATCATCTCCATGCCGGATGATCACCACTACTTCCGGCCATGGATCTTTGGCGTCGGTGTGCTGATCGTCGGGTGGTTCTTCCACGTGCAGGTTGTCATCGAGAACCTCCCTCTGCATGTCTGGTCTGCGGAGGGCATCAGATAGGTTCTAGGTGACATCTTCCTCTTTGATCACTTCGATGCTTCCACTTACCACCGGGAGCGTGCTGACCTGTGCACGGTTGTTGGGTGGATGAAAGACCCAAGCCTCCTGCCTCGGGCCAAAATGGCCACCTTCTTTGTAGGAAGTGATGGTCGGACTGGGAGTGACGGCGGGCCGCCGGCGGAACCTTTCAACCATGCCGCAGTGGTCCGGCCTGGCGGCCTCACGACAGAGCTCATCATCCACCTGGATCACTACCTCGACTATACGCCGCCGGTCCACCCCAACTCCCCGGCCTCCTCGTCATCAGGCGACTCTTCTGACGAACACTCCTCGGTGTCCTTGAACTCTTCAGGGGACACCTTCTTGCGGCCGAAGAGATTCTACTGGCAGCGTGGGGAAGTGGATGAGGCAGATAAGAACTCTTTTAGTATGGCTACCAAAGTGTCCTAGCTCATGTGTTACGTTTCCTATGGAAACTAAAAATCCTTTACAAATCCTATCCTTCAAAGGGAGCCTATGTTTGAGAGGATTACGACTGGATTAATTTCCATGAAAAGATTTCCTGTTTAACATTTTGGTTGTCCTTCCTTTTTTCAAACATTTTCTTCCTCGTATTGTCTTCACTTTTTTCTTTCCAATCCTAGCTACCGGCCTGTTGCATTTTCCTGTTACTACTACTTTACAGACCGCTTTGCGAGCCCCGCTGCAAGCTATCTCCTGGCAACTCCACCGATTTGGGGACAAGGAGGGTTTGGCGATCGGAAAATTTGAACTAATTTTGCACAGATATTACATCCATGAACAAGAACACCAAGTACATTTAACTTAAAAACATTACTCCCTCCGTGCCAAAATACTTGTCCCTTTCGATGGAGGGAGTATCTCCGTCCCAAAATACTTGTCGCTTTGGATGGAGGGAGTATATTACAAACACAAGAAAAGATAAACTAACAACTAAAACCATGAAATGAAAAACTACAACTAAAAACATGAAATGAAAAACTACAACTAAAAACATGAAAATAAAACACCTAAATACTACTCTACTCAACCTCCACCTCCTCCTCCTCGGGTGGGTACTCGGGCTCCTGACCCTCCTCTAGCGCCTCAGGCTTCAGCGGCGGAAGGTGACCCAGTCTCAAGGCCGCCGCCACGACGAGGTTGCGACAACCCGCGACGCCGAGCTCGGCCACCATCGGCTCCCAGAGGGAGTCGAGACGAGAGGCCACGTGCGAGAGGCCGAAGACGTAGTGGCCTGTGGTGTCCATTCCAGTACTTTATGGAAGGGTACCAAGCCCAAGGCGTTCCATGGAGTGAGATGTATCCGTAAATACATCTCGGGCCATGTTGAACAGGAGGGTATCCTTCACGTGCGACGGCGAGGGGGGGTCCAGCCGCGGCCGCTTACCGGCGGCCGGATCCCTCGGCGGGCTCGGTGGCGGAGGGTTGCTCGAGCTCGAAAGCATTTGCTGTATACTATCCGCGGCTAGGTTTTGTGGAGAGAAGAGAGGATATTGGAACGGTTGTGTGGAAAAGACGATGGCGCGGGTGACCATCTTATACTCCCTTCGTCCCAAGTGAACTCTATTTTTAGGATTCAAATTGCACATTAGTCAAAACATAAAATTACCCTAACACCCTTCATCAATACATATCCTCCCACTTTCCATTCAATGCCAACAAGTTTCTGCGGCAACAAAGGACGGTAGTTGAAAATGTACAGAGCACACAGCTGACATGGCCATACAGTGAAAGTAAAGTTGAGCTGGGACAAAAAAAATTGGCTGGAAATAATTGCCCACACACCACCATCCCTCTTCTCCGCGCGTACTAAAAATCACTGGGCGTCTCATCGTCTTCTCCGCGCGTACTAATAAAGAGTAGTAAGACGACACACCATCCTCTACTCCGCCACACACACCATCCTCTTCTCCGCGCGTACTCTTCCTCTCCGTCGCGCGCGTCCTCATTGGTTCCCTTCGAATCCCATGGAGTTCCCCTTGCCGCACGATATTGCGGTCCTGATCGCGGGGTGGGTCGCCGCAACCTCCACCCATCCCATGGACGACCTCTCCAGTCTGTGCGCCACCTGCAAGGCCATGCACGCGGCGTGTCGTGATCCCATCGTGGGCAGGCGCGTGGCGCTGGAGCGGGAGAGCAGCTGGGAGTGGTTCCAGCGGCACGGGAACGGGAGCTACGACGCCCTCGTGGAGCGCCTGGCCAACGTGGGCAACCCTCATGCGTGCTACGTCACCGGGTTCGACCTCGTCTTCAGCTACGACCGCGCGCAGGCGCAGCGGGGCACCCAGTTCCTTGCCCGGGCGGCGGCGAACGGCCACAAGGTGGCGGCCTACGTCCTTGCCATGCTCCGCTACGACGCCGACCGCGGGGACCGCGACGCCCTCGAGTATATCCGGCAGGTCGAAGGTGAGGCCCACGTCGGCGACAACGCGGTCGGGTCCGTCGCGATGAAGAGGACCAACACGGAGTGCTACCGATGTCAGAATCAAGCCATGCAGAGGCTCGACGTTTTCGTGAGCTGGAGGTTACTGCGTAGGCCTCATCCGGGACCGCCGCCGGTGGCGCTGCCCAAAATTGACGATTACGTTTGCCGCTGCCCAACAGGGGGGAACCAGAGGCCTGCCCGTTGCGGCCGGCAAGGGTGGTACGAGTGGACCGTCTTCTGTACTGAGAACTGTAGGATTGAGCGCGAGTATGACCTATTCCGCCATAACGTGTTGTAATCTATGGGTTATATTCCATCCATTCCCTTTTGGATGCGCTACCCTTAGTTTTCCCAACGCCAATGAAAAGTGAACAAAGGGAGTACTGTATATAAAAATAGACTTGTATAAGGCATGTTGATGTGTTTCTCCTATATATGCATGCTCGTCTCTGATGAATGTTGCACTTGTTGTGTTTCCCCTATGTGCGCTCGTCTTTTGTTTAGCCCTGTTTGCATCAAAGGAAACTCACGGGGCAGTTTAAAGGAATGTTTTCCACCGGAAGTGACACATGTGCTTTAAAAAATCTAGGTTCCATAAATTTTGGCTTCACTAATAATAAAGTTGTATAAATTGCTACTTCTATACAGGTTCGTAATTAAGTACTACTAGATATAAACACAGTGATATAAACAAGGATTAAAATAAAGCATACGCATAAAATCTCTTCAACCAGCAACACAGTGATATAAACAAGGATTAAATACTAGATATAAACATCGACGGAACCAAACAATAGTGTTCAACGTACCATTCCAGGCCACAAACTAATTAATTTGAAAGTACTAGCTCTTATGTAATCAAAAAACACAAAATAAACTAATCGGCACATCTAGTCCGCACCACATCTCTTCAAGCAGCACCTTCAGTCCGTCAGCTAGCTCCATGCATCGTCCTGCACCACCACCTTGCTTGGGTCTACCTCCATGCATCCTGCATCACGACAACCTTGCTTGGACCACCGTCATTGTTTTCAGCAGCGATTAGTTTATGGCATCATCAAATATGGAGTAATTTTTCTAGATCATTTGGGGCCGAAAAATAGTTAACACGCTATATATGAGGAGAAAGATTAGGATATTATATGCTACATGCGCCGTGGACAACATATCCGATGCTTCATTATTCTGGTCGCCAGGATCATTCTGCCCCAAGTCATCTGGGGTAGCAGGCGGAGGACCTTGATCATCAAGATAACGACTAGGCAAGACTGGTCCGTGGTAAGGGTGGGGGTTGCCATTTAAAGGCGAAGGTTCCTCCTCATCACCCGGAAGGTGGTCTAGAAAATCAAGACCTAGGACGTAAACTGGTACAGTCCATGAACGTCCTTCCCCGCCGACTTCGTTGCCTCTCCTGAGAACAAGGCTTCAAGGGATGTCAAGTGGATTATCCAGTCCGTGCAATAATAACATCGCGAGTCTCGCGACTGTTCAGATTTTTGCAAGAAAACAACATGACAAAACATGAAAAGAAAAAATATCAAAAAAAAACAAGAGAAACACAACATCACGACTGGAGAAGTTTTTTGATTCACGCACGAAGTGGGTTAAAGGTTAAAACTTGGCGTCGTTAAAGGAGATGTTTTTCGATAAAAGGAGAATTTTTTGATAATACATCAGACACATTGTTCATGAACATAAAAGACATATTACATTAACATACTACCAACACATATATTACAAACAAGAGTAAAGAAAACATGGACCAAAAACACGTAGAAACAAGAACAAAACTACTCCTAATCCTATTCTACTCGGAGGCCTCGTCCACCTCCGCCGCCGCGCGCGCCATGGCTGACGCATCCTCCGGCGGCTCCGCCTCCGCCTCCGACGGTAGCGGTGACTCCTCTTCCGTCTCCACACCGAGCTTACAGGCGATGCTGTGCAGAATCTTCCAGCGGCCCTGTACCCCAGCAACCTTCTCGATCGTCTCGTGGAGGGCGTCAAGACGAGCGGCCACAAAGCTTAACCCGAACAAGTACTAGCCGGCGGAGTCCATGGTGGGGAGCTGGGGAAGCCTCCCAAGACCCAGACGGCGACAGATGAGAGATGTATTGTTAAATACATCCCGTGACATTGTGTCCAGCGCTCTTGCATATTCGACGGTGGAAGACACATCGTCTTCGACATCTTTAATTCGGCGCGTTAATTCATCGATGCGGGCGGTAAAGAGGCGGACAGTCTCCTAAAACCAGTCGGGCTGAGGAGATGCAGGCGTCGCCATCAATTCCACCGGCGTTGCCAGCGGCGATGGAAACAGAGAAGGAGGTTCGGAGGACGTCGATGGCCTAGAGCGCTTCGGCGGGGGGCTACCCATTTGTGTGGCGACGAAGGTGCAGAGAAAGAGCGAGAGGTGGTCGACAGTGGCGGGGGGAGAGAAGTTTGGAGCCTAGGATCTAAGGAGCGGTGCGGCGGAGAAGCAAGAGAATGGTGAGCCTTTATAGCGGGTCGTCGTCTAATAGTGGGCGTGTGGTGAGGGGTCCCTCGGCGTCGGTTTTTCACAAGCGGTTTTTAAGTTTATCTCAGGCGGGTTTTACTTACCAACCGCCTAATAAGATATTTAGTCAAGAATATTAATTAAGAAGAAGTAAATATCTTCATAGGCGGTTGGTACTTACTAACCGTCAAGGAAGATTTTTATCTCATACGGGTATTACTTACCAACCGCCTGAGATAATACCCGATATTGTTCTTCAGTTTCCTTATCCCCTGCTTCTTTTTTATTTAGATTCCAATATAAATACTCAAACATGTTTAGATTCTGCAAATTGTGTCCAAATTCGATGATTCTTTCTTCTATATTTGTATAAAATTAACATCTACCACCCGAACAAAATATTTTAAAACTTGTATAGCTGACATTGTAATGTTTTGGTAAATATCAAATGAGTTTCTACTCACATATTATTCAAATTTGTGTATCTCATAAAAAAAAGATCCTTCACTCAAATTTGTTTGTATGAACATATTTGTATAATTTATACATGTATGAATTTTGTTAATCTTTTTAAAAGCATTCCAACATGTCAAACTTCAAATTATCCATCATTCTAACTAAATGCTCCTATACATATGAGGCATTCATCAAATTATGAACACACATTGATTCAAAAAAATTTAAAAATCTGAAAAAAAAAATCATAGAGGTTGGTATGATGAGTAAAAATGTTCACTGAAAAATAAATGAAAAAGGCATTATATTCATCAAGATACAAAAATGAAAATTAGCATTTGTTGTATGTTTTTTATGTTCTGACCAATTTCAAAAGATTTATGAAGTGAAATTTAATGGTAAACTTTACTTATCAATAATATTACAAGAAAGTGGAATTTTTCCTTTTTAAAGGACCCACATTTAATGAAGAATATTAATTAAGAAGAAATAAATATCTTCACAGACGGTTGGTACTTAATAACCTCTCATAAGATTTTTATCTCGGACGGGTATTACTTACCAACCGCCTGAGATAATCTTCTTCTCAGACGAGTTTGAATTACCAACCGCCTGAGATAATTACCTTATGATACCCGAGTCTGAGGAACACGATGAACACACTACACATTCATTCATTCACACAGTTGAAGAACATATAAGATACTCATTCATTAACAATATTCAATCACACATCTCACAAAAGAACACACAAGATACACAGTATTTACACAAGAACACACAAGAACACACAAGATACACAAGTAATATTCAATCACATAGATGAAAAAGATAGATTTCATTCATTAACAATATTTACAAAATAGAAGCAACCAAAAACAACAAAGAAAACTAATTAAATCCTACTCCTACTCCTAATCCTCCTCCTCCTCGTCCTCTGGCGGCGACTCTGGCGCCGGTGCAATAGGAGACAGGGCCGGTTGCACTGGCTGCACCGGCGGTGCAACCCCGAGGTTGCTAGCTGTCGCCTCCACCAGCGTTCTGCGGCCCTCGGGGCCAAGATCCTGGGCCATCATCGCGAACGGAATGTCGAGACAATCAGCCACCCCCGTGAGGGCGTAGAGGTAGTGGCCGATGGTACCCATTCTAGGATACTCTGGAAGGGTACCCAGCCCCAAGGCACTCATGGCGCGAGACGTATTGTTGTACGCCTCTCGTGCCACGAGGAGGCGCTGCTGGGTGTTCATCCTCTCGGGGGAGCTGCAACATGGTTTCTTGCAAGGTGGCTCCCTCGAAGGGCTTGGCGGCGAAAGGTCAGCCATAGTGGTGTTGGGTCGTCGGAGCAGAGGAAGACGAAGAAAAGAAGAGGATTCAAAGTGAGCGACGCACTTGTGGAGAACTAACGGGTGATAGCGCGTCTTTAAGGCCGCGCGGAGTGGAAGATGGAGCAGTTGGTTTACCGCGCATTGAAAGGTCGTGCCTCGGGGAAAAGAAAGGTTGTGCACGGTCTTCGACACGTCTTCATAGGCGGTTGGTGAGGGGTCTTTATGTAGGCGTTCATCAAATTATGAACACACATTGATTCAAAAAAATTTAAAAGAATCTAAAAAATTCATAGAGGTTGGTATGATGAGTAAAAATGTCCACTGAAAAAATAAATGAAAAAAGCATTATATTCATCAAGATAGAAAAAATGAAAAATAGCATTTGTTGTATATTTTTTATGTTCTAACCAATTCAAATGATTTATGAAGTGAAATTTAATGGTAACCTTTACATATCAATAATATTACAAGAAAGTGGAATTTTGCCTTTTTAAAGGACCCACATTTAATCAAGAATATTAATTAAGAAGAAGTAAATATCTTCTCAGGCGGTTGGTAAGTAAAACCCGTCTGGGGTGACCATCTTCTTAGGCGGTCGGTACTTAAAATCTGCCTGAGAAAATTGGAGTTTATGTATACCCCTCGACAGCGTAGGAAAAACCTAACCAGGGCGAAACACTTAGACGCCGTTAGGCTGCCAAAATTTCATTTGCCGCCAAGTGTTCGCCCTCGTCACTTCCAGGTACGCCGCCGAGCTTTGCCCTCGTCACTTCCAGGTACGCCCTCATCGCTGAAAAAGAGTATCTCTTCTCGCCTGCAGCTACCTCGCCTCGCCTCACCTCACCATCCAAATCCAAGTGCCACACTTTGCGATTCTTGATACTAGAAAAAGGCTGGAGGATTTGCTTTTTGTCCCTTGCTTGATCAGTTATAGGTCCGGAGCTAGGCGATGCCTAGTAAACCTCAAGAACATGGTCGCCACTCTGAACGAAGCTAGCCTATTTAGAATAAGAAGATAAAATTGCCATTGCTGGTGAGCAACTTTAACATGCTTGTCACCCTCGCAATGTATAGGAACCTTTTGGTCAGTCACCTTAAACCCTAGAATGCCTTATCAAATCCTAGAATGCTTCCATCTTTTTCTTCATGCAACACTTCATGTAGAGTTAATATGTCATTTATTATATTTTTTGTCTTATTAGTTCTAGCATGGAAAGCCCTAACAAGACTGGTCCTAGTAGTAACAATAAAGAAGACAATATGGAGTTTACTGACTCCAGCAATTCAGGCTCCTATCACAGTCCATCGGATCCTTTTCTGAATATAAAAATTAAAAAGACTTCAGTGGATCTAGACCCGGAATATGATCCCGCCGACGAGGTATGGATCAAGAATCTTAACTTTGGCAGTTCAAGTTAATGTTGGTTGTCAAGTATAAGAAGTCTTATAAGTTTTTTCTACCTAGATTAATCGCGAAGACAATGAGGTGACATCGGCTCCTAAAACCACAGAAGGTTCTCCAATGGATGAATCCTCAACTTCACTCAAGCGGAAACGAGGGCAACGAGGTCCCAATAAGGGTCCATTGGACCGCATCATGTACATAACAAGGGTCGGTCCAGGTGGGCTTCCCCAAGAACCACTGGATTCAGTTACCAAGTATCGTAATGTATGTGGTTTTCTTGTTAGGGAGGTTGTGCCGATCACAATCGATAATTGGAGGAAATTACCCGAGTAGACCAAGAATGAGTTGTGGGAAAGGATAAAGAAACAATTCAAGTTCCTGAAAGGCACAGAAGAAGCTATAAAGAAAGCAACATTAGTCTCTTGCGGCAAGAAGTTTCGATGCTGGAAGAGTGAAATGAATGCTTATGTTAAGGCCGATATGGTCCCTAGCCCGAGGAAGATGGAAAAATCACACAAGCTCTGTGGCAAGAGTTTGTTCGTCAAAAGAGCACACCTGATGCTAAAGCTCTAAGTGCAACTAGGTCAGAGCTTGCAAAAAAGAACAAATACCATCATCGCTTGGGGTCTGCCGGATATGCCCCCAAAGTCCAGAAATGGAATAAGATATTAGACAAAATTACCAGTATGGGCAATCCTCACCCATTAGAAGGGTGCGATGAGCGAACTCAATGCTGGGTCTTTGCTCGGTCAGGTTTGACCAGCGAGGGCAAACTTGAAAATCCTGACTCTCTGAATGAAGTAGAGGATAAAATGAAAGAAGTAATTGAAAATCAATAGAAGGGTCTCTTCAAGCCAAAGAGGGAGAATGACCAACTTATCGCTATCTTAGGAAACCCTGAACACAGCGGACGGGTTCGAGCGATCTCTTCTCAAATGTCTTGGCTAGATGGTTTCCCTAAAGATAAAGACCCATATAGAAGACATGATAAGTTTAAGAAAACACTTGATGAAACGATTGCTCAAAAGGTCAAAGAAAATATGCAAGAAATAATGGAACAACTTAGACAATCGGGACAATTAGTGGCACCAAGTACAGTGATGGTTCCGATGCAAAAGGAGCAATTAGTATCTGCAACTGCCTACCCTAGCAGCGTTGGTTCTGTGCCAGGCTCAGGTTCAACCCATAAGTTCCCTGTCGATGATATTGCTAATGAAAAATCTTGTCGTCTTCTTGTCCCGATAGGCAAAGCAGGGAACAAAACCAAACAGGTTGCCACTGCTATGGCAAAGCCTGATCGTGACTTCAACAGGAATCCACTTCTGTTGTATTATGCTGTGGTGCAAGTTCTTCAGATCATTGATAATGATTATGAAGATTACGAAATAGACCATGTCACACCTGAGGGGATCGCGACTCTGGGGCAGGCTGTCAACCAATTAATCCTTTGGCACCGATGCGATATCGTGTTGGACGATGAGCCAATTTCTAGCCCCGTCGCATCTCCAAATACTGCAACCCCATCTTCTAAGGTGAAAGTGCATGAAGATCCACTCCCAATCCAGGAAGATCCACTCCCCCTATGTCTCAGCAAGGATGATATCCAAGAGCAACAAGTTGGACAACAACTTTAAGCAGTACCAGAACAAGTTGTTGCTAGTAAAGAGCAACCAGTTGAGCAACAGCTTGAAGTAGTACTAGAGCCAAATGCTGGGAGTAAAGAGCAATCATTTGAACAACAGGTTCAACAACAAGCCAGTGTCCAACTTCCGACGACTACTCCTCGATCATCAGTGCCTATCAAAGTTATCTCATACGAAAATAAGAAACCTTCATCAGAAGTGTCAAAATATTTGGAAACTATGAAGGAAAATATTATAAAATTGAGTGCATCTCGTTCTTCTCATGAGCCATCATTAGGAGATATCGAGTAGTGGGAAGAAGACGGTGTCATGTATAATCGGCGGACGGCTTTAGTTAAACCAGGAGTTCAAATATACAAGCTTGAGGATGTTCCTCCTGAATTTAAGGATGGGAAGCCGTTCATGACATCCGTACAACTTAGCAAACAACCTGTCCAGCTCATAAGAATGCATGAGTGGTACATCCTTGCCAGCACAAAATATGGTCTTAATTGCATCACATTTCGTATTCCAAAAGAAGCATTCTAGAGCACTGGAATGGATAGACGAGTCATTTTATTTGAAGAGTTGCGTGCCCTTTTCCATCGAGGCATGCTCGAAATCAACCTGATGCTCGTCTGGTGCTTGTAAGTGCTCTAATATTTTGTATTTGCTTTTCTTACTACACGCATACGCATTTCATGAGATTATAACAATTCTGGACTTCTTCAATAGGATGCAATACATGGATAATGAAAAGTTGGAGTGCAAGATAGGTATCCTTGACCCTACTAGGATTGCAAAGGTGCTATTCGACGTCCAGGCGGATCGAGACTCAGCACAGTTCAAACACATGAAATTTTTTTTTTGAAAAAGCAATCGCAAAACTTAAGAAGGATAAAAGGACAGAAGTTGCAGCTTACATAGGACATGCGATGTTTAACTTTGTCAGAGACAGCAAGGACCTCGTAAAGGCTCCGTACCACTTTGAGTAAGTTCGACACATGACATTAAAATAGAAATTATTGGTAATTGTTAACATGTGTGTTGGTATGTTTGCAGTAATCACTACATAATGATCTTCATCAAGCCAACGCAGGGAATGGCAACAGTCTTGGACTCGACCGATTTCTCACTAGATCGTTACAAAGATTTCCTTTCCATTTTGAAACTATACGTTTATTCAATAATTTTAATTTACGCACATTTAGAATGTGTTGACAAGTTTTATATGACATTTCTTGTATTAAAGCGCTTGGCGGTTTTATGCGGATCGGCTTGGCGGTGAGAGACCTTCCAATACGAATGCATTGGACATTAAAACGTATTATGCTTGTCCGAAGCAGCCTGCTGGGAGTGTCTTATGTGGGTATTATGTATGCGAGCATCTTCGGACCGCCGACGTATATAGAGTGAATCGTGAGGTTGTAAGTTATCCTTAATGTCGATACCTTATTTTCTTACTTTTGTGTTTCATTTTCATTGTAACTAGCATAGTTTAATACTTATATTCTCTGTTGTTCAATATTACCAGAAACATTATTTTCATATTTTGATTCCAACTTCAAAATTCAATTGCTCATAGTACAACTGCTCCAAAGATACCAAATAAATTCATGTATACTCTCACTTTGATCTATACTTTGAGATTGTTCAAACCAATACATTCTAAACCTTGTTATGTGTTATATTGCAGCACACGAAGAATCTGAACGAAGAATGGCCGGTTTGTAGAAGTATTCCTAGTGGAGGAGCCGACAGGATTGCTGCTGAACTCTGTCAATTCATTCGTCACGAAATTTTGCACAAAAGAGGGGAGTTCTTTGATGAGGATGGTGCAGCAGCTGATGTGCCAGAACTTTGCGACTATGCCAATAGAAACAATTCTTAGTGAAAACTTGTAAACTTTGAGATGAATTGTATCTGTAACTTGTACATTTGTATATTGTTTTAGTGAAATTGACTTCTGTGATGATAATATTGTTGACTTTTCTTCTGTGATGATATTATTGATTTTTTTCTGTGATTATATTGAATTGACCTGGAAATTAGAAATAACAGCAGTAGTACTGCATAGTTATACCTTATCACAGGCGGTTATTAACCAAAGGCTAGGCATGTCTGTGAAAAAAAATTATCACAGACGGCTAGGTACAAGTAAAGAACCATTTGTAATAACCTAATTATCTTAGGCAGTTACTATTATGGTAGAAACCGGCTGCGGTAAAAGGTCTTAATAGACGGCTTGATGTAGGTAAACATCCGTATGTGATAACACCATTATCAGAGGCGGTTAGTTATGCTGCAAGACCCGACCCTGATAAGACAATTATCACAGGCGGATATATATGCTGCACGGTCCCAACGGTTCGACGCGTCCCATCGGCATAAGAGAAAATTAACACGTGTATGCCACATGAGGTCTACGGAGAAGTTAAGAAGTCGTGGTGCAGGGACGCGTGTGTGACGTCGTCGGTTATGTACAAGCACATAACTTTTGCACTCCTTTCTTCTTCTTCTTCCATCGTTCCACCTCCTAGCCCGGCGCCGACGAACCACCACAGCCATGGCCAACCTTCCGCCTCCTAGCCCGCCGAGGCAGCCACCCTGCAAGCGGATATGCTGCACCTCCCCCGAGAGGGTGAACGACAACCAGCGCCTCATTATGGCGCAAGAGGCGTACAACAGTACGTCTAGGTCCTTGGACGCCTTGGGTCTTGGTACCCTTCCCGAGTTTTCGGGAATGGATAACACCGGCCGCTACCTCTACGCCCCCACGGGTGTGGCCGATCGCCTGGACATCTTGTCCGGGATGATGGCCCAGGAGCTCGGCGCCGAGGGCCGTAGTGCCCTGGTGGTGGCGACGGAGAGGAACTTCCGTCGCGACGGGGTTCCACCACCGGTGCAGCCGGAGCCACCGGTGCAGCCGGAGCAATCGGCTCAGCCGGAGCAGTCGGCCCACTGTCCTGCTGCATCGTCGCCGGAGGAGGAGTAGGAGGAGGAGGAGGAGGAGGAGGAGGAGGAGGAGGAGGAGGAGGAGGAGGAGGACGACGACGATTACGACGACGATGACGACGACGATGACGACGGCGACGACGACGGCGAGCACCACCACCACGACGACGACTACGATGAGGAGGATCGCTTGTCGTGGTTTGAGAAGTTGGGGGAGAGGGCGGAGGAGGCGAGGCCGGCAGAGTAGTTTTTAGGAGTTCTTGTACATATTTCTTTTGTAGTTTTGGGAGTTATTGTACATGTTTAGCTTCAATTCTGTTCTTGTACATATTTCTTGTGTTTTGTAATATATATGTGTTCATTTGTGTCAATGAATACTGGTGTGTTAGAATTTCTGGATATCAATCAAGTGAATGTGCTCTAAGTTTAGTGATGTGTTAATCTGTCACAAGTGAACCAAGCAAATTGGACAAAAACAAAAGATATTAGGGTTTGAAGCTCGTCTCAATTTGTAATTGCAAAGCTAAAGGAGACAAACAATGACTTTAAGCGCGTCTCACATCGCTTTGTGATCGATGGACATCCGATCTGTTGCCCATCGTTGTCTCCTATTTAGGTTTCTTACGTAGTGTAATTGGTTGATCATGTTTGCGGTCCGTGCATGTTAGACATAGCTAGAATTAAAACACCTCAGTCCTCGGTCATGTTTAACAACACTAACATGCATGCATATATATATATACCTCAAACAATACATGACGATCTTTCAAAAAAAAGAGAAAACACACGTATAACATCATCAAACATGATTGTGGATTGAGGTTGCACATGCATGTTGAACATAGAACAGAAATTGTATTAGACAACAGACAGAGAAGAAAAGAACATATGGAACAGGTGCAAAGGATTAGTCCCACCGCGGAAAGTTGAGGTCAGTGCACCAACGTTATAAGGCATGGCGCACAGTTGCAGTTAAAAATCCGAATGAAAATAATGCGTGCAGGACTAGGCCCATGTTCGCTGCAAGGCGTCCCCTCGCAAGGACGCGCGGTCACGAAGTTGGCTTAGGCGTGTACGGACGGATTTTTTTTATATAACGAAAAAATTGTTTTTCACCGCGTGTAAATTTACTCCTAATGGGACGCGTTGAGCCGTTGGGACCGAGAGGATGCAAACCGCGGTTTCGAGGAAACCGGGGCCACCGACCGGTTCATAATTAAGTGTGGTTTCCTCTAGCGTCCGATCATCTCGACACGCCCTCTTAGAAGACGACCCGCTATAAAGGCTCACCATCCTCTTGCTTCTCCGCCGCACCACTCCTTAGATCCTAGCCTCTAAACTTCTTCCCCCGCCACCGTCGACCACCTGTCGCTCTTTCTCTGCACCTCCGTCGCCACACAAATGGGTAGCCCCGCACTGAAGCGCTCTAGGCCATCGACGTCCTCCGAACCTCCTTCTCCGTTTCCAACGCCGACGGCAATGCCGGTGAAACTGATGGCGGCGCCCGCATCTTCGCCCACGGCGCCTGCACTTCCTCATCCCGGTTGGGTTGAGCAGACTCTCAGACTCCTCACCGACCGCATCGACGAACTCAATCGGCGCCTTAAGGTGGCCATCGACGCCAAGTCCGCCGCTGCTCATAGCGCCCTAGCGCTCAATGCAGTGGTGCGGAAGGTCTTTTCTGACACAGATCGCTCGTGTCGCCGTCTGGGTCTTGGGACCCTTCCCCTCCACACGAGCATGGACATCGCGGGCCACTACTGCTACGGGTTGATGATTGTGGCCGGTCGTCTCGACGCCCTCCACGAGACGATCGCGGACGTTGCTGGGGTAGAGGGCCTCCTGAAGATTAAGCATCGCGTCACCGGAAAGCTTCGGACTGTGACGGAGGTTGAGGAGTATGAGGCGGCTTGGGCAACGGCGGCAGCGGAGGAGGCAAAGCAGGAGGCATCTCTTGAGGCGGTGGTGGACACGGCTATGGAGGCGGCGGCAGCGGCGGAGGAGGAGCAGGAGGAGGCGGTAGCGGCGGCGGAGGCGGAGGCAGAGGCAGCAGCGGCGGCGGCAGCGGCGGAGGAGGAGGAGGAGAAGGCGGCACCAGCGGCGGAGGCGGAGGAGGAGGACGTGGTTTTCTCCCCGTAGAGTTGTATTAGGAGTAGTTTATCTATTTCGTGATCTCTGAGTAGAGTAGTATTAGGTGTAGTATATCTTGTTCTTGTTGTCTACTACGTGTTTTCCTATTACTTGTTTGTTAATGAAATATGTATTTATGTTCATGAACAATGTGTTCTATATATGCAGTATCGAAAACTTCTTTTATCGAAAACATCTCCTATATGTTTGTAACTTGGGACCGTCTATATTTCTTGTGGCTGAATGAATCCAGTAAACATTATCCTTACAAGTAATAGAACTAACAAAAGACATGATGCATAATTAACTTGATTAGGAAATTATGTCATCTAAATTGCTAACTAGTCCATCGCCTGATGCAACAGGTGCATGAAAAGTAATTTATCCATTGTAACTAATATCCGATGACATTGTTGATATATATATCGTATGTACCTGTTATACTCGTATCACAGGCGGCTTTGGATCGACGGCCTGAAGATTAGACATCACAGGGGAAAATGTTTTTTTGTAGTAGTAGTATATACTCTGTATATGTTATCATTTCATTGCGACGAATGTTATATATAAAATGCTGATTGTTTACCTTTTACTAGACCATGGATTTTCCGTCCTCCTTTTTCGTTGACTTGGGTGTTCTGTATTTGCATGTCGTTTGCATTAGCACAATGATACATTTGGCGATTCATATTTTTGTTCGTATTTTTTTGGAATGTCCCACTACCACATGACTGCTTTTACATCTCCATGAAAACAAAGATGAACGGCAGGTAGCAGTCCCTCGAAAAAATTTTCGTTCTTCTTGGCATGAACAATTGAGATTTTCACAATTGAAACTTCACTCCGTGCGCCCAAAATTCCAGTCCCGCCCATTTGTAGCTAGCCATGACGAATATAAATGTGCATCTCCCTCTAATCCCGCAGTGTCTTCCGTTCCCGGCACACATGTTCTCCTCTTAGTGTTGTGTTCCAAACTTGCATTCCTAAGAAATTCCCGTGTGAGTGGTAGTGGTGACTGTGGGTACAACGTTGAGCGACCAAGTTTGAGGGGCTCTACCGAACCTCTTCGTCGCCGACCCTACCCTGCGACATCCCAGACTCCAGTTTTGTGCTACGTAAGTTCTACACAATCCATGTCGTCTTTTTATAGAGCTACTCCCTCCTTATCGCTTTAGTTGTCGTCCCAACAACTGCAGCCAGTTCATTCCTAGTTGTCGTCCCAACTCCTTATATGCTCTTATGTTTCATGAATGTCTAGTATAAAATCTGATTAATGGTGCAATCGTGCAATCAACTATCCTCAATCGTTAGATCTGCATCCTACAGTCGATTCATCTTTTTATTTTACCCTAGCATCTGATTGCATTCTACTTTTTTCCATATATAAAATACACTACACCTCTGCCCCGAAATAAATGTCGCTCCGACAGTTTATGGTAGTATATTTCTAGTACATTTCCATGTCAGGAAAGATAACTATTAAAAACCGCATGTACTATGTAATTTCTTGATTTAGAAGTAAATGACGCCAGGTTTATCTTATCAACCAATCCCAATGTTGTACTTTCATTCCTGTGTTCCAAACATGTATTCCTAAGATTTTCAGTTCCCATGGTTTGTACACGTTTTTCTTGTTTTTCTTTCTCGGATTATACGGTTTTTTTCCTACTCCTTCATTTCTAATTCCTCCATTCAAAACAAACATTTTCAGTTCATAGCAACCACACCGCCTGATCTAAAATACACATCCTCATGTAATATGATGTTATCACTGTTACTTACTATATATACTCTTTACTTTAGGAACAAGACACAAACCGTCATATCATCTACAAGTAATCGTGATGGGCAACAAGCACTTGGTATAACTATAAATGTTTTTACTATCAAAATACACATATTTATAACACGTTAATTCCTTTGCATTGTATGCAGAGAATGTTGCAGCACCTGATGCTCAGGAACCCTGAGATTCGTCATCCCATGTTGGTACTACGAGTATAAATATGTACCAGTCTCTACTAAACATTTTAGCATTGCGATTGTAGTTTCCTAGTCCCAGTTAATAGTTAATCAGTATATGTGATGGCGTGATTTATTGATGCCTACACACGCACGATGGGCTCTCTCGCCGCCGGCCACTCCGGCACCGGCGACCACACCCTGCTGCTGCTCACTTCAGTGTTCTCCCCGACGCGTCTCCCTCCACCATCGCCATGTCCCATCCTTCGCGTGTCATGATGACCCCGCCACCCGCAAACCCCTTTCGCCGCCAGTCACTCCGGCACCGGCCGGTGCCCACGCCCTGCTGGTGAGTATATGTGATGGTGTGATTTATTGATGCCTACACGCGCACGTTGGGCTCTCTCGCTGCCGCCACTCCGGCACCGGCAACCACGCCCTGCTGCTGCTCACTTCAGTGTCCTCAAAAACACGTCTCCCTCGACCATCACCACGTCCCATCCTTCGCGTGTCATGATGACCCCGCCACCCGCAAACCCATGTCGCCGCCGGTCACTCCAGCACCGGCCGGCGCCCACGCCCTGCTGGTGGTCACTTCACTGTCCTCCCTGACGCGTCTCCCGCCATCTCCACATCCCATCTTTCGCGTGCCATGACGACCCCGCCGCCCGCAAACCCCTGGCCATTACGGCGTACCTACATGCTATGCCCCATATGACATGGCATACCCTGGAAAAAATAGTCCAATATCATTAACCCCTGTCCACTAAGAAATTTTAGTATCATATAGTTTAGAGATGCAAGATGCATGTACATGAGGGTTCATTGCTGCTTATATGATCTCAATTCTGTTTTCTACATTGCCAAATGCGTTGCTGATGTCTGGTAATTAACGCAAGATTATATTCATGTATCCGTTCTAGTAGCACTTTAGGGCGAGATGCTAACATGCAGAGCAAAATATCAGTATGCAATCCAACCTAAATTTAATTCATAGATCCGCCACACTGTCCTCCTAGCCTCGAGACTCGCTCCAGGGTGATATCAATGGACGCAGATCACCTGACTTATACATTTTTACTGCACACGATGCAGTAAAGAACCAACGAAATCACACTGTTGGATCTTTACTACATCTCCTGCAGTAAAAACTTAAGTCACGTGAGATCACCGGTGTGATCTGGACATCGATCCTCTGACTTAAATGTGGTCACTGCACTGCCAGACCGAACCCTAGCTTTGTTAAACGTCGCAAGATGCCCGCCTCATCTGTCTTGCATCCTCTACCTGCTAATACCGCTGACGTCCATGACTCGCCCTGCCACCAATTCACCTCGAGACGCGCTCCTGCTGATGTCGGTCAGACCGAACCGGTAGTACTGCAGAGGATGAGCACCCGGCGAACCCTCTCTTTCTCTAGCATCGCCAGCTACTGTCTTGCCTGCTTCGCAGCTGGACTGAAAATCCCCTGTAGTACTACGGGTGTTGTAGCGCCACTGACTACTGCCTGATGTCTGATTGTAGGGTATGAACAGCAACAAAGAAGTCAACAAGTCTATGCATCACCCAATATGGAGCAAAATGTTGTTGCGACGCGGTGTTCCCACGCTCGTATTTGCCGCACTCGTCCTGAAGATGGTAAAACATCAGACTTCTTCTTCTTTCACACTATTTGTACATGATACTAGGCCTAGTCAGTTGCTAATTTGCTTTAAACGTTTACCGTTTAAATGACACTAACAGAAGGAAAGAAGTTTGGAAGAGGGGTGGCTAAAGGACTTAAGGTTGCTAAATTGCGCTATCTAGCATCTGCAAATAGAACAAATGATCAGAATCGAAAGCTACAAATTCAGTGGTCCGATAGGTTGGGTGCTGCGGTTTGTCCTAATCAGCGGCCCTTTGTCGATGATGTGGTTATTACAACAAAAAAATGCACCCCTCGCTGGTGTAAGGAAGTGGGCAGAGGTTGGCGATACTTCAAAGAGCGATATAGTGAGAGACATTCTGGTTAGTGTTGTGACACCCCACATAAGTATTTTTTTTCTAGCGACCTCCATCTTGTACGTTTATAACAGTGTGATATACAATGTACAGAATGCCTGGGACTTGGAGGACACAGATGATACCAAAAGAAAAATATTGAAGATTGCTGGTGAGCGCTACAAGGGGTGGCAATCAACATTGCATGCCACCTATAAGAAGTATTCGACCGATGAGGAATGTATACAAAACAAGCCTGTTGACGTAGCAGATTCCGATTGGTTGGCGCTTATGGACTATTTTGAGTCCGAGCGATTCAAGGTCAGCTAGCTTTCTAATACCTTCATATCCTACAAAAACTATTTGATAACACCCATTCGTGAAATTAATTCTTAAAATTGCAGTCAATAAGCAGAACCAATTCACAAAATCGAAGTACTGAAAAGACAAAACACTTGCTTGGCTCGAAATCCTACGCCCAACTTAGTTACGAGAAGGTATGAAAACTAAATCATGCTTTTACTTTGCACTGCAATCATTCAATCAAATTTTACTTGTATTTGATGTAGCGAGACCCAAAGACCGGAAAAGAACCCGATGACATAGAACTGTGGGAGGCAAGCCATGTGAAGAATGGTCAATGGGCAAACGAGCAGGCAGAAGCTGTATATGTGAGAAACACTTCAAACAGTCCCCATTTAAATAAATATTTGCAATGTACATGTGACTTTTCTTTTTGTATATAGACTCAGGCACGTGCCCAAATCAACGTCAAGGAAGCTAAGCTGGGAGTCCCAATCCCAGATGAGGAAAGAAACAACATCTTCCAGCTTACTTATATATCCGCAACCGGTTCTGGAGGATCACAGTTTCAGGGGCGTGGTTATATGGCTAAACCTAATGTTTCTAAAAGACTGTGTATCCAGATGTCTGACCAGCTCGACCAGCAAGTTCGATCCTTGCAAAATAGAAATGAAGACCTCAGCTCTCAGGTGCAAGAGATGGAAGGAAGAAATGATTATATGACCTCCCAGATGGATGGCTTCATCCAAACAAATGAACAGCTCAACCAGGAAGTCCAGGCTTTACATGATCAGATGGCAGCCAATTCTGCACGGCAAGAAAAGGAGCTAGCAGACATGCGCAGAATGATGGAGAGCTTGCAACATCAACAACGGCTAGCAGCAACTCCACAAAAGGCTTCTGCTCACACCAAGTTGAAGCTGGATGTTCAAGAAACTATTCCTAATACTACAACTCGTCGTGGTGCTATTTTAATGGGTACAATGTTGCAACCTGAAAAAACTGTAAATAACGTCGTCTCGCAACGACGCAGGGGTCCTTGAGCGTTGCATCAATTGCTGGATGTTTGTTGTTAAGTCGACAGACGTATCGTGTGCGAATAAATTGATTCTGTTTCCACTCATTTTCAAACCTGGTGCATTAGGATTCTAGTGCCGCTAATTATAAAACGTGGCATTAACAGATTATTGCGACAAAAATAAATTGTTGCAATAGGAAGCTAGCTATTGCCACAAATTATAAAATGTTGCACTACAAACATTTGGCTACGACCAAAAAAGCGTTGCACTAGACTGCTATTGCCAACACCCAGAGAACATCGCATTACGACCCTGTTGCAACATATTTGAATATGTTGCATTACAAACCTATTGCCACATATCAGAAATCGTTGCAATACAATATTTTTGTCACGGTTTTGAAATCGTTACAATACCGTACTATTCGCCATGAACGTGAAATCGTTGCATTACCGTATTATTGGCCACGGCTGTGAAATCGTCGTGATACCATATTGAGTGTGAAATCGTCGCGATACCGTACTATTCGCCACGGAAGTTAAATCAGTGCAACACCGTAGTATTCGCCACGAATGTGAAAACGTCGCGATACGATATTATTCGCCACGAGTGTGAAATTGTCGCGATACCGTACTATTCGCCACGGATGTGAAAACGTCGCGATACCATATTATTCGCCACGAGTGTGAAATCATCGCGATACCATACTATTCGCCACGGATGTGAAATCGTTGCAATACCATACTATTCGCCACGAATGTAAAAACGTTGCCATACCGTACTATTCGCTACGGATGTGAAATCGTTGCAACACCGTACTATTCGCCGCGAATGTGAAAACGTCGCGATACCATACTATTCGCCACGAGTATGAAATCGTCGTGATACCGTACTTATCGCCACAGATGTGAAATCGTCGCAAATAACGTACTATTCGTTGCAATATGTTAAATCGTCGCAATATGTTAAACCGTTGCAATACCATACTATTTGCCACGAAAGTGGAGTCTTTGCAATACCATACTTTTTGCCACGAATGTGGCATCATTGCAACACCGTTATTTTCGTCGCAATATGTTAAATCGTCGCAATACATTAAACCGTTGCAATACCATACTATTTGCCACGAACGCAGAGTCACAATACCATACTTTTTGCCATGAATGTGGCATCATTGCAACACCATTATTTTCATTGCAATACGTTAAATCGTCGCAATACGTTAAACCATTGCAATACCATACTATTTGCCACGAACGTGGAGTCATCGCAATACCATACTTTTTGCCACGAATGTGGCATCGTTGCAACACCGTTATTTTCGTTGCAATACGTTAAACCGTCGCAATACGTTAAACCGTTGCAATACCATACTATTTGCCACGAACGTGGAGTCATTGCAATACCATACTTTTTGCCACGAATGTGGCATCGTTGCAACACCGTTATTTTCGTTGCAATACGTTAAATCGTCGCAATACGTTAAACCGTTGCAATACCATACTATTTGCAACGAACGTGGAGTCGTTGCAGTACCATACTTTTTGCCATGAATGTGACATCATTGCAACACTGATATTTTTGTCGCAATACGTTAAACCGTTGCAATACCATACTATTTGCCACCAACGTGGAGTCGTTGCAATACCATACTATTTGCCACGGATGTCAAGTCGTCGCAATAACCTATTGCCATGGCTGTTATCGCCACGAGTCGGAAAAACTATCGCGGCGTTCTATTTCGTTGCGACAACAACCTATCGCGACGAATTTTGACCTATTGCAACGATTTTTTTTGTCGCAATAAACCGGAATCCTGGTAGTGTGTTGGCCCCCCGCCGGAGGGACCAATTGTTGATGACCTGGCGGCTGGGCCTTCGGAACCAATTTCGAAGGTCGGTACTTCTGCTGCAAGCACTTCCTCAGCGGCGGCCGGGGCTATCCCGGAGGTTGGCCCTAGTGCCGTGGAAGCTCAGGGTACCGCTCTCGTAGAGTGGGACCCAATTTTTGTTGTTGAAGATCCACTAGAGCCAGCGGAGATGACTCCGGCAGGTCCGTACCCGATCCCCCTATCGTTGTCTATCGACAACGCCTGCTCCAGCCTTCGCTAGGTTCAACTGGCCTTCTACCACGACAGCAAGGCCCTCGAGGAGGAGTGCCAAACCCTTTGGAGGTGTCGCAACTGACTCCATTTTGAGACCAAGCTGGCATAGTCGAGGTTGGCTGATGACAAGGAGTGGGTGCGAAGGGAGAAAGTCCGCCTGGAGTACTGGGGTAAGTTGTTGGATGAGAGGGAAAGCATGACGCGGACCCTCGACAACCAATACCAGGCCATATATGATCAGGCCAAGGCTGCCAATAGTGCACCTAATGAACGCCATGAAAGGCTCTCTGCCATCCACGATAGTCTCATCAAGCGCTGGGAGGCTCTTGAAGCTCAGGAAAAACGACTCGAAGATGAAGAGCAGAAATTCCTGGAGCTGCAAGACGACCTCGTGAAGAGGGAGGAGGAGCTTGTCCAAAAGACAGCTCCGGCTGACAAGAGCCTTGAAGAACGCACCAAGAAAATTGATGAGTGCAAGGAGGAGGAGAAGAAAGCCTGGGAGAGAGGGCAGGAACTCTACAAGTAGGAGAATGCCATCGCCGCTCGGGAGAAGAAAGTGCGGGGCTGGGAGAGAGATTTGGTCAAACGCCGGAATGAGATCCACCTCTGGGAGGAAGAGCTCAGCAAGCTCGAAAGGCAAGTTGCTGAAACGATTCAGCAGAATGCCAAAGAGGTGGAGCGTCTTGCTCGGGACAGCTCGGAGCTGGCGGCGGCCAAAAGATCCTTGGCGGAGATGCGTGGTGCAAGGGCTGTGGAGTCCCAACAAGTTTGGGACTTCCTAGGCAAGGCCAACGACGCGCTGACGCCAATGGGCTTCAGTCCCGTGCGTCCGGATGATCAGGGGCCAGAGCTGGACTAGGCGTTGGAGGCGCTAGGGTCAGCAGGCAACAAGCTCTCCAAGGTGGGCGATGTCATTGCGGACCAACTGGAAACGGAGGGTCAGTCCCTGGCGAAGAACATCGCAGAGTATGTGCTGACATGCTACACCAGCCGGGACCCTCAATTCCCTTTGGACCCGGTGCTTGAAGGTCCCATCGAAGGAGAGGGTGAAGCCGCCCAAGCCAACGTGTCGGAGGTGGCCCAGAAAGTTGCCCAATTCTTTCATAGGGTCTAGGATCGTCTCCCTGTAGCTCCCGCTTGTATTCTCTCTTCTTCTTCTCCAATTTTGTAATATCTTGTCTCCAGATGAATGAAATCCAAATTTTTGTGAATTCGAATTTCATTTTTTGTCCTCAACACCTTTGTCTCGCTTGGCCCCCTGATAGATGTACACAATTTGATTGTGAACATGTACCAAGAGGATGTACCAGTTGTTGAAGACTTGCATGCTTTGAACTTGTAGAATGTAGGTCTGAAGTCTTCGATAGTGTAGGCCCCCTGAGGCTGTCGGATCTTAGTGGCTCCGGCATTGACCATCGCCGGATCTTAGTAGCTCCGGAGCATTGATGGTTAATCCTCTGGGGTGTCGGAGTTTTGGTAGCTCCGGCAGTGACCTCCGTCAACACGTGTCGTGTCAACGTTAGACTCCACTTTAGAGTCTTTCCACCATCTTCACGTTGACGACTTGCCTCCTAGCTTTACCAGAACTGAGTAGCTCCAGAGATGCTCGATGTCAATGTTTTAACATTGACCAAAAGAAGCCTAGAGGATGTCGGAGCTTATTTATTTTTCCTGCACACTGAAGTCAAGAAAAATAGTAAAATCCGTTTCCTATCTACAACTTCATTGCAGCTTACTGTTCCCGAGAAATTTTTAGGTCGAGCACAATCCTAAATACAATCAAGAGCACTGTCTTGCTCCCTTCGGGTCCGACTGTTTCTGGACTTGCCTTACTTCAGCCTGTCGGGGTGTAGGTAGAGTGGGATACTTAGGGTGCAGGACCAGGCTAAGTTGATAGCACACTCCGGCCCTAGATTGGCTTGGCGGCATTCAGACAAGTAGGCCATTAACAATGCTTGAACCCGGAAGGATAGACAATGCAACTCGAATTGTACATGAACTGGTCGAACTAAAGTTTCATAAGAACTGCACAACTTTGTTATAGACAAGAAAGAGAAAAATAAAATATATTGAGCCTGTACAAAGTAAATGCACGTGGAGTCTGTTTTCACACAATGATGTCTTTCATTATAGGTCCGGGGTACAGGGGAAACAAGTACACTCTTATGGTATGGAACCAGGCTAAGTGTGTTTCATTTCTCGTTTGACCCAAGATAGCTAGCTACAGTTTTAGTTCTGAGACTGTGACAAATGTTGCATGGGCGTTGCGGACCTAATAGGGTAGGTCCGGCTGCCCTCCCGGAGGAGCTACCCGACTCTGTACAATGACTCTATAATATACACCATATGTAATTACAGACTCACCTCCATGATACTAAACGTAGAACTTACAGACGTGCTCAATGTTCCAAGGATTTGGGAGAGGTGTCCCATCCTCGGTTGCCAAGCGAACGCATCCGGGATGGGATACTTTGATCACTCGGAAGGGTCCCTCCCAGCTGGGGATGAGTTTGTTTAACCCTTCTCTGGATGTATTCTCCGTAGCACCAGATCTCCTTCCTTGAGCTGTCGGCTGTGAACATGCCGTTGGTGATAGCGTCGAAGAGCTTGGCAGTATCAGGCATTCCGAACAGTTGCTCGGCACCTTCCCTCTTCAAGGAGGTCAAGGTCTTCACGCCGGAGCTGGTCATGTGTGGCTTCGTCAGAGGTCCGGACCCGGGGCGACTCCAAGGTGATTTCCGGAGGAAGGACTGCTTCAGCTCTGTACACCAAGAAGAAGGGTGTCTCTCCAGTTGACCGGTTTGGAGTAGTCCTGTTGGCCCATAAAGTGGGCGGAAGCTCTTCAATCCAGTTGGCTCCATGCTTTTTCAGGCGCTCATATGTGCGCGTCTTGAGTCCTTTCAGGATTTTTGCATTTTCCCTCTCGACTTGGTCATTGCTTGCCGGATGAGCTACAGAAGCATAGCTGACTTGGATGCCGAGGTCTTCGCAGTATCCTTGGAAAGCAGAGCTTGTGAATTGGGTCCCATTATCTGTTATGATTTTGTTCGGGACTCCAAATCTGCATACTATGGACTGGAAGAAATTGATAGCTGATTGCTTGTTTATTGTCACAACTGGAGTTGCTTCCGGCCATTTGGTAAACTTTTCCATGGCGACATACAGGAACTTGTAACCTCCGACGACTCTTGGGAAAGGTCCCAAGATGTCCATCCCCCACACGGCGAAAGGCCAAGTAGGAGGTATCATTTGTAGAGGCTGAGCTGGTGTATGAATTTGCTTTGCATGGAACTGGCATGCTTTGCATTTCTTCACCAGCTCAGTTGCATCCTGGAGCATTGTAGGCCAGTAGAAGCCATGCCGGAAGGCTTTATCGACTAGCATGCGGGAAGACACGTGGTTCCCACACTCGCCTCCATGGATTTCTGCGAGGAGCTCGCAACCTTCTTCCCTTGTGATGCACCGCATTAGGACGCCGTTGGCACCGCACCGGTAGAGATCCCCTTCTACCAACGTGTATCTTTTAGCCAATCTGACTATCCGGTCAGTGGATACATCATCGTCAAGAAGGATATTGTCTTTCAAGTAGCTCCAGATCTCCAAGATCCATGCATCGGAGCTTGCTTTAGCATTTGAGTCTTGCGTGCTGGGTTGCTCGGAGCTTCCTGCAGCACCTACGACCCTCGATGTTAACAGGGCCATCGGGACCGCCAGCTTTGGGATGCTGGTCTCGCCCCCTTCGCTCAGTTCGGCAGGCTAAGCTATGGGTTTTGACAACCTCCAGACGAAGGTTCTGTCAGGAGCCGGAGCTTCGGTTGACGCTTTTGTCGAGAGTTCGTCAGCTTCAGCGTTATGGACACGCTGGACATGGTGGAGATCTAGGACTTCGAAGTCCTTCTGAAGCCTCTGGACTTCAAGGAGATAAGCAGCTAATTGAGGATTGTTACAGGAGCATTCACCCTTCACCTATTTAATGATGAGCTACGAATCTCCCTTGACCGACAGCTGCTTGACACCGTATGATAGTGCCACCTTTAATCCATAAACTAGTGCTTCATACTCCGCCATGTTGTTGGTCGCCTTGAAGGCAAGGTGGACCATGTATTTTACCTTCTCCCCGGTTGGAGCGAGGAGAAGGATTCCAGCTCCGGCCCCCTGCTTTTGCATGGAGCTGTCAAAGTAGAGGGTCCAATGAGGTTCGGTGAAGACCGGAGCCTTAAGTTCCGACTTCTGCTCACTAGGGCCCCAGGGTTTGATGGAGAGGGGGTCCATTCCGCCACAAAAGCTGCCAATGCTTGAATCTTGATCGCTTGCCTTGGGACGAATTCAAGATCGAATTCAGCTAATTCCGCTGCCCACTTTGCAATGTTCCCAGTAGAGTTGGGACTATGCAAGATCACACGCAGTGGGTAAGAGGTCACCACTGATATCTTGTGAGCTTGGAAGTAGTGGCAAAGCTTCCTGGAGGCGATGAGAACTGCATAGAGCAGCTTGTGTACCTCTAGGTATCGAGTCCTGTCATTATGTAGTACTTCATTGATGAAGTACACTGGGCGTTGGACTGTCCGGACCCTCCCGGAGGGGCCCGGAGCTTCCTCCACATCGACACGGACCCTCCCGGAGGGGTCCGGACCTGCTTTGGGGACCTCTGGGTTCCTGCTAGAGGAACTCGGAGCTTCTGTTGGAGTGACCCAGATCCTCCCGGAAGGGTCCAAGTCTTCTGGGATAACTCTCTGTCGATCCAAGTCTAGGGGCTGGGACCCAGAACCCAGACTCTCCTTCTGTGACGCCCGGTTCCGAAAATGAACCAAGCTAACGCATATGTGTGCCCAGGATGTTCATCACACATACACGAGTGCAATCACAAAAGAGTATACAGAAAATTACCACAAGACAAGATTAATTAACCAAATTTTATTACACAAACCAGATTATCCTCGAATACAAGCTCTAATGAATATTAAGGACAAGTTCAACTAATGCAGCGGAAATAAACTAATTAAGCAAACTAAGCAACTAAGCAGCATAAGCGACAGGGTATGTATGCGCAGCTCCAATCAACACCACAGGCAAAGCTGACGGTAGACACGGCCTAGAACTCCGCATTATCGCCATTAAACTCCCAATCCTGACCTGCAACTATTGGGGTGGGGATTGCAAGAGTGAGTACATGTCGTACTCAGCAAGTGTGGAAAGTATGACATGTGGCTTATTCAAATGACGACGATAATAATGGTAAAGTGCTGAAAAGTACATTAAAACATTTGGAAAAGCAATGAATCATATTTATGTGAAGTAAACCCATTATAATCATAAGTAATACCATAATACAAAATCTGAATTCATCACCATCATCAAAATTTCCAGATTTCACCATTGCCAATAACCAGATTCAATACCAGAAATAAATTCATAACCAGCCATAACCATTACCAAACCATAACCATCCCAATACCGAGTTCCCTCTAATCATGTAGGTCATCCAGGCGCTCATAACCGGGAGCACGGCTATCATGATAGTTTTAATTAGACTCTGCAGAGTTTGTACCTCTTTACCCACGTGTTTGTGATTTCATCACCCGTCGGCGACTAAAGAACCTCCCTCATGCCAATTACACTTCCTTTGGTGTATGGCCAAGAGATCACAAAATAGCCTTTACAAAGGGATTACTAGCCTATTTAGACCCCACTGAGGTTTCACCGGTGGCGATGCCTCCAACTGAGCACATCTTCAACCAAGGGCCCCCTCTTGAGCCATTCGGATCCCAGGGTAGTCCCACCAATCATCAACAAATCCAATCCGACTACCCCTTCCCCGAGCATCCACAATGGTCCAAACAGCACTAGCAAAGCCCTAATTAATCAGCTACGCCGCACCCATACTTGGCCTCATTGTGGCACTGTAGTCCTGGCTTATTCTCGCATGAACCGGTTCTTAGATCTAAAGCAAGCAAACCACCATATCATCCAACTCATCCACATACCAGGCTTGCTTAGATCACCCATCACAATACCATATTAACCAGTTCATGTTATCCATAATCTCATCCATGCATAAATAAATTGATTGGTATAGTTGTTTTCCATCCCAGTTGATTAAGCGAAGCAAAAAGGTAAAAAGCCCTTCCCGACTCTCTACCATATAGTCCAGGTGACAAGGGTGGTTAAACAAAGCTAGTAAACTTCCTATCATAGGATTCCCATCAAATTGACACAAGCATGCAATTTTGCAACAAAACATTTATTTTAAAAAAAATAGGATCAATATGCTTCAAGGACACTTGCCTTGCTCTTGCTGTTGATTAGGGTCAAAGCCTTCAAACTCTTGATGCTGTAGATCCTCCGCGGCACTTTCTAGCGCAAATCCGTCTAATCCACACAATAAACATACAAGACAAGAAACACAATCAAAGAGTGCACAAATATTACTCAATATGGCATGACATGCATGATTGATGCAAATGCAAGGTAGAACTTGTGACTAGATTGCTTTTAATGATCACTAACTAGTTCTAATAGCTTTTAACAAGTTTATACAGGTTTGGATTCGATTAGATCAAATTTTAGAATTAATTCAACATAATTTAACTAGAAAGATCGGACTAGTCCGCTAGGGACCGGACAAGTCCGCACTCTGCGAGATCAGCGGATTAGGGTTTTCTAGATCGACGCGAATTTGGAGATTAGGGGTTGAATGCACGTAAGGAAAAGATAATAGAAGGTATACCAGGTGTTTAGGACTCCAATGAATCAAGAAACTTGGTGGTAGCACTTGGATCTTGGTGATCTAAGGTTGGTGATGAACTTGGGGATGAATTGGTGGTGAAGGACGAAACTTGGTGGAGATCTTGATCCTCTTTCGTTTCCTCCTCTTCTTCTTCTTGCTTGGGATCTTCTCCTCCCTCCTTGATGGTGGCTCTCCACGAACTAGGGTTTGGGTGGGTGGAAAAGTGGCAAATAGATGTCAAACCAAGGGGTGGGGTTGTTTATATAGAGGTGGAGGCTAGGGTTAGATGGATTTCGAGTTTGGGATGAGTAGAGGCCGGTTTAGAGTCCCACATGGGCTCTAAAAGAGTTAGGCACGACGTCCCTAGGCCCACTTAACGTGAAACCCAAGAAACAAGTCGTAAAACAAAAGGTCAATCTCGGAGTCACGAAATATCGGACAAGTCCGGACAGGACCGGACTAGTCCGAAGTCGTCCAGAGAGAAAATCGGACAAGTCTGGCCAAACATCGGACAAGTCTGAATTTGAACAGAAAGGAAAACGGACAGATTCGCTGGAACACCGGACTAGTCCGGAAAAGTCCAGGGACTTAGCAAATTTTCAAGGATTCATGGAATATCGGACTAGTCCGCACAAAATCGGACTAGTCCGCACTTTCCTGCATTTTTAAGTGCGGTTTTGTTCCAAATCAATTTTAAACTTGTTCCTCTTGTTATGGGTTAATGTTAAACATGTATATGAATGCATGTAGGGCATGATGCATGAAAATGAGGGTGTTACAAACCTACCCCCCTTAAAATGAATCTCGCCCTCGAGATTCGACGCGGAAGAGAAGAGATAGGGAAATTCCTTCTTGATATCATCCTCTAGCTCCCAAGTTGCTTCTTTTTCTGTGTGGTGCTTCCATTGAACCTTACACCATCTAATAACCTTGTTCCTTGTGACTCTCTCCTTGGTTTCCAAGATCTTAACCGGTTGCTCGGCATAAGTCAAATCTTCTTCTAGCTTCAATTCTTCCATTGGCACCTGTTCTTCCGGTACCCTCAAGCACTTCTTGAGCTGGGAAACATGAAAGACATCATGTACATCCGAAAGATGAGCTGGCATCTCCAACTTATACGCTACTTCTCCTCTTTTGTCCAAAATCTTGAATGGTCCAATATAGCGAGGTGCGAGCTTACCCCTTATGTTAAACCTCTTATGACCTCTCATTGGTGACACCTTGAGGCAAACAAAATCTCCCAATTGCGGCACCGTCCATATGATTCAATTCCAATTGCTTCGGTGCGGTTTGAGATGCTTCAAATTCTACGGTGATCCCTTCCTCATTGGTCAACTTCACCGTCTTCGTGGCACACTCAATAACTCCATTGTGCTTCCTTAACCAGTCCATACCAAGTATAATGTCCAACCCTTGGGAATCCAAAACAATGAGGTTGGCGGAGAAGTCTACCCCCCTTATTCTAAGGCTTACTTTTGGACATACTATATTTGTCCTCATCTCTCCTCCAGGAGACTTAACCAATAGAGTAAACTTCATATGAGAGATAGGCAAACTATACTTGGCAACATACTTTGATGCAATGAATGAATGCGATGCTCCGGAATCAAATAACATAGTAGCGGGGTTGGAGTTTGCAAGAAACATACCAATGACCACATCATCCGCTTGTTGAGCATCCTCCGTAGAGACATGATTCACATTGCCATGAGCAAAATTCTGCTGTCCACGGTTCCCTTGTGGTTGTCCTCCATTGGGTCTTGGGTTTTGCCTCGGTGCATTGCTTCCTTGACCAAGACCTGACTTAGGACATTGATGCGCAAAGTGTCCATCTTCTCCACAAGTATAACACTTCTTAACTCCACCAGAATTATTGGGACGAGCTTGGTTTTGAACATTTGCAGCAGGAAAATCAGCACGAGGCGCATAAGGCATTGGAGGCCTAGGTGCTTGCATAATAGGGCGCTGCTGCACAAACTGAGTTGGGTGTGGTGCAAATCCAGAACGTTGAGTAGGAATAGAAGAGCTGTAGTATGGCGCATTGGGCGGCGCAAGGCGAGGGCGCACATTACTTCCTTGTTGCTGTCCTTGATACGGCGCCTTCCTCTTGATTTCTTGCTCCATCTCACGGATCTTGTTCTCCACAACAATTTCTTTGTCCACAAGCTTCTGGAAATTTGCATAGTCACAATTGAGCAATTGTACTTGGATCTCATTGTTCAAGCCCCTCATGAACAAGTATTGTTTCCGGCTGTCCCGACTCACATCCTCAGGCGCATACCTTGAGAGTTGAGTGAACTTATTGAGATATTCACTCACGCGTGATCTTCCTTGCCTCAAATTCTCAAATTCTTGCCTCTTCAAGATCATAACACCCTCCGGCACATAATGAGAACGAAAATTCTCCTTGAATTCGGCCCAAGTGATTCTTTCTTGGTTCTCATGAGCATTGCAATAAGCATCCCACCAATCTGCAGCTGCTCCAACGAGTTGATGAGAAGCAAACAAGACCTTCTCCCTATCAGTGCACTGGACAATAGCTAGCTTCTTCTCCATGGACTTGAGCCAATCATCCGCATCCATAGGGTCAGCAGCTTGAGCAAAGGTCGGCGGCCTAGTCCTCATAAACTCTCCCAACCGGTTATGAGGAGGCGGGGGTGGCGGTGGAGGCATGTGGGGCTGATTGTTGATATTGCCAGCCTGCAGCTGTCCCATAGTCTGTATCATGGTCTGCATGAGCTGGTTTTGCATGGCCAATAGTTGCTTGATGTTGATACCTCCCTGAGTAGATCCTTGCCCATTGTTGTTCTGAGGCACTCCATTGTTCTCCTCTTCATCATTGCCATCCCTCTGGTTGCGAGTCCTCACCATCTGAAGAAAAGCAGTAGGTAAGAATTAGAAAACGTCCCCAACTATATGCATCAAGGGGTATAAACTAAACAGCTAGCCACACTAGCCTAGGTGGACATGGCAATGCTAAGGCATCCCAAAATCCTCTATTAAGCACACAAGCAAACAATATATATAGCAAACAGCACACCGAGCAAAATCAAATCGATTCCTGAGTGCTCCTATGTGCTCTAAAGTGTCCATTCTATCTAGGCTGCATCCTACGGTCAACCTGTGGCTCTGGTACCAATCTGTGACGCCCGGTTCCGAAAATGAACCAAGCTAACGCATATGTGTGCCCAGGATGTTCATCACACATACACGAGTGCAATCACAAAAGAGTATACAGAAAATTATCATAAGACAAGATTAATTAACCAAATTTTATTACACAAACCAGATTATCCTCGAATACAAGCTCTAATGAATATTAATGACAAGTTCAACTAATGCAGCGGAAATAAACTAATTAAGCAAACTAAGCAACTAAGCAGCATAAGCGACAGGGTGTGTATGCGCAGCTCCAATCAACACCACAGGCAAAGCTGATGGTAGACACGGCCTAGAACTCCGCATTATCGCCATTAAACTCCCAATCCTGACCTACAACTGTTGGGGTGGGGATCGCAAGATTGAGTACATGTCGTACTCAGCAAGTGTGGAAAGTATGACATGTGGCTTATTCAAATGACGACGATAATAATGGTAAAGTGCTGAAAAGTACATTAAAACATTTGGAAAAGCAATGAATCATATTTATGTGAAGTAAACCCATTATAATCATAAGAATACCATAATACCAAATCTGAATTCATCACCATCATCAAAATTTCCAGATTTCACCATTGCCAATAACCAGATTCAATACCAGAAATAAATTCATAACCAGCCATAACCATTACCAAACCATAACCATCCCAATATCGAGTTCCCTCTAATCATGTAGGTCATCCAGGCGCTCATAACCGGGAGCACGGCTATCATGATAGTTTTAATTAGACTCTGCAGAGTTTGTACCTCTTTACCCACGTGTTTGTGATTTCATCACCCGTCGGCGACTAAAGAACCTCCCTCATGCCAATTACACTTCCTTTGGTGTATGGCCAAGAGATCACAAAATAGCCTTTACAAAGGGATTACTAGCCTATTTAGACCCCACTGAGGTTTCACCGGTGGCGATGCCTCCAACTGAGCACATCTTCAACCAAGGGCCCCCTCTTGAGCCATTCGGATCCCAGGGTAGTCCCACCAATCATCAACAAACCCAATCTGACTACCCCTTCCCCGAGCATCCACAATGGTCCAAACAGCACTAGTAAAGCCCTAATTAATCAGCTACGCCGCACCCATACTTGGCCTCGTGGTGGCACTGTAGTCCTAGCTTATTCTCGCATGAACCGGTCCTTAGATCTAAAGCAAGCAAACCACCATATCATCCAACCCATCCACATACCAGGCTTGCTTAGATCACCCATCGCAATACCATATTAACCAGTTCATGTTATCCATAATCTCATCCATGTATAAATAAATTGATTGGTATAGTTGTTTTCCATCCCAGTTGATTAAGCGAAGCAAAAAGGTAAAAATCCCTTCCCTGTAGGATCGAAGAGCACGTGAAAAGCTACCATAGGGGGGTGAATGGTAGATTTAAAAATCCTACGCAGCGGAAACAATAAAACCCTAATCCCTTTGGTAGAAAAACGATCTGTTAAAGAAATCATATATGAGACTAATCTAAACGTGTTTCACCGTGACAAAAGTGATATATATCATAGAGAATCAAGTAACGAAGACAACACAAAAGGAATTACTTAAATCCGTTGAGAAAAGCTCAAGTTATGATCGAAAGATCAGACTATGGTCAATCTGACCTACCTGAGAAAAACAGTTTCTGTAATGCTGCAAAGAAACTCGTGTAGCGCAGAAACCAAAAATCCAATGACCGTGTAATTTTGACAGATGATAGAAAATCAAGTTGTGAAGACAACCCAAAAAGAATCACGTCAATTAGATCAATAAAACTCGAGTTATGATAAAACCACCGACGAAAGGTAGTACTGTCCAGAAACTCGACGAGTAAAACTTGTCTGGAACAAGTCGGACGAACAAGGCACAAAAGTTCCTTCAAACTATGAATTTTATTCAATATAACACAAGAGGAACACCCCTAAAGTCGTCTTTCACGAACTTTGGCCTTCCCTTGCTTATATAACCAGCCCTTAGGCCATCCCAATCTTAACTAGGACTCCAATCCTAATCCGATCACAATCGGAACTTTCCATAACTGCTTAGGACTCTTCTATACGCAGATAGAAGCAATCTTAAGACTTCCAAACATCTTAGGAACGTATCCCACATTCCTAAACAACTCAAATTCGTGACCCACACGAAATCCTAACATAACCAACTCGATACTTTCCATACCGAGCCATAACCGACTCCGCCGCAGCCAAAGTCTTCAACCGATACGATCCGATCCTTCCGATCAGATCTTCCTTCCATAATCCGTCTCTAGAAGCATATTGCCACGTCATGCACCGCATGCATACGTGCAAACACCTTCCTTTGACCTTCATATGCACTGCCCTTGATTCAATCATCCTACGCGACCTCCTGACCCGCTCAACCACAGTTCCTCCCGAACTTGGTTGTTGGAACCTCATCTCCTTCTGAGACTAGTCCGATGGATCCTGTCACCAGCCATGACTTGAACTCAAGCAACACCTGCACATGAACAAACAACCAATCCATACGAGCCCAAGTCCTCGACTTGACTCAAGTTAGTTCCGAACACAACACCTTATGTGAGCACCTCACATAAGCATGTTGCAAAACCACAGTAGAAACGATATCAACCGTATTCAACCAAAAAGCACCAAAAACTTAGCAAATGAATACTAAGCAATCTTTCCAATCATGTAAAGCAAGTATGAAACATTGCAAATGAAAAGTAGAAGCACTGCGGTCAAGTTCCGGACCTTGCCAGAGTAACCCGGAGCTTGTACCGGAGCTAACAAAAGCTAGTAGAACCTAGCGCCGGAGCTTTCCAAAACCAGTAGATCCTAGCACCGGAGCTTACCAAAAACTAGTCAAAACTAGTCAACCCAAAACCGGAGCTAGACAAAGTACATCGGAGCTTAGCAAAAGCATGCCGGAGCTATCAAGTATATGCCGGAGCTAAAGATAAAGCTCACCGGAGCTAACCAAAGCTAGTCGGACCTTACCAAGAAGCCAGACCTAGCATCTAACGTAGCCGGAGCTACCCAAAACAAGTTGGACCTACGGTTGGACCTTGCTATAGCTCGGAGCTAGAGTCGGACCTTGATAAAAAGGTGTTTTGGTGATATTTAAAACTTTTATCATCAAAGCCAAGTGTATTCACTACAAACCAATGTATTCAGCACACATAGGTCTTACAATCTCCCCCTTGATGAATGCATTGGCAACACCATTTAAAATACGAACATTGGCTTATTCACATAAAAGTTTTGAAAGCAATTTCTCCCCCTTGGTAAATCAAAAGTAAAAAGAGAAGAAAATGAAAATCTCTCCCCCTTTAAGAAAATGAAAATCTCTCCCCAATTTCTCTCCTTATTTTCTCTTCATGCTTATCTCTCCCCCTTTGACAATGTATTCAGCAAGTCATGAGCATATAAACAAATTATCTCTCTCTCTTTAGTTGTTATGAGCATATTATAACATATACATATAAACAAAGCTCATCCAAGTCATACTATCAAGTACCTTACATTATCACATCAATGAAATACATAAGGTAGTGTAAGCCATGCTAGAGATCAAATGTAATTTTTCAATTTAAGCAAGTCATGATCTCACAAACTTAACTATTTCAAAACCTAAAAGCATGACACTAGTTGCTGCATTTTATCATTTTTCAAAGCATAAATTTAGACCATATGATATTTGCAAGAGATTATATGCGCATCTGCCTTATTCTAACCAACCAAGCCAAGCCTATGTCATTTGACAATCAGAAGCTTAAGGACATGGTTTTAGTCATACACAACTTCTTCCAAGTTCATATCTAAGTGCAATGACAAGCCATCTCAAAAGAAGAAGTGCGATGCATGCATATTCTCTTGATATTTTCTCAATTTATATTTGTTCATAAAAACTCAACATGTGAGTTGATTACTTGATTAATTCTTTATGATTAAAAGCATTTGTGAGCATGCAACAAGTTCAAAACAGCAAGAAAGTTCGACCATGACCAGATTTAGTGTAAGTAATTATTCCAATTACTAGACATGGCAAAAACTACAAAATGTATAACATTAGTAATGTAGTAAGAACTTTCAGTATGTAAAAGGAATCACAAAGTCATATATGTATGAAATACTATGCTCATATTATTTTAATTTCAGATTCACACATAGACTTCCCAAGTTTCAAAAACTCCCCCTCAATTTAAGCCATGAGGATGCATAACCCCTATTTCACTATGAATGTAACAAAAACAAGTGAAATCCAAAGGTTTTGTAAAAATGTCAGCCAATTGATGTTCGGTATCTATATGGTGAAGCACAACGTTTCCTCTTTCAACGTTATCTCGGAGAAAGTGATACCTAATATCAATGTGCTTAGTTCTAGAATGTTGCACGGGGTTTTTGGCAATGCAAATAGCACTAGTGTTATCACACAACAGTGGAACACTATCTAGTTCTACCCCATAGTCCTTAAGTGTTTGAACAATCCAAAGAATTTGTGAGTAAGCACTAGCAGCAGCTACATATTCGGATTCGGCTGTGGATTGTGCAACTGAATTTTGTTTCCTAGAAGACCAAGCAACAAGTGAATTACCAAGAAAATGACAAGCACCGGAAGTACTTTTCCTATCAATCCTACAACCCCCAAAATCAGCATCCGAAAAAGCTTTCAAGGTAACGATTGAGGAAGAAGGAAGAAAAATGCCAAATTCTTGAGTTCCATGTAAGTACCTGAGAATCCCTTTGACGGCTTGACGATGTGAAACACGTGGGGATGCTTGAAACCGTGCACAAAGACATATGCTGAATTGTACGTCCGGTCTTGATACTGTGAGGTACAAAAGTGATCCGATAATGCTTCTATATTCTTTTTGATCCACGGATTCACCGTCTTCATCAAGTTCAAGTGATGTTGCTGTTCCCATTGGTGTCCGAAGAGGCTTGCTTTTGTCCATGTTGAAGCGCCTTAGCAGGTCTTTGGTATACTTCGTTTGATGCACAAAGGTACCCTCCTTGGTTCGTTTGATTTGCAGCCCCAAAAAGTAAGTGAGTTCACCCATCATACTCATTTCAAATTCGGAACTCATCATTGCTGAAAACTTGGACACAAGATTATGAGAAGCACAACCAAAGATAATATCATCCACATACACTTGAACAAATAATGAGTCATTGCCATGCTTAAGCACAAAAAAAGTTTTATCAACCTTGCCCATGGTAAACCCCTTTTCAAGTAAAAATGTTTTTAACATGTCATACCATGCTCTAGGGGCTTGTTTGAGACCATATAAGGCTTTGGACAGTTTGTAAACATGATTAGGAAAATCTGGATTTTCAAAACCCGGTGGTTGTTTGACATAAACCTCCTCATCTATGTAACCATTAAGAAAAGCACTTTTAACATCCATTTGATATAGCTTAAAACCTTTAGATGCTGCAAAAGCTAACAAAATTCTTATGGCTTCTAATCTAGCAACGGGAGCAAAAGTTTCATCAAAATCTAGACCTTCAACTTGAGTGAAACCTTGAGCAACCAACCTAGCCTTATTCCTAACCACAACCCCCTCCTCACTTTGTTTATTTTTAAATACCCATTTAGTTCCAATTAAAGTGTGACCTTGAGGTGGAGGTACAAGTTTCCAAACATTATTTCTTTCAAAATTTTCTAACTCTTCTTGCATGGCAATAATCCAAGATTCATTAGTGAGTACGTGTGATATATCTTTGGGTTCAAAAGAAGCAACAAAAGCAGAATGAGCATGAGAGTTTGGATCACAAAACCTGGACCGTGTGACTCGTTCGTGCAAGCTTCCAATCATCTGTTGTGGAGGATGATCTTTGTAAAAATGTAGGGGAACATATATCTCACAAGCTTCTTCTTCATTAGGTTCATCATAGATTGATGAGCTTGTGACTTGTGGACAATCAGGACCAGCATAGGTGATAGCCGGAGCTTGTTCAATCTCCGGAGTTGGACACGTGTCAACTTCGGAACTACTAGGCAGTATCACCGGCTCTTCTTCATCTTCAAAAATACCCTCCCCCTGAGGATACGGATCTGGTCCTGCAACATCGGAGCTAGTACCTGGGCTAGCTTCATCAAAAGACACTTCACAAGTCTCCACAATTTTGTTAGTGTCATGCAAAAGCACACGGTAGCCTCTAGTATGAGATGGATAACCAAGAAACATGCCATCAATGGATCTAGGTTCAAATTTATCAAGGTTACCATGTTTCTTAACAAAGCATTTGCAACCAAAGACCCGAAAGTGTGTAACACTAGGCCTATGTCCAAACCGAAGCTCATATGGTGTTTTACCTAGCTTAGCACGCAAGAAAACACGATTTGAGATATAACAAGCGGTTGCTAACGCATCAGCCCAAAATTTCCTAGGAGTTTGATATTCATCAAGCATAGTCCTAGCCATCTCAACTAAGGTTCTGTTCTTTCTTTCTACAACACCGTTTTGTTGAGGTACATATGGTGAAGAAAATTGATGGTCTATTCTATTTTTAGCACAAAAGTGATCAAAAGATTGATTTTAAAATTCAGTTCCATTATCACTTCTAATTGCTTTTAATGATCCTGGGTGATCAATTGATAATCTAAGAAATAAAGTTCTAAAGTGACTAAAAACTTCATTCTTAGACGCCATAAAGTAAACCCAAGAGTATCTAGAATAATCATCAACAATAACAAGAGCATAACATTTACCTCCGAAGGATTGAACACGTGAAGGTCCTACGGTGTCAAGATGCAAAAGTTGACATGGTTCAGTAGTCATGATCATTGTGAGAGGAGTATGTGAACCTGCAACCATCTTAGCATGTCTACAAGAAGAGCACACAATTTCTTTGTTCCCTTTAAGCTTAGGCAACCCACGTATGCGATCAAGAGCACTAACATGCGTTAGGTGATCAAAGCTATGCCAAAAATATAAGTCCTTTGAATCATTAGCAACTAGACACCTATGCTTAGAGGAAGACATATCAAAATCAGCTTTAAAAACTCTTCCAAACCGAGACATGTTAAAAATAAGCTCACTATTTGAACCTACAACTTTGCAGCACCTTTTATTGAAAATAATTTCTAGATTTTCATCTAGCAATTGTGCAACAGAAAGCAAGTTGTATTTCAAATTTTTGACAAGTGCCACATCTTTTAAAGTGTAGTGATCATTTACTCTAACCGAACCCTTAGCAATTATAGGAGTTGAAGAATTATCGACAAAAGTAACATTTTCTACACGTGACACAAAAGAGAGGGAGGAGAACCAATCTTTGTTACCGGTCATGTGGCGTGAGCAACCTGAATCCACAATCCAAATGTTCTCCTTCCTCAAACGTGTAACCTACATAGAAGTACAATACATCGATGACTCAATACTGGGGTTAGTCAAAAGGCATTTAGGTATCCAGTACTGAGTCACACGACGTGCAGCAGGAAAAACACGCGAAAGCTGAGACAAAACAGCAGGTTTATGAGTCAAAGGTTGAGGTTTTCTGTTCTTAACAGTTGATTTAGAAGTTGTTACTTGTTTAGAGTGAAAACCAGTAGCTCCGGAGGTAAAAGCAAAAGGTCCGGAGGCAAAAGCTGAAGCTCCGGAGGGAACAACAGAAGATCCGGGAGCTCTCGGAGCTATCAGAACTACCGGAGCTGCCTTTGTAGATTTCTTGCCAGAAATTCCAGAAGCTACCTTTTCAAATTTCTGACTCATTAAAGCAGGTTGCATGTTTCTAATTTTTGGTTTAGCATGAAGGTTATGAGATCTAGCAGACATTCTTTCCCTTTTCTGTTGTTTAGCTAGTCTATAACAAAAATCTATGACATGACCATCTCTACCACAGTAGATACAATGAAACTTAATTTTGTAGTCATGTCTCGATGAGTACCCAACATTAGAAACAGAATTAGAAAGCACTCCTGCAGATTTGAAAGCCACTTCTTTTTGTTTAGGAACTGTTTGAATCAAACCACTTCCTAATGACTTTAGAAGTTTAGGTGGATGTGCCTTAGCATGAACAAGAGAATCAAAACCTAAACCAGTTTTATCTTTGCAAGACTTGGAAGAATTCAGCAGCAAGTTTAGGTTCTTATTCCCATTGCAAAACCGATCTAATGTCCTATGCATGTCATTAAGTTCATTAGACAGATCAAGACAATTTTCACATGAAGTTTTTCCTTTTAATTTGCAATTGGAACAAAATTTAACTTCATGAGAATGTAAAGCATTGTTCAATATAGAAATTTCATTCATAGCATCCTGTAGTTTCTTATCAAGATCATCACAAGTAGAACAATGCAAATAATTTGTAGAACAAGAAGCATCTTTTAAATTTCTATCACTAAGTGCAGCAAGCTTTTTGTTCTTTTCAATTTCTTCATCAAGTCTGTCTAGAGTGGAGGAATGTGCACTTCTTAGGGAGGACAATTGTTCATATATTAGGTCACATGAGGAACAAGAATCATCACTAGGAATTAAGGATTTCAAACGATTAATTTCAGATTCTAGTGACTCAATTTTAGCAGCATTATCCCTAAGCTTTTTGTCCTTTTTCTTGACAATAATAGTGGCACGAGAAATAGCATCACACATTTCATTGCAGGTAGAACATACCTCATCGTCTTCACTGCTGTGTTCTGCATCCTCCTGACTTGATCTTGATCTTGTTTTGCCCGCCATGAAGCATAAGTTGGTCAGATCGTCATCATCTTCATCACTTTCAAAGTCTACATCACTTGAACTAAGTTCTTGAAGTACGGTGATGAAGCTGTTAATCATCTTGCGTCCTATGGTACCCTTCTTTTTCTTGTTGGAATTTCCAGAGGAGGTCCGGACCTTGCTTTGTTTTTCTTCCCGGGTGGTCGGACCTGAAAGGTTTGGGCATTCTGTACGAAAGTGTCCTATTTTACCACATTCAAAATAGCGTTGAGATCCGGAGCTTCCTCTCCTTCTAGTTCTCACATTTTGCAATGCTTTTGAGAATCTAGTAGAGATGAGTGCCAACTCCTCTTCTGGAAATTCTTCGATCTGCTCCAGGGTTAGTGAGGACAATAAAACAAGAGTATTGCAAGATGATGATTGGCCGGAGCTAGACATATCACGTTGTGAGACAAATGCAATAGACTTGTTTGGGTTCTTACGTGCTAGGATGTCAATTTCATGAGTTTTTAGTTTAGAATAGAGTACATCTAATGTAAGAGAACTCATGACAGTTGATTCACGTATAGACGTTACTTTCATATCCCAAATTGACATGTCTAATGCACTAAGGAGTTGTCTAGCATTTTCAGCATCTGAAAAATTAACATTCACGCTACGCAAGTTGCTGAGAATTTTATTGAAACGAGCAAAGAGGTCATCGATAGACTCACTGAGTTGCATCACAAAACGCATATATTCCTTTTTGAACATATCTTGTTTTACCTCCTTGATTGTGTTGGAGCCTTCATGGTAATCACAGAGAGCTCTCCAAACATCGTATGCTGACCGGAGGTGTGCGACACGATCAAAGTCGCTCTGAGTGAGTCCTTGGATGATCAAGTTTCGGGCTTTGTTGTTGTTGTCGACGTCCCGTAGGTTTGTGGTCGTGACTTGATCATTGGGTGGCACTTCATAAGGCTTATACACCTTCTCCCATATTGCAAAGCCTTGTGCCAGGATGAACGCCTCCATGCGTGCCTTCCAAACCTGGAAATCAATACCAGAAAACACACAAGGTTTGGCAGAGTACTTCTCCATGATGATTAGTCAAAAACACGTGCAAATCACAAATATTAGAGCACCGTGGCTCTGATACCAATTGTAGGATCGAAGAGCACGTGAAAAGCTACCATAGGGGGGGTGAATGGTAGATTTAAAAATCCTACGCAGCGGAAACAATAAAACCCTAATCCCTTTGGTAGAAAAACGATATGTTAAAGAAATCATGTATGAGACTAATCTAAACGTGTTTCACCGTGACAAAAGTGATAGATATCAGAGAGAATCAAGTCACAAATACAACACAAAAGGAATTACTTAAATCCGTCGAGAAAAGCTCAAGTTATGATTGAAAGATCAGACTATGGTCAATCTGACCTACCTGAGAAAAACAGTTTCTGTAATGCTGCAAAGAAACTCGTGTAGCGCAAAAACCACAAATCCAATGACCGTGAAATTTTGACAGATGATAGACAATCAAGTTGTGAAGACAACCCAAAAAGAATCACGTCAATTGGATCAATAAAACTCGAGTTATGATAAAACCACCGACGAAAGGTAGTACTGCCAGAAACTCGACGAGTAAAACTTGTCTGGAACAAGTCGGACGAACAAGGCACAAAAGTTCCTTCAAACTATGAATTTTATTCAATAGAACACAATAGGAACAGCCCCAAAGTCGTCTTTCACGAACTTTTGCCTTCCCTTGCTTATATAACCAGCCCTTAGGCCATCCCAATCTTAACTAGGACTCCAATCCTAATCCGATCACAATCGGAACTTTCCATAACTGCTTAGGACTCTTCTATACGCAGATAGAAGCAATCTTAAGACTTCCAGACATCTTAGGAACGTATCCCACATTCCTAAACAACTCAAATTCGTGACCCACACGAAATCCTAACATAACCAACTCGATACTTTCCATACTGAGCCATAACCGACTCCGCCGCAGCCAAAGTCTTCAACCGATACGATCCGATCCTTCCGATCAGATCTTCCTTCCATAATCCGTCTCTAGAAGCATATTGCCACGTCATGCACCACATGCAAACGTGCAAACACCTTCCTTTGACCTTCATATGCACTGCCCTTGATTCAATCATCCTACGCGACCTCCTGACCCGCTCAACCACAGTTCCTCCCGAACTTGGTTGTTGGAACCTCATCTCCTTCTGAGACTATTCCAATGGATCATGTCACCAGTCATGACTTGAACTCAAGCAACACCTGCACATGAACAAACAACCAATCCATACAAGCCCAAGTCCTCGACTTGACTCAAGTTAGTTCCGAACACAACACCTTATTTGAGCACCTCACATAAGCATGTTGCAAAACCACAGTAGAAATGATATCAACCATATTCAACCAAAATGCACCAAAAACTTAGCAAATGAATACTAAGCAATCTTTCCAATCATGTAAATAAAGTATGAAACATTGCAAATGAAAAGCAAAAGCACTGCGGTCAAGTTCCGGACCTTGCCAGAGTAACCCGGAGCTTGTACTGGAGCTAACAAAAGCTAGTAGAATCTAGCGCCGGAGCTTTTCAAAACCAGTAGATCCTAGCACCGGAGCTTACCAAAAACTAGTCAAAACTAGTCAACCCAAAACCGGAGCTAGACAATGTACGTCGGAGCTTAGCAAAAGCATGCCGGAGCTATCAAGTATATGTCGGAGCTAAAGATAAAGCTCACCGTAGCTAACCAAAGCTAGTCGGACCTTACCAAGAAGCCGGACCTAGCATCTAACGTAGCCGGAGCTACCCAAAACAAGTTGGACCTACGGTCGGACCTTGCTATAGCTCGGAGCTAGAGTCGGACCTTTATAAAAAGGTATTTTGGTGATATTTAAAACTTTTATCATCAAAGCCAAGTGTATTAACTACAAACCAATGTATTCAGCACACATAGGTCTTACATTCCCGACTCTCTACCATATAGTCCAGGTGACAAGGGTGGTTAAACAAAGCTAGTAAACTTCCTATCATAGGATTCCCATCAAATTGACACAAGCATGCAATTTTGCAACAAAAAATTTATTTTAAAAAAAAACAGGATCAATATGCTTCAAGGACACTTGCCTTGCTCTTGCTGTTGATTAGGGTCAAAGCCTTCAAACTCTTGATGCTGTAGATCCTCCGCGGCACTTTCTAGCGCAAATCCGTCTAATCCACACAATAAACATACAAGACAAGAAACACAATCAAAGAGTGCACAAATATTACTCAATATGACATGACATGCATGATTGATGCAAATGCAAGGTAGAACTTGTTACTAGATTGCTTTTAATGATCACTAACTAGTTCTAATAGCTTTTAACAAGTTTATACAGGTTTGGATTTGATTAGATCAAATTTTAGAATTAATTCAACACAATTTAACTAGAAAGATTGGACTAGTCCGCTAGGGACCGGACAAGTCCGCACTCTGCGAGATCAGCGGATTAGGGTTTTCTAGATCGACACGAATTTGGAGATTAGGGGTTGAATGCACGTAAGGAAAAGATAATAGAAGGTATACCAGGTGTTTAGGACTCCAATGAATCAAGAAACTTGGAGGTAGCACTTGGATCTTGGTGATCTAGGGTTGGTGATGAACTTGGGGATGAATTGGTGGTGAAGGACGAAACTTGGTGGAGATCTTGATCCTCTTTCATTTCCTCCTCTTCTTCTTCTTGCTTGGGATCTTATCCTCCCTCCTTGATGGTGGCTCTCCACGAACTAGGGTTTGGGTGGGTGGAAAAGTGGCAAATAGATGTCAAACCAAGGGGTGGGGTTGTTTATATAGAGGTGGGAGCTAGGGTTAGATGGATTTCGAGTTTGGGATGAGTAGAGGCTGGTTTCGAGTCCCACATGGGCTCTAAAAGAGTTAGGCACGACGTCCCTAGGCCCACTTAACATGAAACCCAAGAAACAAGTCGTAAAACAAAAGGTCAATCTCGGAGTCACGAAATATCGGACAAGTCCGGACAGGACTGGACTAGTCCGAAGTCGTCCAGAGAGAAAATCAGACAAGTCTGGCCAAACATCGGACAAGTCCAAATTTGAACAGAAACGAAAACGGACAAGTCTGCTGGAACACCGGACTAGTCCGAAAAAGTCCAGGGACTTAGCAAATTTTCAAGGATTCATAGAATATCGGACTAGTCCGCACAAAATCGGACTAGTCCGCACTTTCCTGCGTTTTTAAGTGCGGTTTTCTTCTAAATCAATTTTAAACTTGTTCCTCTTGTTATGGGTTAATGTTAAACATGTATATGAATGCATGTAGGGCATGATGCATGAAAATGAGGGTGTTACACCTTCAGGAACCTCTGGACCCTCCCGGAGGGGTCTGGATTCCTGAGCTTGTGATGGTTCTGGTCTCTCCACGACCAGGACCATGCTGACAACCTCGTCGGTTGCTAAAATGTAAAGCAGTAAGGGCTCACCAGGGTTCGAAGCTACCAGGGTTGGTAGAGTGGTGAGGAGCTGCTTTAGCTCTTGGAACGCCTTCTCTGCTTCTTCAGACCATTGAAATGGTTTGGACTTCCTCAATAGCTTGAAGAAGGGTAGCGCCCGTTCCGCCAGTCTTGAGATGAACCGGCTGAGGGCGGCTAGATATCCAGTCAGTTTCTGGACATCTTTGATGCGAGCTGGTGGCCGCATCTCCTCAATGGCTTTAATCTTCGCCGAATTTGCCTCTATGCCCCGTTGGTTTACCAGGAAACCGAGAAGCTTTCTGGAGCTAACCCCAAAGACGCACTTGTTTGGGTTTAGCTTCATGCGGATGACCCGCAGCTTATTGAAGACAGCTTGCAAGGTGTCAAGGAGTGACTCCTTGTCCTTGATCTTGACTACGATGTCATCAACATACACTTCCACTACGTCTCTGATGAGCTCTCCAAAGGTTTTGTACATAGCTCGTACAAATGTTGAAGTTGCATTCTTGAGACCAAATGGCATGGCTGTATAACAGTACAATCCATCTACTATGATAAAAGAAGTATGTTCTTCATCTTCCCTAGACATTCTGATTTGATGGTACCCAGAATATGCGTCTAGGAAACACAGTAATTCACACCCGGAGGTGGAATCCACTATCTGATCTATTCTAGGTAGTGGAAATGGATCTTTTGGGCATGCCTTATTTAGTGTTGTGTAGTCGATACACATCTGAAGCTTCCCACCGGCCTTGGGTACAACGACTGGGTTTGCCAGCCATTTTGGATGGAAGACCTCTCGTATGAATCCAGCTTCGAGCAACTTCTTCACTTCTTGTCGTATGAAGTTCTGTCGCTCTATGGATTGCTTCTAAGGCTTCTGATGTACAGGTCGAGCGTCGAGATAGATCTTCAGATTATGCTCGATCACTTCCCTAGGGATCCCAAGCATTTGTGATGGTTTCCAGGCAAACACGTCGACGTTAGCCCGGAGGAAAGTGATGAGCGCGAGTTCCTATTTGTCATTCAGACCTCCCAATATACGAGTGGTCTGAGCGGCATCGGAACCAATTTGGACGACTTTGACGGGGATAGTACACCACATTTTGGAGTTGCCATCATCTTCAGAGGACGGCTGAGGTCATTTCTCAGGGCGTGGCCCCCAGCCACCCGAAGCTGCAGCAGCTGCAGTGGTGGATGTGTCGGCCGACGGCTTCTTTTTGCCGTTGGACTTTTTCTTCTTTTTGCCACTCCCGGGGGTAGTGGCTTCACCTTTGGAGGATTTTTTGCCATCCTCCAGAGGGGGTTTGGAGTGCACCTCACGGCCCTCCGCAGCATTGGCACACTTGTCTGCCAAGCTGAAGAGCTCCGTGACGCTGGTGATCTCCTTGACCGCCAGCTTCTCCAGCATCTTCTTATCTCGCACGCCCTGTCTAAATGCCATGATGACAGAAGCGCTAGAGATAGAAGGAATGGTGTTTCGTACCTGGGAGAACCTTTGGATGAATGAGCGCAGGGATTCTCCCCCTTTTGCACCACTACAAAAAGGTCCAGTTCGGTGCCTGGTTGGGCGTATGAACTCCCGAAATTGGCAGTGAACTGTTGGCACAATTCCTCCCAACTATTGATAGAGTTGTGAGGAAGTCTCATGAACCAGGACCTGGCGGTCCCAGTCAAAGCTACTGGGAAGTAGTTGGCCATTACAGCCTCGTTACCTCCGGCCGCAAGGATTGCGGTGGTGTAAATTTGGAGAAACTCGGCGGGGTTAACAATCTCGTCAAACTTCTCTGGCAGGTGTGGCCATCTGACCATGCGTAGGTGCATGGCCAGTGCAGAACAGCCTCCTCCTACTCCCTCGGGAGCAGGGCTGTCTCGAGCTTCTCGCCTTTCGCGAGCGTGCTCCATATGGACACGGTCGTCCTGATGATAGTAACGGCGATCAAGCTCCGCCTGGAGGTCATGAGTTGACATCCTGGTTACCGTATGAGTACGTCGTGCCCCGGAGGGTAGCGACGTAACTTGCTGTGACGCAGCACACCTCCTATTCTGGGAAGCATGCGGACCAAGTCTGCCAGACACGGTCCGGCGTTGCGATGGGGCCCGCCCCGATGGAGGAGGACCTTGGTTGCCAATGAGGTCGGCTGCTGCCGCAACCAGGTGTTCCACATCAGCTCTCCACTGCTCCATTGCACCCTGGGATGCACCTGGAGGTGGTGGACGTTGGAGGAGAGCACGCACTACATGAAGCGCGTGTTCAGGGTTGTTGTTGTTTGCCGATGCAGTGACCGACGCCGATGCACCGTTGAAAGCATCTAGGCCCCCATGAGGTATGGTTTCGGTGATTAATGACAACCATTGTATTTTACTAATGAATTTGTGAATGCAAGGTCCTCATAATCACTCAATAAAATGAAATCAATATGTCACTGGAGACCCCTAACAATCAATGTATGAGATCAAATCAATGATATGAAGACAAGAAGTGAAAACTCTTATGTCAAAGTCATTCAACTTTAAATTGACAACATTCAATGCTTAAAGATCATCAGAAATGCCTTTGCAACAAATGTCAAAGAGGTCAATCGAGCAAGACACAAAAATTCACTTAGAAACAACCCAAAGCAAACAAAATCAACTCACTGGATCAACCGATGATTCCTCAGAATAACACATCAGTCGAGTTGGTTCATCTGAAGAAGAAGACCTCAGAACAAAGTACTCACCGGATCATCCGATGTGAATGGCTCAGTAACATCGGTCCATCAGTACAGTTTTCAAGATCATTGGACCAAGTGTAGCACCAGATCATCCGATGTTTAGAGAAGCATACATAGTTCGATTACTCCAGTAAGCATCAAGCTTGAGAAAATTCTGGAGGAAGAGCCACCGGATCATTCGATGAGAAGACAGGATCAACATCGGTCTAACAACGGTCATATCTGACACAATGACGTCAGCTAAAGTAACTTGACCGATGATAACTAAAGGGGAGACATCGGATCATCCGGTGTTCACAATAAAGTTCTGTCAGCCTACTTTTCCAACGGCTATTTCGGGGAGGCTGGCTATAAATACCCCCTAAACCGGTCATTTCGTCAAGTCTTGATCACCAGACACCATCAACACATCCACAAGCGTTCAAGACCAAGAGCAATCACTTCCACACCATTTCGATCATCTATACACCAAGATTTAGGCTAGAACTAGCTAGAGAGAGAGCTTGTGTGCCTCCATTCTGGGTGAGTGGACTCTCTAGGATAGTGTGAGATCCTCAAGGGAGTTCCCTTAGTGTTTGTAACTGTGAGAAGACTTTCGGAGCTTGCCAAGGCGTGTGTGGAAGCCTGGAAGGTCGAAGTTGTACAAGGCTTGAGCTCCACCTTGCCAAGGGAGGCGAACGGAGAGGAATAGTGAAGATCCCTCGTCTCGGTGACTTGGGTGTGGCAAAACCCCTTGGTGGGTGCCACAACGTGGATGTAGGAAGATCTTGACGATCTTGCCGAACCACGGGATAAATCCTTGTCTCCTCGGGAGTTTGCATCCTTCTCCTTTCCCTTACTTTTATGCATTTTATATTCCGCGAAGTTTCTATCTACTAGGATGCATAGATAGTTTGCGTAGGGAATTGGGCTTTAGAAATTAAGTTTCATTGCCTAGAATTTTTCGAAGAAAGCCCAATTCACCCCCCCTCTTGGGCATTCGGTCCTTAAAATTGGTATCAGAGCAAGGTTGCTCATAGGATCATTCTAGCTTCACCGCTAGAGAGCTAAAATGGCCAAGGTTGGGGGTTCGGTTCCTATCTTCGAGGGCAAGAACTTTGCCTATTGGAAAGCACGCATGCGCGCTTATCTTGAGGCTATTGCTCCCGAAGTATGGGAAGCGACCCACGCGGGGTTTGGAGAACACAACTATGTTGGTGATCAAATTAAATGGGATGCTAAAGCTAGGAATGCAATCTATGAATGTATTAGTCAAGATGTATTTGCTAGAATTGCTAGTAAAGAAAAGGCTTTTGAAATTTGGGCTTGCTTAATAGAGATTCATGAGGGTTCTTCTAGAGTCAAGGAACTTAAATATCACATGCTTAAAGCAAAATATGATGAATTTAAGATGCTACCTCATGAAAATGTCAATGAGATGTTCTCTCGCTTAAATGTGCTTATTGAAGAAATAAATGCTCTTGACATTGCTTCTCTTGGCAAGGGACTCATCAACCGCAAGATCCTCATGCTCCTTCCCAAGCCAAAGTACAACATCATCAACTCCATGCTCCAAAAAGAGTCACTTGACCACATTGAAGTTTGGGAGCTCATTAGAGAAATACACGCTCATGATATGAGTGTACTTGGGATGATGGAGCAATCATCTTCAAAGACAATTGCTCTAAAGGCCTCCACCAAGAAAACAAGCTACAAGAAGAAGAAAGTGGTTGAGCCTAGCTTAAGTGAAGAAGAACAAGCATCAAGTGAAGATGATGATGATGAGCTTGCGTTGATGATGAGAAAGTTCTCATGCTTGAACTCCAAGATCACTAAGAAGGGATACACATTTGATCCTAAGAAGAGAGCATTTCTACCAAGGAGAGATGATCACAAGACTTGCTACAATTGTGGTGATCAAGGCTACATCTCCTATGATTGTCCAAGACCATACAAACGAAGAGAGAACCACAAGAGCAAGCATCACAAGTTTGAAGGAAGTGATGATGATGAAGAAGAAGCCAAACCAAAGCCAAGATCCTTTGGGAAGAAGAAACATGACAAGGGCAAGAAGGCAAGGCTCTTCCCAAAGAAGAGAAATGGCCCACAAAAGGTGTTCATGTGTGAGGCAAATGAATGGGTCACCGACGAAGAAACAAGTGATGATGAGAGTGAAGCGGAAGAAGAAAGCTTGGACGGCCTCGCCATTGCCAACAATGATGACTCACCTCTTCATCCACCGCCCATGTGCCTCATGGCGAAAGGTAACACCAAGGTGTGTGACGACTCTAGCGATGATGAGCTTTCCCCCGATGATTTAACTTCTTTGATAAATGAATATCATGCTATCATTAAGAGGGAAAAGAGTAAGGTTAAAGTGCTTGAAGAAACTCGTGCTAAACTTGAGAGTGCTAACCTTGATTTGCTTGACAAGTATGAAAGCATACTCAAAGAGCATGACACGCTCAAATCCCATGTCAAGCAAATTGAGGAAGAAAAGGCTAAAATCAAGATAGATAATCATGAACTTAACTTAGCACACCAAATACTCTTGGAAGAGCACAACAAGTTGACACAAGAACATCAAACACTTAACCTTGCTCATGACATGCTTGATCAAGAGTTGAAAAATATGAAGAAGCAAACTCTTAATGATAACATATCCATTACTTCTCATGCCACTAATGCTTTGCACAAGTCTTTGCCTTTGAAAGCTAATGCTAGGGAGAAGGACTTGTTGGAAGAAATTGAGAGTCTCCGCACTAGTGTGGCTAGACTTTCAAAAGGAGAAGTCAAGCACAAGGAAATCCTCTTCCAACAAGCAAAGGCATTCAACAAGAGAGGACTTGGATCCTTCCCGGTGCCTAACAAAGGAAAGGTGCCCTCACCGGAGCTAAGAACAAGCTTCATCAAGGAAGTTGGTTATTATTGCCAACATTGTGAGGTCACCGGTCACCACACAAGGGAGTGTCCTCTTCCTAACCGACCTTCTCCAAAATTGCCTACTAACTATAAATCTACTTTCAATGATCATTATTATCTCTTGAGTAAAGTACATGGCAAGGTGAAGGCAAGGTTCATTGGCAAAGACATGAAGGGCATGAAGGGGAAGCTCCCCAAGCAACTTTGGGTCCCAAAAACACTTGTATCACACATACAAGTACCTAAGTTGGCTTGGGTGCCTAAAGTCAAAAATTGAATTCATGTGTGTAGGTGAACTACAAAGCCGGAGGAAAGCATTGGGTACTCGATAGCGGGTGCACTCAACATATGACCGACAATGATGGTATGTTCACCACCATAGAAAACCCCGGCAATCATGAACAAGTCACCTTTGGTGATAACTCTAAGGGAAAGGTAATTGGGTTAGGTAAAATTGCTATTTCAAATGACCTATCTATTTCTAATGTTTTGTATGTTAAGTCACTTAGTTTTAATTTACTTTCTATTGCACAACTATATGATCTTGGACTAACGTGCACATTTAGCAAAAATGATGTTGTTGTGAGTAGTGAAACAAGCCAAGACATAGTCTTCAAAGGATTTCGGCATGGACATCTCTACCTAGTGGACTTCTCCAACAAGAATGCTAGCTTGACCACTTGCCTTTTCACTAAGACAAGCTTGGGTTGGCTATGGCACCGACGCATAGCGCACATAGGGATGAGCAAACTCAAGAAGTCATTCAATCTTGGGATGGTGACCGGCGTGAAGGATGTCACATTTGAGAAGAACAAGCTTTGTAGCGCTTGTCAAGCCGGGAAGCAAGTTGCTTCACACCATCCAATGAAGACAATGGTGTCAACCTCCAAGCCACTTGAACTACTCCACATGGACCTCTTCGGACCGTCCACATATCAAAGCCTTGGTGGTAACCTCTATTGTCTCGTTATTGTTGATGACTATTCTCGCTATGCTTGGACTCTATTTTTAGGAGACAAGAGTGAAACTTCAGAAGTGTTCAAGACCTTTGCCAACCGCGCTCAAAGGGAATTTCAACTTCCCATCATCAAGGTCTGGAGTGACAACGGCACCAAATTCAAGAACTATAACATTGGGGAGTGGTGTGACCGTGAAAGAGTGAAACATGAGTTTTCGGCCACATACACTCCTCAACAAAATGGTGTCGTTGAAAGGAAGAACAAGACACTTATCACTCTTGCACGAGCAATGCTTGATGACTATGGCACGTCGGAGAAGTTTTGGGCCAAAGCAATCAACACGGCGTGCCATGCCGCAAATAGGGTCTATCTCCATCGACTACTTCAAAAGACCCCGTACGAGCTTCTCATTGGGAGAAAGCCCAATATCTCCTACTTTCGAGTCTTTGGATGCAAGTGCTACATCTACCGCAAGAAAAGGCTCGGTAAGTTTGAAAGAAGATGTGATGTTGGTATATTTCTTGGTTATGCATCAAACTCAAAAGCATATCGAGTATTCAACCAAACCTCCGGTTTATTTGAGGAAAGTTGTGATGAATCTAATGGCTCCCAAGAGGAGAGTTTTGGTCATGATGAAATAGATGATGAGCCTCTACGAGAAGCCATGAAGAACATGACCATTGGAGACATCAAGCCCGAAGTTGAGGAGAGCCATGATCAAGGGGGGGCTTCAAGTTCCAACAGCAACACCTCTATGGCGCCTCAAGTTGACGAAGAAGAGAAGGATGATCCATTGCCGACTCAAGACTCACAAGCACAACAACATCAAGAAGAAGAAGAAGTCCATGATCAAGTCCAACCACAAGAGGAGCAACATGCATCACCATTATCAAGTGCTTCACAACTGCTTATGAGGCATGGACGCATATCCAAGGTGCATCCAACGGACCAAATCATTGGAAGTTCGTCAAGGGGTGTAAGTACACGTTCTTGCCATTTCGCTTCATTTTGTGAGCACTACTCGTTTGTTTCATGTGTAGAACCCACTCATATTGAGGAAGCACTTCAAGACCCAAATTGGGTGATGGCCATGCAAGAATAACTCAACAACTTCATCCGCAATGAAGTTTGGGTGTTGGAGGAGCGACCCAAGGACAAGAACGTCATCAGAACAAAGTGGGTGTACCGCAACAAACAAGACGAGAATGGCGTTGTGGTCCGCAACAAGGCAAGACTTGTGGCCAAAGGGTTCTCGCAAGTTGAAGGACTAGATTTTGGGGAGACATTTGCCGCGGTCGCCCGGCTAGAAGTCATCCGTATACTCCTTGCCTTTGCATCACATCATAGTATTAGACTTTATCAAATGGATGTGAAAAGTGCCTTTCTCAATGGTTACATTAACGAGCTTGTTTATGTTGAACAACCTCCCGGGTTTGAAGATCCGAGGAATCCTAATCATGTGTATAGGTTGCACAAGGTGCTCTACGGGCTCAAGCAAGCACCTAGGGCGTGGTACGAACGACTACGGGATTTCCTCATCATGCAAGGATTCAAGATCGGGAGGGTGGACACTACACTCTTCACCAAGGACATCAACCGAGATTTGTTCATTTGTCAAATTTATGTTGATGATATTATTTTTGGTTCAACTAACGAAGCTCTTAGCCATGATTTTGGCAAAATGATGTCTAGGGAATTCGAGATGTCAATGATTGGAGAGCTCAACTTCTTCCTTGGATTTCAAATCAAGCAACTTCAAGAGGGGACCTTCGTCTATCAAGAGAAGTACACCAAGGACCTCTTGAAGAAATTTGAGATTGGAGATTGTAGATCAAGAAGCACTCCAATGGAAACCAATTGTCATCTCGACGCGGATAAGGACGATAAACCTATTGATCAATCTAACTACCATTCTGTGATTGGTTCATTGCTTTACCTTACCGCATCTAGGCCCGATATCATGTTTAGTGTATGCTTGTGTGCTCGCTTTCAAGCGGCACCTAAAGAATCGCATAGGAAGGCGGTCCTTAGGATACTTAGGTACCTTAAGCATACCCCTAGTGTGGGCTTGTGGTACCCTAAAGGTGCAAAATTCCATCTTGTGGGATACTCGGATTCGGACTTTGCCGGATGCCGCGTGGATCGCAAGAGTACCTCCAGTGGGTGCCACTTGCTTGGGCGTTCCCTAGTATCTTGGTCAAGCAAGAAGCAAAATTATGTCGCCTTGTCCACGGCGGAAGTGGAATATATTGCGGCCGGTGCATGTTGTGCCCAAATTCTTTATATGAAGCAAACCCTTTTGGACTTTGGTGTTAAACTTGGTTGTGTGCCTCTCCTTTGTGACAATGAAAGTGCGGTTAAGATAGCTAAAAACCCCGTTCAACACTCCCGCACTAAGCACATTGATATTCGCCATCATTTCTTAAGGGACCATGAAGCTAAGGGAGACATCTCATTGCGAGGTGTTAGGTCCGAAGAACAATTGGCGGATATCTTCTCTAAACCACTTGATGAGAAAACTTTTTCTAGGCTAAGAAGTGAATTAAATGTGCTAGATGCATCAAACGTCATGTAAGTTGCCATGATCATGTAAGAATGCATATCATATAGGTCTTGCCTAACTCTCAAAGGATAGGGGTGAGCAAGGGTTAGCTTGGGATGGTGGTTCTTTTGGTTTTTCCCAAGGCTTGGAGAGTAGCTCTCCCTGAAGAAGCCTTTGAAAGGTTCAAATTTGACAAGATAGATTTACTTTATGCCTTGCATGATGCCTGCCATATAGACTTGCACTCATATTTAAATTTCTTTCACTATAATTTGTTTGGAATTGCATACGGTAGATTGTCACAAAGGGGAACCCACCTCATGGGAAAGAGACTTGTTTGAAATGCAACATCTCAACTCATATGTGGTGGAAAGAACAAAATGTTAGGTGCGTTAATGCCTATAGGAACATGCTTCAAAGAGATAGAAGTCTTCATACTCTAGCTCACAAAGCATGGGCCTTACATTTTATTTGGATGATTTCCTCCTATTTTTTCTCGGTGTTTCATTTGCTTTAAGGCCTAGCCAAGTTATTGGCATATTAGTATTTTTGAGGGGTAAGGGGTTGCCCAAAAAGTCCTAAGACATGTGTTTCTCTTTGCTTGTTTGTTTGGTCAAAGGACATATATGGGATGTTTCTGTTTTGTTCTCATCGGATTATCCGATGCCTAGGTCAATCCCTCATCGGATCATCTGGTGTTCAATCTCCAAGTGCCAGTTCAGTCAGTATCTCAATTCAACCGACGCGTTCATTCTGAAAAACATCGGTCGATCCGGTGTTCACTCTTTTGGAACTGTGCCAAATTCCTCCGATGCTACTTCATCCCACGTCAGACCATCCGGTGTCAACGGCATTTTTCTGAAAAACCTTACTGTATCATTCGACTGATGCTCCCGTTGTTCATCATCGGTCCATCCGGTGTTTTAAAAAGTCGGCTAGGGTTTGGGACCCACTATTTAAACGTTGTCTCGCCTCTGCCGGTTTCTCTCTCCCGATCTCAATGCTGCCACCACCGATTCTCTCGCCCTTGCGTCACCGCCGCCGCCGAACGCCGCCGCCGCCCTCCGGCTGCCGCCGCCCGTCGCCGCCCGCCGCCTCCAAGCACCACCGCAGCCGCCGCCTCACCTCCGCCGCAGCCGCCGCCGCCTCACCTCCACCACAGCCGCCGCCGCTGCTCCACCAAGCGCTGCCGCTGCTCTCCCTCACCACCACAGCGACGCCGCCGTCTCCTCTCATGCACCACCAGCTGCCCCACTCGCACACCTCGCCATCGTGGTGCCTCCACGGTCACCACCCCGTCGCTAGGGTTTCCCGGCCTGTTGATCTCCGTTTCGTTCCGTGCGCGTGACTTCGTCAACCTCACTCTTGATCATCGCAATGGCTCGTGACAAGAAAAACAAGGGCAAGGACATCGCGGATCCGGCCGCGAAAAAACAAAATTGTCGAAGGAGGAGAAGAAGGCATTGATGGCCGCTCGCGCCGCCGAGGAGCGTGAGCGTGGCCGAGGAGGATCACTGAGGATCCGTGAAGCTCGTCCGAGGTAGCCTCCTATGATCGATGACTCCGAGGCCAAAGAAGAGCCGGTAGAGCCTCTCGTCCGTCGGCGCTCAGCCCGGACCCGTGGGGGTCATCCCCCGGCAGCACCTCGTCTGAGATCGACGGCTGCCAATCGTCGTGAGGACAGGGAGGCCCAGCGAGCTATCTACGAGATGGACACCACTGTCCATGTCGCTGAAGGAGTCCGGTTGACCGACTACCGGAAGATGAAGGCCAAGCAGCTTCGCAGACTCAGGTGGAATGTGCTGCTTGAGGAGTAGTACCCGCAGCCCCGGGAAGCCCTGGTGGATAGTCGGTTCTGGACCGTGACGCAGGCGTCTCTCTACGAGACTTACAGACGCCGAGGCCACAAGTTGTTCCAGCACAACTTCCTGGACTGGGATCAGCTCGCTCTGGCTGCCGAGACAGAGATTCAACCTTATTTTGAGAGGTACAGAGGTCTGGTGCAGCTAGTATCCTATGAGAGGAGTGCCTACGTGGAGGATTGGGTCCGCGTGTTCTACGCCACCCTCTACGTCTCTGAGGGCAGAAGATCGATTGATTTTATGTTCATGGGACAGCACTACCACTTGACGAGGCAGACACTGGCACAGCTGCTGGGAGTGGACTTGCACGACACCTGCGTGCATGAGAGGGTCTATGGTCAGGCAGACCCGCCGAGGAGGCCGCTCACTGGAGGAGTGGCACCAGCTCTGGAGGAGATTCGTTCCCTGTTTGGTCCTACCTTCTCTCCTGACCAGCCGAGAGTACCGACCTTGTTGACTCCAGCTGCGCGCACAGTGCACCTCGCCTTGCACCGCACGCTCCTGCCGAGGTCTGGTTACTTGGAGGGGTTCACCAGCTTACAGCAGACTCTCCTGTTCTACATCATGAACGGGATGGAGTTCGACATAGTGGACGTCCTCATATGCGAGATGGAGGATGTGATCACAGACGGAGTGGGCATGATGAGGCAGCTCGTGTATGGACACTGGATCAGCTACCTGCTCACCATGATGGTCCCTGAGGAGTCTGCCGTGCATGACCGCCTCACTGACGAGAGCGTCACACGGTTTAGCCACTACCGTGCTCCAGCTCCTGGAGACCGCCGCCTTGGCCGTCCAGTCAAGCGTCAAGTCAGGGCTCGCCTTTCTGAGGCGGACTGGTCGAACTTGGAGAAGGAGTATGAGAGGCTAGCTGAGGCAGAGGCACAGGGTGAGGACCTGCAGCACATATGGTCCGAGAGCGACACCGACGACAGTCTCGAGGAGTACTTTCCACCTCCTCCCTCACCCAGGCAGCACGACGCGGAGGCTGGAGGCTCTACAGTGCCACCACCTACTCCACCTCCCGTCACTGAGGCACAGGTCACTCAGCCGTCAGAGCTGACTTCGCTCCTCCAGCAGATGGTTGAGCAGCAGCGTCTGGACAGGCTGGTAGCTGAGCAGGCCCGAGCGGAGCAGGCTGCCCGCCTCTTTGAGCTCCAGCAGCAGCAGCAGGAGATGCAGCGTCAGATCGCCCGTGAGAGGCGTGAGGACACTGACCGGCTGACTGGACTCATAGACCAGATGCACCAGCGCACCCTCGACCAGCAGCAGCAGACGGCAGGCGATGATGGGCATCCTGGGGTTGATCACAAACCTCTACACCCAGACCGGGATTGCCCTCCCATCGCAGCTGCCAGGAGTCGCTCCACCACCACCAGTCCTGGCTCCAGCTGCCGCTCCGGTGCCGTCTACGCCGATTCCCTCCTTCAGCATGTCTCCACTTCTGGCTCCTGGTGCTCCGATTCACTCCCCACTGCCGGCTGCGACCTTATTCCAGCAGATGCCGGCCTCCGTCGTCAGTGCCCCTGTTCCGGCAGCTCCTACACAGCAGGCACCGACGGTGGCTCCTACGGCTCCGGCAGCTCCTTCCACCGCTACTCCAGCCAGCAGCTCCGACCACAGCGACGGTGACCAGTTCGTCATCGCGCCCAGTTCTCAGGGTCCTTAGGCACTCGGATCCCTTTTTGGTGTCTTGATGCCAAAGGGGGAGAAGAGTTAGAGGAGTCAGGGGGAGTGTCTTAGTCTCAGGGGGAGTCTTTCTTTTGAGTTATCTTTTGTAATTTGGAGTTTATCTATATTATCTTTTGTAATTCGATGCTTTCGCTACTCATTTGGTGTTCATTGAGTACTCTTATGTTAGTTAATCGATTGAGCTTATTTGGTGTTACTCACTTATTCACACTTGAGTTATTGATTGATTTTGAGCTTTTAAATAATAAGTGTGATATCTTATATTCATTGCATATCCTTTAAGTTTCATTCCTTTAAGTTTCATTCTATCAAATTCATTACCATTGCACTTTAAATTGTTGTGTTGTCATCAATCACCAAAAAGGGGGAGATTGAAAGCATCTAGGCCCCCATGAGGTATGGTTTTGGTGATTAATGACAACCATTGGATTTTACTAATGAATTTGTGAATGCAAGGTCCCCATAATCACTCAATAAAATGAAATCAATATGTCACTGGAGACCCCTAACAATCAATGTATGAGATCAAATCAATGATATGAAGACAAGAAGTGAAAGCTCTTATGTCAAAGTCATTCAACTTTAAATTGACAACATTCAATGCTTAAAGATCATCAGAAATACCTTTGCAACAAATGTCAAAGAGGTCAATCGAGCAAGACACAAAAATTCACTTAGAAACAACCCGAAGAAAACAAAATCAACTCACCGGATCAATCGATGATTCCTCAGAATAACACATCGGTTGAGTTGGTTCAGCTGAAGAAGAAGACCTCAGAACAAAGTACTCACCGGATCATCCGATGTGAATGGCTCAGTAACATCGGTTCATCAGTACAGTTTGCAAGATCATTGGACCAAGTGTAGCACCGGATCATCCGATGTACAGAGAAGCATACATCGGTCGATTACTCCAGTAAGCATCAAGCTTGAGAAAATTTTGGAGGAAGAGCCACCGGATCATCCGATGAGAAGACAGGATCAACATCGGTCTAACAACGGTCATATCTGACACAATGACGTCAGCTAAAGTAACTTGACCGATGATAACTAAAGGGGAGACATCGGATCATCCGGTGTTCACAGTAAAGTTCTGTCAGCCTACTTTTCCAACGGCTATTTCGGGGAGGCTGGCTATAAATACCCTCTAAACCGGTCATTTCGTCAAGTCTTGATCACCAGACACCATCAACACATCCACAAGCGTTCAATACCAAGAGCAATCACTTCCACACCATTTCGATCATCTATACACCAAGATTTAGGCTAGAACTAGCTAGAGAGAGAGCTTGTGTGCCTCCATTCTGGGTGAGTGGACTCTCTAGGATAGTGTGAGAGCCTCAAGGGAGTGCCCTTGGTGTTTGTAACTGTGAGAAGACTTCCGGAGCTTGCCAAGTCGTGTGTGGAAGCCCGGAATGTCGAAGTTGTACAAGGCTTGAGCTCCACCTTGCCAAGGGAGGCGAACGGAGAGGAATAGTGAAGATCCCTCGTCTCGGTGACTTGGGTGTGGCAAAACCCCTTGGTGGGTGCCACAACGTGGATGTAGGAAGATCTTGACGATCTTGCCGAACCACGGGATAAATCCTTGTCTCCTCGGGAGTTTGCATCCTTCTCCTTTCCCTTACTTTTATGCATTTTATATTCTGCGAAGTTTCTATCTACTTGGATGCATAGATAGTTTGCGTAGGGAATTGGGCTTTAGAAATTAAGTTTCATTGCCTAGAATTTTTCGAAGAAAGCCCAATTCAACCCCCCCCCCCTCTTGGGCATTCGGTCCTTACAACCGTCACGCTGCTCAGCTTGACGTGCTGGTGCAGGTGGTGGCGGTGGAGGCATGACTCTTGCTGGAGCCACAGCACCTGCTGGTTGCTGCGTGTTGGAGGGATTGCCTCCAACGGGTTGAACGGCAGGGTTGCCGTTGGATGATCCAGCAGCTGAGTTCACCATACTCGAAATCTTGGGCGCCCCCTACCTGGTGCGCCAACTGTCGGTGCTTGGAACTGGCAGATCTCCCGACACTACTTTTGGTAGATTGTGGATTTGTAGTTTGGTAATGAGCGCGCAGAGATTCAAGAAGGTGAAAGACACGTGTACACAGAGATTTATGTGGTTCGGGCCGCCTGAGCATAATACCCTACTCCACGGGGTGTGTTGGTGATGTATTAAGCTTGGGAGTCTAGAAGAAGCTCCAGAAGAAGAAGCTCGTCTAGCTCAGGGTGTTCAGCAGTGGTCTCGAGCCATCCCTTGTGTATCATCGACCAGTCCTTTTATAGTACAAGGACTGGTCGTTACAACATTAGCTTGGCCCGACAGGTGGCCCCGGCGGTTACACACGCTTGATACACAATAAATGGGGTTACTTACCCTTAATAGCCTGGTAATGGGCCTTAACAGTGCCGTTACCAGTATTAAGGTCCATCTGATCGTGTGTCATTAATATGGTAATAATGAAACTTAATCGAGTCTTGAAGTCTTTGATTGATCCTTGAAGGTCCGGAGCCGTTGGGGGGTCCACTGGCCAGATACGTGAAGTTGAAGGTTCGGCGGTTGCCACATGGCAGCTCCGGACCTCACCGTCGTGGACGGATAGGTCCGGTGATGTTGGACACATGTCAGTACCAGAGCTTCCCTCTGTATGGGGTTAGGTCCGGGGGTGCCATATTGGTATTCTGACCGGAGCTTCCCAGGTGTGGGCGATAGCTCCGGTCTTGTGATACACGTGGCGGCCCTGGGACTAACCATGTCGGGGGAGCAGGTCCGCGCTATGCCTGCCATGTGGGGCCTTTGGAGGTCTTCAAATCTGGTATATGGAGTATCCTTGTGATCTTTGCAATCCCAAGGGATATCCGGTACGGAGGGTACCGACAGTGTGGCCTTTAGAATCATAATGGTCTCCATCGCCATGGTTCCATCAAAATCTAAGCTGTCATGCCTCCCTTCTTGTGGTGATCTCCATCTCCACCATGCTTGAAGACATCTCCATGATAATAAAAGAAGCTAATACAACTAATAGCAATCAAATAAATTACATGAGGGATCAAGCATCACAGGTCGACACGCAGGTCGTTATACAATTATGTGACAACCTCAACCCGGTTGTATTAAATTTGCAACACGCAGGCTGCACGAATTTACACACAGATCATCACATCATATTAAGGCCATACCATTCACATCATTCCCTGCAAAAACAAGTTAAGCGTAGAACGATTTCTAGCGCGAAACTATATTATGTAATCGCTATAGCAGACAGCAAAATGGTGGTCCCGCTGTGAAATCAATGTGTGTGAACACCAAATGGAATTATATAGATCACATCTATGAAATCACTGTGAAAATCTCATCAGATTAATCAAATCAACCCGAATCTGATCCATTCAGAATGCCTCAATTTTCAATGTGATCGATTATTCATGAGTAGATCGCGACTCATGACCGTGGTCTGTTGGATCAATCTGTTAGCTATGTACGCGATTAGTCCCGATGGTGATTCTAGCGGGTACGGATAGGTTGCGCACATAGCAGAGAAGGAGCACGAACTGACCCTTTAGTCATATATGATCACAATCTACTCTAACCAATTCCAAACCCCGAAAAACCGTGCGATAAAATTCATCGTATGAATATGTCTGCAATAGATCCCATCTACTAACAAGATCCAGACCAAAAACTACGCAAGTCGGCTCTGATGCCGCTGTTGGAAAATCGGTGGTACGCTACTCTTAGCAACTCTACCGCATCACCCAGGAAACATGCGAGTACAGAGGTCATAGATCATTACCACTAGACGCGCAGCGCAGCAGAACGTAGATGCGCGTCGGGATAGGGGAAGTAGACGATCTCGTTCGTCTCCTTCTTGTCCTCGTCACAGCAGCAAGTAGACGATCACGATCGTCGTAGCCGATCAACGCAGCAGTAGCAGCAGCGTCTCCACGGAGTCCACACATACGGAGAGGAACGTCGTGCGCCGGTGTGCTAGCACCGCGCGCACGGCAAGGGTCTCGGCGTGAGGCCTTCGAGGGGTGGCGGCTAGGGCTGTCACGTGGTGGGATGATTAGCCCCTAACTCTATCCCTTATATTTATAGGCGTACTAATGGGCTTTTAGGTCGCAGGCTCATTAGTACCCTAATTGCTTATGGATCAAAAATTCAATAGGCTTCAACCCGAATTGTTATGATTGCCTCTTGGACACATCACCAATAATATTGACACACCGCCACCACAACAGAAGTATGCAGTGAAGGAACTTCACAAGACCAAGACTAGGAAGAGTGCTCGCATTAGTGCCAGAGGTGGCACTGCAGGTGCAAAGACCATGGAGGAGAAGGCAGGAAGTGCTATCCAAGAAAAACAAGAAAGTGCATCACGCGGCGCGTGACTGAAGATCTAATGGAGACTTAGTAGATCCTTAGTACTTATATCTATCATGTTATGTGTGTTACTCTGTTCACGTGTTGTTATACATCATCTAGTTGGCCTGGGTGTCGTGCTCCCTCCTAGATGGCTGCTAGGGAAGTATTTAGGAAGCTGGTGTCTTTCATGTGAGATGACCATTTGTGTTTGAAAAAATGATGACAAATCATGTCAACATAAGCATAGATTTTTATAGCCACGCTAATGGGGCTAAGAAATATACCATTATTTTTTTGCCTGATTCTGAGCCTCCTAAATATGCCATATTGTAACTGACATGACGATAATATGAATCTCCGGTTCTCTTGCGAGGACATCAAAAAACTATTGTTTAACATTAGATATATGTTTTATGTGTAAGCTGATCAGGAAACGATCTTTTATGTGTTTTCATATCTATTTTTCACAGAAGCACAAAAGGAAAATATGCTCAACTTTGTCCTCTTGGCTACAAAAAATGCAGCCATTTCCTTCCTTTGTAATCTGTCTATGCATCAGTTGTTCACTGTAGGTAGGCAGTTATGTATCACATGCCATAAAGTAATTTTCATCTTGTTTGGAACTTGGATAGATCACAGTGATTTCCAAAGTTTTGCATCAGCATGCCAGTTTGAACTAGACCCCTTTCCAGACATGTCACGTTTGGAGAAGAAAGATTTAAATTATAAGCTGATTTGATTGTGTATTCATCAAATTTAGCATGTTGCATGAAACAAAGTCTTCGCTGCCATATATGGTAACAGAGATATGTAGAATGGCATCTGCTATTTTAGTTTGGGAAAATGCTTTCACCAGGTCAACATTCCAAAATGAGTCATTGTTATTGAGCAATAATTTAACCTTTGCATCATCAGGCAATTGTAATAATTGTTGAAACGTATCAGCCTGAAAATTAGTGACCCAATTATCTGTCAATATGATGACCTTTTCTCCAGTGCAATTGCCCCATCGGAGACCTTTAAAAACCAGATCCTTACAAAAAAAATGATCGTCATGTGTATTATAATCTACGACGGTTACCAGAATTCAAAAAATCTGAATTTAGATGATAGCGTGTGTCGGTAACCTGCGTACTGGGTACCCTATGACACCGCAAGCAAAGTCGATGAGTTCTTATGTCCAAGTGGCAGACGTTCGAAGGGGATACACATCCCGCGTAACTGGACCTACCTCCCTCCTTAGGGTAGCTCTGGTAGAGCCACGTGTCAAGAAGAGTCGGACCTGCCTCCCTTGTTAGGATAGCTCTGGTGTTGCCACGTGTCCTGCAGAGCCGGACCTGCTTCCCTCCTCAGGGAAGCTCCGACACTGCCACATATCCAACAGCACCGGACCTATCCCCCAGTAGAGAGAACCTCCAGAGCTTTCACGTGTCAATGCTCGGACCTACGTCAGCAACGGGAGGACAATGGAATCTCCAACGGGGCGGATATTCAAGGGCTATCAATTAGCCGTTACAAGATCTGGTTAACGCATCATTAATGCTATATTAATAACGCACGATCAGAGGAATATCAAGACTGGTAACACTGTTGTTAAGGCACATTATCACACAATTAGCCCTCATTATACTATAGATCGTGTACAGGATAGTTAATACAGTCGGGGCCACTTGTCGGCCCGGGCTTGAATTGTAAAGGCCAGTCCTTAACATATAAAAGGGTTGCACTGCACAATAGAAAGCATCCAATCTCAACTGATCACACATGCACACAAGCTCATACTCGCTCATACGATCAACACACACCCCGTGGAGTAGAGTATTACGCTCAGGCGGCCCCAACCACGTAAAATCTCCCGTGTCACCATATTGTGCTTGATTTCGCTTTGCGCCCCAACCGAATACGAACCTCCGCGGACTACTTCTTAGTAGTACCGGGGGAAGTGTCTTAGTGCACACTTCGACAGCGTACCTTCACGATTCTTGCACATAGCGACGTTGGGTCTGTAATAAGCTTCCTACATTTTTTTCCAAGCATAGATTGATTGACAAGGACAATCATGAAATCTCATTCCTCCAATAGATTTTTGGTGTTGACATCCATTCCCAAGAGCGCCAATGCATTTTATTTTTTCCATTTTTAAAGCCCCACCAGTGGTTAGCAATACATGATTTTATTTGTTCACATATCCACACGGGACTTCAAAACAACTCATAGTATAAGTTGGAATTGCTTGTGCTACATATTTGAGCCATACTTCTTTTCCTGCTCTAGACAATGAATGTCCTGACCACCGATTGATGCGGTTCCATATTTTTTCAGGCGAGAACTTGAAAGGTGTTGTGATCTCTTTAGATATTTCAGTTGGCATCCCAGATACATGTCATGAGGGATTTCATTATGAATCTCAAATCTTTCTTTAACCAGAACTTTAACTATTGCCCTACATTTGTAACCAAAATAAACCGATGATTTTTGAACGTTACTCTTTTGTCCTGAGACTGCACAATATGTACCGAAAGCCTTTTTAGACTTTTTCACTTCGGGAATCACACCGTGCAAAGAAGAGGTTGTCATCCGCAAACAGTAAATGAGAAATAGAGGGACCATTTCGAACATTACGTAGACCATGTAGCACACCATTACCCTCCATTTTTTGCAGAAGACATGACAAACCTTCCGTGCACAACAAAAATAAATAGGGGCTGATTGGATCCCCTTGGTGTATTCCCTTTGATGGTATTACAGTCTTTGTGACCTCGCCATTGACTTCTACAGCATATCTTGCATATGTGACACAGCGCATCACTATTGAATCCAAATAGGAGAGAAACCAAGTCTGCTCATGCAGCCATAAAGATGTGTCCATTCAATGCGATCATATGCCTTCATCATATCAACTTTTAAGGAAAACTAAGGACATTTTTTGTTCTGGACTCGAATTGTATTGAAGCATTCATATGGAATGAGTACATTGTTTGTTATTAACCTTCTGGGAACAAATGCACTTTGTGTCTCAGAGATTATATAAGACAGAATTGTCTTCAATCTATTAGTCATAACTTTCAAAGTAGTCTTGTAAATAACATTACAAAGGCTAATAGATCGAAACTTGGAAAGATATTTAGCAATAGATACCTTCGGAATAATCACAATTATTGAGTCACAAAAGCCATCCGGAATTTCAACACCTCCTAAGAATGCACGAACCGCTTCACACACTTCTTTACATATTAGATTCCAGTGTGTTTGATAGAACAATGATGGAAATCCATCCAAACCAGGAGCTTTTGTAGGTCTCATTTAAAATAGATCATATTTCTTTTCTTAATCAGAATATGGTTGACAAAGATCATAGTTCATTGATTCAGTAACTTTGATAGGGACTGCATCAAGTACATCATCCATTAGTAACAGTGGTTTTGAAGTAAATAATTTTTCATAGAACATATGTACCATATTTTTTAATTCACCTTAATCCGAATAGAGAAGACTATCTTCACCAATAAGAGATTCAATTCAATTCAATTTGCTTTCCTTCTTGTTGTAGCTCTTGCATGAAAGAAAGCGGTGTTTCAATCTCCTTCACCTAGCCATTCAACTCTCGATCTTTGGTAAGCCATTATTTCCTCCCTTTCAAATAGTTCGTTCAATTGACATTGAACTTCTCTCTCTTTTCGATGTACTGGATCAGAGACATTTAATCTTCTCAGGTGTTGTAGTTCTTTTGTGAGTTGTTGAGTTTGTCTTCGAACTGATCTGGAACAACTTTTGCTCCACTTCTTCAAAGAATTTGTAGTATGGTTAATTTTGTCACAAATGTTTTTAAGTGGGATCTCATTGGTCGGACTAGGATTCCAATTGGATTCAACTGCAGTATTGTAATTTTCAGCACGTTTCCACATGGCTTCATATTTGAAACCTTGATGAATCTTTAGATGGAAGTGTCGACACGATTCAGCCAAAAATGTAATATGCAAGGCATAATGGTCTGAAGATGTTGTAATAATATTCTCCACATGACAATGTTCAAAAATAGAGGAGAATGCCACATTAGTCACTGCTCGGTCTAATCTTGTCCGAATATTACTTTTAGCCTCTTGTCGATTAGACCACATATATTTTGGTCAAAAAACCCCAGATCAGCCAAGTTGCATGTGTCAAGGCATCTCCAAAATCATTCCGTTTGGGCTTTATTTCTGCTCCGAGCACCATAGTATTCATTATGGAGCAGCACCTCATTGGAATTCTCACAACACATCCATAGGTCATTCCATCCATTATGAAGGTGCTGGAGCATTTCAAAAGATAGATGACGACATTCATGACGGGGTTCTCCATAAACAAAAGTTGTGCGTCATGATACACCTAATTCCATAGTAATCATAGTGTCAATAAAATATTTATTAAAAGCACGTAGAGACACGGAATATGGTTCCCTCCAGAATAGCACCAAACCTCCACTACGGCCTTCACAACTTACAGCAATAGAGTCATTGAAAGCCAATGACCATATAAAGTCTCTTGCAATTGTATCCCTTAATTTTGTTTCTGATAAGAACAGGATATTAGGTCCATATAAGTTCTCTACTAAAAGACTCATTGCGTACGGCGGGGTTGCATAGCAGCCTCCGCCTGATCTGCCGATCTGGGAGTGCAACCTTTCATCTTTTTTTTCCTCATTCAGTACTATATTCAGCAATACATTTCATATCCTAAGTCTTTTCTTTATCAATGATCATTCAAGCACCAGAATTTTCATCAAATGATTGCTCATGATTCGTCATATCCTTTTGTAGTGGTACTTTAGCTTTTCTTTTCTTTCCTGTTAAGTTCGGCAGAGTGCCTTCCATTGCATGATTTATTCCTTTGTTGATGTTATGTGTTTCATGACGACCAGTGGGGCTGATATTTGCACTATTATTTCCAGCATCATCCACCTGGTTTGCGACCTGATTTATGTCCTGATATTTCTCTTTAGGGGCAGCAACATCATCTAAGGATTTATAATTAACATGTGAAGCAGTACCATCGGAAGACTTCAGATTATTTGGTTCCATACAATCATCTCCTTGCTTAGTGCGATTGCGATTTTTTCCATGAACCTTACGGTACAGAAAGCCTCTTGCCGGCATATGGTAGATAATCAGCCGGGTTAGAACAAATCAATATTGAATGATCCAGAAGACCACATGAGAAACAGTAAAGTGTTAATCTTTTATATTGGACTTGGAATCTTTCAGTAATCCAAAGACATTGGGAGAAAACGCTCACATATTGGACCAACTGTTCAAGCACATTGATCTCAATTCTTAATCGCATATAACCACCCCAACACCGGCCAAGAGAATCTGCATCAACTTTCTGCACTTTTCCAATTGGTTTTGCAATTTCCTCACCTCTCTGTTTAGTCATCAATCTAGTCGGGAGATCGAGAATTCTCACCCACATCCTACTGAAAATCAATCTTTTGTTGTTGAGTATTTGCATCATGAATCTTGAGAAGTACTACATGTTTCCCAACTTTCCATGGAGAACCTTCCAAGACATAATTTCGTTCATCCATGGAAGAGAATTCCGCAATGAATAAATTATCACCCACAGAGTTGAAAATTAAACCTTTCGGGTTTCTCCATGATGGTTTCATTGCAGTCATAATTGTATGTAGATGAAGAGTATTTAGTGCAAGCACTTTCCCAACAATAACACGATCTAGATCAATTAATTGCGGTTCATCTAGGCCGTCTAGAACCACTGCTGTAGTTTCAGTAGACGCCAATTTCACATGTGCCATCATTCATTACATATGAGCCTCTTTTTCATCCACAACAGGAATGCTTGAAGCGGCATCCCGTTTCTTGCCTTTTTTTCTTTTCTTCCATACTTAGATCAATAAAATGATGAACAATCTGCAATAAGGGTTCAGGCCAAGCGCCCAAAACTGACTCACGCACCAGAGAATGTGTGTTTCAGGCCAGGCGCCCAAAACTGCTCTGTACAATACGCACCAGAGAGCGTGTGAACATTCAGTCAACCATGAAATCAAGAAATCCAATTTGAAGACCAAGGGTTGTGAAATCCGGTTGCAATTATCACAGATCAAAGAACAGCAGCAGTGAATTGGGGACAGAACACAGGAACACCAACTTGCAACTGCTATGCGCCCAAAAGAGGAACTGCTAGGCGTCCAGTAACTGCCAACTCACATACATGCGCCAGAAGAATTCCAATCAAGGAACTTGTTAATCATCGATCTTTGTGAAGGACGATCACCAGAATCTCAAGATTCGAAGATCAAACAGCTATTCACCCCTTTTCCAATAAAAGAGGAGCAGTTATGTGAGGTCACAGAATTAAGATGTGCAGCCGCAACCACGACGATCACCGATGATGCATTGAGGCCTTGGAGTGGACAAGGGAGGGGGGGGGGGGGGGGGGGGGGGGGGGGGGGCACAGGAGGAGAGGAGTATAAGTATGTGGTCACTCAACTGGGACGACAGAAGTGCCAAATCGTGCATGCAAACATCTAGTATAGTAGTAACTCCGTTTCCAAATATATATCACTTGTTATTTCAAAAATGAACTAAAAAGGGACAAGTATTTGGAAATGGAGGAGTACATCACAAGAGAGAAGGCTTGATCGTTACGCAACATGATGCTTTCAAGGTTATCGATTTACAGGAAGCCTATAATGTTTACAACAGGAACGTACTCATTGGATTAGCAAAGTAGCGCTTTTTACACTTGGACAGTTGGTGAGAGGGATCTTGCTGGAAAAGGCTCCGCAAAATGGTCGGGGCAGTTGGCAAAGGTTCATCAAACACTACAACATTGAGGTGCTTATCGGATGTTAGCTTGTCCAACAAGATCCTGCAAGTCTGCAAAACACAATGCAAGTCAATTACAGTAGTCACTTAAACAGTTATTAGAAAGATAGTATAACTGATATTAGGTGATATCTCATTTAAGCACATGAAGCAGAAAGTTCACCAGTTTTCAGAAGAAAAGTTCAATAAGCTACCTGTCTCTTACAGTGTAGTAGTACAGTTATAGGCTATCTTATATAAGGAGTTTTTTTGGGCCCTACATTGGATTAGAAGCTGTTTTTCTTGGGCCCTATACTGGGTACGCCCTTTTAGTGGCTGGAGGCAAATACTGGTACACCAAATCCTGTGCCCTATACAGCATATAGTTTTTCTTTTTCTTTTTTCTTTTTTTTTTTTTTTTTTGCTAGAGGCACTCCTGCACGTCTCAATGAAATTTTAGTGGCCGCTGTTTGTGAGGCTGGCAAAAGACTGGGAAACGTGATAACATACCTGAGGATTCAAAACATCCATATGATGAATGACATCCTCCTAACACAAAAGGAACAAATCAAACGATCAGAATATAAAATAGTAATTTCTACAACAAAAACGGTATGACTAAGAAATACCAAATGAAATAGTAAAGTAACATTATAGGATAATGAACCATTTTAGTATATAAATGGTACAGGACCACCCGATGAAGACATACCTCATAAGAAAATCAGGAAAGAAAAAGGAAGAAAATCAAGCAAAGCAACATTAACAAGAAAAGATGCCAAAGTCATCAAAATCGAAGAGCAAAAATGTCATAAGCTTTTCACAAAAGAGCGATGTCCAAGCTAAAAGTTGAAATACATTTCAAAATGTCCAATTAAAAAACACAAATCATCCTTGCTAATGCCAGCTTAACTAAATGAAAAACGGTGTTTATACCTAGGCAACTATTATGATCGATGCAACCAAAAATCCAATTATAAAGGTTTCTAGTTTGTTATTCTTTCTGGTCACAAGGAATGGTGTGACAAGAGGAAACGATGTGAGTAGGTGAGCAAATTAAACCAGTAAAGGTTTGATTTTTTTTATTAACTGTGCGGAATTGTGGGAGTGGGTGATCAAATTGACTTATATAATTCACTCATGGTTACTGCCAGAAGTTTTTTTTTTTTTTTTTGAGGAAAGTTACTGATAAAAGTTGTCGGACAGGTACAACTACAAGAAACAGAACATTCACACACCTTGAGCAATCTAACTTCTAATGTTGAAATTTTGCAATATCCTACGTACCCTAATTTTTTTCTGAAACAATGTGGTTTAGTCTTGTGATCAAGAATATCATACAACTTAATGGCAAACTTATAGTGATATGTATGAAATAGGCAGATCTGTTTCTGATGTAAATGATAGAAACACACCTCCACTGTTCCAGGATATTGCATGACATAGCCAATAACTCGACGGCTCAAACCTTCATAGACAGTGCTATTGATGGTACCATCACCATTTAACCATGGCAATATGGGTTGATACATATGCCTTCCGCAAACATGATAGCAATTGCTCTCCTTACTGTCCTCTCCTGGAGTTGATGGCCCCTTCTCATGTCCAAGATTTTCAGTGCAAATACGAGCAGAGCTAGAAGTACTTTTAACGTTAATGACTGTCACCGTGTGCCCATCACCAAGCACTTTGCTATTTCCCAAAAAGTTACGAGGTATTGCATTTTTCTGTCTTAACATATTTTTTGGGTCTACAACGTCCATAGGATGAGAAGCTGGGGAGCTTAAACAGCTGCCATTATTACATTCTGCAAGTGCAGTTATATGATACTTCAACATATGTAATGAATCAACAATCTGAACACCATCATATGCATTGACCTGTGACATAAGTGAGCAAAACTCATCTTTCAGCGAGTAGAGAAGGTTAAATCAAACAATAAAGAGCTCTGGGCAAGAAAGCAGAGTGAATGTTTCTAACACGTGTGTAATGCATTGGTAACTGGACGGAATACTGATAACGCTTGAGACCTATATGTTCGCCAAACAACTCAAGCATCTACCTAAAAAGTAAAGTATAAACAAGACATGCACACACAAACCAAACAATTTGAAGACCATACCAGTGTTTTCCTAAACGGAATCAAACGAACGTTTAAAAACGGCATCTAAATGCTCGACGGGCACACCTGTCAATGCCTAAATAGAGTCTAAACCTAAACAGAATTAAACAGGCGTTTAAACCGGTTAAAGGATAAATGATGGCCGGCCAATTGTCTACCATTTACCGTCTATGTTTCCATTGGACCATATTTTGAAACTTCAGAGTTATTTGGAAAAAGAAGTAACAAAACTACAACAAAGAAGCTACAAGCCAAGGTAGAAAATGAGGATGCATCATCGACAATTTACATGTTCCCGATCTTGCAGCAGCTGCAGAGCATGAACCTATTCCTATTCTAGTGCATGGAGAACACTACATTCTGTAACATGAAGTAGACTGCTTTTAGTGCATACTGCTCAAACCACTCATGTATTTGAGAATTACTAATTTATCCTGTGGTACCCGGATTGCCATCCGAGGTTTCATTTAATTAGTTTCTTCCTATTGTCTCTTTGGCACCACTTGAATATTAGAGTCCAAATGAAACATCAGCAGATCCTACTTCTTTTTAACTATTATTACTGACAGTACCAGTGTCCAACATAGATTTGCTCATAGCTTTCAGGTAACAAACAAAGAGAAAAAACAGTGGGTTGTTAGTCAGTGCAGAAAGAACTAGCTTATTAAAACAAAATTCCAATAAGCACCAACCAAATTAAAGGTCAGTTAGAATGAAGAGAAAACTCGGTAATGTTTTAAATGCATCTTTACAGCTTTACCTTAATGGCCATTTTGAAACTCATGAGCGTATCAACAATCACATAAACCCATGGCATGCCTGCAAAGTTTCCACAAGGAAAATGAACTGTAAACAAAGGCCATAGCATATGCAACATTGAAAACATACAAAACAGCAAAAATCATTATCCATATGCATATGAAGTACCTAGAGGATGCAGTGCATGTGACAATTCTCTCAAAGTAACTCCTTGTTCACCAGCTTGATGGATAGCACAAAATGCTTTTCTGAATTGTTCAGAAGATAGGATGAGTGGCTCATTTTGGTTATTAGGTAGTGATGGTAGCTCTTTAGCATATTTTTCCATAGCATCCCAAGGCCATCCATTATAAGATTCTTCCAGATCAGATACTGACAGTAAATGTCGATAACTGGAGTCATTCGAAGATGGCATATTATTGCCTTTCACATGCAACTCAGCATTCTTACCACTTACTCCCCTACATGAGGTAAAAATAAGACATTCATTACTATCTGGCACTTCAATGTGGTTGCTTCCTTGAATTCTGTCCTCAGTCAGAGCCACTTGGATACCAGGGAACCCTTTCTCCCGGCGGTAGCAAAAGTCACTTTCTATCTTGGGCAAAGGCTTGTGTTTCTTAGTCTTGCCACTTTTCATTTTCATCGTATCAGGCTTACGCTTGCGAGCACTGTCATCCAATCCATCAGTATCTTCAACCAAAGGATTAGAGCTGATAGCTTCATCAGCCTCCCCAACTCCTTCAGCTGGCATGAAAGGTGAAATGAACAGGTCTCCCGAAAAAACCAGAGAGAAGAGATGAACAATTTCTCCACATTCTAGATCCGGGTACAAATAAACTTCGTTCCCCATAGCATTCATCTGCTGGGATGCAAGCCATTTCGAGAATTCAGAAGCTTTTTTTCCTGAACCAAACGGGAAGGGTGAATGGGAAGCGTTGAAAAAGAATGGCCCAGAAAGGGTATATGGCTTTGCTCCATTTCCAGAAACCTGCAAAATGGGAAAGAAATATGAATAATGGCTCAACAAGAACTGGCCCTGCAAATCCCAAGTCATGCTTTTTTCTTAGAAAAGATCAACTACTTAGCAGGGTACAGAAAGAACTAATGTTTAACATTGTTAACAACAGCACGAATGATGATAAACTCTTAGAGATTATTCAGTGTGGTTCCGCTGTTAATACCACCGGGAAAGTAATACTGAAACTAGTACATAAGCATAAATGAATGTAGATATGCAAGTATGGAGCAAACCTAAATAAATCTAGACCACATCACATTACAAGGTAAAAAAGAAAAGAGAAGATTATGAGATACTACAGATTTACAGCCTACCAAGCTTAACATTGGAAGCAAAATCTTAATTTAGCCAAATGTTGTCAGTAATTTAGTATGACAGTATCCATTAATTATCGTACTCGATGTGCCAAGCTCAAGAGCTATTATGGTTCAGGAGACCTAACATGAACAAATACCAAGAGAATAGATACATAAATGAAAACGTAAGTTCACAAATACTAACCATGAAATTCCTTTCTTTCAGAAAGGAAAAGGCAGTAAAAATTTCACTCTCTGAATAGAGCTGGAGTGTTGCTGCTAGTGAAGCTTGTACATCTGACCCAGATGATGTGCTCAGGAAAACTAACTTCAGAAGCTCCAGCGCATTTGCAATAGCCACCGATTTGCAGAGATCTCTTTCCAAAAAATTATTTTTATTGATCTTAGTGACTTTCTCATGAGAGTCACAACAAATGCCCATGTGTTCACTTCCTTCGATTGCATTTGTGCTTTTGCTGTTTCCACCAGTAACTTGATTAATCTAACGTGAAGAAAAAGTCAGTAATAAAGAATCATTGTACTAGCAATTGGTAACAAATAAATTATTTACTTACCAGAACTTGCTGTGAACATGTTATGTCCTCTGTGACCTTATTATCATTAATATTCCTCTTTTCATTCTTGGGTCCACATCTCTTGATCTGGTCCATTTTTTCGGCTCGGATTAATTCAAGAACATCATCAAATGCGCTTTTTATTTCTGGATCTTCAAAACCATCCCAATTATGTTGCTCCGAAGCTGTATCCAAACTGTTTTCCAGAATAGTATTTGAGATTTGGTGACGCAATATTGTCCTTTTCCAGTCCCTTTCCTTCTCAAGGTATTTAGCATATCGTTTACCCAGAAGGTTACATATTCGTCTCACGGCTCCCATTATGTTTTCATTTTTCTTTAATAATGCCATCCTTCTACGACATGTATCAGGTGGAGCTGGAAGGTCATGTAAAGAATGCCAATCTACACGAGTATATCCTGCTCCATGCATTGCACGAAATCTAGTGTATATCATCAAGAGTTTTCTGCAAATTGTAACAAGAATCATGTGTAAACTTTGATCTTCATAACTCAAGTTTAAAAAGTATTTCAAGGCCAGAAAAAAAAAGTAATGGTCAAAGAAAAAATATACCTATCTGATTCATAGGTCCACAAAAATCTTTTACTTCTCATAAACCTTTTCCTTAAGATGCTTCGGGTCGATGGACTGCCTTCTGCATCTTCATCTTCATGGTATTTGGAAGGGCTGCCACATCTGGATACTACCATGTCACTTTGGCCTTCTAGGTCAGTTGACAATGGAGAGATTCTGTCTTGTACTTCCTCGGCTATGGTAGACTGGCCAGAAACCTGTTCAGCAGCTCCATTCATTTGAGTTCTTTGTTTAATAAACTTCAGGTTAATCTCATAACCAGATCTCTTCTTTCTCTGAGAAGACAATCTGGAACTAAGTCTTTGCTGCTTTTGTGTAGCAGCAGCGCTGTTTTGTTCTTTAAGACGAGATTGCCTATCATATGAAACACGAAGCACCTATATAAGGAGGCAATACTGTCCATTAGTAACACTGTAGCAGAATACTAGACAGAATAAATTGCAGCAAAGCAATGACAAGATAAATCAACCATAGTGATACTATATGGTTTACCACCCTTGGTTGTGCTCTCCTACTACAACATTGTGCTGAGTTTGATACGACTTCAATACTCAAGAACCATTCATCTATTAACATACACCTGCTACCTTGTTCACGAAGAATGTTCACAAGAGCAATTTGATTAAAGTGTTTTGTGGGCAACTTGTTTACATTCAGATCAACATTGCAATTAGTTTTCTTTTCCTTTTCCTTCCCAGTTTTCTGTTCTATTTTTTTTTTTTTTTGAAGCCATTTTCTGTTCTATTATTAGTAGCACACTTTTAATTAAGCAGTGATCAGTTCATGATGTATGTTGCATATCATACCCATGCACACAAGAGTTCTGAGATATCTTTGCTATGTGTCTCATGCCTTTCCACAACTTGCCCCAAACATCCCTAGTTCCCTTGGTGATAGATTGTAGATGTAGCTGTTCCTAGATGCATGACCTGTGCAATACAAAACCGAGCACCACCACCCTACTGTACATTCCTAAAAAAGAAAAAGAAAAAAATGTGCCCCAGATCACTAGTGAAATGAGGAGTGAAAATAAGTTAAAGTGGGGCGACATCAATGCATTTATGTACCAAGCAAGAAGTAAAACAAAGTGCATATGTGAAAATTACATGAAAAATAGAGTATGTTAACTTCTTTCTATCCTAACAGTCTCAAGCAAGAAATTCAGAATTCAAGATCAAGTTGGTCCCAAACACATACCTTCTCTACAGAGAGATTCAATTCCCTTGCTATTCTAACACAGTCTTTAAAAGGAATTTTCCCCTTCTCACTGACATTCATAACCCGCTGCTGTAGTTCTAGTCGCTGTTCAGTAGTCATGACTCTAATTGAGCTCCATGATTTACGATGAGAAACCTACATGGACCAATTATGATATAGTACCTTACATATGTAAACAGAACAAAACAATGTCGTGGTCTAGAGACTGCTTAATAAGCAGGGAGTTACAACCAATATAGTCAGAACTTAAGCACAAACAAAAAAACAGAAGACATTTGACTACAAAGATCCTAACAATAAACAAGAATCAGAGCATATTTGAGTACAAAGATTAACGAAACTAAGTCATTGTTGGCACTTAGCAACACTTGTACAGCAACCAGTCATGAATACTAATCGGATGACAAAGTTAGCTGCAGCAACCACATATGGCACCACATATGGCACCAGGGTTCCGAAAGGCGCTGTGAGGCAGCCGCCTAGGCGTGTTTCAGCGCTCCACGCTGTCCGCCACGCCTAGGTGGGTAGGAGGTCACGAGGCGCGCCCCGTGGAAAAACGCGGGGGGTGGGGTGGAAATCCCTCAGGAGGCAAGTGCCCGTGGATAGAGGGTGAGGGGTGCAAACGAGGACTCCTGCCGCGGGAGGGGAGGGACGGAGATCGACCGCAGAAGAAGGCAGGGAGGGTATGGCCTAGAATATTGGAAGCAAAAGACTTATCCAAATTAACGATGATAGGGTGTCAAGGGTACATATAGCCCCTAGGGTAGATACATGGGCCTAGCCCAGTAAGACACACACATGGGTCTAATACATTCTAACAACTCCTACAATCTGAACATCTAGCCGCCTCCGAGAACACTGACAAAGTAAGTCTTGGTTAAGATATTGATAATCTGGGAAGTCGTCCAAACATGAAGAACCCGAACAACCATGGCGACTTGCTCACGAACAAAATAGAGGTCGATCTCCACATGCTTCGTCGCTGGTGCTTGAAGGGGTTGGCAGACAGGTAGACCACGTCTCTAGGAGCAGATGTCAGAGCTAGCAAGCCTCATCCACACTATTGGCAAGGGTGCAATACTCAACCTCGGCACTCAAGCGGGAGACGACGTGTTGCCGCTTCGATGACTAGGAGACGAGGTTGTCGTCCAGGAACACGGCCTAAACTGAGACAGAGTTCATTAGCCGTCAGATTAATCGCGATTAGTCGGTCTGGTCGGTCCCTGGAGGTCAACTAGGCCATTCGACCCGACTAGGTCGATCAGGACTCTAGTCGTCCGATTAGGGCGACTAGTCAGACGACTAGGAGGTCCTAGCGATCGGACGAACAGACACTGGATCTGTTATTCAGGCCGGCCCATTAGGTCTTCCCTTTACCGATCAAAGCCAAGCGTTGTCTCCTCCGACTCCCAGTCCCAACTCACGGAGACACAAAACCAGAGTTGTCGCTCATCCTGTGTCCCAATCTGCTGCTCCCGATGCCGGTGTCGTGCGGCCGCATCCTCCCGTCCTCCGCCGTCTCCTTCCCGTCGCAGTAGATCCGCTCCTTGCCGAACGCCTCGACTCTGATGTCCTCTTCCTCACTGTGCGGGGGCAGGAGTCTACTCCCTTCCTGAGCCGGTGTCCTATTCCTCGGCACGCGGGAGCGGGAGTCCGCTCCCTGCCCGACGCCCCGACTCTGTTGTTCAGAGGATGCTGCCTGATTGCTTATGCTTGGTGCTTTGATTTGTATTGAACTATTGATGGAACTAGGTTGCAGACATGTGTCGCTTACTGTGATTGCTAGGGTTCGCTGTTTACTGCTAAGTGTTCTGTAATTGCTGTGTTCCTATGTTACAATTGCTAAGTGGGTGTGTGGTTGACTGCCTGCTTCAAATTTATTCTGATCTGGTATTCTGGTCATAATTTTCTGCTCATCAACCTTGGATACAGCAGCCATACAGGTACTTCATCCTGCAATTTTATTGAGTTTGCAATGCATACGAGCTGCTGTGTTTTCATTCTGGTGGTGTAACTTTTGTGAACTTTGAATCTGCTACTTTGTGTGCATAATTGTGTGTGTCTACATATATAGTGTCGACTAGAAATATCGCTCAAAAATACTTGGACGACTAGAGGACGACTAAGTGGTCGACTAGAGTCAACTAATCGCCCTAGTCGACGACTAAGTGGTCGACTAGAGTCACCCTAGTCGGTCCTTAGGCAACTAGGATCGATTAGATGGCTAACGAACCTTGACCAGAGGTGAACCTACGAGTGTCCAAGTAACCTGTCCAATTAACGTCAGTGTAGACAACCAGCTCGGATGCTGAGAAACCCCAGAGACACCGGAGAATCCGATTCACAACCATGAGGTATGGCTCTCGTCACAACCGTGAGGTATGACTCTCGTGGATCATGCATGTGGAGACACACCCGCTGGATAACATAGGAGATATCCGATCTAGTGAACGTGAGATACTAGAGGGCGCCAGCAAGGCTCTTGTAGGTAGTGCTGCTCCTCTGCCTCGCACCCCGGCACGTGCGTTGGCAGCGAAGCTGCCCTTCGCTGCACACCTCGGCAACATGCGCACGCCTGCCAACGTGGCTCGACGTTGTGGCCTGTGGCTGCCAGGCCGCGCGCCCACACGTCGTTGTGTGGCGACTGGCGAGCGCACATGCGCTCAGGCCGCTAAGCGCAATTCCCTGCCGGCTGATATACGTCCTTAATCCAATGTTCTCCACAACGCTCTCCCAATGCCACCGTCGCCCTGCTCTAGTCGCATGCCACCGATAACCATGCAGCGCTTTGCCCGCTTGCATGATTCGGCTGAATCGCTTCTCCCTGGTCGTCCTTCGATCCGCTAAAGCCACACTAGAAGCACTTGGATCCACACCGGTCTGGATCTCGCCTAGATCCGTAGGTATGCCTCCAATCCTCATCGATCCGCCTCGAATCGACCACTCTCGTGTGGAATCGCAGTTGACGCCTTCCTTCCTGCTCGCGAGCGCCTCCAAAGCGTGCTTGCTCGTGCCCTGCCCTGTTGGCTGCCCCCGGGAGCATGTACTTCTGGGGGCAGCATATAGGATCTGAAACCTACACTTTTGATACCGAAGTATGGGATCTGAACAAACAGACCCTAAGTACATATTTGTGGACAAGGATTGCTTATGGTACTTCAGTGCAAAATTATAGTACAATGCAATCGTATACAAGACTGGTGGCAAACCTCAGGTACAGCACAACCAGGGAAGGAACTAGAGGTCTCAGCCAATCCATAACAGTATTCTAATGTTTCCCAATATGCATCAACAAACTCTTGCTTTGAGAGCACAAAGTCATGCCGTATCTTTTGATGATTATTCGCTTGTGATGATGGAAGAATTATCGGTATAGGTTCTTCAATGTAAGGCCTGAGCTCCATTGAATGTGTAGGCACCTCATCTGATGGCACACCAACATCCTCAACAGGTTCTTTTGCAAGTTGAACCAACTAGAAAACAACCAAAAAACTTATCATTCCCTGCACCAAATTAAGTTACTGTGGTAGCAGGATTGCAATAGGCATGAACGAATTTCTAAATGAGAGAAGCTGTATCAACCAAACAAAACTTCAGATTTGTTCTAAATAGTAGTTTAAGGAGCAAAAACCGAAGGTTCTAAAGTACCATAAATGATAAAACTAACTGCAATTATTAAGAACATGACATTAGGAACATCACCTTGAGTTTGTCTAAAATATTCACTAGACGAGAGAGCCTGCTCCTTGCATGAGTATCCATGAGCAGGTTGTATTCCTTGGTAGAAATTTCTGAGAGTGTTTTTCCAAGCCGACACTTAGTAATCATGTTATCAATTTTCTTTGCTGATCCAACAACTTGTAAAAATAGTTCAAGGGGCATTTCTTTTGTAGCTGCTGCCATCGAAAATAACAGGCATGACTGGTTATGGTTCTTGTCATAATATGCTTCCTCAGCACATTCAAATGCATTACACCAATCTGGTAAACTACTAACATATGACCACAGAAATTTATGGAATAGCTTTGCCCGGATCATCTTGGCACCTATGAACCCATTGGCATTCATAGCTTCTAATACTAAAGGTGTTTTAACTCTAACTCTCCGAGAAATCCTCAGACCAGGTATGACAATCATATTTTGATTTCGCCTCATTTTAGCTGCTGCATCTGAACGAGTTTCAGTATCAAAATTCCTTTGTCTGATCCTAATTTGATCCACAAGTTCTGGTGACAGGTCCCCAACAGAAGAATGCAGTATTACATCAATAAGACGACTGCGCGTATAGTTTGTAACCAAAGGAACACTAACTCTTATACATCTACAAGTGCCCTCTTGCTGAAGCTTATTCAATGTGCGAGCCAGTGTCTTCCGATCCATTAGTTTTCCATTTTTCTTTTCAAGTCTCACTAACCATTTGTGTAACTCCACCTTTAGTACAAATTTCTTTTTCTACAAAGGGAGAAAAGAGAAAGTTGTCACACAACAACCTAGTGAAATTGCCAAAGCAGTGGCACACAAACATAATGCACCAACGTTAGCATCAAGACACACCAAAAAAGAAGAAAAAATACAAATGAGATTGTTCCTAGTTCTATACAAAGTGTAAGTTCTTCCATGTCACAAAAATATAAGTGCAAGTTCTTATTTCACAACAAAAATATTACCCAGCCTGCCTCGGTAAGGTATGTGAATCAATGGTGACAATGAATAGGGATTTCTGTACAGTCCTGGACTTTCGTAGAATCAAGAAAATGATAGAGATACTAAACTATATAATAAAGTTAATACTGTCAACAGGACAAAACTCTATTTCTTAAAAAAAAAAAGCATGGAACACAAGACTAGTTGTCACCATGTCATGCAAAAACGAATAGGGTTATTTCTCTTGCATAATAGAGTACTGTCTGTTAGCCTATGTATTATGTGTGAGTGTGTATTATGAGTTTGGCCCATGTATCCAGCCCTATAGGGCTATATGTACCCGTGTTTACACATCAATGCAATCTAACGGTGTTATCCTAAACGGCCTGTTTAAACGCATTTAAACGCTAAACAGATAGCAAATGCACAGTTTAGCCCCTGAACGGTGGATTAAACGGTTGACCCGTTTAAACGGATCAACACCCGTTTAAACGGGCTAAACGAAACGGATTTTAAACGTGTTTAGAACCGTTTAGACAAAGTGGACTTACAATTCTAAATCGGATGCAAGTTTAAAATTAATATCACCATATTGATTAAAATCAATATATTTTCTAAGCTTTACTTAAACACTTAAATATATTAGAAGTAATATTACTTGTGTTTCAAAAATATAATAAAACAACCATTAGCAGCAGAGATTTAAAATATTTGTTTAGGTCACTACATGTACTTTTTTCAGTCTCAATATTATTATTTGGTGGTGTGGTATTGTGATCTCTTTAATTTTATATGATGTCGAAGTTAAATTGATCACAAATATGAGTTTGAACTTGATTTGAACATCTACCGTAGAGCAGGACAGTAAAAATATTTTTTTCTTATTGCTGCAGTACACACCGTTTAATCTGTTTAAACACCGTTTAAACGCCGTCTAAACCTTCTAAACGGTAAACAGAGCTCCACCGACTGTCTACCGTTTACCGTTTAGGATAACACTATAATCTAATCAATCTTCCCCTTTCAATTTGCTATCAGTTAGCCAACCCTAACTCACCTTCTCTCTCAGCCGCCACCTGATCGCCGCCGCCAACCAGCCGACCGGCAAGCCGCCGCGATTCTCTCTCCCCCGCCTCCCCACTGGCGCGCTGGCCCTCACTAAGCCAGGCGTGCACGCGCCGGCCCTCGCTGTGTCTGCCCCGAACGGGCTGACCATCACCGTCGTTGGCTGTGCAGTGGCCCGATTCGACAACTCTGCGCCAAAATCCGCCGCCGGCCACACCGTGCCACCATTCTTCCACTCCTGCCTCTACCAGGTGCCCGCTCTAAGCTGCCAGCCACCACCAGGTGCCCGCCTCTGCTCTGAGCTGATGGCCTCCACTGCCAGATCCGACCCGATCCAGCTCAGCCTGATCCAGCCCAACCCGACTGTGAGTGCCGCCCTACCGACTTTGTCCTCCGCGGATGCCGCCTCGCCTACGTGGTTGTCGGAGACACCCCTAGCAAGCGCCAAGCCTCGCTTACGTGGTTGTTGGAGACACCCCTAGCAGGCACCACACCTCGCCTCCTTGTCCTCCCCGAACGCCGCCAGCTCCGCGACGTCGGTCACTCGTGCCACCCCTTCGACTACCGCCACCGCCGTACAGACTGCCGCCACCGGATCTGAACGCGTTGTGGTCATGGCCACGCTCCACGAGGAGCTCGTGCGCACGCAGTAGTGAGTTGCAGGTCGGAGGAGTAGGTGGTCGTTGTCACCTCCCTGACAGCTCTAGCGACCCTCGACGCCGCCCCTCCGGCCTTCGACCTGCACTACGCGGTCAGCCCCTCCTCCCAGCGCCCGGGCTGACTTAGCTACACACCGTGTTGAAATAATCTTGTTTTCTAGAATAAGGTAGATATTAGGGGGTGTCCAGGTAGGACACGATTAGTTATTAGAGATAGAGTCCAAGTATTTTAGAGAGAGTTCTAAATAATTTTTAGAGATGTTTTTAATCTGTAAAGGGCCTTTATATAGAGTCGTGTGCCCCCGGCCAGAATAAAGAAAATTAGAAAATAACTTTTGGATCCGGATTTCCAACAATTGGCATCAGAGCTCAGGTTTTAGATCTGCCCCAGGAGGATGCGCTCCCGGGGTAGACAATCTGCAAGACGACGGGAGGATCCAAAACAGAAGAGGAGCGCCTGGGCGGGTCCACTCGCGTGGGATCCATCGGAGAGCTATGGGAACACGCAGATCTGGGAATAGGGTCACGAGGACGCCGACGAATCGGGCGACGGGCGCACACGAAGCGGGCATCTTGGCTAGCGGTGCTGGACAGAGCAAGACCCCACCACAGGAAACGCGACGGAGATCAAATCGGGAACAGAGGAAGGAAGACAGGGGAAGAACACGCGGCTGCGGCGCGAGATCGCGAGGCTAACGTGGGAGTCGGCCTACACTTGACGCCTCTGCGACAGCGTGCACAGCATTGTGTCGCGGGAGCAACGGCGGAGGGGAGGAGAAATGTGTGTCGCTATGGGAGACGAATACATCGTGGACGGCGGACGCCTCTGGACGGGCAAGTGACGATCAAGGGTAGCTGAGTCGTGCTAGGGTTCGTGTGCGGCTAGGAAGTGGGTCTCAAACTGGGTCTGGTGGGCTGGGCCAAGTGTGGGCCAAAGGTCAAGGGGAGTTTCTGCTGTTTTTCTTGGATGCGTGCAAGAGGAAGAACAACAGTGGAGAGAAATCATGGCTGGACTAGTAAGCTCGAGCTGTGTTGGTGTTAGTCAAGTTTAGGGAGGTGTATCCATGAATGTGATACATAAAGTGATTGTAAAGAGATGTGTGCTCGAGATGAAGATGCGACCATCTCGAGTGAGTGATTGGAATGAAGATGCGCCCATTCCGAGGAAGAGTGCAGGTTGAAGATGTGTCCAACCTAAACTTGTGAGCAAGATGAAGATGAGCCCATCCCGGGGTTGAAGACGTGTCCAACCCAAAGGTGATCGGGGTGTAGATGTGCCCATCCCGAGGTCGTGTGCAGGATGAAGATGAGTACATCCTGCGTCCAACATAAATTTGTGTGTGGGGTGAAGCTGAGCCCATCTCGGGGATGAAGATGTGTCCATCCCAAAATTGTGCAGGGTGAAGATGTGACCATCCTGAGGTGTAGTTGTGTCCACTCCAAATTAGGTGTGTTGGGATGTAGTTGTGTCCATCCCAAGGGTGTAGTTGAGTCCACCCAAAATGTGTAGGATGGATAGGTGTGTCTCCGTCCTAAGTGTGTCTTAGAAAACAAGATTAGGGGGTGTGTTGAAATAATCTTGTTTTCTAGAATAAGGTAGATATTAGGGGGGTGTCCAGTAGAACACAATTAGTTATTAGAGATAGAGTCCAAGTATTTTAGGGAGAGTCCTAAACAATTTTTAGGAATGTTTTTTATCTGTAAGGGGCATTTATATAGAGTGTGTGCCCCCTGGCCAGAATAAAGAAAATTAGAAAATAACTTTTGGATTTTCAACACCGTGCACCACCGCCTATCACCCTATGGCCACACGAGCTTGCCTCTATCCTCACCGCTAGCGTCGTCGCAACAGGCGCTGTCGTCGCTGATATGGATGTCGCCATCGATCTGACTGCCTTCGAGTGTATGCTCTTGCGTCCACCTAGCGCTCCTCGCCCTCCCGCCACCTCGGGCCTCTTGACGGATGTTGTAGTTGTCACCATCGTCATCGCAGGCGTAGGCATGGTGGTTTTGGCGGTGGTGCTAGTGGTACTGTCGAGGAAGCATCTCCTGGCCAGCACCCTCCGGCCAGATCCCCATGGGGCCTGGCCCATCTCATGGTACTTGGACACCACGCCCGCAGCTTCCCCAGTCAGCTCTATTTGCTACTTCGGCTTTCGACGGGGCCGATTTTCCCCCTGCGCACACCTTTCCGGTGGTGCCTCCCTGGTGCTTCCTACCACTCTACACTAGACGATGGCTTACTCTCCTCTTACCACCCTCCTCACCCTCCCCATCCTTCCTCTATCATTGTTGGAAATTGATGTGTTCTTCCGGTCACCTCAGTAGTTAAAGAAAAGAAAAAAAAAGCAAAAATGGTCGAAAACAGCGCACTAGCATCACTAAAGTCTATCACCTAACAAAATCTGATGTTTTCAATGATTGGTACAGAGTGATTGAAGTCCATAAAACACAGAAGAGTATTATATGCTTTTGCTACAATTGGACCACAAAGTTGCCAATAATACAACAACAATAGTAGCAACTATAATGATGATGCAATACTAAGAATAAGCACACATGAGAAGATGCACGCATATAAATATGATAAATGCAAATGTAACATTTTGTATAGAGAGAAAACAGTGTGTTAGGGACTCCTTTAATACTCCCTCCAACATTCTTTTCATATTTAATTAGTTCACTTCTGGGAATCCTAACATAATGTAAGAAATAATAGAGGGAGTATATACATGTACAGTAAATTACAGCACATTTGTACTTCACATATCATTCGTGTGAAAAAATGCAACTGATAAAAACTACCTCTAACATATGTAGAATTCTTTGATATCGTCGCTCATCGGAAGTTGATGGAGGGCGACGACGCCTCTTCCTTTGACCCAAAGGAAGTTCATCTAAACAATAGATAAAAGGAGGATTTCATCAGCTCATTTACTCAAGTGGCATTTTGTATTTTTCAACCTATATTACATAGATTGTGATTTTGCCATAGATGAAACTATTAACTACTTAGCTATGGAAAGATTTAGAAGATAGAAAAGACATAAAAGAATTTTCTGCAAAAAATCAAGATAGGGATAATGCTACTTGACAAATTTGAGCACAGGTAACTGGTAGCTGGACAAAAAAATCTGAACTTGTGGACATCTTAAGTGTAACAAAGAATGCTGTTCATTTGAGTGCATCAGAACTCTCAAGAAAAAAGACCATTATCTGCATGGTTTAAAATGTATGGTAGACAAAAGGGTGTGGCATATCAGATACGTGATTGCAAGTTTGCTTGAATGGACTTACTGAAATATATTTGAATATATTAGTGCTCGAAAGCTAAAGTCCATTGTAGCGCCAAATAGAACTAGCACTTAATAGTAAAGAAATAAATCTGCAAAAGCATATCACTGCACCTTCATTAACTGATTGACAAACTGCAGCACAAGAATAAAAGTTGTTCTGGAGATGATGTCCAACTGGTTGACCATGGCTCGGTGCTTCAAGCAAGAGTCTGTTATTAACAAATAAATCACCCTCTGGGCTAGGAGAATCCATTCCTTTAGATGGAACTAGTGACCACAACTCAGAATGATTGTCATAATCCTGTGGTAGCTCCTTAAGACTTTGAAGAGCAGTACCAGCTTTGTAGAGCAAGAAATTTTTTGAAGTCCAAACTCGGTACTGTGATGTCTTGTCTGGAACTTCAGACTCCCAAGTCAAATTGAATTTTTGGAGCATGGATGATACTCTTTTGTGAAGCCTTTTGGTATTGTTGTATCCAAGGCTTCTGCCAATCTGATTGGAATTTTTATGAGATACTAGTTGCTAATTTCAAGGAAACTAGGAAACAAACATAAGATCCCACTCGAGAGGACAAAAGTAACATAATGTGTGATTACATACTATTTAGTACTACCTCTGTTTCAAATTTATTGTAAAATAGCAAATGAGAAACTTTTCAAAATCACAGCTAGGATGACCTTCACTTTTTTGTTTCAATTTCGTTGTGCAGTTGCCACCAACTTAAAATCTCAAACTCATTTGTAACAGGATCTACTCTATCTAGATATGGAATCCCTTTCGCCAATGCTAAATAAAATAATTAGATGCCAAAATAAAGTGAAACCAAGAAAGCACTATGTCTCACTAAAAATGAAGTACGATAGCACAGCAACAGCAAAAAGCATAAAAGCATGGTAGACATTATGAAAAAGCATATATCTCACTGAAAAACATTATAATATAACAAAGCTGCATTATTGTAAGGATCAGAGGTGTACCTCAACAAGTGTTATACCTTTTGCCCCTTGAGCACTGATCATATCGTATATGCAGTGCTCCAATGGAAGTTCCATAACTTGATCAGTTACCTGACCTTTGTTGCCATATTTGTAGTTTGAGGCTGCATTTTTAGGCTGAAAATCATTCGGATCAAATTTCTTTAACAGACGCAAACAGTGGACAGTCTGAAAATGGGAATCATACGTTAAATACTTTACAAAGTATACTAAAAAAACACGAAAAAAGAGTAACGTACTGCAAACTAAATCAGCTGTATGGTTAAAGTGTAATAAGTTAATTTGCCTATAATTGTGTGTCTGTTGTGACGGCACTAGCACTAGAAAATAGCTTTCATCGTCTATCTCTCCCTCTCTATGGTCAAAGGACCTTCTGGTCATTGGGTCGTGTATGAAGCTTCAGCTCTAGCACTTTGTGTGTGCTCTGTCTAGCTTAATAAAAATTGGAGGCTCTCTTTAGTCTGAAGTATGTTCAAGGTTAAAGCACATTTTAACAGCATAGAGAGTCATGGAGATAGAAAGTAACGCATGCCATAAAGCTATTAAGTTCATGGACAAACAACTTATAGAGACCAACAGTATTCTACAGAAACAAAATCTAGGCCTCCAAAATCCTGACAGAAAATACCATAAATCAAAGGAATAAACAATCAAACAGTTATGAAATGGCATTAGGTAAGCAAACACAAGGAGAAACACTAACAAAACCTTATCATCGACCAGAGCATCAAATTCTTGAACAAGTCCCGCATCTTTTAGTCTATGCAATACCTGCAGAATGGACAATCTCAATAACAACACATAAGGAGGAAAAACAACAATAAAGATCATATGTAGCAATAGGTGTTTGGTCTGAGAAATAGAATAGCTAACAAACCATCTAAACTTAATGATACACAAATTTAGTTTGAGGAATGGAATTGATTGGTCCATCGCTTCATTCCTCATAAGTAATTGTCAAGTATGAAAACTAGGGATGATTTCATTCCTACCACAACAATGGTAATATACTTGTTCTTCAAAACAAAAACTCCATAGGTGATTTCAAGCAAACTTACATTTCTCCATGCTCTATGACCATATGCCATTTTATAATCAAGATCGATTTTTATATCTGACACCACAAGAGCCTACTGGGAAATAATAGCACAGAGTTAGCAAAAAAAACTTGAAAATCTAGAGCAAACTTCAGCAGATCATGTTGTGGGATGAAGTTGAAAAGAATTGACCTTTCCGTCAGCTTTGTCAAGTTTATCACATATAGCTTTCATTGCTGGAAGATAGTCATGAATCGATACATCATTCTTGAAGTTTGCACTAAAAGCCCCATCTTCTTGCGAAGGATCTAAATTGAACTCTTCAATGCTTCCCAGTAGATCAGGTTTTATAATCTCGATTCTTTGGTGTGAATTCATGTTCATTTCTTTGGCATAGCGGGAGAGATACAGTGAGTTGGTGTTAGTAACCTGTTTACTCTGTGAACCATCTGCCCCATCAGATCCATGATCCTTCACCTTTATGATAGCTGATTGCTTAACTATTAAACGCTGTGATTCAAGACTTTTCACAATAAAATGAAAATTGTTCCCTTTCATGCGGAAGTTTTTGCATAGATCACTCTGTGTTACACCAGAAGTCCTATGACCAAAAGAAATGGATATAAATCGCAGCAAACAAAACTAGCAGAAGATTAAATGTATAGAGTAAACATTTAAATCATGGGAGAAATGCTAATAAACATCTGTTAGATAGTTTTTATTATGCTAATTTGGGGACAACTAATATAACTGGCACAACTCAGAGACATAGGTAGATTGTTGCTAACTACAATTGTTTATGGCTCTACGGGCATGTTTCGTCCACTACCCAAGTGGCAAAACCAACGTTCACCAAAATTTGGCCAGCCCAAGAAGTTTTTGCACCCATTTGTTGGCCATTGATTGCCAAAATTTTGGCATGCCCATGTTTCTTTTGTTGGCTTATCTTCTGTAGCGCAGCAGCAAAGAACAGAGAAGCACGATGGCAGAGCTTCAAACTACATATAAGTTTCTTTTTCCAAACTTGAGCTCTACATTCCTTACTGTATTGGACTGCTATATATAATACAATCTGTTGCTCAGTTGCAAGTTGTCATTGAAGAGGAACTGCAGACTTAGAGCTAGAAGCAGAGATAACCAGAGCTAGTGATGCTCTGTTGTTTATCCTATCCCTGTAGGAATTCAATTCCTACTTGCACTACTTGCCCACTTGCTAACTATTTGACAGTGATACTGATAACTTAGACTAACTAGACATGGTAATCAAACCAAAAGGCATGAGGATTTACCCCTAACATCTTTGCCAATTTCTTGCTTAACTCGAGCATGTTAAAATTTAGAAACAAACAGTTGGTTCCATAAAGAAAGCAAATGGAACTCTACCTAAGAGCGGTGATATGATAGTGGTGACCCATCAGAGCTTATATTTGTAATTGTGCAACATGCAATTGACACATGCACCGATTGGAGCCAGTTAAAATCCTTACATTCCCTTTCTCATTCTATTAAGAACTAAATACTCCCTCTGTTCTGAAATAAATGATGTTTAGGACAAAAAATTTAGTTCAATTTGAATTAAATTAGCTGTCCTAAACGTCATTTATTTCAGAACGAACGGAGTAAATATTTGAACTTCTGGCCATGAAGCTAGATAATCAAAAATAGTTGTTATACAAGTAGGATGACAAATTAGGTAGCAACTATTCTTCAGTTGTCATAAGAGTCAGACTTGGATAATTCAGAAAATAAGCTCTAGTGAAAAATATGTAACTGCCACCAATAGAACAGGGACCAGCCAAAAAAAGAGGTATGATGGACGTCGCTCATTAGAAAATGTACTGTATAATTGCAAAGAAAAGAAATGAAATTCTATGTGCAGTCCTACATTGCGTTCAGGTGAAGTACATAACTACGCAAAGGGGATGGACACAAATTTCTCCTTTGCACTACAGAGACCCAAATGGTAATACTGATCAGGACTTTGTAATTCCATAGAATTACAAGCTTATAAGCCATAAGTATCCCCGGCGAGACCTATTAGACCGTCCGCAGTGGCACACAATAAAGCATACGGGATACATTGTATCGTAGTGTAATTTAGAGTATGTATTGTAAAAATAGAAGGAGAATAGTGTATAAAGTATGCTTTAGATGACGCTGGTGCGGATAGCCTTAGTGAAAGGAAAGTCGTGGCTAATCTTACCTGCTCGCCGCAACACACTCCAACGTGGCCTTCTGGACGGCACTCAGCTCTGTCTTAGCGAACCTGCGCTCATACATCCCGAGGAAGTTATCCCTGATGGAAGAGCTCGCCACCAGCCGAACAGCCCGTCGCTCGGCCTCGTCCAGGTCCCTCTCCGCCAGGTCGCCGGCCACCACAGGCGCTCCGTCCCCTCCCCCCTCGACGAGGTTGACGACGGGGAGCGCAAGGAGGCGGGCCAACAGCTTGCGCTTGACGGGTGGGCCGAGCGGCAGGCCTGCTGCCTTGGCCGCGACGTGGAGCGCCGGCCAAAGGTCCGCGACGGGGATTCCCCGCGAGAGACGGGCGCACACCTCCTCCAGCGCCGCCGCGACGAGCGCGTCCATGGCCTGGCGGGCGGATTTGCAAGGGGTTTAGGAGTTTAGCTGTCCGCGTATCCGTCTGGAGTTCAATAGGGTGCTAGGTCGAGCGAGGGTGGGGGATGAAAACGGTCCAAACAGGCTACACTATTCCGGGACAGCAACCGGAGCTTCGATCTTCCGGGATGACGTCTAGAGGCGTCGAGTTCATCGGTTCGCGCGCGTGGGGGAACTCCGGCGCGGGGGTAGAAAGAGGGGCCGCGGCGCGATCTGATTTCTGACGATCTCGACTCGGAGTAGAGGAAGAGGGCGGCGGGGCGCAGAGAAGAAGAGGGGCGGCGGCACGAGAGAGGAGGACGGGCGACGGTGAAGTAGACGAGGAAGAAGATGGTGTGACGGCAACAAAATTGAAATTTGGCTACTCTCAACGCTAAACTTGGCCAAAATACTATATCTGCAACACCTGTGCATGAAACGGTTGAGATTCGCGAATTGCACATTTGCACAGAAGTTCAGATTGCACAGCAGTCGTTGCCTTCTTAACACTAAAAGACACACAAAAAAACTAAAGTACTCTCTCTATTTTTCATACCACTGTTTTTCACCGAGACAATTGCTATTATAGACTTCTAATCGAGTGGCTTCGACGAAATGGCACTTATACCGTGAGCTTCGATAAAATAGACTTCTTAATATGGACACACCTTTAAAATAGCATGTAACACCCTCATTTTCATGCATCATGCCTTGCATACATTCATATACATGTTTAACATTAATCCACATCAAGAGAAACGAGTTTAAAATTGATTTCGAACATTTAAAGTTGATTTGGAACAAAACTGCACTTAAAATGCTGAAAAGTGCGGACCAGTCTGATTTTGGTGAGGACTAGTCCGATTTCTCTCTGACTAAAAACGGATTTGTCCGTTTTTGCTGCGGACTAGTCCGATTTTGCCTCTGAAAACTTTTGGACTTGTCCGATTTTGTGTGGACTAGTCCGATATTCCAAGAATCCTTGAAAATTTGCTAAGTCCCTGGACTTTTTCGGACTAGTTCGGTGTCCCAGCGGACTTGTCCATTCTCCTCTCTGACTAAATTCGGACTTGTCTGATTTTAGGCCAGACTTGTCCGATTTTCTCTCTGGACAACTTCGGACTAGTCCAGTCCTTTTCAGACATGTCCGATATTTCGCGGCTCTGAGTTGATCTTTTGTTTTACGACTTGTTTCTTAGGTTTCACGTTAAGTGGGCCTAGGGACATTGTGGCTAACTCTTATAGATGCCATGTGGGACCCTAAACCGGCCTCTACTCCTCTCAAACTCGAAATCCATCTAACCCTAGCCTCCACCTCTATATAAACAACTCCACCCCTTGGCTTGACATCTATTTGCCACTTTTCCACCCCACCCAAACCCTAGTTCGTGGAGAGCCACCATCAAAGAGAGAGGAGAAGATCCCAATTAAGAAGAAGAAGAGGAGGAAACGAAAGAGGATCAAGATCTCCACCAAGCTTTGGTTCTTTATCACCAATTCATCTCCAAGTTCATCACCAACCCTAGATCATCAAGATCCAAGTGTTACCTTCAAGTTTCTTGATTCATTGGAGTCCTAGACACATGGTATACCTTCTATTCTCTTTTTCTTACGTGAATTCAACCTCTAATCTCTAAATTTACGTCGATCTAGAAAACCCTAATTTGCTAGTTCTGCGAAGTGCGGACTAGTCCGACCTTCTGCACACTGGTCCGATTTTGCTAACTAAATTGTGTTGAATTGATTCTAAAAGTAGATCAAATCACATCCAAACCTGTATAAACTTGTTAAAGGCTATTAAAACTAGTTAGTGACTATTAAAAGCAATCTATTAACAAGTTCTACCTTGCATTTGCATTAATCATGCATGTCATGTCATGTTAAGTAATATTTGTGCACTCTTTGATTGTGTTTCTTGTTTGTATGTTTATTGTGCAGATTAGATAGATTTGTGCTAGAAAGTGTCGCGAATGATCTACAGCACCAAGAGTTTGAAGGCTTTGACCCTAATCAACCGCAAGAGCAAGGCAAGTGTCCTTGAAGCATATTGATCCTGTTTTAAAAAAAATATGTTGTTTGCAAAACTGCATGCTTGTGTCAAATTGATGGGAATCCTATGATAGGAAGTTTACTAGTGTTTTTTGACCACCCTTGTCGCTTGGAATTTATGGTAGAGAGTCGGGAAGAGTTTTTTACCTTTTTGCTTCGCTTAAGCAACTGGGATGGGAAACAACTATACCACTCAATTTAAATATGCATGGATGAGATTATGGTTAATATGAACTGATCAATATGATATGGTAATGGGTGATCTAAGCAAGCCTGGTATGTGGATGGGTTGGATGTCATGGTGGTTTGCTTGCTTTAGATCTAAGGACCGGTTCATGCGAGAATAAGCCAGGACTACAGTGCCACCACGAGGCCAAGTATGGGTGCGGCGTAGCTGATTAATTAGGGCTTTGCTAGTGCTATTTGGACCATTAAGGATGCTCGAGGAATGGGTAGTCGGATTGGGTTTGTTGATGATTGGTGGGACTACCCTGTGATCTGAATGGCTCAAGAGGGGGTCCTTGGTTGAAGATGTGCTCAGTGGGAGACATCGCCACCGGTGAAACCTCAGTGGGGTCTAAATAGGCTAGAAATCTCTTTGTAAAGGCTATTTTGTGATCTCTTGACCATACACCAAATGAAGTGTAATTGGTATAAGGAATGTTCTTTAGTCGCCAACGAGTGATGAAATCACAAACACGTGGGTAAAGTGGTACAAACTCTGCAGAGTCTAATAAAACTATGATAGTTGTGCTCCCGGTTATGAGCACATGTACAACTTCCATGATTAGAGGGAACTCGATATTGGGATGGTATTTTGGATGAGTATGGTTGGTATTATGGTTATGGATGGTTATGGATTAATTTCTGGTATTGAATATGTGTAAGTGCATCTAGGTCCCTTGTGGGTTTTGGTGGATTGATGATGAACCATTAAAGTGCTGATGAACTTGGTTGAGCATGAGCGCATATCCGACGTACGGAATGGAGCTTTGAAGAAAGACGGAAAAAAGGAGAAAAGTTGTGGCAAAGAAGAATAGAAATAGGGTTTTCTATTTTCTTCTTGAGTCGTAGGAAAAACCGTACTATTAAGAGGGACACGACGCGTAGACACTTAGTGAGTCATTCGGGTGCTCAACCCCTTAGTAGAAGATTTTAGTAGGGCCTTTGTGGCTTGGGCGGACTTGTTTGACTTGTGGTGTCAGAAATGTCCGAATTCCCTCTGTTGGAAGTCGGACATGTCTGAGACTGTGTGTCAGACTTATCCGAATTGGTACTGCAAGGGTTCCAGTGAGAGTTCCAGTGAAGTTTCGGACTTGTCCGAACCTGAGGGTCGGACATGTTCGAGATGGATCTGTTCCCAGGGACTAAGAAAAATTTTCTAAGTCCCAGAGAGTCAGACTTGTCCGAGTTCTCTCTGCAGAACTTCAGACATGTCCGAGATTGTGTGTCAGACATGTCTGAAGTGGTTTTGGTCAGACAAGTCTAAAGTGAAAGGCCTGACCTTTAAGGTCAGACATGTCCGACTTTGTGTCAGACATGTCCGAGGTGGCTTTTGGTGCACTATTTAAATTCCAACGGGTAGCCGTATGCTTTATGACATCAGCAATTCGGACAAGTCCGACTTTGTGTCAGACATGTCCGACGTGGGCTGTGTCAAACGGCTCTAATGACCTTTTGGAGTATAAATAGTGGGTGGTTTCGACCCACCAACTATGCCTAACACCCCTGAACAGTTCTGAACGCCCATTTGAACTCAAGAATCTCTCTCCACTTGTTCTTCACCTCTAGAGCCCAAATTCGAGTTTTTGGGAGAGTGAAGAGTGCTTTGTGATAATTGGGAGAAACGGTTTGTTGAGGGGTTGAGCAACGTGTGATTCGCTAAGTTTCTTCGTGATTGCGTGTTTGTTGCTCTTGGGGTTCTCCCCTAGACGGTTAGGCGTCACCCCGCGATTTCTTTGTGATCTCTTGTAATCGGGGAGTTTGTAACAATCTTTGTGATAGTGGAAGATCGGGAGTTGGCCCTTGTGGCAACTCGTGAGGGAAAGGCTAGAGAAGGCTTGGTCCCTTGTGGACTCCTCAACGGGGATGTAGGATCCTTTGTGGTTCCGAACCTCGGGATAAAATCGTTTGTCTCTTGTTGTTCTTTCGTCCTCGCAAGTTTTGATTCTAGTGTTTTTCCACGTGCTATCTCTCCCTCAACTTTCTTTCTACTCCATACTTCGTGTAGAACTGCTAGGGATCGATATCTCTCACTAGATCGCTTAAAAATTGGATTTTTGATCTGATCGTGCAGGTAATCTCGGACTTATCCGACCCAGGTCAGACTTGTCCGACTTAGGTCAGACTTGTCCGACTTAGGTCAGACAAGTCCGACTAGAAGTCAGACAAGTCCAACTTCTCTATTTTCATAACTTTGATTTAAGTTTAAATTATCGATTATCGCCTACTCACACCCCCCCCTCTAGGCTGCTTTCAATTGGTATCAAAGCAGGTTTCTCCGGAAGAGACTAACATCTTGGAGAATCGATGGCGGAAGAAAGGAACAAGGATGATACCTCATATGTCGAGGGTGAAGGCTCAAATGACAAGAACTACGACGTTCTTCTTGATGATCCGAAGGACGATGAAGAGACTCGCCAACTCAAGGCGAAGCTTCGGGAGAATCTAGGGAAACAACCCAAGATCAACAAAGAGAAGGAGAAGAGTAACGATGACTATACTCAAACTCACTTTGATTATGATCGTCTTCATGCTAACAATCACTATTTGTCTATTCCACTTGGCAAACCTCCTCAATTCGATGGAAACGACTATTCAATATGGAAACACAATATGAAGATGCATTTAATCTCTTTGAATCCTAGTTTGTGGCAGATTGTGCAAACTGGAGTTCATATGCCAAGGAATGAGGAAGACGTCACTCCACAACAAGCTATCCTACTTCATCGCAATGCTCAAGCCGTGGGAGTCATAACCTCATCTTTGACTCGGGATGAATTCAACCGAGTCGAAGGTTTGTAAGTGGCCAAAGATATTTGGGATACACTCAAGACGGCGCACGAGGGCAACCGAGTCATCCGGGAGGCGAAGATTGAGATGATCGAAGGAGAGCTTGGGAGATTTACCATCATGGATGGTGAGTCGCCCCAAGACATGTACAACCGCCTCATGGTGCTCGTGAACAAGATCCGTGCCTATGGAAGCACTCGATGGACGGACCATGAAGTGGTGAAGAGGATGCTTCGGGCATTCATGCCTCGAAACATCACTCTTTGCTCCTTGATCCGTGAAAGCCCCGACTACACCAAGATGACTCCGGAAGAAGTGCTTGGGAGGATAATCAACAATGAGATGATGGAGAAGGAAGCTATGTTCTACAACGATCTCCAAAAGCTTGCCTCATCAAAGAAGAAAGACATAGCCCTCAAAGCAACTTCCACATCCTACAATGAAGATGCAAGTGATGATGAGAGCATGGACTCCGATGAGGAAGAAGCTTTCTTCATCAACAAGTTTAGAAGGATGATGAGAAGGAAGAAGGGAGGCTATCACCAAGAAGGCAAGAGCAAGGAGAAGCTAAAGAAGAAGACTTGCTACAAGTGTGGTGAACATGGGCACTTCATTGCGGATTGCCCATACAATGAAAGCAAGAAGAAGGAGGGCAAGACCCAAGATAAGAAGCTCTTCAAGAAGAAGAAGCCATCGGGACATGCCCACCCTGGAAGAGAATGGGACTCAAATGAAGACTCATCTTTCGAAAATGAAGAGAAGGTGGCAACCATTGCCATCGGAAAGAGCTCAAGTTCATGCAAGCTTTTCCCCAACCTTGATGATTTCAAGTCCACATGTTTCATGGCAAAGGAGGAAAGGAGAAAGGTCAAATCTAAACCCACTTCCTCTATAACTTCTTGTGATGAATTTGATAGTGGTAGTGAACTTGAATCCATGCTTAAAGGCTTAAGTAAGAGTGCCATGAGAAAGATGAACTTTTTTATGGATGAAATCTCCGAGAAGGAGGATCTCCTTGAGCGTCAAGAGGACATGCTCATCCAAAAATTGGAGAGATGTCAAGAGCTTGAGGAGCTCCTCGAGCGCGAGAGAGAAAGAAGCAATGCATTGGAGCATGACCTTGCCATGAGCAAGGAAGCATGCTCAAATCTTAAGGACAAGACCGTTGAGCTCAAGGATGAACTTGTTAACTTGACAAAGGTTAACAAGATTCTAGAGACAAAGGTTGAGTCACTTAAGATCAATGCACCTTCTTCCTCAAAGAGCTCATCTTCTCAAAAGATTTCATCCGAGGAAGTTCACACTTGCATGTGCTCAAGCTTGATCCTAAAACTTAAGGATGAATTTAACTTGGTACAAAACAAACAAGCACCGAAAGGTGGCATCTTTGACAAGGAGAAGGTGGCCTATGCACGTAGCGCATACACCAATGTGAGACCTCCCCATGTCAAGGATGGTCTTGGTTATTCTCGGGAGCGGAGGCAAAATGCCAAAGCCCCCAAGAATAACAAAGACTTGATTGTTTTTGTCAAGGAAGGTTCATCCACCCAAGATAAAGGAAAGAACATTGTCTCAACATCTTATATGCCTAAAAATAAACCTCATCCTTTGTTTCATGACTTTGATGCTTCTTATGTTTTATTGAGGAACAAATTTGGTAAGACTTATGCTAGATATGTTGGGCCACTCCGCAAGAGTCCAAATCCTTGCGTGTGGGTGCCCAAATGTCTTGTGACTAACATCAAAGGACCCAACCCCGTTTGGGTACCTAAAGGAAAGGCATAACTCTTTTTTGTAGGCATACTCCTCCGGTGGATCAAAATGGGTGCTTGACAGTGGATGCACTAATCATATGACCGGAGAGAGGAAGATGTTTGTAGAGTACAAGGAGAATGAAGATCCTAGTGAAGGAATCTTCTTTGGGGATAATAGCCAAGGGAAAATCCTTGGCACCGGTAAAATTGCTATCTCCTCAAAACACACTCTTTCTAATGTGCTTCATGTTGATTCACTTGATTACAACCTCTTGTCTATTTCTCAATTATGTGATAATGGTTATGATTGTCTTTTCATTAACAACGGTGTGACCGTCTCAAGAAGATGCAACAACTCAATCGCCTTTAAGGGCGTACTCAAGGGAAAGCTTTACCTTGTGGATTTCTCCACGGATAAAGCCCAACTTGATATGTGCTTAATGGCGAAAACTAACATGGGATGGCTATGGCACCGAAGGCTAGCCCATGTTGGGATGATAAACTTGCAAAAACTTCTTAAGGGGGATCATATCCGTGGACTAAAAGATGTTGTCTTTGAGAAAGATAGACCATGTAGCGCATGTCAAGCCGGAAAGCAAGTAGGAGCTCAACATCCGTCCAAGAACATCATGACAACCTCAAGACCATTAGAGCTACTACACATGGACCTATTCGGACCGATCGCCTACATTAGCATTGGCGGTAACAAGTATTGTCTAGTTATTGTTGATGATTTTTCTCGCTTCATGTGGGTATTTTTCTTGCATGACAAAGGTGAAACCCAATGAGTTCTCAAGAAGTTCTTTAGGAGAGCTCAAAATGAGTTCTCCTTAAGAATCAAGAAGATTAGGAGCGACAACGGGACGGAGTTCAAGAACACTCAAGTTGCAGACTTCTTGGATGAAGAAGGAATCAAGCACGAGTTCTCCGCTCCCTACTCCCCTCAACAAAATGGAGTAGCGGAGAGGAAGAATAGGACTCTTATCGAGATGTCAAGGACGATGCTTGATGAGTACAAGACGTCCGACCGGTTTTGGGCGGAAGCGGTTAACACCGCTTGCCATGCCATAAACCGGTTGTATCTTCATCGACTCTTGAAGAAGACCTCATGTGAACTCCTAACCGGTAACAAACCCAACATCTCATACTTTCGTGTTTTTGGGAGCAAGTGCTATATTCTCAACAAGAAGCCTAGGAATTTGAAGTTCACTTCGAAATCCGATGAAGGTTTCTTGCTTGGCTATGACTCAAACACCTACGCCTATCGTGTCTTCAACAAGTCCTCCAGGATTGTTGAAGTAGCACATGACGTAGTGTTTGATGAGACTAATGGCTCTCAAGTGGAGCAAGTTGATAAGTGTGTGCTAGATCAAGAGGAGACTCCACAAGAAGCACTTAGGAGAATGGCACTTGGAGATGTGTGACCACATGATCCAAATGATCTTCAAGCAAGCAAAGAAGATGCAAATCCCCCACATGAACAAGATCAAGATCCTCAAGATGAATCTTAACAAGATCAAAATCAAGGAGGAGGCTTGGATCAAGGGGGAGATCGAGAAAATGATCAAGATGAAGACAATGATCGAGAAGCTCAACCACCACACCCAAGAGTTCATCAAAGCGTGCAACGGGACCATCCCGTTGACAACATACTTGGAGACATCTCCAAAGGGGTAACTACTCGCTCACGTATGGCTAACTTTTATGAACATTACTCTTTTGTTTCCTCTTTAGAGCCACGAAAAGTAGAAGAAGCTCTACAAGACCCAGATTGGGTAATGGCGATGCAAGAAGAGCTCAACAACTTCAAGAGGAACAAGGTGTGGGAACTCGTGAGAAGACCAAATGCAAATGTTGTTGGAACCAAGTGGGTGTTCCGCAACAAACAAGATGAACACGGGGTAGTAACAAGAAACAAGGCAAGACTTGTAGCAAAAGGATACGCTCAAGTCGAAGGTTTGGATTTCGATGAAACATTTGCTCCCGTAGCTAGGCTTGAATCTATTCGCATATTATTGGCCTTTGCTACTCACCATGATTCCAAGTTATATCAAATGGATGTGAAAAGTGCATTCCTCAACGGTCCAATCAAGGAGGAAGTGTATGTGGAGCAACCGCCCGGATTTGAAGATGAAGAGCATCCCGATCACGTCTACAAGTTGTGTAAGGCTCTCTATAGCCTCAAACAAGCACCTAGAGCTTGGTATGAGTGCCTTAGGGATTTTCTCACACAAAACGGTTTTAAGATTGGGAAAGCCGATTATACTCTCTTCACTAAGCATTTTGATAATGACTTGTCCGTATGCCAAATTTATGTTGATGACATCATATTTGGTTCTACTAACAAAACTTTTTGTGTCAAGTTTTCCAAAATCATGACGGAGAGATTTGAGATGTCTATGATGGGGGAGTTGAAGTTTTTCCTAGGTTTCCAAGTAAAGAAACTCAAGGAAGGGACCTTCATATGCCAAACCAAGTACACTCATGACATTCTCAAGAAGTTTGGCATGGAGAAGGCGAAGCCCATCAAGACACCTATGGGAACAAACGGGCATCTAGGACTAAACGAAGAAGGAGCGGGCATGGACCAAAAGGTATACCGTTCTATGATTGGCTCTTTGCTTTATCTTTGTGCTTCTAGACACGACATTATGCTTAGTGTGCGCATGTGTGCTCGATTCCAAGCCACTCCAAAAGAGTGTCACTTGACAGCGGTTAAGAGGATCCTTAGGTATTTAGTTCACACTCCTAATCTAGGTCTTTGGTACCCTAAAGGATCCAAGTTTGATCTCGTCGGTTATTCCGATGTGGATTATGCGGGCTGTAGGGTAGATAGGAAGAGCACATCCGGGACATGCCAATTCCTTGGTAGGTCCTTGGTTGCGTGGTCTTCCAAGAAACAAAACTCCATTGCCCTTTCCACAGCCGAAGCGGAGTATGTTGCAGCCGGATGTTGCTGTGCGCAACTTCTTTGGATGCGACAAACTCTTAGGGATTATGGTTACAATCTGAGCCATGTTCCTCTCCTATGTGATAATGAGAGTGCCATCAAGATTGCTCACAACCCCGTCGAGCATTCTAGAACCAAACACATAGACATCCGTCACCATTTCCTGCGAGACCACTCTATCAAGGGAGATATCGTTATCTCTCATGTTAGAAGTGAGAAGCAATTGGCGGACATCTTCACCAAACCCCTTGATGAGAGACGCTTTTGTGACCTAAGGAGTGAGCTAAATATCTTGGATTCTCAAAACATTGCTTGAGTCGTGCACATCTGATTGCTATTAGTTTTCAACTTCAAAATGTTGTGTGTTTTCGAAAATCTCATCTATTTGTTCTTGAAAACTATGTTCTAAACTTCTCTTTGGTGAAAATGATCATAGTTTGATTGTTGGTTGCTTACTGGTCATTTTTGTCAAAGATATTTGCAAAAACTTGTCCAAAATGTCCATATCTACTTATCTATATATCCCCAAGTGTTTGCACATTGCATACACTCAGGGGGAGTCGGACAAGTCTGACAAAAGACAGACATGTCCGAAGTGGGTTTTAAGTCTGCAGAGAAAACTCAGACTTGTCCGAAGTAAAATTTTGGACTTGTCCGATGTGGGAAATCCGAACCCCTTCAAAGAGGCCGACGGTTTCCTTTCCTTCTCTCTCTCCTCACTTCAAACCCTAACCTCTCTCTCTCTCAAACCTCCCAAGGCGATCCACATTGCTTTTGAGGCTTTTGTGAGGTGTTCTTGAGGGCATATCTCCCTCAAGGGTGGAGGATTCGCATTCCCTTCGGATTCTCTCAACTTTTTCTTCCTCCGAAGGTATTTTCCGCATCTTTCCTCTCAATTCTAAATCTAGCGGCAAGTTTGCAAATTTATGCCCTTGGAACTGTTCCTAGGCATGCTTGCAACCTTGGTGCAAAATTTGGTCGGTAGAAAAATTGATTTGCTTAGTTTCCTTAGCAATTAGGGTCAGTTCTGTACAGGTCGGACAAGTCTGACTCTGAAATTCGGACATGTTCGAATCTCCTGCGTCAGACAAGTCTGACTTTCTAGTAAGATATGTCCGATCCTGTATAATTATGAGACCTAATTTCTATCGAAACTATCAAGTTAATTGCTCTATATCTCTTGCTTTGACTCTTACCTATCCTTGTATCTTTTTCTAGCTATGGGTCATGACAAGAGAGGCAAGGAGCCCGCAGATCCTGATTCTTCGGCTCAACCATCAAAGCGACCAAAGAAAGTGACTGTCAAGTGACCCGCTAGTGGTCAGCTTGCAAATATCAGTGGTCAGGGGGGCAGCTCGAGCTCCCAAGGGCAGCAAGAGATCGGACCGTTGGTCGTGCACTCTCCAGTTGGTGACACTCGACGCACGGCCGACAGGGTAAACTACCGGAGGAACATCCACGACACCATGCACATGAGAGATGTGCGATGTTATGACATGCCAAGGGAGAGCAAGGATCCCCGTTTCTGGTGCTTCTTCCACATGGATTACTACCGGTCAGTCCTCACAACCAAGAAGAACCCAGTCACGGAGATGAAATGGGTTGATTGGAAGGCTGCATTGAAGAAGAAGGACTCCTATCTTCTCTTCAAGGGGGTGCTCGAAGCTTGCGAGCACCACGGAGTCAGCGAGATCATGGGTCTCCAATACCCATGGAACAAGGAAGTCATCCTCCAATTTTATGCAACTGTGTTCTATTGGGTTGACAAGCTCGGCTTCACCTGGATGACCAATGGGGTGAAGTACGAACTCAGCTATGAGGAGTTTGCCCGCTTTCTCGGGATGGAGGACAGTCTGCAGCACTCTCTGAAGATTCATGAGATGGATCTAGTGAACCTCCTAGAGATGGAGAGTTTTTATGAGGATGGGTATCCATCTAACCCTCCTCATATCCACGGCCTCAAGCCTTTCCATGCCGTGGTGAACCGTCTGATAAGGAAGACCTTCTCGCCCAAGGATGGGGATGCCAACAGGATCAATCACAATAGCAGAAATCTGATCCAGCTCTTGGCAGGGGAGTAGCAATTCAATGCCTTTGACTATATCTACGAGGAGATTTACCTCGCCTCGGAGACACCGGCTAGGTCTTGCTGCTACGTCCCGTACCTGATGAAGCTAATTGAGACGGTGTCCAGGCAGAAGTTTGTGAAGGATGTGCCTCATAGGCGCCTTGTGCCTCAGAAGCCTTCCAAGCTTCACCGCCCGATTGGAGCAGCTGCACCGGCACAGGCACCAGCAGAGGGAGGACCCAGCTCCTCGAGGAGGAAGTCTGCTCAGCCTCCCAGTTCAGCCTCCGTGTCCCAACAACAGCCGTCTTGCTCCTCAGGACTGCTCAAGATCCTCAAGTCGATCTTCACCGTCTGTCGGTCGACTCATCGCTTGGCAAAGAGGAACCAGAGGAACCTCGAAGCCATCAGGGAGAACCTCCCGCTTCCTCCAGTCGACGACGTCAGCTTGGACGAGGAGCCACCGGAGTTTCTGGAGATCACCGAGGCGGAGATGGCGTTCTTCACCGGCACCGGCGCCTCTTCCTCAGCACCTCCTGCAGCTCACGGCGACTCCAGCGAGGAGAGCGACTACGAGGAGGAGAGTGACGACGACGATGACGGCAACGACGACGAGGACGACACCAAGTAGACTAGGTTTTAGTGTCCACTTTTCTCCTTTTTGGTGCCTTGATGCCAAAGGGGGAGAAGTATTATACTCTAGTGTTTTTTCTTGGACATGGACATGTATCTAGTCATATTTTCTATCGTGGTGTGTCTTGTACTTATTTGTTACTCGTTTATGACTGTTAATGCTTAATGATGTTTATTGATGCCTTATGATAATCATTATGATGCTTCATTGATCTTGTGTGCATTTCTTCATTTGTATCACGTTATTGCACACACACGAGCATGTAGGCACCCCACGACGATTGAGTGTATATGAGTTGTTTTTATTGTTATTCCAAAAGCTCATATACACTTGAGACTCAAAACTTCTATCAAATCTTATTTTTGTCGAAGACTTTAGTTGGTTGTCATCAATCACCAAAAAGGGGGAGATTGTAAGTGCATCTAGGTCCCTTGTGGGTTTTGGTGGATTGATGATGAACCATTAAAGTGCTGATGAACTTGGTTGAGCATGAGCGCAGATCCGAAGTACGGAATGGAGCTTTGAAGAAAGACGGCAAAAAGGAGAAAAGTTGTGGCAAAGAAGAATAGAAATAGGGTTTTCTATTTTCTCCTTGAGTCGTAGGAAAAACCGTACTATTAAGAGGGACACGACGCGTAGACACTTAGTGAGTCATTCGGGTGCTCAACCCCTTAGTAGAAGATTTTAGTAGGGCCATTGTGGCTTGGGCGGACTTGTTTGACTTGTGGTGTCAGACATGTCCGAATTCCCTCTGTTAGAAGTCGGACATGTCCGAGACTGTGTGTCAGACTTATCCGAATTGGTACTGGAAGGGTTCCAGTGAGAGTTCCAGTGAAGTTTCGAACTTGTCTGAACATGGGGGTCGGACATGTCCGAGATGGATCTGTTCCCAGGGACTAAGAAAAATTTTCTAAGTCCCAGAGAGTCACACTTGTCCGAGTTCTCTCTGCAGAACTTCAGACATGTCCGAGATTGTGTGTCAGACATGTCTGAAGTGGTTTTGGTCAGACAAGTCTGAAGTGAAAGGCCTGACCTTTGAGGTCAGACATGTCCGACTTTGTGTCAGACATGTCCGAGGTGGCTTTTGGTGCACTATTTAAATTCCAACGGGTAGCCGTATGCTTTATGACATCAGCAATTCGAACAAGTCCAACTTCGTGTCAGACATGTCTGACGTGGGCTGTGTCAAACGGCTCTAATGACCTATTGGAGTATAAATAGTGGGTGGTCGACCCACCAACTATGCCTAACACCCCTGAACAGTTCTGAACGCCCATTTGAACTCAAGAACCTCTCTCCACTTGTTCTTCACCCCTAGAGCCCAAATTCGAGTTTTTGGGAGAGTGAAGAGTGCTTTGTGAGAATCAGGAGAAACGGTTTGTTGAGGGGTTGAGCAACGTGTGATTCGCTAAGTTTCTTCGTGATTGCGTGTTTGTTGCTCTTGGGGTTCTCTCCTAGACGGTTAGGCGTTGCCCCGCGATTTCTTTGTGATCTCTTGTAATCGGGGAGTTTGTAACAATCTTTGTGATAGTGGAAGATTGGGAGTTTGCCCTTGTGGCAACTCGTGAGGGAAAGGCTAGAGAAGGGCTGGTCCCTTGTGGACTCCTCAACGGGGATGTAGGATCCTTTGTGGTTCCGAACCTCGGGATAAAATCGTTTGTCTCTTGTTGTTCTTTCGTCCTCGCAAGTTTTGATTCTAGTGTTTTACCGCGTGCTATCTCTCCCTCAGCTTTCTTTCTACTCCATACTTCGTGTAGAACTGCTAGGGATCGATATCTCTCACTACATCGCTTAAAAATTGGATTTTTGATCTGATCGTGCAGGTAATCTCGAACTTATCCGACCCAGGTCAGACTTGTCCGACTTAGGTCAGACAAGTCCGACTAGAAGTCAGACAAGTCCGACTTCTCTGTTTTCATAACTCTGATTTAAGTTTAAATTATCGATTATCGCCTATTCACCCCCCCTCTAGGCCGCTTTCAATATGGTTATTGGTAAATGGTGAAATATGGAATTATTGATGATGGTAGTGAATTCAGACTGATATTATGATATTACTTATGATTATGATGGGTTTACTTCACATACATATAATATATTGCTTTCCAAATGGTTTTACTATACTTTTCAGCACTTAGCCATTATTATTATCGTCATTTGAATCAGCCACATGTCATACTTTCCACACTTGCTGAGTACGACATGTACTCACCTTTGCAATCCCCCCACCAACAGTTGCCGGTCAGGATTGAGAGTTTAATGGCGATAATGCGGAGTTCTAGGCCGTGTCTACCGTCAGCTTTGCCTGTGGTGTTGATTGGAGTTGTGCTATACCCTATCGCTTATGCTGCCTAGATGTTTAGTTTGCTTATTTAGTTTATTTCTGCTGCATTAGTTGAACTTGTCATTAATATTCATTAGAGCTTGTATTCGAGGATAATATGGTTTGTACAATAAAATTTGATAATTAATCTTGTTCTGTGGTAATTTTTTGTATACTCTTTTATGAATGCACTCGTGTATGTGTGTGGAACGTCCAGGACACACATATGTGTTAGCTTGGTTCATTTTCGGAACCAGGTGTCACAGATTGGTATCAGAGCCACAGGTTGACCGTATGACGCAACCTAGATAGAATGGACACATTAGAGCACATAGGAGCACTCAGGAATCGATGTGTTTTTGCTCAGTGTGCTGTTGCTATATAAATTGGTTGCTTGTGTGCTTAATAGAGGATTTTGGGATGCTTTAGCATTGTCATGTCCATGTAGGCTAGTTAGTTGTCTAGTTTCATATTACTTGATGCATATAGTTGGGGACGTTTTCTAATTCTTACCTATTGTTTTTCTCCAGATGGTGAGGACTCGCAACCAGAGGGATGCTAATGATGAGGAGGAGAACCATGGAGCACCTCAGAACAACAATGGACAAGGACCTGCCCAAGGAGCTATTAATATTGAGCAACTTTTGGCTATGTAAAACCAGCTCATGCAGACCATGATACAAACAATGAGACAGCTGCAGGCTGGCAACATCAACAATCAGCCCCACATGCCTGCACCGCCACCCCCATCTCCTCATAACCGGTTGGGAGAGTTTATGAGGATTAGGCCACCGACTTTTGCTCAAGTTGCTGACCCTATGGATGCGGATGATTGGCTCAAGTCCGTGAAGAAGAAGCCTGCTATTGTCCAATGCAGTGACCGAGAGAAGGTGCTATTTGCTTCTCATCAACTCGTTGGAGCAGCTGTGGATTGGTGGGATGCTTATTGCAATGCCCATGAGAACCAAGAGAGAATTACCTGGGCGGAATTCAAGGAGAGTTTCCGTTCTCATTATGTGTCGGAAGGTGTTATGATTTTGAAGAGACAAGAATTTGAGAACTTAAGGCAAGGAAGATCAAGCGTGAGTGAATATCTTAATAAGTTCACTCAACTCTCAAGATATGCGCCTGAGGATGTTAGTTGGGACAGCCAAAAACAATACTTGTTCATGAGGGGCTTGAACAATGAAATTCAGGTGCAATTGTTCAATTGTGACTATGCCAACTTCCAGAAGCTTGTGGACAAAGCAATTGTGGTTGAGAACAAGGTCCGTGAGATGGAATAAAACAACAAGAGGAAGGCACCATATCAAGGATAGCAACAAGGAAGTAATGTGCGCCCTCGCTTTGCACCTCCTAATGCGCCATATTACAGCTCTTCTGCTCCTATACAGCGCCCTGGATTTGCACCGCACCCAACTCAGTTTGTGCAGCAGCGCCCTGTCATGCAAGCACCTAGGCTTCCGATGCCATATGCACCTCATGCTAATTTTCCTGGTGCAAATGTTCAGAACCAAACTCGCCCCAATAATTCTGGTGGAGTTAAGAGATGTTATACTTGTGGAGAAGTTGGACACTTTGCGCATCAATGTCCTAAGTCAGGCCTTGGTCAAGGAAGCAATGCGCCGAGGCAAAACCTAAGACCCAATGGAGGACAACCACAAGGGAACCGTAGACAACAGAATTTTGCTCGTGGCAACATGAACCATGTCTCTACGGAGGATGCTCAACAAGCGGATGACGTGGTCATAGGTATGTTTCTCGCCAACTCCAACCCCACGACTATGTTGTTTGATTCCGGAGCATCATATTCATTCATTGCATCGAAGTATGTCGCCAAGTATAGTTTGCCTATCTCTCATATGAAGTTTACTCTATTGGTTAAGTCTCCTGGAGGAGAGATGAGGACAAATATATTATGTCCAAAGGTAAGCCTTAGAATAAGGGGGGTAGACTTCTCCGCCAACCTCATTGTTTTGGATTCTCAAGGATTGGACATTATACTTGGTATGGACTAGTTGAGGAAGTACAATGGAGTTATTGAGTGTGCCACGAAGACGGTGAAGTTGACCAATGAAGAAGGGATCACCGTAGAATTTGAAGCATCTCAAACCGCACCGAAGCAATTGAAGTTGAATCATATGGATGGTGCCGTAATTGAGGAGATTCTGGTGGTGTGTGAATTTTTGGATGTTTTTCCGGACGAGTTGCCAGGTATGCCACCTGATTGAGACATTGAGTTTGTTATTGAATTAATACCTAGAACTGCACCTATAGCTAAGAGGCCGTATAGGATGCCTCCTATAGAACTAGCGGAGCTCAAGAAGCAAATTCAAGAGAAACTAGAGAAAGGTTTTATTCGCCCAAGCTCTTCTCCTTGGGGAGCGCCCGTGCTGTTTGTGGACAAGAAGGATGGAACCCAAAAGATGTGTGTGGATTACCGAGCTCTCAATGAGGTGACCATCAAGAAAAAGTACACCTTGCCACGCATAGAAGACTTGTTTGATCAGAAGAAGGATGCTTGTGTCTTCTCTAAGATTGATTTGAGGTCGGGATACTTTCAAATGAAGATTAGACCATCAGACATACCCAAGACAGCTTTTAGGACGCGGTATGGATCTTATGAGTACACCGTGATGTCCTTTGGATTGACAAATGCGTCTGCCTACTTTATGTACCTCATGAATAAGGTCTTCATGGAGTACTTGGATAAGTTCATTGTGGTGTTTATTGATGACATTATGATCTACTCAAAGGATGAGAAGGAACATGAGGAACACTTGAGGCTTACGTTACAGAAATTGAGGAAGCATCAATTGTATGCCAAGTTCAACAAGTGTCAGTTTTGGTTGAGAGAGGTGTCGTTTTTGGGTCATATAATCTCATGAGGAGGAGTATCAGTTGACCCCAGAAAAGTGAGAGACGTGTTGAAGTGGGAGCCCACGCAAAATGTAAAGGAGATCAGGAGTTTTCTTGGGATGGCTGGATATTACCGAATGTTCATCAAGGACTTTTCCAAGATAGTCAAGCCTATGACGGAGTTGCTAATGAAGGGAAAGGCTTTCCAATGGACTCAAGCTTATCAAAATTGTTTTTAGGAGTTGAAGAAAAGGTTGACAACAACCCCAGTTTTGGTACTACCAGATGTAAGCAAAAGTTTTGATATTTATTGAGACGCATCGAGACAAGGACTTGGGTGTGTATTGATGCAGGAAGGTCAAGTGGTCGCCTATGCGTCAAGACAATTGAAGAAACATGAGAAGAATTACCTCACACATGATTTAGAACTTGCACCCGTGGTACATGCATTGAAGAATTGGAGACACTATATTCTTCGACATAGGTGTGAAATTTATACGGATCATAAGAGTTTGAAGTATATTTTCACACAAACGAATATGAATTTGGGGCAACGAAGATGGCTGGAGCTCATCAAAGATTATGATTTGGGGATCAACTATCATCCGGGAAAAGCCAATGTAGTGGCTGACGCTTTGAGTAGAAAAGGAGTAAGTCATCTACTCACTGTTCAAGAGTTACCATCCGAGTTATGTAAGGAGTTCGAACGGTTGAACCTCGGATTTGTGAATGAGATGGGAGTAATGGAGTTAAATCCCACCCTAGAGCAAGAAATTCGAGAAGCACAAGCCACATATGAAGAGATCAAGGAAATCAAGGAAAGGACCGAAGAAGGGAGAGAATTCAGATTTGATGAGGATGAACATGACACTCTATGGCTTGGTAAGAGGATTGTTGTGCCTAATGTAAAGCATATTCGAGAGACGATATTAAAAGAGGCACATGACTCACCATACTCAATTCATTCTGGCTGTACAAAGATGTACAAAGACTTGAGGACCTGCTGTTGGTGGGATAGCATGAAAAAAGACATAGTTGAATACGTAGCATTGTATGATGTGTGCCAACGAGTCAAGGCGGAACATCAAAGGCTTGCTGGACTATTACAACCATTGAAGATTCCGGAATGGAAGTGGGAAGAGATCGGTATGGACTTCATAGTTGGTTTACCACGTACTCAGTCCGGTTACGATTCAATATGGGTAATTGTGGATCGTTTAACTAAGTCAGCCCACTTTATTCCTGTCAGGACCACCTATAATGGAGGGAAGTTGGCGAAACTGTATATGAGAAGAATAGTATGTTTGCATGGAGTTTCGAAGAAGATAGTCTCGGATAGAGGTTCACAATTCACTTCTAGGTTTTGGCAAAAATTGCATGAAGCTTTGGAAACGAGGTTGAATTTTAGTTCAGCATATCACCCTCAAACGGATGGACAAACCGAGAGGACTAATCAGAATTTGGAGGACATGTTAAGAGCTTGTGCTTTAAGCATGGGAAAAGTTGGGACAAAAGCTTGCCATACGCGGAATTTTCATACAACAATAGTTACCAAACAAGCTTGATGATGTCACCATATGAGGCACTATATGGAAGGAAGTGTAGGACACCTTTATTCTGGAATGAGGCAGGAGAAACTCAAGTATTTGGTCCGGATGTGTTGCAAGAAGCCGAAAAGCAAGTCCAAATAATTCGTGAAAACCTGAGGGCAACCCAATCAAGGCAGCGGACAATAGGAGAAGGAAATTAACCTTTGAAGTGGGAGATTTTGTTTACCTCAAGGTGTCAACAATGAGAGGTCATAAGAGGTTTAACATAAGAGACAAACTAGCACCTCGTTATATTGGGCCATTCAAGATTTTGGACAAAAGAGGAGAAGTAGCGTATAAGTTGGGGATGTCATCTCATCTTTCGGATATCCATGATTTCTTTCATGTTTCCCAGCTCAAGAAGTGCTTGAGAGTACCAGAAGAACAAGTGCCAATGGAAGAATTGGAACTAGAGGAAGATTTGACTTATGCCGAGCAACCGGTCAAGATCTTGGAAACCAAGGAGAGAGTCACAAGGAACAAGGTGATTCGATGGTGTAAGGTTCAATGGAAGCACCACACAGAAAAAGAAGCAACGTGGGAATTGGAGGATGACCTCAAGAAGGAAATTCCCTATCTCTTCTCTTCCGCGTCGAATCTCGAGGGCGAGATTCATTTTAAGGGGGTAGGTTTGTAACACCCTCATTTTCATGCATCATGCCTTGCATACATTCATATACATGTTTAACATTAATCCACATCAAGAGGAACGAGTTTAAAATTGATTTGGAACATTTAAAATTGATTTGGAATAAAACCGCACTTAAAATGCTGAAAAGTGCGGACTAGTCCGATTTTGGTGAGGACTAGTACGATTTCTCTCTAACTAAAAACAGACTTGTCCGTTTTTGCTGCGGACTAGTCCGATTTTGCCTCTGGAAACTTTCGGACTTGTCCAATTTTGTGCGGACTAGTCCGATATTCCAAGAATCCTTGAAAATTTGCTAAGTCCCTAGACTTTTTCGGACTAGTCCGGTGTCCCAGCAGACTTGTCTATTTTCCTCTCTGACTAAAGTCGGACTTGCCCGATTTTAGGCCAGACTTCTCTCTGGACAACTTTGGACTAGTCCGGTCCTTTTCGAAATTGTCCGATATTTCGCGACTCCGAGTTGATCTTTTGTTTTACGACTTGTTTCTTGGGTTTCACGTTAAGTGGGCCTAGGGACGTCGTGCCTAACTCTTTTAGAGGCCACGTGGGACCCTAAACCGGCCTCTACTCCTCTCTAACTCGAAATCCATCTAATCCTAGCCTCCACCTCTATATAAACAACCCCACCCATTGGCTTGACATCTATTTTCCACTTTTCCACCCCACCAAACCCTAGTTCGTGGAGAGCCACCATCAAGGAGCGAGGAGAAGATCCAAATTAATAAGAAGAAGAGGAGGAAACGAAAGAGGATCAAGATCTCCATCAAGCTTTCGTTCTTCATCACCAATTCATCTCCAAGTTCATCACCAACCCTAGATCATCAAGATCCAAATGCTACCTCCAAGTTTCTTGATTCATTGGATTCATAGACACCTGGTATACCTTCTATTCTCTTTTCCTTACGTGAATTCAACCCCTAATCTCCAAATTTATGTCGATCTAGAAAACCCTAGTTCGCTAGTTCTGCGAAGTGCGGATTAGTCCGGCCTTCTGCAGACTAGTCTGATTTTGCTAACTAAATTGTGTTGAATTGATTCTAAAAGTAGATCAAATCGCATCCAACACATGTATAAACTTGTTAAAAGGTATTAGAACTAGTTAGTGATCATTAAAAGCAATCTATTAACAAGTTCTACCTTGCATTTGCATTAATCATGCATGTCATGTCATGTTGAGTAATATTTGTGCACTCTTTGGTTGTGTTTCTTGTTTGTATGTTTATTGTGCGGATTAGACGGATTTGCACTAGAATGTGCCGCGGGGGATTTACAGCACCAAGAGTTTGAAGGCTTTGACCCTAATCAACCGCAAGAGCAAGACAAGTGTCCTTGAAACATATTGATCCTGTTTTAAAATAATTTTTTTTGTTTGCAAAACTACATGCTTGTGTCAAATTGATGAGAATCCTATGGTAGGAAGTTTACTAGTGTTGTTTGACCACCCTTATCGCCTGGAATTTATGGTAGAGAGTCGGGAAGGGCTTTTTACCTTTTTGCTTCGCTTAATCAACTGGGATGGGAAACAACTATACCACTCAATTTAAATATGCATGGATGAGATTATGGTTAACATGAACTGGTCAATATGATATGGTAATGGGTGATCTAAGAAAGCCTGATATGTGGATGGGTTGGATGTCATGGTAGTTTGCTTGCTTTAGATCTAAGGACCGGTTCATGCAAGAATAAGTCAGGACTACAGTGCCACCACGAGGCCAAGTATGGGTGCAACATAGCTGGTTAATTAGGGCTTTGTCAGTGCTATTTGGACCATTAAGGATGCTCGGGGAAGGGGTAGTTGGATTGAGTTTGTTGATGATTGGTGGGACTACCCTGGGATACGAATGGCTCAAGAGGGGGCCCTTGGTTGAAGATGTGCTCGATGGGAGACATCGCCACCGGTGAAACCTCAGTGGGGTCTAAATAGGCTAGTAATCCCTTTGTAAAGGCTATTTTGTGTGGCCATACACCAAAGGAAGTGTAATTGGCATAAGGGAGGTTCTTTAGTCGCTGACGGATGATGAAATCACAAACACGTGGGTAAAGTGGTACAAACTCTGCAGAGTCTAACAAAACTATCATGATAGCTGTCGGTACCCTAAAAACCATACACCCCCTGAGGTTACAAAGATCTCAAGGGAAGGACATCAACTCAAATTGAAGACCCTCGGGGGCCCACTCGCCAGACGTGACCGGACCCGCTTCTCCAACATGGTTAACCTCTAGGTTGCCACGTGTACTGTCAGCCCAGAGCTATTACCCGCAAGGGTGAAGCTCCGGGCCAAGTACTGAAACGGCACCTCCGGAGGTAGCCCCCGACCGAGAGAAGCTCCGGACATGACACGTGCCAGGTCACCCCGGAGCTTCCCGCTTCTCCCAAGCAAGCTCCGGAGCTGCCACGTGTCCACACGACGGAGCTAGATGCTTAAAGCCCCCGAGAGACGTTGTAACGGCTCCGGATCTCCAAAGGACAGCCGCAGACTTCAAGATCCGATTAATTACCATTAATTCCACGTTAATGATAATTAATCGGACAGCCTTAACACCTGTAACGGCACTGTTGGAGCCGTTACAGGGTTATTAACAACAATTAATCTCGTGTATCAATACTAATAACCGCCAGGGCCACCTGTCGGGCCAGGCTGACTTGTAACGGTTGGTCCTTGTACTATAAAAGGACAAACCGACGATACACGGAAAAAACACTCTGAAGCTCACAAGTGAATACAACAAACACACACCCGTGGAGTAGGGTATTACGCTCAGGCGACCCGAACCACGTAAACCACTGTGTCACTCGTGTCCAAATCGCATTTCACTTTCTTAGATCTCCGCGCGCCCAGACCGAACCACAAACTCCTTCAAACACTTTTCATAGTGTTAGGGGATCTGCCGACTCCAACAGTCGACAGTTGGCGCGCCAGGTAGGGGCGCCTGAGATCTTCAAGAATGGTGAATTCTGCAGCTGGATCATCCAACGGGCAACCTGCTGCTCAGACTGTCGGAGGCAATCCCTCCAACATGCAACCACCGGCAGGAGCCTCAGTTCCAGCGGGAGTCACACTCCCACCACCACCATCTTCTCCGGCAAGACATGCCGAACGACATGATGGTGCACCGGCGTCACATTCTGCGCCGGCAAGTCGTGACAACCCAGAACACGCGCTCCATGCAGCGCGTGCTCTCCTTCAGCGACCACCACCTCCGGATGCATCTCAAGGTGCCATGGAGCAATGGAGAGCTGATATTGAGCATTTGGTCGCAGCAGCGGCCGAACGCCTCAACAATCAGGGTCCACCTCCTTCAGGGCGGGCCCCGTCGCAGCGACGAACGTTGTCTGGAAGACTTGGTCCACATGTCTCCAACAATCGGAGAAGAGCTGCGTCACAGCAAGTGACGTCGTTGCCCTCTGGGGCACGACGTGCCCATACTGCATCTCGGCTTTCGACACACGACCTCCGAGCGGAGCTTGATCGCCGATACCGCCAACAGGATGGCCGTGTCCACATCGAGCGAGCTCGAGAAAGACGAGATGCTCAAGATCTTTCTACTCTGGAAGGAGTAGGAGGAGGCTGTTCTGCCCTAGCCATGCACCTGCGTATGGTTAGATGGCCACAGAAATTCCGGCCACACTTGCCGGAAAAATTCGACGGGACTGTCAATCCCGTAGAATTTCTACAGATATACTCCACTGCGATCCTAGCAGCTGGAGGAAATGAGGCTGTAATGGCCAATTACTTTCCAGTGGCCTTAACTGGGACTGCTAGGTCCTGGTTTATGAGCCTTCCGCCCAACTCTATCGACAGTTGGGAGGAGCTATGCCGCCAGTTCACCGCCAATTTCGGGAGTTCATACACCCGTCCGGGCACCGAACTGGACCTTTTTGCGGTCGTGCAAAAAGGAGGGGAATCTTTGCGGTCATTTATCCAGAGATTCTCTCAGGTACGTAACACAATCCCTTCTATCTCAAGCGCTTCTGTCATTGTAGCATTCAGACAGGGTGTACGAGACAAGAAGATGTTGGAGAAACTGGCGATCAAAGAGATCACCAGTGTCACGGAGCTCTTCAGCCTGGCTGACAAATGTGCCAGAGCTGCGGAAGGCCGTGAAATGCACTCCAAACCAGCCTTGGAGGATCATAAAAAATCCTCCAAAGAAGAAGTCGCTACCTCCGGGAGTGGCAAGAAGAAAAAGAAGACCAACGGCAAGAAGAAGCCGTCGGCCGGCACATCCAACGTTGCAGCCACTGCAACTCCTGGTGGCCGGGGGCCACGCCCCGAGAAGCGACCTCGACCGTCTTCCGAAGACGGTGGCAAATCCAAGATGTGGTGCCCCATTCACAAAACGGGCAGCCACAGGCTGGAGGATTGCCGGGAGGTCCAAAACCTTGCCGAGCGCTACCACAAGCGCCGGGAAGGGTCTCCCTTCCGCCAGAGGGAGGGAAAACAAAAGGTCGATGAAGCTCCGGCTGAAGAGGAGTTAGGGTTTCAAGACCCCAAAAAGGTCTTGAAAGCCGTCTACACCTCCGTCGACGATGATTCCGACGTCTCCGACAACGAACATCGAAAAACCATGAACACCATCTTTGGTGGATCATGGGACATCACCTCTCGTCGCGTCATCAAGACCATGCGACGGGATATGGCTGCTGTAGCTCCTACAGCTAGACCGGAGCCACATCGAAAGTGGATGGACACACCCATCACTTTCGATGCTTCAGATTGTCCTCAAAGCATGGTCGGAGCTGGCCAGCTGCCCTTGATGGTATCCCCCACCATCAACAACATCCAGCTCCATCATGTCCTGGTAGATGGAGGTTCGGGGCTTAATCTCATCAGCTTCGAAGTTTTCACTAAGCTTCAGCTTCGACCTTCAGACCTCCAGCCCTCTCGACCTTTCTCCGGAGTAGGTCCGGGGGCCATAACCCCACTCGGAGCTATCACTCTCCCTGTTACCTTCGGGACCCGGGAGAAGTATCGCACCGAAAAGTTGGTCTTCGACGTCGCTCAGATCAACTTACCATTCAACGCCATTTTGGGTAGACCTGCCCTGTACAAATTCATGGCAGCTGCTCATTATGGATACCTGGTGTTGAAGATGCCGACACCAGTAGGCGTTCTCCGGATCCGTGGAGATCGCACTGCCGGAGTAACTGCTCTGGAAGAACTCCATGCACTCACCACAGCGCAAGAGGAGGATTCCAGACAGAAGCAAGCTCCACAACCTCCGAGCATTCGTCAACGAGGCTCGACCTCTGCACCCCGTGTGCAGCCAAGCGGCGACACCGACATTCCCGTCAAAGTCGTCCAAATTGGTTCCGATGTCACTCAAACTACCCGCATATCGGGTGGCTTGAACGACAAATAGGAACTCGCGCTCATCACTTTCCTCCGGGCTAATGTTGACGTGTTTGCCTGGCAACCGTCACAAATGCCTGGGATCCCCAGGGAAGTGATTGAGCACAATCTGAAGATTTACCCCAACGCTCGACCTGTGCACCAGAAACCTCGGAAGCAATCTGTAGAGCGACAGAACTTCATCCGACAAGAAGTGAAGAAGTTGCTCGAAGCTGGATTCATCCGAGAAGTCTACCATCCAAAATGGCTGGCAAACCCAGTCGTTGTGCCTAAGGCCGGCGGGAAACTTCGGATGTGCATCGACTACACCACACTGAATAAGGCATGTCCAAAAGATCCATTCCCACTACCTAGAATAGACCAGATAGTGGATTCCACCTCTGGGTGTGAGTTGCTGTGTTTTCTAGACGCATATTCAGGATATCATCAAATCCGGATGTCTAGGGAAGATGAAGAACATACTTCATTCATCACAGTGGATGGATTGTATTGTTACACAGCCATGCCTTTTGGTCTCAAGAATGCAGCTTCAACTTTTGTACGAGCAATGTACAAAACTTTCGAAGAACTCATCAGAGACATAGTGGAGGTGTACGTTGATGACATTGTGGTCAAAGTCAAAAACAAGGAGTCCCTCTTGGATACCTTGCAGGCTGTCTTCGACAAGCTGCGGGCCACCCGCACGAAGCTAAACCCAGACAAGTGCGTCTTCGGGGTTAGTTCCGGAAAGCTTCTTGGTTTCCTGGTAAGTCACCGGGGTATAGAGGTTAATCCGGCGAAGATAAAAGCCATCGAAGACATGCGGCCACCAACCCGCATCAAAGACGTCCAAAAATTAACTGGATGTCTAGCAGCCCTCAGTCGATTCATTTCAAGACTGGCGGAAAGGGCACTTCCCTTCTTCAAGTTACTGAGGAAGTCCGGACCATTCCAATGGTCTGAAGAGGCAGAGAAGGCATTCCAGGAGCTGAAACATTTCCTCACCACTCTACCAGTCTTGGTAGCTCCGAACCCTGGTGAGCCTTTATTGCTTTATATTTCAGCAGCTGACGAAGTCGTCAGTATGGTTCTGGTTGCGGAGAGACCGGAACTACCCAATACTCAGGAATCCAGATCCCTTCGGGAGGATCCGGAGGTTCCCGAAAGCAGGTCTGGGTCCCAGCTCCCAGACTTGAATCCTCAAGAAGCCACTTCAGAGGACCCGGATCCTTCTGATAGGATCCAGGTCATTCCTGAAGAAGCTCCGGGTTCCTCCACCCAGAACCCGGAGGTCCTCGAATATAGTTTGGACCCCTCCGACAGGGTCCGGATCAATGGAGAGGAAGCTCCGGACCCCTCCGGGAGGGTCCGGACCGTTCAACGCCCAGTATACTTCATCAGTGAAGTGTTACATGATGCCAAGACTCGATACCTAGAGGTACATAAGATGCTCTACGCAGTTCTTATTGCCTCAAGGAAGCTTCGACACTATTTCCAAGCTCACAAAGTCTCGGTGGTAACCTCATATCCACTTCGAGCGATTCTGCATAATCCCAATTCAACTGGGAATATAGCGAAGTGGGCAGCGGAATTGGCTGAATTCGACCTCGAATTCATTCCAAGACAAGCAATGAAGAGTCAAGCGTTGGCAGATTTCGTGGCAGAATGGACTCCCTCTCCATTAAACCCTGGGGGCCCCAGCGAGCAGAAGAAGGAACCGCAAGTTCCGGCCTTCACTAAGCCTCACTGGACCCTTTACTTCGACGGCTCCATGCAGAAGCAGGGAGCCGGAGCTGGAGTCCTTCTCCTCACACCAACCGGGGAGAAGGTAAGATACATGGTGCACCTTGATTTCAAGGCAACCAACAACATGGCGGAGTACGAAGCACTCATATATGGATTAAAGGTGGCACTATCCTTTGGTGTCAAGCAGTTGCTGGTCAAAGGAGATTCACAACTTGTTATCAAACAGGTGAAGGGTGAATGCTCCTGCAATAATCTCCAGCTGGCTGCTTATCTCCTTGAAGTCCAGAGGCTTCAGAAGGACTTCGAAGTCCTAGACCTTCACCATGTTCAGCGTACTCACAACGTTGAAGCTGACGAACTCTCGACCAAGGCGTCAACCGGAGCTCCGGCTCCAGACGGAACCTTTGTCCGGAGGATGTCAAAACCCACAGTTCAGCCTGCCGAGCTGAACGAAGGGGGCGAGATCAGCATCCCGAAGCTGACGGTCCCGATGGCCCTGTTACCATGGCAGCCATCAAGGGTCGTAGGTGCTGCCGGAAGCTCCGAGCAACCCAGCACGCAAGACTCAAATGCTCAAGTCAGTTCCGATGCATGGATCTCGGAGATCCGGAACTACTTGAAAGACAACATCCTTCCTGACGATGATGTATCCGCTGACCGGGTAGTCAGATTGGCTAAAAGATACACGTTGGTAGAAGGGGATCTCTACCGGCGCGGTGCCAACGGCATCCTAATGCGGTGCATCACAAGGGAAGAAGGCTGCGAGCTCCTCGCAGAAATCCATGGAGGCGAGTGTGGGAACCACGCGTCTTCCCGCACGCTGGTCGGAAAAGCCTTTCGGCACGGCTTCTACTGGCCAACAGCGCTCCAGGATGCTACTGAGCTAGTGAAGAAATGCAAAGAATGCCAATTTCATGCAAAGCAAATTCATACACCTGCTCAGCCCTTACAAATGATACCTCCTACGTGGCCTTTCACCGTGTGGGGGATGGACATCTTGGGACCCTTCCCAAGAGCCGTCGGAGGTTACAAGTTCCTGTATGTCGCCATCGACAAGTTCACCAAGTGGCCGGAAGCTACTCCTGTTGTGACGATCAACAAACAATCTGCAATCAATTTTCTACAATCTATCGTGAGCAGATTCGGAGTCCCAAACAAGATCATCACTGATAATGGGACTCAGTTCACAAGCTCCTCATTTCAAGGATATTGCGAAGACCTCGGCATACAAGTTTGCTACGCTTCCGTAGCTCATCCTGCCAGCAATGGGCAAGCCGAGAGAGCAAACGCAGAGATCCTTAAAGGACTCAAAACGCGCACTTACGAGCGTTTGAAAAAGCACGGAGCTAATTGGATCGAAGAGCTTCCGCCCACTCTATGGGCTAACAGGACTTCTCCAAGTCGGGCAACCGGAGAAACACCCTTCTTCCTGGTGTACGGAGCAGAAGCGATCCTTCCTCCGGAGATCACCCTGGGTTCCCTCCGAGTCCGGACCTTCGACGAAGCCGCGCAGGACCAGCTCCGGCGTGAAGACCTAGACCTCCTCGAGGAGGGAAGGTGCCAAGCAGCTGTTCGGAATGCCCGATACCGCCAAGCTCTACGGCGCTATCATCAGCGGCATGTACACAACCGACAGCTCGAGGAAGGCGATCTGGTGCTACGGAGAATACTATCCAGAGAAGGGCAAAACAAACTCTCCCCCGGCTGGGAAGGACCCTTCCGAGTGATCAAAGTATCCCGTCCCGGAAGCGTTCGCTTGGCTACCGAGGATGGGACACCTCTCCCAAATCCTTGGAACATCGAGCACCTCCGTAAGTTCTACACTTAATTCCACGGAGGTGAGTCTTAAGTAACTTGAAGTGTATGTTATAGAGTCATTGTACAGAGTCGGGTAGTTCCTCCGGGAGAGCAGCCGGACCTTTCCCGAAAGGTTTGAAGAGCTCATGCAACACTTGATACAGTCTCCGGACTAGAAGTGTAGCTAATTACCCTGGGTTAAACGAGAAACCAAACACACTTAGCCTGGTTGCGTACCCTAAGAGTGTACTTGTTTCCCCTGTACCCCGGACCTATAATGAAAGACATCTTCATGTGAAATAGACTCCACGTGCATTCATTTTTGCATAAGGCTCGACATTTTTATTTTTCTCTTTCTTGTCTATAACAGAAATGTGCAATTCTTAAGAAGTTCTAGTTTAACCGGTTTATGTACGATTTGGGTTGAATTGTCAGATTTTTTAGATTTAAATATCGTCTGTGGCCAACTCGCCTGAAAGCCGCCAAGCCATTCTAGGGCTGGAGTGCGCTATCGACTTAGCCTGGTCAAGCACCCTAAGTACGCCACTCTACCTACACCCCGGCAGGCCAAAGTAAGGTGGGTCCATGGACAATTAGATCTAAAAGAAAAGACAATTCATCCAATCATACTAAAAATCGTGTTCAACTTGAAATTCTCTTGAGAACCGTAAGCCGCAACGAAGTTATAGATAAGGAACGAATTTTACTGTTTTTCTTGGCTTAAGTGTGCAGGAAAAATAAACTCAATATTGATGGAGAAAAACCGGAGTTAACCAAGCTCCGACTCCTTGAAGTATTAACTATCGACACTCAACGTGTTGGTAGAGGCTATTGCCGGAGCTTCTAAGCTCCGACGATGGGCAATGCCGGAGCTTCTAAGCTCCGACGACTTCAAGGGACCTTCACTATCGAAGACTTCGGACCTAAACTACACGAGTTCGAAGCAAATTTATCTTCAACAAAACTCAACATCCTTTTGGTACATGTCCACAATCACATTGTGCACATCTACCAGGGGGCCAAGTGAAGACAAAGATGTTGAAGACAAAAAATGAAATTCACGAAAAATTGGGGATTTCATTTCATTTGAAGACCAGAGATTACATCTGGGGACAAAGGATTACAAAATTGAGGAAGAAGAGAAGATACAAATAAAGGCTAAGAAAGATAGTCCTAGACCCTATGGAAGAACTCGGCGACCTTCTGGGCGACCTCCGACACGCTGCTTCGGGTAGCTTCGCCCTCTCCTTCGACGGGACCTTCAAGCACCGGGTCCAGAGAGAATCGAGGGTTCCGGCTAGTGTAACACGTCAATACATACTCTGTGACGTTTCTAGCCAGGGATTGCCCCTCGACCTCAAGCTGGTCCGCGATGACGTCGCCCACCTTGGAGAGCTTGCCACCCGCAGCGCTCAACGCCTGCAATGCAAGGTCCGGCTCCGGCTCCGGATCATCCGGAAGCACGGGGCTGAAGCCCATAGGCGCCAGCGCATCGTCGGCCTTGCTCAGGAACTCCCAAATTTGCAGGGAGTCCGTCTTCCTCAGGCCCTTCATTTCTTCTAGGGACCTCCGGGTCGCCGCCAGTTCTGAGTTCTCGCGGGAGAGGCGCTCAACTTCTTTGGCGTTTTGCTGAATTTTCGCAGCAACCCGCTTTTCGAGTCTCCCGAGCTCCTCCTCCCGGAGGTGGATCTTGTTCCGACGGTCGACCAGGTCTTTCTCCCTAGCCTCTATTTTCTTCTCCCGGGCGATGAGGGCACACTCATACTCGTAGAGTTCCTGCCCTCGCACCCAGGTCTTTTCCTCCTCCTCGAGGCAGCGCTCTTCCAATTTTTTAGCGCGCTCCTCGAGGCCCTTGTCCGCCAGAGCTGTCTTCTCGGCGAGCTCTTCTTCACGTCGCAAGACGTCATCCCGTAGCTCCAGGAGTTTTTGCTCCTCATCCTCGAGCCGCTTTTCCCTTCCCTCAAGCGCCTCTCGGCGCTTGATGAGTGCGGTACTGATGGCTTCGAGTTGATCGTACCGGGCGTTGGCCGCATCATTGGCAGCTTTAGCTTGGTCGTGGTACTCCCGGGATTGGGCGTCGAGGTTGTGAGTCATGATCTCCCTCTCGTCCAGCATCTCACCCCAGAGCTCCAAGCGGACCTTCTCCCGCTTGATCCATTCCTTGTCCGCAGCGATCCTCGACTGCGCCAGCTTGGTCTCGAATTGGAGTCTATTACGCCACCTCCTAAGGGTTTGGCGCTCCTCTTCAAGAACCTTGCTGTCGTGGAAGAAGGCTAGTTGGACTTGGCGCAGACTGGAGCAAGCATTGTCGATGGACATCGACAGCGAGATGGGCTCCGGACCTTCCGGGGTCTCCTCCGCTGGTTCCAGCGGGTTTTCATTTACAAAAATTGGGTCCCACTCTGCGAGAGCGGAACCCCGAGCTTCCAAGGCACTAGGGCCCTCCTCCGGGATGGCCTCAGTCGCCACTGAAGAAGGTCCCACCACCAAATCTTCATTCGCCCCCTCAGGCTGGGGGCCGGCGACTTCGTTCAGGCACTCTGGCTCCGCCACGGGTACCATCGACGTCGTCGCCTCCAATGGCTCCGGCCGGGACGCTTCTTCTGAGGGGAGCTCAAGCTCCCCCGCCTCCACCACCACCGGCTCTGCAGCCGGCGCTCCAATAACTACCGGCCTTGCGACCGGAGCTTCAGAAGTAACCGGCTCAATTGCCGGAACCACTTCAACTTCCGGCTCGCACGCCGGGGCTTCAGCTGCCTCCGGCTCGACCGCCGAAGCTCCAGCATTTTCCGGCTCTGAAGCCGGGACCACTACTTCCTCCGGCTCGACAGCCGGAGCATCTACTTCTGCAGCACCAGGGCCCGGAGCTTCAACCTCCGGAGCGGGTGCCGCTGGCGCATCTTCAATCCCGTGGTCCGGCGCTACCACGGGAACTTCTGGAGACGAGTCGAGGTCCATGACCACGACAGCCGGCGCCGGAGCTGTCGCAGCCTCCGCCTGGGGCGGCACCGGGGCTGGAGCAGAAGCCCTCGCAGCCTCAGACACTGTGGCTGAGGGCGGAGCTTCACTCCCCTTCTTGGGAACGCTGCAGATGAAGAATGAAGAAATTGAGCAAACAGATGCTATAATTAAAAGTTAATTGAGGTAAGCAAGAAAAATTACCTTGGGAGGCTCACGCACCAGCTTGCGCGGAACCTCTTTCCCGGACGTTCCGGGCTGGCCACGGTCGGCGTAGGAGCTCCGGGAGGACTCCCAGGACTTGCCGTAGCCACGGGCGTTTCCCGGGTCGGAGCTCTCCTTGACCGAGAGGAACTCCTAGACCTGGAGGCCCTCATCGCTTCTCGAACCGGAGTCGCCCGTCCGGAACTGGCACCACCGGAGGGACCCGTCACAGGAACAGCTGCACTCCGGGAGGATCCCACCGCCGGAACAGTAGCGCTTCGAAAAGACCCCACCACGGGGACAGATGCTACAGCGGCGGAGGATCTTCCTTCCTGAGGACGGGGAACTGGCGGTGAAGTAGCAAGCTCGACGGACCTTCCGTCAGCATGTCGCAGTTTCCTCTTCCGGTTCTCCGGCTCCTCCGCCAGCTCCTTGCCCTTGCCGGTGACCTCAGCTCTTGGCTGAGAGACAGGGGCGGAGCCGCCTTCCGACAACCCGGGGATCGCCAACGGGGCGGTCGATCTTCTCTCGACGACGCCAAGGTCGTCAAGCGCGGGCATCTTCCGCCGGAGCTCCCTGCTGAACTCAACTTCCTCGTTCAGGGGGAGGAAAGCCGGTGGCGGAGTCAAGTACGCTCCGTCTACATCGATGCCGTGCTGGAATTTCTTGAGGTGAAACTCCAAGGACTTCCCCACCATGCTGGACTTCAACCCGGTTTCAACCCGGTCTTCGTCCATCACGCTGTTGAGGGCCCAGGCGAGCTTCTCCCTCCTCTTCAGCGGTGCCCACCTGTTGAACAGGAAGTTGCAGAACACCGCCTGGGGAGTCAATCCTCCCTCCACACATTGGCGGATCCTTGATAGGACGGGATCGAAGGCTGCCGCCAGCACCGGAACTTCGCTCCACACCGACGTGTCAATGCCAGGCAGACCTTCTGGCAGCTCCAACCGCTCGTGCTCCTCCACCCGGACAACTACCCAATCTTTCTTCCAGTCATCCCACTTCCCGGAAGGGAACGACCGGAGGTACTTGAACGGGCACTTCTTGCGCTTCACAAAGTAGTAGAAGCCAAGGTACTCGTCACTTCGGCCGGTGGTTTGGACGGTGAAGAAAGTGCGGAAGAGCTCGATGCAGGGAGGAATGCCCACCCACATCTCGCAGAAGTGGACAAAGATAGACACAAGGAGAAGGGAGTGAGGGCCAAGGTGGTATAGCTGCAGACCGTAGAAGTCCAGCAGCATCAAAAAGAAGGAAGAAAATGGTGGGATCAGCCCCACCATGGCATACGATGAAAAGTATACCATTTCGCCGGAGTGCTCCTTTTTAAAGGGAAGCTCTCCTCCGGTGCGGATTGAACGGTTGAAGAAGTCCGACGACCACCCCATGAGGGTTCGGACCTTCTTCAGATCGCTCTCCGTCTTCAAACGACTCTCACGCAGACCCAACTCCATCGCAGCACAGCTAGGCGAGAGAAGAAAAGCAAAGCACGAGTTGGGAGTTTGAGCGCAAGAACAGATGGAAAGCGTAAAGAACTCCCGACGGTGCGCTTTCCTTCTTAAGTAAGCCCTCACGACGCTTGGATGGAAACTGCAGGGGAATCAAGCATACTACGCAAGAATTCAACCCAGCCGATGACAAGAGGGCCCGGGACCACCCCGACGACCAAGTCGAGGCTCTTACCCAGGCAAACAGTTGTCATCACGAGGCGGGAAACCCAAAGGCGGCGGACTGACAAGGCGCGCGGAACCGATACGGTTTTCGTATCGGGAACCGACGACCTTCAATTGCGAGAGATCCGCACGTCAAAGATCTTATCTGCCGCCTGAGGTGCGCCACGCGTCGGGACTCAACCATAAAGCCCCGCCAAAGGCACCTCCGAAGACTCTTGAAGACCCAGTTCAAGAGTCACAGGTATGGACCCACCTCCGGCGGAACGACTTCATCCCGTTGGCCTTCCCCGGAGGTAGGTCCAGGGGGCCACTGTCGGTACCCTAAAAACCATACACCCCCTGAGGTTACAAAGATCTCAAGGGAAGGACATCAACTCAAATTGAAGACCCTCGGGGGCCCACTCGCCAGACGTGACCGGACCCGCTTCTCCAACATGGTTAACCTCTAGGTTGCCACGTGTACTGTCAGCCCAGAGCTATTACCCGCAAGGGTGAAGCTCCGGGCCAAGTACTGAAACGGCACCTCCGGAGGTAGCCCCCGACCGAGAGAAGCTCCGGACATGACACGTGCCAGGTCACCCCGGAGCTTCCCGCTTCTCCCAAGCAAGCTCCGGAGCTGCCACGTGTCCACACGACGGAGCTAGATGCTTAAAGCCCCCGAGAGACGTTGTAACGGCTCCGGATCTCCAAAGGACAGCCGCAGACTTCAAGATCCGATTAATTACCATTAATTCCACGTTAATGATAATTAATTGGACAGCCTTAACACCTGTAACGGCACTGTTGGAGCCGTTACAGGGTTATTAACAACAATTAATCTCGTGTATCAATACTAATAACCGCCAGGGCCACCTGTCGGGCCAGGCTGACTTGTAACGGTTGGTCCTTGTACTATAAAAGGACAAACCGACGATACACGGAAAAAACACTCTGAAGCTCACAAGTGAATACAACAAACACACACCCGTGGAGTAGGGTATTACGCTCAGGCGACCCGAACCACGTAAACCACTGTGTCACTCGTGTCCAAATCGCATTTCACTTTCTTAGATCTCCGCGCGCCCAGACCGAACCACAAACTCCTTCAAACACTTTTCATAGTGTTAGGGGATCTGCCGACTCCAACAGTCGACAATAGCCGTGCTTCCGGTTATGAGCACCTGGACAACTTCCATGATTAGAGGGAACTCAGTATTGAGATGGTATTTTGGATGGGTATGGTTGGTATTATGGTTATGAATGGTTATGGATTAATTTCTGGTATTGAATATGGTTATTGGCAAATAGTGAAATCTGGAATTATTGATGATGGTAGTGAATTTAGACTGATATTATGATATTACTTATGATTATGATGGATTTACTTCACATACATATAATATATTGCTTTCCAAATGGTTTTACTGTATTTTTCAGCACTTAGTCATTATTATTGTCGTCATTTGAATAAGTCACATGTCATACTTTCCACACTTGCTGAGTATGACATATACTCACCCTTGCAATCCCCCCACCAACAGTTGCAGGTCAGGATTGGAAGTTTAATGGTGATAATACGGAGTTCTAGGCTGTGTCTACCGTCAGCTTTGCCTGTGGTGTTGATTGGAGCTGCGCTATACCCTATCGCTTATGCTGCGTAGCTGTTTAGTTTGCTTATTTAGTTTATTTCCGTAGCATTAGTTGAACTTGTCATTAATATTCATTAGAGCTTGTATTCGAGTATAATATGATTTGTGCAATAAAATTTGATAATTAATCTTGTTTTGTGGTAATTTTCTATATACTCTTTTGTGAATGCACTCGTTTATGTGTATGGAACGTCCTGAACACATATATGCGTTAGCTTAGTTCATTTTCGGAACCAGCGTCACATAGCATTAAGATACATTTTAAGTCTTTTTCATTTTTTTCTCTTTTCAAATACACTTAAAGTGACCAAAATGCCCTTATCACATCACAGTTTTGTTTAGAACTGGCTCAGCTAGCTGAATCGCTTAAGGACGGCCGGTTCAGAAGCTTCTATCGATAAACAAAATTACTGAGCTTATTTTCTGCCATGTACAGTTATTTTTGCACTTTTACTTCTTTCTGCAAGCATCTGACAAAGCACATTACATTTAATCTTGCGGCCACTAATAATTTGCATTGTGAAACGACTGCTGGATTCACTTGTTCGTCTGAATCTGTAACTTCATCAAGCCACTGATTTATCAACTCAATTTTCTCAGTGAACTATTTGCGTACCAGCTAGCAGCACATTCATCATAGGAACAGGCATGCATCAAAGTTATCACACGCCGGCAGATCGATCGCGAGGCGGAGGCGAGGGTGTTCGCGTGCCGAACGGCGGGGGCAGAGGCACGCGCACTGGACGCTAGAGGCAGAAGCTCGCGGAAGAGGATGACGGGGGCGGCGCCTCGCGTGCGGACGGTGGCAGCTGTCCCTAACGGAAGGAAGAAAATCAGCTGCATCAAAGAAAAAAAGACACGAGGACACTTTAGTCATTTTTGGGCTCATAAAATAGAAAAAACAGAAAAGGAATAAGAAAAAGAGTTAAATTGTATCCTAATACTATTTTGACGATGTGTCCATGTTAAAAAGACTATTTTATCGAAGCCCACAATATAAATGCCGTTTCGTCGAAGTCAATTGATTAGAAGTCCATAATAGCAATTGTCTCATTTTTCACCGCAACTTCCTTCATCGAACAATAACGCTGTCGACCATGCCCAGTCCCGTACGCCGCCGCAGCCTAAGTATTGTACGCCATCACCACCGCAGCTGCAGCCGTACCGGCCGCCCGGTCCCATACGCCGCCGCAGCCTAAGTATTGTACGCCATCGCCGCCGCAGCTGCCGCCGTACCGGCCGCCGCCCCAAGGCACAATGACGCCGCTCGAAGCCCGGCCCCGACGTCCGAAGCCGCGTCGCGGCAGGAATCCACGCTGCCGTCACTTTATGAGGTTTCATATACAACTACAGAAACTTTTGTTAGAGTCCAATACTATAAAAATTGCCTTTTATAATTATAATTGCAAACAACTCATAAAGACCACATGATGTATAATTATAACTTTTTACTTAAGTTCCCCACACTTGTCAATTTAAACTGACAAATAATCTGCCGTTGAATTAAGATAGGACTAAAATTTGTATGATTCTGATGAGCTGCTTTGTCAGGGACGGCCTGACTTCGGCACACGATCGCAAGGCGTAAGGGTGGGAATGAGCTCTTTGTGTGAATACGGTATCACTGTCAGAGACTATTGAAGTAAGCATCCCATGAAGTCTAACAATGTCAGGATACCCTACTGGACTTTAATAGTAGTTGTGTCCGAGTTACAATGTCAAAAAGATATCAGCGACTAAATCTCGCCAAAGGAGAGACTACTCTGGTCCCGTGACCCCGCGTCCACTCGGGGGTGAAACCCTAGCCGTCTCCGCGGACCACTAACATAGCCTCCTCGCCGCGCGGCCGCCAAAGTTGAGTGGCCTCCCGCGCCCTCAGCAAGGAGGGTGGCGGCAGGGCCACTCTTCTCAACAGCCAGTCGAGGCAGTGAGGGCTGCATCTGGTCGACGAGCGAGTCTGGAACGGCGGCGATGCCAGAGGGCGTGCGACGATGGCTCTAGCAAGGTGCAACGGCGGCGCCACAGGGCGCGCGGCGACGGCGCCAGCGGGCGTGATGACAGCGGCTCCAGCAGGGAGTGACGACGGCAGATCCAGCGGGCGCGCATCGGCGGCGCCACAGGGCGGGCGACGACGACGGCGGATCCAGCGGGCGCAGTTGGCAGCAGCACACGGCGCGCGTCGGCAACGTCACAGGGCGCCCGGCGACGGTGGCTCCTGCAGGGCGCGACAACGAGGAATCAAGCGGGCGCGCGTCGGCGGCTCCAGCAGGCGCCCGACAGCGACTCTAGCAGGGCGCGACGACGGCGCCAGAGGGCACACGATGGTTGCGCGGTGTGAACTCGAGGCGGCGGTGTCAGCAGGCACGCAATGGCGGCCTTGTGCCACTGTGCGGAACGGCGATGAGGCAGTCCAGCGACAAGGAGGGCCGGTGATGAGGTGGGTCGGTGTTCGCAGATCTGGACGAGGCGCCACCAGTGAAGTGCACCCTGTTCCGGGTCAATGTGGACGACGATGCTGATGGGCGGCACGGCGGTGGTGCTCGGAGGGGCAAAACATGACGTGGGGTGCCCACTGCCAACCAGGGTGGTGCCATGAGAGTGAACAACATTGTGGTGGACCAGTGAGGTAGAACAGGGCACCGTCGCATCCTACGGGGCTCACTGGATCTGCGCTGATGATGATCTCCCTCCTCTACATCGAGGCAAGGATGGCGCGATCTGGACGACGAAGTGAGGCAGGGATGGTGTAGTCTGGATGATGGAGCGACTGAGTGTGATGGGGTACTACTCCTGCTGTGAGGTGGGACGCCGAGGATGATGATGGTGATGACGGTGATTCCCGGGGTGGAGGCGGCCATATAAGATGGATTGCTTGCCACTGTAGTGTCGGACGACATAATCTCCTTGCTCTCTTGGATGGTCTTCTAGAGCGGCGACAATGAAGCCTACGAGCGTCTGCTACGGCGGATCTGGGTAGTGGGGCTCATGGATGCTTGCGACGGCGGATCTGAGCGGCAAGATTTGTAGAGCATCTGCGACGGCGGATCTGAGCGGTAGGATTGCGAGACGCCTGCGACGGCGGATCTGGGCGGCGGGGCTCGCGGGCACCGAAGTCCGCAGATGATGGCGGTCTTGGTCAGGTCAAGAGTCAGTGTCTCGAATTTCATAGCACAGTGACTAGAGTGTGAGGAGAGTAGTGGGTCCTGGAGTCATCTGGTGTGTGTTCTGATGGTTGTTGGGTCACCGGTCTGAGGAAGTTAATATCCTCAGTGTTGTATGGTTTTTGGATCCGGTTTTCCATATAAACTGGGTCACTTTTTCCTCTTATATGATATTACGCGAGAGCTCCTCCTCCTGATCTTTTGAAGAAAAAAAAGAATCCTCATAGGTAGCTTCAGTCAAAATGGTTTTTGTCGATACCCTGCGTACCGTATACCCCTTGGGACTGCAAAAAGACCAAAGGAACTTCACTTGTCTGAGTTGAAGACCTCCAAAGGCCCCATGTGTCATACAGGACCGGACGTGCCTCCCTTCTATGGTTAGTCCCGGTGCTGCCACGTGTATACTGCAACCGGACCTACATCCCACACATGGGATAGCTTCGGGCTAAACACCTGTGTGGCAACCCCCGGACCTAACCCCCGACAGAGGGAAGCTTTGGTACCGACACGTGTACAACTGCACCGGACCTACCCGTCCCAGACGGTAAGCTCCGAAGCTGCCACGTGTCCAACCGTCGGACCTTCAACTTCAACGAGCAGACAGGAGGACCCCCAACGGCTCGGACCTTCAAGGGACAATCAAAGACTTCAAGACCTGATTAAGTGTCATTAATACCATATTAATGACACACGATCGGAAGGCCCTTAATACCAGTACCGACACTGTCAAGGCCCGTTACCACACTATTAAGGGTAATTAACCTCATTAATTGTATATTAAGCATTAGTAACCGCCAGGGCCACATGTCGGGCCAGGCTAGCGATGTAACGACCAGTCCTTGTACTATAAAAGGACTGGTCAAGCGATACAGAGGGCCCCCTCTTGCTGGCTCGCTCGACTCTTAGACACTCTCAGACTCGGCTCTGACACACACTCACAAGTGCTCAGACGCTCAATACAACAACTACACACCCCGTGGAGTAGGGTATTACGCTTAGGCGGCCCGAACCATGTAAATCCTCGTGTCTACTTGCCATCGTGTTCTGAATTCTGCGCGCCCATTACCGAACTACAAACTCCGTGGGCTACCAACGGTAGTGCCAGGAGAACTGCTGGAACCAGACTCCGACAATTGGCGCGCCAGGAAGGAGCGCCCGAGATTCAAGGATGGTGAACTCTGCTGCTGGATCGTCCAATGGCAACCTGTTGTGCAACCTGCTGGAGGCAACCCCTCCAACATGCAACAGCCAACAGGTGATGTGGCTCCAGCAGGAGTCATGCCACCGCCACCACCGTACGTACCAACGAATCAAGCTGTACAACAAGATGGGACGTCTGCGTCAGTCACGGCATCGGCGAATAACAATCCTGAACATGCGCTCCATACCGCGCGTGCTCTTCTTCAATGTCCACCGCCTCCAGGAGCATCCCAGGGTGCAATGGAGCAGTGGAGGGATGATGTGGAACACTTGGTTGTAGCCGCAGCCGGTCGCATCAGCAACCAAGGTCCTCCCCCCTCGGGGCGGGCCCCATCGCAGCATCAGACCGTGTTGGGCAGACTTGGTCCGCACGGTTCCCAACATAGGAGGCGTGTTGCGTCTCAACAAGCGACATCACTACCTTTTGGGGTGCGACGCACCCACACGATAACCAGGCTTTAAACTCACGACCTCTGGGCGGAGCTTGATCGCCGTTACCATCAATAGGATGGCCGCGTCCATATTGAGCGCGCTCGCGAAAGGCGAGAGGCTCAGGACAGTCCTGCTACCGAGGGAGTAGGAGGAGGCTGTTCTGCCCTGGCCATGCACCTACGCATGGTCAGATGGCCGCAGAAGTTCCAGCCTCATCTGCAAAAGAAATTTGACGGGACTGTCAATCCCGCTGAGTTTCTCCAAATTTACTCTACCGCAATCCTTGCGGCTGGAGGAAATGAGTCCGTAATGGCCAATTATTTCCCCGTGGCTTTGACTAGGACCGTCGGATCCTGGTTCATGAGCCTCCCGCCCGACTCCATCAACACTTGGGCGGAACTGTGCCAACAGTTCACTGCCAGTTTCGGGAGTTCATACACCCGACCAGGCACCGAACTGTACCTTTTTGTTGTTAAGCAGAAGGGGGAGAGTCCCTGCAATCCTTCATCCAGAGGTTCTCCCAGGTACAAAACACCATTCCTTCTATCTCAAGCATCTCTGTTATTGTGGCATCTAGACAAGGCGTACGAGACAAGAAGACGCTGGAGAAGCTGGCAACCAAGGAGGTCACCAGCGTCACGGAACTCTTCAGCTTGGCAGACAAGTGCGCCAACGCTGCAGAGGGCCGTGAAATGCACTCTCAACCACCTCCGGAGGACAACAAAAAGTCCCCCAAGGGTGAAGCCACTACCTCCGGGAGTGGTAAGAAGAAGAAAAAGTCCAACAGCAAGAAGAAGCCGTCGGCCGACACACCTACAGCCGTTGCTGTCGCAGCTCCGGGTGGCCGGGGGCCACGCCCCGAGAAACGACCTCGACCGTCGTCTGAAGACGGAGGCAGCTCCAAGATGTGGTGTCCCATACACAAGATGAACAACCACAACTTGGAAGGCTGCCGAGAGGTCCAGAACCTTGCCGAGCGCTATAACAAGCGCCGGGAAGAAGTTCCTTTCCGTCAAAGGGAAGGGAAACAAAATGTCGACGAAGCTCCGGCTAAAGAGGAGTTAGGCATTCAGGACCCTAAAAAGGTTTCGAGGGCTGTTTACACCTCCGTGGACGACGACTCCGATGTTTCCAACAACGAACGTCGGAAGACCATGAACACCATCTTTGGTGGTTCGTGGGACATCACCTCCCGCCGTGTCCTCAAGACAATGCGGCGGGACATGGCCTCAGTAGCTCCCACCGCCAGGGCGGAGCCGCACCAAAAGTGGATGGACACTGCCATCACTTTTGATGCTTCAGACTGCCCTTAGAATATGATTGGAGTTGGCCAGCTTCTGCTGATGGTATCTCCTACCATGAACAACATCCAACTCCACCATGTGATGGTGGACGGAGGTCCGGGGCTGAACCTCATAAGCTTTGAAGCTTTCGTCAAGCTTCAGCTCTGACCTTCGGATCTTCGCCCCTCTCGACCTTTATCCAGAGTAGGTCTGGGGCCATAACCCCACTCGGTGCCATTACTCTTCCGGTGACCTTCGGGACCTGGGAGAATTACCACACTGAGCAGTTGGTCTTCGATGTAGCACAGATCAACTTACCGTTCAACGCCATCTTGGACAGGCCGACCTTGTACAAGTTCATGGCTGCCGCCCATTAAGGCTACTTGGTGTTGAAGATGCCAACACCAGCAGTTGTTCTCCGGATCTGTGGAGATCGCACCGTCGGAGTGACTGCTCTGGAAGAACTCCATGCACTTGCTACAACACAGGAGGAAGAATCCCGAAAAGAGCAAGCTCCGAAACCCCCGAGCATTCGTCATCGAGGCTTAACCTCCGCACCTCGCGTGCAACCAAGCAGCGACAGCGACATCCCCATCAGAGTCGTCCAAATTTGTTCCGACGCTCCTCAGACCACCCGTATATCAGGAGGTCTGAATGACAAATAGGAACTCGCGCTCGTCACTTTCCTCCAGGCTAATGTCGACGTGTCTGCCTGGCAACCGTCACAAATGCCTGGGATCCCTAGGTAGTTGATCAAGCATAATCTGAAGATCTATCCCGATGCTCGGCCTGTACACCAGACGCCTCAGAAGCAATCAGTAGAGCAACAAAACTTCATACGACAAGAAGTGAAGAAGTTGCTTGAAGCTGGATTCATCCGAGAAGTCTTCCACCCAAAATGGTTGGCAAACCCAGTCGTTGTACCGAAGGCCGATGGGAAGCTTCGGATGTGTATCGACTACACTACACTGAATAAGGCATGTCCAAAAGATCCATTCCCACTACCTAGAATAGATCAGATAGTGGATTCCACCTCCGGGTGTGAATTAATGTGTTTTCTAGACGCATATTCTGTGTAACATCAAATCAGAATGTCTAGGGAAGATGAAGAGCATACTTCCTTTATCACAGTGGATGGATTATATTGTTACACTGCCATGCCATTCAGTCTCAAAAACGCTGCTTCAACATTTGTACGAGCTATGTACAAAACTTTTGGAGAGCTTATCAGAGATGTAGTGGAAGTGTACGTCGATGACATCGTAGTCAAGATCAAGAACAAGGAGTCATTCCTTGACATCTTGCAAGCTGTCTTTGACAAGTTGCGAGTCACACGCACGAAGCTGAACCCAGACAAATGTGTCTTCGGGGTTAGCTCCGGAAAGCTTCTTGTATTCTTGGTGAACCACCGAGGAATAGAAGCGAATCCGGCGAAGATTAAAGCTATTGAAGATATGCGACCACCAGCTCGCATCAAGGACGTCCAGAAGCTGACTGGATGTCTAGCTGCCCTCAGCCGGTTCATCTCAAGACTAGCGGAGCGGGCGCTACCCTTCTTCAAGTTGTTGAGGAAGTCCGGACCATTCCAACGGTCTGAAGAAGCAGAAGAGGCATTCCAGGAGCTGAAGCAGCTCCTCACCACTCTACCAACCTTGGTAGCTACGAATCCTGGTGAGCCATTACTGCTTTACATTTCAGCAACTGACAAAGTTGTCAGCATGATCCTGGTTGTGGAAAGACCAGAACCATCTCCAGTTCAGGAATCCAGACCCCTTCGGGAGGGTCCGTAGCTACCTGAAGTCGAGTCTGGGTCCCAGCTCCTAGACCCGGATCCTCAAGGCGAGATGCCAGAGGATCAACCTCCTTCAAATGAAGAAGTTGCTGTTGCTGAGCAACAAGATTCAGACCCCTCCGAGAAGGTCCAGATCACTTCAGAAGACGCTCTGAGTTCCTCCAGTAGGAACCTGGAGGTCCCCGAACAAGGTCTGGACCCCTTCGGGAGGGTCCAGGTTGATGAGGAGGAAGCTCCGGGCCCCTTCGGGAGAGTCCGGACAGTCCAACGCCCAGTGTACTTCATCAGCGAAGTACTTCATGACGCCAAAACTCGGTACCTGGAGGTGCATAAGCTGCTCTACGCAGTTCTTATTGCTTCTAGGAAGCTCCGACACTACTTCTAAGCTCACAAGACTTCAGTGGTAACTTCTTATCCACTGCGTGCAATCTTGCATAATCCCAACTCTACAGGGAACAATACAAAGTGGGCAGTGGAACTGGCCGAGTTTGATTTTGAATTCGTCCCAAGAAAAGCAATTAAGAGTCAAGCACTGACGGACTTCGTGGCGGAATGGACCCCCTCTCCATCAAATCCTGGGGGCCCCAATGAGCACAAGCTGGAACCCAAAGCTCCAGTCTTCACCGAGCCTCACTGGACTCTCTACTTCGACGGCTCTGTGCAAAAGCAGGGAGCCAGAGCTAGAGTCCTCCTCGCTCTGACCGGGAGAAGGTTAAATACATGGTTCAGCATGACTTCAAGGCGACCAACAACATGGCGGAGTATGAACCACTAATCTATGGCCTCAAGGTGGAACTATCATATGGTGTCAAGCAGCTGTTGGTAAAGGGTGATTCACAGCTTGTTGTAAAACAAGTAAAAGGTGAATGTTGCTGCAATAACCCTCAACTAGCTGCATACCTACTTGAAGTTTAGAAGATTCAGAAGGACTTCGACGTCCTAGATCTTTGCCATGTCCAGCGTCTCAACAATGCTGAAGTCGATGAACTCTCGATGAAAGCTTCAACCGGAGCTCCGGCTCCCGACGAAACCTTCGTCCGGAGATTGTAAAGACCAACAGCTCAGCTTGCCGAACTGAGCGAAGGGGGCGAGACCAGCACCTCGAAGCTGGCGGTCCCGATGGCCCTGTTACCATGGCGTCCATAAAGGGTCGTCGGTGCTGCAGGAAGCTCCGAGCAACCCAGCACGCAAGACTCAAATCCTCAAGTTAACTCTGATGCATGGATCTCGTAGATCCGGAGCTACTTGAAAGACAATTTCCTTCTTGAAGATAATGTATCCGCTGACCAGATAGTCAGATTGGCTAAAATATAGACACTGGTAGAAGGGGATCTCTACCGGCATGGTGCCAACGACGTCCTAATGCGGTGCATTGTAAGGGAAGAAGGCTGCGAGCTCCTCGTAGAAATACATGGAGGCGAGTGTGGGAACCACACGTCTTCCTGCACGCTGGTCGGTAAAGCCTTCCGGCATGGCTTCTACCGGCCTATAGTGCTCCAGGATGCAACTGAGCTAGTGAAGAAATGCGAAGCATGCCAGTTCCATGCAAAGCAAATTCACACACCAGCTCAGCCTCTACAAATGATAGCTCCTACATGACCTTTTGCTGTGTGGGGGATGGATATCTTGGGACCTTTCCCAAGAGCTGTCGGAGGTTACAAGTTCCTGTATGTTGCCATCGACAAGTTCACCAAGTGGCCGGAAGCAACTCCAGTTGTGACAATAAACAAGCAATCAACTATCAACTTCTTGCAGTCCATTGTATGCAGATTTGGAGTCCCAAACAAGATCATAACTGATAATGGGACCCAATTCACAAGCTCTGCATTCCAAGGATATTGCGAAGATGTCGGCATTCAGGTCAACTACGCTTCTGTAGCTCACCCGACAAGCAATGGCCAAGCTGAGAGAGCAAATGCAGAAATCCTAAAAGGACTCAAGACGCGCACATATGAGTGCCTCAAAAAACATGGAGCCAACTGGATTGAGAGCTTCTGCCCACATTGTGGGCCAACATGACAACTCCAAACCGGTCAACTGGAGAGACACCCTTCTTCCTCGTGTACGGAGCTGAAGCAGTCCTTCCTAAAGAAATCACCTCGGGGTCGCTCCGGGTCCGGACCTTCGACGATGCCGCGCAGGACCAGCTCTGGCGTGAAGTTCTTGAGCTCCTTGAAGAGGGAAGGTGCCGAGCAGCTGTTCGGAATGCCCGATACCGCCAAGCTCTTTGGCGCTATCACCAACGACATGTTCACAGCCGACAACTCGAAGAAGGCAATCTGGTGCTACGGAGAATACAAACTCGAGAAGGGTTAAACAAACCCTCCCCTAGCTGGGAACCCTTTCGAGTGATCATAGTGTCCCGTCCCGGATGCGTTCGCTTGGCAACCGAGGATGGGACACCTCTCCCTAATCCTTGGAACATTGAGCACCTCTGTAAGTTCTACGCTTAATATCGCGGAGGTGAGTCTGTAGTTACATGTGATGTATGTTATAGAGTCATTGTACAGAGTCGGGTAGCTCCTTCAGGAGAACACCCGGACTTTCTCCGGAAGGTCCGCAAAGTTCAGGCAACACTAGTCACAGTCTCAGAACTAAAAGTATAGCTAGCTACCTTGGGTCAAACGAGAAACGAAACACACTTAGCCTGGTTCCGTACCCTAAGAGTGTACTTGTTTCCCCTGTACCCCGGACCTATAATGAAAGACATCATTGTGAATACATACTCCACGTGCATTTACTTTGTACAGGCTCAATGTTTTTAATTTTTCTCTTTCTTGTCTATAAAAAAGTTGTGCAATTCTTAATAAACTTTAGTTCGGCCAATTCATATATAATTCAAGTTGCATTGTCAATTCTTCCGGGTCTAAACATTGTTAATGGTCTACTTGTCTGAATGCCGCCAAGCCAATCTAGGTCCGGAGTGTGCTATCGACTTAGCCTGGTCCTGCACCCTAAGTACGCCACTCTACCTACACCCCGACAGGCCGAAGTAAGGCGAATCCAGAAACGATCGGACCTGGAGAGAAGAAATAGATTTACTGTTTTTCTTGACTTCAGTGTGCAGGAAAAATAAAGATTTCATGATGATGGTGGAAGAAGTCGGAGCTATCAAAGCTCCGACACTGCCTAAGATGGTCTAATGTCGATGTTCCAAACATTGATAGTATACATCGCCGAAGCTACAAAGTTCTGGCAAATCCAGGGGTCCAGCCATCAACATGAAGAAAAGATGGTGGGAAGACTCCCCAGTGGGGTCTGCTGTCAATGCACCGCGTGTTGACAGTGGTCGTTGCTGGAGGTACCAAGCTCCGACATCCCCAGAGGACTAACCGTCAATGCTCTACGTGTTGACAAGGGTCATTGCCGGAGCTACTAAGCCCCGACAACCTCAAGGGTCCCCTACTATCGACGACTTCAGACCTACAAACTATAAATTCAAAGCGCGCAAGTCTTCAACAAAATGCTACGTCCTCTTGGTACATGTTCACAATCAAATTGTGTACATCTACCAGAGGGCCAAGTGAGACAAAGGTGTTGAAGACAAAAAATGAAATCCATAAAATTCTTGGATTTCATTCATCTGGAGACAAGAGATTACAAAATTAGAGAAAAAGAACAGAGAATACAAGCGGGAGCTATAAAGAGAGAGCCCTAGACCCTATGGAAGAACGAGGCGACCTTCCGGGCAACCTCCGACACGCTGGCTTTGGCGGCTTCTCCCTCTCCGTCGATGGGGCCTTCAAGCACCGGGTCCAGTGGGAAGTGAGGGTCCCGGCTTGTGTAGCACGTCAGCATGAACTCTGCGACATTCCTTGCCAGGGATTGTCCCTTGGTTTCCAACTGGTCCGCTATGACATCACCCATCTTGGTGAGCTTGTTGCCTGCCGAGCTCAACGCTTGCAATGCCTGGTCCAGCTCCGGCTCCGGATCATTCGGACGCACGGGACTAAAACCCATTAGTGTCAGCGTGTTGTTGGCTTTGCCCAAGAAGTCCCAAACTTGTTGGGACTCCACAGCCCTCGAGCCTCGCATCTCCTCCAAGGATCTTCTGGTCGCCGCAAGCTTCGAATTCTCCCGGGCAAGGCGCTCAACCTCTTTGGCGTTCTGCTGAATCTTTTCAGCAACCTGCCTTTCGAGTTTATTGAGCTCCTCCTCCCGGAGGTGGATCTTGTTCTGGCGGTCGACCAGGTCCTTCTCTCGGCCCTGCACTTTCTTCTCCCTGACAGCAATTTCATCCTCCCTCCTGTGGAGGTCTTGTCCTTGCTACCAGTCCTTCTTCTCCTCCTTCTCGCAGCGCTCCTCCTGCTTCTTGTTGCGCTCCGCGAGACTCTTGTCACCCAGAGTCAGCCTCTGAGTGAGCTCCTCCTCCCTCTTCACGAGGTCATCCCGCAGCTCCAGGAGTTTTTGCTCTTCATCTTTGAGCTTTTTCTCCCGCTCCTCAAGAGCCTCCCGGCGCTTGACGAGGCTGTCGTGGATGGCGTTGAGCCTCTCTTCGCGATCATTCGCTGCATTATTAGCAGCTATGGCCTGTTCGTGGATGGCCCGAGACTGGTTGTTGAGGGATCGCACAATGCTTTCCCTCTCGTCCAGTAGCTGGCCCCTATACTCCATCCGGGCCTTCTCCTTCTTCACCCACTCCCTATCGTCAGCCAGCTTGGTTTGCTCCAGCTTGGTATCGAATTGGAGACGGTTGCGCCACCTCCTATGGGTTTGGCGCTCCTCCTCGAGGGCCTTGCTGTCGTGGTAGAAGGCCAGCTGCACTTGACGAAGGCTGGAGCAGGCATTGTCGATAGACAACGACAGAGGGATCGGCTCTGGACCTGCCGGGGTCCTCTCCGCTAGTTCCAGCGGGTTCTCCATAACAAAAATTGGGTCCCACTCTACAAGAGCGGTCCCCTGAGCTTCCACGGCACTAGGACCGCCCTCTGGGATAGCCTCAGCTGCCGCCGAGGAAGGTCCTGCAACAGAAGTTTCAACCTCCGGAGTTGGCTCTGAAGGTCCTGCTGACGGGTCATCAACAACTGGTCCATCAGGCGGGGTGGGGGGGGGGACAGCTTCATCTTGGCACCCTGGCTCAGACGTGGGCACCTCCGGGACCACACCTCCGGGGCAGGCGTTGAAGGTTTGACCGGAGCTGAAGCCACTTTCGGCTCTAACGTTGGCACCTCCTCCACCGCCAGCTCAGGCGCTGGCACTTCAACTGTCATGGGCTCGGGCGCTGGCACTTCTGCAGCAACCGGCTTAGGTGCCAGAACTTCTTCACCGATTGGCTCTACCGCCGGAACTTCGTCAACCACCAACTCTACCGCCGGGGCTTCATCAACACCTGGCTCTACCGCCGGGGCTTCATCAACCACCAGCTCCACTGCCGGGGCTTCAACAATATCCGGCTCTAGGGCTGGAACCGCAGCTACCTCTGGCTCTAAGGCTGGGGCGTCCATCATCTCAGCATCCAAACCCGGAGCTTCAACCTCCAGGGTTGGTGTCGCTGGTACACCTTCATTGCCGTGGTCTGGCGCTACCACGTGAGCTTCAGGGGATGACTCGAGGTCAAGGACCATGACAGCTGGCGCCAGAGATGCCGCGACCTCAGCCACCTCTTGGGGCGGCGCTAGAACTAGAGCAGGAGCCTCCGTTTGCGTAGCATCAGATGCTGCTGCAGGAACTGGAGCTTCAGCCCCTTTCTTGGGCACTGTGTGGATGAAGGACGAAGACATTCAAAACGCAGTTACAACAAAAAACAACCAACTGAGGTAAAAAACCAAATTTACCTCCGAAGGCTTCTGCTCCAGCTAGCGCGGAACCTCTTCCCCGGACGCTCGGGGCTGGACCTCGTTGCCACTGGTGTGGTAGCTCTGAAAGGTTCCCCAGAGCTTGCTGCTGCCGTCAGCGTCGCCTTGGTTGAGGCCCCCCTCGACTAAGAAGGACCCCTAGACCTGGAGCCTTCAGCAGGCCCTGGTACCAGAGCCACATGGCCAGAGCTAGCATCCTGGGGCGATGCTGATGCTGGGGTGGTTGCCGCTATTGAAGACCTTCCCCTCCAGGGAGAAGGAGCTGCTGCGGAAGGAGCAGGTCTGACGGACCTCCCGTCAGAGTGCTTAACTTCCTCTTGCGGCTTAAGGGCTCGACCAACTCCTTGCCCTTGCCTACGACTTTGGTTCTTGGCTTAGGGGCGGGAACAGAGACATCCTCCAAAGCTCCGGGAATCGCCACCCCGGAGGTTGATCGCCTCTCCACCAGACCCAAGTCGTCCAACATTGGCATCTTCCTCCAGAGCTCTCTGCACTCCTCTGGTATCATATTCAGAGGTAGGAAGGCCGCCGGTGGAGACACGTCGCCAGGGCCGATGTTCACAGGCTGGAACTTCTTGAGATGGGTCTTCAAGGCTTCACCGGTCAGGTTGGTGTCCAAGCCGACCTCAATGCGGTTGGTATCCATCTCACTGTTGAAGGCCCAGGCAGGCCGGCTCCTAGCCCTCAGCGGGGCCCACCTGTTCATCAAGAAGTTGCCGAAGACCATCTGCGGGGTCACCCCACCTTTGACACATTCCTGGATCCTGTCCAGGATGGGCCTGTACTCCCTCGACAGCTCCGACACGCCACTCCAATTGTCGATGTCGACGCGAGGAAGGCCTTCAGGCAGCTCCAACCTCTCGTGTCCCTCGACGGTGATGACCACCCAATCTTTCTTCCAGTCATCCCACTTGTCGGAAGGGAAGGACCTCAAGTACTTGAGGGGGGAGTTCTTCCGCTTCACGAAGTAGTAGAAGCCGATGAACTCATCGCTCTTCCCGGTTAGGTGGACAGTGAAGAAAGTCCGGAACAACTCCACGCAAGGGGGCACACCCATCCACATCTCGCAAAAGTGGACGAAAGTCGCCACCAGCAAGATTGAGTGGAGGCCAAGATGGTTGAGCCGCATACCATAGAAATCAAGCAGCATCAGAAAGAAAGTGGAGAAAGGCGGGATCAAACCCGCCATGGCGTACCCAAGGAAGTACACCATATCTCTGGCTCACTCCTTCTCGAAGTGAAGCTTGCCGCAGCGAATGTCGTTGTCGAAGGAGTCACTAGACCATCCCATGTAGGTCCGGACCCTAGACAACCCCTTCTTGCTCCCAATGCGGCTCTTGGGAAGTCCCATCTTCATCGTAGCACAACGGGGCAAAAGATGAAAAGAGGGCTAAAGTTTGGAGGATTCGAGCGCAAGTTCAAATGAAGGCGTAAAGAATCCTCAGACGGTGCACACTTTCCTTCTTAAGTAAGCCCCCGCAACGCTTGGATGGAAACCGTAAAGGAGCCGACGATACAGTTCAAAAACTTCACGCTGCCAATAACAAGGGGGCCCGGGGCCACCCCGATGATCAAGTCGAGGTCCATAACCCATGCGAACGGTTGTCATCATGAAAGGCGGGAAGCCCGAGGGTGGCGGCCTAACACGGCGCGCGGAACCGATACGGTTTTTGTATTGGGAACAAACGACCTTCAATTGCGTGAGATTCGCACGCTCAGATCTCACCTATCGCATCCTGGATATGCCACGCGGCGTTGGTTTAACTGCGGACCATCGCCAACGGCACGTGTACAACTGCACTGGACCTACCCATTCCAGACGATAAGCTCCGAAGCTGCCACGTGTCAAACCGAACCTTCAACTTCAACAAGCAGAGAGGAGGACCCCCAACGGCTCAGACCTTCAAGGGACAATCAAAGACTTCAAGACCCGATTAAGTGTCATTAATATCATATTCATGACACACAATCAGAAGGCCCTTAATACCAGTACCGGCACTGTCAAGGCCTGTTACCACACTGTTAAGGGTAATTAACCTCATTAATTGTGTATTAAGCATTAGTAACCGCCAGGGCCACATGGCGGGCCAGGCTAGCGATGTAACGACCAGTCCTTGTACTATAAAAGGACTGGTCGAGCAATACACGGGGCCCCCTCTCGCTGGCTCGCTTGACTCTTGGACACTCTGAGACTCGGCTCTGACACACACTCACAAGTGCTCAGATGCTCAATTCAACAACTACACACCCCGTGGAGTAGGGTATTACGCTTAGGCGGCCCGAACTACGTAAATCCTCATGTCTCCTTGCCATCGTGTTCTGAATCTCTGCGCGCCCATTATCGAACTACAAACTCCGCGGGCTACCAACGGTAGTGTCGGGAGAATTGCCGGAACCAGACTCCGACAGTTTCAAAAACAATTGAGCTTGAATAGGTCACTTATTCAAATGTCATCATCACTTGAGCTTCTTACGGAGCTTTGGTGCTACCTGCAGATGCATGTTGTGCAGAAAATTGTTAACTCTAGCTCAATAGTGCTTTTTTTCTATTACTTGTATGTTACATATGCATAGTAAAACCATAGAAATACTTACACATTTGCCGATACATGACCAGTAATCAAAATATTGCCCAGTGCAATGTTTCTGCCCAGTGTCATGCTTCTCGATTCTCTTCACACATTTATGAACATATAGCCATCACAAAAATACTCGTATGTTCATATGTGTCGGTACCCTGCAGACGGGGTACCCTCGCACACAGGATGAAACACCTAGGCACGTCCGGTGGCGACATGTGTACCGAAAGTGCCAGACCTCGGCCTTCTTCAAGAACGAGCTCCAGCACTGCCACGTGAGCCTTGAAGATGGAACTCAGCTCCTCTGGTGAGACGGGCTCCCGAGACACCACGTGTTGAGACGGGACCTCACCCAACCTTGGGGGAGAGCTCCGGTGCAACCACGTAGCTCGGAGCACCAGGCCAGGCACCCCCCCACGGGGAAGGGCCTGGAGCTTCCACGTTCCCTAGAGAGCTCCGGAGCTGCCACACATCACGAAGAACCGGAACTGGCCTCCCCAGCAGGGGCCAGCCCCAACGCTGCCATGTGTCCCACAAATTGCCCTGGACGGTAAGATGCGGGAGTTAAGGGATGGTGCGCCCTGCCCAAATCATGCATTGAAGATGTGCACCTACCTCCGGAGCACAACGCAGAGCACGCCAACGGTCAGAGACCGTTGTGACCAATCACATCACAGCGAAGGTGTTGCAGGCCTATCCCACTCAACCAAGTGGGTAGCTTGCGGCAACAAGACAGGCTGACAGGACACCATCTGCCATCGTCAGCAATGGAGCATGGGCTACTGACGAGAGAGGCGGCAAGACGGCGAGTCTTCAAAGCCACGGTCAAAGGAAGCTTATGCACGAAGCCTTAGATCTTTAGGATAAGATAGCCCCGGGACCACTTGTCGGACCCCAGATCCAACTTGTAAGGCTTCCGGCCTTGTCTATAAAGGATCAAACCGCCAACTTTACAAAGGACCAGAATCCAATCCCCGATAAACACACGCATTCACACACACTAGCAATACAATCCACCATAGAGTAGGGTGTTACGCTCCTTGTGCCCAAACCATGTAAAAACCACCATCTCAAACACTCTCATACGCGCAAACACTCGATTGAGGCCTAAGCCCTGCCGAACAAGAACCTCTGCGGGCTGCTCCTTAGCAGATCTGAGGGAAGTGTCACATTAACACTTCGACATTTGGCGCGCCAGGTAGGGACTTTTCCCCTTAAAAAAGTGGTTGCGCTTTCATCACAATGGTAAGCATCAATCTTGAGAGCGGTGGCAAGATCAAGCCGCAAAAGGTCGACCAACAGGTCAGCAAAGACGTGGAGATGGAGTTCCGAGAGCCTGAACGGGTCGTTGAAACGGTCCATCAAGCTGAGAACCTCGACCTCAACAGCGACCACCAGCGTCACCAAGCACTCCACATCATCTGTGGGGGATCTTGGGAACCCGCATCCCGGATCGCGGTCAAGACCCTGAGCCGAGCGGTAGCATCGCTACACTCTGCTGATGCCCTGGTGCCGCATCACATATGGATGGAGACGCCGATTAGCTTCGACGCCTCCTATTGCCCTGAGGACATGGCGGGAGTCCGGCTTCTGCCTCTCCTCATCGCCCCCACCATCGCCAACATGAAGTTCTACCACGTCCTGGTAGATGGTGGGGCCAGCCTCAACCTCATCAGCCGTGCAACCTTTGACAAGCTGAAGATTCCCGTGTCTAGGATCGCCCCACCGAGACCATTCTCGGGGGTAGGGTCGGGGAGTATTATCCCGTACGGCAGCATCCACCTCCAGGTGACACTCGGGACACCCGAGAACTTCAGGATGGAGAATATCCTATTCGACGTTGCGGAGGTTAGCCTCCCTTACCACACCATCATCGGCGGGCCAGCCTTGTACCGATTCATGCCTGTAGCCCACTACGGCTACCTCGTCCTCAAGATGCTGACTCCCTCTGGCGCTCTCAAGATCTGTGGAGATTGCGCTGCTGCGGTGACGGCTTTGGAGAAGCTCCGAGCACTGGCAGCGAACCCAGCACCCGCCCCGAGCAATGCTGGATCAGATGCCAGGCATCCCCAGGGAAGTGATCGAGCACCGTCTGAAGATCTACCCCGACGCTCGACCAGCACAACAGAGGCCTCGTAAGGAGTCCATCGAGCGGTAGAACTTCATCCGCGAAGAGATCAAGAAGCTACTCGATGCTGGGTTCATACGGGAAGTCCACCATCCCAGATGGTTGGCCGATCCTGTTGTGGTCCCCAAGGTTGGCAGTAAGCTTCGGATGTGCATCGACTACACCAACCTCAACAAGTCATGTCCTAAAGATCCTTTCCCTCTCCCTAGAATAGATCAAATCATAGATTCAACCTCGGGATGTGATATGTTATGCTTCCTAGATGCATATTCGGAGTTTCACCAAATCCCAATGTCTAGAGAGGACGAAGAACATAACACATTTATAACTGTAGATGGCCTTTACTTCTATGTCTCTTTTGGTAACCTCAAGACCGGGTACCCCCGCATACAAGAGGAAGCTCCGGACCTGGCCTCCCCGCTGAGGCGTCCTCCGGAGCTGCCACGCATCCTTCGGCTCCGAACCCTTGCTCCCACCGAGGAGGGCTCTGGAGCTGCCATGGGTCCTTTGGCTCCAGGCCCTTGCTCCCACCAAGGAGGGCTCAAGAGCTACCATGTGGCCTCCAGCATTGGGCCTTCGCTCCCACCGAGGAGGGCTCCAGAGCTGGAGTGTGTCCCATGACCTGAAATAAGCCGTGGGCCCCGAAGAGTAAAGGGCAGTGTGTCATGTCCAGTCGCGCATTGAAGGCGTGTGCCTTCCCCAGGCGCATGATGCTGCGCACCCCCTGTCAGGTACCGCTGCGTCCAATCACATCGCAGTGAAGGCGCCGCAAGCCTACCCCACGCCGCCAAGTGGGTAGCTTACGACGACATGACAGATGGGACATTCCCTGCCATCATAAATGACTACGCATAGCCACTGGCGTCCGACACGGCAAGACGATGGGTCTTCAAGATGTGATCAGAGGTAGCGTACGCACGAAACCTTAGATCTTGTACAGGATAAGATCACCCTCGGGCCACCTGTCGGGCCCTGGGCCCCACTTGTAAGTTGCCCGTCCTTGGACTATAAAAGGACCGGGCAGCCACTGACTTAGACAAGCTTCTCGGGTCCGCTAGGACTAGCACCAGATTCAGAATCCCTGATACACACACATACGCATACACACTCACCAAGAAATACAATCCACCGTGGAGTAGGGTGTTATGCTCTTTGCGGTCTGGACCACGTAAAAACAACTATCTCATACTGTTCCGCTAGAACACTAGTTTGAGGCCTAAGCCCCGCCGAACAAGAACCTCCGCGGGCTGCTCCTTAGCTGATCCTAGGGAAGTGTCACATTGACCATTCGACATTTGGTGCGCCAGGTAGGTGCTTTTTGCCTCAAAAAAGTGGTAGCGCTTTCACCGCAATGGTGTTCATTAGGCCTGTAGGGGGCCTGCCGTCGATGTTTCTTAGCGTTGATGGTGGGCGCCACCGGAGAATCTAGCTCCTGCACCTCCCAGGGGGCCTGCCGTTGACGTTTCTTAGCGTTGATGCTGGGCGCCGCAAGAGCATCCGACTCCAACACCATCCAGGGGCCTGCCATCGATGTTCTTCTCGTTGATGATGGGCGATGTCAGAGCATCCAGCTCTGACACCACCCAAGGGGCCTGTCGTCGACGTTTCTACATCGACGATGGGCGACGTTTGAGCAGCCAGCTCCGACACCAACCAATGGGTCTGCCGTCGACGCTTTGACAACGATGATGGGCGACGCTAGAGCAGCCAGCTCCGACACCATCCAGGGGGTCCGTCGTCGATGTTTCTTAGCGTTGATGGTGGGCGCCGCTAGAGCATCCAGCTCCAACACCATCTAGGGGTCCTGCCATCGATGTTCTTCTCGTTGATGATGTGTGATGTTGGAGAATCCAGCTCCGACACCACCCAGGGGGCCTGTTGTCGATGATTCTACACTGACGATGGGCGACGTTGGAGCAGCCAGCTCTGGCACCACCTAGAGGGCCTACCGTTGGTGTTTCTACAGCGATGGTGGGCGATGCTAGAGCACCTAGCTCTGGCACCATCTATAGGGCCCGCCGTCGATGTTTCTTAGCTTTGATGGTGGGCGCCGCCGGAGCATCCAGCTTCGGAAACTCCCAGGGGGCCCGCCGTCGATGTTTCGCACGTTGAGGGTGGGTGCCGCCTCGGTTCGGTGGCCACCTGTGATGCCCGGTTCCAAAAAATGAACCAAGCTAACGCATATGTGTGCCCAGGATGTTCAACACACATACATGAGTGCATTCACAAAAGAGTATATAGAAAATTACCACAAAACAAGATTAATTAACCAAATTTTATTAAACAAACTATATTATCCTCGAATACAAGCTCTAATGAATATTAATGACAAGCTCAACTAATGCAGCGAAAATACTCTAATTAAGCAAACTAAACAGCTAGGCCACATAAGCAATAGGGTATAGTGCAGCTCCAATCAACACCACAGGCAAGCTGACGGTAGACACGACCTAGAACTCTGCATTATCACCATTAAACTCCCAATCTTGACCTGCAACAGTTGGGGGGGGATTGCAAGAGTGAGTACATGTCGTACTCAGCAAGTGTGGAAAGTATGACATGTGGCTTATTCAAATGACGACAATAATAATGGCAAAGTGCTGAAAAGTACATTAAAACATTTGAAAAGCAATATATAATATTTATATGAATCAAATCCATCATAATCATAAGTAATATCATAATACCAGTCCACAATTCACCATCCTGATCAATAATTCCAGATTTCACCATTTGCCAATAACCATATTCAACACCAGAAATTAATCCATAACAATAATACCAACCATAACCATCCCAAATCCCAATTTCCCTCTAATCATGGAAGTTGTCCAGGTGCTCATGACCTGGAGCACGACTATCATGATAGTTTATTAGACTCTGCAGAGTTTGTACCACTTTACCCTCATGTTTGTGATTTCATCACCTTTCGATGACTATAAAATCTCAATTATGCCATCTCACACTTCCATAGGTGTGTGGCCAAGAGATCACAAAATAGCCTTTACAAAGGGATTACTAGCCTATTTAGACCCCACTGAGGTTTCACCGGTGGCGATGTCTCCCACAGAGCACATCTTTAACCAAGGGCCCCCTCTTGAGCCATTCAGATCCCAGGGTAGTCCCACCAATCATCAACAAAACCAATCCGACTACCCCTTCCCCGAGCATCGATAATGGTCCCAATAGAACTGGCAAAGCCCTAATTAATCAGCTACGCCGCACCCATACTTGGCCTCGTGGTGGCACTGTAGTCCTGGCTTATTCTCGCATGAACTGGTCCTTAGATCTAAAGCAAGCAAAACCACCATAACATCCAACCCATCCACATACCAAGCTTGCTTAGATCACCCATCATTTTAGCCAGTTCATGTTAATCATAATATCATAAATGCATAATTAAATGTGTAGAGTTGTTTTCCCATCCCAATTGATTAAGCGAAGCAAAAAGGTAAAAAACCCATCCCGACTCTCTACCATAATTCCAGGCGACAAGGGTGGTCAAACAACGCTAGTAAACTTCCTACCATAGGATTTCCCATCAAGTTGACACAAGCATGCAATTTTGCAAACAAAACATTTATTTTAGAAACAGGATCAACATGTTTCAAGGACACTTGCCTTGCTCTTGCGGTTGATTAGGGTCAAAGCCTTCAAACTCTTGGTGCTGGAGATCCTCCGCGGCACTCTCTAGCGCAAATCCGTCTAATCCACACAATAAACATACAAGACAAGAAACACAATCAAAGAGTGCACAAATATTACTCAACATGACATGACATGCATGATTGATGCAAATGCAAGGTAGAACTTGTCAATAGATTGCTTTTAATGATCAATAACTAGTTCTAATAGCTTTTAACAAGTTTATACAGGTTTGGATGTGATTAGGTTAGTTTTTGGGATTAATTCAACACCATTTATCCAGGGAAATCGGACTAGTCCGCTAGGGACCGGACAAGTCCGCACTCTGCGAGATCAGCAGATTAGGGTTTTCTAGATCGATGTAAATCCGGAGATTAGGGGTCAAATTCACATAAGAAAAAGAGAATAGAAGGTATACCATGTGTTTAGAACTCCAATGAATCAAGAAACTTGGAGGTAGCACTTGGATCTTGGTGATCTAGGGTTGGGGATGAACTTGGAGATGAATTGGTGATGAAGAACAAAAGCTTGGTGGAGATCTTGATCCTCCTTCGTTTCCTCCTCTCCTTCTTGATTGGGATCTTCTCCTCCCTCCTTGATGGTGGCTCTCCATGAACTAGGGTTTGGGTGGGGTGGAAAAGTGTCAAATAGATGTCAAGCCAAGGGGTGGGGTTGTTTATATAGAGGTGGAGGCTAGGGTTAGATGGATTTCGAGTTTGGGAGGAGTAGAGGCCGGTTTAGAGTCCCACATGGGCTCTAAAAGAGTTAGGCACGACATCCCTAGGCCCACTTAACGTGGAACCCAAGAAACAAGTCGTAAAACAAAAGATCAACTCGGAGTCGCAAAATATCGGACAAGTCCGAAAAGGACCGGACTAGTCCGAAGTCGTCAAGAGAGAAAATCAGACAAGTCTGGCAAAAAATCGGACAAGTCCGACTTTAAACAGAGAGGAAATCAGACAAGTCCGCTGGAACACCAAACTAGTCCGGAAAAGTCCAAGGACTTAGCAAATTTTCAAGGATTCTTGGAATATCGGACTAGTCCGCACAAAATCAGACAAGTCCGTTTTTAGTTAGCGAGAAATCGGACTAGTCCTCAGTAAAATCGGACTAGTCCGCACTTTCCTGCATTTAAGTGCGGTTTTGTTCCAAATCAATTTCTCCAAATAAATTTTAAACTCGTTCCTCTTTATGTGGGTTAATGTTAAACATGTATATGAGTGCATGCAAGACATGATGCATGAAAATGAGGGTGTTACACAACCTCATTGCCATCGCCGTCGGAGACTTCTCCAACGATGACCACACATCTCAATTCAGGTCTGGTGCTCCCCAGGGAGCCAGTTGGCATCAACTATTCAAGCTCCCGCTCTCCGCCGGGGGCCCACCAATGACATCTTGCGACTAAATGGTAGGCGTGCCCAACTAGTTCGCCACACCTACCAGAGGGCCTCTAAGGGGTCTCATGGGCAGGACGTCATGCGGTTTACCACCACCATGGTGACAACGACGCCACCACGGCGGCAACAACGTCACCAAGGCGTTACGGTAAGTTCGGCCCGAAGATCCGCTGTAAGTTTTACTTTCGGCACAGTGAGAGGTCCAGAGTATGCAGCCTGCTTAGTCTGGTCCTGCACCCTAAGTGTGTACACTTTGCCTCCCAGCGCCACTTCGGTAAAGCTTCACCCTGGGCGTAGTGGTAGGATTGTTTTTTTCTTCAAAAAAGGGTGTCATAGCGTCTAGAAGCTGCGCTCGAAGCAACTAAGCTCTGGTGGGTCCGATCCTGGATTTTTAGCCCGCTTAGCATGGTTCCATACCCTAAGCCTATACATTTTTCCTCCCCTTGTCATCCGGAGCGGGTCGTTGCCTTCTTGTAAAATCTGCCTCCTCCTATGATTACCAAGTTAGAAGAAACACTGTCTTTCCCTGTGCTTCGTTTATGTTCATTTAATTACACATTAATTTTATGATCATCAAATTATGCTCGTTCTCGCATATTCTCTGTCATATGCATGGGCACTCTCTCCCTGTCTTGCGCCTAGTGGAGTTATGAAATCCTGCTGCTGGCGGGACTCCTTTAGGTTCCTATGATGTATTTGGGTTCTGTGGTTGCTTCCCTACTCGGGAGCCTGTGGCGTCGAATGGTCACTCCCCTAAAAAGCTAGCACCCATGGGAGGTCTATAAGGTACAACCTGCTTATCCTGGTTTTGCACCGTAAGCGTGTACATTTTGCCTCTTCGACGCTAACGGCTGAGTACAGGGGGCTGGACGGCACACACTCCTGAGCAGGGCGATAGCCATAATCCAGATACCATCACACTGAATTACCCATGATCCGTAAGCCCGGCTCAGGACCGTAAGACTTAAAGAGACTAAAAGCAGGAAGGGAGTAACCGACGAGCAAAATTATTTACATTAAGCTTTATTTTTTGCTTACTTTCGCATATAGTCTGCCATATGCCCAATTACATTTCTCTTGTCTCGTCCTAGTTGGAGTTGTGTTACCCTACAAAAGGCGGATCCGCATGAGGTATCTGCAATGTGTTTGGGGGTCTGATGATCATTTTCTTAGTCGGGGTCCATGGTGTCGAATGGTTCTAACTCTTGAAAGGCTAATGCCGAGCTGGAGGTCCAGGGTGTGCAGCCCGCTGAGCCTGGTTCTATACCCTAAGCATGCGCACCTTGCCTCCCAGTGCTGACAGCTAAGTAAAGAAGGCCGAACGACTCATGCCTTGAGCAAAGCAGCGACCATACCCTGGATGCTGCCGCACCGAATTACCCATGCCCCATATCTTAACTAAGGATCGTAAGCCATAACGAAACTAAAGAGCAGAGAAGTGGTGACCGACGAGCGGAATTACTTTTTGTCTATCGTATGTGCAGGACATACAGGGAGCTGTCATCGATGTTCTACACGTTCGTCGTAGCCACCAGCGTCACTTCTCCGGCTCCGACACCCTCCAAGAGGGCCACCGGTGCCGTCGACGCTTCTCCGAGCTCCAGAGCCCCCCAAGTGTGCTGCTGGCGTCACTTCTTCGAGCTCCAGCGCTCCCACGGGGACTGCCGACAATGCTTCTCCGAGCTCTGGTGCCCCCAAGGGGACTATCGGCGTCACTTCTTCGAGCTCCGACGCTCCCAAGGGGGCCGCCGACGACGCTTCTGCGAGCTCCGGCGCCCCCCAAGGGTGCTGCCGGCGTCACATCTTTGAGCTCCGGTGCTCCCAAGGGGGCCATCGGTGATGCTTTTTTGAGCTCCAGCGCTCCCAAGGGGGCCGCCGGCGATGCTTCTACGAGCTCCAGCGCCTCCCAAGGGCGCTGCCGGCATCACTTCTTTGAGCTCCGACGCTCCCAAGGGGACCGCCGACGACGCTTCTCCGAGCTCCGGCGCCCCCCAAGGAGGCCGCTGGCGTCACTTCCCTGAGCTCCAGCGCCCCCAAGGGGGCCGCCGGCATCACTTCTCCGAGCTCCGGCGCTCCCAAGGGGCCCGCCGGCGATGCTTCTCCGAACTCCGGCGCCCCCAAGGTGGCCGCTACCGTCACTTCTTCGAGCTCCGGCGCCCCCTGAGGTCGCTGGCATCACTTCTCTGAGCTCCAGTGCCCCCTAAGGGGGCCGCCGGCGTCACTTCTTCGAGTTCTGGCGCCCCCAATGGGGCCGCTGGCGTCTCTTCTTCGAGCTCTCGCGTCCCCGAGGGGGCCGCCGGCGTCACTTCTTCGAGCTCCGGCGCCTTCCACAGGGACTGCCGACGTCACTTCTACGAGATGCGGCGCCCCACAAGGGGGCCATCGGCGTCACTTCTCCGAGCTCCAACGCCCCTCAAGGGGGCCCGCTAGCGTCACTTCTACAAGACAAGATAAATGCCCCACCTACGGGATCGTTGTCTCTCCAGAGGTTGACCCGAGGACCACTGTCGGTACCCTCAAGATCGGGTACCCCTGCATACAAGAAGAAGCTCCAGACCTGACCTCCCCACTAAGGCGTCCTCCGGAGGTGCCACGCATCCTTCGGCTCCGAACCCTTGCTCCCACTGAGGAGGGCTCTAAAGCTGTCACGTGTCCTTTGGCTTCGGGCCCTTGCTCCCATCAAGGAGGGCTCCAGAGCTACCACGCGGCCTCCAGCATCGGGCCCTTGCTCCCACCGAGGAGGGCTTCAGAGCTGGAGTGCGTCCCACGACCTGTAATAAGTCATGGGCCCCGAAGAGTAAAGGGAGGTGTGTCATGTCAAGTCGCGCATTGAAGGCGCGTGCCTTCCCCAGGTGCACGATGCTGCACACCCCCTGTTAGGTACCGCTGCATCCAATCATATCGTAGTGAAGGCGCTGCAAGCCTACCCCACACCACCAAGTGGGTAGCTTACGGCGACATGACGGATGGGACGTTCCCTGCCATCATCAACGACTACGCATAGCCACTGGCGTCCGACACGGCAAGACGATGGGTCTTAAAGCTGTGGTCAGAGGCAGCGTACGCATGAAACCTTAGATCTTGTACAGGATAAGATCACCCTGGGGCCACCTGTCGGGCCCCAGGCCCCACTTGTAAGCTGCCTGGCCTTGGACTATAAAAGGACCGGGCAGCCACCGACTAAGACAAGCTTCTCGGGTTCGCTAGGACTAGGACCAGAATCAGAATCCCCGATACACACACATACGCATACACACTCACCAAGCAATACAATCCACCATGGAGTAGGGTGTTATGCTCCTTGCAGCCCGAACCACGTAAAAACAATTGTCTCATACTCTTTCGCTAGAACACTAGTTTGAGGCCTAAGCCCCGCCGAACAAGAACCTTCGCGGGCTGCTCCTTAGCAGATCCGGGGGAAGTGTCGCATTGACCCTTCGACAATCTCCATGCCTTACGGTCTTAAGAATGCCCTCCCCACCTTTGTATGTGCCATTCATAAAACATTTGGGTACCTCATTCTGGACCTAGTAGAGCTATATGTAGATGATATTGTACTTAAAATCCACACATATACATCATTGCTAGAGAACCCCGCCCTAGTCTTTGACAGACTGCGTACCACACCACAAAGCTCAATCCCGACAAGTGTCTGTTCGGAGTCAAAGCTGGGAAGCTCCTTGGTTTCTTGGTCTCACACTGAGGGATTGAGGCCAACCTAGAGAAGATCAAGGTGATAGAGCTTATGTGGCCTCCAGCCCGTATCAAGGATGTGCAGAAGCTTGCAGGTTGCTTGGCAGCACTCAGCCGGTTTATCTCTAGGCTGGTTGAGCGGGCCCTCCCATTCTTCAAGCTCCTACGTCAGTCCGAACCATTCGTCTGGATAGAGGAGGCAGAGAAGGCATTCCACGAGCTGAAGCAGCAGTTGACATCGCTGCCCATAATGGTGGCACCAGAGCCCAGGGAGCCCCTGTACCTCTATATCACCACCACAACAGAGGTGGTAAGTATGGTTTTGGTTGCAGGGCGGGCCGGCCTCCAGCAGCCCCGACAGACGGAAGGGGCCCTTGCCACTGATTCTGAGCCCCAGGGCTTGGAGCTCGCAGGGGGCCCCGACAACAAGGTTTCCCCTGGGTCCCAGCCCCCGGAGGATGCTCGGGTCCCCCTAGGGGGGCCCGAAGAGCAAGGAGCCTCTGGGTCCCAGCCCCCAGAGGATGACCGGGTCCCCCTAGGGGGCCCCGGAGATCAAGGAGCCTTTGGGTCCCAGCCCCTAAAGGATGCACCAGGCCCCTGGGACATGGAGTATCTAGGCCCGGAGTAGATGGAAGAGGATGCATCGGATTCCCCGAGGAAATCTCGAACTATCCAACGCCCGGTCTACTTCATCAGCGAAGTCCTACATGAAGCAAAAACAAGGTACCTTGAAGTGCACAAGCTGCTCTATGCGGTACTAATCACGTCGAGGAAGCTCCGCCATGACTTTTAGGCACACAGAGTTTCAGTGGTGACTTCGTTCCCACTGGGGCGGTGCTGCGAAGCCCTAATGCAACAAACAATATTGCCAAATGGGCGGCTGAATTGGCTAAGTTCGATCTCGACTTCCTATTGCGGCATGCAATCCAAAGCCAAGCGCTAGAGGATTTCATCATTGAGTGGACTCCCTCACCAAGCAACCCAGGGGGCTGGGAAATCAGCGAGCCAGAGCCCAGGGCACCGGTGATTACAGGACCACACTGAACACTCTTCTTCTACAGATCCTCGCGGAAGCAAGGGGCCGGAGCCGGCGTACTGCTCACCTCGCCAACAAGAGAGCAGTCCAAGTATGTGGTGCGCCTATACTTCAAGGCGACCAACAACATGGCGGAATATGAAGCCCTCATCTTCACACTCACAGCTGCGCAGGGTCTTGGTGTCCAGCAGATGCTAGTCAAGGGAGACTCCCACCTGATAATCAAGCAGGTCCGAGGAGAGTGCTGCTGCAATGACCCTCAACTCACGACGTACCTGCTGCACGTCAAGAAGCTGAAAGCTAGTTTCGAGGCCTTGGACCTCTGGCATGTGCCGCGGGCCGACAACTCCATCGTTGACGCCCTGTTAACCATGACGTCCACGGGAGCCTCGGTTCCTGAAGGGGTCTTTAGCAGGAGGTTGGTGCGGCCGACCGCTAGGCCGGCGGGGCCTAACGAAGAAGGCAAGCCTAGCTGAATGTAGCCTAGAGGGGGTGAATAGGCTTTTTGAACTTTTGTCGATCCCTGAAACACTTAACAGATTTATCAAATACAGGGAAATCAGACTAGTCCGATACTGTGCGTACTAGTCCGATATGCGTGGACTAGAAAGATCAAGATTGATCGATAAAATCACTTCTAGTACCCTATGCAATGGAAAGTAATTTGCAACTTGGATGTATTACAACAATGAAACAATGTATGACAAATATCAATTTTAATTCCAATGTTTCAACATGAATTACACAAGATTATGTAAACCCTAGAATGATGAACAATGAAACAAAAGTGTGCGAGACAAGACTTTTATCCCGTGGTTCGATTTCCACAGAGGAAACCTACATCCACATTGAGGAGTCTACAGAGGATTGGGTCTTCACCAACCCTAACCTCGTCGAATTGCCACAGAGGCCAATTCTCTTCCAATAATCACAAAGGGGGCAAATAACTCGTTCAAGAAGCCTTCTCACAAGTTGAGGGCTCCCCAAGAATTACAATGAACACCACCAAACACACACAAAAGATATATAATAAACAACAAGAGTGTGCGAGAGATGAAACCCAAGAGCTCAAGATGTGTAGAACAAGTCTCTCCTTTGATCAATTGCTAATTCTCAAAGATTTGATCCTTTTAGGGTTAGAATGTGTGGAGAGATGTGTATTTTGGGCTCTTGGGAGGTGTGATGGTGCAGAGAGTCGAGAGCGTTGGTTGTAGGGCCGTACACCTCTATTTATACTAGGGTTTCCAAAAGTTACCATTAGGGTTTGCGATGTCCGGACTAGTCCGTGGTGGACTCCGGAGAAGGCAAGACTAGTCCGGTGTGCGGCGTGTGGAAAACCCTAAGTGTTCATAGATATCGGACTTGTCCGTAAATGTGCGGACTGGTCTGATTTGGGCACTAGAATTGTTAGGACTAGTCCGACACATATAGGCCTAGTCTGATGTAGCGAACCTCGTGTAGAATTGAGGACAAGTCTGCACTTGGAGGACTTGTCCGATTTTATTCAGAGATTTTTCGGTCTAGTCCAATGGACATCGGACTTGTCCGGTGTCGTGAAAAATTGTGGGGATAAGGATAAGTCCAAACTTGGAGGACTTGTCTGATTTTAGTCAGAGGATTATCGGACTAGTCTGATGGATATCGGACTTGTCCGTTTTTGTGCAGATGTGAAGTGCTGAGGACTAGTCCGCCCTAGGGGGAACTAGTCTAATCTTAGTCAGAGAGATATCGGACTAGTCCGATAGACATTGGACTAGTCCGAATATGGAAATTTGTGTGTAGTGAGTTAGATCTATTTTTCTTGAGCTCTTGGGGTGTATTTCTGCAACACACTCCATACAAAATAAACTATTCTTTTCATCCCTTGATCTCTTTTCGTTTTGATTCCTCACCCTCCTTTCCTTTTGAGAATTCCTCCTAATTTCTTTAAACCTGCGCTTATCTCAACAATTTTGTTAGGATCTCATTTGTTTGTCATAAATCAACCAAAACCCGCAATCGATGTCTAGATGCACTTACAATCTCCCCCTTTTTGGTGATTGATGACAACCAGTTGAGATTACACAAATACGATAAAAATTCAAATTTTCATAAAGTGTGCACATATGAGCTTGGAACAAAATAGGCAATGTAGACATAGGACATATGTGCAGTCTTTATGGTGGGGTGCAAAACTATGTGTGTGTGAGCAATAATAGTGATGTGAATGAAGTAAATGGCATAATCATAACAACATCAAGATTATCAAGTATGTATATCACTTTCATAGCATAAATATAGATCATAACAAAGCATTACCACAAACTCCACAAACATGTACAGAAGCATAATGCGAACAAAATAAAAGTCTTACAACACCAAAAGTAGGGCAGAATAGCAAAAGAAACACAAATAGAGCTCTCATCTCTCAACCTACTGCTAGGACCTAAGACCCCCCCCCCCCCCCTTTGGCATCAAGGCACTAAAAAGAAGGAGAGGAGGGATCTACTCATCGTTGCCGGCTCACTCTGCGCTGTCGGTCCTCTCGTCGTCTTCATCATCAAGCTGAGAAGGTGGAGGGTGAGAGCCACTCGTCGTGCCCCTAATTCCAAAGTAGGCAAGCTCAGAAGGAGAGAGAGGTGGAAGTTCCGAGAAGTCAGAAGCTGAGTCCTTTGAGATAACTGGAGACCCAACAGGCTCGATCTCCAGCTTCTGGCATATGGCTTTGACATTTTCCTTCATGTACCTCATGTCCTCTTTCCTTGCCTTGTTCATCTTGTGGATCTTCACTTCAGTCTTTCTGCAAGATCCAAATATAGCAACCAAGTACTTCATTATGCCACTTGGAGACCCCCTTTTAGAAGGAGTGGCCCTTGAACTTGATGGAGGTCTTGCCTCTCCTTGGGCTCTCCTAGGAGCCTCTTCACTTGAGACAGAAGATGGAGCAGTTGGAAGAACAACTTGAGGTGGCTTCTGAGGCCTCAAAGTTGTATGCTCAACATCTTTCACAAATTCGATCCATGTGACCTTCTCTATCATGAACATGATGCATGGTGCATAGCCACAAGAGCGATTAGGGGTGCATGAGATGTTTACCATGTCGTTCCACACGTAGTCAAAGATGTCAAACTTCCTCTTCTTGCTAATCACTTTCATCAAGGTTCTCAAGTAACCTTGGACACTCCCTGCATCTCCATACTTTGGAGCAATGGTCTTCCGGAGCACTCTATTGAGAACCATGAAGAAGGGCTTCATGTTCTTGGTTGAGGGAGGATTGTACTTGAGGCGAGTATCATAGAGAAATTCCATCTTGTCCTTCTCCAAAACACCAATATTGTTAATAATGACCTCATTGCTGTCGGTGTCCTCAAGTTGCAGCAACCTAACAAACTCATCATAAGTAACAGTGTACTTGGATCCATGTGTCATCCAAGTCACTCTTTCTTCTTCATCACTGGCAAAGTAGCAGGTTACAAAGATCTGTGCTATGATCTCATCATTCTAGTTATATCGGAAGGCAAGCAAGTCCTTTAAACCATGCCTCTATGCCGCCTCTACCACTTCATCAAAAGCACCACAACTTTTTCTTTCAAAATGGCTCCAGTCAATCCATTGGTTGCGGACTACTGGAGTCTTCATCTAAAGGTACACATTACTATAGTAGTCCACATAAAAGTGACTCCAAAATCTTGGGTCAGCTGCCTTCTTGCCACTGCTATATGCATCGATATTTCTGAGCTTCCATGCCACATCACTCCCCTTGCCATTGAATTTTTCCTCCGAGGAGTCCCTGTTTCCTTGTCTTGGAGCAGTCATCTTAAGGGGGCCAATAGGGCCAGAGGCAATTCCTTTGCCTTTTCCCTTAGTTTGGCGTGGAGCCGCCGAACTAGGGCCAACCACATCCTTCGCTTTTGAAGTTGGTTTCTTGGCCAGAACCTTTCACCGGACCCTAGGTGGGGTGGACGAAGGCTCGACAGCACGCTCTTGTCTTTTGTTGGAGCGAGAATCTAACATGCGAGGCAACACTTGTTGATCCAATTCGGCCTCAAAGTCGGAGATGTCATCATTTGAGTTCGACATTGTCATGACAAGAAGTTTACATATGACATAGATAAGAATTGGTGGCAAGGGAAAACATTGAGTTGAAGAAAATTAGGGTTTCGTTCAGCTAACATCAGACTTGTCCGTTGGTCAGGTGCGAACTAGTCCGGAGTAACAGACTTGATATTCAGCTGCTCGAACCCAAACTAACAAGATAATGGAGTTTCCCAATGCAAAGGTGAAGCAATGTAGTTGTAATACAACAAGGAAGCATGTATTGACAGGAGGAACTAAGCTATTTGATCAAAAACAAGGAAAATTGAAGGTTCTAGGGTTTGGAGAGAAATTTTACCAAATCCTTTGATTTGTGGCAATGAAGAGGTTGTTGGTGCGGACTAGTATGTGGTCTTTGATCCCCTTGCAATGGAGATCAAATGCCATCAAAATTTGAGTGGATTTTATGGAGATTTAGCGAAATCGCCTTGGGAGCACTCGAGTGAAGAGAGAGAGAATGTGAGAGGAGTTGTGAGGAGGAAGAATATTAGGGTTGCGCCGTCCCTAGGGTTATGGAGTCAAAAAATCAGACTAGTCCATGGTCGGACTGGACTACCGGAAAACTCAGCGGACCAGTCTGCAATGTGTGGACTAGTCCGAGGTAACCACAGACTAGTCCGTCGTCACCTGGACAGAAAAATATATAGACCTTTCGTATATATTCAAAGGTGCTAAAAAAGAAAATAGGGAGGGCAAAAACACACAAATAATCTTGATGATTATGATCAGTAAACATACAACAATCAAGCTATGATCATAATTCACTAAGATTAAGTAATTAACATAATTTTTCGGAGAAAATAGAGAGAGATAATTTTTCAACATAATCAACATGATTTTTGAAGATGGCACACAGGTATGCAAGTTTTCAAGCCACGTTCTGAGCATCAAGGATATTTAGTTCATTTCGGAGCTCACAAAAGCGTTTTTCATCAAGTGGCTTGGTAAAGACATTGGCTAGTTGTTTTTCAGTGTTGACATGGGAAATGGCTATGTCTCCTTTCATTGAGTGATCTCTCTAAAAAGTGATGTCAGATGTCTATGTGTTTTGTTCTAGAGTGCTCAACAGGATTATGAGCAATTTTAATAGCACTCTCATTGTCACAAAGGAGTGGAATACGACTCATATTATAGCCGTAATCCCTTAGAGTTTGTCGGATACAAAGGAGTTGTGCACAACAACTCCCGGATGCAACATACTCCGCTTCGGTCATGGATAAGACAATGGAATTTTGTTTCTTGGAGGACCAAAAAACTAGGGATCTACCTAGGAATTAGCAAGTACCGGAGGTCCTTTCTCTATCTACCTTGCATCCGCCCTAATATGCATCGGAGTATCCAATGAGATTGAATTTTGAACCTTTAGGATACCAAAGGCCTAGGTTGGGTGTATGAACTAAACATCTCAAGATCCTTTTAACGGCTGTCAAATGACATTCCTTAGGATTGGCTTGAAATCTTGCACACAAACATACACTCAACATGATATCAGGCCTAGATGCACATAAATAAAGTAAGGAACCAATCATGGAACGATATACCTTTTGGTCCACGTTTGGTCTGTCTTCATTTAGATCCAAATGTCCATTTGTCGCCATAGGAGTCTTTATGGGCTTCGCTTTGTCCATTCCAAACTTCTTGAGAATATCTTGAGTGTACTTTATTTGTCTTATGAATGTCCCGTCCTTTTGTTGCTTCACTTGGAATCCCAAAAAGTATCTCAACTCTCCCATCATGGACATCTCAAATCTATATGTCATAATCTTACTAAATTCTTGACAAAAGGATTTGTTAGTTGAACCAAGTATAATATCGTCAACATAGATTTGACAAACGAAGAGATCATCATCAAAATGTTTAGTAAACAAGGTGTAATCAACTTTACCGATCTTGAAGCCATTTTCAATAAAAAAATCTCTAAGGCACTCAAACCAAGATCTAGGAGCTTGTTTGAGGCCATAGAGAGCCTTACGTAGCTTGTACACATAGTCGGGGTACTTTTTATCTTCAAAACCGAGTGGTTGCTCCACGTACACCTCCTCCTTGATCGGTCCGTTGAGGAAGGCGCTTTTCACGCCCATTTAATAAAGCTTGAAATCATGGTGAGTAGCATATGCAAGAATATACAAATTGATTCAATCCTTGCTACGAGAGCAAAAGTCTCGTCGAAATCTAAATTTTTGACTTGTGAGTACCCTTTGGACACAAGTCATGCCTTATTCCTTGTTACCACTCCATGTTCGTCTTGCTTGTTCCGGAAGACCTATTTGGTGCCAACAACGTTGGACTTGGGTCTTTCGACAAGCTCCCACACTTCATTCCTTTTGAAGATGTTCAATTCTTCTTGCATCGCCATCACCCAATATGGATCTTTTAATGCATCTTCAACCCTGTATGGTTCCAAAGAAGATACAAAAGAATAGTGTTCACAAAAATTAGCTATGCGAGATCGAGTTATTACTTCCTTTTGGATGTCACCGATTATATTGTTGACGGGGTGATCTCTTTGGATGCTTTGGTGTACTCTCGGATGTGGCACTTGTGGTCTTGAATCTTCATTATTGTCTTCTTCTCCCCCTGGATAGTTGCCCTCATTGATGTTTTGATCACCTTGATCTTCTTGATGTTGGTCTTGTGTGGAAGCTCCCCCTTGATCATTATCCTCTAGTTGTGGTTCATCTTCTTCATTCACATTTGGAGGTGGCACTTGTGGTCGAATATCGCCCAACGCCATTCTTCTCAATGCTTGACATGGAGCTTCTTCTTGATCTAGCGCACATTGATCAACTTGCTCTTCTAAGAGCTGTTAGTTTCATCAAACACTACATCACATGCTACTTCAACAAGTCTGGAGGCCTTGTTGAAGACATGATAGGCGTAGGAGTTCGAATCATAGCCAAGTAAGAAACCTTCATTGGACTTTGAAGCCCTAGGCTTCTTGTTAAGAATATAGCATTTTGAACCGAAAACTCGAAAGTAAGAAATGTTTGGTTTGTTACCAGTGAGTAGTTCATACGAGGTTTTCTTGAGTAGACGATGAAGATAGAGTCGGTTTATGGCGTGACAAGCGGTGTTAACCGCTTCAGTCCAAAACCAGTCCGAAGTTTTGTATTCATCGAGCATTGTCCTCGCCATTTCAATGAGTGTTCAGTTCTTCCTTCTGGCTACTCCGTTTTGTTGAGGAGAATATGGTGCTGAAAATTCATGCTTTATCCCTTCTTCGTCTCGATATTCCTCAACTTGGGTATTCTTGAATTCTTTCCCGTTGTCACTTCGTATGTTCTTGATCTTCAAAGAGAATTCATTTTGGACACGCTTGATGAAATTCTTGAGGGTTCCTTGTGTTTCTGTCTTATCATGCAAAAACAAAGCCCACGCGAAGTGTGAAAAATCATCAACAATGACTAAACCGTATTTATTACTATTGATGCTTATGTAAGCAATTGGACTGAATAGATCCATGTGGAGGAGCTCAAGCGGTCTTGTTGTAGTCATGACATTCTTCACGGGATGGGGTGCTCCCAATTGCTTCCCGGCTTGGACGCTCTACAATGCCTGTCTTTCTCAAAAACAACATCCTTTAAACCACAGATGTTATCGCCTTTTAGAAGTTTTTGAAGATTCCTCATACAAACATGTGCTAACCGTCTATGCCACAGCCGACCCATGTTGGTCTTTGCAATCAAGCATGTGTCAAGTTTGGCTTTATCTTTGTTGAAGTCAACTAGATAAAGTTTTCCCTTTAACACACCCTTGAATGCAACCGAGTTATCATTACTTCTAGAGACGATCACACCCTCATTAGTGAATAAACAATTATAACCATTGTCACAATTATGGACAAAAGGTTATAATCCAAGGAGTCAACGTGTAAAACATGAGAAAGAGTATGTTGTGATGAAATGGCAATTTTATCGGTACCCAACACTCTTCCTTGACTATTATCACCAAAGTAAATGCCTTAACTTGGATCTTCATTTTATTCATATTCTACGAACATTCTTCTTTCTCTGGTCATGTGATTGGTGCATCCACTATCTAGCACCCATTTAGCTCCACCGGATGAATATGCCTGCAAAAGACAAATTATGCCTTGGTCTTTGGTACCCAAGCTTGCTTGGGTCCTTTGAGGTTAGTCACAAGTGATTTGGGAACCCACACATGAGACTTGGTGTTCCCATGGCGTGACCCAACATATTTAGCATAAACTCTACCAATATTACTTTTCATCAGTACATATGAAGCATCAAATGTTCTAAATAAAACTTGTTGTTCATATGTGTTAGCAATGCTCATTTTATCAAGGTTATCTTGTTTTCCAACTTGAGAAGAGTTTCCCTTGACAAAATGTGACACCCGGTTCTGAAAATGAACCAAGTGAACGCATATGTGTCCCCAGGATGTTCAACACACATACACGAGTGCATCACAAAAGAGTATACAGAAAATTACCACAAAACAAGATTAATTAACCAAATTTTATTACACAAACCATATTATTCTCGAATACAAGATCTACTGAATATTAATAACAAGTTCAACTAATGCAGCAGAAATAAATTAAATAAGCAATCTAAACAGCTAGGCAACATAAGCAATAGGGTAGCGCAGCTCCAATCAACACCACAGACAAAGCTGATGGTAGACACGGCCTAGAACTCTGCATTATCGCCATTAAACTCCCAATCCTGACCTGCAACTGTTGGGAGGGGATTGCAAGAGTGAGTACATGTCGTACTCAGCAAGTGTGAAAAGTATGACATGTGGCTGATTCAAATAACGAATATAATAATGGTTAAGTGCTGAAAAGTACATTAAAACATTTGAAAAAACAATATATTATATGTATGTGAAATAGACCCATCATAAGCCATGTAGTTATCATAATAACAATCCATATTACATATCCATCATCATCATACCATTAACCATATTCAATACCAGAATTCAATTCATAACCATCCATAACCATAATACCAACCATAACCATCCCAAATACCATCCCAATACCGAGTACCCACTAATCATGGAAGTTTTCCAGGTGCTCATAACCGGGAGCACGACTATCACGATAGTTTTAGACACACTCTGCAGAGGTTGTACCACTTTACCCACGTGTTTGTGATTTCATCACCTTTCGATGACTATAAAATCTCAATTTTGTCATCTCACACTTCCTTGGGAGTGTGGCCAAGAGATCACAAAATAGCCTTTACAAAGGGATTACTAGCCTATTTAGACCCCACTGAGGTTTCACCGGTGGCGATGGCTCCAACTGAGAACATCTTCAACCAAGGGCCCCCTCTTGAGCAATTCGGATCCCAGGATAGTCCCACCAATCATCAACAAACCCAATCCGACTACCCCTTCCCCGAGCATCTTTAATAGTCCAAATAGCACTGTCAAAGCCCTAATTAATCAGCTACGCCGCACCCATACTTGGCCTCGTGGTGGCACTATCGTCCTGGCTTATTCTTGCATGAACCGGTCCTTAGATCTAAAGCAAGCATACCACCATAACATCCAACCCATCCACATACCAGGCTTGCTTAGATCACCCAATACCATATCATATTGACCAGTTCATGTTAATCATAATCTCATAAATACATCATTAATGTGTAGTATTGTTTTCCCATCCCAATCGATTAAGCGAAGCAAAAAGGTAAAAAGCCCATCCCGACTCTCTACCATAATTCTAGGTGACAAGGGTGGTCAAACAAAGCTAGTAAACTTCCTATCATAGGGTTCCCATCAAATTGACACAAGCATGCAATTTTGCAAACAAAACATTTACTTTAAAAACAGGATCAATATGCTTCAAGGACACTTGCCTTGCTCTTGCAGTTGATAAGGGTCAAAGCCTTCAAACTCTTGGTGCTGTAGATCCTCTGTGGCACTCTCTAGCGCAAATCCGTCTAATCCACACAATAAACATACAAGACAAGAAACACAATCAAAGAGTGCACAAATATTACTCAATATGACATGACATGCATGATTAATGCAAATGCAAGGTAGAACTTATTAATAGATTGCTTTTTAATGATTACTAACTAGTTCTAATAGATTTTAACAAGTTTATACATGTTTGGATTTGATTAGATCTACTTTTGGAATCAATTCATCACAACTTAGTCAGCAAAATCAGACTAGTCTGCAGAAGGCCGGACTAGTCCGTACTTCGCAGAACTAGCGAACTAGGGTTTTCTAGATTGACGTAAATTTGGATATTAGGGGTTGAATTCACGTAAGGAAAATATAATAGAAGGTATACCAGGTGTTTAGAACTCCAATGAATCAAGAAACTTGGAGGCAACACTTGGATCTTGGCGATCTAGGGTTGATGATGAACTTGGAGGTGAATTGGTGATGAAGAACGAAAGCTTGATGGAGATCTTGATCCTCTTTCATTTACTACTCTTCTTCTTCTTGCTTGGGATCTCCTCCTCCCTCCTTGATGGTGGCTCTCCACGAGCTAGGGTTTTGGTGGGGTGGAAAAGTGGCAAATAGATGTCAAGCCAAGGGGTGGGGTTATTTATATAGAGGTGGAGGCTAGGGTTAGAGGGATTTCAAGTTTGAGAGGAGTAGAGGCGGATTTAGAGTCCCACATGGGCTCTAAAGGAGTTAGGCACGACGCCCCTAGGCCCACTTAACATGAAACCTAAGAAACAAGTCGTAAAACAAAAGATCAACTCGGAGTCGCGAAATATCGGACAAGTCCAGAAGGGTCCGGACTAGTCCGAAAATCTCCAGAGAGAAAATCGGACAAGTCTGGCCTAAAATCGGACAAGTCCGACTTTAGTCAGAGAGGAAAACGGACAAGTCCGCTGGGACACCAGACTAGTCCGGAAAAGTCCAGGGACTTAGCAATTTTTCAAGGATTCTTGGAATATCGGACTAGTCCGCACAAAATCGGACAAGTCCGTTTTTAGTTAGAGAGAAATCGGACTAGTCCTCAGCAAAATCGAACTAGTCCGCACTTTCCTGCATCTTAAGTGCGGTTTTGCTCCAAATCAATTTTAAATGCTCCAAATCAATTTTAAACTCGTTCCTCTTTATGTGGGTTAATGTTAAACATGTATATGAATGTATGTAGGGCATGATGCATGAAAATGAGGGTGTTAAAAACCTACCCCCCCCCCCCCCTTAAAATGAATCTTGCCCTCGAGATTCGACGCGGAAGAGAAGAGATAGAGAAATTCCTTCTTGAGATCATCCTCCAATTCCCACGTTGCTTCTTTTTCTGTGTGGTGCTTCCATTGAACTTTACACCATCGAATCACCTTGTTCCTTGTGACTCTCTCCTTGGTTTCCAAGATTTTGATCGGTTGTTCGACATAAGTCAAATCTTCCTCTAGTTCCAATCCTTCCATGGGCACTTGTTCTTCCGGTACTCTCAAGCATTTCTTGAGCTAGGAAACATGAAAGACATCATGGACATCTGAAAGATGAGTTGGCATCTCCAGCTTATACGCTACTTCTACCCTCTTGTCCATAATCTGGAATGGTCCAATATAACGTGGTGATAGATTGCCTCTTATGTTAAACCTCTTATGACCTCATCTTAGTGACACCTTGAGGTAAACAAAATATCCCACTTCAAAGGTTAATTTCCTTCTCCTATTGTCCGCATAGCCCTTTTGTCTTGATTGGGCAACCCTCAAATTTTCACGAATAATCTGGACTTGTTTCTCAGCTTCTTGCAACACATCCGGACCAAATACTTGAGTTTCTCCTGCTTCATTCGAGAATAAAGGTGTCCTACACTTCCTTCCTTATAGTGCCTCATATGGTGACATTTTCAAGCTTGCTTGGTAACTATTGTTATATGAAAATTCCGCGTATGGCAAGCTTTTGTTCCAACTTTTCCCATGCTTTAAAGCACAAGATCTTAACATGTCCTCCAAAATTTGATTGGTCCTCTCGATTTGTCCATTCGTTTGAGGGTGATATGCTGAACTAAAATTCAACCTCGTTCCCAAAGCTTCATGCAATTTTTGCCAAAACCTAGAAGTGAATTGTGAACCTCTATCCGAGACTATCTTCTTCGGAACTCCATGCAAACATACTATTGTTTCCATATACAGTTCCACCAATTTCTCTCCATTATAGGTGGTCTTGACGGGAATAAAGTGGGCTGACTTAGTTAACCGATCCACAATTACCCAAATTGAGTCGTACCCGGACTGAGTACTTGGTAACCCAACTATGAAGTCCATTCCAATTTCTTTCCACTTCCATTCTGGGATCTTCAATGGTTGCAATAATCCAACTGGCCTTTGATGTTCCGCCTTGACTCGTTGACACACATGACACAATGCTACGTATTCAACTATGTCCTTTTTGATGCTATCCCACCAATAGCAAGTCTTCAAGTCTTTGTACATCTTCGTACAACAGGGGTGAATCGAGTATGGTGAGTCATGTGCCTCCTTTAGTATTGTCTCCAGAACATGCTTCACATTAGGCACGACAATCCTTTTTCCAAGCCATAAGGTACCATGTTCATCCTCATCAAATCTGAATTCTCTCCCTTCTTCGGTCCTTTCCTTGATTTCCTTGATCTCCTCATCTATGGTTTGTGCTTCTCAAATTTCTTGCTCCAAGGTCGAATTTAACTCCATCATCTACATCTCATCTACAAATCCAAGGTTCAACCGTTCAAACTCCTTACATAACTCGGATGGTAACTCTCGAACCGTGAGTTGATGACTTACTCCTTTTCTACTCAATGCGTCGGCCACTACATTGGCTTTTCCCGCATGATAGTTGATCCTCAAATCATAATCTTTAATGAGCTCCAACCATCTCCGTTGCCTCAAATTCAGATCTGTTTGTGTGAAAATATACTTAAGACTCTTGTGATCCATATAAATTTCACACCTATGTCCAAGGATATAGTGTCTCCAAATCTTCAACACATGTACCACAACTACAAGTTCTAAATCAGGTGTTGGGTAATTCTGCTCATGTTTCTTCAATTGTCTTGATGCATAGGCGACCACTTGACCTTCCTGCATCAATACACATCCAAGTCCTTGTCTCGACGCGTCGCAATAAATATCAAAACTTTTGCTTACATCCGACAATACCAAAACTGGGGTTGTTGTCAACCTCTTCTTCAACTCCTCAAAACTATTTTGACCATCTTGAGTCCATTGGAAAGCCTTTCCCTTCATTAGCAACTCCATCATTGGCTTGGCTATCTTGGAAAAGTCCTTGATGAATCTACGGTAATATCCAACCATCCCAAGAAAACTCCTTATTTCCTTTACGTTTTGCGGTGGTTCCCACTTCAACACGTCTCTCACTTTTCCAGGGTCAACCGATACTCCTCCTCTTGAGATTATATGACCCAAAAATGACACCTCTGTCAACCAAAACTGACATTTGTTGAACTTGGCATACAATTGATGCCCCCTCAATTTCTGTAGTGTAAGCCTCAAGTGTTCCTCATGTTCTTTCTCATCCTTCGAGTAGATCATAATTTCATCAATAAATACCACAACGAACTTATCCAAGTACTCCATGAAGACCTTATTCATGAGGTACATAAAATAGGCAGGTGCATTTGTCAATCCAAAAGACATCACGGTGTGCTCATAAGATCCATACCGTGTCCTAAAAGCTACTTTGGGTATGTCCGATGGTCTAATCTCCAATATCCCGACCACAAATCAATTTTAGAGAAGACACAAGCACCCTTCATCTGATCAAACAAGTCTTCTATGCATGGCAAGGTGTACTTGTTCTTGATTGTTACCTCGTTGAGATCTCGGTAATCCACACACATCCTTTGGGTTCCATCCTTCTTGTTCACAAACAGCACGGGCACTCCCCAAGGTGAAGAGCTGGGTCGAATGAAACCCTTCTCTAGTTGCTCTTGAATCTGCTTCTTGAGCTTCGCTAATTCCATAGGAGGCATCCTATACGGCCTCTTAGCTATAGGTGCAGTTCCAGATATTAAATCAATAACAAACTCAATGTCTCGATCAGGTGGCATACCTGGCAACTCGTCCGGAAAATCATCCAAAAATTCATATACCACCGGAATCCCCTCAATTGCGGCACCGTCCATATGGTTCAGCTCCAATTGCTTCGGTGTGGTTTGAGATGCTTCAAATTCTATGGTGATCCCTTCTTCATTGGTCAACTTCACCGTCTTTGTGGCACACTCAATAACTCCATTGTACTTTCTCAACCAGTCCATACAAGGTATAATGTCCAATCCTTGAGAATCCAAAACAATGAGGTTGGCGAAGAAGTCTACCCCCCTTATTCTAAGGCTTACTTTTGGACATACTATATTTGTCCTCATCTCTCCTCCAGGAGACTTAACCACTAGAGTAAACTTCATATGAGAGATAGGCAAACTATACTTGGCAACATACTTCGATGCAATAAATGAATGCGATGCTCCAGAATCAAACAACATAGTCACGGGGTTGGAGTTGGCGAGAAACATACCAATGACCACGTCATCTTCTTGTTGAGCATCCTCCGTAGAGACATGGTTCACGTTGCCACGAGCAAAATTATGCTGTCCATGGTTCCCTTGTGGCTGTCCTCCATTGGGTCCTGGGTTTTTCCTCGGTGCATTACTTCCTTGACCAAGGCTTGTCTTAGGACATTGATGCGCAAAGTGTCTAGCTTCTCCACAAGTATAGCACTTCTTAACTCCACCAGAATTATTGGGACGAGCTTGGTTTTGAGCATTGGCACCAGGATAGTTGGCACGAGGTGCAAAAGGCATTGGAGGCCTAGGTGCTTGCATGACAGGGCACTGCTGCACAAACTGAGTTGGGCGCGGTGCAAATCCAGGGCATTGAGCAGGAATAGAAGAGCTGTAATATGGCGCATTATGAGGTGCAAAGTGAGGGCGCACATTACTCCCTTGTTGCTGTCCTTGATATTGTGCCTTCCTCTTGGTATCTTGCTCCATCTCACGGATACTGTTCTCCACCACAATTGCTTTGTCCACAAGCTTCTGAAAATTGGCATAATTACAGTTGAGTAGTTGCACTTGGATCTCATTGTTCAAGCCTCTCATGAACAAGTATTGCTTCCGACTGTCTCGACTAACATCCTCAGGTGCATATCTTGAGAGTTGAGTGAACTTATTGAGATATTCACTCACGCTTGATCTTACTTGTCTCAAGTTCTCAAATTCTTGCCTCTTCAAAATCATAACACCTTCCGGCACATAATGAGAATGGATGCTTTCTTTGAATTCGGCCCAAGTGATTCTCTCTTGATCCTCATGAGCATTGCAACAAGCATCCCACCAATCCGCAACTGCTCCAATGAGTTGATGAGAAGCAAATAGCACCTTCTCCCGGTCACTGCATTGGACAATAGCAAGTTTCTTCTCTACGGACTTGAGCCAATCATCAGCATCCATAGGGTCGACAACTTGAGCAAAGGTTGGCGGTCTAGTCCTCATAAACTCTCCCAATCGGTTATGAGGAGGTGGGGGTGGCGGTGGAGGCATGTGGGGCTGATTGTTGATGTTGACAGCCTGCAGGTGTCCCATAGTATGTATCATGGTTTGCATGAGCTGGTTCTGCATAGCCAATAGCTGCTCAATGTTGATAGCTCCATGAGCAGGTCCTTGTCCATTGTTGTCCTGAGGTGCTCCATGGTTCTCCTCCTCATCATTGCCATCCCTCTGGTTGCGAGTCCTCACCATCTGAAGAAAAGCAATAGGTAAGAATTAGAAAATGTCCCCAACTATATGCATCAAGGCATATGAAACTAGACAACTAACTAGCCTACATGGATATGGCAATGCTAAAGCATCCCAAAATCCTCTATTAAACACACAAGGAAACAATATATAGCAAACAACATACCAACCAAAATACATCGATTCTTGAGTGCTCCTATGTGCTCTAAAGTGTCCATTCTATCTAGGCTGCATCCTATGGTCAACCTGTGGCTCTGATACCAATCGGTGACACCCGGTTCTGAAAATGAACCAAGTGAACGCATATGTGTGCCCAGGATGTTCAACACACATACACTAGTGCATCACAAAAGAGTATACAGAAAATTACCACAGAACAAGATTAATTAACCAAATTTTATTACACAAACCATATTATTCTCGAATACAAGATCTAATGAATATTAATAACAAGTTCAACTAATGCAGCGGAAATAAACTAAATAAGCAATCTAACAGCTAGGCAGCATAAGTAATAGGGTAGCACAGCTCCAATCAACACCACAAGCAAAGCTGACGGTAGACACGGCCTAGAACTCCGCATTATCGCCATTAAACTCTCAATCCTGACCCGCAACTGTTGGGGGGGGATTGCAAGAGTGAGTACATGTCGTACTCAGCAAGTGTGGAAAGTATGACATGTGGCTGATTCAAATGACAAATATAATAATTGTTAAGTGCTGAAAAGTACATTAAAACATTTGAAAAAGCAATATATTATATGTATGTGAAATAAACCCATCATAGGCCATGTAGTTATCATAATACCAGTCCATATTCCATATCCATCATCATCATACCGTTAACCATATTCAATACTAGAATTCAATTCATAACCATCCATAACCATAATACCAACCATAACCATCCCAAATACCATCCCAATACCGAGTACCCTCCAATCATGGAAGTTGTCTAGGTGCTCATAACTGGGAGCACGGCTATCACGATAGTTTTAAACACACTCTGCTGAGGTTGTAACGCTTTACCCACGTGTTTGTGATTTCATCACCTTTCGATGACTATAGAATCTCAATTTTGCCGTCTCACACTTCCTTAGGCGTGTGGCCAAGAGATTGCAAAATAGCCTTTACAAAGGGATTACTAGCCTATTTAGACCCCACTGAGGTTTCACCAGTGGCGATGCCTCCAACTGAGCACATCTTCAACCAAGGGCCCCCTCTTGAGCCATTCGGATCCCAGGGTAGTCCCACCAATCATCAACAAACCCAATCCTACTACCCCTTCCTCGAGCATCCTTAAATGTCCAAATAGCACCGGCAAAGCCCTAATTAATCAGCTACGCCGCACCCATACTTGGCCTCGTTGTGGCACTGTAGTCCTAGCTTATTCTCGCATGAACCGGTCCTTAGATCTAAACAAGCATACCACCATAACATCCAACCCATCCACATACCAGGCTTGCTTAGATCACCGAATACCATATTGTAAGACCTATATGTGCTGAATACATTGGCTTGTAGTGAATACACTTGGCTTTGATGATAAAATTTTTTAATATCACCAAAACACATTTTTATCAAGGTCCAACTCTAGCTCCGAGCTACAGCAAGGTCCGACAGTAGGTCCGGCTTGTTTTGGGTAGCTCCAGCTACGTTAGATGCTAGGTCCGGCTTCTTGGTAAGGTCCGACTAGCTTTGGTTAGCTCCGGTGAGCTTTATCTTTAGCTCCGACATGTCTTTGATAGCTCCGGCATATACTTGATAGCTCCGGAATGCTTTTGCTAAGCTCCGACGTACTTTGTCTAGCTCCGGTTTTGGGTTGACTAGTTTTGACTAGTTTTTTGGTAAGCTCCGGTGCTAGGATCTACTAGCTTTGGTAAGCTCCAGCGCTAGGTTCTACTAGCTTTTGTTAGCTCCGGCTCAAGCTCCGGGTTGCTCTAGCAAGGTCCGGAACTTGACCGCAGTGCTTCTGCTTTTTATTTGCAATGTTTCGTACTTGCTTTACATTGTTGGAAAGATTGCTTAGTATTAATTTGCTAAGTTTTTGTTGCGTTTTGGATGATATGGTTGATATCGTTTCTACTGTGGTTTTGCAACATGCTTATGTGAGGATCTCACGTAAGGTGTTGTGTTCGGAACTAACTTGAGTCAAGTCGAGGACTTGAGCTCGTATGGATTGTTTGTTTGTTCATGTGCAGGTGTTGCTTGAGTTCAAGTCATGGCTGGTGACAGGATCCATTGGACTAGTCTCAGGAGGAGATGAGGTTCCAACAACCAAGTTCGGGAGGAACTGTGGTTGAGCTGATCAGGAGGTCGCGCAGGATGATTGAATCAAGGGCAGTGCATATGAAGGTCGAAGGAAGGTGTTCGCACGTATGCATGAGGTGCATGACGTGGCAATATGCTTCTAGAGACGGTTTATGGAAGGAAGATCTGATCGGAAGGATCGGATCGTATCGGTTGAAGACTTAGGCTGCTAGCTGAGTTGGTTATGGCTCGGTATGGAAAGTATCGAGTTGGTTATGTTAGGATTTCGTGTGTGTCACGAATTTGAGTTGTTTAGGAATGTGGGATACGTTCCTAAGGTGTTTGGAAGTCTTAAGATTGCTTCTATCTGCGTATAGAAGAATCTTGAGCAGTTATGGAAAGTTACGATTCGTGATCTGAGTAGGATTGGAGTCCTAGTTGTATTGGGTTGGCCTAAGGGCTGGTTATATAAGCAAGCAAAGGACAAAGCTCGTGGGAGACGACTTTGGGGCTGTTCCTCTTGTGTTCTATTGAATAAAATTCATAGTTTGAAGGAACTTTTGTGCCTTGTTCGTCCAACTTGTTCCAGACAAGTTTTACTCGTCGAGTTTCTGGACAGCACTACCTTTCGTCGGTGGTTTTATCATAACTCGAGTTTTATTGATCCAATTGACGTGATTCTTTTTGTTTTGTCTTCATAACTTGAGTGTCTATCATCTTTCAAAATTTCACGGTCATTGGATTTGTGGTTTCTTCGCTACACGAGTTTCTTTGCAGCATTCCAGAAACTGTTTTTTCTCGGGTAGGTCAGATTGACCATAGTTTGATCTTTCGATCATAACTTGAGTTTTTCTTGACAGATTTGAGTAATTATTTTTGTGTTGCCTTCGTGACTTGATTATCTCTGATATCTATCACTTTTGTCATGGTGAAACACGTTTAGATTAGTCTCATACATGATTTCTTTAACAGATCGTTTTTCTGCCGAAAGGGTTTGGGGTTTTATTGTTTCCGCTGCGTAAGATTTTTAAATCTACCATTCACCCCCCCCTCTGGTAGCTTTTCACGTGCTCTTCGATCCTACAATTGGTATCAGAGCCACAGTGCTCTAATATTTGTGATTTGCACGTGTTTTTGACTAATCATCATGGAGAAGTACTCCGCCAAACCTTGTGTGTTTGCTGGTATTGATTTTCAGGTTTGGAAGGCACGCATGGAAGCCTTCATCCAGGCGCAAGGCTTCGCAATATGGGAAAAGGTGTACAAACCTTATGAAGTCCCACCTAACGATCAAGTTACGGCTACGAACCTCCGGGACGTCGACAACAACAACAAAGCCCGAAACTTGATCATCCAAGGACTCACTCAAAGCGACTTTGATCGTGTTGCGCACCTCCGGTCAGCATACGATGTTTGGAGAGCTCTCTGTGATTACCATGAAGGCTCCAACACAATCAAAGAGGTAAAACAAGATATGTTCAAAAAGGAATATATGCATTTTGAGATGCAACACGGTGAGTCTATCGATGACTTCTTTGCTCGTTTCAATAAAATTCTCAGCAACTTGCGTAGCGTGAATGCTAATTTTTCAGATGCTGAAAATGCTAGACAACTCCTTAGTGCATTAGACATGTCAATTTGGGAGATGAAAGTAACGTCTATACGTGAATCAACTGTCATGAGTTCTCTTACATTAGATGTACTCTATTCTAAACTAAAAACTCATGAAATTGACATCCTAGCACGTAAGAACCCAAACAAGTCTATTGCATTTGTCTCACAACGTGATATGTCTAGCTCCGGCCAATCATCATCTTGCAATACTCTTGCTTTATTGTCCTCACTAACCCTCAGATCGAAGAATTTCCAGAAGAGGAGTTGTCACTCATCTCTACTAAATTCTCAAAATCATTGCAAAATGTGAGAACTAGAAGGAGAGGAAGCTCCGGACCTCAACACTGTTTTGAATGTGGTAAAATAGGACACTTTCGTACAGAATGCCCTAACCTTTCAGGTCCGACCACCCGGGAAGAAAAACAAAGCAAGGTCCGGACCTCCTCTGGAAACTCCAACAAGAAGAAGGGTACCATAGGACGCAAGATGATTAACAGCTTCATCACCGCACTTCAATAACTTAGTTCAAGTGATGTAGACTTTGAATGTGATGGAGATGATGACGACCTGGCCAACTTATGCTTCATGGCGAGCAAAACAAGATCAAGATCAAGTCAGGAGGATGCAGAACACATCAGTGAAGACGATGAGGTATGCTCTACCTGCAATGAAATGTGTGATGCTATTTCTCGTGCAACTATTATTGTCAAGAAAAAGGACAGAAAGCTTAGGGATAATGCTGCTAAAATTGAATCACTAGAATCTGAAATTAATCGTTTAAAAACTTTGATTCCTAGTGATGATGCATGTCCCTCATGTGACTTAATCTATGAACAATTGTCCACATTAAGAAGTGCACACTCCTCCACTCTAGATAGACTTGATGAAGAAATTAAAAAGAACAAAGAGCTTGCTGCACTTAATGATAAAAACTTGAAAGATGCTAGCTGTTCTACAATTGATTTGCATTGTTCTACTTGTGATGATCTTGATAAGAAACTACAGGATGCTACAAATGAAATTTCTATATTGAACAATGCTTTACATTCTCATGAAGTTAAATTTTGTTCCAATTGCAAACTAAAAGGAAAAACTTCATGTGAAAATTGCCTTGATTTGTCCAATAAACTTGGCAACATGCATAGAACATTAGATCGGTTTTGTAATGGGAATAAGAACCTAAACTTGCTGCTGAATTCTTCCAAGTCTTGCAATAACAAAACTGGTTTAGGTTTTGATTCTCATGCTCATGCTACGGCATATCCACCTAAAATTGTAAAGTCATTAGGAAGTGGTTTGGTTCAAACAGTTCCTAAACAAAAAGAAGTGGTTTTCAAATCTGCAGGAATGTTGCTTCATTCGGTTTCAACTAAAAATATTGCTTGCTCATCTAGACATGAACACAAAGTTAAATTTCATTGTACCTTCTGTAGTAGAGATGGTCATGTCATAGATTTTTGTTATAGACTAGCTAAACAACAGAAAAAGGAAAGAAAAATTGCTAGATCTTATAACTTTCATGCAATTAGAAAAACACAACCTGCTTTAGTGAGTCAGAAATTTGAAAAGGTAGCTTCCGGACCTTCTGGTAAGAAGTCTACAAAGGCAGCTCCGGTAGTTATGATAGCTCCGAGAGCTCCCGGATCTTCTGCTGTTCCATCCAAAGCTTTAGCTGTTGCCTCCGGACATTCTGCTTTTACCTCCGGAGCTATTGGTTTTCACTCTAAACAAGTAACAACTTCTAAATCAATTGTTAAGAACAGAAAACCTCAAACTTCGACTCATAAACCTGCTGTTTTGTCTCAGCTTTCGCGTGTTTTTCCTACTACACGTCGTGTGACTCAGTACTGGATACCTAAATGCCTTTTGACTAACCCCAGTATTGAGTCATCGACGTATTGTGCTTCTATGTAGGTTACACGTTTGAAGAAGGAGAACATTTGGATTGTGGATTCAGGTTGCTCACGCCACATGACCGGTAACAAAGATTGGTTCTCCTCCCTCTCTTTTGTATCACGTGTAGAAAATGTTACTTTTGCCGATAATTCTTCAACTCCTATAATTGCTAAGGGTTCGGTTAAAGTAAATGATCACTACACTTTGAAGGATGTGGCACTTGTCAAAAATTTGAAATACAACTTGCTTTCTGTTTCACAATTGCTAGATGAAAATTTGGAAATTGTTTTCAATAAAAACTGCTGGAAAGTTGTAGGTTCAAATAGTGAGCTTATTTTTAACATGTCTCGGTTTGGAAGAGTTTTTAAAGCTGATTTTGATATGTCCTCCTCTAAGCATAGGTGTCTAGTTGCTAATGATTTAAAGGACTTATATTTTTGGCATCGTAGACTTGGTCACGTAGGCTTTGATCACCTAACGCGTGTTAGTGCTCTTGATCGCATACGTGGACTGCCTAAGCTTAAAGGGGACAAAGATATTGTGTGCTCTTCTTGTAGACATGCTAAGATGGTTGCAGGTTCACATACTCCTCTCACAATGATCATGACAACTGAACCATGTCAACTTTTGCATCTTGACACCGTAGGACCTTCACGTGTTCAATCCTTCGGAAGTAAATGGTATGTTCTTGTTATTGTTGATGATTATTCTAGATACTCTTGGGTTTACTTTATGGCGTCTAAGAATGAAGCTTTTAGTCACTTTAGGACTTTATTTCTTAGATTATCAATTGATCACCCATGATCTTTAAAGGCAATTAGAAGTGATAACGGAACTAAATTTAAAAATCAATCTTTTGATCACTTTTGTGCTAAAAATGGAATATATCATCAACTTTCTTCACCATATGTACCTCAACAAAACGGTGTTGTAGAAAGAAAGAACAGAACCTTAGTTGAGATGGCTAGGACTATGCTTGATGAATATCAAACTCCTAGGAAATTTTGGGCTGATACGTTAGCAACCGCTTGTTATGTCTCAAATCGTGTTTTCTTGCGTGCTAAGCTAGGTAAAACACCATATGAGCTCCGGTTTGGACATAGGCCTAGTGTTACACACTTTCGAGTCTTTGGTTGCAAATGCTTTGTTAAGAAACATGGTAATCTTGATAAATTTGAACCTAGATCTATTGATGGCATGTTTCTTGGTTATCCATCTCATACTAGAGGCTACCGTGTGCTTTTACCTGACACTAACAAAATTGTGGAGACTTGTGAAGTGTCTTTTGATGAAGCTAGCCCAGGTACTAGCTCCGGTGTTGCAGGACCAGATCCGTATCCTCAGGGGGAGGGTATTTTCGAAGATGAAGAAGAGCCGGTGATACTGCCTGGTAGTTCCGAAGTTGACACGTGTCCAGCCCCGGACATTGAACAAGCTCCGATTATCACCTCTGCTGGTCCTGATCGTCCACAAGTCACAAGCTCATCAATCTACAATGAACCTAATGAAGAAGAAGCTTGTGAGACATCTGTTCCCCTACGGCTTTATAAAGATCATCCCTCACAACAGATGATTGGAAGCTTGCACGAACAAGTCACACGGTCCAGGTTTTGCGATCCAAACTCTCATGCTCATTCTGCTTTTGTTGCTTCTTTTGAACCCAAAGATATATCACACGCACTCACTAATGAATCTTGGATTATTGCCATGCAAGAAGAGTTAGAAAATTTTGAAAGAAATAATGTTTGGAAACTTGTACCTCCACCTCAAGGTCACACTTTAATTGGAACTAAATGGGTATTTAAAAATAAACAAAGTGAGGATGGGGTTGTGGTTAGGAATAAGGCTAGGTTGGTTGCTCAAGGTTTCACTCAAGTTGAAGGTCTAGACTTTGATGAAACTTTTGCTCCTGTCGCTAGATTAGAAGCCATAAGAATTTTGTTAGCTTTTGCAGCATCTAAAGGTTTTAAGCTATATCAAATGGATGTTAAAAGTGCTTTCCTTAATGGCTACATAGATGAGGAGGTTTATGTCAAACAACCACCGGGTTTTGAAAATCCAGATTTTCCTAATCATGTTTACAAACTGTCCAAAGCCTTATACGGTCTCAAACAAGCCCCTAGAGCATGGTATGATAGGTTAAAAACATTCTTACTTGAAAAGGGGTTTATCATGGGCAAGGTTGATAAAACTCTTTTTGTGCTTAAGCATGGCAATGACTCATTATTTGTTCAAGTGTATGTGGATGATATTGTCTTTGGTTGTGCTTCTCATGATCTTGTGTCCAAGTTTTCAGCAATTATGAGTTCCGAATTTGAAATGAGTATGATGGGTGAACTCACTTACTTTTTGGGGCTGCAAATCAAGCAAACCAAGGATGGTACCTTTGTGCATCAAACGAAGTATACCAAAGACCTCCTAAGGCGCTTCAACATGGACAAAAGCAAGCCTCTTCGGACACCAATGGGAACAGCAACAACACTTGAACTTAATGAAGATGGTGAATCTGTGGATCAAAAAGAATATAGAAGCGATCGAATCACTTTTGTACCTCACGGCATCAAGACCGGACATACAATTCAGCATATGTCTTTGTGCACGGTTTCAAGCCTCCCCACGTGTTTCACATCGTCAAGCCGTCAAAAGAATTCTCATGTACTTACATAGAACTCAAGAATTTGGCATTTTTCTTCCTTCTTCCTCAACCGTTACTTTGAAAGCTTTTTCAAATGCTGATTTGGGGGGTTGTAGGATTGATAGGAAAAGTACTTCCGGTGCTTGTCATTTTCTTGGTAATTCTCTTGTTGCTTGGTCCTCTAGAAAACAAAATTCAATTGCACAATCCACAACCGAATCTGAATATGTAGCTGCTGCTAGTGCTTGCTCACAAATTCTTTGGATTGTTCAAACACTTAAGGACTATGGGGTTGATCTAGATAGTGTTCCACTGTTCTGTGATAACACTAGTGCCATTTGCATTGCTAAAAACCCCGTGCAACATTCTAGAACTAAGAACATTGACATTAGGTATCACTTTCTCCGAGATAATGTTGAAAAGGAAACATTGTGCTTCACCATGTAGATACCGAACAACAATTGGCTGACATTTTTACAAAACCTTTGGATTTCACTCGTTTTTGTTACATTCGTAGTGAAATAGGGGTTATGCATCCCCATGGCTTAAATTGAGGGGGAGTTTTTGAAACTTGGGAAGTCTATGTGTGAATATGAAATTAAAATAATATGAGCATAGTATTTCATACATATATGACTATGTGATTCCTTTTACATGCTGAAAGTTCTTACTACATTACTCGTGTTATACATTTTGTAGTTTTTGCCATGTCTAGTAATTGGAATAATTACTTACACTAAATCTGGTCATGGTCGAACTTTCTTGCTGTTTTGAACTTGTTGCATGCTCACAAATGCTTTTAATCATTAAGAATTAATCAAGTAATCAACTCACATGTTGAGTTTTTATGAACAAATATAAATTGAGAAAAGATCAAGAGAATATGCATGCATCACACTTATTCTTTTGAGATGGCTTGTCATTGCACTTAGATATGAACTTGGAAGAAGTTGTGTATGACTAAAACCATGTCCTTAAGCTTCTGATTGTCAAATGACATAGGCTTGGCTTGGTTGGTTAGAATAAGGTAGATGCGCATATAATCTCTTGCAAATATCATATGATATAAATTTATGCTTTGAAAAATAATAAAATGCAGCAACTAGTGTCATGCTATCAGGTTTTGAGATAGTTAAGTTTGTGAGATCATGACTTGCTTAAATTGAAAATTACATTTGATCTCTAGCATGGCTTACACTACTTTATGTATTTCATTGATGTGATAATGTAAGGTACTTGATAGTATGACTTGGATGAGCTTTGTTTATATGTAGATGTTATAATATGCTCATAACAACGAAAGAGGGAGAGATAATTTGTTTACATGCTCATGAATTGCTGAATACATTGTCAAAGGGGGAGAGATGAGCATAAAAAGATGAATATGTGCATAAGGAGAGATTTTCTTCTCATTTTACTTTTGATTTACAAAGGGGGAGAAAATTTTTTCAAAAATTTTATGTGAATAAGCCAATGTTCGAATTTTAAATGGTGTTGCCAATGCATTCATCAAGGGGGAGACTGTAAGACCTATATGTGCTGAATACATTGGCTTGTAGTGAATACACTTGGCTTTGATGATAAAAGTTTTTAATATCACCAAAACACCTTTTTATCAAGGTCCGACTCTAGCTCCGAGCTACAGCAAGGTCCGACGGTAGGTCCGACTTGTTTTGGGTAGCTCCGGCTACGTTAGATGCTAGGTCCGGCTTCTTGGTAAGGTCCGACTAGCTTTGGTTAGCTCCGGTGAGCTTTATCTTTAGCTTCGGCATGTCTTTGATAGCTCCGGCATATACTTGATAGCTCCGGAATGCTTTTGCTAAGCTCCGACGTACTTTGTCTAGCTCCGGTTTTGGGTTGACTAGTTTTGACTAGTTTTTTGGTAAGCTCCGGTGCTAAGATCTACTAGCTTTGGTAAGCTCCGGCGCTAGTTTCTACTAGCTTTTGTTAGCTCCGGCTCAAGCTCCGGGTTGCTCTGGCAAGGTCCGAAAATTGACCGCAGTGCTTCTGCTTTTTATTTGCAATGTTTCGTACTTGCTTTACATTGTTGGAAAGATTGCTTAGTATTAATTTGCTAAGTTTTTGGTGCATTTTGGATTATATGGTTGATATCGTTTCTACTGTGGTTTTGCAACATGCTTATGTGAGGATCTCACGTAAGGTGTTGTGTTCGGAACTAACTTGAGTCAAGTCGAGGACTTGGGCTCTATGGATTGTTTGTTTGTTCATGTGCAGGTGTTGCTTGAGTTCAAGTCATGGCTGGTGACAGGATCCATTGGACTAGTCTATGAGGTTCCAACAACCAAGTTCGGGAGGAACTGTGGTTGAGCTGATCAGGAGGTCGCGCAGGATGATTGAATCAAGGGCAGTGCATATGAAGGTCGAAGGAAGGTGTTCGCATGTATGCATGAGGTGCATGACGTGGCAATATGCTTCTAGAGACGGTTTATGGAAGGAAGATCTGATCGGAAGGATCGGATCGTATCGGTTGAAGACTTAGGCTGCTAGCTGAGTTGGTTATGGCTCGGTATGGAATGTACCGAGTTGGTTATGTTAGGATTTCGTGTGTGTCACGAATTTGAGTTGTTTAGGAATGTGGGATACGTTCCTAAGGTGTTTGGAAGTCTTAATATTGCTTCTATCTGCGTATAGAAGAATCTTGAGCAGTTATAGAAAGTTACGATTCGTGATCTGAGTAGGATTGGAGTCCTAGTTGTATTGGGTTGGCCTAAGGGCTGGTTATATAAGCAAGGGAAGGCCAAAGCTCGTGGGAGACGACTTTGGGGCTGTTCCTCTTGTGTTCTATTGAATAAAATTCATAGTTTGAAGGAACTTTTGTGCCTTGTTCGTCCAACTTGTTCCAGACAAGTTTTACTCGTCGAGTTTCTGGACAGCACTACCTTTCGTCGGTGGTTTTATCATAACTCGAGTTTTATTGATCCAATTGACGCGATTCTTTTTGGGTTGTCTTTACAACTTGATTGTCTATCATCTGTCAAAATTTCACGGTCATTGGATTTGTGGTTTCTGCGCTACACGAGTTTCTTTGCAGCATTCCAGAAACTGTTTTTCTCGGGTAGGTCAGATTGACCATAGTCTGATCTTTCGATCATAACTTGAGTTTTTCTTGACGGATTTGAGTAATTCTTTTTGTGTTGCCTTCGTGACTTGATTCTCTCTGATATCTATCACTTTTGTCACGGTGAAACACGTTTAGATTAGTCTCATACACGATTTCTTTAACAGATCGTTTTTCTGCCGAAAGGGTTTGGGGTTTTATTGTTTCCGCTACGTAAGATTTTTAAATCTACCATTCACCCCCCCTCTGGTAGCTTTTCACGTGCTCTTCGATCCTACACATATCATATTGACCAGTTCATGTTAATCATAATCTCATAAATACATCATTAATGTGTAGTATTGTTTTCCCATCCCAATCGATTAAGCGAAGCAAAAAGGTAAACAGCCCATCCCGACTCTCTACCATAATTATAGGTGACAAGGGTGGTCAAACAAAGCTAGTAAACTTCCTATCATAAGGTTCCCATCAAATTGACACAAGCATGCAATTTTGCAAACAAAACATTTACTTTAAAAACAGGATCAATATGCTTCAAGGACAGTTGCCTTGCTCTTGCAGTTGATTAGGGTCAAAGCCTTCAAACTCTTGGTGTTGTAGATCCTCCGCGGCACTCTCCAGCGCAAATCTGTCTAATCCACACAATAAACATAAAAGACAAGAAACACAATCAAAGAGTGCACAAATATTACTCAATATGACATGACATGCATGATTAATGCAAATTCAAGGTAGAACTTGTTAATGATTGCTTTTAATGATTACTAACTAGTTCTAATAGATTTTAACAAGTTTATACAGGTTTGGATTTGATTAGATCTACCTTTAGAATCAATTCATCACAACTTAGTCAGGAAAATCGGACTAGTCTGCAGAAGGCAGGACTAGTCCGCACTTCGTAGAACTAGCGAACTAGGGTTTTCTAGATCGACATAAATTTGGAGATTAGGGGTTGAATTCACGTAAGGAAAAGAGAATAGAAGATATACCAGGTGTTTAGAACTCCAATGAATCAAGAAACTTGGAGGCAACACTTGGATCTTGGCGATCTAGGGTTGATGATGAACTTGGAGGTTAATTGGTGATGAAGAACGAAAGCTTGATGGAGATCTTGATCCTTTTTCGTTTCCTCCTCTTCTTCTTCTTGCTTGGGATCTTCTCCTCCCTCCTTGATGGTGGCTCTCCACGAACTAGGGTTTGGGTGGGGTGGAAAAGTGGCAAATAGATGTCAAGCCAAGGGGTGGGGTTGTTTATATAGAGGTGGAGGCTAGGGTTAGAGGGATTTCGAGTTTGAGAGGAGTAGAGGCGTATTTAGAGTCCCACATGGGCTCTAAAGGAGTTAGGCACGACGTCCCCAGGCCCACTTAACATGAAAACTAAGAAACAAGTCGTAAAACAAAAGATCAACTCAGAGTCGCGAAATATTGGACAAGTCCGGAAATGACCGGACTAGTCCAAAAATGTCCAGAGAGAAAATCGGACAAGTCTGGCCTAAAATCGGACAAGTCCGACTTTAGTCAGAGAGGAAAACGGACAAGTCCGCTGGGACACCGGACTAGTCCGGAAAAGTCCAGGGACTTAGCAAATTTTCAATGATTCTTGGAATATCGAACTAGGCCACACAAAATCGAACAAGTCCGTTTTTAGTCAGAGAGAAATCAGACTAGTCCTCAGCAAAATCGGACTAGTCCGCACTTTCCTACATTTTAAGTGCGGTTTTGCTTCAAATCAATTTTAAAATTGTTCCTCTTTATGTGGGTTAATGTTAAACATGTATATGAATGTATGTAGGGCATGATGCATGAAAATGAGGGTGTTACACAAAAGCAATGCGTTCCTTGTTATTCTTGTGGCTTCTAGTGTTTTGCTTTTCACCATAAGAATATCCAATGCCATATTTGACATGTGACGCCCGGTTCCGAAAAAATGAACCAAGCTAACGCATATGTGTGCCCAGGATGTTCATCACACATACACGAGTGCAATCACAAACGATATACAGAAAATTACCACAAAACAAGATTAATTAACCAAATTTTATTATACAAACCATATTATCCTCAAATACAAGCTCTAATGAATATTTATGACAAGTTCAACTAATGCAGCGGAAATAAACTAATTAAGCAACTAAGCAAACTAAGCGTAAGGGATAGCGCAGCTCCAATAACACCATAGGCAAGCTGACGGTAGACATGGCCTAGAATTCCGCATTATCACCATTAAACTCCCAATCCTGACCTGCAACTGTTGGGGGGATTGCAAGAGTGAGTACATGTCGTACTCAACAAGTGTGGAAAGTATGACATGTGGCTTATTCAAATGTCGACAATAATAATGGTTAAGTGCTGAAAAGTACATTAAAACGTTTGTAAAGCAATATATTATATGTATGTGAAGTAAACCCATCATAATCATAAGTAATACCATAATACCAGTCCAAATTCACTACCATCATCAATAATTCCAGATTTCACCATTGCCAATAACCATATTCAATACCAGAAATAAATCCATAACCATCCATAACCATTACCAAACCATAACCATCCCAAATTCCAATTTTCAATACCGAGTACCTTCTAATCATGGAAGTTGTCCAGGTGCTCATAACCGGGAGCACGTCTATCATGATAGTTTTAATAGACTCTGCAGAGTTTGTACCACTTTACCCACGTGTTTGTGATTTCATCACCTTTCGGTGACTAAGAACCTCCCTTATGCCCGTGACCCGTCGGTCACATTACACACTTCCGTCGGTGCGTGGCCAAGAGATCACAAAGTAGCCTTTACAAAGAGATTACTAGCCTATTTAGACCCCAGTGAGGTTTCACCGGTGGCGATGCCTCCAACTGAGCACATCTTCAACTAAGGGCCCCCTCTTGAGCCATTCGGATCCCAGGGTAGTCCCACCAATCATCAACTAACCCAATCCGACTACCCCTTCCCCGAGCATCCACAATGGCCCAAACAACACTAGCAAAGCCCTAATTACTCAGCTACGCCACACCCATACTTGGCCTCGTGGTGGCACTATAGTCCTGGCTTATTCTCGCATGAACCGGTCCTTAGATCTAAAGCAAGCAACCACCATGACATCCAACCCATCCACATACCAGGCTTGCTTAGATCACCCATTACCATATCATATTTAACCAGTTCATGTTAACCATAATCTCATCCATGCATAATTAAATTGAGTGGTATAGTTGGTTTCCATCCCAATTGATTAAGCGAAGCAAAAGGTAAAAAGTCCATCCCGACTCTCTACCATAATTCCAAGTGACAAGGGTGGTTAAACAATTCTAGTAAACTTCCTATCATAGGTTTCCCATCAATTTGACACAAGCATGCAGTTTTGCAAACAAAACATTTATTCTAAAATAGGATCAATATGCTTCAAGGACACTTGCCTTGCTCTTGCTGTTGATTAGGGTCAAAGCCTTCAAACTCTAGGTGCTGTAGATCCCCCGCGGCACTCTCTAGCGCAAATCCGTCTAATCCACAAAATAAACATATAAGACAAGAAACACAATCAAAGAGTGCACATATATTACTCAATATGACATGGCATGCACGATTGATGCAAATGCAAGGTAGAACTTGTTACTAGATTGCTTTTAATGATCACTAACTAGTTCTAATAGCTTTTAACAAGTTTATACAGGTTTGAATTCGATTAGATCAAATTTTAGAATTAATTCAACACAATTTAACCAGAAGTATCAGACTTGTCCGCTAGGGACCGGACAAGTCCGCACTTCGTGAGATCAGCAGATTAGGGTTTTCTAGATTGACGTGAATTTGGAGATTAGGGGTTGAATTCTCGTAAGGAAAAGAGAATTGAAGGTATACCAGGTGTTTAGAACTCCAATGAATCAAGAAACTTGGAGGTAACACTTGGATCTTGATGATCTAGGGTTGGTGATGAACTTGGAGATGAATTGGTGGTGAAGGACGAAACTTGGTGGAGATCTTGATCCTCTTTCGTTTCCTCCTCTTCTTCTTTTTGCTTGGGATATTTTCCTCCCTCCTTGATGGTGGCTCCCCACGAACTAGGGTTTGGGTGGGTGGAAAAGTGGCAAATAGATGTCAAGCCAAGGGGTGGGGTTGTTTATATAGAGGTGGAGGCTAGGGTTAGATGGATTTCGAGTTTGGGATGAGTAGAGGCCGGTTTAGAGTCCCACATGGGCTCTAAAAGAGTTAGGCATGACGCCCCTAGGCCCACTTAATGTGAAACCCAAGAAAGAAGTCGTAAAACAAAAGATCAACTCGAAGTCACAAAATATCAGACAAGTCCGGACAGGACCAGACTAGTCCGAAGTCGTCCAGAGAGAAAATCGGATAAGTCTGGCAAAAAATCAGACAAGTCCGACTTTTAACAGAGTGGAAATCGGACAAGTCCGCTGGAACACCGGACTAGTCCGGAAAAGTCCAAGGACTTAGCAATTTATCAAGGATTCTTGGAATATCGGACTAGTCCACACAAAATCGGACAAGTCTGAAAGTTTCCAGTGCCAAAAATCGGATTAGTCCGCAGCAAAAATTGGACTAGTCCGCACTTTCCTGCATTTGAAGTGCGGTTTTGTCGACTGTCGGAGCCGGCAGGTCTCCCTACACTGCTAAAGTGATTGGGGAGTTTGAAGTTCGGTGTGGGCGCGCGGAGATTCAAGAAGGTGAATTGGAGTTTGGCACAAGAGACACAAGAATTTACGTGGTTCGGGCCGCCTGAGCGTAATACCCTACTCCATGGGTGTGTTGGTGTTGTATTAGCAGTAAGAGCTTGTCACGAGTGTATGGAGTGCGTGAGCTCGTTCGTGAACGTCCGTCCCACGTGTATCGTCGGCCTGTCCTTTTATAGTACAAGGGCAGGCCGTTACAATTCAGCGTGGCCTGACATGTGGCCCCGACGGTTACTAGTATTGATACATGCTTAATTGCTCTTAATAACCCTGTAACGGGCTTTGACAGTACCTTTATTGCTGTTAAGATCGTCCGTTTAAGTGTCATTAATATGGCATTAATGACACTTAATCGGGTCTTGAAGTCCTTGGCTCTCCTTTGAAGATCCGGAGCCGTTACAAGGTCTTCCGGAGGCTAGAGGCTGAAAGGTCCGATGATTTGACACGTGGCAGCTCCGGAGCTTGCTGTGGGAAGCAGGTAGCTTCGGGGCTATCAGACACGTGTCAGGTCCGGAGCTTCTCTCGGTCTGGGGTTAAGTCCGGAGGTGCCGTTTCGGTACGTGGCCCGGAGCTTCCCCCTCGTGGGAGGTAGCTCCGGGTTAGTTGTACACGTGGCGACCCAGGGATCAACCATGTTGGAGAAGCGGGTCCGGTCATGTCTGACAAGTGGGCCTCCGAGGGTCTTCAAACCAAGTAGATGGCTTTCCTTTGAGATCTTTGTAACCTCAAGGGGTGTACAGTTTCTAGGGTACCGACAATGGCCCCCTGGACCTACCTCCGAGGAAGATCACTGGGGTGAAGTCGTTCCGTCGGAGGTGTGTCCATCCTTGCGACTCTTGAACTGAGTCTTCAAGGGTCTTCGAAGGTGCCGTTGGCAGGGATTTACAGTTAGATCCCGCCGCGTGGTGCACCTCAAGCGGCAGATGAGATCTTTGACGTGCGGATCTCACGCAATTGAAGGTCGCCGATTCCCGATATGAAAACCATATCGGTTCCGCGCGCCCTGTCAGGCCGCCGCCTTTGGGTTTCCCGCCGCGTGATGACAACCATTCGCCTGGGTAAGAGCCTCGACTTGATCGTCGGGGTGGTCTCGGGCCCTCTTGTCATCGGCTGGGTTAAATTTTTGAGTGGTATCTTCGACTTCCCTGTGGTTTCCATCCAAGCGTTGCGAGGGCTTACTTAAGAAGGAAAGCGCGCACCGTCGGGAGTTCTTTACGCCTCTCATCTGATCTTGCGCTCAAACTCCCAACTCGTGCTTCGCTCCTCTTCTCTTGCCTAGCTGTGCCGCGATGGAGTTGGGTCTGCGCGAGAGTCGCTTGAAGACCGACAGCGATTTGAAGAAGGTCCGGGACCTCATGGGGTTGTCGGAGCTCAGAAGCTCCGGCATTGTCCATCGCTGGAGCTTGGTAGCTCCGGCAATAGCTTCTATCAACACGTAGAGCGTCGATAGTTAGTCCTCCGGGGTGTCGGAGCTGAGTAGCTCCGGCAGTGACCTTTGCCAACACTTGTTTTGTTGGCAGCAGACTCCATTTACGGGGTCTTCTCACCATCTTATATTCAGTGTCGACGGTTGGCCCCCTTGGGGGAGTCGGAGCTTAGTTATCTCCGGCTTTTCTCCATCAACGTAGAGTTTATTTTTCCTGCACACTTAAGTCAAGAAAAATAGTAAAATTCGTTCCTTGTCTATAATTTCGTCGCGACTTACGATTCTCAAGAAGATTTTAAGTTGAACGCGATTTTAAATACAACCGGATGCGTTGCCTTTTCTCTTAAATTCAAATGTTCATGGACCCGCCTTACTTCGGCCTGCCGGGGTGTAGGTAGAGTGGCGTACTTAGGGTGCTTGACCAGGCTAAGTCGATAGCACACTCCAGCCCTAGAATTGCTTGGCGGCTTTCAGGCGAGTTGGCCATGAACGATATTTGAATCCAAAAGAACTGACAATACAACTCGAATTGTATATAAACCGGTCGAACTAAAATTTCTTAAGAATTGCACGTCTTTGTTATAGACAAGAAAGAGAAAAATAAAAATGTTGAGCCTGTACAAAATAAATGCACGTGGAGTCTATTTCACATGAAGATGTCTTTCATTATAGGTCTGGGGTACAGGGGAAACAAGTACACTCTTAGGGTACGGAACCAGGCTAAGTGTGTTTGGTTTCTCGTTTGACCCAGGGTAGTTAGCCGCACTTTTAGTCCGGAGACTGTGACAAGTGCTGCATGAGCTTTGCGGACCTTTCAGGAAAGGTCCGGCTGCTCTCCCGGAGGAACTACCCGACTCTGTACAATGACTCTATAACATACACCCCAAGTTACTCAAGACTCACCTCCGTGGTATTAAGTGTAGAACTTACGGAGGTGCTCGATGTTGCAAGGATTTGGGAGAGGTGTCCCATCCTCGGTAGCCAAGCGAACGCTTCCGGGACGAGATACTTTGATCACTCGGAAGGGCCCCTCCCAGCCGGGGGAGAGTTTGTTTAACCCTTCTCTGGATAGTATTCTTCGTAGCACCAGATCGCCTTCCTCAATCTATCGGTTGTGTACATGCCGCTGGTGATAACGCCGTAGAGCTTGGCGATATCGGGCATTCCGAACAGCTGCTTGGCACCTTCCCTCCTCGAGGAGGTCTAGGTCTTCACGCTGGAGCTGGTCCCGCGCGGCTTCGTTGAAGGTCCGGACCCGGAGTGAACCCAAGGTGATTTCCGGAGGAAGGATTGCTTCAGCTCCGTACACCAGAAAGAAGGGTGTTTCTCCGGTTGACCGGTTTGGAGAAGTCCTGTTGGCCCACGGAGTGGGCGGAAGCTCTTCGATCCAGTTGGCTCCGTGTTTTTTCAAGCGCTCATAGGTGCTCGTTTTGAGTCCTTTAAGGATTTCTGCATTTGCTCTCTCGGCTTGGCCATTGCTGGCTGGATGAGCTACGGAGGCGTAGCAAACTTGTATGCCGAGGTCTTCGCAATATCCTTGGAATGCGGAGCTTGTGAATTGAGTCCCATTATCAGTGATGATTTTGTTTGGGACTCCAAATCTGCTTACAATGGATTGCAGAAACTTGATAGCATATTGCTTGTTGATCGTCACAACTGGAGATGCTTCCGGCCACTTGGTGAACTTGTCAATGGTGACGTACAGGAACTTGTAACCTCCGACGGCTCTTGGGAAGGGTCCCAAGATGTCCATCCCCCACACAGCGAAGGGCCATGTAGGAGGTATCATTTGTAAGGGCTGAGCCAGTGTATGAATTTGCTTTGCATGAAATTGGCATGCTTCACATTTCTTCACCAGCTCAGTGGCATCCTGGAGCGCTGTAGGCCAGTAGAAGCCATGCCGAAAGGCTTTTCCGACCAGCGTGCGGGAAGATGCGTAGTTCCCACACTCGCCTCCATGGATTTCTGCGAGAAGTTCGCAGCCTTCTTCCCTTGTGATGCACCGCATTAGGATGCCGTTGGCACCGCGCCGGTAGAGATCCCCTTCTACTAGCGTGTATCTTTTAGCCAATCTGACTACCCGGTCAGCGGATACATCATCGTCAGGAAGGATGTTGTCTTTCAAGTAGTTCCGGATCTCCGAGATCCATGCATCGGAACTGACTTGAGCATTTGAGTCTTGCGTGCTGGGTTGCTCGGAGCTTCCGGCAGCACCTACGACCCTTGATGGCTGCCATGGTAACAGGGCCATCAGGACCGTCAGCTTCGGGATGCTGATCTCGCCCCCTTCGCTCAGTTCAGTAGGCTGAGCTGTGGGTTTTGACAATCTCCGGACAAAAGTTCCATCAGGATCTGGAGCTCTGGTTGACGCTTTCGTCGAGAGTTCGTCGGCTTCGGCGTTGTGGGCACGCTGAACATGGTGGAGGTCTAGGACTTCAAAGTCCTTCTGAAGCCTTTGGACTTCTAGGAGGTAAGCAGCTAGCTGGAGATTGTTGCAGGAGCATTCACCCTTCACCTGCTTGATGATGAGCTGTGAATCTCCTTTGACCAGTAGTTGCCTGACACCGTATGACAGTGCCACCTTTAGTCCGTAGATGAGTGCTTCATACTCTGCCATGTTGTTGGTTGCCTTGAAGTCAAGGTGTACCATGTATTTCACCTTCTCCCCGGTCGGTGCAAGGAGAAGGATTCCAGCTCCGGCCCCCTGCTTCTGCATGGAGCCGTCAAAGTAGAGGGTCCAGTGAGGCTCGGTGAAGGTTGGAGCTTGATGCTCCGTCTTCGGCTCACTGGGGCCCCTAGGGTTTGACGGAGAGGGAGTCCATTCCGCCATGAAATCTACCAACGCTTGACTCTTGACTGCTTGTCTTGAAATAAATTCAAGATCAAATTCAGCCAATTCCGCTGCCCACTTTGCAATATTCCCAGTTGAATTGGGATTATGCAAGATTGATCGAAGTGGATAGGAGGTCACTACCGAGACTTTGTGAGCTTGGAAGTAATGTCGAAGCTTCCTGGAGGCAATAAGAACTGCATAGAGCAGCTTATGCACCTCTAGGTATCGAGTCTTGGCATCATGTAATACTTCACTGATGAAGTATACCGAGCGTTGAATGGTCCGGACCCTCCCGGAGGGGTCCGGAGCTTCCTCTTCATTGATCCGGACCCTCTCGGAGGGGTCCAGATTCTCTTTAGGGACCTCCGGGTTCTGGCTGGAGGAACCCGGAGCTTCTTTAGAAATGACCTGGACCCTCCCGGAGGGGTCTAGGTCTCCTCAAGCGACTTCTTGTGGGTTCGAATCTGGGAGCTGGGACCCAGACTCGCTTTCAGGAACCTCCGGACCCTCCCGAAGGGGTCTGGATTCCTAAGTGTGGGGTAGTTCCGGTCTCTCCGCAACCAGAACCATACTGACGACTTCGTCAATAGCTGAAATGTAAAGCAACAAAGGCTCACCAGGGTTCGGAGCTACCAGAATTGGTAGGGTGGTGAGGAACTGTTTCAGCTCCTGGAATGCCTTATCTACTTCTTCGAACCATTGGAATGGTCCGGACTTCCTCAATAACTTGAAGAAGGGGAGTGCCCGTTCCGCCAGTCTTGATATGAACTAGCTGAGGGCTGCTAGACATCCATTTAACTTTTGGACGTCTTTGATGCGGGTTGGTGGCCGCATGTCTTCAATGGCTTTTATCTTTGCCGGATTAGCTTCTATTCCCCGGTGACTTACCAGGAAACCAAGAAGTTTTCCGGAGCTAACCCCAAACACGCACTTGTCTGGGTTTAGCTTTGTGCGGGTGGCCCGCAGCTTGTCGAAGACAGCCTGCAAGGTGTCGAGGAGTGACTCCTTGTTCCTGACCTTGACCACAATGTCATCGACGTACACTTCCACTATGTCTCTGATGAGTTCTTCAAAAGTTTTGTACATAGCTCGTACAAAAGTTGAAGCTGCATTCTTGAGACCAAAGGGCATGGCTGTATAATAGTGCAATCCATCTACTGTGATGAATGAAGTATGCTCTTCATCCTCCCTAGACATCCTGATTTGATGATACCCAGAATATGCGTCTAGGAAACACAGTAATTCACACCCGGAGGTGGAATCCACTATCTGATCTATTCTAGGTAGTGGGAATGGATCTTTTGGACATGCCTTATTCAATGTGGTGTAGTCGATGCACATCCGAAGCTTCCCACCGGCCTTAGGCACAACGACTGGGTTCGCCAGCCATTTTGGATGGAAGACTTCGCGGATGAATCCGGCTTTGAGTAGCTTCTTCACTTCTTGTCGGATGAAGTTCTGCCGCTCTACGGATTGCTTCCGAGGCTTCTGATGCACGGGCCGGGCATCGGGGTAGATCTTCAGATTGTGCTCAATCACTTCCCTGGGGATCCCAGGAATTTGTGACGGTTGCCAAGCAAACACGTCAACGTTAGCCCGGAGGAAAGTGATGAGCGCGAGTTCCTATTTGTCGTTCAATCCTCCTGATATACGGGTGGTTTGAGCGGCATCGGAACCAATTTGGACGACTTTGACGGGAATGTCGGTGTCGCCGCTTGGCTGCACACGGGGTGCAGAGGTCGAGCCTCGTTGATGAATGCTCGGGGGTTTTGGAGCTTGCTCTTGCCTGGAGTCCTCCTCTTGCGCCGTGGTGAGTGCGTGGAGTTCCTCCAGAGCAGTTACTCCGGCGGTGTGATCTCCGCGGATCCGGAGAACGCCTACTGGTGTTGGCATCTTCAACACCAGGTATCCATAATGAGCAGCTGCCATGAATTTGTACAGGGCAGGTCTACCCAAGATGGCGTTGAATGGTAAGTTGATCTGAGCAACGTCGAAGACCAACTTCTCGGTGCGATACTTCTCCCGGGTCCTGAAGGTAACGGGGAGAGTAATAGCTCCGAGTGGGGTAATGGCCCCCGGACCTACTCCAGAGAAAGGTCGAGAGGGCTGGAGATCCGAAGGTCAGAGCTGAAGCTTAGTGAAAGCTTCGAAGCTGATGAGGTTAAGCCCCGAACCTCCGTCTACCATGACATGGTGGAGCTGGATGTTATTGATGGTAGGAGATACCATCAAAGGTAGTTGACCTGCTCCAACCATGCTCCGCGGGCAATCAGAAGCATCAAAAGTGATGGATGTGTCCATCCACTTTCGATGAGGTTCCGGCCTGACTGTAGGAGCTACAGCGGCCATATCCCGCCGCATAGTCTTGATGACGCGACGAGAGGTGATATCCCATGACCCACCGAAAATGGTGTTCATGGTCTTCCGACGCTCATTGTCAAAGACGTCAGAATCATCGTCGACGGAGGTGTAGACAGCCTTCAGGACCTTTTTGGGATCCTGGAACCCTAACTCCTCTTCAGCCGGAGCTTCGTCGACCTTTTGCTTTCCTTCCCTCTGTCGGAAAGGAGATTCTTCCCGGTGCTTGCTGTAGCACTCGGCAAGGTTTTGGACCTCCCCAACAGTCTTCCAAACTGTGGCTGCCCGTTTTGTGAATGGGGCACCACACTTTGGGTTTGCCATCATCTTCGGAAGACGGCCGAGGTCGCTTCTCGGGGCGTGGCCCCCGGCCACCCGGAGTTGCAACAGTTGCAACGTTGGATGTGCCGGCCGACGACTTCTTCTTGCCGTTGGTCTTCTTTTTCTTCTTGCCACCCCCGGAGGTAGCGGCTTCTTCTTTGGAGTATTTCTTGTGATCCTCCGAGGCTGGTTTGGAGTGCATCTCACGGCCCTCCGCAGCTCTGGCACATTTATCTGCCAGGCTGAAGAGTTCCGTGACGCTGGTGATCTCCTTGATCGCCAGCTTCTCCAACATCTTCTTGTCCCGTACGCCCTGTCTAAATGCCACAATGACAGAGGCGCTAGAGATAGAAGGGATAGTGTTTCGTACCTGAGAGAACCTTTGAATGAATGACCGCAAAGATTCTCCCCCTTTTTGAACGACCGCAAAAAGGTCCAGTTCGGTGCCTGGTCGGGTGTATGAACTCCCGAAGTTGGCAGTGAACTGACGGCACAACTCCTCCCAACTGTTGATAGAGTTGGGTGGAAGGCTCACAAACCAGGACCTGGCGGTCCCAGTTAGGGCCACTGGAAAGTAATTGGCCATCACGGCCTCGTTTCCTCCAGCTGCCAAGATTGTAGTGGAGTATATCTGAAGGAATTCGGCGGGGTTGACAGTCCCGTTGAATTTTTCCGGCAGGTGAGGCCGGAACTTTTGTGGCCATCTAACCATGTGCAGGTGCATGGCTAGGGCTGAACATCCTCCTCCTACTCCTTCAAGAGTAGAAAGGTCCTGAGCTTCCCGTCTTTCACGGGCACGCTCAATATGGACACGGCCATCCTACTGGCGGTATCGGCGATCAAGCTCCGCCCGGAGGTCATGAGTCGAAAGCCTGGATACCGTGTGAGTGCGTCGAGCCCCGGAGGGCAATGATGTCACTTGTTGAGATGCAGCACGTCTCCTGCTATTGGAGGCGTGCGGACCAAGTCTTCCAGACAAAGTCCGCCGCTGCGACAGGGCTCGTCCCGAAGGAGGAGGACCCTGGTTGTTGAGGCGTTCGGCCGCTGCTGCGACCAAATGCTCCACATCGGCCCTCCATTGCTCCAGTGCATCCCGAGATGCATCCGGAGGTGGTGGACGTTGGAGAAGAGCACGCGCTGCATGGAGCGCGTGTTCTGGGTTGTCATGACTCGCCAACGCAGTAAGCGACGCCGGCGCACTATCACGTTGCCCAGCACGATTTGCTGGAGAAGATGGTGGTGGTGGGAGTGTGGCTCCTGCTGGTGCTGAGGCTCCTGCTGGTGGCTGCCTGTTGGAGGGATTGCCCCCAACAGCCTGAGCAACAGGTTGGCCGTTGGATGATCCAGTAGCGGAGTTCACCATTCTCGAAAATCTCAGGCGCCCCTACCTGGCGCGCCAACTGTCGACTGTCGGAGCCGGCAGGTCTCCCTACACTGCTAAAGTGATTGGGGAGTTTGAAGTTCGGTTTGGGCGCGCGGAGATTCAAGAAGGTGAATTGGAGTTTGGCACAGGAGATACAAGACTTTACGTGGTTCGGGTCGCCTGAGCGTAATACCTTACTCCACGGGTGTGTTGGTGTTGTATTAGCAGTAAGAGCTTGTCACGAGTGTATGGAGTGCGTGAGCTCGTTCGTGAACGTCCGTCCCGCGTGTATCGTCGGCCTGTCCTTTTATAGTACAAGGGCAGGCCGTTACAATTCAGCCTGGCCCGACATGTGGCCCCGACGGTTACTAGTATTGATACACGCTTAATTGCTCTTAATAACCCTGTAACGGGCTTTGACAGTACCGTTACTGGTGTTAAGATCGTCCATTTAAGTGTCATTAATATGGCATTAATGACACTTAATCGGGTCTTGAAGTCCTTGGCTCTCCTTTGAAGATCCGGAGCCGTTACAAGGTCTTCCGGAGGTTAGAGGCTGAATGGTCCGACGATTTGACACGTGGCAGCTCCAGAGCTTGCTGTGGGAAGCAGGTAGCTTCGGGGCTATCAGACACGTGTCAGGTCCGGAGCTTCTCTCGGTCTGGGGTTAAGTCCGGAGGTGCCGTTTCGGTACGTGGCCCGGAGCTTCCCCCTTGTGGGAGGTAGCTCCGGGTTAGTTGTACACGTGGTGACCCAGGGATCAACCATGTTGGATAAGCGGGTCTGGTCATGTCTGACAAGTGGGCCTCCGAGGGTCTTCAAACCAAGTAGATGGCTTTCCTTTGAGATATTTGTAACCTCAAGGGGTGTACGATTTCTAGGGTACCGACAGGTTTTGTTCCAAATCAATTTTAAACTCGTTCCTCTTGTTGTGGGTTAATGTTTAAACATGTATATGAGTGTATGTAGGGCATGATGCATGAAAATGAGGGTGTTACAAACCTACCCCCCTTAAAATGAATCTCGCCCTCGAGATTCGACGCGGAAGAGAATGGATAGGGAAAGTCCTTCTTGAGATCATCTTCTAGCTCCCAAGTTGCTTCTTTTTCTGTGTGGTGCTTCTATTGAACTTTACACCATCTAATAACCTTGTTCCTTGTGACCCTCTCCTTAGTTTCCAAGATTTTGACCGGTTGTTCGGCATAAGCCAAATCTTCCCCTAGTTCCAATTCTTCCATTGGCACTTTTTCTTCCGGTACTCTCAAACACTTCTTGAGCTGGGAAACATGAAAGGCATCATGGACATCCAAAAGATGAGTTGGCATCTCCAACTTATACGCTACTGCTCCTCTTTTGTCCAAAATCTTGAATGGTCCAATATAACGAGGTGCGAGCTTGCCTCTTATGTTAAACCTCTTATGACCTCTCATTGGCGACACCTTGAGGTAAACAAAATCTCCTATTCCAAAGACTAATTTCCTTCTCCTATTATCCGCATAGCCTTTTTGCCTTGATTGGGCAGCCCTCAAGTTTTCACGAATTATTTGGACTTTCTTTTCGGCTTCTTGCAACACATCCGTACCAAATACTTGAGTTTCTCCTGCCTCATTCCAGAATAAAGGTGTCCTACACTTCCTCCCATAAAGTGCTTCATATGGTGACATCTTCAAACTTTCTTGGTAACTATTATTGTATGAAAATTCCGCGTATGGCAAGCTTTTGTCCCAACTCTTCCCATGCCTTAAAGCACAAGCTCTTAACATGTCCTCCAAAATCTGATTGATCCTCTCGGTTTGTCCATCCGTTTGAGGATGATATGCTGAACTAAAATTCAACCTCGTTCCCAAAGCTTCATGCAGTTTTTTCCAAAATCTGGAGGTAAATTGAGAACCTCTATCCGACACGATCTTCTTCGGGACTCCGCGTCGACACAAAATATGCTCCATGTATATTTTGGCCAATCGTGCAGCTGTATATTTGGTCTTCACAGGGACAAAATGAGCCGACTTGGTTAAGCGATACACAATTACCCAAATTGAGTCATACCCGGACTGAGTACGTGGTAACCCAACTATGAAGTCCATACCAATTTCTTCCCACTTCCATTCCGGAATCTTTAATGGTTGTAATAGTCCAGCTGGCCTTTGATGTTCCGCCTTGACTCGTTGACACACATCACACAATGCCACGCATTCAGCTATGTCCTTTTTCATGCTATCCCACCAATAGCAAGTCTTCAAGTCTTTGTACATCTTTGTACAACCAGGGTGAATCGAGTACGATGAGTCATGTGCCTCCTTTATTATTGTCTCCCAAATATGCTTCTCCTTAGGCATGACAATCCTTTTTCCTAGCCATAAGGTACCATGTTCGTCCGCATCGAACCTGAATTCTCTCCCTTCTTCGGTCCTTTCCTTGATTTCCTTGATCTCTTCATCTGCGGTTTGTGCCTCTTTGATTTCTTACTCCAAGGTTGGGTTTAACTCCATCATCTCCATCTCATTTACAAACCCGAGGTTCAACCGTTCAAACTCCCTACATAACTCAAATGGTAACTCTCGAACCGTGAGTTGGTGACTTACTCCCTTTCTACTCAAAGCATCAGCCACTACATTGGCTTTTCCTGGATGATAGTTGATCCCCAAATCATAATCTTTGATGAGCTCCAACCATCTTCGTTGCCTCAAGTTCAGATCCGTTTGTGTGAAAATATACTTCAAACTCTTATGATCCGTATAAATTTCACACCTATGTCCAAGAATATAGTGCCTCCAAATCTTCAATGCATCCACCACGGCCCCGAGTTCCAAATCGTGCGTGGGGTAATTCTGCTCATGTTTCTTCAATTGTCTTGATGCATAGGCGACCACTTGACCTTCTTGCATCAATACACATCCAAGCCCTTGTCTCGATGCGTCGCAATAAATATCAAAACTCTTGCTCATGTCCGGCAATACCAAAACTGGGGCTGTTGTCAACCTCTTCTTCAACTCCTCAAAACTATTTTGACAAGCTTGAGTCCATTGGAAAGCCTTTCCCTTCATTAGCAACTCCGTCATAGGCTTGGCTATCTTGGAAAAGTCGTTGATGAATCTACGGTAATATCCAGCCATCCCAAGAAAACTCCTTATTTCCTTTACATTTTGCGGCGGTTCCCACTTCAACACGTCTCTCACTTTTCCAGGGTCAACCGATACTCCTCCTCCTGAGATGATATGACCCAAAAACGACACCTCTCTCAACCAAAACTGACACTTGTTGAACTTGGCATACAATCGATGCTCCCTCAATTTCTGCAACGTAAGCCTCAAGTGTTCCTCATGTTCCTTCTCATCCTTCGAGTAGATCATAATGTCATCAATAAACACCACAACGAATCTATCCAAGTACTCCATGAAGACCTTATTCATATGATACATAAAGTAGGCAGGCGCATTTGTCAATCCAAATGACATCACGCTGTACTCATAAGATCCATACAATGTCCTAAAAGTTGTCTTGGGTATGTACGATGGTCTAATCTTCATTTGAAAATATACTGACCTCAAGTCAATCATAGAGAAGACACAAGCACCCTTCATCTGATCAAACAAGTCTTCTATGCGCGACAAGGTGTACTTGTTCTTGATTGTTACCTCGTTGAGAGCTCGGTAATCAACACACATCCTTTGGGTTCCATCCTTCTTGTCCACAAACAGCACGGGCGCTCCCCAAGGTGAAGATCTAGGGCGAATAAAACCCTTCTCTAATTTCTCTTGAATTTGCTTCTTGAGCTCCGCTAATTCCATAGGAGGCATCCTCCGTTGAGACATGGTTCACGTTGCCACCAGCGAAATTCTGCTGTCCACGGTTCCCTTGTGGCTGTCCTCCATTAGGTCTTGGGTTTTGCCTCGGTGCATTGATTCCTTGACCAAGGCCTGACTTAGGACATTGATGCGCAAAGTGTCCAGCTTCTCCACAAGTATAGCACTTCTTAACTCCGCTAGAGTTATTGGGACGAGCTTGGTTTTGAACACTTGCAGCAGGAAAATTAGCACGAGGTGCATAAGGCATTGGAGGCCTAGGTGCTTGCATGACAGGGCGCTGCTGCACAAACTGAGTTGGGCGTGGTGCATAACCAGGGCGCTGAGCAGGAATAGAAGAGCTGTAATAGGGCGCATTGGGTGGTGCAAGGCGAGGGCGCACATTACTTCCATGTTGCTGTCCTTGATATGGCGCCTTTCTCTTATTGTCTTGCTCCATCTCAAGAATCTTGTTTTCAACCACGATTGCTTTGTCCACAAGCTTATGAAAATTGGCATAATCGCAGTTGAGTAGTTGCACTTGGATTTCATTGTTCAAGCCCCTCATGAACAAGTATTGCTTCCGGCTGTCCCGACTAACATCCTCAGGCACATACCTCGAGAGTTGAGTGAATTTATTGAGATATTCACTCACGGTTGATTTCCCTTGCCTCAAATTCTCAAATTCTTGCCTCTTCAAGATCATAACACCCTCGGGCACATAATGAGAACGAAAATTCTCCTTGAATTCGGCCCAAGTAATTCTCTCTTGGTTCTCATGAGCATTGCAATAAGCATCCCACCAATCCGCAACTGCTCCAACTAGTTGATGAGAAGCAAACAAGACCTTCTCCCGGTCACTGCATTGGACAATAGCTAGCTTCTTCTCCATGGACTTGAGCCAATCATCCGCATCCATAGGGTCGGCAGCTTGAGCAAAGGTTGGCGGCCTAGTCCTCATAAACTCTCCCAATCGGTTATGAGGAGGCGGGGGTGGCGGTGGAGGCATGTGGGGCTGATTGTTGATGTTGCCAGCCTGCAACTGTCCTATAGTCTATATCATGGTCTGCATGAGCTGGTTTTGCATAGCCAAAAGCTGCTCAATGTTGATAGCTCCATGAGCAGGTCCTTGCCCATTGTTGTTTTGAGGCACTCCATTGTTCTCCTCCTCATCATTGCCATCCCTGTAGTTGCGAGTCCTCACCATTTGAAGAAAAGCAATAGGTAAGAATTAGAAAGCATTCCCAACTATATGCATCAAGGGATATGAGACTAAACAACTAGCTACACTAGCCTAGGTGGACATGGCAATGCTAAAGCACCCCAAAATCCTCTATTAAGCACACAAGCAAGCAATATATATAGCAAACAGCACTCCAAGCAAAAACACATCGATTCCTGAGTGCTTCTATGTGCTCTAAAGTGTCCATTCTATCTAGGCTGCATCCTACGGTCAATGAATCTCGTAAGAAAAAGAGAATAGAAGGTATACCAGGTGTTTAGAACTCCAATGAATCAAGAAACTTGGAGGTAACACTTGGATCTTGATGATCTAGGGTTGATGATGAACTTGGAGATGAATTGGTGGCGAAGGACGAAACTTGGTGGAGATCTTGATCCTCTTTCGTTTCCTCCTCTTCTTCTTCTTGCTTGGGATCTTCTCCTCCCTCCTTGATGGTGGCTCCCCATGAACTAGGGTTTGGGTGGGTGGAAAAGTGGCAAATAGATGTCAAACCAAGGGGTGGGGTTGTTTATATAGAGGTGGAGGCTAGGGTTAGATGGATTTCGTGTTTGGGATGAGTAGAGGCCGGTTTAGAGTCCCACATGGGCTCTAAAAGAGTTAGGCACGACGCCCCTAGTCCCACTTAACGTGAAACCCAAGAAACAAGTCGTAAAACAAAAGATCAACTCGGAGTCATGAAATATCGAACAAGTCCGGATAGGACCAGACTAGTCCGAAGTCGTCCAGAGAGAAAATCGGACAAGTGTGGCCAAAAATCGTACAAGTCCGACTTTTAACAGAGAGGAAATCGGACTAGTCCGCTGGAACACCAGACTAGTCCATAAAAGTCCAAGGACTTAGCAAATTTTCAAGGATTCTTGGAATATCGGACTAGTCCGCACAAAATCGGACAAGTCCGAAAGTTTCCAGTGCCAAAAATCGGATTAGTCCGCAGCAAAAATCGGACTGGTCCGCACTTTCCTACATTTGAAGTGCGGTTTTGTTCCAAATCAATTTTAAACTCGTTCCTCTTGTTGTGGGTTAATGTTTAAACATGTATATGAGTGTATGTAGGGCATGGTGCATGAAAATGAGGGTGTTACATGACATTAGGAGGTCTTGTGACCGAGTATGCACTACGTGCATACTTGACCTTCTCCTTGTCAAATATGCCACTTTGAGAAGAACGCTTGTCCTTTGTCAAGTTTGGCTTTTCCTTCAAGTTAGTGTCATTTTTGGCACATGTACAAGCAATGACAGTTTCAGATTTTATATGTTGAGAAGGTGAGCTTGAAGAGGGTGAATAACAATTTTGCTTGAGTGACTCAACTTGTACCTCAAGGATCTTGTTAACCTTGGTTAAGTTAGCAAGTTCATCCTTGGTAGCCGCATTTGAGTATTTTAGCTTCAAACAAGCTTCCTTGCTTGAAGCTAACTCAAGTTCTAGTGAATTACTTCACTCCTTTTCAAGCTCAAGGAGCTTTTTTATCTTAAGATATTCTTCCTTTTGGGGATGATCATATCTTCTTGACGGTCAACTAGCTCCTCCTTATCAACAAGCTTATCCATTAGAAATTTCATCTTAGTAGCAATTTTCTTGTCTAAACCCCTAAGCATATCTTCATCATCACTAGAATTATCACTATCACGAGCAAAAGAATGTGAAGAGGAAGATTTAGTTGTTACCTTTCTTTTACCTTCCTTCGCCATTAGACATGTGTTGTCGTTGTCCTTCCACGCGCCCATGATTGGGAAGAGAGTCGATTTCTTAGTAGTCTTTTTGATGGCTATGGTGGCCATCTCCTCTTCTTCTTCGGATGAGGATTCATCATTAGAGTCCCACTCCTTCCCTATATCCGCTTGGCCATATTGCTTCTTCTTCTTGAACATCTTCTTCGGTTGAGGCTTGTTGTCCTTAGTCTTTCTCTTATTTTCCTCATGTGGACAATCAACTATGAAATGGTCTTACTCCCCATAGTTATAGCATGCACCTCATTTTGGGTATTTGTTTGTCCCTCTATCTTCCTTCATTTGAGCTACCATTCTTTCTTCTTCTCATCATTTTCTTGAACTTCTTCATGAACAAGATCATGTCTTCCTCACCGATATCACTGCTTTCATCATCGTTGTTGTCTTCTCCATGAGCTTCTCGAGCTTCTTTTGATGCGGGTTTACAAGTTGACTTCAAAGCAACTCCTTTCTTCTTTGCTGAGATAAGATTGACAATTTCCTTGACATGCTTGACTTGCTTCTCCATCATTTCAAAGTTGATGATCTTGCCAAGAAGTTCGTCCGGGGTCATTTTACGATACCCTAGGCTTTCTCTAATCATAGAGCATAGGGTCACATTACGAGGCATGAATGCTCTGAGAATCAACTTTACGACTTCATGATCATTCCACTTCTTGCTGCCATAAGCTCGAACTTTGTTGATGAGATTTTTGGGTCTATTGTTCATGTCTTGTGGTGATTCATCTTCTTCTATAGCGAATCTTCCCAATTCGCCTTCAATCATCTCGATCTTGGCTTCCCGTACATGGCGATCACATGTTTGTGCGGTTTGTAGTGTGTCCCATTTCTGCTTGGCGATTTCGAGCCCATCCATCTTGGTGAACTCGTCTCTGCTCAGTGATGAAGTAATCACAGCTGCAGCTTGAGCATTCCGATGAATGGCTTGTTCTTGGCTTCGAGTCAGCTCTTCATCATCATTTGGGATATCTATCCCTATACACACTATATGCCAAAGACTTGGGTTAAGTCAGATGAGATGCATTTTCATGTTTTGTCTCCACACTGAATAGTCATTACCATAAAAGTAAGATGCTTTACCTAGAGGAATTGATAAGTAATGACTATTGTTAGAATTCAAACTGTCATAATTAAAAGGATATTGGGAGTAGTCGGTGTGACTACCCCCCTTCTTCTTTTCGTCTTCGATCATCTTCTTCCCTTTTGGGGGAGAGAGCCTTCTTCCGTAGAAGAGCCTTGAGTTGAAGCATTTCCTCGTCATCATCCTCACATTCTTGAATTGCATCGAGGAGCTTCTCCAGCTTTTGTGTCTTTTCATCATCACCCTTCTCGTTGTTGAAGTTCTTGTTTACATCCTTGATGTCAGACATCATCTCTTCGAGCGGTGAGTCTCTTTTGAAGAGTTTGGCTCTGATACCAATTGAATGTATCCTAGAGGGGGGTGAATATGATTTTTGAACTTTTGTCGATCCCTGAAACACTTAACAGATTTATCAAATACAGGTAAACCGGACTAGTCCGGTACTGTGCGGACTAGCCCGGTATGCGTGGACTAGAAAGATCAAGATTGATCGACAAAATCACTTCTAGTACCCTATGCAGCGGAAAGTAATTTGCAACTTGGATGTATTACAACAATGAAACAATGTATGTCAAAGATCAATTTTAATTCCAATGTTTCAACGTGAATTACACAAGATTATGTAAACCCTAGAATGATGAATAATGAAACAAAAGTGTGTGAGACAAGATTTTTATCCCGTGGTTCGATTCCCACAGAGAAAACCTACATCCACGTTGAGGAGTCCACAGAGGATCGGGTCTTCACCAACCCTACCCTCGTCGAATCGCCACAGAGGCCGATTCTCTTCCACTAATCACAAAGGGGGCAAATAACTCGTTCAAGGGGCCTTCTCACAAGTTGAGGGCTCCCCAAGAATTACAATTAAGAACACCACTAAACACACTCGAAAGATATACAATAAACAAAGTGAGTGTGCGAGAGATCAAACCCAAGAACTCAAGATGTGTAGAACAAGTCTCTCCTTTGATCAATTCTAATCCTCAAAGATTTGATCCTTTTAGGGTTAGAATTTGTGGAGAGATGTGTATTTTGGGCTCTTGGGAGGTGTGACGGTGCAGGGAGTCGAGAGTGTTGGTTGTAGGGCCATACACCTCTATTTATACTAGGGTTTCCAAAAGTTATCGTTAGGGTTTGCGATGTCCGGACTAGTCTGTGGTGGACTTCGAACTAGTCCGGTGTGCAGCGTGTGGAAAACCCTAAGTGTTCAAAGATATCGGACTTTTCCGTAAATGTGCGGACTAGTCCGATCTGGGCACTGGAAGTGTCTGGACTAGTCCGGCACATATCGGCCTAGTCTGATGTGGTGAACCTCGTGTAGAATTGAGGAAAAGTACGCACTTGGAGGGCTTGTCCGATCTTAGTCAGAGAGTTTTCAAACTAGTCCGATGGATATCAGACTTGTCCGGTGTTGTGAAAAATTGTGGGGCTAAGGACAAGTCCAGACTTGGAGGACTTTTCTGATTTTAGTCAGAGGATTATCGGACTAGTACGATGGATATCGTACTTGTCCGTTTTTGTGCAGATGTGAAGTGCTGAGGACTAGTCCGCCCTATGGGGGACTAGTCTGATCTTAGTCAGAGAGATATCGGTCTAGTCCGGTAGACATCAAACTAGTCCAGATATGCAGATTTGTGTGTAGTGAGTGAGATCTCTTTTGCTTGAGCTCTTGGGGTGTATTTCTCCAACACACTCCACACAAAATAAACTATTCATTTCATCTCTTGAGCTCTTTTCCTTTTGATTCCTCACTCTCCTTTCTTTTTGAGATTTCCTCCTAATTTTTTTAAAACATGCGCTCATCTCAACAATTTTGTTAGGATCTCATTTGTTTGTCATAAATCAACCAAAACCCACAAAGGATGCCTAGATGCACTTACATCAGCACCACAGAGTTGGTGATCTCAGCAGCCCCACAATTGTGGGGCCCGCCGAGGTTCCTGTGCTTCGCTGGGGACCTCAGATCACCCAGTGTCCAAGATCCAGAAGCTCAGGAGAGTCCAGATGCGTGGATCACGGAGATCCGAGACTATTTGAAGGACAACATCCTCCCGAAGGATCACGTATCCATTGAGAGGATCGTGAGGATGGCGAAACACTACATGCTGATAGAAGGTGACCTCTGCCGGCGTGGCGCCAACGACGTACTGCTACGGTGCATAACTCAGGATGAAGGTTGCCACTTGCTCGTAGAGATCCAGGAAGGAGAGTGCGGGAATCATGCAGCTTCCCGCACGCTGGTTGGCAAAGCCTTCCGGCATGGCTTCTACCGCCCAACAGCACTACAAGACGTTGTCAAGCTGGTCAAGAGATGCAAGGCGTGCCAAGTCCACGCCGAGAAAATTCACACTCCACCGCAGACATTGCAGATGATCCCGCCCTCCTGGCCGTTCGCGGTCTGGGGGCTGGATATCCTAGGACCCTTCCCTAGAGCAGTCAGAGGGTACCAGTTCCTCTACGTTGTTGTAGACAAGTGCGCCAAGTGGCCGGAGGTAGCCCCAGTGATCAACATCAACAAGGAGTCTACAGTCAAGTTCATCAAGTCGATTGTCTGCAGGTTTGGGGTCCCAAACAGGATCATCACCGACAACTGGACCCAGTTCACTAGTACAGCATTCCAAGACTACTGCGAAGACCTCGGCATCCAAGTTTTTTATGTATTCGTGGCTCATCCAAAGAGCAACAGTCAAGTTGAAAGGGCCAACGCTTAGATCCTCAGTGGCCTCAAGACACGCACGTATGAAAGCTTGGATAAGCATGGTGCCAAGTGGGTCGACCAACTCCCCTGTGCGCTATGGGCAAGCCGGACATCACCCAGCCGCACCACTGCAGAAACACCTTTCTTCCTGGTGTGTGGGGCCAAGGTCGTCCTCCTCCCCAGACATCGCAGTGGGCTCGTTCCGAGTTCGAGCTTTCGATGAAGCCTCACAGGACCAGCTCCAAAGAGAAGATGTTGACCTCGTCGATGCAGCAAGGTGGCACACCACCATCTGAAATGCACGTTACCGAAACACGCTCAGGCGCTACCAGGAGTGGTTCGTGCGGAGTACAGAACTCCAGACGGGTGACCTGGTGTTGCGGCGTATACTTTCTTGAGAAGGGTTGCACAAACTCTCCCCCAGCTGGGAGGGTCCCTTCCGAGTGACACAAGTATCCCGCCCCGGGTGTGTCCGCTTGCCCACAAAAGAAGGAGAGCCCCTCCTCAACCCTTGGAACATAGAACACCTCTGTAAGTTCTATCCCTAAGCATAATAGTAAGACAGTGTAGGGTGTCATGGTGCCAAGGAATGACACTTACGACAACCAATCTCTGGGGGGGGGGGGGGCGAGTGACAGGTCCAAAGCGTGCAGCCTGCTTAGCCTGGTCTTGTACCCTAAGCGTGCACGCTTTGCCTCCTAGTGCTACGACTAAGTATTGAGGGCCAAGACGCTCACACCCTGAGTAAGGTGGGAGCCAGATCCCGGGTGCTAACGCACTGAATTACCCAAACCCTGCGTACCAGCCCAAGATTGTAAGACATGACAAAACTAAAGAATAGGAAAAGATCACCAACAAGCAAAAAATATGCACCCATGTTATGTGTGCAGGACATACAAAGCATGTTATGATGGTGGGCAACGCCAGAGCACCCAACTCCGACACCTCCCAAGGGGCATGCCGTCGACTTCTTAACAATGATGGAGGGCAACGCCGGAGCACCCAGCTCCGCTACCTCCTAGGGGGCCTGCCATCGACGAATATACAATGATGGTGGGTGACGCCGGAGCATCCAGCTCCGACATCACCCAAGGGGTCTGCTGTCGATGTCCCGCTCTTGTTACTAACAAGGTTCTCTTGTGGTATCCTGTACACCAGGGGCCTGCCGTCAACGCATTTACGACAATGGTGGGCGACGCCGAAGCAGCCAGCTCCGGCACCTCCCAAGTGGCTTGCAGTCAACGTATCTACGACGATGGTGGGCGACGTCGGGGCAGCTAGCTCCGGCATCACCCAAGGGGTCTGTCGTCGACGTATCTATGACGATGGAGGGCGACATCAGAGTAGCAAGCTCCGGCACCCCCCAGGGGGCCTACCATCGACGCTTCTACGAAGATGGTGGACGATGCAGGAGCATCCAGCTCCGGCACCACCCAAGGGGCCCACCCTCAATGTCTCAGCACGACAACGACAGCAACAAGCGTGGATAAGTGAGTAACTCTCCTGCCTCGCTCTTGTAGCTAACAGGATTCTCTTGTGATAACCTGTACACCAGGGGCCTATCGTCGACGCTTCTGCGAAGATGGTGGACGACGCCAGAGCATCCATCTTTGGCACCACCCAAGGGCCCGCCGTCGACATCTCAACACAACAACGATAGCAACAAGCGCAGATAAGGGCCTACCGTCGATGTCTCTGTGAAGGTGGTGGAAGACACTGGAGCATCCAGCTCTGCTACGACGATGGTGGGCGACACCAGAGCAGCCAACTCCAGCACCTCCCAAGGAGCCTGCCGTCAACGTCTCTACGAAGATGGTGGGCAATGTCGGAGCAGTCGGCTCCGGCACCTCCCAAGGGGCCTGTAGTCGACATTTCTACGACGATGGTGGGAGACGCCAGAGTAGCCAGCTTCGGTACCTTGCAAGGGGCCTGCCATCGACGTATATACAAATGATGGTGAGAGACGCCAGAGTAGACAACTTCAACACCACCCAGGGGGGCGCCATTGACGTTCCCACAGCGACGATGAGCGATGCCGGAGCAGATAGCTCCGGCACCACCCAGGGGGCCCGCCGTCGAAGTTTCTACAATGATGGTGGTCGTTGATAGAGCGCCCAACTCCGGTACCACCCAAGGGGCCTGCCGTTGACGTCCCTACTCAGACAAAGCTATGCGTCATCAGCCCTACTAAAGCCATCCATTCAAACTCCATCCCTCCACTATGGGTCCATTGAAGACATCCTGCGATCAAGTGGTAGGTGTATCTAGCCACCTGGCCACATCTACCAAGGGACCTCTAAGGGGATTTCATAGGCAGGATGTCAACTGTCGACAACTCGGCTATGGCAAATGTGCGATCGTAGGTCCCTCAAAAGCTAACAACATAATCAAAAGCTCTTCAAGACCTTACACAGAGAAGGACTTGGGGCAACAATTTGAGAAGCACAAGACAAGCCAACAAGCAAAACAACATGGATTCAAATTCATTAACAATTATATATACAAAGGAGTCGTCCCCAGTTACAAAAACACTCTGCTTTGGTGTCGCCGGTCTCAACTCCGCTGGAACAAAGAAGCCACCTGCTTGTCAAGGTCCTGGACTTCGGCTCTTGCCTCCTCCTCTCGCTCATCAAGGGAGCCTTTTTCCACTGACTCCAGCGGGATCGTCGGGTACCAGCTTCGGAAGCATACCAAGACATGGGAGGTCATCAGCTTAGCTAGATCCCTTCCTTCGACCTCGAGCCACCTTGCGAGGACAGTGTTGACCGACCCCAATGACAAGCAAAGGGAGTCCAAGGTGGGGAGCAGCTGGGCCACCCCCTGAGATGGCTTCCCGCGCGGCACGGGACCAAGGTCGAGGGGTTCCAATACCACCCCGAAACAGGACAGGAAGTCCCGGATCCCTTGAGCTTTGGTCGCGCGGGAGGCCTGGAGGCCTTCCACCTCTCTTCGTACAGCTTCGTCCCGGTCGGCGAGCTCCCAAGCACGACGCTCCAGATCATCCTCCCAACGCTTGATGGTGAGCTTCGAGTCCTGCATAGCCCGTCGCTTCTCCTCTAGCACGCTGAGGCTCCGGGAGACCTCCTCCTTCTTCACCGCCAAGTCCCGTTCCTCATCAGCAATGACAACTTCGCGATGGACCAACTCCAGCTGCTGATCCTCGCACAACTTCAAACGGACATCGACAATGGCATGGGCCTTCAAGGCCTTCACCTCGAGCTCCTTGTTCTTGGCGTCGACCAGTTTCACCAAGCGTCGCTCCTCCGCAAGATGATCCCACTCTTGGGCGAAAGCAGCCCACGTCTGTCACAAGACGGACTGGGCCGCGGCAACAACATCAGTGAGAGGGATCTGTATGACTATCGCCATGGACGGCTGCCTCTCCACCCCTTCTGCTGACTCCGCGGCAGATACCAGGGCCTGGGCACCAGATGTCTCCCCGGCTTGAGCTCCAGGAACCACCGCGTTGCTGCCCAACACTAAAGTCTCCTCCTCCGCTGAAAGGGCATCGCCGACTGCTGGTGGCGAGTCGCCATCTTGCGCGCCAATGACATCAGGCGCCGGTGACGCATCAACGACGATCGGGTCAGCTTCGCATAGGGAAGCCGCCATGACCAAGGTAGTCGCCTCCTCATCTGGCACCTCCTCGCCTGGCACCACCTCTGCCCCATCTGACTCGACGGACGGGGGTGCAGAGACGTCGACATCATCAAAGGTCGGCGCACCTTCAGGCGCAATATGCGGTGTAGCAGATCCTGTTCTAGCTCTGGGAAGCGTGGGACTCACCAAGCCCACCCTGGGCAGCACCAAGGGCACTATGTCAGCCGACCACGCCCTGAAAAGCAAAAACCAACTTCGTTAGAGCGGAAAAACAATGAAATAATCGCGGAGGGAGAAACTACAACTTACCGATGGGTCGGTCTGATCCAAAGACCCTGGCCTCCCAGCTCGCATGGTGAATTGAGACCCTTGGACCCGATGCTGAGGCTGGTGCCACAGTCTCCGACACCAGCTCCGGGATGGCTTGCGTTGACATGGCCAACGGCACAGACTCTTCTGTGCCTCCTCCAGAACCAGTGCTGCCACTGGAATTAGAAATCAAGTCGACGACGGGAGCTTCGGCCGCTCCGACTCCATCGCGAGGAGAGATTGGGGTACCGTACCCCCCACCACCACGTCAGCTTCCACTTCTTTGGCGCACTGGTGGAGGAACTCGCGGCCTGAGGGTGGGAACGCTTTCCCGACGCTGAAACTAGTGCTGGCTGGTTGTGCACCACCCTGACAGAGGATGTTGGGGGCCCTACCTCCACCATTTTCGAAGAACAGGAGGAAGAACCCGACCTTGGTTGCGTCATGGCGTGGCACCGCGCCAGGACCACCGAAGCCCCAGACGTCTCGTCGGGGTGCATGCAGGTAACGAACACGTTGACCGCCGACATCAAGCTCAGCAATTCGTCCCTCAAGCCGGGGGTCATGAAGAGCGACTGACAGTTATCTTGGATGGATACATGCTCATCGTGGACCGTGTCGCAGGTCAACGCCTTCAACAACCCCTCCAACATCTCGGGGGTTGGGTCGTCCAGAGCCAGCTGGCACCGATCATAGGTACTAGTGTAGTGCAAGGCCCTGTCGGTACCCTGTGTACCGGATACCCTTTGGGACTACAAAGAGCTCAAAGGAACTTCGCCTGTCTGAGTTGAAGACCTCTGAAGGCCCCATGTGTCATACGGAACTGGACCTGCCTCCCTTCTATGGTTAGTCCTAGTGCTGCCACGTGTATCATAAAACCGGAGCTACATTCCTTATCTGAGAAAGCTCCGAGCTAAATACTTGTGCGGCACCCCTGGACCTAACCCCCGACAAAGGAAAGCTCTAGTACCGACACGTGTACAACAGCACCGGACCTACCTGTCCCAGATGGTAAGCTCCGAAGCTGCCACACGTCCAACCGCTGGACCTTCAACCTCAACAAGCAGACTGGTGGACCTCCAACGGCCCGGACCTTCAAGGAACAATAAAGACCTCAAGACCCGATTAAGTGTCATTAATGCTACGATCGAAGGGCCCTTAATACTAGTAACACCACTGTCAAGGCGTGTTACCACGCTATTAAGGGTGATTAAGCACATTAATTGTGTATTAAGCATCAGTAATCGCTGGGGCCAAATGTCGGGCCAGGCTAACGATGTAATGACCAGTCCTTGTACTATAAAAGGACTGGTCGAGCGATACACAGGAGAGACTTCCACACACGCCCACAGACGCGCTCAAGGCACTCTAGTCCCTGACACTCTAGTGCTCAGATGCTCAATACAAAAGCAACACGCCCGTGGAGTAGGGTATTACGCTCAAGCGGCCCGAACCACGTAAACCCTTGTGTTAATTCATCATCTTGTTCTGAATCTCTATGCGCCCACATACGAACTACAAACTCCGCGGGCTGCCAACGGTAGTACTGAGAGAATTGCCAGAATCACACTTCGACAGTTGGCGCGCCAGGTAGGGTGGGGGGCAAGATTCAAACATGTTGAACTCTGCTGCTGGATCGTCCAACGGTAACCATGGTGCGCAACCTGCTGGAGGCAACCCCTCCAACATGCAGTAGCCAGCAGGTGCCGTGGCTCCAGCAGGAGTCATGCCACCGCTGCCACCATCTGCTCCTGTGAATCAAGCTAGACGTCAAGATGGGGTGTCTGCGTCGGTCACTGCATCGGCGAACAACAACCCTGAACACATGATTAATGTCGTGTGTGCTCTTCTCCAACGTCCACCGCCTCCAGGAGCACCCCAGGGTGCGATGGAGCAGTGGAGAGCTGATGTGGAACATCTGGTTGTAGCAGGAGCCGATGGCATCAGCAACCAAGGTCCTCTCCCCTCAGGGTGGGCCCCATCGCAGCATCGGACCGTGTTGGGTAGACTTGGTCCGCACGCTTCACAGCACAGGAGGTGTGCTGCATCTCAACAGGCGACGTCGCTGCCTTCCGGGGCGCGACGTACCCACACCATAACCAGGCTTTCGACTCATGTCTTCGGGCAGAGCTCGATCGCCGTTACCGTTAACAGGATGGCCGCGTCCACATCGAGCGTGCTCGCGAGGGGCGAGAGGCTCGGGACAGTCCTGTTCCCGAGGGAGTAGGCGGAGGCTGTTCTGCCCTGGCCATGCACCTACGCATGGTCAGATGGCCGCAGAAGTTCCGGCCTCATTTGCTAGAGAAATTTGATGGGACTGTCAATCCCGCCGAATTTCTCAATATCTACTCCACCGCTATCCTTGCGGCTGGAGGCAATGAGGCCGTGATGGCCAACTATTTCCATGTGGCTTTAACTGGGACCGCCAGGTCCGGGTTCATGAGCCTTCCGCCCGAATTCATCAATAGTTGGGCAGAACTGTGCCAACAGTTCACCGCTAATTTCTGGAGTTCATACACCCGACCAGGCACCGAACTGAACCTTTTTGCTGTCAAGCAAAACGGGGGAGAGTCCCTGCGATCCTTCATCCAGAGGTTCTCCCAGGTACGAAATACCATTCCTTTTATCTCAAGCGCTTCTGTTATTGTGGCGTTCATATAGGGCGTACGAGACAAGAAGATATTGGAGAAGCTGGCAACCAAGGAAGTCACCAGCGTCACGAAACTCTTCAGCTTGGCAGACAAGTGTGCCAAAGCTGCGGAGGGCCGTGAAATGCACTCCCAATCACCTCCGAAGGACAACAAAAAGTCCTCCAAGGGTGAAGCCGCTACCTCCGGGAGTGGCAAGAAGAAGAAAAAGTCCAACGGCAAGAAGAAGCCGTCGGCCAGCACACCCACTGTCGCTGCTGCCGCAGCTCCGGGTGGCCGGGGGTGACACCTCGAGAAATGACCTCAGTCGTTGTCTGAAGACGGTGGCAGCTCCAAGATGTGGTGTCCGATACACAAGACGAACAGCCACAACCTGGAAGGCTGCCGAGAGGTCCAGAACCTCGCCGAGCGCTACAACAAGCGTCGGGAAGAAGTTCCTTTCTGTCAAAGGGAAGGAAAACAAAAAGTCAACAAAGCTCCAGCTAAAGAGGAGTTAGGCTTTCAGGACCCCAAGAAGGTCTTGAAGGCTGTTTACACCTCCGTTGATGACGACTTTGACATCTCTGACAATGAGCGTCGGAAGACCATGAACACCATCTTTGGTGGTTCGTGGGACATCACCTCCCGCCGTGTCCTCAAGACCAAGCGGCGGGACATGGCCTCAGTAGCTCCCATCGCCAGGGCGGAGCCACACCGGAAGTGGATGGACAAAGCTTCTTGGATTCTTGGTGAACCACCGAGGAATAGAAGCGAATCCGGCAAAGATTAAGGCTATTGAAGACATGCGGCCACCAGCTCGCATCAAGGATGTCCAGAAGCTGACTGGATGTCTAGCAGCTCTTAGCTGGTTCATCTCAAGACTGGCGGAACGGGCGCTACCCTTCTTCAAATTATTGAGGAAGTTCGAACCATTCCAATGGTCTAAAGAAGCAGAAAAGGCTTTCCAAGAGTTGAAGCAGCTCCTCACCACCCTACCAACATTGGTAGCTTCGAATCCTGGTGAGCCACTTCTGCTTTACATTTCGGCAACTGACAAAGTTGTCAGCATGGTCCTGGTTACGGAAAGACCAGAACCATCTCTAGTTCAAGAAGCCAGACCCCTCCGGGAGGGTCCGGAGCTACCTGAAGGCGAGTCTGGGTCCCAGCCCCCAGACTAGTATCCTCAAGGCAAGACACCGGAGGATCAACCTCCTTCAAATGAAGGAGTTACTGTTGCTGAACAAGAAGATCCAAACCCCTCCGGGAAGGTTCGAGTCACTTCAGAAGAAGCTCTGGGTTCTTCAAGCAAGAACCTGGAGGTCCCCAGAGAAGGTTCGGACCCCTCCGGGAGGGTCCGGTTGATGAGGAGGAAGCTCTGGGCCCCTCTGGGAGGGTCCGGACAGTCCAACGCCCAGTGTACTTCATCAGTGAAGTACTCCATGACGCCAAGACTCGGTATTTAGAGGTTCATAAGCTGCTCTACGCAGTTCTTATTGCCTCTAGGAAGCTTCGACACTACTTCCAAGCTCACAAGATTTTAGTGGTAACCTCTTATCCACTGCGCGCAATCTTGCATAACCCCAATTCTACTGGGAACATTGCAAAGTGGGCAGCAGAATTGGCCGAATTCGATCCTGAAATCGTCCCAAGACAAGCAACCAAGAGTCAAGCATTGGCGGACTTCATGGTGGAATGGACCCCCTCTCCATCAAATCCTGGGGGCCCCAGTGAGCAGAAGCCGGAACCCAAGGTTCCGGTCTTCACTGAGCTTCACTTGACTCTCTACTTCGATGTCTCCATGCAGAAGCAGGGGGTCGGAGCTGGAGTCCTTCTCCTCACTCCGACCGGGGAGAAGGTCAAATACATGGTTCACCATGACTTCAAGGCGACCAACAACATGGTGGAGTATGAAGCACTAATCTATGGACTCAAGGTGGCACTATCATATGGTGTCAAGTAGCTGTTGGTAAAGGGTGATTCTGAAAGTTGCCTGGAGGGGGGGGGGGGTGAAAAGGCTAATCGACCTTAAATGAGTTAATAAAACGAGATCAGCACTTAGGGGGCGGACTAGTCCGGTCTAGGGGCGGACTAGTTCGGTCCACCTGTAGAGAAAACCTAAGAAGGGTTTCTAACAAGTTTTAGTTGGATTTTTGTGATGCAAAATGTGTTAGAATGATTCAGTGAACCTTAATAAGTTATATAGCAAGTATGAAGCTAAGGATCACAGCGAAATGAAGACGATGAGTGAAAGACAATAAATCTAACCCTAGAAGCGATATGCGATAAATGAAAGTGAAGTACACTAGGGACATAAGGATTTTATCCAGAGGTTCGATCCCACACAAGGATCTACGTCCCCGTTGAGGAGTCCACGAAGGACTGGGTTCAACAACCCTTCCCTCACCAAGTTTACCACAAGGGCCTAACTTGGTTCTCCACTATCACAAGGGTGAATACAAGATTCGTTGGGGCTTCTCACAATCTAAGGCTCCCACCACAAATATGATCACAAATCCCAAAGAACGACTCAACCCACAGATCACAAAGATTCAGCAAGTGCAAGAGATCAAACCAAGAGCCTAGAGCGGTGTTCTTCCTCTTCTTCACCTCACCAAACCCTAATCCACACAAGAATTAGTTTTAGAGGGAAGGTAGGCAAGAAGGAGGCTTTTGAAGGCTCAAAGTTTGTTGTGGCGGCACTAGGGTTTCAAAGTTTTCAAGAGTTGGTTCAAATGAACCCAGGGGTCCTCTATTTATAGAGGTTTCCAGCCCATACTACTGACCTCAGCAGATGGGCGGACTAGTCCGGCCTGAGGCCCGGACTAGTCCGGCTTTTGGGACCACTGACGTCCCTGACAACTCCACACTGTGCGACAATCGTCACACTACCCGCCAAACTTCAAATTCAAACAGTCACTTCATAACGGACTAGCCCGGTCCAAACCAGACTAGTCCGATCTCACACATAACCTTTTGTTTTGTGTGAAAACGGACTAGTCTGGAGACCACGGACTAGTCCGGCCTCCCATACTTAGTCGCTGAATCACCTAATTCTCACCAATCCGAACTAGTCCAGCCCCCAGGGAGGAATAGTCCGATCTCAGTCAGGACCTCTTGGTCCGGACTAAAACGGACAAGTCTGGGGTTTTGGGACTTAGTCCCGAAAACCCACTCCATGACTACCCTGGACTAGTCCGAAGTCAGTCAGACCCTTCTGGTCCGCCTGAAAATGGACTAGTCTGGCCAGGAGCGGACTAGTACGGCCACTAGCACAGACTAGTCCGGCCACTCCTACCAGACTACTCTAATACTATTCTCTCAATAGGTTTTGATCTCTAAACCGCTTTGAGCTCCCAACTTGATCTCAATGAACTTTACGCACACATCCTCATAAATATATAGCTAGTCTAAACTCGACACGCTAGAAACCCTAGTTTCTTCTTTTCGAGTCGACACCGCTGTTTTCACCCTTTTCCTTTTTGAGGGTTTGTGTTTCCACTTGAGTCCATACCTGTGCTTAAGATCACTGAGCTCATTAGTTACTTAATTGTCGTCATCAATCATCCAAAACCCACGGGGATCCTAGATGTACTTTCAATCTCCCCCTTTTGTGATTGATGACAACACATTAAGTCTTCAACATATAAGAGTATGAAATTTGGTTTTCATAACGTTCGGGTGTATGAGTGACTCCCCCTCAATGAATGCATCATAAAGAGAAGATTGAGGAAGTCCTTCATACACACACACACACACACGTCATGGTGGGGTGCCTACGTGTTGTGCTCAACATTTGTGACAATACATATTAAATATGAATATGATCAAAAGTTAGACATTCAAAGCATCATATTGATATTAACCAACCAAAACATAGTATTGCACAATTTTAAACATTTGAATGACATAAATATTACATTAAGAAGTGCAACATGTCCAAGGATTAAACAAAATAAGGTGCTACCCCTTCTAACTCCCATCTAACTCTCCCCCTTTGACATCAAGACACCAAAAAGGAAAAGAAGAGGGGAACTACGAGACCTATCGACTAGTCGTCGTCCTCCTCCTCGTCCGCCGCCTCATCACTGTCTGAGGCCTTCGGATCCTCATAGTCCTCATCGTCGTCGTTGGAGACCCATGCCGAGGGAGCCACCCGGGAAGAGCTCCCGTCCTCATGAAACTTGGCGAGATCGTCGGCGGTGAAGTTGGGGAACGGAGTGATCTCGCCATCGCTCTCCTCCGGAGGTGACATGGGGACCTCAAGCTTGTCGCACACGGCCTTGAGGTACTTCTCCTGACGCTTGTGTGCCCTCTGATTGCGGACTTCTTGCTTCCGGCAGGAGGTGAAGATGGCCTTGAAGTACTTGAAGAAAGCACTCATCGACTGAGGCGGAGGTGGAGATGGAGGTGCCACGGGGCGAGGTGCTTGCATCCCCGGATGAGAGGGAGGCTCCGCATTCTTCCGGCACGGAGGAGGCGACACAAAAGGTGGCGTCTGTGGATGAAGCGGGCGATGAGTCACATCCTTGACAAAGGTCAAGCCCGACACCTTCTCGATGAGACACATGATGTAGGGTGCATACCCACAAGCACGACTAGGGGTATGCGATATGTTGAAGATATCGTCGAAGATGTAGTCGACAAGATTGAACTTCTCATCACCATCAATAAGAAGGAGCAGGTGCCTTTGGCTTCCTTGGATCACCCCTGCATCACCATCCTTGGGTGCTATGGTCCTCCTCGGAATCCTGTTCAGGATGCTATAGAAGGGCTTGATGTTGCGAGCAAGCCCAGCATCATAGGGAACATGACTGGGATACATATAGACCAACTCATCTTTGTCTACAGCCTTGAGGTTAGAAATAATGATCTCATGATCCAAATGGGCCTCAAGTCCGAGAATCTTGGCAAACTCCGCAAAGGTGACTGAGTACTGCTCCCCATGAGTCATCCAAATGATCCGTCTATCACCTTGAGTGGTGAAGTAGATGGTAGAGTAAAACTGTAGGATGACCTCAACATTCTAGTTATACTTGAATCCCATTATGTCCTTGAGCTCATGACGCTCAGTAGCCTCAATGACCGCATCAAAAGCAGAGTGTTGCTTCTGGTCCATATAGTCCCAGTCAACCCATTGAGCTTCAATTACTGGCTTCTTCATCGTATGGTAGACCAGCCGGTAATAGTCACAATGAAAGTCACACCTAAACCTTGGGTCAACGGTGCTCCTTTCATACTTGTAGACTCTTTCAGTTCGCAATTTCCTTGCCTTGTCCGCTCCTTTCCCATGGAAGACATTTGCAGCCAACTCACGCTGCCGATTAGGATTCCTTTCAGGAGTGTGTACTTCCAAGGGACCAATGGGTTTGGCCTGCCCCTTCTCCTTTATGACCACACCCTTGGCCTTCTTAGCCGGAACCTTTACAGAGGGCTTCTTTTTCTTGGGCTCTGCAGGAGTCGAGTCCTTGCCCTTCTTCGGATCTCTCTTGATCCGGCGTTCAACAACTTCCTCTTGGGCTTGCTCCTTAGCCCTTTCCTTCTCTCCCATTGTCACTAGCCTTTTCCACTTAGAAACTTGTGTTGCGGCAGCCTGAGAGTTATGAGCCTCTCGCTCCTCTCGCTTCTTCTTTCGGAGCTCCTTGCGGGACTCCTCTATGGCACATGCCAATGCTTCATCTTCATTGTTGGCCATAGCTGCGAGAGCATGCAGTTGCTTGGTTGCTTTTCCTTTCTCTCGCTGCTCGAGGTGCTTCTTAGCAGCCTCAACCTCTGCTCGTGCCCGTTCCTCACCAAGGCGAAGCTGCTCAGCCTCCCACTCAAGGTCAGTGGGGGGAGAAGCGGATCGGCGAGAAGCTGCCATTGCTGTTGAAACAGGAGGAATGCATAAGATAGAAGGTCAAGAAGGTGGAATAGTGCGAAAGAAATCACGAGAAACAGTCAAAGTTTGAGTTTGTCCTGTGTAAACTGGACTTGTCCGCTCCAGGGGCGGACTAGTCCGCCGGGCAGACTAGTCCGCCTGGCACCGGACTAGTCTGGGTTGCACAGGATAAACCCTAACCCTAACTGTTTTTCAAGAAATCGTTGAATCAAGTCGCAATACTTCTAGGCTATGATCACAAGGGTACTAGAAACAACCTTAATGAAGAGGCATCTATCAAAAACTTTATGAATCAAGAATGAGGAAAGTTTTTGAAAAGAGAGGAATACCTCTTCAAATCTTGACAAATCGATAAGATCGGGGATGGATCATGTCGGGAATGATTGGGAAAGGTCTCCCTCACCTCCAAAGGGTCCAATGCACGGATTGGAATCAGTTTTTGGTGGAGAATCGCCCAAAAGGGGAGATTTTCGAGCGTGAGGGAGAGAGGGAGGCAAGTGTGAGGGAGAGGAGGGGTCGGGCCGCCTCCTGGGGGTTTAAGTCCCCAGGGGCCGGACTAGTCCGGTCAGCGGACCAGACCCGGACCAGACCGAATCCGGACTTGTCCGGCCATAGGGCGGACTAGTCCGGTCCTAAAAGGCTGAAAACATATATATTTGAGTTTTAGCCACTATAGTGGATCCTTTTGGACATATTGCCACAACAAAACTTTATGAATATGGTCAGTAAGCAATCAACAATCAAACTATGACCATAACTCACAAAGTCAATAGTTTTTCAAATATTTTGAAGAAAATCGGGATAGAGATGAATTTTTCAAACACATGCGTTCTTTTGAATAAGGTGCAAAGTAAACATTCAGATGTGCATGTTTCAAGCCACATTTCGAGAATCTAAGATATTGAGCTCACTCCTAAGCTCACAAAAGCGCTTCTCATCTAGGGGCTTGGTGAATATATCGGCTAGTTGGTTCTCGGTTCTTACATGGGAAATCACTATATCCCCCTTCAAGGAATGATCTCTCAAGAAGTGGTGCCTAATATCGATGTGCTTTGTCCTCGAATGCTCAACCGGGCTATTTTGATGGCGCTCTCATTGTCACATAGGAGTGGAATATGGCGCAAATTTATACCATAATCCCTTAGAGTTTGTTGCATCCAAAGAAGTTGTGCACAACAAGTTCCGGCTGTGACATACTCCGCTTTGGCTGTACAAAGAGCAATGGAGTTTTGTTTCTTGGAGGACCAAGACACTAAGGATCTACCCAAGAATTGACATGTCCCAAATGTGCTCTTTCTATCAACTTTGCACCCCGCATAATCCGCATCAGAGTAGCCAATAAGGTTAAACTTGGATCCTTTGGGGTACCAAAGTCCTAGGATAGGTGTGTGAACTAAATATCTAAGAATTATCTTAATGGCAGTCAAATGACATACCTTAGGTGCAGCTTGAAAACATGCACACATACACACACTAAGCATAATATCGGGTCTAGATGCACAAAGATATAACAAAGAACCAATCATGGAACGATATACCTTTTGGTCCACACTTGGACCATCTTCGTTGAGGTCTAGATGTCCATTAGTCACCATTGGAGTCTTGATGGGTTTGGCCTTGTCCATGTCAAACTCCTTTAATATATCTTGAGTGTACTTTGTTTGACTTATGAACGTGCCTTCTTTGAGTTGCTTGACTTGGAAACCTAAGAAGAACTTCAACACCCCCATCATGAACATCTCAAATCTCTCTGTCATTATCTTATAAAACTCATCACAAAACACTTTGTTAGTAGAACCAAATATTATTTCATCAACATATATTTGGCACACAAAGAGATCATCATTAAAGTGCTTTGTAAAGAGAGTATAGTCAGATTTTCCTATCTTAAAACCATTTTGAATCAAAAGTCTCTAAGGCACTCATACCAAGCTCTAGGAGCTTGTTTGAGGCCATAGAGAGCCTTACATAATTTGAAGACATGATTTGGGAAGTCTTGGTCTTCAAAACCTGGTGGTTGCTCCATATAGACTTCCTCCTTGATTGGACCATTTAGGAACGCACTCTTGACATCCATTTGGTAGAGCTTAAAGTCATGGTGAGTAGCAAATGCAAGTAATATACAAATTGACTCTAGCCTAGCTACGAGAGCAAAGATTTCATCAAAATCCAAACCTTCGACTTGTGAGTACCCCTTGGCCACAAGTCGTTCCTTGTTCCTTGTCACCACGCCATGCTCATCTTTCTTGTTGCGGAACACCCACTTGGTGCCCACAACATTTGCTTGTGGACGCTTGACAAGCTCCCAAACTTTGTTCCTCTCAAAGTTGTTGAGCTCCTCTTGCATGGCCACCACCCAATCCGGGTCTCTCAATGTGTCTTCAACTTTATGAGGCTCCAAAGAAGAGACAAAGGAGTAATGTTCACAAAAGTTAGCAACACGAGAACAAGTGGTTACCCCTTTTGTAATGTCTCCTAGGATGTTGTCAACGGGGTGATCCCGTTGAACGCTTTGATGCACACGAGGATGTGGAGGTTGAACTCTTGAGTCATCATCATACCCTTCTTCTTCTTGGTCTCCCCCTTGATGTATGCTTCCCTTCGGACTTTCGTCTTCTTGATCATGTTGAGGTGCCACTTGTCCATCTTCAACCTGGTCACGTGGGGGATGACTTGCATCATCTTGTGGTTGATAACTTGAGTTTTGAGGTTGTTCTTGTGGACGAATATCTCCAAGTGCCATCCTTCTAAGAGCTTCTTGTGGAGAGTCTTCTTGATCTAACACACTTTGATCAACTTGCTCCACTTGGGAGCCATTAGTTTCATCAAACACCACGTCGTGTGCTATTTGAACAACCCCGGAGGATTTGTTGAAGACACGGTAGGCGTGGGTGTTTAAATCATAACCAAGCAAGAAACCTTCATCGGACTTTGAGGCGAACTTCGAAGTCCTAGGCTTCTTGTTGAGAATATAGCATTTGCTCCCAAAGACACGAAAGTAAGAGACATTAGGTTTCTTACCAACTAGAAGCTCGTAGGGGGTCTTCTTGAGGAGGCGGTGGAGGTACAATCGGTTGACGGCGTGGCAAGCGGTGTTAACCGCCTCTGCCCAAAACCGTTTTGATGTCTTGTACTAATCAAGCATCGTCCTTGATATCTCGATGAGTGTCCTATTCTTCTGTTCCGCCACCCCATTTTTTTGAGGGGAGTAGGGGGCTGAAAATTCATGTTTGATGCCCTCCTCATTCAAGAACTCTTCCACTTGAGTGTTCTTGAACTCGGTGCCGTTGTCGCTTCTCATAGCCTTAATTCTTGAGGTGAACTCATTTTGAGCTCTCCTCAAGAACCTATTGAGGACACCGTGAGTCTCACCCTTATCATGTAAGAAAAATACCCAAGTGAAACGAGAAAAATCATCAACAATAACAAGACCATATTTGTTACCGCCAATGCTAATGTAGGTTATCGGCCCGAAAAGGTCCATGTGTAGCAGTTCCAAAGGCCTTGTCATCGTCATGATATTCTTGGATGGGTGTTGATCTCCTACTTGCTTCCCCGCTTGGCAAGCGCTACATGGCCTATCTTTTTCAAACACAACATCCTTCAAGCCATAGATGTGTCGCCCTTAAGAAGCTTTTGTAGGTTCCTCATCCCAACATGGGCTAGCCTTCTATGCCAAAGCCATACCATGTTGTTTTTTGCCATTAAGAATGTGTCAAGTTGGGCTTTATCCGTGGTAAAATCCACAAGATAAAGCTTTCCTTTGAGCACACCCTTAAAAGCGATTGAGTCATCACTTCTCCTAAGGACACTCACACCCTCATTAGTAAAAACACAATTATAACCTTTGTCACATAGTTGTGATATAGACAATAAGTTATAGTCTAAAGAATCAACATGCAAAATGTGAGAAAGAGTATGTTGGGGATAAATAGCAATTTTATCGGAGCCAAGGATTTTCCCTTGGCTATTGTCCCCAAAGAAGATCCCTTCACTTGGATGATCGTTTTCTTCATACTCCACGAACATCTTTCTCTCTCTGGTCATGTGGTTGGTGCATCCACTATCGAGCACCCATTTGGATCCACCGGAGGAGTATGCCTACAAAACAAGATTATGCCTTTCTTTTAAGTACCCAAGCGGAGTTGGGTCCTTTGACGTTAGTGGTGAGGCACTTGGGCACCCACACGCAAGGCTTGGGGCTCTTGCGGAGTGGCCCAACATACTTAGCAAAGACTTTGCCATACTTGTCCCTCATTAGAACATAAGATGAATCAAAATCATGAAAGAGAGGATGTGGTTCAGTTTTAGGAATATTGTTGCCAGTTGGAATGTTCTTCCCAATTTTAGTTGCAGATATGCTTCCCTTGACAAAGACAATCAATTCTTTGCCATATTTGGAGATTTTAGCATTTTGCTTTCCGCCTCCAGTATAACCAAGACCATCTTTGACATAGGGAGATCTTGTGTTGGTGTATGCACTTCGTGCATACGCCACCTTCTCTTTGTCAAAGATGCCACCCTTAGGTGCTTGTTTGTCTTGAGTCAACTTAAGCTCATCTTTTAATTTAAGAATCAAGTTAGAACATTTGCAAGTGGAGATTGTTTCGGATGCAACCTTTGAGGAGGGTGAGGTTTTGGAGGAAGAGGCTACATTAGTCTTGAGGGACTCAACTTGAGTTTCAAGGATCTTGTTAACTTTTGACAAGTTGCCAAGTTCGTCCTTGAGCTCAATGGTTGTCTCCTCAAGACTTGAGCATGTTTTCTTGCTTAGAGCAAGTTCATGCTCTAATGCCTTGCTCTTCTCTCTCTCAAGCTCAATAAGCTCTTGAAATCTCTCCTTTTCATGGATAAGCATGTCCTCTTGCCTATGTATGAGCTCCTCCTTCTCAAATATTTCATCCGAGAGCAATTTCATTCTACACAAAGTGCTCTTACTTATATCCTTAAACATGTGTTCATTTTCACTAGCACTATCAAATTCATCATGAGAGGATATGGAGGAGGATGAGCGAGAAGTAAGCTTTCTCCTTTCTTCTTTTGCCATGAGGCAAGTTGGCTTGTGGTCGTTGAGGTTGGGGAAAAGCTTGCTTCCCTTGGAGCTTCTCCCGATGGCTATGGTTGCCACCTTCTCCTCGTCTTGGGAGGAGTACTCATCATTGGAGTCTCATTCCTTGCCCAAGTGAGCATGACCGGAGGGCCTCTTCTTCTCGAAGAACTTCTTTTCTTTAGGCTTGCCCTCCTTCTTCTTCTTGCCCTCCTCATGTGGGCAATCCACAATGAAGTGCTCGTACTCGCCACAATTGTAGCAAGCTCTCTTTGTTTTGGGCTTTGCTTTTTCCTTGCCCTTGCTCTCGTGGTTGTATCCTCCTTTCCTTCTTATCATCATCCTCTGGAACTTGTTGATGAAGAGGGCCTCTTCCTCATCGGTGTCGAGACTCTCCTCATCATCTTCTTTTTGCTCTTTTGAGGAGGATGTCGCTTTGAGTGCAACATCCTTCTTCTTCGAGGCGGTGAACCTTTGGAGGTCATTGTAGAAGAGCGCCTCCTTCTCCATGATCTCGTGGTTGATGATCCTTCCTAGGACCTCCTCCGGGGTCATTTGAGCAAACCCCGGGCTTTCTCGTATCATGGAGCAAAGAGAGACGTTTCTAGGCATGAATGCCTGAATCATCCTCTTCACCACCTTGTGGTCCGTCCACTTGGTGCATCCATAAGATCTACTCTTGTTGATGAGCAGATTTAGGCGGTTGTACATCTCCTGGGGAGATTCACCATCCATAATGGCGAACCTCCTGAGCTCTCCTTCAATAATCTCAATCTTCGCTTCCTTCACGACTCGGTTGCCTTCATGAGCCGTCTTGAGGGTGTCCCAAATATCCTTGGCCACCTCAAGTCCATCTACTCGGTTGAACTCATCTCTTGAGAGAGATGAGATGATCACTCCGGTTGCTTGGGCATTGCGGTGAAGGAGCACGGCTTGCTCCAGAGTGATGTATTCCTCATTCTTTGGGATGTGCACTCCGGTCAACACAATTTGCCACAATGAAGGGTTGAGTGACACGAGATGGATCTTCATGTTGTGCTTCCACATCCCGTAGTCAGTTCCATCGAATTGGGGAGGCTTCCCAAATGGGATGGAAATGTAGTGGTTGTTGGAGACAAGGCGTTCATAGTTGTAGCCTTGTTGGTTATAGTGGGTCATGCCACCCATTGTAGAGGTTGAAGTGTCAACCTTTGGAATCTTCAACGTCTCTCGAAGTTTCGCCTTGAGCTGGCGAGTCTCTTCGTCATCCATCGATTTGTCTTGGTAGACAATCATCTCCTCTTCGGTTGCTTGTACCTCATTGGTTGAGACTTCGTCATACCCCACTCCAGCCATCTTCTCTCCGAGTTGTTAGACTCTGTATGAGAGTCCTTGCTCTGATACCGATTGAAAGTTGCCTAGAGGGGGGTGAATAGGCTAATCGACCTGAAATGACTTAATAAAACGAGATCAACACTTAGCGGGCGGACTAGTCCGGTCTAGGGGCGGACTAGTCCGGTCCACCTGCAGAGAAAACCTAAAAAGGGTTTCTAACAAGTTTTAGTTGGATTTTCGCGATGCAAAATGTGTTAGAATGATTCAGTGAACCTTAACAAGTTATAAAGCAAGTATAAAACTAAGGATCACAACGAAATGAAGACGATGAGTGAAAGACAATAAAGTTAACCCTAGAAGCGATATGCGATAAATGAAAGTGAAGTACACTAGGGACATACGGATTTTATAACGGGGTTCAATCCCACACAAGGATCTACGTCCCCGTTGAGGAGTCCACAAAGGACCGGGTTCGACAACCCTTCCCTCACCAAGTTTACCACAAGGGCCTAACTTGGTTCTCCACTATCACAAGGATGAATACAAGATTCGTTGGGGCTTCTCACAATATGAGGCTCCCACCACAAATATGATCACAAATCACAAAGAATGACTCAAGCCATAGATCACAAAGATTCAACAAGTGCAAGAGATCAAACCGAGAACCTAGAGTGGTGTTCTACCTCTTCTTCACCTCACCAAACCCTAATCCACACAAGAATTAGTTTTAGAGGGAAGGTAGGAAAGAAGGAGGCTTTTGAAGGCTCAAAGTTTGCTGTGGCGGCACTAGGGTTTCAAAGTTTTCAAGAGTTGGTTCAAATGAACCCATGGGTCCTCTATTTATATAGGTTCCCAGCCCATACTGCTGACCTCAGCAGATGGGCGGACTAGTCCGACCTGAGGCCCGAACTAGTCCGGCCTTTGGGACCACTGACGTCCCTAACAACTGCCACACTGCGCGGCAATCGTCACGCTACCCGTCAAACTTCAAATTCAAATGGTCACTTCTGTAAGGATCGAAGAGCACGTGAAAAGCTACCAGAGGGGGGTGAATGGTAGATTTAAAAATCTTACGCAGCGGAAACAATTAAACCCCAACCCCTTCGGCAGAAAAACGATATGTTAAAGAAATCATGTGTGAGACAAATCTAAACGTGTTTCATCGTGAAAAAAGTGATAGATATCATAGAGAATCAAGTCACGAATACAATACAACAAGAAGCACTCAAATCCGTCGAGAAAAACTCAAGTTATGATCGAAAGATCAAACAAAGGTCAATCTGCCGAACCCGAGAAAAACAGTTCTGAAACGCTGCAAAGAAACTCGTGTAGATCCGAAACCACAAACACAATGACCGTGAAATTTTTACAGATGATAGATAATCAAGTTTTGAAGACAACTCAAAAAGAATCACGTCAATTGGATCTATAAAACTAGAGTTATGATAAAACCACCAACGAAAGGTAGTGCTGTCCAGAAACTCGACGAGTAAAACTTGTCTGAAACAAGTCGGACGAACAAGGCACAAAAGTTCCTTCAAACTACAGATTTTATTCAATAGAACACAAGAGTAACATCCCCAAAGTCGTGCACCACGAGATCTTGGCTCCCTTGCTTATATAACCAGCTCGAAAGCCAACTCAACTCAGATCAGGAACCTAATCCTACTCAGTTTACGAATCGTAACTTTCCATAACTGCTTAGGATTCTTCTATACGCAGATAGAAGCAATCTTAAGACTTCCAAACACCTTAGGAACGTATCCCACATTCCTAAACAACTAAAATTCGTGACCCACATGAAATCCTATCATAACTAACTCAAATCTTTCCATATTTGAGTCAAACCCGACTCAGCCGCAGCCTGAGTCCATAACCTAGTCGGTTGGTCCTTTCCGACCAATTCTTTACGTCCACATCTCTTCATCACGCCTCGGAACCATGTAGCCACATCCATGCACTCCTTGCACACGTGCAAACATCTTCCAATGACGTTCACGATACCTTCACATGCATTGTTCTTGATTCAATCATGCTGCGCAACCTCCTGATCAGCTCAACCACAATTCCTCTTGAACTTGGTTGTTGGAACCTCATCTCCTCCCTGAGACTAGTCCAATGGATCCCATCACCAGCCATGTCTTGAACTCAAGCAACACCTGCACATGAATAAAAAACCAATCCATACGAGCCCAAGTCCTCGACTTGACTCAAGTTAGTTCTGAACACAACACCTTATGTGAGCACCTCACATAAGCATGTTGCAAAACCACAGTAACACGATATTATCCATATCAACCAAAACGCACCAAAAACTTAGCAAATGAATACTAAGAAATCTTTACAACAATATAAAGCAAGTACGAAACATTGCAAATGAAAAGCAGAAGCACTGCGGTCAAGTTCCGGACCTTGCCATAGCAACCCGGACCTTGAGCCGGAGCTAACAAAAGCTAGTAGAACCTACTGCCAGAGCTTACCAAAACTAGCACAACCAAGCTCCCGCTGGAGCTTGCAAAACTAGTTGTATCTTAGCAAAAATATGCCGAAGCTATCAAAAACATGTCAGAGCTATCAAAGACATGCCGGAGCTAAAGACAAAACTTCACCGGAGCTGTCCAAAGCTAGTCGGACCTTGCTGTAGCTCGGAGCTAGAGTTGGACTTTGATAAAAAGGTGTTTTGGTGATATTAAAAACTTTTATCATCAAAGCAAGTGTATTGACTACGAGCCAATGTATTCAGCACACATAGGTCTTACAATCTCCCCCTTGATGAATGCATTGGCAACACCATTTAAAATCCGAACATTGGCTTATTCACATAAAAGTTTTGAAGGTAATTTCTACCCATTTGTAAATCAAAAGTAAAATGAGAATAAAATCCAAAAATTATCCCATATTATCTCTCCCCCTTTATTATCTCTCCTTATGCACATATTCTCTTTCTCTTCATGCTTATCTCTCCCCCTTTGACAATGTATTCAGCAAGTCATGAGCATATAAACAAATTATCTATCCCCCTTTATTTGTTATGAGCATATTCATATACATATAAACAAAGCTCATCCAAGTCATACTATCAAGTACCTTACATTATCACATCAATGAAATACATAAAGTAGTGTAAGCCATGCTAGAGATCAAATGTAATTTTCAATTTAAGTAAGTCATGATCTCACAAACTTAACTATTTCAAAACCTAAAATCATGACACTAGTTGCTGGATTTTATTATTTTTCAAAGCATAAATTTAGATCATATGATATTTGCAAGAGATTATATGCGCATCTGCCTTATTCTAACCAACCAAGCCAAGCCAATGTCATTTGACAATTAGAAGCTTAAGGACATGGTTTTAGTCATACACAACTTCTTCCAAGTTCATATCTAATTGCAATGATAAGCCATCTCAAAAGAAGAAGTGCGATGCATGCATATTCTCTTGATCTTTTCTCAATTTATATTTGTTCATAAAAACTCAACATGTGAGTTGATTACTTGATTAATTCTTAATGATTAAAAGAAAATGTGAACATGTAACAAGTTCAAAATAGCAAGAAAGTTCGACCATGACCAGTTTCAGTGTGAGTAATTATTCCAATTACTAGACATGGCAAAAACTACAAAATGTATAACACGAGTAATGTAGTAAGAACCTTCAGCATGTAAAAGGAATCACAAAGTCATATATGTATGAAATACTATGCTCATATTATTTTAATTTCAGGTTCACACATAGACTTCCCAAGTTTCAAAACTCCACCTCAATTTAAGCCATGAGGATGCATAACCCCTATTTCACTACGAATGTAACAAAAACGAGTGAAATCCAAAGATTTTGTAAAAATATCAGCCAATTGTTGTTCGGTATCTACATGGTGAAACACAATTATCTCGGAGAAAGTGATACCTAATGTCAATGTGCTTAGTTCTAGAATGTTGCGCGGGGTTTTTAGCAATGCAAATGGCACTAGTGTTATCACAGAATAGTGGAACACTATCTAGATCAACCCCATAGTCCTTAAGTGTTTGAACAATCCAAAGAATTTGTGAGCAAGCACTAGTAGCAGCTATATATTCAGATTCGGCTGTGGATTGTGCAACTGAATTTTGTTTTCTAGAGGACCAAGCAACAAGAGAATTACCAAGAAAATGACAAGCACCGGAAGTACTTTTCCTATCAATCCTACAACCCCCAAAATCAGCATCCAAAAAAGCTTTCAAAGTAACGGTTGAGGAAGAAGGAAGAAAAATTCCAAATTCTTGAGTTCCATGTAAGTACCTGAGAATCCTTTTGATGGCTTGACGATGTGAAGCATGTGGGGAAGCTTGAAACCGTGCACAAAGACATACACTAAATTGGATGTCTGGTCTTGATGCCGTGAGGTACAAAAGTGATCCGATCATGCTTCTATATTCTTTTTGATCCACGGGTTCACCATCTTCATCAAGTTCAAGTGTTGTTGCTGTTCCCATTGGTGTCCGAAGAGGCTTGCTTTTGTCCATGTTGAAGCGCCTTAGGAGGTCTTTTGTATACTTCATTTGATGCACAAAGGTACCCTCCTTGGTTTGCTTGATTTGCAGCCTCAAAAAGTAAGTGATTTCACCCATCATACTTATTTCAAATTCAGAACTCATCATTGTTGAAAACTTGGACACAAGATCATGAGAAGCACAACCAAAGATAATATCATCCACACACACTTGAACGAATAATGAGTCATTGCCATGTTTAAGCACAAAAAGAGTTTTATCAACCTTGCCCATGGTAAGCCCCTTTTCAAGTAAGAATGTTTTTAACCTATCATACCGTGCTCTAGGGGCTTGTTTGAGACCGTATAAGGCTTTGGACAGTTTGTAAACATGATTAGGAAAATCTGGATTTTCAAAATTCGGTAGTTGTTTGACATAAACCTCCTCATCTATGTAGCCATTAAGAAAAGCACTTTTAACATCCATTTTATATAGCTTAAAACCTTTAGATGCTGCAAAAGCTAACAAAATTCTTATGGCTTCTAATCTAGCAACGGGAGCAAAAGTTTCATCAAAATCTAGACCTTCAACTTGAGTGAAACCTTGAGCAACCAACCTAGCATTATTCCTAACCACAACCCCATCCTCACTTTGTTTATTTTTAAATACCCATTTAGTTCCAATTAAAGTGTGACCTTGAGGTGGAGGTACAAGTTTCCAAACATTATTTCTTTCAAAATTTTCTAACTCTTCTTGCATGGCAATAATCCAAGATTCATTAGTGAGTGCATTTGATATATCTTTGGGTTCAAAAGAAGCAACAAAAGCAGAATGAGCATGAGAGATTGGATCACAAAACCTGGACCATGTAACTCGTTCGTGCAAGCTTCCAATAATTTGTTGTGGAGGATGAATTTTGAGAACCCGGAGGGGAGTGGACACTTCACAAGCTTCTTCTTATTCATGTTCATCACAAATCAATGAGATTGTGACTTGAGGAGGATCTGGACCAGCAATGGTGGTCGTCAGTGCTGGCTATGGATCAACATCAGGAGCTCGAACAATGTCATTAGCTGCTGAATTTTTGGGCAGCAGTTCCACCTCTTCCTCATCTTCAACAAAAATGCTCTCTCCCTGCGGATATGGATCTGGACCTGCAATGTTTGAACTAGTACCTGGGATAGATTTATCAAAAGACACTTCACAAGTCTCCACAATTTTGTTAGTGTCAAGTAAAAGCACACGATAGCCTCTAGTATGAGATGGATAACCAAGAAACATGCCATCAATGGATCGAGGTTCAAATTTATCAAGATTACCATGTTTATTAACAAAGCATTTGCAACCAAAGACCCTAAAGTGCGTAACACTAGGCCTATGTCCCAACCGGAGCTCATATGATGTTTTACCTAGCTTAGCATGCAAGAAAACACGATTTGAGACATAACAAGCGGTTGCTAACGCATCAGCCCAAAATTTCCTAGGAGTTTGATATTCATCAAGCATAGTCCTAGCCATCTCAACTAAGGTTCTGTTCTTTCTTTCTACAACACCATTTTGTTGAGGTACATATGGTGAAGACAATTGATGATCTATTCCATTTTTAGCACAAAAGTGATCAAAAGATAGATTTTTAAATTCAGTTCCGTTATCACTTCTAATTGCCTTTAAAGATCTTGGGTGATCAATTGATAATCTAAGAAATAAAGTCCTAAAGTGACTAAAAGCTTCATTCTTAGACAACATAAAGTAAACCCAAGAGTATCTAAAATAATCATCAACAATAACAAGAACATACCATTTACCTCCAAAGGATTGAACACGTGAAGGTCCTATGATGTCAAGGTGCAAAAGTTGACCCGATTCAGTTGTCGTGATAATTGTGAGAGGAGTATGTGAACCTGCAACCATCTTAGCATGTCTACAAGAAGAGCACACAATTTCTTTGTCCCCTTTAAGCTTAGGCAGCCCACGTATGCGATCAAGAGCACTAACACACGTTAGGTGATCAAAGCCTACGTGACCAAGTCTACGATGCCAAAAATATAGGTCCTTTGAATCATTAGCAACTAGACACCTATGCTTAGAGGAAGACATAACAAAATCAGCTTTAAAAACTCTTCCAAATCGAGACATGTTAAAAACAAGCTCACTATTTGAACTTACAACTTTGCAGCAGTTTTTATTGAAAATAATTTCCAGATCTAGCAATTGTGAAACAGAAAGCAAGTTGTATTTCAAATTTTTGACAAGTGCCACATCCTTCAAAGTGTAGTGATCATTTACTCTAACCGAACCCTTAGCAATTATAGGAGTTGAAGAATTATCGGCAAAAGTAACATTCTCTACACATGACACAAAAGAGAGGGAGGAGAACCAATTTTTGTTACTGGTCATGGGGCGTGAGCAATCTGAATCCACAATCCAAATGTTCTCCTTCCTCAAGCATGTAACCTCTTCATTGTCGCTGTTGTGTTCTACCTCCTCCATACTTGATCTTGACTTGCCCACCATGAAGCACAAGTTTGCCAAATCATCTTCATCTTCATCACTTCCAATGTCCACGTCGCTTGAGCCAAGTTCCTGGAGTGCTGAGATAAAACTGTTCACCAGTTGGTGACCTGTAAAGCCCTTCTTTTTCTTCTTATCGTTTGTTGAGGAGTGCTTTATCCTTGATTGTTTTTCTTCCCGGGAGGTAGGACCTGAAAGGTTAGGACAATCTGTATGAAAGTGTCCTGTCTTACCACATTTGAAGCATCGTTGAGGTCCGGAGCTTCCTCTCCTTCTAGTTCTCACATTTTGCAATGCTTTTGAGAACCTCGTAGAGAGAAGTGCTAGCTCCTCCTCTGGAAACTCCTCAATCTGTTCAAGGGTTAGAGAGGACAACAAAGCAAGTGTACTACAAGATGAAGATTGGCCGGAGCTAGGCATATCATGTTGAGAAACAAAAGCAATAGACTTGTTGGGGTTCTTACGTGATATTATGTCAATTTCATGAGTTTTTAGCTTGGAATATAGCACATCTAAAGTAAGTGTACTCATGACAGTAGATTCATGAATAGATGTGACTTTCATCTCCCAAATTGACATATCTAATGCACTTAGCAATTGCCTAGCATTTTCAGCATCTGAAAAATTTACATTCACGCTATGCAAGCTACTAAGAATTTTATTAAAGCGAGCAATGAGGTCATCAATGGACTCACCGGGTTGCATCTCGAAGCGCATGTATTCTTTCTTGAACATGTCCTGTCTTACATCCTTTATCGTGTTGGATCCTTCGTGGTAGTCACAACGTACTTTCCACATATTGTATGCAGATCGGAGGTGCGCAACACGGTCAAAGTCGCTTTGAGTTAATCCTTGTATGATCAAGTTTCGAGCCTTGTTGTTGTTGTCGACATCTCTCAGATTTGTAGCTGTAACTTGATCGTTTGATGGCACTTCGTAAGGCTTGTATACCTTCTCCCATATTGCAAAGCCTTGTGCCTAAATGAAAGCCTCCATGCGTGCCTTCCAAACTTCAAAATCAATACTAGCAAACACACAAGGTTTGGCGGAGTACTTCTCCATGATGATTAGTCAAAAACACGTGCAAATCACAAAGATTAGAGCACTGTGGCTCTGATACCAATTGTAGGATTGAAGAGCACATGAAAAGCTACTAGAGGGGGGGTGAATGGTAGATGTAAAAATCTTACGCAGCGGAAACAATTAAACCCCAACCCCTTCGGCAGAAAAAACGATCTGTTAAAGAAATTGTGTGTGAGACTAATATAAACGTGTTTCATCGTGACAAAAGTGATAGATATCATAGAGAATCAAGTCACGAAGACAATACAACAAGAAGCACTCAAATCCGTCGAGAAAAACTCAAGTTATGATCGAAAGATCAAACAAAGGTCAATCTGCCCTACCCGAGAAAAAAGTTCTGGAATGCTGCAAAGAAACTCGTGTAGATCAGAAACCACAAATCCAATGACCCTGAAATTTTTACAGATGATAGATAATCAAGTTGTGAAGACAAATAAAAAAGAATCACGTCAATTGGATCTGTAAAACTCGAGTTATGATAAAATCACCAACGAAAGGTAGTGCTGTCCAGAAACTCGACGAGTAAAACTTGTCTGAAACAAGTCGGACGAACAAGGCACAAAAGTTCCTTCAAACTACGAATTTTATTCAATAGAACACAAGAGGAACAGCCCCAAAGTCGTGCACCACGAGCTCTGGGCTCCCTTGCTTATATAACCAGCTCGAAAGCCAACTCAACTCAGATCAGGAACCTAATCCTACTCTGTTCACAAATCGTAACTTTCCATAACTGCTTAGGATTCTTCTATACGCAGATAGAAGCAATCTTAAGACTTCCAAACACCTTAGGAACGTATCCCACATTCCTAAACTGTGACACCCTCATTTTCAAGCATCATGCCCTACATACACTCATATACATGTTTAACATTAACCCACAACAAGAGGAACGAGTTTAAAATTGATTTGGAGCATTTAAAATTGATTTGGAACAAAACCGAACTTAAACTGCAGGAAAGTGCGGACTAGTCCGATTTTACTGAGGACTAGTCTGATTTCTCTCTGACTAAAAATAGACTTGTCCGTTTTTGCTGCGGACTAGTCCGATTTTGGCTTTGGAAACTTTCGGACTTGTCCGATTTTGTGCGGACTAGTCCGATATTCCAAGAATCCTTGAAAAATTGCTAAGTCCTTGGACTTTTCCGGACTAGTACGGTGTTCCAGTGGACTTGTCCGATTCCCTCTCTGTTTAATGTCGGACTTGTCCGATTTTTTGCCAGACTTGTCCGATTTTCTCTCTGGACAACTTCGGACTAGTCCGGTCCTTTCCGGACTTGTCCAATGTTTCGCGACTCTGAGTTGATCTTTTGTTTTATGACTTATTTCTTGGGTTTCACGTTAAGTGGGCCTAGGGATGTCATGCCTAACTCTTTTACAGCTCATGTGCGACTCTAAACCGGCCTCTACTCATCCCAAACTCGAAATCCATCTAACCCTAGCCTCCACCTCTATATAAACAACCACACCCCTTGGTTTGACATCTAATTGCCCCTTTTTGTAACACCCTAAATTTTCCCATCCTGCATTGCATACATGATCATGCATTAAACATTAGTAGGATAAAAGAAAAATAATAAAACATAAGAGATGGAGCATATATATATAAATGTATGCAGCAAAAGAAGAAAAAAAATAATAATTATAGCCTAAAACTTGTAATAGGGAATAAGTATAAAAATAATAATAAAAAAATATATATAAAAGTATATATATAAATAATATATAACAATATATAGAAATAGATGAAATATTAATATTAATAATATATGTTATAAAAATAAAAAAATAATAAATAATAAATATATAATATGAATAATAACATATATATAAAAAAGTAAATGAATAAAATAAATAAGATAAATAAATAATGTAAAAATAATAATAATAAATAAATAAAGAAAAAAAACAGTAATATGTTTCAAAAAAAAATCCCCGCCAGCCAGCGGCCGAGCCGCCAGCCGGCCACGCCCGCACGCGAGGCGCCGGGCCCCGCCCACGTGCCGCACCGCGCCGACCGGCCTGGCGCGACCCCACCCCCACGGCGCGCTCGCCCCGAGCCGGCCGCTCGCCCGCGCCCCGATGCCGCCGTACGCGCCCGCCCCGGGGGCCCCACCCGCCGCCTGCCCCCCCCCCCCCCCCCCCCCTGACCGCGCCGCCTGCCGCTGCAGCGTGCAGCGCGCTGCGCCCGGGCCCCAGTTCCCCCCCCCCCCCCCCCCTGACGCGACGCGCACCCGGTCGCGTGCCGCCTGCGCCCGGGCCCCGCCGACCGAGCCGCCTCCGAAAATTTTTCCCCTAACCGCCCCGATTCTCCCGCCCGGATACGACTCCCTCCCGCGTCCGACTCCCCTGCCGCGAATCCCGCCCCGTACCGAGTCGGTACCAAGGCCGTACCCTAGCCTCGCCCCTATAAAAAGCCCTAGCCTCTGTAGGTTTTCTCGATTACAGAAACGCAGCCGCCGGAAGCCACGGAAAAAGGGTCCAGAGGCTGCGCCAGGGGAGAAAAGGAAGAAAAAAAGAGGGGAAGAAGAGGAAGAAAAAGAAGAGAGTACCACCGTCCACCGGAGATCGTCGCCGTCGTCGTGCCGCCGAGGGACTGCTGTGCCATCCACTTCGTCTACGCGTCGCATTTGTTCCGCGACCGTCAAGCCGTCAGATCTACGGTAGGATTTGTTCCCGATGCGAATTTTAGTGACCGTATTAGATCTAATATACGTAAATTTATTTTAGTTGCACTATAATTTTATTTTCAGCAGCATTAATTCACCCTAAAACCCCCGTAAACCCGTATGAACACGTATGAACTAGTTGCATCTAATTAATAAACAACCGTAGTTAATTAATTATGGTACTTTGCATGCATGCATATCATCGCATGTTGATTAATGCGTGTGCATCATGTTGAATTGTATGTATTTTCTTGTATGTATGATCACGAGTAGAGGGAAGTGCTCAAGGGGTCGTGTACGAGGATTTCCAGAACCAAGAATTCGAAGCGCTTGTGCAACCCTATCCGCCGGAGCAAGGCAAGTGTCCTTGAAGCATATTGATCCTGTTTTAAATAAATGTTTTGTTTGTAAAACTACATGCTGTGTCAATTTGATGGGAATCCTATGGTAGGAAGTTTACTAGATTTGTTTGACCACCCTTGTCACCTGGAATTTATGGTAGAGAGTTGGGAAGGGTTTTTACCTTTTTGCTTCGCTTAATTAATTGGGATGGAAAAACCAACACTACACCTTTAATTATGTATTAATGATATTCTGGTTAATGTGAACTGGTCGATACGGTATGGTAGTGGGTGATCTAAGTAAGCCTGGTATGTGGATGGGTTGGTTGTTATGGTGGTTTGCTTGCTTTAGATCTAAGTACCGATTCATGCGAGAATAAGCCAGGACTACAGTGCCACCACGAGGCCAAGTATGGGTGCGGCGTAGCTGATTAATTAGGGTTTTGCTAGTGCTGTTTGGACCATTGTGGATGCTCGGGGAAGGGGTAGTCGGATTGGGTTTGTTGATGATTGGTGGGACTACCCTAGGATCCGAATGGCTCAAGAGGGGCCCTTGGTTGAAGATGTGCTCAGTGGGAGACATCGCCACCGGTGAAACCTCAGTGGGGTCTGAATAGGCTAGTAATCCCTTTGTAAAGGGTATTTTGTGATCTCTTGGCCATACACCAAAGGAAGTGTAATTGGCATAAGGGAGGTTCTTTAGTCGCCGACGGGTGATGAAATCACGAACACGTGGGTAAAGTGGTACAAACTCTGCAGAGTTAATTAAAACTATCATGATAGCCGTGCTCCCGGTTAAGAGCGCCTGGATGACCTACATGATTAGAGTTGGAAATTGGGATTGGGGTATGGTTATGGGTTGGTAATGGTTCTGGTTTATGGATTATGGTCATGGGTATGAATTTGAGTTATGGCAATCGGACATGAATAATGATGATGTTGGCAATAATTGGATATGGTTTATATTATGTTAATATGATGGTTAGAATGGGATTTGTTTCACATAGACATAGTATAATGCTTTTCAAATGTTTTACTGTACTTTTCAACACTTAGCCATTATTATTGTCGTCATTTGAATCAGCCACATGTCATACTTTCCACACTTGCTGAGTACGACATGTACTCACTCATGCAATCCCCCACCCAACAGTTGCAGGTCAGAATTGTGAGTTTAATGGCGATAATGTGGAGATCTAGGCCGTGTCTACCGTCAGCTTTGCCTGTGGTGTTGCATGGAGCTGCGCTATCCCTTTTGCTTAGTTTGCTTAGTTGCTTATTAGTTTATATCCGCTGCATTAGTTGAACTTATCATTAACATTTATTAGAGTTTGTATTCGATGATATAATGAATTATGTAATAAGAGTACTTATTTAATAATTTGAGCTGCGGTAATTATCTGTTTATCATTTGTGAATCACTCGTGTATGTGTGTTGAACATACTGGGCACACATATGCGTTAGCTTGGTTCAATTTTCGGAACCGGGCGTCACAGATTGGTATCAGAGCCACAGGTTGACCGTAGGATGCAGCCTAGATAGAGTGGACACTTTAGAGCACATAGGAGCACTCAGAAATCGATGTGTTTTTGTTGGTGTGCTGTTTGATATATATATTGGTTGCTTGTGTGCTTAATAGAGGATTTTGGGATGCTTTAGCATTGCCATGTCCACCCAGGCTAGTATAGCTAGTTGGTTAGCTTCATATCCCTTGATGCATATAGTTGGGGACGTTTCTAAATTCTTACCTATTGCTTTTCTCTAGATGGTGAGGACTCGCAACCAGAGGGATGCTAATGATGAGGAGGAGAACCATGGAGTACCTCAGAACAACAACGGACAAGGACCTGCTCATGGAGCCATCAATATCGAGCAGCTACTAGCTATGCAAAACTAGCTCATGCAGACCATGATACAAACAATGGGACAGCTGCAGGCTGGTAATATCAACAATCAGCCACACATGCCTCCACCGCCACCCCCGCCTCCTCATAATCGATTGGGAGAGTTCATGAGGACTAGGCCGCCAACCTTTGCTCAAGCTGCTGACCCTATGGATGCGGATGATTGGCTCAAGTCCGTGGAGAAGAAACTTGCTATTGTCCAATGTAGTGACCGGGAGAAGGTCCTATTTGCTTCTCATCAACTCGTTGGAGCAGCCGCCGATTGGTGGGATTCACTATGCAATGCTCATGAAAATCAAGAGAGGATCACCTGGGCGGAATTCAAAGAGAGTTTCCGTTCTCATTACGTGCCGGAAGGTGTTATGCTCTTGAAGAGGCAAGAATTTGAGAATTTAAGGCAAGGAAGATCAAGCGTGAGTGAATATCTCAATAAATTCACTCAACTCTCAAGGTATGCGCCTGAGGATGTTAGTCGGGACAGCCGGAAGCAATACTTGTTCATAAGAGGCTTGAACAATGAGATCCAAGTACAACTACTCAACTGTGACTATGCCAATTTTCAGAAGCTTGTGGACAAAGCAATTGTAGTTGAGAACAAAATCCGTGAGATGGAGCAAGAAATCAAGAGGAAGGTGCCGTATCAAGGACAGCAACAAGGAAGTAATGTGCGCCCTCGCCTTGCACCACCAAATGCGCCTCATTACAGCTCCACTATTCCTGCTCAGCGCCCTGATTTTGCACCATGCCCAACTCAGTTTGTGCAGCAGCGCCCTGTTATGCAAGCAATGCCTTATGCGCCTCGTGCTGATTTTCCTGGAACCAATGCTCAAAACCAAGCTCGTCCCAATAATTCCGGTGGAGTCAAGAGGTGCTATACTTGTGGAGAAGCTGGACACTTTGCGAATCAATGCCCTAAGTCAGGCCTTGGTCAAAGAAGCAATGCGCCGAGGCAAAACCTAAGACCGAATGGAGGACAGCCACAAGGAAGCCGTGGACAGCAGAATTTTGCTCGCGGCAACGTGAACCATGTCTCTACGGAGGATGTTCAACAAGCGGATGACGTGGTCATTGGTATGTTTCTTGCTAACTCCAACTCCGCGACTATGTTATCTGATTCTGAAGCATCGCATTGATTCATTGCATCAAAGTATGTTGCCAATTATAGTTTGCCTATCTCTCATATGAAGTCTACTCTATTGGTTAAGTCTCCTGGAGGAGAGATGAGGACAAATATAGTATGTCCAAAAGTAAGCCTTAAAATAAGGGGGGTAGACTTCTCCGCCAACCTCATTGTTTTGGATTCACCAGAAATAAGAGGATCCGTTGGTGCAAGTGCAATGGAAACACCATACGGAAACCGAAGCTACAGGGGAACGTGAAGAAGACCTGAAGGCAGAATTCCCTCACCTTTTCTCCACGCTATCGAATCTCGAGGGCGAGATTCACTTAAGGGGGGTAGAATTGTAACACCCTAAATTTTCCCATCCTGCATTGCATACATGATCATGCATTAAACATTAGTAGGATAAAAGAAAAATAATAAAACATAAGAGATGGAGCATATATATATATATAAATGTATGCAGTAAAAGAAGAAAAAAAATAATAATTATAGCCTAAAACATGTAATAGGGAATAAGTATAAAAATAATAATAAAAATATATATAAAAGTATATATATAAATAATATATAACAATATATAGAAATAGATGAAATATTAATATTAATAATATATGTTATAAAAATAAAAAAATAATAAATAATAAATATATAATATGAATAATAGCATATATATATAAGTAAATGAATAAAATAAATAAGATAAATAAATAATGTAAAAATAATAATAATAAATAAATAAAGAAAAAAACAGTAATATGTTTCAAAAAAAAGAAAAAAAGAAAATCCCCGCCCACGAGCGGCCGAGCCGCCAGCCGGCCACGCCCGCACGCGAGGCGCCGGGCCCCGCCCACGTGCCGCACCGCGCCGATCGGCCTGGCGCGACCCCACCCCCACGGCGCGCTCGCCCCGAGCCGGCCGCTCGCCCGCGCCCCGATGCCGCCGTACGCGCCCGCCCCGGGGGCCCCACCCGCCGCCTGCCCCCCCCCCCCCCCCTAACCGCGCCGCCTGCCGCTGCAGCGCTCAGCGCGCTGCGCCCGGGCCCCGGTTCCCCCCCCCCCCCCCCCTGACGCGACGCGCACCCGGCCGCGTGCCGCCTGCGCCCGGGCCCCGCCGACCGAGCCGCCTCCGAAAATTTTTCCCCTAACCGCCCCGATTCTCCCGCCCGGATACGACTCCCTCCCGCGTCCGACTCCCCTGCCGCGAATCCCGCCCCGTACCGAGTCGGTACCAAGGCCGTACCCTAGCCTCGCCCCTATAAAAAGCCCCAGCCTCCGTAGGTTTTCTCGATTACAGAAACGCAGCCGCCGGAAGCCGCGAAAAAAGGGTCCAGAGGCTGCGCCAGGGGAGAAAAGGAAGAAAAAAAGAGGGGAAGAAGAGGAAGAAAAATAAGAGAGTACCACCGTCCACCGGAGATCGTCGCCGTCGTCGTGCCGCCGAGGGACTGCTGTGCCATCCACTTCGTCTACGCGTCGCATTTGTTCCGCGACCGTCAAGCCGTCAGATCTACGGTAGGATTTGTTCCCGATGCGAATTTTAGTGACCGTATTAGATCTAATAGACGTAAATTTATTTTAGTTGCACTATAATTTTATTTTCAGCAGCATTAATTCACCCTAAAACCCCCGTAAACCCGTATGAACATGTATGAACTAGTTGCATCTAATTAATAAACAACCGTAGTTAATTAATTATGGTACTTTGCATGCATGCATATCATCGCATGTTGATTAATGCGTGTGCATCATGTTGAATTGTATGTATTTTCTTGTATGTATGATCACGAGTAGAGGGAAGTGCTCAAGGGGTCGTGTACGAGGATTTCCAGAACCAAGAATTCGAAGCGCTTGTGCAACCCTATCCGCCGGAGCAAGGCAAGTGTCCTTGAAGCATATTGATCCTGTTTTAAATAAATGTTTTGTTTGTAAAACTGCATGTTGTGTCAATTTGATGGGAATCCTATGGTAGGAAGTTTACTAGATTTGTTTGACCACCCTTGTCACCTGGAATTTATGGTAGAGAGTCGGGAAGGGTTTTTACCTTTTTGCTTCGCTTAATTAATTGGGATCGAAAAACCAACACTACACCTTTAATTATGTATTAATGATATTCTGGTTAATGTGAACTGGTCGATACGGTATGGTAGTGGGTGATCTAAGCAAGCCTGGTATGTGGATGGGTTGGTTGTTATGGTGGTTTGCTTGCTTTAGATCTAAGGACCGGTTCATGCGAGAATAAGCCAGGACTACAGTGCCACCACGAGGCCAAGTATGGGTGCGGCGTAGCTGATTAATTAGGGTTTTGCTAGTGTTGTTTGGACCATTGTGGATGCTCGGGGAAGGGGTAGTCGGATTGGGTTTGTTGATGATTGGTGGGACTACCCTGGGATCCGAATGGCTCAAGAGGGGGCCCTTGGTTGAAGATGTGCTCAGTGGGAGACATCGCCACCGGTGAAACCTTAGTGGGGTCTGAATAGGCTAGTAATCCCTTTGTAAAGGCTATTTTATGATCTCTTGGCCATACACCAAAGGAAGTGTAATTGGCATAAGGGAGGTTCTTTAGTCGCCGACGGGTGATGAAATCACGAACACGTGGGTAAAGTGGTACAAACTCTGCAGAGTTAATTAAAACTATCATGATAGCCGTGCTCCCGGTTAAGAGCGCCTGGATGACCTACATGATTAGAGTTGGAAATTGGGATTGGGGTATGGTTATGGGTTGGTAATGGTTATGGTTTATGGATTATGGTCATGGGTATGAATTTGAGTTATGGCAATCGGACATGAATAATGATGATGTTGGCAATAATTGGATATGGTTTATATTATGTTAATATGATGGTTAGAATGGGATTTGTTTCACATAGACATAGTATAATGCTTTTCAAATGTTTTACTGTACTTTTCAGCACTTAGCCATTATTATTGTCGTCATTTGAATCAGCCACATGTCATACTTTCCACACTTGCTGAGTACGACATGTACTCACTCTTGCAATCCCCCACCCAACAGTTGCAGGTCAGAATTGTGAGTTTAATGGTGATAATGTGGAGATCTAGGCCGTGTCTACCGTCAGCTTTGCCTGTGGTGTTGCATGGAGCTGCGCTATCCCTTTTGCTTAGTTTGCTTAGTTGCTTATTAGTTTATATCCGCTGCATTAGTTGAACTTATCATTAACATTTATTAGAGTTTGTATTCGAGGATATAATGAATTATGTAATAAGAGTACTTATTTAATAATTTGAGCTGCGGTAATTATCTGTTTATCATTTGTGAATCACTCGTGTATGTGTGTTGAACATCCTGGGCACACATATGTGTTCGCTTGGTTCAATTTTCGGAACCGGGCGTCACACTTTTCCACCCACACAAACCCTAGTTCGTGGAGAGCCACCATCAAGGAGGGAGGAGAAGATCCCAAGCAATAAGAATAAGAGGAGGAAACGAAAGAGGATCAAGATCTCCACCAAGTTTCGTTCTTCATCACCAATTCATCTCCAAGTTCATCACCAACCCTAGATCATCAAGATCCAAGTGTTAACTCCAAGTTTCTTGATTCATTGGAGTCCTAAACACCTAGTATACCTTCTATTTTCTTTTCCTTATGAGAGATCAACCCCTAATCTCCAAACTTACGTTGATCTAGAAAACCCTAATCTGTTGTTCTCGCGGAGTGCGGACTTGTCCGGTCCCTAGCGGACTAGTCTGGTCTTCCTGGATAAATTGTGTTGAATTGATTCTAAAGTTTGATCTAATCACATCCAAACCTGTGTAAACTTGTTAAAAGCTATTATAACTAGTAAGTGATCATTAAAAGCAATCTAGTAACAAGTTCTACCTTGCATTTGCATAAATCATGCATGTCATGTCATATTGAGTAATATTTGTGCACTCTTTGATTGTGTTTCTTATCTTGTATGTTTTTTGTGCGGATTAGACGGATTTGCGCTAGAGAGTGCTGCGGAGGATCTACAGCACCAAGAGTTTGAAGGCTTTGACCCTAATCAACAGCAAGAGCAAGGCAAGTGTCCTTGAAGCATATTGATCCTGTTTTTAAAATAAATGTTTTGTTTGTAAAACTGCATGTTGTGTCAAATTGATGGGAATCCTATGATAGGAAGTTTACTAGAATTGTTTACCCACCCTTGTCACCTGGAATTATCGTAGAGAGTCGGGATGGACTTTTTAACTTTTTTTCTTTGCTTTATTAACTGGGATGGTAAAACAACACTACACATTTAATTGAGCATTAATGATATTTTGGTTAATGTGAACTTGTCAATATGATATGGTGATGGGTGATCTAAGCAAGCCTGGTATGTGGATGGGTTGGATGTTATGGTGGTTTTGCTTGATTTAGTAAGGACCGGTTCATGCGAGAATAAGCCAGGACTACAGTGCCACCATGAGGCCAAGTATGGGTGCGGCATAGCTGATTAATTAGGGCTTTGCTAGTGCTGTTTGGACCATTGTGGATGCTCGGGGAAGGGGTAGTCGGATTGGGTTTGTTGATGATTGGCGGGACTACCCTAGGATCCTTATGGCTCAAGAGGGGGCCCTTGGTTGAAGACGTGCTCTGTAGGAGACATCGCCACCGGTGAAACCTCAGTGGGGTCTAAATAGGCTAGTAATCTCTTTGTAAAGGCTATTTTGTGATCTCTTGGCCATACACCAAAGGAAGTGTAATTGGCATAAGGGAGGTTCTTTAGTCGCCGACGGGTGATGAAATCACAAACACGTGGGTAAAGCGGTACAAACTCTGCAGGGTTAAATAAAACTATCATGATAGTCGTGCTCCCGGTTATGAGCACCTGGACAACTTCCATGATTAGAGGGTACTCGGTATTGGGATTTGGGATGGTTATGGTTTGGTAATGGTTATGGATTTATTTCTGGTATTGAATATGGTTATTGGAATTGGTGAAATCTAGAATTATTGATGAGGATGGTGAACTCTGGATTGGTATTGTGATATTACTTATGGTTATGATGGGTTTATTTCACATACATGATGTATATTGCTTTTCAAATGTTTTAATGTACTTTTCAGCACTTAGCCATTATTATTGTCGTCATTCGTCATTTGAATCAGCCACATGTCATACTTTCCACACTTGCTGAGTACGACATGTACTCACTCTTGCAATCCCCCCCCCCCAACAGTTGCAGGTCAGGATTGGGAGTTTAATGGTGATAATGCGGAGTTCTAGGCCGTGTCTACCGTCAGCTTTGCCTGTGGTGTTATTAGAGCTGTGCTATCCCTTATGCTTAGTTTGCTTAGTTGCTTAATTAGTTTATTTCCGCTGCATTAGTTGAACTTGTCATAAATATACATTGGATCTTGTATTCGAGGATAATATGGTTTGTGTAATAAAATTTGGTTAATTAATCTTGTTCTATGGTAATTATCTGTATATCGTTTGTGATTGCACTCGTGTATGTGGGTTGAACATCCTGGGCACACATATGCGTTAGCTTGGTTCATTTTTCGGAACCGGGCGTCACAGATTGGTATCAGAGCCACAGGTTGACCGTAGGATGCAGCCTAGATAGAATGGACACTTTAGAGCACATAGGAGCACTTAGGAATTGATGTGTTTTTGCTTGGAGTGTTGTTTGCTATATATATTGTTTGCTTGCGTGCTTAATAGAGGATTTTGGGATGCTTTAGCATTGCCATGTCCACCTAGGCTAGTGTAGCTAGCTGTTTAGTTTCATATCCCTTGATGCATATAGTTGGTGACGTTTTCTAATTCTTACCTATTGCATTTCTTTAGATGGTGAGGACTCGCAACCAGAGGGATGGCAATGATAAGGTGGAGAACAATGGAGTGCCTCAGAACAACATTGGACAAGGATCTACTCAGGGAGCTATCAACATTGAGCAGCTATTGGCTATGCAAAACCAGCTCATACAGAACATGATACAGACAATAGGACAGTTGCAGGCTGACAACATCAACAATCAGCCCAACATGCCTCCACCGCCACCCCCGCCTCCTCATAACCGATTGGGAGAGTTTATGAGGACTAGGCCACCGACCTTTGCTCAAGACGCTAACCCTATGGATGCGGATGATTGGCTCAAATCCGTGAAGAAGAAGTTAGCTATTGTCCAATGCAATGACCGGGAGAAGGTGCTATTTGCTTCTTATCAACTCGTTGGAGCAGCTGCGGATTGGTGGGATGCTTATTGCAATGCTCATGAGAACCAAGAGAGAATTACCTGGGCGGAATTCAAGGAGAGTTTCCGTTCTCATTAGGTGCCTGAGGGAGTTATGATTTTGAAGAGGCAAGAATTCGAGAACTTAAGGCAAGGAAGATCAAGCGTGAGTGAATATCTCAATAAGTTCACTCAGCTCTCAAGGTATGCGCCCGAGGATGTGAGTAGGGATAGCCGGAATCAATACTTGTTCATGAGGGGCTTGAACAATGAGATCCAAGTGCAATTGCTCAATTACGACTATGCCAACTTCCAGAAGCTTGTGGACAAAGCAATTGTGGTTGAGAACAAGATCCGTGAGATGGAGCAAGACAACAAGAGGAAGGCGCCACATCAGGGACAACAACAAGTAAGTAATGTGCGTCCTCGCTTTGCGCCGCCCAATGTGCCTTATTACAGCTCTTCTATTCCTGCTCAACGCCCTGGATTTGCACCGCGCCCAACTCAGTTTGCGCAGCAGCGCCCTCTCATGCAAGCACCTAGGCCTCCAATGCCTTATGCACCTCGTGCTAACTTTCCTGCTGCAAGTGCTCAGAACCAAGCTCGTCCCAATAACTCTGGTGGAGTTAAGAAGTGTTATACTTGTGGAGAAGTTGGACACTTTGCGCACCAATATCCTAAGTCAGGCCTTGGTTGCACCGAGGCAAAACCCAAGACCCAATGGTGGACAGCCACAAGGAAACCATGGACAGCAGAACTTTGCTCGTGGCAACGTGAACCATGTCTCTACGGAGGATGCTCAACAAGCGGATGACGTGGTCATTTGTATGTTTCTCGCAAACTCCAACCCCGCGACTATGTTATTTGATTCTGGAGCATCACATTCATTCATTGCATCAAAGTATCTTGCCAAGTATAGTTTGCCTATCTCTCATATGAAGTTTACTCTATTGGTTAAGTCTCCTGGAGGAGAGATGAGGACAAATATAGTATGTCCAAAAGTAAGCCTTAGAATAAAGGGGGTAGACTTCTCCGCCAACCTCATTGTTTTGGATTCTCGAGGATTGGACATTATACTTGGTATGGACTGGTTGAGGAAGCACAATGGAGTCATTGAGTGTGCCACGAAGACGGTGAAGTTGACCAATGAGGAAGGGATCACCGTAGAATTTGAAGCATCTCAAACCGCACCAAAGCAATTAGAGTTGAATCATATGGACGGTGCCACAATTGAGGAGATTCCGGTGGTGTGTGAATTTTTGGATGTTTTTCCGGACGAGTTGCCAGGTATGCCACCTGATCGAGACATTGAGTTTGTTATTGATTTAATATCTGGAACTACACCTATAGCTAAGAGGCCATATAGGATGCCTCCTATGGAATTAGCGGAGCTCAAGAAGCAAATTCAAGAGAAACTAGAGAAAGGTTTTATTCGCCCTAGCTCTTCGCCTTGGGGATCGCCCGTGCTGTTTGTGAACAAGAAGGATGGAAACCAAAGGATGTGTGTGGATTACCGATCTCTCAACGAGGTAACCATCAAGAAAAGTACACCATGCCACACATAGAAGACTTGTTTGATCAGATGAAGGGTGCTTGTATCTTCTCTAAGATTGATTTGAGGTCGGGATACTTTCAAATGAAGATTAGACCATTGGACATATCCAAAATAGCTTTTAGGACACGGTATGGATCTTATGAGTACATCGTGATGTCTTTTGGATTGACAAATGTGTCTGCCTACTTTATGTACCTCATGAATAAGGTCTTCATGGAGTACTTGGAAAAGTTCGTTGTGGTATTTATTGATGACATTGTGATCTACTCGAAAGATGAGAAGGAACATGAGGAACACTTGAGGCTTACGTTGCAGAAATTTAGGGAGCATCAATTGTATGCCAAGTTCAACAAGTGTCAGTTTTGGTTGAGAGAGGTGTCGTTTTTGGGTCATATCATCTCAGGAGGAGGAGTATCGGTTGACCCCGGAAAAGTGAGAGACGTGTTGAAGTGGGAACCACCGCAAAATGCAAAGGAAATAAGGAGTTTTCTTAGGATGGCTGGATATTACCGTAGATTCATCAAGGACTTTCCCAAGATAGCCAAGCCTATGACGGAGTTGCTAATGAAGAGAAAGGTTTTCCAATGGACTCAAGCTTTTCAAAACAGTTTTGAGGAGTTGAAGAAAAGGTTGACAACAGCCCCAGTTTTGGTATTGCCGGATGTGAGCAAGAGTTTTGATATTTATTGCGACGCATCGAGGCAAGGACTTGGATGTATATTGATGCAAGAAGGTCAAGTGGTTGCCTACGCATCAAGACAATTGAAGAAATATGAGCAGAATTACCCCACGCACGATTTGGAACTCGCGGTCGTGGTGCACGCATTGAAGATTTGGAGACACTATATCCTTGGACATAGGTGTGAAATTTATACGGATCATAAGAGTTTGAAGTATATTTTAACACAAACGGATCTGAACTTGAGGCAACGAAGATGGTTGGAGCTCATCAAAGATTACGATTTAGGGATCAATTATCATCCGGGAAAGGCCAATGTAGTGGCCGATGCTTTGATTAGAAAGGGATTAAGTCATCAACTCACAGTTCGAGAGTTACCATCCGAGTTATGTAAGGAGTTTGAAAGTTTGAACCTCGGATTTGTAAGTGAGATGGAGATGATGGATTTAAATCCAACCTTGGGGCAAGAAATTCGAGAGGCACAAACCGCAGATGAAGAGATCAAGGAAATCAAGGACAGGACCGAGGAAGGGAGAGAATTCAGATTTGATGAAGACGAACATGGTACCTTATGGCTTGGAAAGAGAATCGTTGTGTCTAATGTAAAGCATATCCGAGAGACAATATTAAAGGAGGCACATGACTCGCCATACTCGATTCACCCCGGTTGTACGAAGATGTACAAAGACTTGAAGACTTGCTATTGGTGGGATAGCATGAAGAAGGACATAGCTGAATATGTGGCATTGTGTGATGTGTGTCAATGAGTCAAGGCGGAACATCAAAGGCCAGCTGGATTATTGCAACCATTGAAGATCATGGAATGGAAGTGGGAAGAATTCGGTATGGACTTCATAGTTGGGTTAACACGTACTCAGTCCGGGTATGACTCAATTTGGGTAATTGTGGATCGCTTAACCAAGTCAGATCATTTTGTCCCTGTGAAGACCAAATATACAGCTGCACAATTGGCCAAAATATACATGGGGCATATTGTATGTCGACACGGAGTCCCGAAGAAGATCGTGTCGGATAGAAGTTCTCAATTTACCTCCAGATTTTGGCAAAAATTGCCTGAAGCTTTGGAAACGAGGCTGAATTTTAGTTCAGCATATCATCCTCAAACAGATGGACAAACCGAGAGGACCAATCAGATTTTGGAGGACATGTTAAGAGCTTGTGCTTTGAAGCATGGGAAAAGTTGGGACAAAAGCTTGCCATATGCAGAATTTTCATACAACAATAGTTACCAAGCAAGTTTGAAGATGTCACCATATGAAGCGCTTTATGGGAGGAAGTGTAGGACACCTTTATTCTGGAATGAGGCAGGAGAAACTCAAGTATTTGGTACGAATGTGTTGCAAGAAGCCGAAAAGCAAGTCCAAATAATTCGTGAAAACTTGAGGGCTGCCCAATCAAGGCAAAAAGGCTATGCGGACAATAGAAGAAGGAAATTAGCCTTTGAAGTGGGAGATTTTGTTTACCTCAAGGTGTCACCAATGAGGGGTCATAAGAGGTTTAACATAAGAGGAAAGCTCGCACCTCATTATATTGGACCATTCAAGATTTTGGACAAAAGAGGAGAAGTAGCATATAAGTTGGAGATGCCAACTCACCTTTCAGATGTCCATGATGTCTTTCATGTTTCCTAGCTCAAGAAGTGCTTGAGAGTACCGGTAGAACAAGTGCCAATGGAAGAATTGAAACTAGAGGAAGATTTGACTTATGCCGAACAACCGGTCAAAATCTTGGAAACTAAGGAGAGGTTCACAAGGAACAAGGTTATTAGATGGTGTAAAGTTCAATGGAAGCACCACACAGAAAAAGAAGCGACGTGGGAATTGGAGGATGATCTCAAGAAGGAATTTCCCTATCTCTTCTCTTCCGCGTCGAATCTCGAGGGCGAGATTCATTTTAAGGGGGGTAGGTTTGTGACACCCTCATTTTCATGCATCATGCCCTACATACACTCATATACATATTTAACATTAACCCACAACAAGAGGAACGAGTTTAAAATTGATTTGGATCATTTAAAATTGATTTGGAACAAAACTGCACTTAAAATGCAGGAAAGTGCAGACTAGTCCGATTTTACTGAGGACTAGTCCGATTTCTCTCTAACTAAAAAAGACTTGTCCGTTTTTGCTGCAGACTAGTCCAATTTTGGCTCTGGAAACTTTCGTACTTGTCCGATTTTGTGCGGACTAGTCCGATATTCCAAGAATCCTTGAAAAATTACTAAGTCCTTGGACTTTTCCGGACTAGTCCGGTGTTCCAGCGGACTTGTCCGATTTCCTCTCTGTTTAAAGTCGGACTTGTCCGATTTTTGGCCAGATTTGTCCGATTTTCGCTCTAGACAACTTCGGACAAGTCCGGTCCTTTCCGGACTTGTCCGATGATTCGCGACTCCGAGTTGATCTTTTGTTTTACGACTTGTTTCTTGGATTTCACGTTAAGTGGGCCTAGGGACGTCGTGTCTAACTCTTTTAGAGCCCATGTGGGACTCTAAACCAGCCTCTACTCATCCCAAACTCGAAATCCATCTAACCCTAGCCTCCACCTCTATATAAACAACCTCACCCCTTGGTTTGACATCTAATTGCCCCTTTTCCACCCACCCAAACCCTAGTTCGTGGACAGCCACCATCAAGGAGGGAGGAGAAGATCCCAAGCAAGAAGAAGAGGAGGAAACGAAAGAGGATCAAGATCTCCACCAAGTTTCGTTCTTCATCACCAATTCATCTCCAAGTTCACCACCAACCCTAGATCATCAAGATCCAAGTGTTACCTCCAAGTTTCTTGATTCATTGGAGTCCTAAACACCTGGTATACCTTCTATTCTCTTTTCCTTACGAGAATTCAACCCCTAATCTCCAAACTTACGTCAATCTAGAAAACCCTAATGTGTTGTTCTCGCAAAGTGCGGACTTGTCCGGTCCCTAGCGGCCTAGTCCGGTCTTCCTGGCTAAATTGTGTTGAATTGATTCTAAAGTTTGATCTAATCACATCCAAACCTGTGTAAACTTGTTAAAGGCTATTAGAACTAGTAAGTGATCATTAAAAGCAATCTAGTAACAAGTTCTACCTTGCATTTGCATAAATCATGCATGTCATGTCATATTGAGTAATATTTGTGCACTCTTTGATTGTGTTTCTTGTCTTGTATTTTTTTGTGCGGATTAGACGGATTTGCGCTATAGAGTGCCGCGGAAGATCTACAGCACCAAGAGTTTGAAGGTTTTGACCCTAATCAACAACAAGAGCAAGGCAAGTGTCCTTGAAGCATATTGATCCTGTTTTTAAAATAAATGTTTTGTTTGCAAAACTGCATGCTGTGTCAAATTGATGGGAATCCTATGATAGGAAGTTTACTAGAATCGTTTACCCACCCTTGTCACCTGGAATTATCGTAGAGAGTTGGGATGGATTTTTTACCTTTTTGCTTTGCTTAATTAACTGGGATGGGAAAACAACACTACACATTTAATTGAGCATTAATGATATTTTGGTTAATGTGAACTGGTCAATATGATATGGTGATGGGTGATCTAAGCAAGCCTTGTATGTGGATGGGTTGGATGTTATGGTGGTTTTGCTTGCTTTAGATCTAAGGACCGGTTCATGCGAGAATAAGCTAGGACTACAGTGCCACCACGAGGCCAAGTATGGGTGCGGCGTAGCTGATTAATTAGGGCTTTGCTAGTGCTATTTGGACCATTGTGGATGCTCGGGGAAGGGGTAGTCGGATTGGGTTTGTTGATGATTGACGGGACTACCCTGGGATCTGAATGGCTCAAGAGGGGGCCCTTGGTTGAAGATGTGCTCTGTAGGAGACATCGCCACCGGTGAAACCTCAGTGGGGTCTAAATAGGCTAGTAATCCCTTTGTAAAGGCTATTTTGTGATCTCTTGGCCATACACCAAAGGAAATGTAATTGGCATAAGGGAGGTTCTTTAGTCGTCGACGGGAGATGAAATCACAAACACGTGGGTAAAGCGGTACAAACTCTGCAGAGTTAAATAAAACTATCATGATAGACGTGCTCCCGGTTATGAGCACCTGGACAACTTCCATGATTAGAGGGTACTCGTTATTGGGATTTGGGATGGTTATGGTTTGGTAATGGTTATGGATTTATTTCTAGTATTGAATATGGTTACTGGCAATGGTGAAATCTGGAATTATGGATGAGGATGGTGAACTATGAATTGGTATTGTGATATTACTTATGGTTATGATGGGTTTATTTCACATACATGATGTATATTGCTTTTCAAATGTTTTAATGTACTTTTCAGCACTTAGCCATTATTATTGTCATCATTCGTCATTTGAATCAACCACATGTCATACTTTCCACACTTGCTGAGTACGACATGTACTCACTCTTGCAATCCCCCCCCAACAGTTGCAGGTCAGGATTGGGAGTTTAATTTTGATAATGCGGAGTTCTAGGCCGTGTCTAGCGTCAGCTTTGCCTGTGGTGTTATTGGAGCTGCGCTATCCCTTATGCTTAGTTTGCTTAGTTGCTTAATTAGTTTATTTCCGCTGCATTAGTTGAACTTGTCATAAATATACATTGGAGCTTGTATTCGAGGATAATATGGTTTGTGTAATAAAATTTGGTTAATTAATCTTGTTCTGTGGTAATTATTTGTATATCTTTTGTGATTGCACTCGTGTATGTGTGTTGAACATCCTGGGCACACATATGCATTAGCTTGGTTCATTTTTCGGAACCGGGCGTCACATAAACAACTCAAATTCGTGACCCACATGAAATCCTATCATAACTAACTCAAATCTTTCCATATTTGAGTCAAACCCGACTCAGCCGCAGCCTGAGTCCATAACCTAGTCGGTTGGACCTTTCCGACCAATTCTTTACGTCCACATCTCTTCATCACGCCTCGGAACCATGTAGCCACATCCAAGCACTCCTTGCACACGTGCAAACATCTTCCAATGACGTCCACGATACCTTCACATGCATTGCTCTTGATTCAATCATGTTGCGCAACCTCCTGATCAGCTCAACCACAATTCCTTCTGAACTTGGTTGCACCTCACATAAGCATGTTGCATAACCACAGTAACACGATATTATCCATATCAACCAAACGCACCAAAAACTTAGCACACGAATACTAATCAATCTTTCCAACAATGTAAAGCAAATATGAAACATTGCAAATGAGAAGCAGAAGCACTGCGGTCAAGTTCCGGACCTTGCCAGAGCAAGCCGGACCTTGAGCCGGAGCTAACAAAAGCTAGTAGAACCTAGCGCTGGAGCTTACCAAAACTAGCACAACCAAGTTCCCGTCGGAGCTTGCAAAACTAGTCAGAGCTTAGCAAAAATATGTCGGAGCTATCAAAAACATGTTGGAGCTATCAAAGACATGTCGGGGCTAAAGACAAAACTTCACCGGAGCTGTCCAAAGGTAGTCGGACCTTGCTGTAGCTCGGAGCTAGAGTCGGACTTTGATAAAAAGGTGTTTTGGTGATATTAAAAACTTTTATCATTAAAGCAAGTGTATTCACTACGAGCCAATGTATTCAGCACACATAGGTCTTACAACTTCATAACGGACTAGTCCGGTGCAAACCGGACTAGTCCAATCTCACACATAACCTTTTGTTCCGTGTGAAAACGGACTAGTCTGGCCCCCAGGGCGGACTAGTCCGGCCTCCCAGACTTAGTCGCTGAAGCACCTAATTCTCACCAATCCGGACTAGTCCGGCCTCTAGGGCGGACTAGTCCGATCTCAGTCAGGACCTCTTGGTCCAGACTAAAATGGACAAGTCCGGGGTTTTGGGACTTAGTCCCGAAAACCCACTCCATGACTACCCCAGACTAGTCCGTCCCACTACGCACTAGTCTGAAGTCAGTCAAACCCTTCTGGTCCGCCTAAAAACGGACTAGTCTGGCCAGGAGCGGACTAGTCCAGCCACCAGCACGGACTAGTCCGGCCACTCCTACCACACTACTCTAACACTCATCTCTCAATAGGTTTTGATCTCTAAACCGCTTTAAGCTCCCAACTTGATCTCAATGCACTTTACGCATACATCCTCATACATATATGGCTAGTCTAAACTCGACACGCTAGAAACCCTAGTTTCTTCTTTTCGAGTCGACACCGCCGTTTTTCATCCTTTTCCTTTTTGAGGGTTTGTGTTTCCACTTGAGTCCACACCTGTTCTTAAGATCACTGAGCTCATTAGTTACTTAATTGTTGTCATCAATCATCCAAAACCCACGGGGATCCTAGATGCACTTTCAGATTCGCAGCTCATTATAAAACAAGTCAAAGGTGAATGCTGCTGCAACAACCCTCAACTAGCTGCATACCTACTTGAAGTCCAGAAGCTTCAGAAGGACTTCGATGTCCTGGATCTTTGCCATGTCTAGCGTCTCAACAACGCTGAAGCTGACGAACTGTCGACGAAAGCTTCAACCGGAGCTCTGGCTCCCGACAGAACCTTCATTTGGAGATTGTCAAGACCAACAGCTCAACCTGCCGAACTGAGCGAAGTGGGCAAAACCAGCACCTCGAAGCTGGCGGTCCCGATGGCCCTGTTACCATGGCGTCCATCAAGGGGCGTAGGTGCTGCCGAAAGCTCCGAGCAACCTAGCACGCAAGACTCAAATGCTCAAGTTAGCTCCGATTCATGGATCTCGGAGATCCGGAGCTACTTGAAAGACAACTTCCTTCCTGAAGACAATGTATCCGTTGACCGGATAGTCAGATTGGATAAAAGATACACACTGGTAGAAGGGGATCTCTACCGGCGTGGTGCCAATGGCGTCCTAATGTGGTGCATTACAAGGGAAGAAGGCTGTGAGCTCCTCGCGGAAATCCATGGAGGCGGGTGTGGGAACCACGCGTCTTCCCGCACGCTGGTCGGTAAAGCCTTTCGGCATGGTTTTTACTGGCCTATAGCACTCCAGGATGCAACCGAGCTGGTGAAGAAATGGGAAGCATGCTAGTTCCATGCAAAGCAAATTCACACACTAGCTCAACCCTTACAAATGATACCTCCTACATGGCCATTCGTTGTGTGGGGGATGGATATCTTGGGACCTTTCCCAAGAGCCATCGGAGGTTACAAGTTCCTGTACGTCGCCATCGACAAGTTCACTAAGTGGCCGAAAGCAACTCCAGTTATGACAATAAACAAGCAATCAGCTATCAACTTCTTGCAGTCCATAGTATGCAGATTTGGAGTCCCAAACAAGATCATAACCGATAACGGGACCCAATTCACAAGCTCTGCATTCCAAGGATATTGCAAAGACCTCGGCATTCAGGTCAGCTATGCTTTTGTAGCTCACCCGACAAGCAATGGAAAGGTTGAGAGAGCAAATGCAGAAATCCTAAAAGGACTCAAGACGCGCACATATGAGCACCTGAAAAAACATGAAGCCAACTAGATCGAAGAGCTTCCGCCCACCCTGCGGGCCAACAGGACAACTCCAAATCGGTCAACTGGAGAGACACCCTTCTTCTTGGTGTACGGAGCTGAAGCAGTCCTTCCTCCGGAAATCACCTTGGGGTCACTCCGGGTCCGGACCTTCGATGATGCCACGTAGGACCAGCTCCGGCGTGAAGACCTTGACCTCGTTGAAGAGGGAAGGTGTCGAGCAGCTGTTCAGAATGCCCGATACCGCCAAACTCTTTGGCGCTATCACCAAAGGCATGTTCACAGCTGACAGCTCGAGGAAGGCGATCTGGTGCTACGGAGAATACAAACTCGAGAAGGGTTAAACAAACTTTCCCCCAGCTGGGAAGGACCCTTTCGAGTGATCAAAGTATCCCGTACCGGATGCGTTTGCTTGGCAACCGAGGATGGGACACCGCTCCCTAATCCTTGGAATATTGAGCACCTCCGTAAGTTCTACGCTTAATACCATGGAGGTGATTCTGTAATTACATGTGATGTATGTTATAGCGTCATTGTACAGAGTCGGGTAGCTCCTCCGGGAGAATAGCCGGACCTTTCCTGGAAGGTCCGCAAAGTTCAGGCAACACTTGTCAGAGTCTCAGATCTAAAAGTGTAGCTAGCTACCTAGGGTCAAACGAGAAACGCAACACACTAAGCCTGGTTTCGTACCCTAAGAGTGTACTTGTTTCCCCTGTACCCCGGACCTACAATGAAAGACATCATTATGTGAAAACAGACTCCACGTGCATATATTTTGTACAGGCTCAATATTTTTTATTTTTCTCTTTCTTGTCTATAACAAAGTTGTGTAATTCTCAAGAAAAATTAGCTCGAACAATTCATGTATAATTAGCTCGAGCAAAAACGCAAAAATGCGAACTTAAAAATTTTGAAAGTGGACTTGGAAATCCAAACTCACATGAACCATATGAGTTAACCCATGTTCACTAAAAATAGGAACTTGTTAAAATTTTACATATAGAACATGGTTGATAATGTATTTGGAACTTAAGGAGTAAAATCCTTAATTTCCAGGTATTCACATTTTCAATGAAAAATTAAAGGAGAAAAGAAAACAAAATGGAGAGAAAGAAAAAGGAATTATTCCATCCCTAAAATGGGACATTCAAAAAAATTCAAACCTAAGGCTGTAAATTTGTCCATGACCTTCTAATATTCCAAATAGACTCTCGGTAAAGATTCAAATTTTTTTAAGCACGTTTTCCATTTATTGGACACGTACTCAGAGTTTAATCGAAGTCGACTTCAAACTTAAACTTTGTACTTAACCTTGTCCAAATCAACTCCAAATTTTTCCCGAGGTCCCTTATGGTTCAAAAAGATTAACTTCAAAGTTTTAGAATTTTTGAACCTAATCTACTATTTATTCCATTGAGTCAAGTATCACCACTTGAATTCAAATTCAAACCTGAGTTCAAAATTCAACTTGCTCAGTTCTGAAATCTGATTGCACCATAAAATTCTTCATATTTTATTTAGTCATTGCGCCAAAGTTGAATATTTTTATGCATGTTTGCTAGCCCTAATTGAAATTGGAAAGAGGAATGAGGGAGGTGGGTCCCACAAGTGGTCCCCACAGGTCAGGTCGGCACAGGCTCTCTCTTTCCTCCCCTGCCTCCACGCAGACGCATGCATGTGCCACCGCGATGCAAATCGGCCCTTATCTTTGTACCGTGAACCCAAGGCATGCAAAAACCCGTTCGTTCTCTCCTCTGCTCGCTCGCGCCCAGCCACGGCGACGGTCGCCCGCTCCTCCCGTCGGCCGCCGGCTTGCTGCTCCCTGGCCGTGCGCGCCTCCCCACCGGTCGTCTCCTCGTCTCCCAGGCCGCGCGTCCTACCCGACCGTGCTCCTCGCCGCCGCTCGCCCGCACGCTCAAGCTCCCTGCTCGCCGCCCCCGCCTACAACTGTGTCGGCTCAACGTCGGCCGCACGCTCCATCTCCCGGTCGCCGACCGCCCACCTCCGGTGCCATCCCCGTGCCGCGCGCTCCCACGCCCCCTCGCCACATCCGCAGCTGCACCAGCCGCTCCGACCGGCTTCTGCTCGCTGGTCGGCGCCTTGCCGCCGCGCGCGGCCTGAGCATCTGCTGTACTGCACCGTGCTCTTGTCGTGCCCTGTGCGCTGGCGCCCAGCTCCACCCCAAGCCCATGCCCGCTCGTGCCTGCCATGGATGTCCTTTACTCTAGTCGCCTCCGAGCACCGCGCTCTGTCTGCTCCGTGCTGCCCGTCGGCCGTGAGCGCCGTGCCGCACCCCTGTCGTGTCTCGCCACCACCGCGTTGAGCACACCCGCCGTCCGTCTCCTTGCTGTCCGCTGGCGCCTCGCCCTCTCCAGCGTCGGCCACGCTGCGCCGCGTCGCCACGGCGACGGTCGTCGCGCCGCGCCACACCAACCACGTTCCCATGTTCCGGCTTGCTGCTGGCCGCGCCTAGCTCGCCGATGTCCCACCTCCTACAGCGCCATCTCGCCTGCTGCTCGTGGTCGTGCTTGTCTGCTCCCCTCGACATTGTCGCGACGTTCTGCTTTGTAGCCGTGTTCTGGCAGCAAAGCAAGTGATGTGTGTGATAGAGGATATGCAGGAACACGCCTTTGACACAATGGTATCGACAACTGGTGCAAGGTTAGCTCTGATTTGTGCAAAGATTAGTTGAACAGTGTTGCAGCCAAGGTGTTCGATGAAATGTTCACAAGGAAAGAACCAACTTTGTTGATGATTAGAATTGGTATGGGATGCAGGGGTAGAATGATGTTGCAACCAACAAGCCTAAGTGCCAAGATGCCCTTTGAATGGTGATGAAGCAACGGAAATCAAGTACACAACCAAGATATTTGGCGAAATGACTACAAGGTGAGCCTTGCCCTGAAATGCCTTGCTTGATGCCTCGATGTCCGTTCGTGGTGACCTCTAAGGGTACTCATGTGTCGTCAAGTCGTACGTCCATTTTCCGCCATGATATCATTCCTTTATAAATCCCCAAGTTGACCTTCTTTGTCTTTTGAATCGTGTTAACTTGTTCGTGCGTGCTCGTGATGCTCCACCATGAGCCGCGTCGACGTCATTGACCACATGACGTTGTCATGGTGCTCCGAGCCATCATTGTGCCCTGGCATCGAGATGAAGGATGCTTGTGATGTGTGTGGTGCTAGAACACATGCACGACTCGTCGGACAATGGTTGTCAATCCAAATTAGGTTTTAATCAATGTGAGTGTAATCGAGTCCTAGGTATAGCCAAGGTGCTCAATAAAAGGCCTTCTAGGTCAAACCATGGGTATTGGTGATCACCGATGACCTATGGTTAAGTAAAGCGAGAACGTTGCAATAGACAAGGAAAACTAGACCAAGGGAAACCTTGGATAAGGGTTTCTTATTCTCGTCGACGATGTTTCCTAGCCGTCCACAGGATTGGTTAACTTGGTGTACCACTTCATCGACGGCAGGTTCGTCGAGTCACTTATCAACAACCGAGTCGACATCACTAGTCTTAAGACTCACAAGGTGGTGTTCGGGATTCTGCTCACCCCATTGACGAGTCTGGGTTGATGTGGACGACGCTAAGATGATCTTCTCGAGATGGCAAAGCATGCCTTCACGGCAAGGTCTCGCATCATTTTTAAGTCCCGAGAGCTTACCGAGCTCACCTGGACAAGCTTGCGGGAGACACTACATTAGTGTCGTCGTGTAAGCACCTGAACGATGCTTGCGACGTTAGTCGTAGCAACTGTTTTACCTAAAAGCGGTTTGAACATTGTCTTGGTACTCATGCTAGGTTAACCGTGCTTGTAACGACTTCTTAAGTCCAAGCCATGTTGATCTCAATTCAGTCCCAAGTGTCGTTAGGTTCCATCACGATTCATCCTAAGTCAGGACCCTACGACAGCACTGCTCACTTAACTAGGTTTACTCCTTTATGAGTTAAGTCAAGTTCATTGGTCGATTGCTAAATTGCGACCTTCGTCTTGTACACTCCACTCATACTCAAGCTTTCGATGTCCCACCTTGATTTTTGGGTCGTCCTTACACTTCTCCGCCCAACACTTCTTCACCATTCAGAATTGTCAATCTCGCGTGGCATATCTTGAAGTGTGGTATGCTAAGTTGTGATGTAGCTTTATGTTGTACCTTTCAGTTCATATCGACACTACGATGTCCACCTTGACTCATCCTCTGGTTACCCATACAACAGAGGCATATCTATCCTTCCTAGTCAAACTCCTCGTTCTTAAAGTTTACACAACCCTGTGGAGTCTATTATTATATTACTTAATTACTTATATGCATATCATGTCGATAGGAACATGTTGATAGGTGATCGACAAGAAACTTCGCTTGGAGGACAAGGCCAAGGTGTTTCCACTTGAAGTTCCGTGGCAGACTCTTTGGAGGAAAGCACAAGACTTAACGACTGACATTGACTTAGCGCAAACTAAGGCAAGCCCCGGTTTGCCTTTAAGAGCTTTTCAGAATTTTTCCAGTTTTATTCACTTACGTCTTTAGTTGATATTGTGCATTACGTATAAGGTGTTTTATACTCCACTTGCATATCCATAAATTCTATGGGAAGGTTGGGAAGGTTTACAGCTTGACGTGTAGAACTGCCAATGCTAATAGTGTAGATATATCGGTAGAAGTCGAGTATGTTGGATACTACTCGCGGGATTGGTCACATTTTATTGATCACAAGTCAAGTAGTTGAATTCTACTTGCGAGAGAAGTCGAGTGAGGGAAGCCTACTCGCGAGTTGTTACCATAACATAACTCTTTAATATGAGACGTGGACGGGGATTTGTGTAGGTTGGTTTGCCCACATCGTGCCTGGGTCGGTAATGGCGAGGCAGGTGTTGGGAGATGGATTGGTAGCCCCGTCTGTGTCGGTTAAGGACCGTCTCGTGTGCGGCCCTGTTGAGCAAGTTTGAACAGTACCGGTTACATAATGGATTAATGGGGTCCATTAAACTGATGTAGCTCGGGCACCCTCGTGTCAAAACTTATACTGCCGTCCTTCAGGGGAAGATGATCGTAAGGTGGGAACCTCTAAGGAGCAAATTCGACGTGCTCGGTTAGGGACCTTACTTTTGGGACGGTAGAACTGGTTCGACATCGGGATGACGCGTGAAAGGTGGCCACATACGACGTGGGAGAGGAGTACAATGAAAAGTACTTCCGAGCGGGTGTATGTGTCGTGTATTCTGGGTGTGTCCTGATTGCAATCACCGTCCCTCGCGGTTTAGAGTACCACTTGTTCACTGAGTTGTGACGTAGTAAATACTAAAGAAGCCAGAAGAATATATTGTATTGAATTATAATTGCTTTGCAACCTTGTATGGCTTAGAGATAGTACAATCAAAAGTTTACAGTTTCCCCATACTTTACATGTAATAGCATTATGTGCTTTGGGCATGTCATATCATCAGCAAAGCGTTTCTTGTTTGATTGTGGAGTCTATGATGTGTCGTGCTTCATTTGCTACTTAAAACATGATTATAAGGATCCACTTGTAGGCGAGTCTATTTATGATATTGCTTACCTATGCTTAGTATTCACACTTGCATATGTCTAGTGAGACGGGTTAGTCTTGCTGAGCCTTATGCTCACGTTTGCGCTTTAACGATTTTTGCATGTATTATGTTTATTTCTGTTGTTCAGGTTGTACATGAGATCTTGAGGTATCGAGATAAATCTCGTGTGAAGCACGCCGCTGCTGAATGTTCTTCATGTTGCTAGTGAGAAACGTCCTAGGGCATGGACGTCTTCTCTCCTGCTTAGTTAGGTGAGATTACGAGTATGTATTTTCCACTACGTGTGTACTTCTGTTGTACACTCTTTTGTAAACTCTTCTTATTTTGAAATGAAAACTTTATATGGTTTGGTATCCTTTTTGTGTGTGTTGCTAGGTGCCGCATCGCACGGCACTACCCAATGAGATCCTCGGATGTGTGGACTCCGGTCCCCACAGACATGGTATCAGAGCTTCATTGGGAATAGCACGCTCGAAAAGAGCCTATTTTCGAAAACCCCGAAGTAGCCGAGTGAGGTTTAGCTATATGCCCATTAAGGACTATTACTAGTATAAGTTATAAAGGTGATGAACTAACTTGTTATATTATTCTGTACCGATGCTCCGTCTTCAAGGTAAGAGGTAAGGTACGCCACCGAGAGCTGATCAATCTCTGTAAACTCTGCATACGAGATATGGTATGTGAAATTTTCGTGGCTTAGCACGAAAAGTCAATATGAGTCTCGGAAACTTTCCATGTTTCTGAGAACATATGACACGCGGTACCCCAGCGTGACACAAAATTAGTGGGAGCCCCCGTCGGGTGGTGTATAACCCGATAGTATGCATCTCTAGAACTATTCATATTCTATGGGATCATGCGAAACACCGGGGAGAAGGAGCTGTTGCGGAAGGAGCAAGTCTGACAGACCTCCCGTCAGAGTGCTTCAACTTCCTCTTGCAGCTCGAGGGATCGACCAACTCCTTGCCCTTGCCTACGACTTCAGCTCTTGGCTTTGGGGCGGGAGCGGAGCCACCTTCTGAAGCTCTGGGGATCGCCACCCCGGAGGTTGATCGTCTCTCCATCAGGCCCAAGTCGTCCAACAGCGGCATCTTCCTCCGGAGCTCTCTGCACTCCTCTGGTATCATATTCAGAGGAAGGAAGGCTGCCGGTGGAGACACGTCACCAGGGCCGATGTTTCCAGGCTGGAACTTCTTGAGATGGGTCTTCAAGGCTTCACCATTCAAGTTGCTGCCCAAACCAACCTCAATGCGGTTGGTATCCATCTCATTGTTGAAGGCCCAGGCGGTCGCCCCCTAGCCCTTAGCGGGGCCCACCTGTTCATCAAGAAGTTGCCGAAGACCATCTGGGGGGTCACCCCACCTTTGACACACTTTTGTATTCTGTCTAGAATGGGCCTATACTCCCTCGACAGCTCCGGCACGTCGCTCCAAGTGTCGGTGTCAACGCGGGGGAGGCCTTCACGCAACTCCAGCCTCTCGTGTCCCTCGACGGTGATGACCACCCAGTCTTTCTTCCAGTCGTCCCACTTGCCGGAAGGAAAGGACCTCAAGTACTTGAGGGGGGGGGGGGGTTCTGCTTCACGAAGTAGTAGAAGCTGATGAACTCATCACTCTTCCCGGTGGGGTGGACAGTGAAGAAAGTCTGGAACAGCTCCATGCAAGGGGGCACACCCATCCACATCTCGCAAAAGTGGACAAAAGTCGCCACCAGCAAGATTGAGTGGGGGCCAAGATGGTGGAGCTGCAGACCATAGAAATGTAGCAGCATCAGAAAGAAAGTGGAGAAAGGCGGGATCAAACCCGCCATGGCGTACCCAAGGAAGTACACCATATATCCGGCTCGCTCCTTCTCGAAGGGAAGCTTACCGCAGCGAATGTCGTTGTCGAAGGAGTCACTGGACCAACCCATGTAGGTCCGGACCCTAGACAACTCCTTGCTCCCAATGCGGCTCTTGGGGAGTCCCAACTTCATCGCAGCACAGCAGAGCGAGAGATGAAAAGCAAGCAAAAGTTTGGAGGATTCGAGCGCAAGTTCAAATGAAGGCGTAAAGAATCCCCAAACGGTGCGCGCTTTCCTTCTTAAGTAAGCCCCCGCAACGTTTGGATGGAAACCACAGAGGGGCCGACGATACAGTTCAAAAACTTGACCCTGCCAATGACAAGGGGTCCCGGGGCCACCTTGACGGTCAAGTTGAGGTCCTTACCCCAGGAGAACAGTTGTCATCATGAGAGGCGGGAAACCCGAAGGCGGCAGCCTGAAAGGGCGCGCAGAACCGATACGGTTTTCGTATCGGGAACCGGCGACCTTCAATTGCGTGAGATCCGCACGCTCAGATCTCACCTGCCACATCCTGGATATGCCACGCGGCAATGGTTTAACTACGAACCACCACCCCAACGGCACATCAGAAGACCCTTGAAGACACGGAGCAAAAACCGAAGGATGGACCCACCTCTAGTAGAACAACTTCATCCAAAAGGTCTCTCCCAGAGGTGGGCCCAGGGGGCCACTGTCGGTACCCTGCGTATCGGATACCCTTTGGGAATACAAAGAGCTCAAAGGAACTTCACCTGTCTGAGTTGAAGACCTCCAAAGGCCCCACGTGTCATACGGAACCGGACCTGCCTCCCTTCTATGGTTAGTCCTAGTGCTGCCATGTGTATCATAAAACCGGAGCTACATTCCTTATCTGAGAAAGCTTCAGGCTAAATACTTGTGTGGCACCCCCGGACCTAACCCCCGATAGAGGGAAGCTCCGGTACCGACACGTGTACAACAGCACCGGACCTACCCGTCCCAGACGGTAAGCTCCGGAGCTGCCATGCGTCCAACCGCCGGACCTTCAACCTCAACAAGCAGACTGGTGGACCTCCAATGGCTCGGACCTTCAAGGAACATTAAAGACCTCAAGACCCGATTAAGTGTCATTAATGCTATCTTAATGACAGACGATCGGAGGGTCTTTAATACTAGTAACGCCACTGTCAAGGCGCGTTACCACACTATTAAGGGTGATTAAGCACATTAATTGTATTAAGCATCAGTAACCGTCAGAGCCACATGTTCGGCCAGGCTAACGATGTAACGACCAGTCCTTGTACTATAAAAGGACTGGTCAAGCGATACACAGGAGAGACTTCCACACACGCCCACAGACGCGCTCAAGGCACTCTAGTCCCTGACACTCTAGTGCTCAAACGCTCAATACAAAAGCAGCATACCCGTGGAGTAGGGTATTACTCTCAGGCGACCCGTACCACGTAAACCCTTGTTTCAATTCATCATATTGTTCTGAATCTCTGTGTGCCCACAACCGAACTACGAACTCTGCGGGCTGCCAACGGTAGTACCGGGAGAATTGCCGGAATCACACTCCGATGGGCCCCATACTGGTGCTTCTGGAGATGGGCGGTGCGCTGGTGTAAGAAGTCTGCCAGCACCATCAGGGAGGTCAAGCCTTTGCCCACAAGACCTGAATCTTCTTCCATATCGGCGTGTACTCCTTCGTCAACCCCTAGAAAGCTTCCCAGGTGGTGGGATCTGAAGTCGGACCTTCAGAGGGCATCTTCAGCATAGGATGGGCCTCGACCTGCACGATCGCCCAATATTCGCTCCAGGTGCTCCACTTGCCCCTTTGAGCAAAGGGATGTAGTGAATGTGGCCTAGAGGGGGGGTGAATAGGCCTTTTGAATTTCCTGCACACTTAATAGAATCGTCAAAACTTAGTTGGCCGGACTAGTCCGGTTGTGTGGGCGGACTAGTCCGGTGTGCAAAAATTATGTGTGTTGATCAGGTGTTGATTGGGAAAATAAATTTCTTTAGCAGCGGAATTGAGAACAACTGATATTTGTACTTGATATTAATATAAGAATGCAGGTGTAACTTCTAATTGCCTTATGTTGAAGTTTAGCACTCAAATGATCTAATGAACAAAATTTAAAGTAAATGAGACACAAGACACACGAATTTTTCCCGAGGTTCGATATCACCACGAGATCTACGTCCTCGTTGAGGAAGCTCACACAGAGTCGGGTCTCCAACCCTTTCCCTCCTCAAGTCACCACGAAGGCCGACTTGATTCCACTATCACGGGTAATCACCAAGTTTGTGGGGCAACCTCACACGTTGAGGGCTCCCACGAGAATTACAATGAAAAAGTGATCAAATACACTCAAAAGTATTGCAATGCAGAGTATGAGTGTAGAAAGATCAAACCCCAAGAGCTCGCAATGAAAGAATGACGATCTCCCAATCCTGAATCCAAGTGTTCAATTGATTTCACTCTTTTTGAACTTTAGATGTGTGGGGAGATGTGTTTTGCGCTCTTGGAACAAAGTGGCGGTGCTAGGGTTTGCTCTTTGATCAATATTCGACGTGTGTGTTGATAGGAAAGTCGTGGACTCTCTATTTATAGGGTTTCCAAAAGCTAGCCATTGAAAAACCCTAACACCGGACTAGTCTGGTGCAAGTCCGGACTTGTCCGGTCCCAATGTGTTTTGAGGTCCAGAAAGTTTGCCGGACTAGTCCGGTCCAACCTCGGACTAGTCCGGTGCTGTGTGAAAGTGACTCCAGAAAGTTCATCGGACTAGTCCGCGGACTAGTCCGATCTCCACGAATGGGAGATTACAGAAAGTTCAACGGACTAGTCCGATCAATGATCGGACTAGTCCGGTCCCTCAGTATGAGAGACTCCAGAAACATCAACGAACTAGTCCGGTGGATGAACGGACTAGTCCGGTCTCCTTGTGAGTGGGATTCCAGAAAGGTGAACGGACTAGTCCGGTCCATGATCGGACTAGTCCGGTGCTTTGTTAAAGTTAGGTTAGTTTTAATCCCTTACCCTCGTGCAAAGTTGTGAGCTCTTGGAGTGTGTCTTTCATACACTCCCTATACATTCAAAATCTATTTTGGTCTTCCAAGCTTCATCAAAGTATTTCTCTTTGAACACCACTTCATTTTTCACCTTTTTGTGTGCACCGAAATGTTTCACTTGTTTGTCCTGCAATCATCTCAGTAGTTTCGTTAGGATCTCATATGTTTGTCATCAATTAGCCAAAACCCACAAGGGATATCCTAGATGCACTTACAATCTCCCCCTTTTTGGTGATTGATGACAACCATTTGAGATATCACAATTGAGAATAAAATCTTGATTTTCATAAGGTGTGCACATATGAGAATAATGATAAGTCCACAAAACAACTTCTCACATATACAGACACCTTATGGTGGGGTGCCTAACAAGTGTGTGATCAACAAGGTGTGATGAAGTAAAGATAATCAACAATGAGTATAAAGATAATCATCCAAGCAACAATAAGCATCACACATAAGAGAAGAAATAGTGCATTACAAGGTTTTTCAAAAAAAAAGTACACATGTCCTTGATCACAAAAACATAAAGACACCAACGACTCTCAAAATATTAGTCTTAATCTCTCCTAGTCTCAATCTCTCCCCCTTTGGCATCAAGGCACCAAAAAGGGAAAAGTTGAGGGGAATCACTCATCGCCACTCTCTTCCTCCGTCTCGGTCCGGTCCTCATCTTCACCACCATCATCATCATTTGCCGGAGCGGACTCTTCCTCGGAGTCCTTGAAGGCGGGCGGGGATCCCACCGGCTCAATCTCCAGCTTGTCGCAGATTGCTTTGATGTTGGCATTGACATATTGTTGATGCTTCTTCTGCCTGACTTCAATCTTGCGGCAGCAGGCAAAGATAGAGGTGAGCATTTTCAGCACACCACCGGAGGGTTCATGAGCAGGTGCTGAGCTAGGAGGAGCAGCTGAGGATCTTGTTGCATTCACATCTCGAACCTGTTTAGTCCTCCTCTCAGCTTCAGGGGAGGGAGGTGCATCAGGAGCTGAAGGTAGAGTGTACTCGGTGGGCTTTTGCGGTTTCATCCCCGTATGGTGAACATCCTTGACGAACTCAAGTCCAGTCACCTTCTCAATCATGTACATGATGTACGGGGCATACCCACAAGATCTGTTTGGAGTGATTGATATGTTCACAATGTCATTGTAGATGTATTCAAAGACATTGAACGGTCTCCTCCCACCAATGACCTTCATTAGGGTCCTCAAGGTTCCTTGAATAGTCCCCGCATCTCCATCTTTTGGGGCTATTGTCTTCCTCAAAATTCTGTTGAGGACCACATAGAAGGGCTTCAAATATTTGATAGTGGGAGCAACATACGGCATCCTTGTGTCATAAAGAAATGTGAGCTCATCCTTCTCCAGGGGTTGCAAATTGTGGATGACTAGATCATGATCCAAGGTATGCTCAAGGTGGAGAATCCTTGCAAACTCATCATAAGTGACACTATACTTGGAACCATGGGTCATCCAAGTAAGACTGTCTCCATCACCCCGAGCAAAGTAGAGGGTAGAGTAGAATTGGGCGATCACCTCATTGTTCCAGTCATTTTCAAAGGAAAACAGTTCCTTCAGTCCGTGCCTCTCCAGGGACTCAACCACCTCACGGAAAGCAGGATACTTCTTTGACTGCATGTACCCGATGTTCACCCATTGACTCTTCACAACGGGATTCTTCATCTTCATGTACACATGCTCGTAGTAGTCGGCATGGAAGTTGCTCCAAAATCTTGGGTCTGAGCATTGCCGAGGTTGAGCATACACATCAACCTGCCTGAAGCTATCGGCAAGCTCACCCCCTTTTCCAGTGAAATCCTTGCTTGAGCGCTGCCTGTTGCGGTGACTTGGGTTCTTCATTTTCAAGGGTCCAATGGGACCACTAGCAAGCCCTTTTCCCTTGTTGAGAGTCCTCTTTGGCCCCGAGGAGCTCTCACCGGCCTTTCCTTGGGCCTTCTTCACAACTACCCTCCTTTTCTTGGGCAAGTTGTCGTCGGAGGGTGGAGAGTGCACATTTATATCATGCCTTTTCTTCATGTACCTCTCCTTGGCTCTCTTCACCTTTTCGCGCTCAACTTCTTCATCAACATGGAAGGAGCTGTCATCTGAGCTTGAAGACATCGTGCCTAACAAGGAGTTCATGATTTGGATGAGAATGAACTGAGAATGAAGGTGATGTGAGGATTCAAGTGTCAGGGACCGGACTTGTCCGGTTTTAGAGTGCAGACTAGTCCAGTGTACCGAACTTGTCCGTACCTAGGAGCCGGACTAGTCCGGCCTGGCACAAGAACCCTAACAAAGCTAGAATCACAACTTCTATCTAGGGTGCAAATGAGTATGAAGGTGAAAGGAATACATCTCTGAAGCTAATGTACTTCCTTAGAATCAAGAGAAATAAACTAGGACTAGAAAAGTTGAGAGTTTGATTTTAGGGAGAAATTTACCGAGATTTGAGGATTCGCGTTGAAGGAGCGCAAATCTGTCCGGATGAGTTTGGAGAGGAGTACCAACTCGACGAGGGGAGAGTTTCCCACGGAGAGAGCTTGGATTTTGAGGGCTCAACTCGAAAATCACCTTTTGGGGGCTAGGGTTTGAGAGGAGAGGGTTTAGGTCAAGTGGAGGGAGATTTGAAACGGGCCAGCTGCTTATATAGGCAGCCGACCGGACTAGTCCGATGTCCCTGAAAACCCTAAGAAGAGGGATTATTCGGACTAGTCCGGTGGCAAACCTGACTAGTCCGGTGTTACTGGACAAACTAGGTATTTGGAGATAACTAATAGTGATCCAAGAACAAGTTTTGCAAATAATCTTGGTGATTATGACCAGAAAGCAATCAACACAAAAACATGGTCATAAATTCCAAGATTTCTTCATTAAAAATAGTTTTCTTAGGAGAAAGAAAAAAATGAGGGGTAGTTTTAGCAATAAAATGTAACATTTGAAGTATCAACCAAATGTGCAACGTTTCAAGCCACATTTCGAGAATAAAGAATATTAAGTTCATTCCTAAGTCCACAAAACCTTTTCTCATCCAATGGTTTGGTAAAAATATCTGCAAGTTGTTTTTCAGTTCTAACATGTGAAATAGCAATGTCACCTTTTAATGAATGATCTCTAAGAAAATGATGACGGATATCTATGTGCTTAGTTCTTGAGTGTCTAATGGGTTGTGTGCAATTTTTATAGCACTTTCATTGTCACATAGAAGTGAGATATGGTTAAGATTGTAGCCGTAGTCCCTAAGGGTTTGCCGCATCCAAAGTAATTGGGCGCAACAGCTACCGGCTGCAATATATTCTGCTTCTGCTGTGGAAAGGGCAATGGAGTTTTGCTTTTTAGATGACCAAGATACCAGGGACCTACCAAGAAACTGACAAGTCCCTGACGTGCTCTTTCTATCGACTTTGCATCCTGCATAGTTGGCATCAGAATATCCTATCAAGTTAAATTTGGATCCTTTGGGATACCAAAGGCCCAAGGTGGGTGTGTGCACAAGGTACCTTAGGATTCTTTTTACAGCAACTAAATGACACTCTTTAGGTGCAGCTTGAAACCTTGCACACAAGCAAACACTAAGCATAATATCTGGCCTAGATGCACAAAAATAAAGTAAAGAGCCAATCATGGACCGATATACCTTTTGATCTACATTTGGGTCGTCTTCATTGAGGTCGAGATGTCCATTTGTGGCCATGGGTGTCTTGATGGGCTTGGCTTTGTCCATATTGAATTTCTTGAGAATGTCTTGTGTATATTTGGTTTGGCTTATAAATGTACCTTCTCTTAGTTGCTTCACTTGAAATCCCAAGAAGAACTTTAATTCGCCCATCATTGACATCTCGAACCTATCTGTCATAATTTTGCTAAACTCTTCACAGAAGGATTTGTTAGTTGATCCAAAGATAATATCATCAACGTAAATTTGACATACAAATAAATGATCATCACAATGTTTAGTGAAAAGTGTATAGTCAGCTTTACCAATTTTGAATCCATTCTGAATTAGAAAATCTCTAAGACACTCATACCAAGCTCGAGGAGCTTGTTTACGCAGTTTGTAGACATGGTTTGGATACTTCGGGTCTTCGAATCCTGGTGGCTGCTCCACATAAACTTCCTCCTTGATTGGGCCATTTAAGAAAGCGCTTTTGACGTCCATTTGATACAGCTTAAAATTATGGTGAGTAGCATATTCCAATAAAATACGAATGGACTCAAGTCTAGCTACAGGAGCGAAAGTTTCATCGAAGTCCAAACCTTCGACCTAAGAATAACCTTTGGCCACCAGTCTTGCCTTATTTCTTGTTACTACTCCATGTTCATCTTGCTTGTTCCGAAAGACCCATTTAGTTCCGACTATGTTCGCCTTTGGTCTCTCCACTAGCTCCCATACTTCATTTCTCTTGAAGTTGTTCAGCTCCTCTTGCATTGCAATCACCCAGTCTGGATCCCCTAAGGCTTCTTCTACCATGTATGATTCCAGAAAAGACACAAAAGAGTAGGATTCACAAAAATTTGCAACTCGAGATCTAGTAGTTACTCCCTTTGCAATATCTCCAATGATGTTGTTGACAGGGTGGTCTCTTTGCACGCTCTGGTGTACTCTTGGGTGTGGAGCTTGTGTAGTTGCTTGTTCTTCATTATCTTCATGTACATTGTCTCCCCCTAGATCATTGCTTCCATGATGTTCCTGATCTTCTTGACCTTCCTACTCTTGATCTTGTGCAAGGGCTCCCCCTTGAACATTGCCTCCGCGTTGAGGTTCAACTTGTGCATTTGAGTCGAATGTTTGCTCTTGTGGTAAGATATCGCCAAGTCCCATTTTCTTCAGTGCTTCATATGGAGCTTCCTCTTCATCTAGCACACACTTATCAACTTGCTCCACTTGTGAGCCGTTAGATTCATCGAACACTACGTCACGTGCTACTTCAACAAGGTCGGACACCTTGTTGAAGACACGATAGGCGTAGGCATTCGATTCATAACCGAGCAAGAATCCTTCATCGGACTTTGAAGCGAACTCCGAGGCCCTCTGTTTCTTGTTCAGAATAAAACATTTGCAACCAAAAACTTTAAAATAAGAAACATTTGGCTTTTTATTGGTAAGGAGCTCATATGGAGTTTTCTTCAGTAGTCGATGGAGGTACAGTCGATTAGTGGCATGGCAAGCGGTGTTCACCACCTCTGCCCAAAACCGATCTGATGTCTTGTATTCATCCAACATGGTTCTCGCCATTTCGATTAATGTTCTGTTCTTCCTTTCGGCCACTCCATTTTGTTGAGGGGAGTAGGATGCTGAGAATTCATGCTTTATCCCTTCTTCATCGAGAAACTCTTCAACTTGGAGATTCTTGAATTCTGTCCCGTTGTCACTTCTGATGTTCTTTATGGTTGATGAGAATTCGTTCTGAGCTCTTCTTAAGAACTTCTTGAGGATCCCCTGAGTTTCTGATTTATCATACAAGAAAAATACCCAGGTAAATCTTGAAAAATCATCAACAATTACTAAACCGTATTTGTTACCGCCGATGCTGATGTACGAGATTGGACCAAAAAGATCCATGTGGAGAAGTTCTAGCGGTCTTGCGGTGGTCATCACATTTTTGGCGGGGTGTGGTGCTCCGACTTGTTTTCCTGCTTGACAAGCGTTGCACGACCTGTCCTTTTCAAAAACCACATCCTTAAGACCACGGATGTGACCACCTTTTAGAAGTTTCTGCAGATTTCTCATCCCAACATGGGCTAGCCGTCTATGCCATAGCCATCCCATGTTGGTCTTAGCAACCAAGCAAGTGTTGGGTTCGGCTTTATCTTTGTTGAAGTCAACTAGATAAAGTTTGCCCTTCAACATTCCCTTGAATGCAATCGATCCATCGCTTCTTCTAAAAACAGTCACACCCTCATCAGTGAATAAGCAGTTGTAACCTTTGTCGCATAGTTGGGATATTGACAAAAGGTTATAATCTGGAGAATCTACGTGTAAAACATTTGATAAGGTATGTTGAGAGGATATTTCAATGTTACCGCTACCAAGGACCTTTCCTTGGTTGTTGTCTCCGAAGTATATGCCTTCACCTGGATCCTTGTTGTGCTCGTACTCCAGAAACATACCTCTCTCTCCGGTCATGTGATTTGTGCATCCGCTATCAAGTACCCATTTTGTTCCGCCGGAGGAGTAAGCCTGCAAAAAAAGAATTATTCCTTGGTTTTAGGTACCCCAAGCTTGCTTGGGTCCTCTCAGGTTAGTCACAAGAGTCTTTGGCACCCACACACAAGTTTTCAAGTTCTTGTGGCGTGGCCCTGTATATTTGGCAATGAATCTTCCATTTTTGGCTTTCATAAGAACATAAGAAGCATTAAATGTATGAAACAATGTTTGTGGTTCAGATTCATGATATTTTTCCTTGACAAAGACAATTCTATTCTTAGCATGATTAGAAGTAGGCATGTGTTTGTTCTTATCAAAACCAAGGCCATCTTTGATATTAGGAGGTCTAGTGACCATGTATGCACTGCGTGCATATTTGATCTTCTCCTTATCAAATATGCCTCTTGGGGGGGCATGCATATTATGAGAAGTTGATGTATTAGAAATAATATTCTTCTTACTAGAGCAAGTGCAAGTTCCGATTGTTGTCGAACTCATATCTTTGGAGGAAGAGCTCTTGGAGGAAGAAGAGCCACTTTGCTTGAGCGACTCAACTTGCACCTCAAGGATCTTGTTAACTTTTGACAAGTTAGCAAGTTCTTCCTTTATTGCAATATGCGAGTCTTTTAGCTTTGAGTAAGTTTCCTTACTCAAGACTAGCTCAACTTCAAGCGACTTGTTCTTCTCTCTTTCAAGCTCGAGAAGCTTTTCAACTTCTTGATATCTCTTCCTTTCACGGATGAGCATATCTTCTTGTCGATCAAGAAGTTCTTCCTTCTCAAAAATTTCGTTCGACAACATTTCCATTTTCTTTAGAGCAATTTTACTTAGTCCTCTAAATATTTCTTCGTTATCGCTAGAGCTGTCAAAGTCATCAATAGAGGAATTTAGCGTAGGAGGAGTGAGCCGTACCTTTTTCTTGCCTTCCTTAGCCATAAGGCAAGTGTGGTTGTTCATGTCCTGTCTTCCCATGTTTGGAAAGAGTGTGGCCTTCATAGTAGGCTTCTTGATTGCAATAGTGGTCATCTCTTCTTCTTCATCGGAGGAGGACTCGTCGTTTGAGTCCCACTCCTTGCCAATGTGAGCTTGATGGTTTTGTCTTCTTTTTCTGAAATTTTTCTTTTCTTGAGATCTTGTTTCCTTCTTCTTTTTGTTTTCTTCATAGGGGCAGTCCATCATGAAGTGACCATACTCTCCGCAGTTGTAGCAAGTGCGTCGAGCCTTGGATTTTCCTTTGTCCTTGCTTTTGCCTTCATTTGAGTTGTTGTCGTGTCTTCTTTTCATCATTCGCTTGAACTTCTTGATAAAGAGTACCATTTCCTCATCATCAAGATCGGTGCTCTCGTCACTTGTGTGCCCATCGTCTTGATCTTCACGAGCTTCTTTGAGTTTGGGTCGGCATGTAGCTTTGAGAGCGACCTCTTTCCTTTTGGAGGAAGTGAGTTCGGCCAAGTCTTTGACATATTTTGCCTCTTTCTCCATCATCTCGTGATTTATGATATTCCCCAACAACTCATCGGGGGTCAATTTATGAAAACCGGGACTTTCTCTAATCATTGAGCAGAGTGTGACATTTCTTGGCATGAAGGCTCTAATCATTCTCTTGACTACCTCGTGATCCGTCCATTTCTTACTTCCATAAGCACGTAACTTGTTGATGATTGCCTTCATCCGGTTGTACATGTCTTGAGGTGATTCGCCTTCTTCAATAGCGAATCTCCCCAACTCTCCCTCAAGCATTTCTATTTTTGCTTCACGAACCGATCTATTTCCTTCGTGAGCCATCTTAAGTGTATCTCAGATTTCCTTTGAACTTTCTAAGCCATCAATCTTGGTGAATTCCTCTCTACTTAATGATGATGTGATCACGGCGACGGCTTGTGCATTTCTGTGAATCTCTTGTTCTTGTTCTGGGGTGAGTTCTTCATCCGTGTCCGGAATATCTATGCCAGTGCAAACGATGTGCCATAGACTAGGATTTAGGGATATTACATGCATCTTCATGTTGTACTTCCACATTGTATAGTCGCTTCCGTCAAACTGTGGAGGTTTTCCCATAGGAATAAAAAGATAATGGTTGTTTGAGTTGAGACGGTTGTAGTTGTAAGGCTGTCGGGAGTAGTCGTGATGACCGCTCCCCGTCGTCTTCTCTTCTTCCTTTCCTTTTTGTCCTAGCAGCTTCTTTCTCAGAAGTGCCTTCAATTGTCGCACTTCTTCATCATCGTGTGGGCTCTCTTTCAGCACATCAAAAGCTTTAGTTTCTTGTTCCTCCTCATTGATGTTCATCTTCGAGATATCATTGTTCTTCTCAGAGGCCATTCATCTCTCCGAGATGTGAGTCTCGTTGGTGGAGAACCTTGCTCTGATACCAATTGAATGTGGCCTAGAGGGGGGGTGAATAGGCCTTTTGAATTTCCTGCGCACTTAATAGAATCGTCAAAACTTAGTTGGCCGGACTAGTCCAGTTGTGTGGGCGGACTAGTCCGGTGTGCAAAAATTATGTGTGTTGATCAGGTGTTGATTGGGAAAATAAATTTCTTTAGCAGCGGAATTGAGAACAACTGATATTTGTACTTGATATTAATATAGGAATGCAGGTGTAACTTCTAATTGCCTTATGTTGAAGTTTAGCACTCAAATGATCTAATGAACAAAATTTAAAGTAAATGAGACACAAGACACACGAATTTTTTCCGAGGTTCGATCTCACCACGAGATCTACGTCCTCGTTGAGGAAGCTCACACAGAGCCGGGTCTCCAACCCTTTCCCTCCTCAAGTCACCACGAAGGCCGACTTGATTCCACTATCACGGGTAATCACCAAGTTTGTGGGGCAACCTCACACGTTGAGGGCTCCCACGAGAATTACAATGAAAAAGTGATCAAATACACTCAAAAGTATTACAATGCAGAGTATGAGTGTAGAAAGATCAAACCCCAAGAGCTCGCAATGAAAGAATGACGATCTCCCAATCCCGAATCCAAGTGTTCAATTGATTTCATTCTTTTTGAACTTTAGATGTGTGGGGAGATGTGTTTTGGGCTCTTGGGACAAAGTGGCGGCGCTAGGGTTTGCTCTTTGATCAATATTCGATGTGTGTGTTGATCGGAAAGTCGTGGACTCTCTATTTATAGGGTTTCCAAAAGCTAGCCGTTGAAAAACCCTAACACCGGACTAGTCCGGTGCAAGTCCGGACTTGTCCGGTCCCAATGTGTTTCGAGGTCCAGAAAGTTTGCCGGACTAGTCCGGTCCAACCTCAGACTAGTCCGGTGCTGTGTGAAAGTGACTCCAGAAAGTTCATCGGACTAGTCCACGGACTAGTCCGATCTCCACGAATGGAGATTACAGAAAGTTCAACGGACTAGTCCAGTCAATGATCGGACTAGTCCGGTCCCTCAGTATGAGAGACTCCAGAAACATCAACGGACTAGTCCGGTGGATGAACGAACTAGTCTGGTCTCCTTGTGAGTGGGATTCCAGAAAGGTGAACGGACTAGTCCGGTCCATGATCGGACTAGTCCGATGCTTTGTTAAAGTTAGGTTAGTTTTAATCCCTTACCCTCGCGCAAAGTTGTGAGCTCTTAGAGTGTGTCTTTCATACACTCCCTATACATTCAAAATCTATTTTGGTCTTCCAAGCTTCATCAAAGTATTTCTCTTTGAACACCACTTCATTTTTCACATTTTTGTGTGCACTGAAATGTTTCACTTGTTTGTCCTACAATCATCTCAGTAGTTTCATTAGGATCTCATATGTTTGTCATCAATTAGCCAAAACCCACAAGGGATATCCTAGATGCACTTACATGTAGGCTCGCGAGGTATTGTCCCAGTGCCGAAAGTAGTAGGCACCCACTTAGGTCGTCGCGCTCTTTCCGGTGGTCTTCATCATGAAGAAGAGCTGGAACATCTCCGCTGTTGGCTGGTAGCCCACGAACGCCTCACAGATGTGGACGAACAAAGTGATCACGGCGATGGAGTTCGGCGACAGGTGGTGAAGCTCCATCCCATACTCCTCCAGCACTGTGAGGAATACCTTCAATGGTGGAAGCCCAAGTCCTACAGACATGTAGACGGCAAAGAGGGCAGTCTCGTCTTCGCGAAGGTCTTCAAGAGTTGGAGATCTGCAGCGGATCATCCACCCATACCCTGCCACCAACCAGCCAAGCAGTCTCCTCATCGACAACAGATCATCGACCAACTGGAAGCGAGAAGGAGGCAGTGGGGAGGCCATTCGAGCAAGTGAAAGTGAGAGCTTTGGCTGAGGGGTGAAGGCTCGGGCGCTCGAGGAAGAAGGTCAAAGCTCAGATAGTGGGGTGCAAGTAAGGAACCATTCCCTCTAACAAAGGTTTCCTTTTTTATCACCCCCGCAATGACTGAGCACTTTGTGTGTATCGCAAAGGTTCTGACCGCACCACTCAACCCATAGCATCAATGACAGTGGGGCCTAAGCCCCCTGACAGAAGTGTCGGACCCAGCGGCCAGCCACATGAGAAATCAGCTGAAGCGGCTCCCATAAAGGCAGAGCGAACGTAAGTGCTATGGCCGCATTGGGAACCATCGTGGTTAAAGGCGCCACAAAAGACAAAGATACTACAACAAGCAAAGATCCCGTCGCCATAATCTCTCAACCCGAGGAAGACGCGTGGCGGCATTGGCAGAAGCGCCCACCACTTCGGTTGTCCAAGATAAAATTCAAAACGCAGTGCGGGAAAACATGGAAAGGGCTCCACCTTCGGGCTCGTCACCTCCCCCAAGGTGGACCCAGGGGCCATTGTCGGTACCCTGCAGACGGGGTACTCTCGCACACAGGATGAAAACACTGAGGCATGTCCGGTGGCACCACGTGTCCTGAAGGCGCCAGACCTCGACCTTCCTCAAGAACGAGCTCCGGCACTGCCACGTGAGCCTTGAAGATGGGACTCGGCTTCTCCGGTGAGACGGGCTCCCGAGATGCCACGTGTTGGGACGGGACCAAACCCAACCTTGCGGGAGAGCTCTGGTGCAACCACGTGGCTCGAAGCACTAGACTAGGCACCCCCCCACCCACTGTGGGGAAGGGCCCAGAGCTGCCACGTTCCCTGGAGAGCCCCGGAGCTGCCACGCGTCACGAAGAACCGGGACTGGCCTCCCCAGCAGGGGTCAGCCACGACGCTGCTACGTGTCCCGCAACTTGTCCTGGACGGTAAGATGCGGGAGTTAAGGGATGGTGCGCCCTGCCCAAGTCATGCATTGAAGACGCACACCCACCTCTGGTGCACAATGCAGAGCACGCCAACGGTTAGAGACCACTATGACCAACCACATCACAGTGAAGGCGATACAGGCCTATCCCACTCAGCCAAGTGGGTAGCTTGCGGCAACAAGACGGGCTGATGAGACACCCTCATCCATCGTCAGCAACGGCACATGGGCTACTGATGAGAGGGGCGGCAAGACGGTGAGTCTTCAAAGCCACGATGAGAGGAAGCTTATGCACGAAGTCTTATCTTTAGGATAAGATCGCCTCGAGACCACTTATCAGGTTTCGGACCCCACTTGTAAGGCGTTTGGCCTTGTCTATAAAAAGATTAGACTGCCACCGTTACAAAGGACTAGAATTCAATCCCCGATACACAGACGCATTCACGCACACTAGCAATATAATCTACTGTGGAGTAGGGTGTTATGCTCTTTGCGGCCCGAATCACGTAAAAACCACCGTCTTAAACACTCTCATACGCGCGAACACTCGATTGAGGCCTAAGCCTCGCCGAACAAGAACCTCCACGGGCTGCTCCTTAGCAGATCCGGAGGAAGTGTCTTATTAACACTTCGACAATATGCATAGTAAAACCATAGAAATATTCTCATCCATGTAAAATATAACCGTATGAAGGTTAGAATTTATTCAATTTACAGAAGATTAATACAGTTATACAGGTCTAGAGCACCATATATGTACAGTGAAAATTAATGTGATTAACAACCTTACAGCTAAGTTGAGCATTTGTGACGTTAAGACTTGAGACAATTCCATAAGGGTTTGGCATGACCCTCATGATGTGTGCATGTTAAACATCACTGATAGGTAGGAACACTCGAAAGAATTAAATCATATCAGAACATATGGTTATTTGCTTGATTGAGTGCCGGAGCTGGCACACTCACGTCCGTTGCCACCACGCTATCTTAGTGTTCAACCATCTGCGATTTTTTGGAAGCTGATTTCAGTATTCAGATCGAACGATCGAGCCAAATATTGTAGAACCTTACACTGATGGCAGCCTGGCTGCTGACGCAGCTGTCGTCTCAGGCACGTTGGTGCCCGACGGTGAGCCCGACCAGCATAAAGAACCACTCCTTGCGATATCGCTGCCGCTTCTTGGCGTATGTCTCTGACGGCTTCTCGTACAACATCGTCATTCTTTGCATTGCAGCCCCTTTCCTACCTGTTTATCAACTCCAGCGTCGTCGGGTGGCGGCGGGGTCATGCGTCGGGGCAGGGAGCAGTGCGGCAGCGTCGGGCGCCGGGGCAGACGATGGCGACCGTAGCGGCATTTGGGCGGCGGTGGTGTCGGGCGCGGGGCAGCGCCACGGCGGCCGCAGCGGCGGGCGGCGTGGATTCCGGCCGCGGCGCGGCTTCGGAAGTCCGGGCGCGGGCTTCGAGTGGCATCATCGTGCCTTGGGGCAGCGGCGATGGCGCACAGTATCTAGGCGGCGGCGGCGTACGGGAGCTGGCAAGGAGAGGGATATGTTGTTTCAACAGTTGGAGGAGCATGGGAAACGTATGGAGGGTTTACTGGTGGAGTGCTTGGTCGATCGTATGGATCGTTCCTCTGATAAGTATTCTGAGGTGTATGATTGAGAAAGGAGGTACAAAGAGGAGAGAAAAGAGAAAGATCCAAGGAGTTGTCTGAAGTAGAGAGGAGAGATGTTGGGAGGAGAAATCCACAATCCAAGGAGGCCAGTGGAAGGAGGTCCTACTGACAAGTCTCTATTGAAGTTATTGTTCTCCAGATTCAGTGGTGACAATCCAGTGATATGGTTGAACAAATATTTGGACTATTTCTCACTATTTCATGTAGCACAGTCATTGTGGGTTGGAGCAGCTTCTCTTTATATGGAAGAAAATGTTGCAAAGTGGTTATATAACACCCTCATTTTCATGCATCATGCATTGCCTACATTCATATACATGTCTAACAATAAGCAACATAAAAAGGAATAAGTTTAAAATTGATTTAGAACAAAACCGCACTTAAGAATTCTGGAAAGTGCAGACTAGTCCGATTTTGGTGCGGACTAGTCCGATTTCTCTCTAACTTCAAACGGACTTGTCCGTTTTGCTGCGGACTAGTCTGTTTTTCCCTCTAGACAGTTTTGGACTTGTCCGGTGTTCCAAGAATCCTTGAAAAATTGCTAAGTCCCTGGACTTGTCCGGTATTCCAGCGGACTTGTCCGTTTTTCCCTCTTGCTAAAGTCGGACTTGTCCGATTTTTTGCCAGACTTGTCTGTTTTTCCTCTCTGGATAAGTTCGAACTTGTCCGATATCCAGTTCGGACTTGTCCGATTTCTATCTGAACAACTTCAGACTAGTCCGACCTTTTTCGGACTTGTACAATAAATCGCGACTCTGAATTGATCTTTTGTTTTACGACTTGTTTCTTGGGCTTCACGTTAAGTGTGTCTAGGGACATCATGCCTAACTCTTTTAGAGCCCATGTGAGACTCTAAACCGGCCCCTACTCATCTCAAACTCGAAATCTATCTAAACCTAGCCCTCCACCTCTATAAAAACAACCCCACCCCTTGACTTGACATCTATTTGCCACTTTTCCACCTCATCCAAACCCTAGTTTGTGAATACCCACCATCAAGGAGGGAGGAGGAGATCCCAAGCAAGAAGAAGAGGAGGAGGAAACGAAACAGGATCAAGATCTCTATCAACTTCGCGTTCTTCATCAACAAATCACCATCAAGTTCTTCATCAACCCTAGATCGTACAAGATCCAAGTGTTGCCTCCAAAATCTTTGATTCATTGGATTCCTAAACACCTGGTATACCTTTTATTCTCTTTTCCTTACGTGAATTAAACCCCTATTCTCGAAATTCACGTCGATCTAGAAAAGCCTAGTTCGCCAATTCTGCAAAGTGCAGACTTGTCCGATCTCTAGCGGACTAGTCTGATCTTCCTGGTTAAATTGTGTCGAATTAATTCCAAATTAGATCTAACCAACTCCAAACCTGCATAAACTTGTTAAAAACTATTAGAACTAGTTAGTGATCATTAAAAGCAATTCATTAACTAGTTTACCTTGCGTTTGCATTAATCATGCATGTCATGTCATATTGAGTAATATATGTGCACTCTTTGATTGTGTCTCTTGTCTTGTATGTTTGTTGTGAGTATTAGACGGATTTGCGCTAGAGAGTGCCGCAGAGGATCTCCAGCACCAAGAGTTTGAAGGCTTTGACCCGAACCAATCCCAAGAGCAAGGCAAGTGTCCTTGAAGCATATTGATCCTGTTTTTAAAGTAAATGTTTTGTTTGCAAAATTGCATGCTTGTGTCAATTTGATGGGAAATCCTATGATAGGAAGTTTACTAGATTTTTTAACCACCCTTGTCACCTGGAATTATGGTAGAGAGTCAGGATGAGCTTTTTACCTTTTTGCTTTGCTTAATTAATTGGGATGGGAAAACAACTATGCCATTAATTATGCATTAATGAGATGATGGTTAACATGAACTGGTTAATATGATATGGTAATGGGTGACCTAAGCAAGCCTGGTATGTGGATGGGTTGCATGTTATGGTGGTTTGCTTGCTTTAGATCTAAGGATCGGTTCATGTGAGAATAAGCCAGGACTACAGTGTCACCACGAGGTCAAGTATGGGTGCGGCATAGCTGATTAATTAGGGCTTTGCCAGTGCTATTTGGACCATTAAGGATGCTCAGGAAAGGGGTAGTCGGATTGGGTTTGTTGATGATTGGTGGGACTACCTTGGGATCCGAATGGCTCAAGAGGGGGCCATTGGTTGAAGATGTGTTCAGTTGGAGGCATCGCCACCAGTGGAACCTCAGTGGGGTCTAAATAGGCTAGTAATCCCTTTGTAAAAACTATTTTGTGATCTCTTGGCCAAACCGATGGAAGTGTGAGACGGTATAATAGAGTTTCTAGTCATCGAAAGGTGATGAAATCACAAACACGTGGCTAAAGGGGTACAAACTCTGCAGAGTGTCTAAAAACTACCATGATAGTTGTGCTCCCGGTTATGAGCACCTGGACAACTTCCATGATTAGAGGGAAATTAGGATTTGGGATGGTTATGGTTATGGTTGGTTATGGATAAATTTATGGTATTGGATATGATTAATGGTAATGGTGCAATTTGATATATGGATGATGGATATGGAATATGGACCGGTACTAAGTTTTTAGTTATGGTTTATGATGGGTTTATTCACATATATACAATATATTGCTTTTGAAATGTTTTAATGTACTTTTCAGCACTTAGCCATTATTATATTCGTCATTTCTATTAGCTACATGTCATACTTTTCACCTTTGTTGAGTACGACATGTACTCACCCTTGCAATTCCCCCACCAACAGTTGCAGGTCAGGATTAGGAGTATTAATGATGATAATACGGAGTACTAGGCTGTGTCTACCGTCAGCTTTGTCTGTGGAGTGTTGGAGTTGCGCTATCCCTTATGCTTATTGCTTAGTGGCTTAGTTTGCTTAATTAGTTTATTTTCCATTGCATTAGTTGAACTATCATTAATATCCATTAGAGATTGTATTTGAGGATGTTACTCATGGTGTAATAAAAGTACGTAATTAATCTTGTTTGTGGTAATTTTCTGTATTTCCTTTTATGAATGCACTCATGTATGTGTGTTGAACATCCTGGGCATACATATGCATTCACTTGGTTCATTTTCAGAACCGGGTGTCACAAATTAGTATCAGAGCCACAGGTTGACCGTAGGACGCAGTCTAGATAGAATTGACACTTTATAGCACATATGAGCACTCAAGAATCAATGTGTTTTTTTCTTGGTGTGTTGTTTGCTATATATTGTTTGCTTGTGTGCTTAATAGAGGATTTTGGGATGCTTTAGCATTGCCATGTCCACCTAGGCTAGCTAGTTGTTTAGTTTCATATCTCTTGATGCATATAGTTGGGGACGTTTCCAAATTCTTATCTCTTGCTTTTCTTCAGATGGTGAGGACTCGCAACCAGGGGGATGGCAATGATGAGGAGGAGAACAATGGAGCACCTCAAAACAACAATGGACAAGGACCTTGTCGACTGTTGGAGTCGGCAGATCCCCTGACACTACTAAAGTGTTGAAGGAGTTTGTAGTTCGGTTTGGGCGCGCGGAGACTCAAGAAGGTGAATCACGATTGGACACGAGAGACACAGTGGTTTACGTGGTTCGGGCCGCCTGAGCGTAATACCCTACTCCACGGGTGTGTGTGTGTGTTGTATTAACTTGTGATCTTGAGAGCGTTCGAGAGTCCCCTCCCCTCGTGTATCGTCGGTTTGTCCTTTTATAGTACAAGGACAAACCGTTACATGTCGGCCTGGCCCGTCATGTGGCCCTGGCGGTTACTAGTATTGATACACGAGATTAATTGTTGTTAATAACCCTGTAACGGCTCCGACAGTGCCGTTACAGGTGTTAAGATCGTCCGATTAAGTGTCATTAACGTGGAATTAATGACAATTAATCGGGTCTTGAAGTCCGCGGCTGTCCTTTGAAGATCCGGAGCCGTTACAATGTCTCCCGGAGGTTTGAAGCGGCCAGCTCCGACGTATGGACACGTGGCAGCTCCGGAGCTTGCTTGTGGGAAGCGGGAAGCTCCGGGGTGGCCTGGCACGTGTCAGGTCCGGAGCTTCTCTCGGTCAGGGGTTAAGTCCGGAGGTGCCGTTTCGGTACCTAGCCCGGAACTTCACCCTTGTGGGTAGTAGCTCCGGTCTGACAGTACACGTGGCAACCTAGGGGTTAACCATGTCGGAGAAGCAGGTCCGGTTATGTCTGACAAGTGGGCCTCCGAGGGTCTTCAATTTGAGTAGACGTCCTTCCCTTGAGATCTTTACAACCTCAGGGGGTGTATGGTTTTTAGGGTACCGACAGTGGCCCCCAGGACCTACCTCCGGGGAAGGCCGACGGGGTGAAGTCATTCCGTCGGAGGTGGGTCCATACTTGCGACTCTTGAACTGGGTCTTCAAGGGTCTTCGGAGGTGCTGTTGGCGGGGCTTTATGGTTAAATCCCGACGCGTGGCGCACCTCAGGCGGCAGATAAGATCTTTGACGTGCGGATCTCTCGCAATTGAAGGTCGCCGGTTCCCGATACAAAAACCGTATCAGTTCCGCGCGCCTTGTCAGGTCGCCGCCTTTGGGTTTCCCGCCTCGTGATGACAACTGTTCGCCTGGGTAAGAACCTTGACTTGATCGTCAGGGTGGTCCCGGGCCCTCTTGTCATCGGCAGGGTCGAATTCTTGAGTAGTATCCTTGACTCTCCTGCAGTTTCCATCCAAGCGTTGCGAGGGCTTACTTAAGAAGGAAAGCGCACCGTCGGGAGTTCTTTACGCTTCCCATCTGTTCTTGCGCTCGAACTCCCAACTTGTGCTTTGCTCCTCTTCTCTTGCCTAGCTTTGCTGCGATGGAGTTGGGTCTGCGTGAGAGTCGCTTGAAGACAGACGGCGATCTGAAGAAGGTCCGGGCCCTCATGGGGTGGTCTTCGGACTTCTTCAACCGCTCGGTCCGCGCCGGCGGAGAGCTTCCCTTTAAAAAGGAGCACTCTGGCGAGATGGTGTACTTTTCCTCGTACGCCATGGTGGGGCTGATCCCACCGTTTTCTTCTTTCTTCTTGATGCTGCTGGACTTCTATGGTCTGCAGCTGTACCACCTTGGCCCTCACTCCATTCTCCTTGTGTCCATCTTTGTCCACTTCTGCGAGATGTGGGTGGGCATCCCTCCATGCATCGAGCTCTTCCGAACCTTCTTCACCGTCCAAACCACCGGCCGAAGCGATGAGTATCTTGGCTTCTACTACTTCGTGAAGCGCAAGAAGTGCCCATTCAAGTACCTCCGGTCATTCCCTTCCGGGAAGTGGGATGACTGGAAGAAAGATTGGGTAGTCGTCCGGGCGGAAGAGCATGAGCGGTTGGAGCTGCCAGACGGTCTGCCCGGCATTGACACGTCGGTATGGAGCGAAGTTCCGGTGCTGGCAGGAGCTTTCGACCCTGTCTTGACCAGAATCCGCCAATGTGTGGAAGGAGGATTGACTCCCCAGGCGGTGTTCTGCAACTTCCTGTCCAACAGGTGGGCGCCGCTGAAGAGGAGGGAGAAGCTCGCCTGGGCCCTCAACAGCGTGATGGATGAGGACCGGGTTGAAACCGGGTTGAAGTCCAGCATGGTGGGGAAGTCCTTGGAGTTTCACCTCAAGAAATTCCAGCACGGCATCGACGTTGACGGAGATTACTTGACTCCGCCGCCGGCTTTCCTCCCTCTGAACATGGAGGTTGAGTTCAGCAGGGAGCTCCGGCGAAAGATGCCCGCGCTTGACGACCTTGGTGTCGTCGAGAGAAGATCAACTACCCGGTTGGCGATCCCCGGGTTGTCTGAAGGCGGCTCCGCCCCTGCCCCACAGCCAAGAGCTGAGGTCGTCGGCAAGGGCAAAGAGTTGGCGGAGGAGCCGGAGAGTCGGAAGAGGAAGCTGCGACATGCTGACGGAAGGTCCGTCGGGCCTGCCGCTTCCCCTCAGGTTCACCCTCCTCAGGAAGGAAGATCCTCTGCCGCCGTGGCGGCCGTCCCCGTGGTGGGGTCTTTCCAGAGCGCTACTGTTCCGGCGGTGGGATCCTCCCGGAGTGCGACTGTCCCCGTGGTGGATCCCTCCGGAGGTGCCAGCTCCGGGCACGCGACTCCGGCACCAGAAGCGGTGAGGGCCTCCAGGTCCAGGAGTTCCTCCCGATAAAGGAGAGCTCCGACCCGGGAAACGCCCGCGGCTACGGCAAGTCCTGGGAGTCCTCCCGGAGCTCCTATGCTGACCGTGGCCAGCCCGGATCGTCCGGGAAAGAGGTTCCGCGCAAGCTGGTGCGTGAGCCTCCCAAGGTAATTTTTCTTTCTTACCTCGATTAACTTTTAATTGTAGCATCTGTTTGCTCAATTTCTTCATTCTTTATCTGCAGCGTTCCCAAGAAGGGGAGTGAAGCTCCGCCCTCAGCCACAGTGTCTGAGGCTGCGAGGGCTTCTGCTCTAGCTCCGGTGCCGCCCCAAGCGGAGGCTGCGACAGCTCCGGCGCCGGCTGTCGTGGTCATGGACCTCGACTCGTCTCCAGAAGTTCCCGTGGTAGCGCCGGACCACGGGATTGAAGATGCGCCAGCGGCACCCATTCCGGAGGTGGAAGCTCCGGGTCCTGGTGCTGCAGAAGTAGAAGCTCCGACTATTGAGTCGGTGGAAGTAGCAGTCCCGGCTTCGGAGCCGGAAAGTGCTGAAGCCCCGGCGATTGAACCAGAGGTGGCTGAAGCTCCGGCATGCGAGCCGGAAGTTGAAGTAGTTTCGGCAGTTGAGCCGGTTTCTTCCGAAGCTCCGGTCGCAGAGCCGGTGATTGTTGGAGCGTCGGCCGCAGAGCCGGCGGCTGAAGAGGCGAGGGAGCTTGAGCCTCCCTCAGAAGAAGTGTCCCGGCCGGAGTCAGTGGAGGCGACGACGTCGATGGTACCTGTGGCAGAGCTAGAGTGCCTGAACGAAGTCGCCGGCCCCCAGCCTGAGGGGGCAAATGAAGACTTGGTGGCTGGACCTCCTTCGATGGCGACTGAGGCCATCCCGGAGGAGGGCCCTAGCACTTTGGAAGCTCGGGGTTCCACTCTCGTAGAGTGGGACCCAATTTTTGTAAATGAAGACCCGCTGGAACCAGCGGAAGAGATCCCAGCAGGTCCGGAGCCCATCTCGCTGTCGATGTCCATCGACAACGCCTGCTCCAGTCTACGTCAGGTCCAACTGGCCTTCTTCCACGACAGCAAGGCTCTTGAAGAGGAGTGCCAAACCCTTAGGCGGTGGCGTAATCGGCTCCACTTCGAGACTAAGCTGGCGCAGTCAAGGCTTGCGGATGACAAGGAATGGATTAAGCGGGAGAAGATCCGCCTGGAGCTCTGGGGTGAGCTGCTGGACGAGAGGGAGAGCATGACTCACGCCCTTGATGCTCAATCCCGGGAGTTCCACGACCAAGCTAAGGCTGCTAACGACGCGGCCAATGCTCGGTTTGATCAGCTCGAGGCCATCAGCACCGCACTCATCAAGCGCCGAGAGGCACTTGAAGGAAGGGAAAGACGGCTCGAGGATGAGGAGCAAAAGCTCCTGGAGCTACGGGATGACGTCTTGCGACGGGAAGAAGAGCTCGCCGAGAAAACAGCTCTGGCGGACAAGGGCCTCGAGGAGCGCACTAAGAAATTGGAAGAGCGCTGCCTCGAGGAAGAGGAGAAGACCTGGGTGCGGGGGCAGGAACTCTACGAATACGAGTGTGCCCTTATCGCCCGGGAGAAGAAAGTGGAGGCTAGGGAGAAGGACCTGGTCGACCGCCGGAACAAGATCCACCTCCGGGAGGAGGAGCTCGGAAGACTTGAGAAGCGGGTTGCTGCGAAGATCCAGCAAAACGCCAAAGAAGTTGAGCGCCTCTCCCGCGAGAATTCGGAGCTGACGGCGGCCCGGAGATCCCTGGAAGAGATGAAGAACCTGAGGAAGACGGACTCCCTGCAAATTTGGGAGTTCCTGAGCAAGGCCGACGATGCGCTGGCGCCGATGGGTTTCAGCCCCGTGCTCCCGGATGATCCGGAGCCGGAGCCGGACCTTGCGTTGCAAGCGTTGAGCGCCGCGGGCAGCAAGCTCTCCAAGGTGGGCGACGTCATCGCGGACCAACTGGAGTTCGAGGGGCAATCCCTGGCTAGGAACGTCACAGAATATGTGTTGACGTGCTACACCAGCCGGAACCCTCAATTTCCTCTGGACCCGGTGCTTGAAGGCCCCGTCGAAGGAGAAGGCGAAGCTACCCGAGCCAGCGTGTCGGAGGTCGCCCAGAAGGTCGCCGAGTTCTTCCATAGGGTCTAGGACCGTCTCTCTTAGCCTGTACTTGTATCTTCTCTTCTTCCTCAATTTTATAATCCCTTGTCTCCAGATGTAATCTCCGGTCTTCAGATGAAATGAAATCCCCAATTTTTTGTGAATTTCATTTTTTTGTTTTCAACATCTTTATCTTCACTTGGCCCCCTGGTAGATGTGCACAATTTGATTGTGGACATGTACCAAAAGGATGTTGAGTTTTGTTGAAGACGAATTTGCTTCGAACTTGTGGAATCTATGTCCGAAGTTTTTGATAGTGAAGGTCCCCTAAAGTTGTCGGAGCTTAGAAGCTCCGGCACTGTCCATCGCTGGAGCTTAGTAGCTCCGGCAATAGCCTCTATCAACACGTTGAGCGTCGATAGTTAATACTCCAAGGTGTCGGAGCTTAGTAGCTCCGGCAATGACCCTTGCCACGCTTGGTTTGTTGGCAACAGACTCCAGTGACGGGGTCTTCTCACCATCTTTTAGTCAACGCCGACGGTTGATGCCCTGGTGGGAGTCGGAGCTTGGTTAGCTCCGGTTTTTCTCCATTAACGTAGGGTTCATTTTTCCTGCACACTTAAGCCAAGAAAAATAGTAAAATTTGTTCCTTGTCTATAACTTCGTCGCGGCTTACGGTTCTCAAGAAAATTTTAAATTGAACACGATTTTTAATACGACTGGATGAATTGTCTTTTCTTTTGGATCCAACTGTCCATGGAACCACCTTACTTTGGCCTGCCGGGATGTAGGTAGAGTGGCGTACTTAGGGTGCTTGACCAGGCTAAGTCGATAGCGCACTCCGGCCCTAGAATGGCTTGGCGGCTTTCAGGCGAGTCGGGCACAGACGATATTTAGATCTAAAAAAAAATCCGACAATTCAACTCGAATCGTACGTAAACCGGTCAAACTAGAACTTCTTAAGAATTGCACGTTTCTGTTATAGACAAGAAAGAGAAAAATAAAAATGTCGAGCCTATGCAAAAATGAATGCACGTGGAGTCTATTTCACATGAAGATGTCTTTCATTATAGGTCTGGGGTACAGGGGAAACAAGTACACTCTTAGGGTACGGAACCAGGCTAAGTGTGTTTGGTTTCTCGTTTGACCCAGGGTAGTTAGCCACACTTCTAGTCCAGAGACTGTATCAAGTGTTGCATGAGCTTTTCAAACCTTTCGGGAAAGGTCCGGCTGCTCTCCCGGAGGAACTACCCGACTCTGTACAATGACTCTATAACATACATTTCAAGTTACTTAAGACTCACCTCCGTGGAATTAAGTGTAGAACTTACGGAGGTGCTCGATGTTCCAAGGATTTGGGAGAGGTGTCCCATCCTCGGTAGCCAAGCGAACGCTTCCGGGACGGGATACTTTGATCACTCGAAAGGGCCATTCCCAGCCGGGGGAGAGTTTGTTTTGCCCTTCTCTGGATAGTATTCTCCGTAGCACCAGATCGCCTTCCTCGAGCTGTCGGTTGTGTACATGCCGCTGGTGATAGCGCCGTAGAGCTTGACGGTATCGGGCATTCCGAACAGCTGCTTGGCACCTTCCCTCCTCGAGGAGGTCTAGGTCTTCGCGCCGGAGCTGGTCCTGCGCGGCTTCGTCGAAGGTCCGGACTCGGAGGGAACCCAAGGTGATTTCCGGAGGAAGGATCGCTTCAGCTCCGTACACCAGAAAGAAGGGTGTTTCTCCGGTTGCCCGACTTGGAGAAGTCCTGTTGGCCCATAGAGTGGGCGGAAGCTCTTCGATCCAATTGGCTCCGTGTTTCTTCAAGCGCTCATAAGTGCGTGTTTTGAGTCCTTTAAGGATATCTGCATTTGCTCTCTCGGCTTGCCCGTTGCTGGCAGGATGAGCTACAGAAGCGTAGCAAACTTGTATGCCGAGGTCTTCGCAATATCCTTGAAATGCGGAGCTTGTGAATTGAGTCCCATTATCAGTGATGATCTTATTTGGGACTCCGAATCTGCTCACAATGGATTGTAGGAAATTGATTGCAGATTGTTTGTTGATCGTCACAACAGGAGTAGCTTCCGGCCACTTGGTGAACTTGTCGATGGCGACGTATAGGAACTTGTAACCTCCGACGGCTCTTGGGAAGGGTCCCAAGATGTCCATCCCCCACACAGCGAAAGGCCATGTGGGAGGTATCATTTGTAAGGACTGAGCAGGTGTATGAATTTGCTTTGCATGAAATTGGCATGCTTTGCATTTCTTCACCAGCTCAGTGGCATCCTGGAGCGCTGTAGGCCAGTAGAAGCCGTGCCGAAAGGCTTTTCCGACCAGCGTACGGGAAGATGCGTGGTTCCCACACTCGCCTCCATGGATTTCTGCGAGGAGCTCGCAGCCTTCTTCCCTTGTGATGCACCGCATTAGGATGTCGTTGGCACCGCGCCGGTAGAGATCCCCTTCTACCAACGTGTATCTTTTAGCCAATCTGACTACCCGGTCAGCGGATACATCATCGTCAGGAAGGATGATGTCTTTCAAGTAGCTCCGGATCTCCGAGATCCATGCATCGGAACTGACTTGAGCATTTGAGTCTTGCGTGCTGGGTTGCTCGGAGCTTCCGGCAGCACCTACGACCCTTGATGGCTGCCATGGTAACAGGGCCATCGGGACCGTCAGCTTCGGGATGCTGATCTCGCCCCCTTCGTTCAGTTCGGCAGGCTGAACTGTGGGTTTTGACAACCTCCGGACAAAGGTTCCGTCAGGAGCCGGAGCTCCGGTTGACGCCTTGGTCGAGAGTTCGTCAGCTTCAGCGTTGTGAGCACGCTGAACATGGTGAAGGTCTAGGACTTCGAAGTCCTTCTGAAGCCTCTGGACTTCAAGGAGGTAAGCAGCCAGCTGGAGATTATTGCAGGAGCATTCACCCTTTACCTGCTTGATGACAAGTTGTGAATCTCCTTTGACCAGCAACTGCTTGACACCATATGATAGTGCCACCTTTAATCCATAGATGAGTGCTTCGTACTCCGCCATGTTGTTGGTTGCCTTGAAGTCAAGGTGTACCATGTATTTCACCTTCTCCCCAGTTGGTGCGAGGAGAAGGATTCCAGCTCCGGCTCCCTGCTTCTGCATGGAGCCGTCGAAATAAAGGATCCAGTGAGGCTTAGTGAATGTTGGAACTTGAGGTTCCGTCTTCTGCTCGCTGGGGCCCCCAGGGTTTAATGGAGAGGGAGTCCATTCTGCCACGAAATCTGCCAACGCTTGACTCTTGATTGCTTGTCTCGGAATGAATTCAAGATCGAATTCAGCCAATTCCGCTGCCCACTTTGCAATATTCCCAGTTGAATTGGGATTATGCAGGATCGCTCGAAGTGGATATGAGGTCACTACCGAGACTTTGTGAGCTTGGAAATAGTGTCGAAGCTTCCTTGAGGCAATAAGAACTGCATAAAGAAGTTTATGCACCTCTAGGTATCGAGTCTTGGCATCATGTAACACTTCACTGATGAAGTATACCGGGCGTTGAATGGTCCGGACCCTCCCGGAGGGGTCCGGAGCTTCCTCTTCATTGATCCGGACCCTCTCGGAGGGGTCCAGACTCTCTTCGGGGACCTCCGGGTTCTGAGTGGAGGAACCCGGAGCTTCTTCAGAAATGACCTGGACCCTCTCGGAGGGATCCGGGTCCTCTGAAGTGGCTTCTTGTGGGTTCAAGTCTGGGAGCTGGGACCCAGACCCGCTTTCAGGAACCTCCGGACCCTCCCGAAGGGGTCTGGATTCCTGAGTATTGGGTAGTTCCGGTCTCTCCGCAACCAGAACCATACTGACGACTTCGTCAGTAGCTGAAATGTAAAGCAATAAAGGCTCACCAGGGTTCGGAGCTACCAGGACTGGTAGGGTGGTGAGGAACTGTTTCAGCTCCTGGAATGCCTTCTCTGCTTCTTCAGACCATTGGAATGGTCCGGACTTCCTCAGTAACTTGAAGAAGGGAAGTGCTTTCTCCGCCAGTCTTGAAATGAACCGGCTGAGGGCTGCTAGACATCCAGTTAACTTTTGGACGTCTTTGATGCGGGTTGGTGGCCGCATGTCTTCAATGGCTTTTATCTTCGCCGGATTAGCCTCTATACCCCGGTGACTTACCAGGAAACCAAGAAGCTTTCCGGAACTAACCCCGAAGACGCATTTGTCTGGGTTTAGCTTCGTGCGGGTGGCCCGCAGCTTGTCGAAGACAGCCTGCAAGGTGTCCAAGAGGGACTCCTTGTTCTTGACTTTGACCACGATGTCATCGACGTACACTTCCACTATGTCTCTGATGAGTTCTTCGAAAGTTTTGTACATAGCTCGTACAAAAGTTGAAGCTGCATTCTTGAGACCAAACGGCATGGCTGTGTAACAATACAATCCATCCACTGTGATGAATGAAGTATGCTCTTCATCCTCCCTAGACATCCTGATTTGATGATATCCCGAATATGCGTCTAGAAAACACAGTAACTCGCACCCGGAGGTGGAATCCACTATCTGATCTATTCTAGGTAGTGGGAATGGATCTTTTGGACATGCCTTATTCAGTGTGGTGTAGTCCATGCACATCCGAAGTTTCCCGCCGGCCTTGGGCACAACGACTGGGTTTGCCAGCCATTTTGGATGGTAGACTTCTCGGATAAATCCAGCTTGGAGCAACTTCTTCACTTCTTGTCGAATGAAGTTTTGTCGCTCTACAGATTGCTTCCGAGGCTTCTGATGCACAGGCCGAGCGTCGGGGTAAATCTTCAGATTGTGCTCAATCACTTCCCTGGGGATCCCAGGCATTTGTGACGGTTGCCAAGCAAACACGTCAACGTTAGCCCGGAGGAAAGTGATGAGCGCGAGTTCCTATTTGTCGTTCAACCCTCCTGATATACGGGTGGTTTGAGCGGCATCGGAACCAATTTGGACGACTTTGACGGGAATGTCGGTGTCACCGCTTGGCTGCACACGGGGTGCAGAGGTCGAGCCTCGTTTACGAATGCTCGGGGGTTTCGGAGCTTGCTCCTGTCTGGAGTCCTCCTCTTGCGTCGTGGTGAGTGCGTGGAGTTCCTCCAGAGCAGTTACTCCGGTAGTGCGATCTCCGCGGATCCGGAGAACGCCTACTGGTGTTGGCATCTTCAACACCAGGTATCCATAATGAGCAGCTGCCATGAATTTGTACAGGGCAGGTCTACCCAAGATGGCGTTGAATGGTAAGTTGATCTGAGCGACGTCGAAGACCAACTTCTCGGTGCGATACTTCTCCCGGGTCCCGAAGGTAACAGGGAGAGTAATAGCTCCGAGTGGGGTAATGGCCCCCGGACCTACTCCGGAGAAAGGTCGAGAGGGCTAGAGGTCCGAAGGTCGGAGCTGAAGCTTAGTGAAAGCTTCGAAGCTGATGAGTTTAAGCAACGAACCTCCGTCTACCATGACATGATGGAGCTGGATGTTGTTGATGGTGGGAGATACCATCAAGGGTAATTAGCCAGCTCCGACCATGCTTTGGGGACAGTCCGAAGCATCAAAAGTGATGGGTGTGTCCATCCACTTTCGATGTGGCTCCGGCCTAGCTGTAGGAGCTACAGCAGCCATATCCCGTCGCATAGTCTTGATGACACGACGAGAAGTGATGTCCCATGATCCACCAAAGATGGTGTTCATGGTTTTCCGACGCTCGTTGTCGGAGACGTCGGAGTCATCGTCGACGGAGGTGTAGACGGCTTTCAGGACCTTTTTGGGGTCCTGAAACCCTAACTCCTCTTCAGCCGGAGCTTCATCGACCTTTTGTTTTCCCTCCCTCTGTCGGAAGGGAGACCCTTCTCGGCGCTTGTGGTAGCGCTCGGCAAGGTTTTGGACCTCCCGGCAGTCTTCCAGCCTGTGGCTGCCCGTTTTGTGAATGGGGCACCACATTTTGGATTTGCCACCGTCTTCGGAAGACGGTCGAGGTCGCTTTTCGGGGCGTGGCCCCCGGCCACCAGGAGTTGCAGTGGCTGCAACGTTGGATGTGCCGGCCGACGGCTTCTTCTTGCCGTTGGTCTTCTTTTTCTTCTTGCCACTCCCGGAGGTAGCGGCTTCTTCTTTGGAGGATTTTTTATGATCCTACAAGGCTGGTTTGGAGTGCATTTCACGGCCCTCCACAGCTCTGGCACATTTGTCAGCCAAGCTGAAGAGCTCCGTGACGCTGGTGATCTCTTTGATCGCCAGCTTCTCCAACATCTTCTTGTCTCGCACACCCTGTCTGAATGCCACAATGACAGAAGCGCTTGAGATAGAAGGGATTGTGTTACGTACCTGAGAGAACCTCTGGATGAATGACCGCAAAGATTCTCCTCCTTTTTGCACGACCGCAAAAAGGTCCAGTTCAGTGCCCGGTCGGGTGTATGAACTCCCGAAGTTGGCAGTGAACTGACGGCACAACTCCTCCCAACTGCCAATAGAGTTGGGTGGAAGGCTCATAAACCAGGACCTGGCGGTCCCAGTTAAGGCCACTGGAAAGTAGTTGGCCATTACGGCCTCGTTTCCTCCAGCTGCTAAGATTGCAGTGGAGTATATCTGCAGAAATTCTACGGGGTTGACAGTCCCGTCGAATTTTTCCGGCAAATGTGGCCAGAACTTTTGTGGCCATCTAACCATGCGTAGGTGCATGGCTAGGGCGGAACAGCCTCCTCCTACTCCTTCCAGAGTAGAAAGGTCTTGAGCATCCCGTCTTTCTCGAGCTCGCTCGATATGGACACGGCCATCCTGTTGGCGGTATCGGCGATCAAGCTCCGCCCGGAGGTCATGTGTCGAAAGCCGAGATGCAGTATGGGTGCGTCGTGCCCCAGAGGGCAACGACGTCACTTGTTGTGACGCAGCTCGTCTTCGGTTGTTGGAGACATGCGGACCAAGTCTTCCAGACAACGTCCGTCGCTGCGACGGGGCCCACCCTGAAGGAGGTGGACCCTGGTTGTTAAGGCGTTCGGCCGCTGCTGCGACCAAATGCTCAACATCATCCCTCCATTGCTCCATGGCACCTTGAGATGCATCCGGAGGTGGTGGTCGCTGGAGAAGAGCACGCGCTGCATGGAGCGCGTGTTCTGGATTGTCACGACTTGCCGGCGCAGTATGTGACGCCGGCGCACCATCATGTTGTCCGGCATGTCTTGCCGGAGAAGATGGTGGTGGTGGGAGTGTGACTCCTGCTGGTGCTGAGGCTCCTGTTGGTGGCTGCATGTTGGAGGGATTGCCTCCGACAGCCTGAGCAGCAGGTTGCCCGTTGGATGATCCAGCCGCATAATTCACCATTCTTGAAGATCTCAGGCCCCCCTACCTGGCGCGCCAACTGTCGACTGTTGGAGTCGGCAGATCCCCTGACACTACTAAAGTGTTGAAGGAGTTTGTAGTTCGGTTTGGGCGCGCGGAGACTCAAGAAGGTGAATCACGATTGGACACGAGAGACACAGTGGTTTACGTGGTTCGGGCCGCCTGAGCGTAATACCCTACTCCACGGGTGTGTGTGTGTTGTATTAACTTGTGAGCTTGAGAGCGTTCGAGAGTCCCCTCCCCTCGTGTATCGTCGGTTTGTCCTTTTATAGTACAAGGACAAACCGTTACATGTCGGCCTGGCCCGTCATGTGGCCCTGGTGGTTACTAGTATTGATACACGAGATTAATTGTTGTTAATAACCCTGTAACGGCTCCGACAGTGCCGTTACAGGTGTTAAGATCGTCCGATTAAGTGTCATTAACGTGGAATTAATGACAATTAATCGGGTCTTGAAGTCCGCGGCTGTCCTTTGAAGATCCGGAGCCGTTACAATGTCTCCCGGAGGTTTGAAGCGGCCAGCTCCAACGTATGGACACGTGGCAGCTCCGGAGCTTGCTTGTGGGAAGCCGGAAGCTCCGGGGTGGCCTGGCACGTGTCAGGTCCGGAGCTTCTCTCGGTCAGGGGTTAAGTCCGGAGGTGCCGTTTCGGTACCTAGCCCGGAGCTTCACCCTTGTGGGTAGTAGCTCCGGTCTGAGAGTACACGTGGCAACCTAGGGGTTAACCATGTTGGAGAAGCAGGTCCGGTTATGTCTGACAAGTGGGCCTCCGAGGGTCTTCAATTTGAGTAGACGTCCTTCCCTTGAGATCTTTACAACCTCAGGGGGTGTATGGTTTTTAGGGTACCGACAGACCTACTCATGGAGCTATCAATATTGAGCAGCTATTGGCTATGCAAAACCATCTCATGCAGACTATGATACAGACTATGGGACAGCCGCAGGCTCGCAATACCAACAATCAGCCCCACATGACTCCACCACCACCCCCACCTCCTCATAACCGGTTGGGAGAGTTTATGAGGACTAGGCCGCCAACCTTTTATCAAGCCGCTAATTCTATGGATGCCGATGACTGACTCAAGTTCGTGGAAAGAAACTTGCTATAGTCCAGTGCAGTGACCAGGAGAAGGTTTTATTTTCTTCTCATCAACTAGTTGGAGCAACTGCGGATTGGTGGGATACCTTATGCAATGCTCATGAGAACCAGGAAAGGATTACTTGGGCTGAGTTCAAGAAGAGTTTCCATTCTCATTATGTGCCGGAAGGAGTAATGATCTTGAAGAGGCAAGAATTTGAGAACTTGAGGCAAGAAAGATCGAGTGTGATTGAATACCTCAACAAATTCACTCAACTTTCAAGATATGCGCCTGAGGATGTGAGCCGGGCATTCGGAAGCAATATTTGTTCATGAGGGGCCTTAAAAATGAGATCCAAGTGCAATTGTTGAACTATGATTATGCAAACTTCCAGAAGCTTGTGGACAAAGCAATTGTTGTGGAGAACAAGGTCTGTGAGATGGAGCAAGATAACAAGAGGAAGGCGCCATATCAAGGACAGCAACAAGGAAGTAATGTGCGCTCTCGCTTTGCACCGCCAAATGCACCTTATTTCAGCTCTTCTGCGTCTGCTCATCGCCCTGGATATGCACCGTGCCCAACTCAGTTTGTGCAGCAGCGCCCTGTCATGCAAGCACCTAGGCCTTCAATGGTTTTTGCACCTCGTGCCAACTTTCCTGGTGCAAATGTTCAAAATCAAGCTCGTCCAAATAATTATGGGGGAGTAAAGAAGTGATATACTTGCAGAGAAGCTGGACACTTTGCACATCAATGTACTAAGTCAGGCCTTGGTCAAGGAAGCAATGCGCCGAGGCAAAACCCAAGACCCAATGGAGGACAGCCGCAACGAAACTGTGGACAATAGAATTTTTCTCGTGGCAACGTGAACCATGTCTCTACGGAGGATGCTCAAAAGCGGATGACGTGGTGATTGGTATATTTCTCGCAAACTCCAACCCGGCGACTATGTTATTTGATTCTGGAGCATCGCATTCATTCATTGCATCCAAGTATGTTGCCAAGTATAGTTTGCCTATCTCTCATATCAAGTTTACTCTATTGGTTAAGTCTCTTGGAGGAGAGATGAGGACAAATATAGTATGTCCAAAAGTAAGCCTTAGAATAAGGGGGGTAGACTTCTCCGCCAACCTCATTGTCTTGGATTCTCCAGGATTGGACATTATACTTGGTATGGACTGGTTGAGGAAGCATAATGGAGTTATTGAGTGTGCCACGAAGACAGTGAAGTTGACCAACGAAGACGGGGTCACCGTAGAATTTGAAGCATCTCAACACGCACCGAAGCAATTGGAGTTGAATCACATGGACGGTACAATTGAGCAAATTCCAGTGGTGTGCGAATTTTTGGACGTGTTTCTGGATGAGTTGCCAGGTATGCCACCTGATCTAGATGTTGAGTTTGTTATTGATAATACCTGAAACAACACCTATAGCTAAGAGGCCATATAGGATGCCTCCTAAGGAATTAGCGGAGCTTAAAAAGCAGGTTCAAGAGCAACTAGAGAAGGGTTTTATTCGCCCAAGCTCTTCACCTTGGGGAGTGCCCGTTCTATTTGTGGACAAGAAGGATGGGTAGCAAATGATGTGTGTGGATTACCGAGTTGTTAACGAGGTAACAATCAAGAATAAGTACGCTTTGCCTCGTATAGAGGACTTGTTTGATTAGATGAAGGATTTAATACCAAACGTGGAGAATTGTGAGGGGCAATACTAAAAAAGTACACTCCCAATCAATCATACACCAACATGTGGCAGCACATGAGTCAACTGATGGGTATCCGAGGGAATCCCACGACATAGCATTCGAAGATGGCTTAAGGACCCACCTGTCAGCCACCTGGAGAAAACACAATGTGGGAGGGGCTAGAAACAAGTCGATCGAGCTCCCTAGTCAGCCATGTAACACCCTCAATTTCATTCATCATGTAGTCCATTCATCCCCATACATGTTAAACATAAAACACCACAAAAAGGAACAATATTAAAATGAATTAAAGGCAAAAGAACAATTAAAATCAATTCTCGATACAGACTTGTTCGGTCCCCACCCCGGAGTAGTCCGGTGTACCATTTGCTCCGGCTTAATTCAGTTTTTTCAGGGTAACGGACTTGCCCGTTACTTGGTGCGGACTAGTCCGGTTTTGCTATTTTTCCCAACCGGACTTATCCGATGATTTTGCGGACTAGTCCGATTGTGAAACTATAGAGCCCCGGACTTGTCTGGATAATTGCATTCTAGTATGAAGTCCCTTTTTCAGTGTGGTACAACGGACTTGCCCGCTTAACAACAGACTAGTCTGTTGTGACAAAAGACACGAAAACGGACTAGTCCGGATTCTAGGGTTTCAACTCGGATTCCTAATTCTGTCCACAACGTTTTATTAAGTGGTTGACATATTTAGAACCTAGAACGTCATGCCCCACCCCCAAGGAGCCCAAGTGGGATCCCACCAAGGCTCCTACCCACCCTTACCAACTCCTACTAGGATTCCACCCCAACCCCACCACTTCTCCCCTATATAAACAACCCAAAGCCCACCTCTCTCCCCTGCCCACATGAGAAAACCCCACCGTCATGTCCTCTCACCGCGAGCCGTCACTCAAGAGAGGATGCTCTCACCACAAGGAAAGGAGGAGAAGGAAGAGGAGGAGAAGGAAGGAAGAAGGAGGATCAAGCAATATTGTCGTCGTTGTTGCGATTTTCTTCATCAACTCTTCGCCACCAACGTTATTCTTCTACGTCTTGCTATTGATTCTTAGTCAACGGATCTAGACGTCAAGTTTCATGTGCTATGCCTAATCTTCGATCGTTGGACCATTGCATTCACGGTAACTACTTTAGATTCATCTTTCCATGTTGATTTCGATCCCACACTCGATTCAAATTGTGCCCGTTGGGAAATTCGCAAAAGCTTGGACCACAGCAAACTTGTCCGATCCAGAGCGGACATGTCCGGCTTATTTGCAGATTAGTCCGGTGTCTGAATTACTCAAATTCCTGAAACTTTCCCAATTTTCCTGGAAATGACCAAAACTTGCTCAAACGCGTAAAACTCAGTTGTATCTAGTTAGTAAGCAATAGTTGTAACTTAATGACATGTACTATATCATAATTGCATTATTTATGCATGTCATGGCATATTGTGTAATATATGAGCATTTATTAATTGTAATGTTGTTTAGCATGATTGTTGCACTAAATAGAAGGAAACACTCTAGAAGGTCCTTACGAGGACCTTCAGCACCAGAACTTTGAAGCTCTCAATTCAAAGCAACCATCAGATCAAGGCAAGTGCACATGAACATTTTGATCTTGTTTTTAAAATGTTTTATTTCAAACTTGCATGCTTGTGTCAATTGATGGGTGTTCATATTTCTTACATCACAGATCATCTCTCGAAAGAGATGAGATCCGCAAGTGCACGGAAACTATCGTGTAGCATTTCACCCAAGAGTATTCTCAAGGGTATCGTATTTATCCCAAAGGAAGGTAATGGAGTAAAGTAAACACTACTCTTATGATCGAGCTATGGGATACTGATCAATTATCAAGACAGGGGTAAGTTGATAATATATGGGAAGTGTGACACACACCTAAGCAATCTATTCTAAAGAGTAAATGGGTCCTAATGCAGATTAGACTAAGAGTTAGGGAGTTGCTCCTACAATGCTTCTAATATACATATATATATCCTAGGTTAGATACTAATGAGCATGTCAATAGTGAATACTTATGCTAATTTGTTCAACACATCGAGCACGGGTTTACCCCTAGCAATACTAGGACGACTCCCGCCATAAGACTGTGGCATAGCCGAACGTGGAGGATTACAAAGGATAGATAGGGCTGTCACCACCTACTGCCTACCTCTTCAATTCGTGGGTCTACGAGACATTCAACGCTACTTAAGTACCCTAGCACCATGCTAACATATTAAGTAAATACCTTAAGAGCCGCGACACAAGCCATCCTAAGGCAATGAACTAAATCACCATTGAATCAATGTTGAGACATAGCATAAGTTATTCATATTAACATGATCATATCATAACTACTTAGATTATAGTGGGGGTTTATAGTGTTTATGATGATAGTATAATGACATTAAGGCATGATCATAAATAATTCCTACCACATACATGGAATCCACAATCAAACAAGAAACACTTCATCCAGGTATATGAATAAAAGAAGACTAAAGATAATATCTTTATTATGCATAAAGTCACAAATATAAGAAAAGATACATGAGCCATACCTTTCCCAACTTGGACTTGGGACTAGAGACTCTCCTCTCTATAGCCTAACTCCACTAAGGACTAAGAGAACTAGTGTATACAATAGAATGATGCTCAAGTGGTGTGTGTTGAAGTGAGGGGTGAGAGGTCCTATTTGTAGCTTGGAGAAGGGTCGGTTCCTGCCACCAAAAGCGCATGAACCAGTCACCCATGACCTCTTCAAACCGGGAGGAGCCAACACATGACGTTTGACCGCGATTGGCGCCAGGACCTAGTCGGATGACTAGGAGGGTCGGCTGACCTGGTCCTGGCTCCAAACGGTCAGTTCTTCCTCCAGATGACTGACAGGTGGGTCCCATTCCATTATATGTGTGCTACACAATTGGATAGCCTCAGATACTTCTGTTTGTGGGCCATTTGATCCATGTGGTGCCACATGTCGGCGCTTGATTGGCTAGGATGATATTTTAAAGGATCCATCCCCTTGTTTCACTTCAATTTTTGTATAAAATACCTACATGCACCAATTTCTCCAAGTACAAGTGGAAACAGGTTTAATTGAAAGGTGATGTGTGCAAGAAATGATATTTTCTTCACATAATTAAGTTATATTGACGGGTGAAATTGGTATATAATAGTCGTCAAAAACTCCCCCAAGCTTATCCTTTGCTTGTCCTGAGCAAAGTCAAGACTTAAGGTTGATGATCAGGAGTTGATACAATGTTCATCTTTTCAAAAGTACCATGTGCACAACAAAATATTCTACCTAGTATTGCAAAAATTGGCATGATACCTCACCCATCTCAAGTCATTATGGGGCTTATGCCATCTCCTATTCATGGGTGGTTGAAAGATAGAACAGCAAATGGAGCACACATACCCTAGAGATCAAGTTTCACTAAAACTCCGGAAAGTTCAATTTAGATTTTAAGTATCTCAATTTGATTCTCTCAAGTCTCTACTTTATGTGTAGTGGAAATATATCCTCACCAAGGCATTCATCCTACCTCTACATAAGGCTTGTATGTGGAGCTTGGTAGGAAATATAGTAGGCATATTTGCAACACATAATATTGCTAAGTCAAAAGAGTAAGCCTTAGGAGAAATCAATTCAAAACAATTTGATTCAAGACTTGTGCATGTGTGATGAAATGGAGGTGGATGTGGATATTTGAGATACTCCTATTTAAGTGATCTCTCTTATTTTGCAAGGATGAAACATGGCTACTTTTCTCTTTTCTTTTTCTTTTTTTTCTCATGCTTATGATGTAAGCATGCATTTTCTTTTTTTTTTTCTTTTTTTTTCTTGTAGCCATGTCTTCTACTCCCTTTTTATGCAATAAACTTTGGAGAGAGTACTAAGCATGAATGGTATGAAGTTTCTCTTTTTATTGTGGAATGGTGGTATGGTGAGATCTTGCTTACTTCTAGTATAGAAGTATATCATGTGAAATTGAAGTCTTGAATTCAAAACGTAATGAATGAAAACTCACATAGGTCTATACTAGTTTGACAAAACTCAATGTGAAGACAAATAGCATATGCATAAGGTCTATCAATGTGATATATCATATGGCTTTGGTAGGTATTTCTAATCAAATGAGAGTAACTTAAATCGTTTTAGAATTTCTCCAGAAATCTAAGTTTCACTTTCAAACTATGAATAGCAGCTCTATCATTATATCATATCTCACAATAACTTATAATTGGATTAAGCTTTTGCTGCCCACAATTTCTAAATCAAGGCAAAAGTAGTTCTAGCCAATGAAAGCAATATTTTTGAGAGTAGTAAGTTGTAAACTAGGGACCTAGAAAAATTAAAACAGAGCAACTATTCATCATTTCATCTATGTGAATTCCAAGCCATTCTTACCGCACATCTTTTATTTTATTTTGAAATCAAATCTACTCTACTTTTTTTTAAAAGTTTTTTATACGCAAGGTGGATGATGGGTGAATGGAAAATAAATATGAAAGGGGTGTGATACAAGTTACCTCAAGTGGGAGTCCTCCCCCAAGCTTGTTCTTATTCAAGGTCCACGATAGGGTTGAAACCCTAACGATGGATGTAGGCCATGAGGATGGCCTAACGTTGTTTGTAGCATGGCTTTTACATTGGAGGGGTTGAGTGTCGATGTTGGGTTGCCTTCCATGGATTCCACAAGTGTGGTCGAGGAGAGTGTTGTCGATGTCGCTCATTCACACCTTAAGGTTTCTATAGGTTGGATGTACCTTGTTATTCCATGACTAGGGTAATGATATCCCTTGGCTTCAAAGGAATGACGTGCACTCAACATGGTTGAGTGTGTTCCATCATTCTTTGGCAAAGGTGTATCATACCTTCTTGCCATAAAGGAATAACTTGTACCTCTTATGTATTGGGTGTGATCCGTCATTCATTGGCTAAGGTAATGATAACGTTTAGCCATAAAGGAGTGACATGTACCCAACATGTGTTGAGTACGATCATGTTATTCCTTGGCTAAAGTACAACATACCTATAACCACAAAGGGATGACGTGCACTCAACATGGGTTGAGTGTGATCCATTGTTCCTTGGCTAAGGTATAAAATACCTTCTAGCCACATAGGAACAACTTGCATCTAATATAAATTGGATGCGATCTTATCATTCCTTGGTTAATGTGTATCATACTGTTTAACCACAAAGGAATAACTTACACTCAATAATGGTGGCAATTCCCTTGAGCTTGAATGAGTGCTTAGAATAGTTGAAAGCATAATGCTCTCACATATTCATAGTAGCCGATTGGTTGCTTCACGGAGGGTTTCCATGTCAAATCTCCGGCCTCGTATAGTTATGGTTGACCTTCGGGCTTAGTTTTCGATAGGTAGCAACGATCCTAATTTACTCCTTGGCCAAGAGATATTGAAATGGAATCCTCTTAGAGTTTCCAACAATTGAATCTTTGAATGCATGCATAGTTATTTTACTCTTGCAAACTTCCCCTCTATGATAGAAAGGGATGGTTAGCTCTTGATATTTGTACAAATGAATTTTCGAGTTAGGTAACCGAATTTTCATTTGTACATATGGGGAAGATAAAAATCAAAGATGCATTGGGTCCAATTCCAAGTGCATTCGTGTATAATGTACGATTCATTGATAAGAGTGGGGCTTTATGGATAAATCAATTTGCATATTTTCTAAAGCTCCTACTCATAGCAATGCAAGTGATACACTATATAGATCCCTTCACTTTGTAAATTTTCTAACCATCATAGTTTTTTATTACAAGAGCAAATGTTATTATTTAGATCATGGCAAACAAGACTCTCAATTTTATCCTCCTGAACATTTTTAATTTTCTTGCCTAGGAATTTGAAATTTAGTGATCATTGCATGAATGAGTTTCAAATCAAAATCACTATTCCTAGGTCGCTACAAACCAATTCAACCATTAAGTCATTCCATAAGCATTACCTAGGCAGAAAATTTCTAAGTCAATTTTAGTAATGCTTATGAAATTCTATATACTTGTTTAAATTTATTCCCAAGTAAGGTGATATTCCTTTTTGAAGAATCAAAAAGAGTAATGCCATCACTTACTCTTGTGAGGATGCATAAGAATTGAATGATGAGAAGGTGTAAACCTTCCTTGCCGATGTAAGCAAAAATCATTCAATCCTAATGTAACTCCAATGACAGAAAATATTAAACTTGTACCTCAATTGAAGAGCAGTCTTGGTTGAAGATTGTTGTGTGAGAAACTCACGACCATGGATTTTGCTGTAGCCTTCATGTTCAATGTCTTCTGCCAAGTTGAGGTTGGAGTTGAATGAGCTTCATCTTGTTCCTCCATTGGGCCACCATGTTGAGAATTCCTCCATCATGAACTCAAAATGAGATCGATGGAGGGATATGCGCTTGATGGGGTCTTCCAACCTTTTTGCAATTTTTTTCCTGGCTACACTAAAAATCAAGAACAAACAAAACAACTCGAAAATGAGTTACGTTAGCTCAAAAGCATATTGTACCCTTTGTCAAATTGTTTTGCCCTAACTTGAAGCAACTTGCAAATGCAATGATTATTTAAGGGAAACATTTTTTGTTTGAATTAAGAATATGAATTCAAGTGGTTACGCCCAAGGTTCATATCCAACTAAATTTATTTCCTAATTCAAAATTTTAGTTCTATGTTGGTTGGAAATTTTACTTTCCAACATGCAAGTGTGGTAATTCAAACATTCTAAATGCAAATGCAAGATTTGATGGGAAATTCAAATATGGAATGGGTAAAGAGAATATGAGAAAACTATCAATTAACCTATTGGCAAGGACTCACCGAATTTTTAAAGTCCAATGAGTGGAACTTACCTCCGTCCTGTTTAGTGCGATGATTTGTTGTCCAATCCAGGAGTTGAAGATGTGGATAACTTCTTTTGATTGACATGCCAAATCTCCTTTGGCATGTCAGTTGGACATGTGGACCACATGACGGCCCTAGCCTCTCCGTCGTCTTGATGAAGACTTGTTGATGTAGTGACGGTTTTTCCTTCTTGAAAATATTCTCTCATGAGCATGGTAAGGCTTGTCCTTCTTTAGGGGTGTCACTTCTACCTTCTTCATATTCCTTAAGGTTAACCCATACTTTGATCATGGATCAAAAGCTTCCTTGGGCATGATGACATGTGGACTCCACAATCAAACAAGAAACGCTTCATCCACAATGTCACTTGCCCTAGGTTGCATGGGCTTGGTCGAAGGATAGGGAACACAACAAGTGATTGTGGGATATCTTGGATGTTGAATGCTCTTTAAGTTTCTTGTCCTTGGCCAAGAGCTTCGTGTGGATGTTGTCTTGGTTTCTTGCTAGGCCATGAACAAGATACTTCAAGGTAGTCTACTTGAACTTAAATCCCTTGAAATCCCCATTGCCACCTTGATTACAAGGGTGATGTTAATTCACCCTTGTCGACTGTTGGAGTCGGCAGATCCCCTAACACTATGAAAAGTGTTTGAAGGAGTTTGTGGTTCGGTCTGGGCGCGCGGAGATCTAAGAAAGTGAAATGCGATTTGGACACGAGTGACACAGTGGTTTACGTGGTTCGGGTCGCCTGAGCGTAATACCCTACTCCACGGGTGTGTGTTTGTTGTATTCACTTGTGAGCTTCAGAGTGTTCTTCCCGTGTATCGTCGGTTTGTCCTTTTATAGTACAAGGACCAACCGTTACAAGTCAGCCTGGCCCGACAGGTGGCCCTGGCGGTTATTAGTATTGATACACGAGATTAATTGTTGTTAATAACCCTGTAACGGCTCCAACAGTGCCGTTACAGGTGTTAAGGCTGTCCGATTAATTATCATTAACGTGGAATTAATGGTAATTAATCGGATCTTGAAGTCTGCGGCTGTCCTTTGGAGATCCGGAGCCGTTACAACGTCTCTCGGGGGCTTTAAGCATCTAGCTCCGTCGTGTGGACACGTGGCAGCTCCGGAGCTTGCTTGGGAGAAGCGGGAAGCTCCGGGGTGACCTGGCACGTGTCATGTCCGGAGCTTCTCTCGGTCGGGGGCTACCTCCGGAGGTGCCGTTTCAGTACTTGGCCCGGAGCTTCACCCTTGCGGGTAATAGCTCTGGGCTGACAGTACACGTGGCAACCTAGAGGTTAACCATGTTGGAGAAGCGGGTCCGGTCACGTCTGGCGAGTGGGCCCCCGAGGGTCTTCAATTTGAGTTGATGTCCTTCCCTTGAGATCTTTGTAACCTCAGGGGGTGTATGGTTTTTAGGGTACCGACAGTGGCCCCCTGGACCTACCTCCGGGGAAGGCCAACGGGATGAAGTCGTTCCGCCGGAGGTGGGTCCATACCTGTGACTCTTGAACTGGGTCTTCAAGAGTCTTCGGAGGTGCCTTTGGCGGGGCTTTATGGTTGAGTCCCGACGCGTGGCGCACCTCAGGCGGCAGATAAGATCTTTGACGTGCGGATCTCTCGCAATTGAAGGTCGTCGGTTCCCGATACGAAAACCGTATCGGTTCCGCGCGCCTTGTCAGTCCGCCGCCTTTGGGTTTCCCGCCTCGTGATGACAACTGTTTGCCTGGGTAAGAGCCTCGACTTGGTCGTCGGGGTGGTCCCGGGCCCTCTTGTCATCGGCTGGGTTGAATTCTTGCGTAGTATGCTTGATTCCCCTGCAGTTTCCATCCAAGCGTCGTGAGGGCTTACTTAAGAAGGAAAGCGCACCGTCGGGAGTTCTTTACGCTTTCCATCTGTTCTTGCGCTCAAACTCCCAACTCGTGCTTTGCTTTTCTTCTCTCGCCTAGCTGTGCTGCGATGGAGTTGGGTCTGCGTGAGAGTCGTTTGAAGACGGAGAGCGATCTGAAGAAGGTCCGAACCCTCATGGGGTGGTCGTCGGACTTCTTCAACCGTTCAATCCGCACCGGAGGAGAGCTTCCCTTTAAAAAGGAGCACTCCGGCGAAATGGTATACTTTTCATCGTATGCCATGGTGGGGCTGATCCCACCATTTTCTTCCTTCTTTTTGATGCTGCTGGACTTCTACGGTCTGCAGCTATACCACCTTGGCCCTCACTCCCTTCTCCTTGTGTCTATCTTTGTCCACTTCTGCGAGATGTGGGTGGGCATTCCTCCCTGCATCGAGCTCTTCCGCACTTTCTTCACCGTCCAAACCACCGGCCGAAGTGACGAGTACCTTGGCTTCTACTACTTTGTGAAGCGCAAGAAGTGCCCGTTCAAGTACCTCCGGTCGTTCCCTTCCGGGAAGTGGGATGACTGGAAGAAAGATTGGGTAGTTGTCCGGGTGGAGGAGCACGAGCGGTTGGAGCTGCCAGAAGGTCTGCCTGGCATTGACACGTCGGTGTGGAGCGAAGTTCCGGTGCTGGCGGCAGCCTTCGATCCCGTCCTATCAAGGATCCGCCAATGTGTGGAGGGAGGATTGACTCCCCAGGCGGTGTTCTGCAACTTCCTGTTCAACAGGTGGGCACCGCTGAAGAGGAGGGAGAAGCTCGCCTGGGCCCTCAACAGCGTGATGGACGAAGACCGGGTTGAAACCGGGTTGAAGTCCAGCATGGTGGGGAAGTCCTTGGAGTTTCACCTCAAGAAATTCCAGCACGGCATCGATGTAGACGGAGCGTACTTGACTCCGCCACCGGCTTTCCTCCCCCTGAACGAGGAAGTTGAGTTCAGCAGGGAGCTCCGGCGGAAGATGCCCGCGCTTGACGACCTTGGCGTCGTCGAGAGAAGATCGACCGCCCCGTTGGCGATCCCCGGGTTGTCGGAAGGCGGCTCCGCCCCTGTCTCTCAGCCAAGAGCTGAGGTCACCGGCAAGGGCAAGGAGCTGGCGGAGGAGCCGGAGAACCGGAAGAGGAAACTGCGACATGCTGACGGAAGGTCCGTCGAGCTTGCTACTTCACCGCCAGTTCCCCGTCCTCAGGAAGGAAGATCCTCCGCCGCTGTAGCATCTGTCCCCGTGGTGGGGTCTTTTCGAAGCGCTACTGTTCCGGCGGTGGGATCCTCCCGGAGTGCAGCTGTTCCTGTGACGGGTCCCTCCGGTGGTGCCAGTTCCGGACGGGCGACTCCGGTTCGAGAAGCGATGAGGGCCTCCAGGTCTAGGAGTTCCTCTCGGTCAAGGAGAGCTCCGACCCGGGAAACGCCCGTGGCTACGGCAAGTCCTGGGAGTCCTCCCGGAGCTCCTACGCCGACCGTGGCCAGCCCGGAACGTCCGGGAAAGAGGTTCCGCGCAAGCTGGTGCGTGAGCCTCCCAAGGTAATTTTTCTTGCTTACCTCAATTAACTTTTAATTATAGCATCTGTTTGCTCAATTTCTTCATTCTTCATCTGCAGCGTTCCCAAGAAGGGGAGTGAAGCTCCGCCCTCAGCCACAGTGTCTGAGGCTGCGAGGGCTTCTGCTCCAGCCCCGGTGCCGCCCCAGGCGGAGGCTGCGACAGCTCCGGCGCCGGCTGTCGTGGTCATGGACCTCGACTCGTCTCCAGAAGTTCCCGTGGTAGCGCCGGACCACGGGATTGAAGATGCGCCAGCGGCACCCGCTCCGGAGGTTGAAGCTCCGGGCCCTGGTGCTGCAGAAGTAGATGCTCCGGCTGTCGAGCCGGAGGAAGTAGTGGTCCCGGCTTCAGAGCCGGAAAATGCTGGAGCTTCGGCGGTCGAGCCGGAGGCAGCTGAAGCCCCGGCGTGCGAGCCGGAAGTTGAAGTGGTTCCGGCAATTGAGCCGGTTACTTCTGAAGCTCCGGTCGCAAGGCCGGTAGTTATTGGAGCGCCGGCTGCAGAGCCGGTGGTGGTGGAGGCGGGGGAGCTTGAGCTCCCCTCAGAAGAAGCGTCCCGGCCGGAGCCATTGGAGGCGACGACGTCGATGGTACCCGTGGCGGAGCCAGAGTGCCTGAACGAAGTCGCCGGCCCCCAGCCTGAGGGGGCGAATGAAGATTTGGTGGCGGGACCTTCTTCAGTGGCGACTGAGGCCATCCCGGAGGAGGGCCCTAGTGCCTTGGAAGCTCGGGGTTCCGCTCTCGCAGAGTGGGACCCAATTTTTGTAAATGAAAACCCGCTGGAACCAGCGGAGGAGACCCCGGAAGGTCCGGAGCCCATCTCGCTGTCGATGTCCATCGACAATGCTTGCTCCAGTCTGCGCCAAGTCCAACTAGCCTTCTTCCACGACAGCAAGGTTCTTGAAGAGGAGCGCCAAACCCTTAGGAGGTGGCGTAATAGACTCCAATTCGAGACCAAGCTGGCGCAGTCGAGGATCGCTGCGGACAAGGAATGGATCAAGCGGGAGAAGGTCCGCTTGGAGCTCTGGGGTGAGATACTGGACGAGAGGGAGATCATGACTCACAACCTCGACGCCCAATCCCGGGAGTACCACGACCAAGCTAAAGCTGCCAATGATGCGGCCAACGCCCGGTACGATCAACTCGAAGCCATCAGTACCGCACTCATCAAGCGCCGAGAGGCGCTTGAGGGAAGGGAAAAGCGGCTCGAGGATGAGGAGCAAAAACTCCTGGAGCTACGGGATGACGTCTTGCGACGTGAAGAAGAGCTCGCCGAGAAGACAGCTCTGGCGGACAAGGGCCTCGAGGAGCGCGCTAAAAAATTGGAAGAGCGCTGCCTCGAGGAGGAGGAAAAGACCTGGGTGCGAGGGCAGGAACTCTACGAGTATGAGTGTGCCCTCATCGCCCGGGAGAAGAAAATAGAGGCTAGGGAGAAAGACCTGGTCGACCGTCGGAACAAGATCCACCTCCGGGAGGAGGAGCTCGGGAGACTCGAAAAGCGGGTTGCTGCGAAAATTCAGCAAAACGCCAAAGAAGTTGAGCGCCTCTCCCGCGAGAACTCAGAACTGGCGGCGACCCGGAGGTCCCTGGAAGAAATGAAGGGCCTGAGGAAGACGGACTCCCTGCAAATTTGGGAGTTCCTGAGCAAGGCCGACGATGCGCTGGCGCCTATGGGCTTCAGCCCCGTGCTTCCGGATGATCCGGAGCCGGAGCCGGACCTTGCATTGCAGGCGTTGAGCGCTGCGGGTGGCAAGCTCTCCAAGGTGGGCGACGTCATCGCGGACCAGCTTGAGGTCGAGGGGCAATCCCTGGCTAGAAACGTCACAGAGTATGTATTGACGTGTTACACTAGCCGGAACCCTCGATTCTCTCTGGACCCGGTGCTTGAAGGTCCCGTCGAAGGAGAGGGCGAAGCTACCCGAAGCAGCGTGTCGGAGGTCGCCCAGAAGGTCGCCGAGTTCTTCCATAGGGTCTAGGACTATCTTTCTTAGCCTTTATTTGTATCTTCTCTTCTTCCTCAATTTTGTAATCCTTTGTCCCCAGATGTAATCTCTGGTCTTCAAATGAAATGAAATCCCCAATTTTTCGTGAATTTCATTTTTTGTCTTCAACATCTTTGTCTTCACTTGGCCCCCTGGTAGATGTGCACAATGTGATTGTGGACATGTACCAAAAGGATGTTGAGTTTTGTTGAAGATAAATTTGCTTCGAACTCGTGTAGTTTAGGTCCGAAGTCTTCGATAGTGAAGGTCCCTTGAAGTCGTCGGAGCTTAGAAGCTCCGGCATTGCCCATCGTCGGAGCTTAGAAGCTCCGGCAATAGCCTCTACCAACACGTTGAGTGTCGATAGTTAATACTTCAAGGAGTCGGAGCTTGGTTAACTCCGGTTTTTCTCCATCAATATTGAGTTTATTTTTCCTGCACACTTAAGCCAAGAAAAACAGTAAAATTCGTTCCTTATCTATAACTTCGTTGCGGCTTACGGTTCTCAAGAGAATTTCAAGTTGAACACGATTTTTAGTATGATTGGATGAATTGTCTTTTCTTTTAGATCTAATTGTCCATGGACCCACCTTACTTTGGCCTGCCGGGGTGTAGGTAGAGTGGCGTACTTAGGGTGCTTGACCAGGCTAAGTCGATAGCGCACTCCAGCCCTAGAATGGCTTGGCGGCTTTCAGGCGAGTTGGCCACAGACGATATTTAAATCTAAAAAATCTGACAATTCAACCCAAATCGTACATAAACCGGTTAAACTAGAACTTCTTAAGAATTGCACATTTCTGTTATAGACAAGAAAGAGAAAAATAAAAATGTCGAGCCTTATGCAAAAATGAATGCACGTGGAGTCTATTTCACATGAAGATGTCTTTCATTATAGGTCCGAGGTACAGGGGAAACAAGTACACTCTTAGGGTACGCAACCAGGCTAAGTGTGTTTGGTTTCTCGTTTAACCCAGGGTAATTAGCTACACTTCTAGTCCGGAGACTGTATCAAGTGTTGCATGAGCTTTTCAAACCTTTCGGGAAAGGTCCGGCTGCTCTCCCGGAGGAACTACCCGACTCTGTACAATGACTCTATAACATACACTTCAAGTTACTTAAGACTCACCTCCGTGGAATTAAGTGTAGAACTTACGGAGGTGCTCGATGTTCCAAGGATTTGGGAGAGGTGTCCCATCCTCGGTAGCCAAGCGAACGCTTCCGGGACGGGATACTTTGATCACTCGGAAGGGTCCTTCCCAGCCGGGGGAGAGTTTGTTTTGCCCTTCTCTGGATAGTATTCTCCGTAGCACCAGATCGCCTTCCTCGAGCTGTCGGTTGTGTACATGCCGCTGATGATAGCGCCGTAGAGCTTGGCGGTATCGGGCATTCCGAACAGCTGCTTGGCACCTTCCCTCCTCGAGGAGGTCTAGGTCTTCACGCCGGAGCTGGTCCTGCGCGGCTTCGTCGAAGGTCCGGACTCGGAGGGAACCCAGGGTGATCTCCGGAGGAAGGATCGCTTCTGCTCCGTACACCAGGAAGAAGGGTGTTTCTCCGGTTGCCCGACTTGGAGAAGTCCTGTTAGCCCATAGAGTGGGCGGAAGCTCTTCGATCCAATTAGCTCCGTGCTTTTTCAAACGCTCGTAAGTGCGCGTTTTGAGTCCTTTAAGGATCTCTGCGTTTGCTCTCTCGGCTTGCCCATTGCTGGCAGGATGAGCTACGGAAGCGTAGCAAACTTGTATGCCGAGGTCTTCGCAATATCCTTGAAATGAGGAGCTTGTGAACTGAGTCCCATTATCAGTGATGATCTTGTTTGGGACTCCGAATCTGCTCACGATAGATTGTAGAAAATTGATTGCAGATTGTTTGTTGATCGTCACAACAGGAGTAGCTTCCGGCCACTTGGTGAACTTGTCGATGGCGACATACAGGAACTTGTAACCTCCGACGGCTCTTGGGAAGGGTCCCAAGATGTCCATCCCCCACACGGCGAAAGGCCACGTAGGAGGTATCATTTGTAAGGGCTGAGCAGGTGTATGAATTTGCTTTGCATGAAATTGGCATGCTTTGCATTTCTTCACTAGCTCAGTAGCATCCTGGAGCGCTGTTGGCCAGTAGAAGCCGTGCCGAAAGGCTTTTCCGACCAGCGTGCGGGAAGACGCGTGGTTCCCACACTCGCCTCCATGGATTTCTGCGAGGAGCTCGCAGCCTTCTTCCCTTGTGATGCACCGCATTAGGATGCCGTTGGCACCGCGCCGGTAGAGATCCCCTTCTACCAACGTGTATCTTTTAGCCAATCTGACTACCCGGTCAGCGGATACATCATCGTCAGGAAGGATGTTGTCTTTCAAGTAGTTCCGGATCTCCGAGATCCATGCATCGGAACTGACTTGAGCATTTGAGTCTTGCGTGCTGGGTTGCTCGGAGCTTCCGGCAGCACCTACGACCCTTGATGGCTGCCATGGTAACAGGGCCATCGGGACCGTCAGCTTCGGGATGCTGATCTCGCCCCCTTCGTTCAGCTCGGCAGGCTGAACTGTGGGTTTTGACATCCTCCGGACAAAGGTTCCGTCTGGAGCCGGAGCTCCGGTTGACGCCTTGGTCGAGAGTTCGTCAGCTTCAACGTTGTGAGTACGCTGAACATGGTGAAGGTCTAGGACTTCGAAGTCCTTCTGAAGCCTCTGGACTTCAAGGAGATAAGCAGCCAGCTGGAGATTATTGCAGGAGCATTCACCCTTCACCTGTTTGATAACAAGTTGTGAATCTCCTTTGACCAGCAACTGCTTGACACCAAAGGATAGTGCCACCTTTAATCCATATATGAGTGCTTCGTACTCCGCCATGTTGTTGGTTGCCTTGAAATCAAGGTGCACCATGTATCTTACCTTCTCCCCGGTTGGTGTGAGGAGAAGGACTCCAGCTCCGGCTCCCTGCTTCTGCATGGAGCCGTCGAAGTAAAGGGTCCAGTGAGGCTTAGTGAAGGCCGGAACTTGCGGTTCCTTCTTCTGCTCGCTGGGGCCCCCAGGGTTTAATGGAGAGGGAGTCCATTCTGCCACGAAATCTGCCAACGCTTGACTCTTGATTGCTTGTCTTGGAATGAATTCGAGGTCGAATTCAGCCAATTCCGCTGCCCACTTCGCTATATTCCCAGTTGAATTGGGATTATGCAGAATCGCTCGAAGTGGATATGAGGTTACCACCGAGACTTTGTGAGCTTGGAAATAGTGTCGAAGCTTCCTTGAGGCAATAAGAACTGCGTAGAGCATCTTATGTACCTCTAGGTATCGAGTCTTGGCATCATGTAACACTTCACTGATGAAGTATACTGGGCGTTGAACGGTCCGGACCCTCCCGGAGGGGTCCGGAGCTTCCTCTCCATTGATCCGGACCCTGTCGGAGGGGTCCAAACTATATTCGAGGACCTCCGGGTTCTGGGTGGAGGAACCCGGAGCTTCTTCAGGAATGACCTGGATCCTATCAGAAGGATCCGGGTCCTCTGAAGTGGCTTCTTGAGGATTCAAGTCTGGGAGCTGGGACCCAGACCTGCTTTCGGGAACCTCCGGATCCTCCCGAAGGGATCTGGATTCCTGAGTATTGGGTAGTTCCGGTCTCTCCGCAACCAGAACCATACTGACGACTTCGTCAGCTGCTGAAATATAAAGCAATAAAGGCTCACCAGGGTTCGGAGCTACCAAGACTGGTAGAGTGGTGAGGAAATGTTTCAGCTCCTGGAATGCCTTCTCTGCCTCTTCAGACCATTGGAATGGTCCGGACTTCCTCAGTAACTTGAAGAAGGGAAGTGCCCTTTCCGCCAGTCTTGAAATGAATCGACTGAGGGCTGCTAGACATCCAGTTAATTTTTGGACGTCTTTGATGCGGGTTGGTGGCCGCATGTCTTCGATGGCTTTTATCTTCGCCGGATTAACCTCTATACCCCGGTGACTTACCAGGAAACCAAGAAGCTTTCCGGAACTAACCCCGAAGACGCACTTGTCTGGGTTTAGCTTCGTGCGGGTGGCCCGCAGCTTGTCGAAGACAGCCTGCAAGGTATCCAAGAGGGACTCCTTGTTTTTGACTTTGACCACAATGTCATCAACGTACACCTCCACTATGTCTCTGATGAGTTCTTCGAAAGTTTTGTACATTGCTCGTACAAAAGTTGAAGCTGCATTCTTGAGACCAAAAGGCATGGCTGTGTAACAATACAATCCATCCACTGTGATGAATGAAGTATGTTCTTCATCTTCCCTAGACATCCGGATTTGATGATATCCTGAATATGCGTCTAGAAAACACAGCAACTCACACCCAGAGGTGGAATCCACTATCTGGTCTATTCTAGGTAGTGGGAATGGATCTTTTGGACATGCCTTATTCAGTGTGGTGTAGTCGATGCACATCCGAAGTTTCCCGCCGGCCTTAGGCACAACGACTGGGTTTGCCAGCCATTTTGGATGGTAGACTTCTCGGATGAATCCAGCTTCGAGCAACTTCTTCACTTCTTGTCGGATGAAGTTCTGTCGCTCTACAGATTGCTTCCGAGGTTTCTGGTGCACAGGTCGAGCGTTGGGGTAAATCTTCAGATTGTGCTCAATCACTTCCCTGGGGATCCCAGGCATTTGTGACGGTTGCCAGGCAAACACGTCAACATTAGCCCGGAGGAAAGTGATGAGCGCGAGTTCCTATTTGTCGTTCAAGCCACCCGATATGCGGGTAGTTTGAGTGACATCGGAACCAATTTGGACGACTTTGACGGGAATGTCGGTGTCGCCGCTTGGCTGCACACGGGGTGCAGAGGTCGAGCCTCGTTGACGAATGCTCGGAGGTTGTGGAGCTTGCTTCTGTCTGGAATCCTCCTCTTGCGCTGTGGTGAGTGCATGGAGTTCTTCCAGAGCAGTTACTCCGGCAGTGCGATCTCCACGGATCCGGAGAACGCCTACTGGTGTCGGCATCTTCAACACCAGGTATCCATAATGAGCAGCTGCCATGAATTTGTACAGGGCAGGTCTACCCAAAATGGCGTTGAATGGTAAGTTGATCTGAGCGACGTCGAAGACCAACTTTTCGGTGCGATACTTCTCCCGGGTCCCGAAGGTAACAGGGAGAGTGATAGCTCCGAGTGGGGTTATGGCCCCCGGACCTACTCCGGAGAAAGGTCGAGAGGGCTGGAGGTCTGAAGGTCGAAGCTGAAGCTTAGTGAAAACTTCGAAGCTGATGAGATTAAGCCCCGAACCTCCATCTACCAGGACATGATGGAGCTGGATGTTGTTGATGGTGGGGGATACCATCAAGGGCAGCTGGCCAGCTCCGACCATGCTTTGAGGACAATCTGAAGCATCGAAAGTGATGGGTGTGTCCATCCACTTTCGATGTGGCTCCGGTCTAGCTGTAGGAGCTACAGCAGCCATATCCCGTCGCATGGTCTTGATGACGCGACGAGAGGTGATGTCCCATGATCCACCAAAGATGGTGTTCATGGTTTTTCGACGTTCGTTGTCGGAGACGTCGGAATCATCGTCGACGGAGGTGTAGACGGCTTTCAAGACCTTTTTGGGGTCTTGAAACCCTAACTCCTCTTCAGCCGGAGCTTCATCGACCTTTTGTTTTCCCTCCCTCTGGCGGAAGGGAGACCCTTCCCGGCGCTTGTGGTAGCGCTCGGCAAGGTTTTGGACCTCCCGGCAATCCTCCAGCCTGTGGCTGCCCGTTTTGTGAATGGGGCACCACATCTTGGATTTGCCACCGTCTTCGGAAGACGGTCGAGGTCGCTTCTCGGGGCGTGGCCCCCGGCCACCAGGAGTTGCAGTGGCTGCAACGTTGGATGTGCCGGCCGACGGCTTCTTCTTGCCGTTGGTCTTCTTTTTCTTCTTGCCACTCCCGGAGGTAGCGACTTCTTCTTTGGAGGATTTTTTATGATCCTCCAAGGCTGGTTTGGAGTGCATTTCACGGCCTTCCGCAGCTCTGGCACATTTGTCAGCCAGGCTGAAGAGCTCCGTGACACTGGTGATCTCTTTGATCGCCAGTTTCTCCAACATCTTCTTGTCTCGTACACCCTGTCTGAATGCTACAATGACAGAAGCGCTTGAGATAGAAGGGATTGTGTTACGTACCTGAGAGAATCTCTGGATGAATGACCGCAAAGATTCCCCTCCTTTTTGCACGACCGCAAAAAGGTCCAGTTCGGTGCCCGGACGGGTGTATGAACTCCCGAAATTGGCGGTGAACTGGCGGCACAGCTCCTCCCAACTGTCGATAGAGTTGGGTGGAAGGCTCATAAACCAGGACCTAGCAGTCCCAGTTAAGGCCACTGGAAAGTAATTGGCCATTACAGCCTCATTTCCTCCAGCTGCTAGGATCGCAGTGGAGTATATCTGTAGAAATTCTACGGGATTGACAGTCCCGTCGAATTTTTCCGGCAAGTGTGGCCGGAACTTCTGTGGCCATCTAACCATACGCAGGTGCATGGCTAGGGCGGAACAGCCTCCTCCTACTCCTTCCAGAGTAGAAAGATCTTGAGCATCTCGTCTTTCTCGAGCTCGCTCGATGTGGACACGGCCATCCTGTTGGCGGTATCGGCGATCAAGCTCCGCTCGGAGGTCGTGTGTCGAAAGCCGAGATGCAGTATGGGCACGTCGTGCCCCAGAGGGCAACGACGTCACTTGCTGTGACGCAGCTCTTCTCCGATTGTTGGAGACATGTGGACCAAGTCTTCCAGACAACGTTCGTCGCTGCGACGGGGCCCGCCCTGAAGGAGGTGGACCCTGATTGTTGAGGCGTTCGGCCGCTGCTGCGACCAAATGCTCAATATCAGCTCTCCATTGCTCCATGGCACCTTGAGATGCATCCGGAGGTGGTGGTCGCTGAAGGAGAGCACGCGCTGCATGGAGCGCGTGTTCTGGGTTGTCACGACTTGCCGGCGCAGAATGTGACGCCGGTGCACCATCATGTCGTTCGGCATGTCTTGCCGGAGAAGATGGTGGTGGTGGGAGTGTGACTCCCGCTGGAACTGAGGCTCCTGCCGGTGGTTGCATGTTGGAGGGATTGCCTCCGACAGTCTGAGCAGCAGGTTGCCCGTTGGATGATCCAGCTGCAGAATTCACCATTCTTGAAGATCTCAGGCGCCCCTACCTGGCGCGCCAACTGTCGACTGTTGGAGTCGGCAGATCCCCTAACACTATGAAAAGTGTTTGAAGGAGTTTGTGGTTCGGTCTGGGCGCGCGGAGATCTAAGAAAGTGAAATGCGATTTGGACACGAGTGACACAGTGGTTTACGTGGTTCGGGTCGCCTGAGCGTAATACCCTACTCCACGGGTGTGTGTTTGTTGTATTCACTTGTGAGCTTCAGAGTGTTCTTCCCGTGTATCGTCGGTTTGTCCTTTTATAGTACAAGGACCAACCGTTACAAGTCAGCCTGGCCCGACAGGTGGCCCTGGCGGTTATTAGTATTGATACACGAGATTAATTGTTGTTAATAACCCTGTAACGGCTCCAACAGTGCCGTTACAGGTGTTAAGGCTGTCCGATTAATTATCATTAACGTGGAATTAATGGTAATTAATCGGATCTTGAAGTCTGCGGCTGTCCTTTGGAGATCCGGAGCCGTTACAACGTCTCTCGGGGGCTTTAAGCATCTAGCTCCGTCGTGTGGACACGTGGCAGCTCCGGAGCTTGCTTGGGAGAAGCGGGAAGCTCCGGGGTGACCTGGCACGTGTCATGTCCGGAGCTTCTCTCGGTCGGGGGCTACCTCCGGAGGTGCCGTTTCAGTACTTGGCCCGGAGCTTCACCCTTGCGGGTAATAGCTCTGGGCTGACAGTACACGTGGCAACCTAGAGGTTAACCATGTTGGAGAAGCGGGTCCGGTCACGTCTGGCGAGTGGGCCCCCGAGGGTCTTCAATTTGAGTTGATGTCCTTCCCTTGAGATCTTTGTAACCTCAGGGGGTGTATGGTTTTTAGGGTACCGACAACCCTTGACCTCCTTGTAGGTGATAGCCATTGGAGATGTGTTTGGAAGGAAGAATCCTCATGGGTCTTTAGGGAAATGATTCCCCAAGTGGCCCACGGATTCTCACAAATCATGTGAATATCCATGGCTTGGATCATCCAAACACTTCTCCATTGACTTGATCTTTATGATACTTCAATGGGAGGTATAGTTCCTTAGTTAGCATGTCCACCTTGTTAAGTGGTGTGCATGCCAAGCTAAAGGAACTAGAGCACTCTACCAACCCATGACATGAGTGTTGGATGAAGAGCCAACTATCCACCCTATGGTGGAGGCAAACCAATAATAAATCTTGGAGCCTCCCCCAAGATGGAAGCTGAAATTCTTCCGCAGAAGACAATGGTGTTGCCTAGCGGATATTTGTTAAGGTACGCCTTCAATCATCTTGCAGTTGAGCACTAGTGTCCTCGTTGACTATCCCATGAAATGGGTTAGCCAACACTACCCTATTTTCACCACAAAAGGAGAAAACAAACAAGGGTAAACCCATCTAATAACTATTAGCACATATAGCTTAATCACAAGTGATAGCTATCCTTCACTTCCTTTGCCTTCCCCGGCATTGGTGCCAAAAATGCTTGTTGATGTTTCTTACGTCACAGATCATCTCTCGAAAGAGATGAAGTCCGCAAGCGCACGGAAACTATCGTGTAGCATTTCACCCAAGAGTATTTCCAAGGGTATCATATTTATCCCAAAGGAAGACAATGATGTAAAGTAAACACTACTCTTATGATCGAGCTATGGGATACTAATCAATTATCAAGACAGGGTAAGTTTATAATATATGGGTAGTGTGACACACATGCCTAAGCAATCTATTCTAAAGGGTAAATGGGTCCTAATGGATATTAGACTAAGAGTTAGGGAGTTGCTCCTACAATGCTTCTAATATACATATACATAGCCTAGGTTAGATACTAATGAGCATGCCAATAGTGAATACTCATGCTAAGTTGTTCAACACATCGGGCACGGTTTTACCCCTAGCAATATTAGAATGACTCCCGCCAAGAGCTTATGGCATAGCCGAACGTGGAGGATTACAAAGGAAGGATAGGGTTGTTACCACATCTTGCCTACATCTCCAATCCGTGAGTCTACGAGACATTCAACGATACTTAACTATCCTAGCACCAATGCTAACATATTAAGTAAATACCTTAAGAGCCGCAGCACAAGCCATCCTAAGGCAATGAACTAAATCATCGTTGAACCAATGTTGAGACATAGCATAAGTTATTTATATCAACATGATTATATCATAACTACTTAGACTATAGTGGGGGTTTATAGTGTTTATGATGATAGTATAATGACATTAAGGCATGATCATAAAGATTATTCCTACCACATACACAGAATCGACAATCAAACAAAAAACGCTTCATCCAAGTATATAAAAGAAGACTAAGATAATATATTTATTATGCATAAAGTCACGAATATAAGAAAAGATACATGAGCCATACCTTTCCCAACTTGGACTTGGGACTAGAGGCTCTCCTCTCTATAGCCTAACTCCACTAAGGACTAAGAGAACTAGTGTATACAATATAATGATGCTCAAGTGGTGTGTGTTGAAGTGAGGTGTGAGGGGTCCTATTTATAGCTTGGTGGGTCTGTTCCCGCCACCGAAAGCGCGTGAATAAGTCACCCATGACCTCTTCAAGCCGGGAGGAGCCAACACGTGGCGTTTGACCGCATTTGGCGCCAAGACCTAGTCGGCCGACTAGGGGGGTCGGTCGACCTGGTACTGGCTCCAAACGGCTAGTTCTTCCTCTAGGTGACTGACAGGTGGGTCCCATTCCATTATTTGGGTGCTACACAGTTGGATGACCTCAGATGCTTCTGTTTGTGGGCCATTTGATCCATGTGGTGCCACATATCGGCGCTTAATTGGCTGGGATGATATTTTATAGGATCCATCCCCTTGTTTCACTTCAGTTCTATATAAAATACCTGCATGCACCAATTTCTCCAAGTACAAGTGGAAACAGGTTAAATAGAAAGGTGATGTGTGCAAGAAATGATATTTCCTTCACATAATTGAGTTATATTGATGGGTAACATTGGTATATAACAACTGTCAACAATGGGAAAATCCATTAATAGGAGTTTACTCGACTTGTATGTCCTACCTTGTCGCTCGGGATTAGGGTTGTCTACGAACCGAGCTCGAGTGAGCTTACCTTCTAAAGCTCGAGCTTGTTAAGAATTCGAGCCGAACTCAAGCCGAGCCTGAAATTCGATCGATCTTGTAGTCAAGCTCAAGCTCGGTCCGATAAAAGCTCGTTTACATAGTTAGGCTCGGTTGAAGCTCGTAAAAGCTCAAGTTCGAGTTCGGTAAGCTCATTTAAACAATAAAACTAAATAATTTTTAAGAGAAAATATTAACAAATAATATTTATAAAACATAATTTATATAAACGAGCCTTATCGAGCTTAACGAGCTTGAGCTCGTTACACTAGCGAGCTTGAGATGAAGCTCGAGTTCAGCTCGTTTATCTGTCGAGCTGAGCTCGAATCGAGCTTTTAACAAGTCGAACTCGAGTACCTCACGAGCCTCGAGCTTTATTGACACCCCTACTCGGGATGAAATGTAGAGAGTCAGGAAGTGTATTTTCCAGTTTTGCTTTGCTTTGCTAAATTGGGATTGGGAATAACTTAACAATTCATTTATGAACTATTAAATCATATGGATTATGCAAGATGATGGTAATGATCCTTAGAAACATGGAACCTAGGGATATAAGCAATCTAGGAATGGCAACGAGTCGGGTTCGGGTTGGGTATCACTATTACCCGCCCGAAGTGAAAAAGTGCACGGGTAAATTTCCGTACCCGTACCTGCACCCGCGGATAAAAAATGGTACCTGAACCTGTACCTGACGGGTTTCAAGCAGGTTTTAGGTACCCGTTAGATCTGAATAGGCATGAGTTCAAGTCGACCACTCGACCTCTTTTTATTCTCAAATCAACCTAAAAGTTGTGTCTCCATGGCCAAGGTGGGGCTAAACTCCCACCACGCCTAGCAGCCAGCGCGCCCTGCTGCCCGCACCCTTTTCCATTTCCTGGCGCGCCCTGCTGTCCGCACCCTTTTCCGTTTACTGGCGCACCTTGCTACCCGTGCCCTTTTCGGCATTATCTCCAAGCAAAAGCTTGAGTTGCTCTGAAGCAACAGAAGCATTGTACGTGGCATCTTTGAATGCCCGGTTTACTGCTTCCTGTTGCCCACATCTGGACGCCCAAGCCCTGCGCCCCTGCCACCCTCACCTTGATGCGCACGCGCCCAAAGCTCTGCGCCGCTTGCGCCCTTTTTTCCCGACGTGCCCAAACCTCTGTGCCGCCCCGCCCTTTTCCCCCGTGCCCGTGGCCCCACGCCTTTCCCTTCCAAAGTGTGCAGCGCGGTGACAAATAAATGATGAAGACAGTCAAATTAATGCTGAAAAGTGACCTGCGGGTGAGATGTGAGGTGGCCTAGACCGGTAGAAAATGAAGCTTTTCGGGTATCCAGTCGAGTACCTGCGGGTAGAAAATAAAACTTGTACACGTACTTGCAAAACATCAGGTTGGATACGGGTATTACCTGCGGATAAAATATCCTATCGGTACCTGCACCCGTCGGGTGCAATACCCGTCGGGTAATCGAACCCGCGAGTGCAATTGTCATCCCTAAAGCGAGTCGGTTATGTGGAATGGGTTGGATGATTTGGTGGTTTTGCTTGCTTTAGATCTAAGGACCGGTTCATGGAGCGACCACCCAGGATTACAGTACGACCCCAAGGCCAATTATGGGTGTGGATTAGACAAATAATTAGTGTATCGCCAGCATTGTTTAGTTCATTTTGAAGGATCGAGGAATGGGAGTCGGTTGGATTTGCAGTATTAGCGGGATTGCCCTGGGATCCGAACGGTACAAGAGGGAGCCCTTGGATGGATGTGCTTAGTTGGAGACATCACCTCCAGTGAAACCTTAGTAGGTCCGCACATGCTGGTAGTCACTTTATAAAGGCTATTTTGTGATCTCTTTGCCACACACCAACTGAAGTGTGAGACGACATAATTGAAACTTCTTAGTCACCGAAAAGTGATGAAATCATGAACTTGTGGGTAAAGTGGTACAACCTTTACAGAGTGTAAAACTATCATGATGGACATGCCCTCGGTTATGAGCAACTTGGAGCCTCACATGATTAGAGTCATGAACTCGAGTATTGAATAATGGTTGGAACTAGAATTGGAATTGGGATTGGAATATGAGTTCAGTTATGATAAGTTCGATATGAATGGTTATGGATGATTGAATGGATGGTAATGGTATATGTCGGTACCCTAAAAACCATACACCCCCTGAGGTTACAAAGATCTCAAGGGAAGGACATCAACTCAAATTGAAGACCCTCGGGGGCCCACTCGCCAGACGTGACCGGACCCGCTTCTCCAACATGGTTAACCTCTAGGTTGCCACGTGTACTGTCAGCCCAGAGCTATTACCCGCAAGGGTGAAGCTCCGGGCCAAGTACTGAAACGGCACCTCCGGAGGTAGCCCCCGACCGAGAGAAGCTCCGGACATGACACGTGCCAGGTCACCCCGGAGCTTCCCGCTTCTCCCAAGCAAGCTCCGGAGCTGCCACGTGTCCACACGACGGAGCTAGATGCTTAAAGCCCCCGAGAGACGTTGTAACGGCTCCGGATCTCCAAAGGACAGCCGCAGACTTCAAGATCCGATTAATTACCATTAATTCCACGTTAATGATAATTAATCGGACAGCCTTAACACCTGTAACGGCACTGTTGGAGCCGTTACAGGGTTATTAACAACAATTAATCTCGTGTATCAATACTAATAACCGCCAGGGCCACCTGTCGGGCCAGGCTGACTTGTAACGGTTGGTCCTTGTACTATAAAAGGACAAACCGACGATACACGGAAAAAACACTCTGAAGCTCACAAGTGAATACAACAAACACACACCCGTGGAGTAGGGTATTACGCTCAGGCGACCCGAACCACGTAAACCACTGTGTCACTCGTGTCCAAATCGCATTTCACTTTCTTAGATCTCCGCGCGCCCAGACCGAACCACAAACTCCTTCAAACACTTTTCATAGTGTTAGGGGATCTGCCGACTCCAACAGTCGACAGTTGGCGCGCCAACTGTCGACTGTTGGAGTCGGCAGATCCCCTAACACTATGAAAAGTGTTTGAAGGAGTTTGTGGTTCGGTCTGGGCGCGCGGAGATCTAAGAAAGTGAAATGCGATTTGGACACGAGTGACACAGTGGTTTACGTGGTTCGGGTCGCCTGAGCGTAATACCCTACTCCACGGGTGTGTGTTTGTTGTATTCACTTGTGAGCTTCAGAGTGTTTTTTCCGTGTATCGTCGGTTTGTCCTTTTATAGTACAAGGACCAACCGTTACAAGTCAGCCTGGCCCGACAGGTGGCCCTGGCGGTTATTAGTATTGATACACGAGATTAATTGTTGTTAATAACCCTGTAACGGCTCCAACAGTGCCGTTACAGGTGTTAAGGCTGTCCGATTAATTATCATTAACGTGGAATTAATGGTAATTAATCGGATCTTGAAGTCTGCGGCTGTCCTTTGGAGATCCGGAGCCGTTACAACGTCTCTCGGGGGCTTTAAGCATCTAGCTCCGTCGTGTGGACACGTGGCAGCTCCGGAGCTTGCTTGGGAGAAGCGGGAAGCTCCGGGGTGACCTGGCACGTGTCATGTCCGGAGCTTCTCTCGGTCGGGGGCTACCTCCGGAGGTGCCGTTTCAGTACTTGGCCCGGAGCTTCACCCTTGCGGGTAATAGCTCTGGGCTGACAGTACACGTGGCAACCTAGAGGTTAACCATGTTGGAGAAGCGGGTCCGGTCACGTCTGGCGAGTGGGCCCCCGAGGGTCTTCAATTTGAGTTGATGTCCTTCCCTTGAGATCTTTGTAACCTCAGGGGGTGTATGGTTTTTAGGGTACCGACAGTGGCCCCCTGGACCTACCTCCGGGGAAGGCCAACGGGATGAAGTCGTTCCGCCGGAGGTGGGTCCATACCTGTGACTCTTGAACTGGGTCTTCAAGAGTCTTCGGAGGTGCCTTTGGCGGGGCTTTATGGTTGAGTCCCGACGCGTGGCGCACCTCAGGCGGCAGATAAGATCTTTGACGTGCGGATCTCTCGCAATTGAAGGTCGTCGGTTCCCGATACGAAAACCGTATCGGTTCCGCGCGCCTTGTCAGTCCGCCGCCTTTGGGTTTCCCGCCTCGTGATGACAACTGTTTGCCTGGGTAAGAGCCTCGACTTGGTCGTCGGGGTGGTCCCGGGCCCTCTTGTCATCGGCTGGGTTGAATTCTTGCGTAGTATGCTTGATTCCCCTGCAGTTTCCATCCAAGCGTCGTGAGGGCTTACTTAAGAAGGAAAGCGCACCGTCGGGAGTTCTTTACGCTTTCCATCTGTTCTTGCGCTCAAACTCCCAACTCGTGCTTTGCTTTTCTTCTCTCGCCTAGCTGTGCTGCGATGGAGTTGGGTCTGCGTGAGAGTCGTTTGAAGACGGAGAGCGATCTGAAGAAGGTCCGAACCCTCATGGGGTGGTCGTCGGACTTCTTCAACCGTTCAATCCGCACCGGAGGAGAGCTTCCCTTTAAAAAGGAGCACTCCGGCGAAATGGTATACTTTTCATCGTATGCCATGGTGGGGCTGATCCCACCATTTTCTTCCTTCTTTTTGATGCTGCTGGACTTCTACGGTCTGCAGCTATACCACCTTGGCCCTCACTCCCTTCTCCTTGTGTCTATCTTTGTCCACTTCTGCGAGATGTGGGTGGGCATTCCTCCCTGCATCGAGCTCTTCCGCACTTTCTTCACCGTCCAAACCACCGGCCGAAGTGACGAGTACCTTGGCTTCTACTACTTTGTGAAGCGCAAGAAGTGCCCGTTCAAGTACCTCCGGTCGTTCCCTTCCGGGAAGTGGGATGACTGGAAGAAAGATTGGGTAGTTGTCCGGGTGGAGGAGCACGAGCGGTTGGAGCTGCCAGAAGGTCTGCCTGGCATTGACACGTCGGTGTGGAGCGAAGTTCCGGTGCTGGCGGCAGCCTTCGATCCCGTCCTATCAAGGATCCGCCAATGTGTGGAGGGAGGATTGACTCCCCAGGCGGTGTTCTGCAACTTCCTGTTCAACAGGTGGGCACCGCTGAAGAGGAGGGAGAAGCTCGCCTGGGCCCTCAACAGCGTGATGGACGAAGACCGGGTTGAAAGCCGTCTACACCTCCGTCGACGATGATTCCGACGTCTCCGACAACGAACGTCGAAAAACCATGAACACCATCTTTGGTGGATCATGGGACATCACCTCTCGTCGCGTCATCAAGACCATGCGACGGGATATGGCTGCTGTAGCTCCTACAGCTAGACCGGAGCCACATCGAAAGTGGATGGACACACCCATCACTTTCGATGCTTCAGATTGTCCTCAAAGCATGGTCGGAGCTGGCCAGCTGCCCTTGATGGTATCCCCCACCATCAACAACATCCAGCTCCATCATGTCCTGGTAGATGGAGGTTCGGGGCTTAATCTCATCAGCTTCGAAGTTTTCACTAAGCTTCAGCTTCGACCTTCAGACCTCCAGCCCTCTCGACCTTTCTCCGGAGTAGGTCCGGGGGCCATAACCCCACTCGGAGCTATCACTCTCCCTGTTACCTTCGGGACCCGGGAGAAGTATCGCACCGAAAAGTTGGTCTTCGACGTCGCTCAGATCAACTTACCATTCAACGCCATTTTGGGTAGACCTGCCCTGTACAAATTCATGGCAGCTGCTCATTATGGATACCTGGTGTTGAAGATGCCGACACCAGTAGGCGTTCTCCGGATCCGTGGAGATCGCACTGCCGGAGTAACTGCTCTGGAAGAACTCCATGCACTCACCACAGCGCAAGAGGAGGATTCCAGACAGAAGCAAGCTCCACAACCTCCGAGCATTCGTCAACGAGGCTCGACCTCTGCACCCCGTGTGCAGCCAAGCGGCGACACCGACATTCCCGTCAAAGTCGTCCAAATTGGTTCCGATGTCACTCAAACTACCCGCATATCGGGTGGCTTGAACGACAAATAGGAACTCGCGCTCATCACTTTCCTCCGGGCTAATGTTGACGTGTTTGCCTGGCAACCGTCACAAATGCCTGGGATCCCCAGGGAAGTGATTGAGCACAATCTGAAGATTTACCCCAACGCTCGACCTGTGCACCAGAAACCTCGGAAGCAATCTGTAGAGCGACAGAACTTCATCCGACAAGAAGTGAAGAAGTTGCTCGAAGCTGGATTCATCCGAGAAGTCTACCATCCAAAATGGCTGGCAAACCCAGTCGTTGTGCCTAAGGCCGGCGGGAAACTTCGGATGTGCATCGACTACACCACACTGAATAAGGCATGTCCAAAAGATCCATTCCCACTACCTAGAATAGACCAGATAGTGGATTCCACCTCTGGGTGTGAGTTGCTGTGTTTTCTAGACGCATATTCAGGATATCATCAAATCCGGATGTCTAGGGAAGATGAAGAACATACTTCATTCATCACAGTGGATGGATTGTATTGTTACACAGCCATGCCTTTTGGTCTCAAGAATGCAGCTTCAACTTTTGTACGAGCAATGTACAAAACTTTCGAAGAACTCATCAGAGACATAGTGGAGGTGTACGTTGATGACATTGTGGTCAAAGTCAAAAACAAGGAGTCCCTCTTGGATACCTTGCAGGCTGTCTTCGACAAGCTGCGGGCCACCCGTACGAAGCTAAACCCAGACAAGTGCGTCTTCGGGGTTAGTTCCGGAAAGCTTCTTGGTTTCCTGGTAAGTCACCGGGGTATAGAGGTTAATCCGGCGAAGATAAAAGCCATCGAAGACATGCGGCCACCAACCCGCATCAAAGACGTCCAAAAATTAACTGGATGTCTAGCAGCCCTCAGTCGATTCATTTCAAGACTGGCGGAAAGGGCACTTCCCTTCTTCAAGTTACTGAGGAAGTCCGGACCATTCCAATGGTCTGAAGAGGCAGAGAAGGCATTCCAGGAGCTGAAACATTTCCTCACCACTCTACCAGTCTTGGTAGCTCCGAACCCTGGTGAGCCTTTATTGCTTTATATTTCAGCAGCTGACGAAGTCGTCAGTATGGTTCTGGTTGCGGAGAGACCGGAACTACCCAATACTCAGGAATCCAGATCCCTTCGGGAGGATCCGGAGGTTCCCGAAAGCAGGTCTGGGTCCCAGCTCCCAGACTTGAATCCTCAAGAAGCCACTTCAGAGGACCCGGATCCTTCTGATAGGATCCAGGTCATTCCTGAAGAAGCTCCGGGTTCCTCCACCCAGAACCCGGAGGTCCTCGAATATAGTTTGGACCCCTCCGACAGGGTCCGGATCAATGGAGAGGAAGCTCCGGACCCCTCCGGGAGGGTCCGGACCGTTCAACGCCCAGTATACTTCATCAGTGAAGTGTTACATGATGCCAAGACTCGATACCTAGAGGTACATAAGATGCTCTACGCAGTTCTTATTGCCTCAAGGAAGCTTCGACACTATTTCCAAGCTCACAAAGTCTCGGTGGTAACCTCATATCCACTTCGAGCGATTCTGCATAATCCCAATTCAACTGGGAATATAGCGAAGTGGGCAGCGGAATTGGCTGAATTCGACCTCGAATTCATTCCAAGACAAGCAATCAAGAGTCAAGCGTTGGCAGATTTCGTGGCAGAATGGACTCCCTCTCCATTAAACCCTGGGGGCCCCAGCGAGCAGAAGAAGGAACCGCAAGTTCCGGCCTTCACTAAGCCTCACTGGACCCTTTACTTCGACGGCTCCATGCAGAAGCAGGGAGCCGGAGCTGGAGTCCTTCTCCTCACACCAACCGGGGAGAAGGTAAGATACATGGTGCACCTTGATTTCAAGGCAACCAACAACATGGCGGAGTACGAAGCACTCATATATGGATTAAAGGTGGCACTATCCTTTGGTGTCAAGCAGTTGCTGGTCAAAGGAGATTCACAACTTGTTATCAAACAGGTGAAGGGTGAATGCTCCTGCAATAATCTCCAGCTGGCTGCTTATCTCCTTGAAGTCCAGAGGCTTCAGAAGGACTTCGAAGTCCTAGACCTTCACCATGTTCAGCGTACTCACAACGTTGAAGCTGACGAACTCTCGACCAAGGCGTCAACCGGAGCTCCGGCTCCAGACGGAACCTTTGTCCGGAGGATGTCAAAACCCACAGTTCAGCCTGCCGAGCTGAACGAAGGGGGCGAGATCAGCATCCCGAAGCTGACGGTCCCGATGGCCCTGTTACCATGGCAGCCATCAAGGGTCGTAGGTGCTGCCGGAAGCTCCGAGCAACCCAGCACGCAAGACTCAAATGCTCAAGTCAGTTCCGATGCATGGATCTCGGAGATCCGGAACTACTTGAAAGACAACATCCTTCCTGACGATGATGTATCCGCTGACCGGGTAGTCAGATTGGCTAAAAGATACACGTTGGTAGAAGGGGATCTCTACCGGCGCGGTGCCAACGGCATCCTAATGCGGTGCATCACAAGGGAAGAAGGCTGCGAGCTCCTCGCAGAAATCCATGGAGGCGAGTGTGGGAACCACGCGTCTTCCCGCACGCTGGTCGGAAAAGCCTTTCGGCACGGCTTCTACTGGCCAACAGCGCTCCAGGATGCTACTGAGCTAGTGAAGAAATGCAAAGCATGCCAATTTCATGCAAAGCAAATTCATACACCTGCTCAGCCCTTACAAATGATACCTCCTACGTGGCCTTTCGCCGTGTGGGGGATGGACATCTTGGGACCCTTCCCAAGAGCCGTCGGAGGTTACAAGTTCCTGTATGTCGCCATCGACAAGTTCACCAAGTGGCCGGAAGCTACTCCTGTTGTGACGATCAACAAACAATCTGCAATCAATTTTCTACAATCTATCGTGAGCAGATTCGGAGTCCCAAACAAGATCATCACTGATAATGGGACTCAGTTCACAAGCTCCTCATTTCAAGGATATTGCGAAGACCTCGGCATACAAGTTTGCTACGCTTCCGTAGCTCATCCTGCCAGCAATGGGCAAGCCGAGAGAGCAAACGCAGAGATCCTTAAAGGACTCAAAACGCGCACTTACGAGCGTTTGAAAAAGCACGGAGCTAATTGGATCGAAGAGCTTCCGCCCACTCTATGGGCTAACAGGACTTCTCCAAGTCGGGCAACCGGAGAAACACCCTTCTTCCTGGTGTACGGAGCAGAAGCGATCCTTCCTCCGGAGATCACCCTGGGTTCCCTCCGAGTCCGGACCTTCGACGAAGCCGCGCAGGACCAGCTCCGGCGTGAAGACCTAGACCTCCTCGAGGAGGGAAGGTGCCAAGCAGCTGTTCGGAATGCCCGATACCGCCAAGCTCTACGGCGCTATCATCAGCGGCATGTACACAACCGACAGCTCGAGGAAGGCGATCTGGTGCTACGGAGAATACTATCCAGAGAAGGGCAAAACAAACTCTCCCCCGGCTGGGAAGGACCCTTCCGAGTGATCAAAGTATCCCGTCCCGGAAGCGTTCGCTTGGCTACCGAGGATGGGACACCTCTCCCAAATCCTTGGAACATCGAGCACCTCCGTAAGTTCTACACTTAATTCCACGGAGGTGAGTCTTAAGTAACTTGAAGTGTATGTTATAGAGTCATTGTACAGAGTCGGGTAGTTCCTCCGGGAGAGCAGCCGGACCTTTCCCGAAAGGTTTGAAGAGCTCATGCAACACTTGATACAGTCTCCGGACTAGAAGTGTAGCTAATTACCCTGGGTTAAACGAGAAACCAAACACACTTAGCCTGGTTGCGTACCCTAAGAGTGTACTTGTTTCCCCTGTACCCCGGACCTATAATGAAAGACATCTTCATGTGAAATAGACTCCACGTGCATTCATTTTTGCATAAGGCTCGACATTTTTATTTTTCTCTTTCTTGTCTATAACAGAAATGTGCAATTCTTAAGAAGTTCTAGTTTAACCGGTTTATGTACGATTTGGGTTGAATTGTCAGATTTTTTAGATTTAAATATCGTCTGTGGCCAACTCGCCTGAAAGCCGCCAAGCCATTCTAGGGCTGGAGTGCGCTATCGACTTAGCCTGGTCAAGCACCCTAAGTACGCCACTCTACCTACACCCCGGCAGGCCAAAGTAAGGTGGGTCCATGGACAATTAGATCTAAAAGAAAAGACAATTCATCCAATCATACTAAAAATCGTGTTCAACTTGAAATTCTCTTGAGAACCGTAAGCCGCAACGAAGTTATAGATAAGGAACGAATTTTACTGTTTTTCTTGGCTTAAGTGTGCAGGAAAAATAAACTCAATATTGATGGAGAAAAACCGGAGTTAACCAAGCTCCGACTCCTTGAAGTATTAACTATCGACACTCAACGTGTTGGTAGAGGCTATTGCCGGAGCTTCTAAGCTCCGACGATGGGCAATGCCGGAGCTTCTAAGCTCCGACGACTTCAAGGGACCTTCACTATCGAAGACTTCGGACCTAAACTACACGAGTTCGAAGCAAATTTATCTTCAACAAAACTCAACATCCTTTTGGTACATGTCCACAATCACATTGTGCACATCTACCAGGGGGCCAAGTGAAGACAAAGATGTTGAAGACAAAAAATGAAATTCACGAAAAATTGGGGATTTCATTTCATTTGAAGACCAGAGATTACATCTGGGGACAAAGGATTACAAAATTGAGGAAGAAGAGAAGATACAAATAAAGGCTAAGAAAGATAGTCCTAGACCCTATGGAAGAACTCGGCGACCTTCTGGGCGACCTCCGACACGCTGCTTCGGGTAGCTTCGCCCTCTCCTTCGACGGGACCTTCAAGCACCGGGTCCAGAGAGAATCGAGGGTTCCGGCTAGTGTAACACGTCAATACATACTCTGTGACGTTTCTAGCCAGGGATTGCCCCTCGACCTCAAGCTGGTCCGCGATGACGTCGCCCACCTTGGAGAGCTTGCCACCCGCAGCGCTCAACGCCTGCAATGCAAGGTCCGGCTCCGGCTCCGGATCATCCGGAAGCACGGGGCTGAAGCCCATAGGCGCCAGCGCATCGTCGGCCTTGCTCAGGAACTCCCAAATTTGCAGGGAGTCCGTCTTCCTCAGGCCCTTCATTTCTTCCAGGGACCTCCGGGTCGCCGCCAGTTCTGAGTTCTCGCGGGAGAGGCGCTCAACTTCTTTGGCGTTTTGCTGAATTTTCGCAGCAACCCGCTTTTCGAGTCTCCCGAGCTCCTCCTCCCGGAGGTGGATCTTGTTCCGACGGTCGACCAGGTCTTTCTCCCTAGCCTCTATTTTCTTCTCCCGGGCGATGAGGGCACACTCATACTCGTAGAGTTCCTGCCCTCGCACCCAGGTCTTTTCCTCCTCCTCGAGGCAGCGCTCTTCCAATTTTTTAGCGCGCTCCTCGAGGCCCTTGTCCGCCAGAGCTGTCTTCTCGGCGAGCTCTTCTTCACGTCGCAAGACGTCATCCCGTAGCTCCAGGAGTTTTTGCTCCTCATCCTCGAGCCGCTTTTCCCTTCCCTCAAGCGCCTCTCGGCGCTTGATGAGTGCGGTACTGATGGCTTCGAGTTGATCGTACCGGGCGTTGGCCGCATCATTGGCAGCTTTAGCTTGGTCGTGGTACTCCCGGGATTGGGCGTCGAGGTTGTGAGTCATGATCTCCCTCTCGTCCAGCATCTCACCCCAGAGCTCCAAGCGGACCTTCTCCCGCTTGATCCATTCCTTGTCCGCAGCGATCCTCGACTGCGCCAGCTTGGTCTCGAATTGGAGTCTATTACGCCACCTCCTAAGGGTTTGGCGCTCCTCTTCAAGAACCTTGCTGTCGTGGAAGAAGGCTAGTTGGACTTGGCGCAGACTGGAGCAAGCATTGTCGATGGACATCGACAGCGAGATGGGCTCCGGACCTTCCGGGGTCTCCTCCGCTGGTTCCAGCGGGTTTTCATTTACAAAAATTGGGTCCCACTCTGCGAGAGCGGAACCCCGAGCTTCCAAGGCACTAGGGCCCTCCTCCGGGATGGCCTCAGTCGCCACTGAAGAAGGTCCCGCCACCAAATCTTCATTCGCCCCCTCAGGCTGGGGGCCGGCGACTTCGTTCAGGCACTCTGGCTCCGCCACGGGTACCATCGACGTCGTCGCCTCCAATGGCTCCGGCCGGGACGCTTCTTCTGAGGGGAGCTCAAGCTCCCCCGCCTCCACCACCACCGGCTCTGCAGCCGGCGCTCCAATAACTACCGGCCTTGCGACCGGAGCTTCAGAAGTAACCGGCTCAATTGCCGGAACCACTTCAACTTCCGGCTCGCACGCCGGGGCTTCAGCTGCCTCCGGCTCGACCGCCGAAGCTCCAGCATTTTCCGGCTCTGAAGCCGGGACCACTACTTCCTCCGGCTCGACAGCCGGAGCATCTACTTCTGCAGCACCAGGGCCCGGAGCTTCAACCTCCGGAGCGGGTGCCGCTGGCGCATCTTCAATCCCGTGGTCCGGCGCTACCACGGGAACTTCTGGAGACGAGTCGAGGTCCATGACCACGACAGCCGGCGCCGGAGCTGTCGCAGCCTCCGCCTGGGGCGGCACCGGGGCTGGAGCAGAAGCCCTCGCAGCCTCAGACACTGTGGCTGAGGGCGGAGCTTCACTCCCCTTCTTGGGAACGCTGCAGATGAAGAATGAAGAAATTGAGCAAACAGATGCTATAATTAAAAGTTAATTGAGGTAAGCAAGAAAAATTACCTTGGGAGGCTCACGCACCAGCTTGCGCGGAACCTCTTTCCCGGACGTTCCGGGCTGGCCACGGTCGGCGTAGGAGCTCCGGGAGGACTCCCAGGACTTGCCGTAGCCACGGGCGTTTCCCGGGTCGGAGCTCTCCTTGACCGAGAGGAACTCCTAGACCTGGAGGCCCTCATCGCTTCTCGAACCGGAGTCGCCCGTCCGGAACTGGCACCACCGGAGGGACCCGTCACAGGAACAGCTGCACTCCGGGAGGATCCCACCGCCGGAACAGTAGCGCTTCGAAAAGACCCCACCACGGGGACAGATGCTACAGCGGCGGAGGATCTTCCTTCCTGAGGACGGGGAACTGGCGGTGAAGTAGCAAGCTCGACGGACCTTCCGTCAGCATGTCGCAGTTTCCTCTTCCGGTTCTCCGGCTCCTCCGCCAGCTCCTTGCCCTTGCCGGTGACCTCAGCTCTTGGCTGAGAGACAGGGGCGGAGCCGCCTTCCGACAACCCGGGGATCGCCAACGGGGCGGTCGATCTTCTCTCGACGACGCCAAGGTCGTCAAGCGCGGGCATCTTCCGCCGGAGCTCCCTGCTGAACTCAACTTCCTCGTTCAGGGGGAGGAAAGCCGGTGGCGGAGTCAAGTACGCTCCGTCTACATCGATGCCGTGCTGGAATTTCTTGAGGTGAAACTCCAAGGACTTCCCCACCATGCTGGACTTCAACCCGGTTTCAACCCGGTCTTCGTCCATCACGCTGTTGAGGGCCCAGGCGAGCTTCTCCCTCCTCTTCAGCGGTGCCCACCTGTTGAACAGGAAGTTGCAGAACACCGCCTGGGGAGTCAATCCTCCCTCCACACATTGGCGGATCCTTGATAGGACGGGATCGAAGGCTGCCGCCAGCACCGGAACTTCGCTCCACACCGACGTGTCAATGCCAGGCAGACCTTCTGGCAGCTCCAACCGCTCGTGCTCCTCCACCCGGACAACTACCCAATCTTTCTTCCAGTCATCCCACTTCCCGGAAGGGAACGACCGGAGGTACTTGAACGGGCACTTCTTGCGCTTCACAAAGTAGTAGAAGCCAAGGTACTCGTCACTTCGGTCGGTGGTTTGGACGGTGAAGAAAGTGCGGAAGAGCTCGATGCAGGGAGGAATGCCCACCCACATCTCGCAGAAGTGGACAAAGATAGACACAAGGAGAAGGGAGTGAGGGCCAAGGTGGTATAGCTGCAGACCGTAGAAGTCCAGCAGCATCAAAAAGAAGGAAGAAAATGGTGGGATCAGCCCCACCATGGCATACGATGAAAAGTATACCATTTCGCCGGAGTGCTCCTTTTTAAAGGGAAGCTCTCCTCCGGTGCGGATTGAACGGTTGAAGAAGTCCGACGACCACCCCATGAGGGTTCGGACCTTCTTCAGATCGCTCTCCGTCTTCAAACGACTCTCACGCAGACCCAACTCCATCGCAGCACAGCTAGGCGAGAGAAGAAAAGCAAAGCACGAGTTGGGAGTTTGAGCGCAAGAACAGATGGAAAGCGTAAAGAACTCCCGACGGTGCGCTTTCCTTCTTAAGTAAGCCCTCACGACGCTTGGATGGAAACTGCAGGGGAATCAAGCATACTACGCAAGAATTCAACCCAGCCGATGACAAGAGGGCCCGGGACCACCCCGACGACCAAGTCGAGGCTCTTACCCAGGCAAACAGTTGTCATCACGAGGCGGGAAACCCAAAGGCGGCGGACTGACAAGGCGCGCGGAACCGATACGGTTTTCGTATCGGGAACCGACGACCTTCAATTGCGAGAGATCCGCACGTCAAAGATCTTATCTGCCGCCTGAGGTGCGCCACGCGTCGGGACTCAACCATAAAGCCCCGCCAAAGGCACCTCCGAAGACTCTTGAAGACCCAGTTCAAGAGTCACAGGTATGGACCCACCTCCGGCGGAACGACTTCATCCCGTTGGCCTTCCCCGGAGGTAGGTCCAGGGGGCCACTGTCGGTACCCTAAAAACCATACACCCCCTGAGGTTACAAAGATCTCAAGGGAAGGACATCAACTCAAATTGAAGACCCTCGGGGGCCCACTCGCCAGACGTGACCGGACCCGCTTCTCCAACATGGTTAACCTCTAGGTTGCCACGTGTACTGTCAGCCCAGAGCTATTACCCGCAAGGGTGAAGCTCCGGGCCAAGTACTGAAACGGCACCTCCGGAGGTAGCCCCCGACCGAGAGAAGCTCCGGACATGACACGTGCCAGGTCACCCCGGAGCTTCCCGCTTCTCCCAAGCAAGCTCCGGAGCTGCCACGTGTCCACACGACGGAGCTAGATGCTTAAAGCCCCCGAGAGACGTTGTAACGGCTCCGGATCTCCAAAGGACAGCCGCAGACTTCAAGATCCGATTAATTACCATTAATTCCACGTTAATGATAATTAATCGGACAGCCTTAACACCTGTAACGGCACTGTTGGAGCCGTTACAGGGTTATTAACAACAATTAATCTCGTGTATCAATACTAATAACCGCCAGGGCCACCTGTCGGGCCAGGCTGACTTGTAACGGTTGGTCCTTGTACTATAAAAGGACAAACCGACGATACACGGAAAAAACACGCTGAAGCTCACAAGTGAATACAACAAACACACACCCGTGGAGTAGGGTATTACGCTCAGGCGACCCGAACCACGTAAACCACTGTGTCACTCGTGTCCAAATCGCATTTCACTTTCTTAGATCTCCGCGCGCCCAGACCGAACCACAAACTCCTTCAAACACTTTTCATAGTGTTAGGGGATCTGCCGACTCCAACAGTCGACAGTTGGAGAAGCGGGTCCGGTCACGTCTGGCGAGTGGGCCCCCGAGGGTCTTCAAAGGACAGCCGCAGACTTCAAGATCCGATTAATTACCATTAATTCCACGTTAATGATAATTAATCGGACAGCCTTAACACCTGTAACGGCACTGTTGGAGCCGTTACAGGGTTATTAACAACAATTAATCTCGTGTATCAATACTAATAACCGCCAGGGCCACCTGTCGGGCCAGGCTGACTTGTAACGGTTGGTCCTTGTACTATAAAAGGACAAACCGACGATACACGGAAAAAACACTCTGAAGCTCACAAGTGAATACAACAAACACACACCCGTGGAGTAGGGTATTACGCTCAGGCGACCCGAACCACGTAAACCACTGTGTCACTCGTGTCCAAATCGCATTTCACTTTCTTAGATCTCCGCGCGCCCAGACCGAACCACAAACTCCTTCAAACACTTTTCATAGTGTTAGGGGATCTGCCGACTCCAACAGTCGACAGTTGGCGCGCAACTGTCGACTGTTGGAGTCGGCAGATCCCCTAACACTATGAAAAGTGTTTGAAGGAGTTTGTGGTTCGGTCTGGGCGCGCGGAGATCTAAGAAAGTGAAATGCGATTTGGACACGAGTGACACAGTGGTTTACGTGGTTCGGGTCGCCTGAGCGTAATACCCTACTCCACGGGTGTGTGTTTGTTGTATTCACTTGTGAGCTTCAGAGTGTTTTTTCCGTGTATCGTCGGTTTGTCCTTTTATAGTACAAGGACCAACCGTTACAAGTCAGCCTGGCCCGACAGGTGGCCCTGGCGGTTATTAGTATTGATACACGAGATTAATTGTTGTTAATAACCCTGTAACGGCTCCAACAGTGCCGTTACAGGTGTTAAGGCTGTCCGATTAATTATCATTAACGTGGAATTAATGGTAATTAATCGGATCTTGAAGTCTGCGGCTGTCCTTTGGAGATCCGGAGCCGTTACAACGTCTCTCGGGGGCTTTAAGCATCTAGCTCCGTCGTGTGGACACGTGGCAGCTCCGGAGCTTGCTTGGGAGAAGCGGGAAGCTCCGGGGTGACCTGGCACGTGTCATGTCCGGAGCTTCTCTCGGTCGGGGGCTACCTCCGGAGGTGCCGCGTGTCCACACGACGGAGCTAGATGCTTAAAGCCCCCGAGAGACGTTGTAACGGCTCCGGATCTCCAAAGGACAGCCGCAGACTTCAAGATCCGATTAATTACCATTAATTCCACGTTAATGATAATTAATCGGACAGCCTTAACACCTGTAACGGCACTGTTGGAGCCGTTACAGGGTTATTAACAACAATTAATCTCGTGTATCAATACTAATAACCGCCAGGGCCACCTGTCGGGCCAGGCTGACTTGTAACGGTTGGTCCTTGTACTATAAAAGGACAAACCGACGATACACGGAAAAAACACTCTGAAGCTCACAAGTGAATACAACAAACACACACCCGTGGAGTAGGGTATTACGCTCAGGCGACCCGAACCACGTAAACCACTGTGTCACTCGTGTCCAAATCGCATTTCACTTTCTTAGATCTCCGCGCGCCCAGACCGAACCACAAACTCCTTCAAACACTTTTCATAGTGTTAGGGGATCTGCCGACTCCAACAGTCGACAGTTGGCGCGCCAGGTAGGGGCGCCTGAGATCTTCAAGAATGGTGAATTCTGCAGCTGGATCATCCAACGGGCAACCTGCTGCTCAGACTGTCGGAGGCAATCCCTCCAACATGCAACCACCGGCAGGAGCCTCAGTTCCAGCGGGAGTCACACTCCCACCACCACCATCTTCTCCGGCAAGACATGCCGAACGACATGATGGTGCACCGGCGTCACATTCTGCGCCGGCAAGTCGTGACAACCCAGAACACGCGCTCCATGCAGCGCGTGCTCTCCTTCAGCGACCACCACCTCCGGATGCATCTCAAGGTGCCATGGAGCAATGGAGAGCTGATATTGAGCATTTGGTCGCAGCAGCGGCCGAACGCCTCAACAATCAGGGTCCACCTCCTTCAGGGCGGGCCCCGTCGCAGCGACGAACGTTGTCTGGAAGACTTGGTCCACATGTCTCCAACAATCGGAGAAGAGCTGCGTCACAGCAAGTGACGTCGTTGCCCTCTGGGGCACGACGTGCCCATACTGCATCTCGGCTTTCGACACACGACCTCCGAGCGGAGCTTGATCGCCGATACCGCCAACAGGATGGCCGTGTCCACATCGAGCGAGCTCGAGAAAGACGAGATGCTCAAGATCTTTCTACTCTGGAAGGAGTAGGAGGAGGCTGTTCTGCCCTAGCCATGCACCTGCGTATGGTTAGATGGCCACAGAAATTCCGGCCACACTTGCCGGAAAAATTCGACGGGACTGTCAATCCCGTAGAATTTCTACAGATATACTCCACTGCGATCCTAGCAGCTGGAGGAAATGAGGCTGTAATGGCCAATTACTTTCCAGTGGCCTTAACTGGGACTGCTAGGTCCTGGTTTATGAGCCTTCCACCCAACTCTATCGACAGTTGGGAGGAGCTGTGCCGCCAGTTCACCGCCAATTTCGGGAGTTCATACACCCGTCCGGGCACCGAACTGGACCTTTTTGCGGTCGTGCAAAAAGGAGGGGAATCTTTGCGGTCATTCATCCAGAGATTCTCTCAGGTACGTAACACAATCCCTTCTATCTCAAGCGCTTCTGTCATTGTAGCATTCAGACAGGGTGTACGAGACAAGAAGATGTTGGAGAAACTGGCGATCAAAGAGATCACCAGTGTCACGGAGCTCTTCAGCCTGGCTGACAAATGTGCCAGAGCTGCGGAAGGCCGTGAAATGCACTCCAAACCAGCCTTGGAGGATCATAAAAAATCCTCCAAAGAAGAAGTCGCTACCTCCGGGAGTGGCAAGAAGAAAAAGAAGACCAACGGCAAGAAGAAGCCGTCGGCCGGCACATCCAACGTTGCAGCCACTGCAACTCCTAGTGGCCGGGGGCCACGCCCCGAGAAGCGACCTCGACCGTCTTCCGAAGACGGTGGCAAATCCAAGATGTGGTGCCCCATTCACAAAACGGGCAGCCACAGGCTGGAGGATTGCCGGGAGGTCCAAAACCTTGCCGAGCGCTACCACAAGCGCCGGGAAGGGTCTCCCTTCCGCCAGAGGGAGGGAAAACAAAAGGTCGATGAAGCTCCGGCTGAAGAGGAGTTAGGGTTTCAAGACCCCAAAAAGGTCTTGAAAGCCGTCTACACCTCCGTCGACGATGATTCCGACGTCTCCGACAACGAACGTCGAAAAACCATGAACACCATCTTTGGTGGATCATGGGACATCACCTCTCGTCGCGTCATCAAGACCATGCGACGGGATATGGCTGCTGTAGCTCCTACAGCTAGACCGGAGCCACATCGAAAGTGGATGGACACACCCATCACTTTCGATGCTTCAGATTGTCCTCAAAGCATGGTCGGAGCTGGCCAGCTGCCCTTGATGGTATCCCCCACCATCAACAACATCCAGCTCCATCATGTCCTGGTAGATGGAGGTTCGGGGCTTAATCTCATCAGCTTCGAAGTTTTCACTAAGCTTCAGCTTCGACCTTCAGACCTCCAGCCCTCTCGACCTTTCTCCGGAGTAGGTCCGGGGGCCATAACCCCACTCGGAGCTATCACTCTCCCTGTTACCTTCGGGACCCGGGAGAAGTATCGCACCGAAAAGTTGGTCTTCGACGTCGCTCAGATCAACTTACCATTCAACGCCATTTTGGGTAGACCTGCCCTGTACAAATTCATGGCAGCTGCTCATTATGGATACCTGGTGTTGAAGATGCCGACACCAGTAGGCGTTCTCCGGATCCGTGGAGATCGCACTGCCGGAGTAACTGCTCTGGAAGAACTCCATGCACTCACCACAGCGCAAGAGGAGGATTCCAGACAGAAGCAAGCTCCACAACCTCCGAGCATTCGTCAACGAGGCTCGACCTCTGCACCCCGTGTGCAGCCAAGCGGCGACACCGACATTCCCGTCAAAGTCATCCAAATTGGTTCCGATGTCACTCAAACTACCCGCATATCGGGTGGCTTGAACGACAAATAGGAACTCGCGCTCATCACTTTCCTCCGGGCTAATGTTGACGTGTTTGCCTGGCAACCGTCACAAATGCCTGGGATCCCCAGGGAAGTGATTGAGCACAATCTGAAGATTTACCCCAACGCTCGACCTGTGCACCAGAAACCTCGGAAGCAATCTGTAGAGCGACAGAACTTCATCCGACAAGAAGTGAAGAAGTTGCTCGAAGCTGGATTCATCCGAGAAGTCTACCATCCAAAATGGCTGGCAAACCCAGTCGTTGTGCCTAAGGCCGGCGGGAAACTTCGGATGTGCATCGACTACACCACACTGAATAAGGCATGTCCAAAAGATCCATTCCCACTACCTAGAATAGACCAGATAGTGGATTCCACCTCTGGGTGTGAGTTGCTGTGTTTTCTAGACGCATATTCAGGATATCATCAAATCCGGATGTCTAGGGAAGATGAAGAACATACTTCATTCATCACAGTGGATGGATTGTATTGTTACACAGCCATGCCTTTTGGTCTCAAGAATGCAGCTTCAACTTTTGTACGAGCAATGTACAAAACTTTCGAAGAACTCATCAGAGACATAGTGGAGGTGTACGTTGATGACATTGTGGTCAAAGTCAAAAACAAGGAGTCCCTCTTGGATACCTTGCAGGCTGTCTTCGACAAGCTGCGGGCCACCCGCACGAAGCTAAACCCAGACAAGTGCGTCTTCGGGGTTAGTTCCGGAAAGCTTCTTGGTTTCCTGGTAAGTCACCGGGGTATAGAGGTTAATCCGGCGAAGATAAAAGCCATCGAAGACATGCGGCCACCAACCCGCATCAAAGACGTCCAAAAATTAACTGGATGTCTAGCAGCCCTCAGTCGATTCATTTCAAGACTGGCGGAAAGGGCACTTCCCTTCTTCAAGTTACTGAGGAAGTCCGGACCATTCCAATGGTCTGAAGAGGCAGAGAAGGCATTCCAGGAGCTGAAACATTTCCTCACCACTCTACCAGTCTTGGTAGCTCCGAACCCTGGTGAGCCTTTATTGCTTTATATTTCAGCAGCTGACGAAGTCGTCAGTATGGTTCTGGTTGCGGAGAGACCGGAACTACCCAATACTCAGGAATCCAGATCCCTTCGGGAGGATCCGGAGGTTCCCGAAAGCAGGTCTGGGTCCCAGCTCCCAGACTTGAATCCTCAAGAAGCCACTTCAGAGGACCCGGATCCTTCTGATAGGATCCAGGTCATTCCTGAAGAAGCTCCGGGTTCCTCCACCCAGAACCCGGAGGTCCTCGAATATAGTTTGGACCCCTCCGACAGGGTCCGGATCAATGGAGAGGAAGCTCCGGACCCCTCCGGGAGGGTCCGGACCGTTCAACGCCCAGTATACTTCATCAGTGAAGTGTTACATGATGCCAAGACTCGATACCTAGAGGTACATAAGATGCTCTACGCAGTTCTTATTGCCTCAAGGAAGCTTCGACACTATTTCCAAGCTCACAAAGTCTCGGTGGTAACCTCATATCCACTTCGAGCGATTCTGCATAATCCCAATTCAACTGGGAATATAGCGAAGTGGGCAGCGGAATTGGCTGAATTCGACCTCGAATTCATTCCAAGACAAGCAATCAAGAGTCAAGCGTTGGCAGATTTCGTGGCAGAATGGACTCCCTCTCCATTAAACCCTGGGGGCCCCAGCGAGCAGAAGAAGGAACCGCAAGTTCCGGCCTTCACTAAGCCTCACTGGACCCTTTACTTCGACGGCTCCATGCAGAAGCAGGGAGCCGGAGCTGGAGTCCTTCTCCTCACACCAACCGGGGAGAAGGTAAGATACATGGTGCACCTTGATTTCAAGGCAACCAACAACATGGCGGAGTACGAAGCACTCATATATGGATTAAAGGTGGCACTATCCTTTGGTGTCAAGCAGTTGCTGGTCAAAGGAGATTCACAACTTGTTATCAAACAGGTGAAGGGTGAATGCTCCTGCAATAATCTCCAGCTGGCTGCTTATCTCCTTGAAGTCCAGAGGCTTCAGAAGGACTTCGAAGTCCTAGACCTTCACCATGTTCAGCGTACTCACAACGTTGAAGCTGACGAACTCTCGACCAAGGCGTCAACCGGAGCTCCGGCTCCAGACGGAACCTTTGTCCGGAGGATGTCAAAACCCACAGTTCAGCCTGCCGAGCTGAACGAAGGGGGCGAGATCAGCATCCCGAAGCTGACGGTCCCGATGGCCCTGTTACCATGGCAGCCATCAAGGGTCGTAGGTGCTGCCGGAAGCTCCGAGCAACCCAGCACGCAAGACTCAAATGCTCAAGTCAGTTCCGATGCATGGATCTCGGAGATCCGGAACTACTTGAAAGACAACATCCTTCCTGACGATGATGTATCCGCTGACCGGGTAGTCAGATTGGCTAAAAGATACACGTTGGTAGAAGGGGATCTCTACCGGCGCGGTGCCAACGGCATCCTAATGCGGTGCATCACAAGGGAAGAAGGCTGCGAGCTCCTCGCAGAAATCCATGGAGGCGAGTGTGGGAACCACGCGTCTTCCCGCACGCTGGTCGGAAAAGCCTTTCGGCACGGCTTCTACTGGCCAACAGCGCTCCAGGATGCTACTGAGCTAGTGAAGAAATGCAAAGCATGCCAATTTCATGCAAAGCAAATTCATACACCTGCTCAGCCCTTACAAATGATACCTCCTACGTGGCCTTTCACCGTGTGGGGGATGGACATCTTGGGACCCTTCCCAAGAGCCGTCGGAGGTTACAAGTTCCTGTATGTCGCCATCGACAAGTTCACCAAGTGGCCGGAAGCTACTCCTGTTGTGACGATCAACAAACAATCTGCAATCAATTTTCTACAATCTATCGTGAGCAGATTCGGAGTCCCAAACAAGATCATCACTGATAATGGGACTCAGTTCACAAGCTCCTCATTTCAAGGATATTGCGAAGACCTCGGCATACAAGTTTGCTACGCTTCCGTAGCTCATCCTGCCAGCAATGGGCAAGCCGAGAGAGCAAACGCAGAGATCCTTAAAGGACTCAAAACGCGCACTTACGAGCGTTTGAAAAAGCACGGAGCTAATTGGATCGAAGAGCTTCCGCCCACTCTATGGGCTAACAGGACTTCTCCAAGTCGGGCAACCGGAGAAACACCCTTCTTCCTGGTGTACGGAGCAGAAGCGATCCTTCCTCCGGAGATCACCCTGGGTTCCCTCCGAGTCCGGACCTTCGACGAAGCCGCGCAGGACCAGCTCCGGCGTGAAGACCTAGACCTCCTCGAGGAGGGAAGGTGCCAAGCAGCTGTTCGGAATGCCCGATACCGCCAAGCTCTACGGCGCTATCATCAGCGGCATGTACACAACCGACAGCTCGAGGAAGGCGATCTGGTGCTACGGAGAATACTATCCAGAGAAGGGCAAAACAAACTCTCCCCCGGCTGGGAAGGACCCTTCCGAGTGATCAAAGTATCCCGTCCCGGAAGCGTTCGCTTGGCTACCGAGGATGGGACACCTCTCCCAAATCCTTGGAACATCGAGCACCTCCGTAAGTTCTACACTTAATTCCACGGAGGTGAGTCTTAAGTAACTTGAAGTGTATGTTATAGAGTCATTGTACAGAGTCGGGTAGTTCCTCCGGGAGAGCAGCCGGACCTTTCCCGAAAGGTTTGAAGAGCTCATGCAACACTTGATACAGTCTCCGGACTAGAAGTGTAGCTAATTACCCTGGGTTAAACGAGAAACCAAACACACTTAGCCTGGTTGCGTACCCTAAGAGTGTACTTGTTTCCCCTGTACCCCGGACCTATAATGAAAGACATCTTCATGTGAAATAGACTCCACGTGCATTCATTTTTGCATAAGGCTCGACATTTTTATTTTTCTCTTTCTTGTCTATAACAGAAATGTGCAATTCTTAAGAAGTTCTAGTTTAACCGGTTTATGTACGATTTGGGTTGAATTGTCAGATTTTTTAGATTTAAATATCGTCTGTGGCCAACTCGCCTGAAAGCCGCCAAGCCATTCTAGGGCTGGAGTGCGCTATCGACTTAGCCTGGTCAAGCACCCTAAGTACGCCACTCTACCTACACCCCGGCAGGCCAAAGTAAGGTGGGTCCATGGACAATTAGATCTAAAAGAAAAGACAATTCATCCAATCATACTAAAAATCGTGTTCAACTTGAAATTCTCTTGAGAACCGTAAGCCGCAACGAAGTTATAGATAAGGAACGAATTTTACTGTTTTTCTTGGCTTAAGTGTGCAGGAAAAATAAACTCAATATTGATGGAGAAAAACCGGAGTTAACCAAGCTCCGACTCCTTGAAGTATTAACTATCGACACTCAACGTGTTGGTAGAGGCTATTGCCGGAGCTTCTAAGCTCCGACGATGGGCAATGCCGGAGCTTCTAAGCTCCGACGACTTCAAGGGACCTTCACTATCGAAGACTTCGGACCTAAACTACACGAGTTCGAAGCAAATTTATCTTCAACAAAACTCAACATCCTTTTGGTACATGTCCACAATCACATTGTGCACATCTACCAGGGGGCCAAGTGAAGACAAAGATGTTGAAGACAAAAAATGAAATTCACGAAAAATTGGGGATTTCATTTCATTTGAAGACCAGAGATTACATCTGGGGACAAAGGATTACAAAATTGAGGAAGAAGAGAAGATACAAATAAAGGCTAAGAAAGATAGTCCTAGACCCTATGGAAGAACTCGGCGACCTTCTGGGCGACCTCCGACACGCTGCTTCGGGTAGCTTCGCCCTCTCCTTCGACGGGACCTTCAAGCACCGGGTCCAGAGAGAATCGAGGGTTCCGGCTAGTGTAACACGTCAATACATACTCTGTGACGTTTCTAGCCAGGGATTGCCCCTCGACCTCAAGCTGGTCCGCGATGACGTCGCCCACCTTGGAGAGCTTGCCACCCGCAGCGCTCAACGCCTGCAATGCAAGGTCCGGCTCCGGCTCCGGATCATCCGGAAGCACGGGGCTGAAGCCCATAGGCGCCAGCGCATCGTCGGCCTTGCTCAGGAACTCCCAAATTTGCAGGGAGTCCGTCTTCCTCAGGCCCTTCATTTCTTCCAGGGACCTCCGGGTCGCCGCCAGTTCTGAGTTCTCGCGGGAGAGGCGCTCAACTTCTTTGGCGTTTTGCTGAATTTTCGCAGCAACCCGCTTTTCGAGTCTCCCGAGCTCCTCCTCCCGGAGGTGGATCTTGTTCCGACGGTCGACCAGGTCTTTCTCCCTAGCCTCTATTTTCTTCTCCCGGGCGATGAGGGCACACTCATACTCGTAGAGTTCCTGCCCTCGCACCCAGGTCTTTTCCTCCTCCTCGAGGCAGCGCTCTTCCAATTTTTTAGCGCGCTCCTCGAGGCCCTTGTCCGCCAGAGCTGTCTTCTCGGCGAGCTCTTCTTCACGTCGCAAGACGTCATCCCGTAGCTCCAGGAGTTTTTGCTCCTCATCCTCGAGCCGCTTTTCCCTTCCCTCAAGCGCCTCTCGGCGCTTGATGAGTGCGGTACTGATGGCTTCGAGTTGATCGTACCGGGCGTTGGCCGCATCATTGGCAGCTTTAGCTTGGTCGTGGTACTCCCGGGATTGGGCGTCGAGGTTGTGAGTCATGATCTCCCTCTCGTCCAGCATCTCACCCCAGAGCTCCAAGCGGACCTTCTCCCGCTTGATCCATTCCTTGTCCGCAGCGATCCTCGACTGCGCCAGCTTGGTCTCGAATTGGAGTCTATTACGCCACCTCCTAAGGGTTTGGCGCTCCTCTTCAAGAACCTTGCTGTCGTGGAAGAAGGCTAGTTGGACTTGGCGCAGACTGGAGCAAGCATTGTCGATGGACATCGACAGCGAGATGGGCTCCGGACCTTCCGGGGTCTCCTCCGCTGGTTCCAGCGGGTTTTCATTTACAAAAATTGGGTCCCACTCTGCGAGAGCGGAACCCCGAGCTTCCAAGGCACTAGGGCCCTCCTCCGGGATGGCCTCAGTCGCCACTGAAGAAGGTCCCGCCACCAAATCTTCATTCGCCCCCTCAGGCTGGGGGCCGGCGACTTCGTTCAGGCACTCTGGCTCCGCCACGGGTACCATCGACGTCGTCGCCTCCAATGGCTCCGGCCGGGACGCTTCTTCTGAGGGGAGCTCAAGCTCCCCCGCCTCCACCACCACCGGCTCTGCAGCCGGCGCTCCAATAACTACCGGCCTTGCGACCGGAGCTTCAGAAGTAACCGGCTCAATTGCCGGAACCACTTCAACTTCCGGCTCGCACGCCGGGGCTTCAGCTGCCTCCGGCTCGACCGCCGAAGCTCCAGCATTTTCCGGCTCTGAAGCCGGGACCACTACTTCCTCCGGCTCGACAGCCGGAGCATCTACTTCTGCAGCACCAGGGCCCGGAGCTTCAACCTCCGGAGCGGGTGCCGCTGGCGCATCTTCAATCCCGTGGTCCGGCGCTACCACGGGAACTTCTGGAGACGAGTCGAGGTCCATGACCACGACAGCCGGCGCCGGAGCTGTCGCAGCCTCCGCCTGGGGCGGCACCGGGGCTGGAGCAGAAGCCCTCGCAGCCTCAGACACTGTGGCTGAGGGCGGAGCTTCACTCCCCTTCTTGGGAACGCTGCAGATGAAGAATGAAGAAATTGAGCAAACAGATGCTATAATTAAAAGTTAATTGAGGTAAGCAAGAAAAATTACCTTGGGAGGCTCACGCACCAGCTTGCGCGGAACCTCTTTCCCGGACGTTCCGGGCTGGCCACGGTCGGCGTAGGAGCTCCGGGAGGACTCCCAGGACTTGCCGTAGCCACGGGCGTTTCCCGGGTCGGAGCTCTCCTTGACCGAGAGGAACTCCTAGACCTGGAGGCCCTCATCGCTTCTCGAACCGGAGTCGCCCGTCCGGAACTGGCACCACCGGAGGGACCCGTCACAGGAACAGCTGCACTCCGGGAGGATCCCACCGCCGGAACAGTAGCGCTTCGAAAAGACCCCACCACGGGGACAGATGCTACAGCGGCGGAGGATCTTCCTTCCTGAGGACGGGGAACTGGCGGTGAAGTAGCAAGCTCGACGGACCTTCCGTCAACATGTCGCAGTTTCCTCTTCCGGTTCTCCGGCTCCTCCGCCAGCTCCTTGCCCTTGCCGGTGACCTCAGCTCTTGGCTGAGAGACAGGGGCGGAGCCGCCTTCCGACAACCCGGGGATCGCCAACGGGGCGGTCGATCTTCTCTCGACGACGCCAAGGTCGTCAAGCGCGGGCATCTTCCGCCGGAGCTCCCTGCTGAACTCAACTTCCTCGTTCAGGGGGAGGAAAGCCGGTGGCGGAGTCAAGTACGCTCCGTCTACATCGATGCCGTGCTGGAATTTCTTGAGGTGAAACTCCAAGGACTTCCCCACCATGCTGGACTTCAACCCGGTTTCAACCCGGTCTTCGTCCATCACGCTGTTGAGGGCCCAGGCGAGCTTCTCCCTCCTCTTCAGCGGTGCCCACCTGTTGAACAGGAAGTTGCAGAACACCGCCTGGGGAGTCAATCCTCCCTCCACACATTGGCGGATCCTTGATAGGACGGGATCGAAGGCTGCCGCCAGCACCGGAACTTCGCTCCACACCGACGTGTCAATGCCAGGCAGACCTTCTGGCAGCTCCAACCGCTCGTGCTCCTCCACCCGGACAACTACCCAATCTTTCTTCCAGTCATCCCACTTCCCGGAAGGGAACGACCGGAGGTACTTGAACGGGCACTTCTTGCGCTTCACAAAGTAGTAGAAGCCAAGGTACTCGTCACTTCGGCCGGTGGTTTGGACGGTGAAGAAAGTGCGGAAGAGCTCGATGCAGGGAGGAATGCCCACCCACATCTCGCAGAAGTGGACAAAGATAGACACAAGGAGAAGGGAGTGAGGGCCAAGGTGGTATAGCTGCAGACCGTAGAAGTCCAGCAGCATCAAAAAGAAGGAAGAAAATGGTGGGATCAGCCCCACCATGGCATACGATGAAAAGTATACCATTTCGCCGGAGTGCTCCTTTTTAAAGGGAAGCTCTCCTCCGGTGCGGATTGAACGGTTGAAGAAGTCCGACGACCACCCCATGAGGGTTCGGACCTTCTTCAGATCGCTCTCCGTCTTCAAACGACTCTCACGCAGACCCAACTCCATCGCAGCACAGCTAGGCGAGAGAAGAAAAGCAAAGCACGAGTTGGGAGTTTGAGCGCAAGAACAGATGGAAAGCGTAAAGAACTCCCGACGGTGCGCTTTCCTTCTTAAGTAAGCCCTCACGACGCTTGGATGGAAACTGCAGGGGAATCAAGCATACTACGCAAGAATTCAACCCAGCCGATGACAAGAGGGCCCGGGACCACCCCGACGACCAAGTCGAGGCTCTTACCCAGGCAAACAGTTGTCATCACGAGGCGGGAAACCCAAAGGCGGCGGACTGACAAGGCGCGCGGAACCGATACGGTTTTCGTATCGGGAACCGACGACCTTCAATTGCGAGAGATCCGCACGTCAAAGATCTTATCTGCCGCCTGAGGTGCGCCACGCGTCGGGACTCAACCATAAAGCCCCGCCAAAGGCACCTCCGAAGACTCTTGAAGACCCAGTTCAAGAGTCACAGGTATGGACCCACCTCCGGCGGAACGACTTCATCCCGTTGGCCTTCCCCGGAGGTAGGTCCAGGGGGCCACTGTCGGTACCCTAAAAACCATACACCCCCTGAGGTTACAAAGATCTCAAGGGAAGGACATCAACTCAAATTGAAGACCCTCGGGGGCCCACTCGCCAGACGTGACCGGACCCGCTTCTCCAACATGGTTAACCTCTAGGTTGCCACGTGTACTGTCAGCCCAGAGCTATTACCCGCAAGGGTGAAGCTCCGGGCCAAGTACTGAAACGGCACCTCCGGAGGTAGCCCCCGACCGAGAGAAGCTCCGGACATGACACGTGCCAGGTCACCCCGGAGCTTCCCGCTTCTCCCAAGCAAGCTCCGGAGCTGCCACGTGTCCACACGACGGAGCTAGATGCTTAAAGCCCCCGAGAGACGTTGTAACGGCTCCGGATCTCCAAAGGACAGCCGCAGACTTCAAGATCCGATTAATTACCATTAATTCCACGTTAATGATAATTAATCGGACAGCCTTAACACCTGTAACGGCACTGTTGGAGCCGTTACAGGGTTATTAACAACAATTAATCTCGTGTATCAATACTAATAACCGCCAGGGCCACCTGTCGGGCCAGGCTGACTTGTAACGGTTGGTCCTTGTACTATAAAAGGACAAACCGACGATACACGGAAAAAACACTCTGAAGCTCACAAGTGAATACAACAAACACACACCCGTGGAGTAGGGTATTACGCTCAGGCGACCCGAACCACGTAAACCACTGTGTCACTCGTGTCCAAATCGCATTTCACTTTCTTAGATCTCCGCGCGCCCAGACCGAACCACAAACTCCTTCAAACACTTTTCATAGTGTTAGGGGATCTGCCGACTCCAACAGTCGACAGTATATATTGGAATTGGATATGGTATTGTTGGTTATTTGGGTTATGAGGAAATTGACCTCACATAATTTTCTTACTTTTATTAATGAAACATATTTTTCTGCAAATAACTATTATTATCATCCTTGTTTAATCTACATGTCGTATTTTCTCACACTTGTTGAGTACAACATGTGCTCACCCTTGCTACTCCAATATTAATTCAGCAACAGGTGATAATTTGGAGTATGCGGAGGATTATTGATAGGAAAATTGGTCCCGATCTTCCGATAGGTAATGGGTAAGTCGATTGATGGAGATCTCGACGTTGATGATCCGAGGCTCTCGAGTAGAACACGAACAGCCCCTGCAATCACTACACCACCGCTCCGTTGGTTATCAACCGTGCTTCACACGATTGACCTCACCATCCCTGCAAGTGCAACCGAGAACACAAGCAAGAACGTAGAAGAAGCAATCTGAAATTGCTGAATTGGGGTTTCACAAACCGATAAACGGCAATATTATTGATCTAAGCAAAACCCAATTGTTCATGGCGGCTACTATGGAGTATATATAGGTGGGAGGACGTCCAAGGGGGTGTTGGGGTCGTGACCTAACCCTAACACACGAAAATAATGGACTTAGACTTGATACAAGGCCCAATGGCCCAATACGGTGGCGCAGCACCCTGACAGATTCTGTACTTGATTTTGTTTCGCCGATTCCCGTCGACTCCGAAGGAATTTTGACATGGGACCGGCTCCATTGGAAAGGTTATCCTCTTCTCTTTCCGTGCATATGTAGAACGTCCAAAACGGAGTTCGTATGCGTCCTGGGCGTCCGTTTTAGTGCGTACTGCTCCTGGACTCCGAGTTGGATACGATTTGGAGTTTGGTTCGGTTTCCATCTTCTTTGAACGAATTCTCTGGTCTTCCACGTCCCTAATACTCCCTCCAAGTACTCCTTGAACCTCTCCATGGATCCTAATCACAAATAAATCATTAAGTAGCAAGTTATGCTCAAAAACATATAAGGAAATATATAAGAACGAGTTCACCTCTGAAATTAATTGTTGTGTATGAACTCTATTGATTGCATCTTGTATGTTCAATGGAGTGTTGTTTGTATCCATAGAAGTGATGTCCTCATCATCCTCCCCTTCTTGAATTGGAGTCGTCCTCGACTCAAGTTCATCTTCTATCATGTGTGGGTCCATACGTGCAACGCCATCAAATCTTCTTGTAAGCATGAAAGGAGGAGGTCAAGGTGGTGGACGGCATAGTGCACCATCTTGATCTTGTCTATCAAATAAGAGTGCACATTCACTTGAGCCAGTATCCCAAACAAATGAACATTGTGCCATGTTTATTTGTACAATGATAATATACATGATCTCATCATTCTCCCCTTCTTTATGACAAGCCGTCCTCGGCTTGCTCGTATGTCCAGCAAAAAGACTTGCTTTGGGGGTAGAGTTTAGGCCCGAGTGAGCACTGTCCATATTGCACAACCGCAGTGAAAAATGTTTTTGTTGTCCCTGCTGCAAGAAAAAAATACTAGAAAAACTTGACAAGATATTATTAGCGTTAGTACATTCATTTACTTGACTATGTTGTTGCAGCACAAAAGGAGCTTCCTCATTTGAACATATGTAAACTTTATGCACCATAAACATACCACTATGTTCATATTTGCCTATAGCATAAAAAATATTTCTACTTAACAAAGGCAATTGAGACTGAGAAAATATTATCTTCTCTACGAAATCTAGATCACAAAGAGTGTCAAATTCAATATAGCCCAAAGTATTTAGAGAAGATAACAATTTCAGCTCATCCCTTTCACATGTAGTTGGGATCAAATGCTTAATTTCAGCACAAGTGAGTAATAAAGTATCAAATTCATTTGGTTGTTCTAGCATAGATACAATATAATTATCGGCACACAACTCATTTTTGTTGTAAGAATCAGTAGGAAAATCAACTAATGGTAAATGTGTATTATGAAAAGGTTCATTTTGTTGCTGCTCATCGATAGTATGATTGGTAGAAAAATTCAGCACATCTGAAAATATCATACCTTGGTGAACTGTATAGCATTGTCCATTAACACTACTCTCATTTTCAGCAAGAAATTCAAATGCATTATGAGTTGATTCATCAAAAAATTTAGAAGAATTGTTCAACACTTCACTCTCATTTGCATCTTCATTTATTTGTTCATGTTCCTGCAAAAGGTTAGGCAAAGGAGGAGGTACAACAAGAAAATTCTTCTCAAGTTCATGTATTTCATCTTTACAATTAGATACATTAGCAAATATTTCTCGCATAAGAATTTTCATATCTTTCCATGTTCGAGGTTTTTCTAAATCATTTAAATTGTTCCACCAAGTTAATGCACAACCTACTAATGCACTTGCAATATTTCTAATCTTCCTCCTCTCACACATATGACATTTTCCAAAAATTTTATCCAACTCTATTTCCCAAGCAATATATTCATCATAACCAAGACCATCAAAAGAAGGAAAAGATGGGAGAATGTAATTACTTTTTATGGAAGGTGTTGTAAAGGTGGTCTGAATGTCATGCGAAACATTGGTTGATGTTTGATTTTTAGTGGGCAACTCCATCGCCGTCTTCATCATGTCCATCATCTCAGCATATAATGCATGATTCTTACTTTTACCTGACATTGTTAGTAGCAAACACAAGACAACACAAAAAATATGTTATCCCTATCAACTACAAAGGATAATGGCAAAGTGGAAGTGGAATCACACACTCTCAAACGTCTTACCACGCTCTTACAAGTGTTCTTACCGACACTGCAGGTGGCAAACGGTGGACGGTATGAAGAAACCAATGAAGCGTGGGATGATTGCAAAGGTGTATTGATTCTGCTCAAGAGTAAGGTGTAGCTTGGATGGCACTTTCTATGTATCAAGGGTTAGCAACAATGAAATCAGATAGTAAAGTTGAATAAGTGTCCAAAGTATTTGTCAAAGTTGCTGGCCTAAATGTGTTCCTAGTAGTTCAAGCTAGCAAGACATAAGACAAAACTAGATGACACAAAGAATGCAAGCACTTCTGTCTTTTTTTTGTTGTTTTTTTTCCTCTTTTTTTGTGCGGCTTTTGTTTCTTGTTTTGCACTTGCCTTTTTCTTTTTTCTTCCTTTTTTTCAGAATGTGTTGCAAGGGAAGAACACAATGAAAATCAACCCAAGATATCTCGTGTGTCTGTCGCAGATTTTCTGCTCAATCTTCTAAGGACAAATATACACACTTATAGGCTCTAAATTGGAAAACTTAGAACAGCAAGATTATATATATATCTCTCCTATTTAATTTCAATATATGGAATACCTATTTTGGAAAAGAACAATAGGAGATACTGACCCCGAAATACAGACTGTTCAGAATTTTTAGGTCAATAACAGATTCGGATCTAATGCAATTTAGACATCGATAACTATATTTTCTGGGAAAATGATGAATATGAAAGTTATAGAGCACTTCTTAAGCTTTCCATAAAGTACAAGAACATCAAAATCCGAGTTCGTATGTGCGAGATATGATGAAAATACCAAACTGGACAGAGGTGAATCTAATCTGGACGTGATGACGTGATTCAAAAGGATGAATCACACAATGCAAAACTCAAACTAATACCAAAAACACTTTCTAAACCAGCAATATGACTCAACCACGGACACAAACTCAACAAAACCAAACTGAATAACAAAGTTGCAAAGGCTCAATGTGGTTTGGACAAAGTAATGAACAGATCTACTAAACTGCAAGTTTTTTTGTGGCTTTTTTTTGTGGACTCTAGGTATGAAAAACAAAACTAATGTAATGGATAGATGAATTACCTAACGGGCAACCTGGAAATCTAATACCAATTGATGAGTAGGTTTATGAGTAAGTCGATTGATGGAGATCTCGACGTTGATGATCCGAGGCTCTCGAGTAGAACACGAACAGCCCCTGCAATCACTACACCACCGCTCCGTTGGTTATCAACCGTGCTTCACACGATTGACCTCACCAAGAAGGCTAATCCCTGCAAGTGCAACCGAGAACACAAGCAAGAACATAGAAGAAGCAATCTGAAATTGCTGAATTGGGGTTTCACAAACCGATAAACGGCAATATTATTGATCTAAGCAAAACCCAATTATTCATGGCGGCTACTATGGAGTATATATAGGTGGGAGGACGTCCAAGGGGGTGTTGGGGTCGTGACCTAACCCTAACACACGAAAATAATGGACTTAGACTTGATACAAGGCCCAATGGCCCAATACGGTGGCGCAGCCCCTGACAGATTCTGTACTTGATTTTGTTTCGCCGATTCCCGTCGACTCCGAAGGAATTTTGACATGGGACCGGTTCCATTGGAAAGGTTATCCTCTCCTCTTTCCGTGCATATGTAGAACGTCCAAAACGGAGTTCGTATGCGTCCTGGGCGTCCGTTTTAGTGCGTACTGCTCCTGGACTCCGAGTTGGATACGATTTGGAGTTTGGTTCGGTTTCCATCTTCTTTGAACGAATTCTATGGTCTTCCACATCCCTAATACTCCCTCCAAGTACTCCTTGAACCTCTCCATGGATCCTAATCACAAATAAATCATTAAGTAGCAAGTTATGCTCAAAAACATATAAGGAAATATATAAGAACGAGTTCACCTCTGAAATTAATTGTTGTGTATGAACTCTATTGATTGCATCTTGTATGTTCAATGGAGTGTTGTTTGTATCCATAGAAGTGATGTCCTCATCAATTATGAGGAGTATTATGCATGTGTGTTACCGTCAAATGCCTGTGGAGATGGAGTCTACTAGTGCTTAGTTTTTTCGCTGTAATATTATTAGTGTTGTATTTGAGACTATTTGGATATTGTAATAAAATATTATTTATTATTCGAAACATGGTTATTATCTGAATATTGTTTGTGATGCACTTGTATGTGTGATGAACATTTTGGACACACATATGTATCACACTTGGTTCATTCTCGGAACCAAGTGTCACAAGACAACTCTTTCCTGGTGCCAAACTCGGTCAGCTGACGCGTGTCACTCTCGTGTGGCTCCCTGATTGCGGTGAAGACTGATTCGCATGCTAATTCTGATGGGAACTGACCTTAATCATAATATAAATAGGACTTCACACTCTCAATTTATCACACACACCACTTGAACATCATACACTAGTTCTCTTACTCTTTAGTGGAGGTTAGGTTGTAGAGAAGAGCCTCTAGTTCCAAATCCATTTTGAAAAAAGGTATAGCTCATGTATGTTTTCTTCTATTGTGACATTTTTATTATTATAATATTATTCCCTCTTTCCTTATATGTTTGGACAAAATGTTTCTTCTTTGATAGTGGAGTCTATGTATATGGTATGAATAATGGTTCTTAAGGTAATGTAGTAATGTTATTAATTTGGTACGAAATGAAGATGTTAGTATGAATAATATAGTGTTTGGGTACAGCATTGATTCGACGATGTTTAGTTTAGTCATTGCCTTAGTATGGAAATTGTATGCGGGCTCCTAAGGTATTTACTTAGCATGCATGCAAGTGTGATACTTGGATAGTTAAGTAGCGTTGGATGTGTCGTAGACTCACGAGTTGTAGAGATAGATGGCGGGTGGTGACAATCATGTACGTCCTTTATAATTCCCCACGTTCGGCTATGCCATAGACTCTTAAAGGGGTCTCTCTGTATTGTGAGAGGTAAACCCAAGGTAAACCCGTGCTCGATATGTTGGACCACTAAAGTCTAGTATTCACCGCTAATATATTCTTACGTACAATCATAGGCAGTGCATATGTATAATAATAGCACCGTAGGAGATGTTCTTTTCTTAGTTTAACCCTCACTAGGTCCATTTTACTCCTTAGAGTAGGTTGCTTAGGTGTGTATCACACTACCTCTACCAATTATACTAGATCTGTCACTAGAACATCCTACTCTATTTATAATTTTGCTACACTTCACTAGCCTTCTTTTGGAATTAAACAAATACGATATCATAAGAAATATTCTTGGGTGAAACGCTACAATGGTACTTTTCGTGTGCTTCGGATTCATATTATGAGTTAGGAAGTATCAACCATCACTCCTGGTCCAGTTGTTGGGGCTAGCTTTGAATAGTTCACCATTGTCAACAAGCATTTCTGACACATTGTCGAGGATGATTTGTTAGTGTATCCTAGCAAGTACCAACAATGCATCTACCTTCTTCCGAGATAAACAAATATAGTACTCTAAAAGACTTCTGGGTGGGATGCTATAAGGATATTTTCCGTGCGCTTGCGGATCTTACTTTGTACGGACTTAGATGTAAAGTATCATGACGCTATTGTTATGAATATTTTATTAAAGTAGCTTAGCATGAGTCAACTTCTGCCAAGCTATCAGACGGACAATTCAAATTTGAGTGATCCGCGCAGTGGCCGGAAGGCAAATACCTATTTATCATTTTTTTAAAACGGTTACCCTATTTTTTCGAATAAAATAATATGTTTTTGGAAATTTATTGAATCCCAAATTCATGTAAATGGTATCATCGCGATTTAAATATGGAAACAGCAAAAACCATCACGAAAACATCTAGACCATTTTCCATCCCGTTCCTGATGGTCTTCGGTCAGTTTTCATCCCAATTTCAAATAATTCATGAAAAAAATCCAAAACAGGCGGAAAAAACGGTATTGGACGCCGTTTTCATCCCTTCGGAAGTGCAGGCCACCCAACACACTGGGCCCAAAAAGAGAGAGAGGGGATGGGTGGGCTAGATAGCAAGAGGTAAACTGATTTTCAGTTATGGAGCCATTTTCAAACGATTTCGAATTGAATTTGGACAGTTTGAATAGGATTCAATTACATATCAAATTTCTAACTCCGTCACTTCACAAATTTTGAATTTAGAACTTGTTTACAGCACTAGATGGAGATCGTGGAATATTATCATTGAGATTTTTCGGATTTCGACGAAAATTTAATACGAAATTTAAATTAAAATACATTAGGCTGTTACAGTTAACTTTTACTGTGGTGTGCGAAAGTCAGTACTCCCTCCTTCCCAATTATTTTCAAAGGAAAAGGTGTTTTAATATTTGACATAACCCAAATACTCTTTCGTGTTTCGCTTTACCCTTCTCGGCTTTTTCATTATATTGCGGCGGCGCTCTTGTTAACAACAGCTCAGCTCTCCCTGATAAGTCAACTTAGGGCAGTTCGGTCATTTTACACTGTCCTTAATTTCATCAAATATGTTTGAAACGACAAATGTATGGAGAAGGAGGGAATATATCAGAAAACTTTCACTTGCTTGCCAGTAAGCACATGTTTCTCTTTTCAGCTTTTCTATCCAAAGCAAAGCCCTCTAGTTAGCACAACCCTCATGCATTGCAAAGACCCAGTCCATTCTCACAACAATAAGGTCATTCCGAAATACTGCAAGCTACTGATGACACATCAAAACCGATGCAGAGGATCTCCGTCCAGCATCCAGCATGTGCGAGTCAGTTATTCCATCTAATAAAAAATGCAGCATCCCTTTCACATTACCAATCTATATAACTATGCGGGCGTACTTGGCTCACAACATACACAAAACTGAATAAAACTGAGAACAGCATAAATTCTTACCAAAGGAGACAAAAGGATGGAAAAATGATAGATAACCCCCCTTTTTTCTCCATATTGCTCTTCAATGCCTTCGCTGACAGTGCACGCTGGCTGCCAATGACCGCCTTTCCTGATTACTACGCTTAGTAACACAATGTAGCATAGTGGAACTGAGGCAAAATTGTTCCAGCACTGCGAAGAAATCCACAAAGTTCAACCTGAGGTGACTTTTTTACGGACAACTCGCTTTCGGCGGGGCTTGGACAATGCTGCCTCTGGTCCACCCTGCTTGATGCCCAGAAGACCAAGACCAGATACAATAGCATCCTTGGAAATAAACCACCTGGAGTCTTGTTGCTCCACATGAACTTCGACAGGTCTCTTGTATGCCCGCAGCAAACGATCTGAGTACTGCGGGTCAGCTTCTTCCCCAAGCCATGCGCGTCTTGATGCCTCACCAATCTGAATATTTATCAGCCTGTGGTACATATTTGATCATGGTTAGTAAGCAATATAATAAGCACCTGGGTAGACTGCATGGAGTGAAACGGAAATAGCAATAATTACTCCCTCTGGTTAACTGATGACATTAGAACATTCTAAGTTTATTTATGAGCTAAAAAGGTTGGCCTAATGCCATCAATCAATCACTGTAGAGTATGCCACAAATAAGAGCATGGCTTCGAGTCAATGAATGCAGAAAACTTTTGACTCTCAAGCATTTTGTAAAAATAATAATATCAGTCGGGTTGCGTCGTGGTGATTCCTCATACGCCACTATTTTGTATTTTCGTATGCTCATCATATGACAGCAGCTAGCAGCCACATTGAAGAAGATATCACAAATCATGGAGATGTTATGAGTTCTATCATTTATAGAGCATCAATCAGTTCAGGCATCTCGACGACCATTGTCCACTTTTACTTCAAAGAACCCTTATGCTTATGCACGCAATCAAAGTTTTAAAAGGGCGACTGGACGCCAAGGCGACCAGCAGGTCAGCGACGGTGGCCTGGGAGGCAGTGATGGGTGTTGGAAATCCAGGCAAGAGAAAACAACAATGAGGAGAACCATCGAGTAAACGTGATGTGGATCTCGGTGGAGGAGCGAAGGGTGGTACACCGGGAGCTCATTGCGAGAGCATTACCAGTGCACCAGCCCGCACACATCGTTGATAGACATGCACAGGAACGGCAGAAAGAGACATCAGGGCCGCGCACGGCGCAGCGGGAGGCGTCGGGACGCCCGAACCGCGAAGGGCGAGGTAGGTGACGTTGATGACGTTTAGGCCGCACGTGACGCGGCAAGGGGCATCAGGACCACGCAGGGCGCGGCGGGTGACATCTGAATCGGTGCATGTCACTGATAGACATGCACTGAATCGGTGAAGCGAGACATCAGGGCCGCGCGTCATGGGTGGAAGAGTCAAGGACGTTGAGACCACGTTAGAGCGACAGGTGGCACCGGGGCCGCGCGTGGAGCGACGGGTGGCGCCAGGAAGCCAGAGTCGCGCGTGATACAGCAGGAGGCATCGTGGAATCCGGGGCTACGTGTGGTGCAGCAGGAGGCCCCGGGGCCAGATGTGGCACAGCAGAAGGCGTCGGGGCAACAGGTGGCGCCGCGGGAGGCACCGGGGTCACGGGTGGCACAACGGGAAGCGTCCGAGCCACGTGTGGCGCTACAGGAGGCGGACCTACAGGAGGAAAAGACAGAAGCGGTTGTATAGGAGCATCCTTAGGGTCCATAGAAAAAAGAGAATCCAACTCGATTGCAAAGTCGGAGGAGATGGAGAAAGGGAAGGAGAACTCGTCGAATATGACATGTCGAGGAATCAAGACACGGTGTAGTAAGATCAAGACACCGGTATCCCTTATGATCAAAGCGGTACCCAAGAATGACACAAGTCGAGCGGGGCGCAAGCTTGTGTGGGGCTGTGGTGAAGAGGTTAAGGTAGCAAGCACACTCGAAGACTCAAAGGTGCTCGTAGGGAAGACTGATTCCGAACAAGGCAAAGTGAAGAGTGAGAGCGCTAATCGCTTTAGTAGGAAGGCGATTAAGGAGGAAGGTGGTGGTGAGAAGAACCTCAGCCCAGTACTGAGCGGGGACGGAGGCCTCAAACATAATAAATGCATAGTGTTGTTGGTGGTGCAAATCATGCACTCGACCGAGAAGTAGTGTACGGGCAAGACATGCGCACCTGGACACTATGAGAGAGGAGGAAGTCACGCAGCGTTGAGTTATAAAACTCACGCCCGTTATCCCACTGGACGACCCTAATGGTGCAGCCGAACTGAGTGAATACCCGAGCGAAGTTGTAAAGCGTGGTGAACATATCAAACATCAGACGCAAGGGAAAAAATCTAGGAGTAACAAGAGAAATCATCAAGTACCAGCAGATAGTACTTGTAGTCTGACACACTTAGAATAGGAGAAGTCCACATATCTATGAGATTAAAGGCATGTAAAGCGTGAGTCGAAGCTAGAAAAAGAAAGTAGAACGTGACTATCTAACTAACAGGCGTGGTAGAGAGACTCCTGGCGCTTCTACTACATGAGATGACTGAACCACATCATGGCCAGGATAACCAAGATGACAGTGCCAAGTGGTAGAGGAAGTTGTAGTACTCAAAGCCCGCGGGGAGGACGAAGAGGAGGCAGAAAGATGCAGGCAGTACAAAGGCCCCGCGTGATCACAGCGAAGGAGAAGACATCGGGTGGCAAAATCCCTCAGGGACAAGCGAAAGGGATCAAACTCTATAGAGCACCTGTTGTCGGGGGTGAACTGACTAACAAAAAGAATGTTCTAGATGATGTTAAGAGCAACCAGAATGTTCTGTAGGTGAAAAGGACCGGGGAAAACCGAATCACCTATTGAGGTGACAGGAAGAACAGATCCATTTCGGACAACGATAGAAGTATGGGAAGGGCGAGGAGGATGGGAAGAGAGTATGTCGGCGTCCAGTGTGGTGTGGTAGGAAGCATCCGAGTCAGCCACACAATAGGGCGGCTGAGGTACTGGGGATGCACCACTGAAAAGGGGCGCAAGGGGACAACCGGGCCCGCCGAAAGCCGAATTAGCCGAAAGCCAGAGTAGCTAGTGTCGCGACGGCGGCAGGGTCTTGTGGCCATGGGCAGCGGCAGGTGGCCACTGGGTGGTAGTGCCGAGCACACTAAGGGGCTAGGGATGCCAATCGTACTCGCGGGTTTGGGTACCCGACGGGTATTGCACCCGACGGGTGCGGGTACAATTTTTTACCCACGGGTATGACCCGTACCTGACCTGATGTTTTGCGGAACGGGTTCGGGTTTTATTTTCTACCCACGGGTACCCGACGATTTACCCGAAACTCCAAATTCGGCCCAAAGTAAAACAGCCCAACCCATCTCAGTCTTCAACCCGACGGCTTGAATGCTCCACCCCGTCCATGGTTTAGGGCATGGCAGCTTGTGGAGCGTCGCACGACTGGTGATGGTACTGCGTTCACGCATCGGATGGGGCGACGGGACACGGTCACGCAACGAGCAGGGCACGGAGCGATGGCGGAGGCACACTGTGCAGGACGGAGGCGGAGGCGCACTACGTCGGACGACGGAGGCCCGCACGAGACGAAGTCGCAGAGCTGAGGACGTGTGGCTTTGAGCGGCAGAGGACAGATCGACGGGCGCATGCCACGCATCACAAGTTGCTGGCGGCGACCGGTGGGAGGAACTGGGGAGGCGCATCGTGGTAGTGGGCCGGTGGGCTAAGAATTGTTAGGGTTTGTTTATTTGTTTATTTGGGCTGCATAAACAGGGAGAACGATTGCACCTGCACGGGGTTCACGGGATTTTAGTCCCACCTCGCCAAAACAAACGCATCGGCTAGCCAGATGCGGTAATAAAAGGAGGTTGGGTGCCCTGAGTACACGCCGGGTACCCGAAACCCGGCTCAAAACCCGCGGGTACAGGTTCGGGTATAACTTTTGACCTGCGGGTACGAGTTCTGGTATAATTCTTTACCCGTGCACTATTGTAAGTCGGGTCAGGTTTTTTCTCTACTCGATCCAAACCTGACCAGTTGCCATCCCTATAAGGGGCGGCGGCGGCAGCAGAGTCCGCAACACAACCGTCAAGGGCCACAGACCAAGGGCCGGCGGTGGTCATGAAGAGCACCGGCGGGCTGGCAGTGGGGTCTTCAAGCCAAAACAAGGCGGTGAAGAAGACAGTCGGAGGCGTTGAGCCAAGGACGACGCTTGGCCAAGGAGCCGCATGCTAAGCCAGGGAGCAACGACAGTCGGTGGCAGCTTGCAAATGGAATCCCGACACGCCAATAGATCTCCCAAGGGGCACGATGTTGAGGCTCTCTGGCGCAGCCAGGGAGGCAATGGCGACCACGGGCACGGTGGCATCCGGAGGCGACAACACATCGGAGCTTGTCGGAGGTGGTGATGGTGGAGCGCTGAAGTACGTAGGCAGCGCTGGCCAGAGGCCCGAATCCGAGGGCACCGCCATCCATGGCGCTAGTAGCGAGGCTGAGGAAAATGGCAGATTTGTGCCTTGAATCCCACGGTCGCGGCTGGTGCGGCTGTACGCATCCTGGAGCACCGCCATCCGAGGCACTAGTGCCAAGGTCCAGGAAAATGAGCGGATCTGCGCCTCGAGTTCCACAACCGCAGCTGGTGCGAGCCCTGCCATGGCCATCGGCTGGGAGAAGAGCGGTGGAGGAAGAGCAGACGAATTCTTGGAAGTTGATCAAGACCAAGTTCTTGGGAGAAGTGATGGATGCAAGGATTCAAACTCTTCAGAACGAGCTTGATTTGATGCGCATAAACAAAGGGGACTCCATCGACGACTTTGCCACAAAGGTGATGATCATAGTCACAAAGATTTGTGGTCTTGGTGGAGAAGTTGAAGAAAGTTATATTGTGTAGAAATTGTTGTGTGCTCTGTCTTCAAAGTTTCTCCATATTGCATCTACTATTGAGCAATTTGTTGACTTAAAAGCGATGACTGTGGAGGAACTCGTTGACAGACTCAAGGCACATGAGAAACGAGTGAGGATTCAAACTCTTCAGAACAAGCTTGATTTGATGCACATAAACGAAGGGGACTCCATCAACTGCCACAAAGGTGATGATCATCGTCACAAAGATTCGTGGTCTTGGTGGAAAAGTTGAAGAAAGTTATATTGTATAGAAATTGTTGTGTGCTCTGTCTTTGAAGTTTCTCCATATCGCATCTACTATTGAGCAATGTGTTGACTTAAAAGCAATGACTGGAGGAACAACTCATTGACGAACTCAAGGCACATGAGAAACGAGTGCATGACACAACACCAAGAGCATGAAAAAAGACTGTTGACAAGGGAGGAGTGGAGAGCAAGAGAGACAAAGAATGGATAAAAACTTCTGACAAGAGAAGAGTGGAAAGTTGAAGAGACAAAAGATGGCAGTCAGAAAAAGAAAGTTACCAAGACCAGTGTTGTCCAGGAGTCGCCTAGGCATCCAGTCGCTCCAGGCCAAACGCCAAGGTCGATCGCCTCGCTTGGAGGAGGTCGAACGTGGAGCTGGGAGCCCGGGACGAGGTCAGGCGCACGCTGGGAGACAAGGAGAAGGGTAGGCGCAGCGTTGGAAGGGTGGGGGTCAGAGACAATGTTGGGAGGCCGGAGTAGTTCGAGGACGGTGCTGGGAGGTCAGAGCAGAGTCAGGGGCGGCGTTGGGATCTAGAGGAGGCACGATGGTGAGGTAAGAGGGCTAGGATTAGGGAAAAAGATGATCGATCACACCTTTATTTTTAGGTCCAGCCCAATAACTCTACCAGTCTAACCGTCACTTTCAAGTCGTTGTCCCTCTATCGAGCTGCACACGTGACTCGGATCCAAGCAGCGCGACCACGATGTTGGAAATCCGGCAATAAGAAACTCGTAACTTTTTATTCATTAATCATGTCGGGGTGGGCGGCTATATATAAAAACCCCTTACAAGCAACTTAACTCCTCTTAGGACTCTTTCTAATCTAAATTGGACTTTTATACTTAATTTGTACTAGGACTCTTCCCTAAAACTAATTTGGACTCCTCTAAAATATTCTAAAAAAACAAAATTATTTCAACACACCCCCTAATCTTGTTTTCTAGGACACTCGCTAATTTAAGGTACATTTTCGGGGTGGCACTACACCCCTAGGATGGGCGCTACATCCTAAAGACGAATTTGATATGGGCACGCCTTCAACCCCTGGAATGGACGCAATTACATCCCAAACACAATTTTAAGTGGCACAACTACACCCTGAAGTGAACACAACTACACCCCCTGCGACAGACACATCTGTCCCAAAGAGTTTTGGGTTTTCACCCGAGAGTGGACACAACTACACCCCCTGGGCATGGACACTACCATCCTGAACACATTTGGTTGGGCACATCTTCAACCCTAAGATAAGCTCATCTTCATCCTGCTCGCGAGTTTAGGTTGGTCACTCTTCAACTTGCACTGAACTTCGGAATAGACACATCTTCATTCCGATCACACACTCGAGATGGTCACAACTTCATCTCGAACACACGTGCACACCTCGTGTACATTCAGCGAAGACACCAAAGACCTCTTACTTCTGGTACAAACCTCTATTTCCCAGTTGAGGAGCCCCCTGGCTGTCCACTAATCATCTTCTGTCTCCAATCTCCAAGACCTGTGGTGCAACGTCCCAAGCAGCAACACCAACCACCATTAAATGTAACGCTTCTTGTGGCAAAAAAAAAAAAACAGCAACGCCCTTTGTTGAGGCTGCAGGACGACAGCCAAGGCATCATGTCCCCTCAGAAAAGAGACACGTCTCCTCACAGGTCCACGTGGGACCACAATCACATATCTCCCACTGTTGTCCAATGCATGCAGCACCGCATACGGAAGAAAAACAGATCTGACCCGCACAAAGCCGCACGTTACCACCGCTCCCAGATAGTGACTTGGACACGCGCGGCCCACGTGCCAAGCGCCACGAGCCCGTACCAGCACCACGACTTTCAGCTTCTCGCGCCGTGCGCGATCGAATTGGCTGCCGACTGATAACCGGGACACGCCTACCGACAGCGTCGGTCTCCCGTCCGCCTATGCGCCGACTTCGCGCCTTCCTCACGCGGTTAAGAGCGCCACGCCGCTCCGCCTCACGCGCACGTCGCGTGCAGCCAGCCGAGTCCACTGCTCTCACGTGCGCTACTGCCCGCGAGCACTCGGATCGATCACCCGAGCGCACCGATCTGCCCGCCGGCTCTTCCTCAATCCACCCGTCGATCCAGGTTGTGCTGCCCTCCGGCTGAGCTCTGCCCGTTGAGCCTCTGCTGCTGACCTTGCTCGACCCAGATCCGCTGATTCCCGCTCAGATCCGTCGAGACCTGCACCGCCGACCAGGTAGCCCTGCTCGTCGGTTCTTCCGTAGTTGGCCACCCCGGGAGCACGTCCTCCCAGAAGAAGCAAATAGGATCTCTAACCTAAAGCTCTGATTACCGATTGTTGGAAATCCGATAATAAGAAACTCATAATTTTTTATTCATTAATCACGCCGGGGTGGGCGGCTATATATAAAAACCCCGTACAAGTAACTTAACTCCTCTTAGGACTCTATCTCTAATCTAAATTGGACTCTTATATTTAATTTGTACTAAGACTCTTCCCTAAAACTAATTTGGACTCTAAAATATTCTAAAAAAACTATATTATTTCAACACGCGATTCTGGCGGCACCCTACCTGATCACGGTGGTGCAACCTCTGCTGGCGCCCCCCCCCCCCCCACCGCCTCCCCTCCTCGACTCACCACCGCACCTTCCCTCCTCGACCTATCGCCGCGCCTCCTCTCTCAGCCCGCCGCCGACCATCGCCTGGTCGGTCGCCTAGGTGGGCGTCCATGCGGCAATTTACAACCTTGGACAAGACAAAGATTTAATGCTACACTTATCGGGAGCCTGGACATCGTGGACATTTTGTCAGTGAGTGTCCCAAGAACAAAGAAGATGAGAAGACATTTTTTGCGTCGGGAGGAGAATTGTTTTGATCTCATATCGAAGACTGTTCAGAATGATGTGTTCATCCTGGGGTGATGTGTTCGCCGCAAATTCGCGTCCGGGATGATATGTTCGCCCCGAGAGATGATATGTTCGTCTAATATGTATTAATGTACAAGATGATGTGGTCGTCCTAAAGTCGTGTAGGGTGATGTGTTCATCCTAAATTAATGTGTCCTAGAAAATGTGATTAAGGGGGTGATTATCACGTATTCTAGAATAAACTAGAGATTAGGAGGTGTCCAAATCCGGACGCAATGGATTAGGGATAGAGTCCAAATCGATTTTTAGAAAAGAGTCCTAGTTTGAATCATGTGTAAGAGGCTTATATAATTGTCGGACTAGCCCCCTGATTGGATCAATCCTATGAAGAGAAAATATTGAAATCGGAAATCCAACAAGCAGTCAGGCACGACCCAAAACAGAGGCAGACGCGGAAATTCGGGCGCGCGACAGCCACATCTACCACAGCAGCAAGCGGGGATGCGAGGGGACAAGATGACGCGCCTGGGGAAGGGGCCAATGGCGTCGGCGGGGAGCAGGGAGAGTAGGGGGGGGGGGGGGGGGGGGATGAGGATTAACCAACTCATACCATATTGGAGAAGATAGAGTGATTGATTAACAATGATAAGTGACAATAGTACATATAGCAGCCCCTAGGACAGATAGATGGGCCTAGCCCGGTAAGACACACACATGGGCCAAATACACTCTAACAATCACCATTACATCACACACCCAGGTAACAATATCTAAAGCTTTGATTTCACATTCGAAACTAACAGTTAAACTGAGTAAACAAAAACAATAATGTTTATTCTGTCATCAAGCATAAAGATAAGATGGCAGGAGATATAACAAGATCCCAAAATTTGGCATGTGACTTGCAATGACGTTAATGTCCACCTACTATAACGACACTACTACAGTGATATGCAGCAGAATCATCAACGAGTTAATTTATGTGTCAGTTATATAGTCTTCATGTATAATGAACCAGACTGTGTCACCATTCAATGAATCATTAATAAAAACATCTTGGACTTGAACAAACATTTACCTTGCAGCTGTGCTGAAAAAGATTGCAACGCCAAGAACATCAAAGCGCTTGACCATATACTGGTCTAGTCCAAACAACAATTGATACCGCAAGTTCCCATAGAGTCCTAGGAAAGCTCCATAACCAAGAGCATTGGTGCTGACGGAAGGAATGTTTACAGATAACCTAGATGGGAAGTACCACAAAAATATAAGGTAATGCATCAGCGAAACTTAATAGAATGCCCTCATGACTGAATAATAATATAAAAACCCACCTCCTTTCTTGTCTTACAGACAAGACTTTAGATAGACCACCTTGAACAGAGCCAGCAACGAACCCAAGTAAGCTAAGCTCAGCAGCCTTGTAAAAGAAGGAACTGATTCTTTTCGGTAGATCAAACTCCCTCAATGGATAGCTCTTCTCAAATATGTTGTTTGGAAGTTTCTCAATCGTATTTTGGAAGTCAAATCGAGATGTACTCCCATATGAACGGCATGGTGCCAAAAGCCCAAGAACCATCAAGTTGCAACAAGATGTGGTCAAAGCATTAACAACGACCAAATCCCATTCTTGCTGAAACCTGATTTCTCAATAGGGTGAGATTATTTAGATCCAGCTAAGTACTAAAGTGAAACAGTTGAATACTCAATAGCGTATAACATTACCTCTCCTTGCGAATGTTCATCTCCCACAAAACAGATGAGAAAAAGGTAGCCATGAACTCGAAAGCCATCTTATGGGGGAATGATGGATCTGCGAGTGTTCTGCACCACAAAAAGCAAATAGGTTTTCACAAATCTAACACCAATACAGTATCCAAGATATAAAAACTTTGCCATCTGAGTTACAACACTACTGAAAATCGTCTTAAAGAAAGGTAACTTCAGATTTTTAAGGCACGAAAGTTGCAGAAGCACTAGGCATTGTAGCTGTGAGGTTTCACCAAATCTCATAGTAAATACTTCAGACCCTCCAATGAGTCTAATGCCTCTGCAAGCTAGAAAAAACTATGTTCCTGCAACTACGACTATGTAATTTACCTCAGATGTGTCAGCGAAAAAAACTCATACTCTGGTACATTTTAATAGGAAGATAAGTGCAGTTGTGATTGTCATAAGAAAAACAAGTAGGGGGGCATAATAAAATAAAAGGAAAAATAAAGAAACCTATTTTATTCATATGTCTCTTACAACATAGAATATCTATTGAAACTGATTATTAATTCCCTAGGAAGGCAGCATGTGTACCATGCCTTTTCAACAAGAATTGTCCCTGGAAAAAAAAAAACTATTGTGTATTCAATTGGATGAACAATAGAATTACTTATAATTAGTTCAACCATTACCCAAATCCTAGGAGAAATCCCCTCACACAAATAGGGTGCCATTATGCAGATGATTCAGAAGCTACCTTCCAACAAGACCCCTGGAAAACCATCCTGGAAGAGCTCTTGAAAAGGACCTAGTATTTGTAGGCCTTGAAAATATTGATAAGTACCGCACCAACTGAGCAGAACTCACCAGACCCTAGATCGACAGATCATGTTAAGTCCATAGTACTCGACTTTCATACAAAATGGTGACATATAAAAAAGGATGAAAAATTTACCATCTCATAGGCTTGGCGAAGACCAGCAGGTAGATTACCCATCGTCTTGCCCCATTCTTGCAGCACAGCTTCCAAAAACTCTCTATTGAAAAGCTGACTCAATAAAATAAGTGTTAATTAGCTTAAAAGTTCCAATTATTGTCAGGACACGCATGCTGCTTCATTTGAATCTGAAACATTAGAAAATTCACCTCTTGTACAACAATTCGCCTCCTGAAAAGTCCACCTTCTTCCTCTCCATCATCAAAATCATCAAAGTAATCATCATCATCACCATCATCATCTCCACCGTCACCCCCTCCATGACCAATCCTTTTTCCAATGTCACCGCCACCACCACCAGTTGCCAACTGAGATTTGGAAACAGAGTATGTTATCCATATACATGCAGTTACCAAATCTTACAAAGCATATGACCCCATCATTACATTTGATGTATATAATATAAAGACCACATGATTGTTGTTTGATGGTATTGGATAAAAAGGAGATCAATTCCATTAACGTTCCATTAACAGTGCAGGGTTACATATAGGGGTACAGACTTGGGGGCGAAGAAGCCCTCTAGCTAGTTACCCAAATATCCTTGACACACAAGTAAACATACACTCTAACAGATAGCACAAGAACTAGTAAGGGACATTATAAACCAAACTTATCTTGAGTCGATGGTGTAACCCGTAAGCAAACATCATTAGTTTAATGGCAATATACAACTAATTTTTTTGTTTTTTAACGCAAAAAACATACAATTTATTTTGTTCTAATATAGTAATATTTCAGAACTTGCCAACTTAGGTTGATATGTTTTCCCATCATTAATTCGGGAGCATTGTTTTTAAAAAAAAAAATATGGTTTGTTAGGTAACGAAGGAGGTGAAACGTTGATTGTTAAAACAAAGATGAAAAGCTCCTGAATCTGAATATACAATTACACACAACCATGACCAAATTTTAAATATGTTACCATATCACCATGACTACAATAAATTATTCAACCAATCATAAAGGAAGAAATGAAGCTGTGGGCAGGAATTGCCGAATTTCTCACATATCATTAGCTCCCTATATTTGTTTTGTTTCTATTTGTTTCCCGTGAACCATACAAGATGCATGATCATGGCTTCCTTCCTATCTCAGCAAAATACGAACATTAATTGAGTGTGGCTATGATTATGACACAAAATATAGTAAGCTCTTGACGAGTGTGTCTCCCAATAATCACACAGGGAAAAAAATATCAGCTACCAAAATCAGACTTCACTATTAAGACAAAAGTATATCAGTGATACTGTTCTTGCTGAACTTCATTACAGGCTACAGCACAAATCATCTCAATCTTGAGGATTACCAATGGCACAACGAATGTTAATGACTACATATTGTAGTCGAATTTGCAGAATTAACTTTAGTCGAAGAATAGCAACACTCTGAATACCAAAAAAAAAATTTGAATGTTCTAAAACATCTCAGATCAATGTTTGATATGAAGTAAGTTGCAGATAGTCAATAGATACAACGTACGAAGAGACGAGAATGGAATTAAATTTTGTACGGTTATGGAGTATCTAATTATTTTCTTCAAATCACAACACAAAAGGAATGAGAACCATATACTGAAGTGGGAAATTCATAAAGATGTCGGCATGTCAGCCATCAGGCAAAGGATGTTACTCAGTGCCACAGAAAACCTTTTTGAAAAATCAAACTGTGAAAAATGGCCAAGGTACTGAACTTACAAGTTACAACTGTCGAAGTGTGCAATCGACACTTCCCCCGGTACTACTAGATCGTAGCCCGCGGAGGTTCTTGATTGGTTGGGGGCGCGAGTGAGATTATGAACAGGATGATGACACGAGGAATTTACGTGGTTCGGGCCGCCTAAGCGTAACACCCTACTTCACGGGTTGTGTGTTGTATGTATGAACTTCAGTGGTGTTTGTGAGCGTGTGAGCTTAGTTGTCATGGATCGTGCGGCTTAGCCCTTTTATAGTCTAAGGGTTGGCTGTTACATCACTTGTCTGGCCCGATATGTGGCCCTGGCATAGTTAATAGCCTAATAAACGATCTACAAGTATTAAGCATAATTAATCGAGTGATAACGCGCCTTAATGACAGTGTTTCCTCTATTAACAGCCTACTGATCGTGTGTGCATTAATGACACTTAATAAGGTCTCGTAACTATTGCTTTAACCGTCCCTTGAGAGTCCGAGTCGTTGGAGATCTCTCAGTCTTCCGTTGAAGTCCTAGCTCCGGAAGTTCGACACATGGCGGCTCCGAAGCTTCCCGTCGGGAAGAGGCAGGTCCGGAGCCATTATACACGTGGTAGCACCGGAGCTTCCCTCTACTGGGGGTTAGGTCCGGAGTCACTGGACACGTGGCAAGACCAGAGCTTCCCAATGAAGGGAGTTAGGTCCGGCCTTATGTTACATGTGTCTATGCCGGAGCTACCCAAACGAGGGAGACGGGTCCAGTACTGTGTAACATGTGTGGCCTTCTGAGATCTTCAACTTGAGGTCTTCAACTTGAACAGGTGAAACTCCTTAGCTTTTCTTCCGGTATCACGGGGTACCTGGTACACAGAGTACCGACAACTTTTTCTCGAATTCTTATTGCCTAGTACCCATCAGAGCAATAAGCCAATAAAAGATCATTCAGGCATACAGACCATAACAACAATAACATCGGAATATGGAATGCACTGTTAGAGTTAATCTAGTTTTTGGAATAGTGGGAGTCATATTAGGATTGGAGTCCATAAATAAGGTCGGAAATTCATAGATAAGGTGGGTCCTAAAGATGAAAAGGTTGTTGTCATTTAGACCAGAAAAGTAGTGTCTTAATAAATTAGGAAAGTAGAGTCCTTACATCTTTTACTTAGTGATGGATGAGGTGTCGAAGGATATACAAGGGGATATCCCTTGGTGTATGCTCTTTGCTGATGATGTAGTGTTGGTAGATGAAACTAGGGATGGTGTTGATAGAAAATTGGAGCTATGGAGGCAGACCTTAGAGTCTAAGGGGTTTAGACTTAGTAGAACCAAGATCGAGTATATGAAATGCGACTTTAGTAATGTCGGGTGCGAGGATGGTAATGTTAGTTTACAAGGACAAATAGTACCTAGAAGAGACAAATTTCGATATTTAGGATCAATATTACAAAGTAATGGTGATATTGATGAAGATGTTTGCCACATGATCAAGATCGGGTGGATGAAGTGACGACAAGCATCTGGAATCTTATGTGATAAGAAAGTTCCACGAAAATTGAAAGGAAAATTCTATAGGACGGTGATCAGACCTGCGATGCTGTATAGAGCAGAATGTTGGCCAACTAAAAGGCAACATGTCCAACAAATGAGTGTTGTGGAGATGTGCATGCTACGGTGGATGTGCGGTTATACATGAAGAGACAAAATTAGGGACGAGGTGATACGTGATAGGGTAGGAGTGGCACCGATTGAGGAGAAGCTAGTCCAACATCGCCTACGGTGGTTTGGGCATATCCAGCGGAGACCTCCAGAACCACCGGTTAACAGTGGGACTATAAAGAGTAGAGAAAATTTTAAGAGGGGTAGAGGTCGACCAAGGTTGACATGGCAGGAGGCGGTGAAACGAGACTTAAAGGAGTGGGACATACCTACAGATTTGGCTCATGATAGGACTGCATGGAAATTAGCAATTCATGTGGCAGAATCTTAGTTTATTCGTAATTTGTTACTCTTATCTTCTTTCTTATTAACACATTTCTAAAATAAATAAAATGTAGAATCTTATTTTATTTGTATTTTATTATTATTATTATTATTACTTTTATCTTATTTTCTATTACTTTTCTTCAAAATTGTTGGGTTTCATTTCTAGCCGACCCCAACTTGTTTGGGACAAAAGTTTGGTTGTTGTTGTTGTTGTTGTAGAGTCCTAGAGGAAACAAAATCAGGGTGTACTCGGCTATATAAAGTCGATTAATCAATAGAATAAACAAATCCCCTCATTATTGATTTCTCTCGCCCGGATTTTTAACATTTAGTATTCAGGGTTTCAGGTTGAAGATCCAATTTGTTGCACCCTGGAGGACGTGCTCTCAGGGGCTGCCATTTGGCAAGCAGCCATCAGGCCAACTGTTGCAGAGGCGTGCCGGGATCGAAGCAAGGTGAACAGTCGGGAAGGTTGAGCATTGGGCCAGGGTGTTATGTGTGTGTGCGTGGGGTGGGGGGCACCGAGGAGCACCGGGAAAGGCGATGTCCTTCGCGGCGACAGACAGATGGACAAGGATGTGCTCAGGTGCAGTAGGGCACGTGCAACGACAACAACTTGGTGGGAAGCCCTCAAACCCAGGTTGCGAGAATTGCAACAACGGCCCAATAGCCAGCGATGGCCATGACTGGCTGAGCAGCAGCACGTTTTCGAGGGGCAATGCTGAGATTGGATCGACATTGGTCGGCATGGATTTCGTTTCTTGTTCAAATCGTGTGTGGGATCTACTACTTTGCCTCAACATAGGACTAGGGTGACCGCTCCAGGAGGATTTAGGGATGGCAATCCTACCCAGGGATTCGGGTACCCATCGGGTTTTGCACTCGACGGGTATGGGTTTGGGTAGAAATTTTCACATGCAGGTATGATCCAAACACGACCCGATGTGTCGCTGGTACAGGTGCGAATTTTATTTCCCACCGTCGGCTACCCGAAGATGTAATTTGGCCCATTTGCACCATGACCCAGCAAAAAGAAAATAAGTTAGCCCATCAATGCAAACACCGGATTCGACCAGTTGCCCCAATTCAACCCCCCATCCGAGCGACGGGCTAACACCCCACCCCCAAACCTCGACTCCCTGACCGCCTTGATGCCCCGATTCCCCTAACTCCCTCGCCCCACCGCCTCGAGACTCCGACTCCCTCGTCGCCTTGATGTCGCAATTCCTTCGACTCCCTCGCCGCCTCGAGGCCCCGGCTCCCTAGCCTGCTCAAGTGCTCGTGATTGCTCGTCTGCTCAACCCTAGCTGTCGCCATCCCAGATCTCGATCGCAGACTCCGCTCTCAAAGTTGTTTGTCGCCCTCGCCGCCGACTGCAACCTGGTTGCCCCCTACCGCAGGCCCTCGCCACCATCTGGCCCCTGCCTGTCGCCCCTGCCGAGCGACAACACCATCTCAAAGCTCCTGACCTTCTCGATGATGAGCGCGAGGATTAGGCAGCGCCAGGATCACATGGGGTAACAAAAGCAGGTGACATCAACAACAGGGACCAGAGTCCACCTTCCCGTCGATAGGGCGTCGACGACCTTCTCCTCGCCCAAGAACCGCTCCGACCGGAACTCGTCAGGCTTCTCCACGAACCCGATGGGTACCCAGAACCCGCTTGAAACCTATCAGATGCGGGTTAGGGTACCACTTTTTACCCGCGAATATGGGTGCAGGTACGAAAATCTATCCGCACACTTTTTCATGTCTGTCGGATTTTCGATCTACCCGATCCAAACCCAACCTGTTGCCATCCCTAGGAGGATTGAGCATGGATGGGGCGTAGTGAGCGAAGCAGCTATGTGGAATGTGGCATTGCAAAGGTGGATCATACACCATTCAGGCGAGGTGTGTGTTAGTAGATGAATTCTTGCTCTCATTGAAAGAGAGGATGACACTAGAGAGTTAGGGCAATATTTTTGTTTATTTCTCACACAATGTCATGTCCAACCTAGGGGTTGAGGTTACATATTTATAGCTGCCATGACAGCCAAGCATATGCCACAAAAATGCTAGTCTAAGACGCTTAGATATTGTCCTAATATGTTGTCCTTAATGTGTTGTCTTAGTTGTCCTTAATATGTTGTCCTAATGTCCTTAATATGTTGTCATAGGCCCTGTTTGGTACGGTTCCAGATTCACACAGAATCAAAAACGATTCTATTTCAATCCAGAAACAGTTTCAGACTATGAAACAGAATCACTTTAGAAACTATTTGGCTACTTTTATGGTTTCAGATTCAATACAGAGAGAAGAATGATTGAAATGACCCATTTAACCTTGAATGAGTTATGTTATTTTTAACATGTAATGAAGTTTTATTATATATTTTATTTATTAGTGTCATTGCAAAATAAAAGCAATCATATGAAAGAAGAGAACATGAGTATTCATGCCAAGATCTGAATATAAAAATTAAAATACAATTGATCAGCCACATGCAGCAATCATCGACGTCGATCTCTATTAGCAAAACTTGCACACATAACAATCTTGCTACACCATCATGGAAGCTGTGAATCTTTTATATCTTGAAACCTGCACACATAAACTGGAAGGAGTAGCTACGCGACCGCGGCAGCTGGGCTGCGGCGTGTTGCGGTACAGCGAGCAGGTTCCGCGCCGGGAAGTACGTTCCGTGCCGGAGGAGGTGCCGCGCCAGGGGAGGTTCCCCGCGGGAGGACACTCGGCAAGGTCGGAGGAAGCAGGGGAGCCTGGCGCCAGAGGGCAAAGCTGTAACCAGAGGTCTCGCGAAGTGTTTCGAGCCGCGGAACACCTTTCAGGCCGTTTCAACCTCACAGTCACCGTTCCAAAAGGCGTTCGCCTAGGCTCACCTAGGCTCGCTTAGGCGCTCTGCGCGGGTGGACCGCCTCACCTTGGGGGGTAGGCGGTCGCAAGGCGGTAGGGGGAGGAGGAGAGGGGGGATCGAGAGGTGAGCCACGGAGGAGCGGCGGCGGGGCTGCCAGATCCGGAGGTGAGCCGCGGAGGAGAGCAAACGGGGGTATCGGATCTGCGAGGAAGAAGGGATGGAGGATCCGGAGCGTAGAAAGCAGGAGTGTGTCCTGCGTGGAAGGAGACATGCAGCAGTTGAATTGATTTGTTGCTTGGGACTATAGAAGAAAGCCCCAGGGCTGAGAGAGTTGCGAAAAATCAGCCCATATGCAGAAATAAGAACATTTTGTAGTATTTATAGATAATTTAAAATTCATCACTGCTACAGTGCACACCGCCTTGAAACGCCTGGGCGGCGCCTAGTCACGCTTAGGCTCTAGGCAGAAGGTCACCGCCCGCCTAGCGCCTAGCGCCTTTTGGAACCTTGCTCACAGTACAAATTAAAGAATCATTTTCATCCGATTCTATACTGAATCGTTTCACGATTTTGCTGTTTGGTATGGTTTCATCTGATTCTGGACAGAAACGGAATCGATTCGGCGTGCCAAACGCACCTCTAGTGTCCTTAATATGTTGTCCTAATTGGGACCACAAAGACCATGCAAAGATGCTAAGGTACAAGACCATTCAAAGATGCTAAAGTGCACAAGACTTACTCCGGCATTTTCCCCCTAAGTCTTGTGCGTCATCTTATGGGAGAGTTGGACCATCCAGATCCTGTAGCAAAGCTCAAGGAACTTGATCCTCCCAAGAAGCTTAGTGAGCAGGTCCGCAAGTTGATCTTTGGTGTTGATGTAGCTAGTCTTGATGCTCCCTTCGTCCAAGCAACATCGGATGAGGCGGTACCTCACCCGGATGTGCTTGCTCCGTTCATGAAAAACGGGGTTCTTTGTCAGGGCTAGAGCGGACACGTTGTCCACCCTGAGTTCCAACACTCCAGTGTCTCTGCCGAGGAGATCACCAAGCAGTCGAACAAGCAAGAGCGCCTGAGTCGAAGCGGTGGAGGCCGCTATGTACTCGGCCTCGCAGCTGGACATGGCCACCACTTGCTGCTTGACCGACTGCCAGCTAACGAGGCACTTGCCGAAAAAGAAGAGGATCCCGCTCGTGCTCTTGCTGGTATCGATGTCGCCAGTGTGGTCGCTATCGCTGTACCCGACAAGGTGTACCTCCCCAGGGCACCTCGGGTAGTAGAGGCCGTAGTCAAGAGTCCCCGCAACATAGCAGATGATCCTCTTCACAACCTATTAGTGCTCCGACGTCGGTCGGTGCAGGAACCAACAAACGTAGCTGACGGAGAATGCCAAGTCCGGTCGTGTGTGAGCGAGGTAGCAAAGGCTCCCCGCAAGACGCGGGTACTGCGTAGCGTCCGCCTCCTTCGTCGTGTTATCGCGACTCGGCTTCAGCCTCTCCTCCATCGGAGTAAGAGTTGGGTTGCAGTTTGTGAGCCCAGCTAGCTCAACAATGCGCTTGACGTAGGCGGTCTGCCGTAACGTGATCTCGAAGTCGGTCTGGTGCACCTCCATCCCAAGGTAGAAGGAAAGGGATCTTGGGTCACTCATCTGGAAGGTGGCTTTCATCTCTTCCTTGAACGTTGCCACCTCCGCATCTTTGGTGCCGGTGATCACCAAGTCGTCAACGTAGACACCCACCAGTAGGGTGTTTCCTTCACTGCCCCGTCGGTAGATGGTCGCCTCATGCGGGCATTGCTCGAAGCCCATCCTCTTGAGCGTGGAATCCAACTTGGCATTCAACGCCCTTGGTGTCTGCCGCAAGCCATAGAGGGTCTTACGCAGGCGCAACACCTTGCCCTCCTTGCCAGGGAGCGCAAATCCCGGCGGCTGGTGTACGTAGACCTCCTCCTTCAAGTCGCTGTTGAGGAACGTCAACTTGACATCCATGTGTTGGACACGCCAGCCTTCTTGGGCAGCCAGCGCAAGGAATCGCACGGATTCCATCTATGCCAGGGGGCAAAGGCATCGTCGAAGTCGATCCCCTCCTACTGCATGAAATCGCATGCCACCAAGCGAGCCTTGTGCTTGACGATGGCACCGGTTTCATCCCTCTTCAGCTTGAACACCCATTTAAGGGTGATCGCACGGTGACCACGAGGGAGGTCAGCAAGCTCCCAAGTGTGGTTCGTCTCAACCGCCTCCATCTCTGACAGCATCTCGGCACACCATGTCGCGTGTTTCTCGGCCTCTGCAAAAGACCAAAGCTCGCCACTGTCGCACGCAAGATGCAATTGCGCCTCCAGATCAGGATCATCCATATCGTGAGGGGTCAGTCCCAGCACCGGCTGGTCGCCGAGAATGTTCTCCATCTTACGATACCACAACTGCTCATCGTCGTAGCATGCGTTGAGGCGCTCCTCGTCGTGGGAGAGCGGAGTAGCGAACTCCACCGGGTCGTGCTCGACACGAGCTGGTGACACAGTGGGCGTCTCAAGAGGGGTGGCCTTTGGTGCTGGAGTGTGTGGGGTCGTCGGCTGAGGTGGAGGTGGACGCTCGGGAGCTGGGGTAGACACGCTTGGTGGAGAAGAGATGCCTACTCTTCCAGCTCCCTTGAAGTAGACGTACTCGACGATGAAGTCGTCGTTCATCGGAGTTGAGCCGTCGTCCACCGCCTTGTCCCATGCCCATCCTCGCCCTTCGTCGAACACAACTTCACGCGTCGTGCGCACACGCTGTGTCTACGGGTCGAGAATGTGGTAGACCTTCGAGCCCTCCGCGTAGCCGATGAACACCCCCGAAGTGCTCCTGTCGTCGAGCTTGCCGATGTGACCAAGCTCCTTGGCGAACGCGAGGCAGCCAAAGACCCATAGGTGAGAGATCGCCAGCTTGCGCCCATACCAAGCCTCGTACGGCGTCCTGCCGTGGAGAGCCTTGGTGGGCGAACGGTTGAGGATGTAGACAGTCGTCACCACTGTCTCTCACTAGAAGACAACTGGCATTCCCCTCTGCTTGAGGAGGGCCCAAGTCATCCCCACAACCATCTGGTTGCGCCGCTCAACGACATCGTTCTACTGCGGGTCGTACAACGCGGAGTAGTGGCGATGAACACCCTCATCCGCGCAGTACAACGCAAATTTTGCCGTCGTGGATTCGCCACCGTTGTTGGTGCGCAGCACGCGTAGCTTGCGATCGCACTCCGCCTCCGCAATGGCCTGTGTGTGCCTGATGGCGTTCGCAGCCTCTCCCTTGCTGCCAAGGACCATCACCCACATGTAGCAGGAGAGGTCGTCGACGAGCAGCAGGAAGTAGCGTCGTCTTCTTGGTGTAGCCGGTATCACCGGGCCACACAAGTCCCCGTGCACGAGCTCGCGCCACTCCTTGGCTCGAAAGCTCGACTGTTGGGGAAAAGGAAGCCGCCTCTGCTTCATCAACACGCAGACGTCGCAGAGCTGCTCCACGTGGTCAAGGCATGGCATGCCTCGCACCATCTCCTTGGCACTAAGCTGCTTCAAGGCCTCGAAGTGAAGATACCCAAAGCGCTCGTGCCACTACCATGCTTCGTCGTCCCGACAAGTGGCAAGGCAAACAGGTTGTGCTACCTGCACGTTAAGGACATAGAATCGATTGGTGCCTCTTGTTACCTTGGCAAGGAGGCGACGATGGTGATCCCAAATCCTCATGACTCCGCCCTTAATCTCCACGCGCGAACCGTTCTCATCCAGTTGTCCCAAGCTGACGATGGAGTTTCTCAACGGGAATGTAGTAGACTCTGACGAGCAGCGTGTGCTCACCAGACTTGGCGGTGAGGATGACGGAGTCGACACCCTTGATCTCCAGAGGCGTCACCAAACTTGACGAAGCCACGGACATTGGGGTCAAGCTCCGCGAAGAACTCCTGTCGACCGGTCATGTCATGGGTGGCACCGGTGTCGAGGCACCACCCATCAATCTTGTTGTTGCTGGAGCCGTCGTCGAGGAAAGTGTGTGCTCTTGGCTCATCAAGATGGAAGAGAGTCACTGCTGTCGACGCCACTAGAGGTGGCTTGATGCTTCCGTGTGCCAGGAGCAAAGTTGGCTCCTCCTGCACCTGTGCGACGTGGGCCTCCTCCTCCACTTGTGCGACGTGGGTCTGGCCACGCCGTGGCTGTTGACACTCCCTGGCCCAATGACCAAGCTTGCCACAGTTGTGGCAGGTGTCTCGTGCTTCTGATTGCTAGCAGCGCCGCCCTGGGCGCCTCCTTGAGCGCCGCCCTCGGCACGTTCTTGCGCCCCGGCCTGGGCACCTCCGCGCCCCTTGCACGACTTGCCACACTTGCGGCCGCCTGTCGGGGAAGAGGACTCCCCCTTCTTCCGATCACCCTGGCAAGCCTCCCACTGCTCGCGAGTGAGATGAAGCTTCCCGCCAATGGTGATAGGCCCCGAGAGAGGTTGTGGTTCGTTGCTGTCGACGACTTTGAGGTGACCTATCGCCTCTTCGATCGACATCGTGGAGAGGTCGAGCAGAGACTCGATCGAGCGAGCGATCTACTTGTACTTCTCGAGGATGCAACGGAAGAGCTTCTCGACAGCTCTCTTCTCGTCGTAGGTGACGACGCCAAACTGCACCAACTTCTATAACAAAGTGTTGAGACGGAGAGCAAAGTCATCAACGTCCTCACCTGGGTTAAAGGTCAGGTTCTCTCACTCCTTGTGAAGCGCCTGCAGTGTGGTCTTGCAAGCGCGGTCGCTGCCGATGCGTGCCACAGCGATGGCATCCCAAGCCTCCTTGGCAGTCCGCTTCTTGGAAAGCGAGAACTGCATCTCGGGTGGGATTGCAACAATGAGGGCATCCAACGCCCGTTGATCCTCATAGTAGTCGACGTCGCCGTATCGAATTGCTTCCCACATGTGTCGCACCTGGAGACGTACCCTCATCACCGCAGCCCACTCGACGTAGTTGGTCTGGTGAGGGTAGGCCACCCACCACTGGGACACACTTCCCTAACCCCATGGTGTCCATGGTACCTGTCCAGGGAGGGAGAACCGTGCCGCCTGTAATGATCGTGTTCTCCGTCGACCAAGCCGCCGCCGCTGGGAGCTCTACTCGCGCCCATGGAGGCGCGCAGCTGCCCGCTGCACCTCCTGTGCTCGCGCCGCCTCCCTCGCAAGTCTGAGTTCATCGTTGGCGCCGCCGTCGACAGAGCCGCTGGAGCTACTGCCACGAAGAGCATCCAGCTTCGCTGCCGCTGCACGCGCTACAGCCGCCGTCGCCGCTGCTTTCGGCCTCAATGCTGCCAATTCTGATGCCGCCAACCTTGCCGCCGTCACAGTCTCTGCAGCCGCTCACTCGCGCTCCTTTGTCGCGGCGCCCTCCGTCTGTCGTGCGCTCGAGGCGACCGAGCGCTGAGACTATACGTCAGGCATGGCGCACTAGTGGGGGGGGGTGTTGTGTGGGGGGAAAGCAAGCTGCTGCTCGTGTGTGCAAGAGAGGGATGAGCTGGAACAGGCAGTGTTCCTACTGCCGGTTGCGGACAGAGAGAGGCGCGAAAAGAAGATGAGCAGGAGATGTTTGGGCTGCAGGATAGAATGGCTCTGATACCAAGTGTTAGTAGATGAATTCTTACTCTTATTGAAAGAGAAGATGACACTAGAGAGTTGAGGCAATTTTCTTGTTTATTTCTCACACAATGTCATGCCCAACCTAGGGTTGGGGTTACATATTTATAGCTGCCATAGCAGCCAAGCATATGCCACAAAGATGCTATTCTAAGATGCTTAGATGTTGTTCTAATATGTTGTCCTTAAGGTGTTGTCCTAGCTGTCCTTAAGATGTTGAGCTAATGTCCTTAAGATGTTGTTCTAGTGTCCTTAAGATGTTTTCCTAATTGGTATCACAAAGACCATGCAAAGACGCTAAGGTACAAGACCATTCAAAGATGCTTAAGTGCACAAGACTTATTCCAGCAGTGTGTTCCATCCAGAGATTGACTGCAGGAATGTAAAGATGTTTTCCATCCTGAGATCGAATGCACGAGATGTAAAGGTGTATGTCATCCTAGGGATGTAAAGTGTCATCCAAAAAATTGAGTGTTTGGAAGAGGTGTATTCACCATCCTGTGGTGGAAGAGGTGTGGTCTACATCCTAAATTTATTTTATTCATCTCAGCTAGGTACAGTTGTAGTATCTATCTATCTATTCATTCACACTCATTTCACTCACACCATAACAAACACAAACGCGCACATGATCAATCCTACAACTACACTTAGTCCTGAAATCGCATCCTTGAAGAGATCATCGAAATCCTTAGAATCCGACGTGCAACAGGGATGTGACCCTCTCATTGTGACTCCACGCGTGAGAGACACTACCTGAAATTTATTTATGGGGACATGCACTGGTGAGAACATCGGATGTACGATTCAAAGATCGAACCCCCGACCGGTAGGCCACCACTCAACCTTACTGTTGATCCACGGGCATGTTTTCCATCAACTTCTTTTTGGATAAGAAGACATCAGCAATCTCAACCTTGGTGAATTTCGATCACCGGATCACCCAGAAGTCAAGATTATGCATAAACTGTCATCACCAGTCTTCCTTTTGAGAAGAAGGTGATAGGAGTTGTAGTATCCGCTGACTTCAAATGAAGAAATAGAGTGAAGAAACAAGAGAGGTGAAGCACAGTCTCGACCACGCTCTTAATGGAGTCCAAGTCGAGAAAATCGTCGATCGCCGCAGCGTGACTAAGTATTGACTCTCTCCTTTCTTAGGAATAAGACAACAGCGAGGAGACTGGGACACCACACCAGCAACATAGCCCGGCATGGACGCCAAGACGATGAATGAGTGTTTATCATCCTGATTAAGGTATGTCAAGATTGGAGTTCATAAACAAAATAAGATTAAAGGGGTGATTGTTAATCTTGTTTTTGGAATAGGAGTAATACTAGGATACTCCATAAATAAGATAGAAAATTCATAGATAAGGCAGGTGCTAAAGATGGAAAGGTTGTTGTCATTTAGATTAGGAAAGGAGGGCCCTAGTAGATTAGGAAAGTAGAGTCCTAGACGGAAACAAAATCAGGGTGTAGTTGGCTATATAAAGCCAGCCAATGAATAAAAACAGGGCAGCCCGGTGCATATAGCTAACACTTGTGCAGAGTCAGGGGAAAGGATAAATCTCCCCATTATTGCTGATTTCTCACGCCGGATTTCCAACATGCACAAAACCATATTCAGCACCACACAAGGATAATGGCTCTCTTTTCTAAAGTTTGAGACACTATACATCCTTGCATAGTGGAATGCACAACACAGTATTTTCATTTCGATTATGCAATCAGGAAATATAGACTAGACATCCCATTGATTAGGAACTCGATATATATTAGAGCATAGTTACAGAATAAAAGCACAGGATGCCACCAGCTGATCACTAAATCATGCCATGTATTTCCTTGATTCCTAAAGAATTACTCTACCATAATGTAATCTAGCGTAAACCACCACAGAAGCACCCAGGTTTCGCTGCCCCAGCATGACTTATCCAATACTTTGCCATTCTGGTTTCGGAGAAAATTCAAACATGATGCCATCAGCCATGTCATATTATTCAATCCCTAAGGGGATAAGGGATTCAAGACATACAGGATTATCTTCATGATATTCCTAAACCTTATAGCAAATAACCCCATCCTCGTTGCAATATGATTACGAAATCAATGAAGATGATTAGGATTATCCACCTACCTCCGGCATGATCTTCTTGCGGCGCTGGGATAGGTCTAGCTTGGCCTTCTCGAGCGTGACCGCCCCGAACTGCTTCCGTCCCCCCTTCATCAGCGGCGGGGCGGAGACCGGCGGGGAGAAGCACCGCTCCAGTGACGACGTTGCCGACTCCAGGGACCAGTCGGCCGAGGGCGGCGGCGCGGGGGAGGTCGGGGAGGCGGAGGCGGAAACGGCGAGGCGGACGGTTGCGCGGGGGCGGGGCCGGTGGCGCGGGGGAAGGAGACGGAGGAGACCGGTGGTAGGGTTGGGGCGGGCGGGATGGCGGCGAAGGTGGATGTGGGGGATGGTAACGGCGGGGTGGAAGGCGGCGAGGGCGGCCATGGGAGGTGACGGGTGGGTGAGGGTTGGTGGTAGGCGGCCGACGACGACGACGACAACACCCTGGAGCGCCCCTGCCGTCGAGGGAGGGCCTTTATCGAAAGGGGGCTATCTGTTGATTTTCGGGGTTCCTTTAACAAATTGAACACTGATGCCAGGGGACTACGAAACGTGGTTTTCACGAAATTCTACTCTAGATTTGGCGAAGTTTTTTTTATCAGGTATAGGGAGAACCTTCGTTGCCATGAATTGCTATCTGGTATTAGGTGTCCCAATTTGAACTGAAAAACTCAACCTTTATAGTTTAACAAAAGAGAATTGCTATCAAATAGGTGAATTGCATACCATTGGATTTACTTAACATAAGTTCAAATTAATACTCACTTCATTCCAAACAATACTTTTCACTTAGAAGAAGAAATTTAGTTTAAAATAAACTAAATTTTTATTCTAAGTGACTAATAATTTGGGATAAAAGGAGTAGTGTGGGATCCTAGAGAATGAGGTATGATGATACACTGCGGGAAGAATCCAATGCAGTGCATGTTGTAAGAGAAAAAAGAGGTGAGCTAGATTTGGATTCATTTAGGAAAGCAGAAGGGATATGAAATTTAATTAAGTTTTGCAAAATTTATCGAGACTTCCATTTTTTATTTAAAATTCTATGGGCACTTTTCAGGATATTATGCTTAACGTTTTCAAATTTCATTCAATAGCAATTAAAAACTCGATAGTAACAAAAGAATAATCAATAGTTCACTTGTTAAAGACGTATTTCTTTCGACTGAAAATGAGTATTATGATATTTTAAAATACTGCTTGGAATACGTGTGACTCGGCAATTAAGGCCCCGTTTGGATGGTAGAAACGTTTCTGATTCTGTGTAGAATCACTTAAAACTGCTCTAAACAGTAAAAAGGAAAAACGTTTCAAGAGTAGAAACACCCCTGAAATGATTCACCTTTTTTAACTAAGGAAGTGGAACATCTAACACCTTGAAACACTTCGATCAATTGTAACTCATGTCCAAGTTCTAGAAAAATTACGATATTTTGCCACCTCCTACATTTAGGTCTATTCATATTTAATTCTCTTTAATAAAATTCAGATTCTTTGAAATGTGTGTTATGAATATTTGTTTACAATTAATCTTCATTTCCTAACAAGTACTAGTGATAGCAAGTGCTGATGTTTTTACTTGTACTAATGAGTAGTGAGTACACACGTAGTGACCATGGAAACATCTAACATGTTTTTCTTTTTAATGTTTACTTGTCAATATCGGATTACATGCCACATAAAACTAAACATAAACCAAGAACAATCAGAAACACAACCAGGGATAAAATGAGTCAATTCATATTTTATCTCCTCTCTATTGAAATCGAAACATAAATGTAAGCTAAACAGTTTGTAAAGTGATTCTGTTTCGTAGCTCAAAACCGTTTGGACTGAAATGAAACCGTTTCGGATTCGCGTGAATCGGAGCATGTTGGTACCCGGCATACCGGGTACCCTCGCGCACAGGCTAGAGTCGCCTATGTACCTCGCCTCCCAGCAGGGACAGGGTCCGAGGGCGTCACGTGTCTAAGAGATCCGGACCCGCCAGCCTCAGATGGGAGGTCCGGGGTGCCCACAAGACATCCCGAAGGTGGCACTCAACTCCACCTTGACGACAAGCTCACAGACAGCCACGTATCCAGCGGGACGGGACTCGACCTCCTCCGTGGAGGTGAGCTCCCAAGCTACCACGTGGCACACGAAGTCAAGACCCGACCTCCCCCACGGAGGCAAGCACCCAGGCTGGGGGGAGATCTGGCTTCCCCCGCGGAGGTGAGCTCCCGAGCTGTCACGTGGTCCGCGAGACGGGCGTGGCCTCCACCATGGCGGAGAGCTCCCCAGCGGTCGCATGGTCAGTCCACTTGCTCTGAGCAGATAGTGATTACGCCTTGTCTCCGTCAAGCCTTGAAGATATAAGACTTCTCGAGACGTATGGTGCGGCGCACGCCTAATGTCAGGTACCACTGCGACTAATCGCATCACAGTGAAGGCGCCGCAGGCCTATTCAACTCCGCCAAGTGGGTAGCTTACAGCGCCAGAGACAGTTGGATGGGACATTCCCTGCCAATGTTAGCAAAGGCGCGTGGGCTACTGACGACTCGAGTGGCAAGACGGCGAGTCCTCAAGTCCACGGTCAGAGCAAGCTTATAGAAGAAACCTTAGATCTTTAGGATAAGATGTCAGGACCACTTGTCGGGCCCCGGGACCCCACTTGTAAGAAGTCTGACCTTGACTATAGAAGGCCTGAACGACCACCGATACAAGGACCAGACTCAAAATCTCCGATACACACACATACGCATACACACTCACCCAACAATACAATCCACCGTGGAGTAGGGTGTTATGCTCCTTGCGGCCCGAACCACGTAAAAACTATTGTCTCATACTCTTCCGCTAGAACACTAGTTTGAGGCCTAAGCCCCGCCGAACAAGAACCTCCGTGGGCTGCTCCTTAGCAGATCTGGGGGAAGTGTCGCATTGACCCTTCGACATTTGGCACGCCAGGTAGGGGCTTTTACCCTCAAAAAAAGTGGTAGCACTTTTACCACCATGGTGTTCATCAGGCCCGTGGAAGGCGGTTTCCAAGGTCGTCGCCCGGTAACCAGATCCGTCGCTCGAGCGGCACTCTCTGGTCCGTCTCGCCCCCGTGCAGGTACGACTGGCCAAGGTAGCACGCCGGGACACGCCCTGGCTCAGTTGGCTCCCCCAACAGCGAGCCCGGAAAACGCTTTGGCGGAGGCCAGAGATCTCCTCCACCACCCACCGTCGTTGAATGACTCTCAAGGGGCGGCTCAGTAGTGGGTCCAAGAAATCGACCACCTCGTCGTCACAGCCATCAACTCCCCCAACAGGGGAAGGCGCCTCGTGTCGCTGTCGCGTACACCATCCATCGACCATCACAATGCCAACTCCCGCTCCTCCAAGCCTACTAGCGTTGGCTGGCTTCCCACACAGGACCTCAGGGCCGAGCTTGACCATCGTCAAGCTCACATCGGTCGCGTCATCATCGAGTGGCAGCGAGAGAGGCGGCGCAACCTCGACGCCGAATATGGCACTCAATGCCCTGTTCACGAGACATCTTCCGTCCAAGGTGCGCCGCAGGTAAACCCCCCGCCACCTGATCAGGAGCATGTCGGTTCGATAGCCCCCCTGCAGTACTCGGTGCAGCAGGGTGTACAACAAAAGTACTTGGCACAACCAGTACCGTTGCAATAGTGCATGGCACAACCAGTGCCACAGCAACAGGTCCAGCAAGTGCCGCACGTCGGGCAGCAGACCCCCGCGGGGTATGTTGTCCCATATGCCTCTCCGACGAAGCCCATCGAGGTTGCGCGGCGTTGGCTCCGCACCTCCGCTTCGCGGTGTGGTCGCGCAAGTTCCGGCCACATATCCCGGAGAGGTTTGATGGAAGCATCAATCCGGCGGAGTTCCTTCAGAACTACACCACGACGCTCCTTGCTGCGGGAGCAGATGAGACCATCGTGGCGAACTACTTCCCAGTCACCCTGACTGGGTCAGCCTGCCCATGGCTGATGAACCTTCCCAAGGGGTCTATAACCTCTTGGGATGAGCTTTGCTGGCAGTTCACAGGGAACTTCGGCAGCTCCTACACGTGCCCCAAAACCGAGCTCGACCTCCACACCGTGCGACAGCATCCCAAGGAGATGCTGCGGTCATTCATCCAGCATTTCTCCCAAGTACGCAACTTCATTCCCAACATTCCAAATGCCTCTGTCATAGTGGCATTTTGCCAGGGAGTGCGAGACCGCAAGATGCTTGAGAAGCTAGCCATGCACAACGTGAAAGACGTCTCCGAGCTCTTCTCCATTGCCGATCGGTGTGCCAGAGGGGTAGAAGACCGCGACTGGCACACTCAATCTGCCCCCGGAGCTGGCGGGGCTGGCCAGACCGGAGAAGGAGCCGCTACCCCTGGTAGCGGCAAAAAGAAGAACAAGAACCGGGGTGGCGGCCAGAACAAGCCGTTGCACGTATCCCCCATCGCGGCAGCAGCTACAATCGGAGGAGGCAAGCCGCCACGCCCGAAGAAGCGTCCTCGTCAGCCACCAGCCGCTGACGAAGACGTCGAGCCCTTCCCGGTGCACAAGACTCTTGAACACACCGCGAGCGAGTGTCGGGAGATAAAAAGGTGCGCCGAATGCTATCAAGAGTGGGCTCAGCAACGCCCAGACGGATCCCCCACCCGCTAGCGGGAGGGCAAGCAGAAGGTCGAACCCAAAGTCGACAATGACGACGAGCTGGAGTATCAGAAGCAAGAGCGGGCCGTCAAAGTGGTCCACCAAGATGAGGACTCCGACGCGAGCAGCGACAACGAGCGTCGCAAGACCCTCCACGTCATTTTCGGAGGGTCTTGGGATCCCTCGTCCCGAAATGCGGTCAAGACTCTTTGTCGTGCGGTGGCTTTGATAGCCCGCGTACCCACTCCGGAGCAGCACCACCCCTGGAAGGAGACGCCGATCAACTTTTGACGCCTCTGACTACCCCAAGAACATGGTTGGGGCAGGGGTGAAAGTTTCCTAGAGGGGGGTGAATAGGCTAATCGACCTGAAATGACTTAATAAAACGAGATCAGTACTCAGGGGGCGGACTAGTCCGGTCCAGGGGCGGACTAGTCCGATCCACCTGCAGGGAAGGCCTAAAAAGAGTTTCTAACAAGTTTTAGTCCAGTTCTTGTGATTCAAAGTATGTTAGAATGACTTAGTGAACCTTAACAAGTTATGAAGCAAATGTGAGACTAAGGATCACGATGAAACAAGAATGATGAACAAAACCGGTAAAGCTAACCCTAGAAGCAATGAGCGATAAGTGAAATCAAAATACACAAGGGACACAAGGATTTTATCCCGAGGTTTGATCCCACGAAGGAATCTACGTCCCCGTTGAGTAGTCTATGAAGGATCGGGTTCAACAACCCTTCCCTCAACAAGTTTACCACAAGGGCCTAACTTGGTTCTCCACTATCACAAAGTGGTGAATACAAGATTCATTGGGGCTTCTCACAATCTGAGGCTCCCACCACAAATACAATCACAAATCACGAAGATTAACTCAAAGCCACGGATCACAAAGATTCACAAGTGCAAGAGATCAAACCGAGAGCCAAAGAGCGGTGTTCTTCCTCTTCTTCACCTCACCAAACCCTAATCCACACAAGAATTAGTTTTTAGAGGGAATGTAGGCAAGAAGGAGGCTTTTTGGAGGCTCAAGGTTGTTGTGGCGGCGCTAGGGTTTCAAATTGCTCAAGAGATGGTTCAAATGAACCCAGGGGTCCTCTATTTATAGAGGTTCCCAGCCCATACTGCTGATCTGAGCAGAAGGGCGGACTAGTCCGGCCTAGGGGACCACTGACGTCCCTGACAACTGCTGCACTACGCGGCAATCGTCACGCTACCCGCCAAACTTCAAATTCAAACGGTCACTTCGAAAACGGACTAGTCCGGCCAACACCGGACTAGTCCGATCTCACACAGAACCTTTTGTTCCACCTGAAAACGGACTAGTCTGTAGACCAGGACTAGTTCGGCCCCAAGGGCGGACTAGTCCGACCTACCCAGACTTGGTCGCTTAAACACCAACTCTCCAAACCCGGACTAGTCCGACCACCAGGGCTGACTAGTCCGATCTCAGTCAGGACCTCTTGGTCCGGACCAAACGGACAAGTCCGTGGTTTTGGGACTTAGTCCCCAAAACCCATTCCAAGACTACCCGGACTAGTCCGTCCCACTACGGACTAGTCTGAACTCAGTCCGACCCTTCTGGTCCGGCTGAAAATGGACTTGGCCGGCCAGGAGCGAACTAGTCCGGCCACCTGCATGGACTAGTCCGGCCACTCCTGTCAGACTGCTTCCAACTCTCTTCTCTCAATAGGTTTGATCTCTAAACCGCTTTGAGCTCCCTACTTGATCCCTATGCACTTTACACACACATCCTCACACATACTTGGCTAGTCTACACTCGACACGCTAGAAACCTTGGTTTCTTCTTTTCGAGTCGACATCGCCATTTTCATACTTTTCCTTTTTGAGGGTTTGTGTTTCCGCTTGAATCCACACATGTGCGTAAGATCACTGAGCTCATTAATTACTTAATTGTCGTCATCAATCATCCAAAACCCACAGGGATCCTAGATGCACTTTCAATCTCCCCATTTTTGGTGATTGATGACAACACATTAAGTCTTCACATATAAGAGTATAAATTTGGTTTTCATAACGTGCGGGTGTATGAGTGACTCTCCCTCAATGAATGCGTCATAAAAGAGAGATTGAGGGAGTCCTTCATACACACACACGTTATGGTGGGGTGCCTACACGTTGTGCTCAACAATCTGTGACAAGACATAATAAATATGAATATGATTAAAAGATAGACATTCAAAGCATCATATTGATATTAACCATTCAAAACATAGTCTTGCACAAATTTAAACATTCGACATGACGTAAATATTACAATAAGAAGTGCAACATGTCCAAGGATCCAAAATAAGAGCTACACTCTCCACAACTAATTACCCTCCCTCAGCCTTTCTAACTCTCCCCCCATCTAACTCCCATCTAACTATCCCCCTTTGGCATCAAGACACCAAAAAGGAAAAGAAGGGAACAACGAGCCCTATCCACTAGTCGTCGCCATCCTCACTATCATCTGCCTCATCGTCGGAGTCACTCTCCGTGGCCTCCGGGCCTCGTGGTCCTCATCATCGTCGTCGGAGACTTGTGCCGAGGGAGCAACCCGGGAAGAGCTCCCGTCCTCTTGGAGCTGGGCGAGCTCGTCGGCAGTGAAGTCGGGGAATGGAGTGATCTCCCCGTCGCTCGCCTCCGGAGAGTACTTGGGTACTTCGAGCTTGTCACACACCGCCTTAAGGTACTTCTCTTGGCGCTTGTGTGCCCTCTGATTCTGGATCTCTTGCTTCCGGCAAGAGGTGAAGATCGCCTTGAAGCACTTGTAGAAAGCACTCATCGATTGAGGCGGAGGCGGGGAAGGAGGCGCCACGGGGCGAGGAGCTAGCATCGCGGAGTGAGAAGGAGGCTCTGCATTCTTCCGGCGTGGAGGAGCCGGCACACACGGGGGCTTCTGGGGACGAAGCGGGCGATGCATGACGTCCTTGACAAAGGACAAGCCCGACACCTTCTCTATGAGGCACATGATGTAGGGGGCATACCCGCAAGCACGGTTGGGGGTATGCGAGATGTTGAAGATGTAATCGATGAGGTTGAACTTCTCCTCCCCATCAACAAGAAGTAGCAAGTTCCTCAAATTTCCTTGTGTCACCCCAACATCACCATCCTTTGGTGCTATTGTCCTTCTTAGGATCCTGTTCATGATGTTGTAGAAGGGCTTGATGTTGCGAGCGAGTCCTGGCTCATAGGACACATGGCTCGGGTACATGAGGTCCAACTGATCTCTGTCAATGGCCTTGAGGTTAGAGATGATTATCTCATGATCCAAGTGAGCCGTAAGACCTAGAATCTTGGCAAACTCCTCAAATGTGACTGAAAACTGCTCGCCATGCGTCATCCATATGATTCATCTACCACCTGAGGTGGTGAAGTAGATGGTGGAGTAAAACTGCAAGATAACTTCAACATCCAGTCATACTTGAATCCCATGATCTCCTTGAGCACATGGCACTCAACTGCTTCAATGACCGCATCAAAAGCAGAGTGTTGCTTCTGGGCCATGTACCCCCATTCTACCCATTGTGCTTCAATCACAACCTTCTTCATGCCTTGGTAGACAAGACGGTAATACTCACAATGAAAGTCACACCAAAACCGAGGGTTGGCGGTGCTCCTCTCATACTTGTAGACCTTGTCCGTTCGGAGCCTTCTTGATTTCTCGGCTCCCTTCCCTTGGAAGACATTTGCAGCCAAGTCACGTTGCCTGTTTTGGGTTCCTCTTAGGTGTGTGCACCACCAAGGGGCCAATCGGTTTGGCTACCCCTTTTTCTTTAATAGCAATGCCCTTGGCCTTCGCAGTCGGGGCCTTCACTGTGGGCTTCCTTTTCTTTGGCTCAACAGGAGTCAGGGCCTTGCCCTTCTTTGGATCCCTCAAGATCCGGCGTTCCACGATTTCTTCTTGGGCTGGCTCCTTGCCCTTGTCTTTCTCTCCAGTTGTCAAAAGTCTCTTCCTCTTGGAGACTTGTGCAGCAGCAGCCTGAGAGTTATGAGCTCCATGCTCCTCTCGCTTCTTCTTCCGGAGTTCCTTGCGGGACTCCTCAATGGCCCGAGCCATTGCTTCTTCTTCATCATAGGCCATAGCTGCGACCCTGACTTGTTGCTTCTTGGCTGCCTTTGCCCTTTCTTGCTGCTCGAGAAACTTCTCAGCAGCCTCAACCTCAGCTCTTGCCCTCTCATCGGCAAGTCGTAGCTGCTCGGCCTCCCACTCGGAGTCAGTGGGCGGAGAAGCGGAACGGCGAGGAGCAGCCATTTCAGCTGAAAAAGAGAGAAGCCATAAGATAGAAGGTCAAGGAGTTGGAATAATGCAAAAGAAATCACGAGAAACAACCAAATTTGGAGTTTGGCCTGTGTACACCGGACTTGTCCGCCCCAGGGGCGGACTAGTCCATCGGGTGGACTAGTCCGCCTGCCACCGGACTAGTCCGGTTTACACAGGTTAAACCCTAACTCTAACGGTTTTTCGAGAAATCTTGGAATTGAGTCGCAATATTCCTAGGCTATGATCACAAGGATGCTAGAAGCAACTTTAATGAAGAGGCATCTATCAAGAACTCAATGAATCAAGAATGAGGCAAGTTTTTGAAAAGTAAGGGATACCTCTTCAAATCTTGAGAAATCGACGGAATCGGGGATGGATTGCGTCGCGAGTGATTGGGGAAAGTCTCCCACACCTCTGGGGCTTCCAATGCGTGGATTGGAAACGATTCTTGGTGGTTGGAATCGAAAATCGCCTAAGGAGGGCGGTTTCGCGCGCGTGGGAGAGAGAGAGAGGCAAATGGAGAAGTGGAGGGGTCGGCCACCTTCTGGGGGGTTTAAGTCCCCAGGGGCCGGACTAGTCCGATTAAGGGGTCGAACTAGTCCGGTCATACGGACCAGACCCGGACCAGTCCGGATCTGGACTTGTCCGGCCATAGGGCGGACTAGTCCGGTCCTAGGAGGCTGAAAACATATATATTTGAGTTTTAGCCACTATAGTTGATCCTTTTGAACATATTGCCACAACAAAACTTTATGAATACGGTCAGTAAGCAATTAACATTCAAACTATGATCATAACTCACAAAGTCACTAGTTTTTCAAATATTTTGGAGAAAATCGAGATAGAGATGAATTTCTCAAACACGTACATTCTTTTGAATAAGGTGTAAAGTAAACATTCAGATGTGCATGTTTCAAGCAACATTTTGAAAAATATAAGATATTGAGCTCACTCCTAAGCTCACAAAATCGCTTCTCATCTAGGGGTTTGGTGAATATGTCGGCTAGTTGGTTCTCGGTTCTTACATGGGAAATCACTATGTCCCCTTTAAGCAATGATCTCTCAAGAAGTGGTGTCTAATATCTATGTGCTTTGTCCTTGAATGCTCAATTGGATTATGGGCTATTTTGATGGCGCTCTCATTATCACATAGGAGAGGAATATGGCGCAAGTTTATACCATAATCCCTTAGAGTTTGTCTCATCCAAAGAAGTTGTGCACAACAACTTCCGGCTGCTACATACTCTGCTTTGGTTGTGGAAAGAGCAATGGAGTTTTGTTTCTTAGAGGACCAAGACATTAAGGATCTACCCAAGAATTGGCATGTCTCGGATGTGCTCTTTCTATCAACTTTGCACCCCGCATAATCCGCATCGGAATAGCCAATAAGGTTAAACTTGGATCCTTTGGGGTACCAAAGTCCTAGGCTAGGTGTGTGAACTAAATATCTAAGAATCCTCTTCACGGTGGTCATATGACACACCTTAGGTGCAGCTTGAAAACGTGCACACATACACACACTTAGCATAATATCCAGTCTAGATGCACAAAGATATAACAAAGAACCAATCATGGAGCGATATACCTTTTGGTCCACACTTGGACCATCTTCGTTGAGGTCTAAGTGTCCATTTGTTGTCATAGGCGTCTTGATGGGTTTGGCCTTGTCCATGTCAAACTTCTTTAGTATGTCTTGAGTGTATTTCGTTTGACTTATGAACGTGCCTACTTTGAGTTGCTTGACTTGGAAACCTAAAAAGAACTTCAACTCCCCCATCATGGACATCTCAAATTTCTCTGACATTATCTTAGAAAACTCATCACAAAACACTTTGTTAGTAGAACCAAATATGATGTCATCGACATATATTTGGCACACAAAGAGATCATCATTAAAGTGCTTTGTAAAGAGAGTATAATCAGACTTTCCTATCCTAAAACCATTTTGAATCAAAAAGTCTCTAAGGCACTCATACCAAGCTCTAGGAGCTTGTTTGAGGCCATAGAGAGCCTTACGCAATTTGAAGACATGGTTTGGGAAGTCTTGATCTTCGAAACTCGGTAGTTGCTCCACATATACTTCCTCCTTGATTGGACCATTTAGGAACGCACTCTTGACGTCCATTTGGTAAAGCTTAAAATCATGGTGAGTAGCAAAGGCAAGTAATATACGAATTGATTCTAGCCTAGCTACTGGAGCAAAGGTTTCATCGAAATCCAAACTTTCGACTTGTGAGTACCCCTTGGCCACAAGTCGTGCCTTGTTCCTTGTCACCACGCCATGCTCATCTTGCTTGTTGCGGAACACCAACTTGGTCCCTACAACATTTGCTTGTGGACGCTTGACAAGCTGCCAAACTTTGTTCCTTTCAAAGTTGTTAAGCTCCTCTTGCATGGCCACCACCCAATCCAGGTCTCTCAATGCACTTTCAACCTTATGGGGCTCCAAAGAAGAGACAAAGGAGTAATGTTCACAAAAATTTGCAACACGAGAGCGAGTGATTACCCCTTTAGTAATGTCTCCTAGGATGTTGTCAACGGGGTGATCTCGTTGAACACTTTGATGCACACGAGGATGTGGAGGTTGAGATCTTGAGTCATCATCATCTTCTTCTTCTTGATCTCCCCCTTGATGAATGCCTCCCCCTTGTCTTCCGTCTTCTTGATTATGTGGAGGTGCAACTTGTCCATCTTCAACTTGTTCATGTGGGGGATGACTTGCATCATCATGTGGTTGGTCACTTGAGCTTTGAGGTTGTTCTTGTGGTCGAACATCTCCAAGTGCCATCCTCCTAAGAGCTTCTTGTGGAGAGTCTTCTTGATCTAGCACACTTTGATCAACTTGCTCCACTTGGGAGCCATTAGTTTCATCAAACACCACGTCGCGTGATATTTCAATAATTCCGGAGGATTTGTTGAAGACACGGTAGGCGTGGGTGTTTGAGTCATAACCAAGCAAGAAACCTTCATCAGACTTTGAAGCAAACTTTGAAGTCATAGGCTTCTTGTTGAGAATATAGCACTTTTCCCAAAAACACGAAAGTAAGAGACATTGGTTTCTTACCAACTAGAAGCTCATAGGGAGTCTTCTTGAGAAGGCGGTGGAGGTATAATCGGTTGACGGCGTGGCAAGCGGTGTTAACCGCCTCCGCCTAAAACCGATCCGATGTCTTGTACTCATCAAGCATTGTCCTTGACATCTCGATGAGTGTCCTATTCTTCCGTTCCGCCACCCCATTTTGTTGAAGGGAGTATGGAGCTGAAAATTCATGCTTGATGCCCTCCTCATCCAAGAATTCTTTCACTTGAGTGTTCTTGAACTTAGTGTTGTTGTCGCTTCTTATAGCTTTGATTCTTGAGGCGAACTCATTTTGAGCTCTCCTCAAGAACCTCTTGAGGACACTGTGAGTTTCACCCTTATCATGCAAGAAGAACACCCAAGTGAAATGAGAAAAATCGTCAACAATAACAAGACCATATTTGTTACTACTAATGCTAATATAGGTTATTGGCCCGAAAAGGTCCATATGTAGCATCTCCAAGGGTCTTGTTATCGTCATGATGTTCTTGGAGGGGTGTTGAGCTCCTACTTGCTTCTCGGCTTGGCAAGCACTACATGACCTATCCTTTTCATAGACAACATTTTTCAAACCATAGATGTGCTCGCCCTTTAGAAGCTTTTGTAAGTTCCTCATCCCAACATGGGCTAGCCTTCTATGCCAAAATCCATCCCATGTTGGTTTTCGCCATTAAGCATGTGTCAAGTTGAGCTTTATCTGAGGCAAAATCCACAAGATAAAGCTTTCCCTTAAGCACACCCTTAAAAACGATTGAGTTATCACTTCTTCTAAGGACGCTCACACCCTCATTAGTGAAAACACAATTATAACTGTTGTCACATAGTTGTGATATGGACAAGAGGTTATAGTCTAGAGAATCAATATGTAAAACGCGAGAAAGAGTATGTTGGGGAGAGATGACAATTTTATCGAAGCCAAGGATTTTCCCTCGGCTATTGTCCCCAAAGAGGATTCCTTCATTTGGATCATCATTTTTCTCATACTCCTCGAACATCTTCCTCTCTCCGGTCATGTGGTTTGTGCACCCACTATCGAGCACCCATTTGGGTCCACTGGAGGAGTATGCCTACAAAACAAGATTATGTCTTCCTTTTAGGTACCCAAGCGGAGTTGGGTCCTTTGACGTTAGTAGTGAGACACTTGGGCACCCACACACAAGGCTTGGGGCTCTTGTGGAGTGGACCAACATATCTAGCATAAACTTTGTCATACTTGTTCCTCATCAAAACAAATGATGCATCAAAATCATAAAATAGAGGATGCGGTTCAGATTTAGGCATGCAAGTGCTAGTTGAAGTGTTCTTGCCAATTTTAGTTGTGGATGAGCTTCCCTTGACAAAAACAATCAAGTATTTGCCATACTTGGAGGTTTTGGCATTTTGCTTTCCACCTATAGTATAACCAAGACCATCCTTGACATAGGGAGGTCTTGTGTTGGTGTATGCACTTCGTGCATACGCCACTTTCTCTTTGTCAAAGATGCCACCCTTAGGTGCTTGACTGCCTTGAGTCAATTTGAGCTCATCCTTTAATTTAAGAATCAAGTTAAAACATTTGCAAGTTGATATTACTTCGGATGCAACCTTTGAGGAGGATAAGATTTTAGAGGAAGAGGCTACATTAGTCTTAAGGGACTCAACTTGAGTCTCAAGGATCTTGTTAACTTTTGCCAAGTTGCCAAGTTCGTCCTTGAGCTCAATGGTTGTGTCCTCAAGACTTGAGCATGTTTTCTTGCTTAGAGCGAGTTCATGCTCCAATGCCTTGCTCTTCTCTCCCTCAAGCTCAAGGAGCTCAATGAGCTCTTTACATCTTTCCTTTTCTTGGATAAGCATGTCCTCTTGCCTATCTATGAGCTCCTCCTTCTCAAAAATCTCATCCGAGAGCAATTTCATTCTTCGCAATGTGCTCTTACTTATATCCTTAAGAATGTACTCGTTTTCACTATCACTATCAAAATTATCATGGGGGGATATGGAAGAGGATGAGTTAGAAGTAACCTTTCTCCTTCCTTGTTTTGCCATGAGGCAAGTTTGCTTGTGGTCGCAGAGGTTGGGGAAAATCTTGCTTCCTTTAGAGCTCCTCCCGATGGCTATGGTTGCCATCTTCTCCTCATCTTCGGACGAGGAGGACTCATCGTTAGAGTCCCACTCCTTGCTTAAGTGAGCATGACCAGAGGGCCTCTTTTTTTCTTGTAGAACTTCTTCTCTTGCGGCTTGCCCTCCTTCTTCTTCTTGCCCTCTTCATGTGGGAAATCTACAATGAAGTGCTCGTACTCGCCACAATTGTAGCAAGCCCTCTTGGTTTTGGGCCTTGCCTTTTCTTTGCCCTTGCTCTTATGCTTGTATCCTCCTTTTCTTCTTCTCATCATTCTCTTGAAGTTGTTGATGAAGAGGGCCTCTTCCTCATCGGTGTCAAGGCTCTCCTCATCATCTTCGTTTTGCTCTTTTGAGGAGGATGTCGCTTTGAGTGCAACATCCTTCATCTTCGAAGCGGTGAACCTTTGGAGGTCATTGTAGAAGAGTGCCTCCTTCTCCATGATCTCCTGGTTGATGATCCTCCCTAGAACCTCCCCCGGGGTCATTTTGGCAAACCCCGGGCTTTCTCGTATCATGGAGCAAAGAGAGACGTTTCTATGCATGAATGCCCAAATCATTCTCTTCACCACTTCGTGATCCGTCCACTTGGTGCATCCATAAGATCTGCTCTTGTTGATGAGCAGCTTTAGGCGGTTGTACATCTCTTGGGGAGATTCACCATCCATGATGGCAAACCTCCCGAGCTCTCATTCAATGAGCTCAACCTTGGCTTCCTTCACGACTCGGTTGCCTTCATGGGCCATCTTTAGGGTGTCCCAAATATCTTTGGCCACCTCAATTCTATCTACTCGGTTGAACTCATCTCTTGAGAGAGATGATATGATCACTCCGGCCACTTGGGCATTGCGGTGAAGGAGCACGGCTTGCTCTAGAGTGATATCTTCTTCATTCTTAGGGATGTGCACCCCGGTCAACACAATTTGCCATAGTGAGGGGTTGAGTGACACAAGATGGATCTTCATGTTGTGCTTCCATATCCCGTAGTCGGTTCCATCAAATTGGGGAGGCTTCTCCAATGGGATGGAAAGGTAGTGGTTGTTGGAGACAAGGCATTCATAGTTGTAGCCTTGTTGGTTGTAGTTGATTGTGCCACCCGATGTGGAGGTCGAAGAGTCAACTTTCGGAATCTTCAACTTCTCTCGAAGTTTCGCCTTGAGCTGGCGAATTTCTTCGTCATCCTTTGATTTGTCTTGGTAGAAGAGAATCTCTTCTGGGGTTGCTTGGACCTCACTGGTTGAGACTTCTTCGTACCCCACTCCGACCATCTTCTCTTCGAGTTGTTAGACTCTTTTGAGAGAGACCTGCTCTGATACCAATTGAAAGTTGCCTAGAGGGGGGTGAATAGGCTAATCGACCTGAAATGACTTAATAAAATGAGATCAGTACTCAGGGGGCGGACTAGTCCGGTCCAGGCGCGAGCTAGTCCGGTCCACCTGCAGGGAAGGCCTAAAAAGAGTTTCTAACAAGTTTTAGTCCAATTCTTGTGATGCAAAGTATGTTAGAATGACTTAGTGAACCTTAACAAGTTATGAAGCAAATGTGAGACTAAGGATCACGATGAAACAAGAATGATGAACAAAATTGGTAAAGCTAATCCTAGAAGCAATGAGCAATAAGTGAAAGCAAAATACACAAGGGACACAAGGATTTTATCCCGAGGTTCGATCCTATGAAGGAATCTACGTCCCCGTTGAGGAGTCCACAAAGGACTGGGTTCAACAACCCTTCCCTCACCAAGTTTACCACAAGGACCTAACTTGGTTCTCCACTATCACAAAGGGGTGAATACAAGGTTCGTTGGGTCTTCTCATAATCTGAGGATCCCACCACAAATACAATCACAAATCATGAAGATTAACTCAAATCCACAGATCACAAAGATTCAAAAATGCAAGAGATCAAACCAGAGCCAAAGAGCGGTGTTCTTCCTCTTCTTCACCTCACCAAGCCCTAATCCACACAAGAATTAGTTTTTAGAGGGAATGTAGGCAAGAAGGAGGCTTTTTGGAGGCTCAAGGTTGTTGTGGCGGCGCTAGGGTTTCAACTTGCTCAAGAGATGGTTCAAATGAACCTAGGGGTCCTCTATTTATAGAGGTTCCCAACCCATACTGCTGACCTCAGCAGAAGGGCGGACTAGTCCGACCTAGAGGACCACTGACGCCTGTGACAACTGCCGCACTGCACGGCAATCGTCACGCTACCCGCCAAACTTCAAATTCAAATGGTCACTTCGAAAACGGACTAGTCCGACCAACACCGAACTAGTCCGATCTCACACAGAACCTTTTGTTCCGTGTGAAAACGGACTAGTTTGGAGACCACAGACTAGTAAGGCCCCAAGGGCGGACTAATCTGGCCTACCCAGACTTAGTGGTTGAAACACCAACTCTCCAAACCCGGTCTAGTCCGGCCACTAGGGCGGACTAGTCCGATCTCAGTCAGGACCTCTTGGTCCGGACCAAAACGGACAAGTCTGTGGTTTTGGGACTTAGTCCCCAAAACCCATTCCACGACTACCCGGACTAGTCCGTCCCACTACAGACTAGTCCGAACTTAGTCCGGCTCTTCTGGCCCGGCTGAAAACGGACTTGGCCGGCCAGGAGCGGACTACTCTGGCCACCTGCACGGACTAGTCCAGCCACTCCTGCCAGACTGCTTCCAACTCTCTTCTCTCAATAGGTTTGATTTCTAAACCGCTTTGAGCTCCCTACTTGATCTCTATGCACTTTACACACACATCCTCACACATACTTGGCTAGTCTACACTCGACACGCTAGAAACCCTGGTTTCTTCTTTTCGATTCGACATCGCCATTTCCATCCTTTTCCTTTTTGAGTATTTGTGTTTCCTCTTGAATCCACACCTGTGCTTAAGATCACTGAGCTCATTAGTTACTTAAGTGTCATCATCCATCATCCAAAACCCACGGGGATCCTAGATGCACTTTCAGGTACTACTTCTCCTAGTCTCCACCACCATAGCCAACGTCAAGCTCCATTACGTCTTGATAGATGGCAGGGCCGGTCTCAACCTCCTCAGCCGAGCTGCATTCGAGCAGCTGCAGATCTCGGTGTCCAAGCTTGCCCCCTCGAGCCTATTTTCAGGGGTGGGACCTGGGAGCATCATCCCATACGGCAACATCCACCTACGGGTGACCTTCGGAACACCTGACAACTACAGGACGAAGAGCATCCTCTTTGACGTCGCCGATGTTAGCCTCCCCCTTCAACGCCATCATCGGTATGCCTGCTCTCTACCAGTTCATGGTTGTAGCCTGTTACGGCTACCTCGTCCTGAAGATTCCAACCCCCTCCGGTGTCCTCAGGATCCGCGGAGATCGCACCACTGCAGTGTTAGCCTTGGAGCAGCTCCAAACACTCACAATAGACCCAGCACCTGTCTCGGGCGGAGCTGGATCAAGTCGACCTCCGCCAAGCATGCGTCAGCGCAAAGGACCAGCTGCGCCTGAGCCGCAACCCCCCAGCAGCACCGACACCTCCGTCAAAGCTGCCAAGCCCAACATTTGCACTGCTAGGACCACTCGCAAGACGAGCGGTCACAACTGTAAATAGGGATAACTCGCTCATCACCCATCTGAGTAGCTGTTGACAGCAAGTTTGCCTACCAACCATCGAAGCTACTCATGGAACTTTGGGCGCCCCTGTTGTAAATTCTAGGCTTAGTAGAATAGTGTAAAAGATTAGTAGGACTTAGGAGCAACACTAAGGACAACCGAGCGCCGGGAGGGTCAGGACCAGAGTGCGCAGTCAGCTTAGCTTGGTTCCAAACCTTAGGCCTGTGCACCCTGCCTCACTCGTAACCTGGAGCCAAGCCGTTGCCCTCTTTTGTAAAAGCATGTCTCCTCCTACAAACTCCAATCAGAAATTCATTATTTTACTTGAAGGCTTCTTAAAAAACTTTGTTCATTTAATTATGCATTAGTTTTATGATCGTGCCATGATAACCTTGCTTACCATGTGTTTCCTTCATATTCACTGTCGCATACTCTGTAACTCATCCTAAGATAAAGTCATGCAATCCAGCTACAGGCAGGCCAACTTAAGGTACCTGCAGTATGTGAAAGGTCCACCCGACTGCTCTCAGCATTAGGGACCCGTGGCGCCAAAAAGTTCCCCCAGGAAAGGTCTGTACCGAGCAGGAGGTCCAAGGGATGCAAGTTGCTTAGCTTGGTCCTGCACCCTAAGCAAACATACCATGCCTCCAAGCGCTACAGCTGAGTACTGGAACCAGAGAGCTCACACCCTAAGGACAATAGGAGTCGGGCCCCGGAGCACCAATGCATCAAATTACCCAAGCCCCGTACGCCAGGCCAGGACTGTAAGACATGGTAGAGCTAGGGAGAGAAACGGGTATAACCGAAGAACAAGGATACCCCCCCTCTTCCTATATGGAGGACAAACGCCGGAACATCCAGCTCTGACACCTCTCAAGGGGCTTGCTGTCGACGTGCCAGAACGTCAACGACAACACCAAGCGCTGATAAATAAGTAAACTCTACTACTCCACTCTTGTTGCTAATAAGGTTCCTTTGCGATAGCCTGTAAACCAGGGGCCTGCCGTCAACGTCTACACGGAAATGGTGGACGACGCCGGAGCACCCAACTCCGGCACCTCCCAAGGGGCCTGCGCTACGTGGAGATGGTGGACGACGCCGGAGCATCCAGCTTTGGCACCTCCCAAGGGGCCTTCCGTCGACGTCTACACGAAGATGGTGGACGACGTCGGAGCACCCAGCTCCGGAACCTCCCAAGGGTCCTGCCGTCGACGTCTACACGGAGATGGTGGACGACGCCGGAGCATCCAGCTCTGGCACCTCCCAAGGGGCCTGCCGTTGACGTCTACACAAAGATGGTGGACGACGCTGGAGCACCCAGCACCGGTACCTCCCAAGGGGCCTACCATCGACGTCTACACAGAGATGGTGGACGACGCTGGAGCATCCAACTCCGGCACCTCCCAAGCGGCCTGCCATCGACATGCTGGAACGTCAACGACAACACCAAGCGTAGATAAATGAGTAAAATCTACTGCCCCACTCTTGTTGCTAATAAGGTTCACTTGCGATAGCCTGTAAACCATGGGCCTGCCATCGACGTCTACACGGAGATGGTGGATGACGCCGGAGCACGTAGCTCCGACACCTCCCAAGGGGCTTGCCGTCGACGTCTACACGAAGATGGTGGACGATGCCAGAACATCCAACTCCGACACCTCCCAAGGGGCCTGCCATCAACGTCTACACGGAGATGGTGGACGACGCTAGAGCACCCAACTTCGGCACCTCCCAAGGGGCCTGCCGTCGACATCTACACGAAGATGGTGGACAACGCCAAAGCATCCAACTTCGGCACCTCCCAAGGGGCCTGCCATCGACGTCTACACGGAGATGGTGGACGATGCTAGAGCACCCAGCTCTGGCACCTCCCAAGGGGCGTGCCATCGACGTCTACATGGAGATGGTGGACGACGCTGAAGCACGTAGCTCTGGCACCTCCCAAGGGGCTTGCCGTCGATGTATACACGGAGATGGTGGACGATGCCGGAGCATCCAACTCTGGCACCTCCCAAGGGGCCTGCCATCGACCTCTACACGGAGTTGGTGGACGACGCTGGAGCACCCAGCTCCGGAACCTCCCAAGGGTATTGCCGTCGGCGTCTACACGGAGATGGTGGACGACGCCGTAGCATCCAGCTCCGACACCTCCTAAGGGGCCTGTCGTTGACGTCTACACGGAGATGGTGGAAGACGCCAGAGCATCCAACTCCGACACCTCCCAAGGGGTTTGTCATCGACGTGTCAAAACATCAACGACAACACCAAGCACGGATAAATGAGTAAACTCTACTGCCTCGCTCTTGTTGCTAATAAGGTTCCCTTGCGATAGTCTGTAAACCAGGGGCCTGTCATTGACGTCTACACGAAAATAGTGAATGATGCCGGAGCACCCAGCTCCTACACCTCCCAAAGGGCCTCCCGTCGACGTCTACACAGAGATGGTGGACGACGCCAGAGCATCCAGCTCCGGCACCTCCCAAGGAGCCCGTCGTCGATGTCTACACAGAGATAGTGGACGACGCCGGAGCACCCAGCTTCGGCACCTCCCAAGGGGCCTACCGTCGACGTGCCGGAACATCAACGACAACATCCAGCGCGGATAAATGAGTAAACTCTACTGCCCCGCTATTGTTGCTAATAAGGTTCCTTTGCGATACCCTGTAAACCACGGACCTTCCATCGACGTCTACACAGAGATGGTGGACGATGCCGGAGCACTCAGCTCCTGCACCTCCCAAGGCGCCTACCGTCGACGTCTACACGGAGATGGTGGACGACATCGAAGCATCCAGCTGCGGCACCTCCCAAGGGGCCTGTCGTTGACGTCTACATAGAGATGGTGGAGGACGTCGGAGCACCCAACTCCGGCACCTCCCAAGGGGACTGCCGTCGACGTCTACATGGAGATGGTGGATGATGTTGGAGCATCCAGCTCTGACACCTACCAAAGGGCCTGCCGTTGACGTCCACACGGAGATGGTGGACGACGCCAGAGCATCCAGCTCTGACACCTCCCAAGGAGCCTGCCGTCGACGTGTCAGAACGTCAACGACAGCACCAAGCAAAGATAAATGAGTAAACTCTACTACCCCGCTCTTGTTGCTAATAAGGTTCCCTTACAGTAGCATGTAAATCAGAGGCCTGCCGTCAACGTCTACATGAAGATGGTGGACGACGTCGGAGCACCTTGCTCCGGCACCTCCCAAGAGGCATGCCGTTGATGTCTATGCGGATATGGTGGACAACGCCGGAGCATCCAGCTCTGGCACCTCCCAAAGGGCATGCCGTCGACGTCTACACGGAGATGGTGGACAACGCCGAAGCACCCAGCTCCGGCACCGCCCAAGGGGCCTGGTGTCGACGTGTCAGAACATCAACGTCAGCACCAAGCACGGATAAATGAGTAAACTCTAATATCCCGCTCTTGTTGCTAATAAGCTTCCCTTGAGATAGCCTGTAAACCAGGAGCCTGACGTTGACGTCTACACGGAGATGGTGGACGACGCCACAACACCCACCTCCAACACCTCCCAAGGGGCCTACCGTCGACGTCTACATGGAGATGGTGGGCGACGTCGGAGCATCCAGCTCAGGCACCTCCCAAGGGGCCTGCCGTTGACGTCTACATAGAGATGGTGGACGACGTGGAGCACCCTGCTCCGGCACCTCCCAAGGGGCCTGCCATCGACGTCTACACGGAGATGGTGGACGACGCCGAAGCATCCTGCTCCGGCACCTCCTAAGGGGTCTGCCGTCGACGTGCCGGAACGTCAACGACAGCACCAAGCGCGGATAAATGAGTAAACTCTACCACCCCGCTCTTGTTGCTAATAAGGTTCCCTTGCGATAGCTTGTAAACCAGGGGCCTGCCATCGACTTCTACACGAAGATGGTGGACGAAGTCAGAGCATCCAACTCCGGCACCTCCCAAGGGGCCTTAAAAGTGCATATAGGATCCTCGTGGGTTTTGGATGATTGATGACAACAATTAAGTAACTAATGAGCTCAGTGATGTTAAGCACAAGTGTGGATTCAAGCGGAAACACAAACCCTCAAAAAGGAAAAGGATGAAAACGGTGATATCGACTCGAAAAGAAGAAACTAGGGTTTCTAGCGTATCGACTGTAGACTAGCCAAATATGTGTGAGGATGTGTGTGTAAAGTGCATTGATATCAAGGTGGGAGCTCAAAGCGGTTTAGAGATCAAACCTATTGAGAGAAGAGAGATGGAAGTAGTCTGGCAGGAGTGGCCGGACTAGTCCGTGCAGGTGGCCGGACTAGTCCGCTCCTGGCTGGCCAAGTCCGTTTTTAGCCGAAACAGAAGGGTCTGACTGAGTTTGAACTAGTACGTAGTGAGAAAGACTAGTCCGGGTAGTTGTGGAGTGGGTTTTGGGGACTAAGTCCCAAAACCACGGACTTGTCTATTTTACTCCAGACCAAGAGGTCCTGACTGAGATTGGACTAGTCCGCCCTTATGGCCGGACTAGTCCAGGTTTGGAGAGAAGTGAAGTTTCAAGACTAAGTTTGGGTAGGCCGGACTAGTCCGCCCTGGGGGCCGGACTAGTCTGTGGTCTCCACACTAGTCCGTTTTCACACGTTCTGTGTGAGATTGGACTAGTTCGATTGTGACCGGACTAGTCCGTTTTGAAGTGACCGTTTGAATTTGAAGTTTGACGGGTAGCGTGATGATTGCCGCGCAGTGCGACAGTTGTCAGGGACGTCAGTGGTCCCAAAGGCCGGACTAGTCCGGGCCGTAGGCCGAACTAGTTCGCCCATCTGTTGAAGTCAGCAGTATGGCCTGGAAACCTCTATAAATAGAGGATCTCTGGGTTCATTTGAACCAACCCTGAAATTCCTTGAAAAAGTTGAAACCCTAGCACCGCCACAGCAAACCTTGAGCCTCCAAAAGCCTCCATCTTGCCTACCTTTCATCTAAAACTAATTCTTGTGTGGATTAGGGTTTGATGAGGTGAAGAAGAGGAAGAACACCGCTCTAGGCTCTCGGTTTGATCTCTTGCACTTGTGATTCTTTGTAATTTGTGGCTTGAGTTGATCTTTGTGATTTGTTATTGTATTTGTGGTGAGAGCCTCAGATTGTTAGAAGCCCCAACGAATCTTGTATTCACCCCTTTGTGATAGTGGAGAACCAAGTTAGGCCCATGTGGTGAACTTGGTGAGGGAAGGGTTGTTGAACCCGGTCCTTCGTGGACTCCTCAACGGGGACGTAGATTCCTTCGTGGGATCGAACCTCGGGATAAAATCCTTGTGTCCCTTGTGTACTTTGCTTTCACTTATCGCACATTGCTTCTAGGGTTAGCTTTACCGTATTTGTTCATCACTCTTGTTTCATTATGATCCTTAGTCTCATACTTGTTTCATAACTTGTTAAGGTTCACTAAGTTCTTCCAACATACCTTTCATTACAAGAATCGAACTAAAACTTGTTAGAAACACTTTTTAGGCTTTCCCTGTAGGAGGATCGGACTAGTCCACCCTTGGACTGAACTAGTCCGCCCCCTGAGGACTAATCTTGTTTTATTAAGTCATTTCAGGTCGATTAGCCTATTCACCCCCCTCTAGGCAACTTTCAATTGGTATCAGAGCAGGACTCTCCCAAAGAGTCTAACAACTCAGAGAGAAGATGGCCGGAGTGGGGTATGACGAGGTCTCGACAAATGAGATCTAGGCAACCCAAGAGGAGGTGCCTGTCTACCAAGACAAGTCGGCGGATGACGAAGAGACTCGCCAGCTCAAGGCGAAACTTCGCGAGAAGTTGAAGATTCCAAAGGTTGACTCCTTGACCTCTACATTGGGTGGAACGATCAACTACAACCAACAAGGCTACAACTATGAACGTCTTGTCTCCAACAACCACTAACTCTCTATCCCATTGGGGAAACCTCCCCAATTCGATGGAAACGACTACAGGATGTGGAATCACAACATGAAGATCCATCTCGTGTCACTCAATCCCTCTTTGTGGCAAATTGTGTTGACCGGGGCGCACATCCCGAAGAATGAAGAAGACATCACTTCGAAGCAAGCCCAAGCGGCCGGAGTGATCATCTCATCTCTCTTGAGAGATGAATTCAACCGAGTAGATGGACTTGAGGTGACAAAATATATTTGGGACACCCTCAAGACGGCTCAAGGCAACCGAGTCGTGAAAGAAGCAAAGATTGAGCTCATTGAAGGAGAGCTCGGGAGGTTTGCCATAATGGATGGTGAATCTCCCCAAGATATGTACAACTGCCTAAAGCTACTCATCAACAAGAGTAGATCTTATGGTTGCACAAATTGGACGGACCACGAGGTGGTGAAGAGGATGATTCGGGCATTCATGCCTAGAAACGTCTATCTTTGCTCCATGATACGATAAAGCCTGGGGTTTGCCAAAATGACCTCGGAGGAGGTCCTAGGAAGGATCATCAACCACGAGATCATGGAGAAGGAGGCGCTCTTCTACAACGACCTCCAAAGGTTCACCGCTTCGAAGATGAAGGATGTTGCACTCAAAGCGACATCCTCCTCAAAAGAGCAAAACAAAGATGATGAGAAGAGCCTTGACACTGATGAGGAAGAGGCCCTCTTCATCAACAACTTCAAGAGAATGATGAGAAGAAGAAAAGGAGGATACAAGCATGAGAGCAAGGGCAAAGAAAAGGCAAGGCCCAAAACCAAGAGGGCTTGCTACAATTGTGGTGAGTATGGGCACTTCATTTTAGATTGCCCACATGAAGAGGGCAAGAAGAGGAAGGAGGGCAAGCCGCAAGAGAAGAAGTTCTATAAGAAGAAGAGGCCCTACGGTCATTCTCACTTAGGCAAGGAATGGGACTCTAATGATGAGTCCTCCTCATCCGAAGATGAGGAGAAGATGGCAACCATAACCATCGGGAGGAGCTCCAAAGGAAGCAAGCTTTTACCCAACCTCTACGACCACAAGCAAACTTGCCTCATGGCAAAACAAGGAAGGAGAAAGGTTACTTCTAACTCATCCTCTTCCATATCCTCCCATGATGATTTTGATAGTGCTAGTGAGAACGAACACATGCTCAAAGACATAAATAAGAGCACTTTGCGTCAGATGAAATTACTCTCGGATGAAATATTTGAGAAGGAGGAGCTCATAGATAGGCAAAATGACATGCTTATACATGAAAAGGAGAGATGTAAAGAGCTCATTGAGCTCCTTGAGCTTGAGAGATAGAAGAGCAAGGCATTAGAGCATGAACTTGCTCTAAGCAAGAAAACATGCTCAAGTCTTGAGGAGACAACCATTGAGCTCAAGGACGAACTTGGCAACTTGCCAAAAGTTAACAAGATCCTTGAGACTCAAGTTGAGTCCCTCAAGACCAATGTAGCCTCTTCCTCCAAAAGCTCATCCTCCTCAAAGGTTGCATCCGAAGCAATCTCTACTTGCAAATGCTCTAACTTGATCCTTAAATTAAAGGATGAGCTTAAGTTGACTCAAGGCAAACAAGCACCTAAGGGTGGCATCTTTGACAAGGAGAAGGCGGTGTATGCACTTCAACACAAGACCTCCCAATGTCAAGGATGATCTCGGTTATACTAGAGGTGGAAAGCAAAATGCTAAAACCTTCAAGTATGGCAAAGACTTGATTGTATTTGTCAAAGGAAGCTCATCCCCAATTAAAATTGGGACAAACATGCCTAAATCTGAATCGCCTCCTCTCTTTCATGATTTTGATGCATCTTATGTTTTAATGAGGAACAAGTATGGCAAATTTTATGCTAGATATGTTGGGCCACTCCGCAAGAGCCCCAAGCCTTGTGTGTGGGTGCCCAAGTGTCTCACTACTAACGTCAAAGGACCCAACTCCGCTTGGGTACCTAAAAGGAAGACATAATCTTGTTTTGTAGGCATACTCTTCCGGTGGATCCAAATGGGTGCTCGATAGTGGATGCACCAACCACATGACTGGAGAGAGGAGAATGTTCGTGGAGTATGAGCAACATGATGATCTAAATGAAGGGATCCTCTTTGGGGACAATAGCCGAGGGAAAATCGTTAGCTCTGGTAAAATTGTAATTTCTCCCCAACATACTCTTTATCACGTTTTGCATATTGATTATCTAGACTATAACCTTTTGTCCATATCACAACTATGTGACAAGGGTTATAATTGTGTTTTTACTAATGAGGGTGTGAGCGTCCTTAGAAGAAGTGATAACTCAATCGCTTTTAAGGGTGTCCTCAAGGGAAAGCTTTATCTTATGGATTTTGCCTCGGATAAAGCTCAACTTGACACATGCTTAATGGCAAAAACCAGCATGGGATTGCTTTGGCATAGAAGGCTAGCCCATGTTGGGATGAGAAACTTACAAAAGCTTCTTAAGGGCGAGCACATCCATGGTTTGAAGAATGTTGTCTTTGAAAAGGATAGGCCATGTAGTGCTTGCCAAGTCGGGAAGCAAGTGGGAGCTCAACACCCCTCCAAGAACATCATGACGATGACAAGACCTTTGGAACTACTACACATGGACCTTTTTGGGCCAATAACCTACATTAGCATTGGCCGTAACAAATATGGTCTTGTTATTGTTGATGATTTATCTCGTTTCACTTGGGTACTTTTCTTGCATGATAAGGGTGAAACTCACGGTGTCCTCAAGAGTTTCTTGAGGAGAGCTCAAAATGAGTTCGCCTCAAGAATCAAAGCTATAAGAAGCGACAACGGCACTGAGTTCAAGAATACTCAAGTGGAAGAATTCTTGGATGAGGAGGGCATCAAGCATGAATTCTCAGCCCCATACTCCCCTCAACAAAATAGGGTGGCGGAACGGAAGAATAGGACACTCATTGAGATGTCAAGGACGATGATTGATGAGTACAAGACATCGGACCGATTTTGGGCGGAGGCGGTTAACACCGCTTGCCACGCCGTCAACCGAGTGTACCTCCACCGCCTCCTCAAGAAGACCCCCTACGAGCTTCTAGTTGGTAAGAAACCCGATGTCTCTTACTTTCGCGTTTTTGGGAGCAAGTGCTATATTCTCAAAAAGAAGCCTAGGACTTTGAAGTTTGCTTCAAAGTCCGATGAAGGGTTATTGCTTGGTTATGATTCAAACACCCACGCCTACCGTGTCTTCAACAAATCCTCCGGGATTGTTGAAATAGCACGCGACATGGTGTTTGATGAAACTAATGGCTCCGAAGTGGAGCAAGTTGATCAAAGTGAGCTAGATCAAGAAGACTCTCCACAAGAAGCGCTTAGGAGGATGCCACTTGGAGATGTTCGACCACAAGAACAACCTCAAAGCTCAAGTGACCAACAACAAGATGATGCAAGTCATCCCCCAAGCGATCAAGTTGAAGATGGACAAGTGGCACCTCAACATGATCAAGAAGACAAAAGTCAAGAGGGAAGCATACATCAAGGGGGAGACCAAGAAGAAGAAGAGGATGATGATGACTCAAGAGTTCAACCTCCACATCCTCGTGTGCATCAAAGTATTCAACGGGATCACCCCGTTGACAACATTCTAGGAGACATTACAAAAGGGGTAATCACTCGCTCTCGTGTTGCTAACTTTTGTGAACATTACTCCTTTGTATCGTCTTTGGAGCCCAATAAGGTTGAAGACGCATTGAGCGACCCGGATTGGGTGGTGGCCATGCAAGAAGAGCTCAACAACTTTGAGATGAACAAAGTTTGGGAGCTTGTCAAGCGTCCACAAGCAAATGTTATAGGCACCAAGTGGGTATTCCGCAACAAGCAATATGAGCAGGGCGTGGTGACAAGGAACAAGGCACGACTTGTGGCCAAGGGGTACTCACAAGTCGAAGGTTTGGATTTTGATGAAACCTTTGCTCCCGTAGCTAGGCTAGAGTCAATTCGTATATTAATTGCCTTTGCTACTCACCATGATTTTAAGCTTTACCAAATGGACGTCAAGAGTGCGTTCCTAAATGGTCCAATCAAGGAGGAAGTCTATGTAGAGCAACCACCGGGCTTTGAAGACCAAGACTTCCCAAATCGTGTCTTCAAATTGTGTAAGGCTCTCTATGGCATCAAACAAGCTCCTAGAGCTTGGTATGAGTGCCTTAGAGAATTTTTAATTCAAAATGGTTTTAAGATAGGAAAAGCTGATTACACTCTCTTTACAAAGCACTTTAATGATGATCTCTTTGTGTGCCAAATATATGTCGATGACATCATATTTGGTTCTACTAACAAAGTGTTTTGTGATGAGTTTTCTAAGATAATGGCAGAGAGATTTGAGATGTCTATGATGGTGGAGTTGAAGTTCTTTTTAGGTTTTCAAGTTAAGCAACTCAAAGAGGGCACATTCATAAGTCAAACAAAGTACACTAAAGACATATTAAAGAAGTTTGACATGGACAAGGCCAAACCCATCAAGACTCTAATAGCAACAAATGGACACTTAGACCTTAACGAAGATGGTCCAAGTGTGGACCAAAAGGTATATCGTTCCATGATTGGTTCTTTGTTATATCTTTGTGCATCTAGACCGGATATTATGCTAAGTGTGTGTATGTGTGCACGTTTTCAAGCTGCACATAAGGTGTGTCATATGACCGCCGTGAAGAGAATTCTTAGATATTTAGTTCACACACCTAGCCTAGGACTTTGGTACCTCAAAGGATCCAAGTTTAACCTTATTGGCTATACCGATGCGGATTATGCGGGGTGTAAAGTTGATAGAAAGAGCACATTCGGGACATGCCAATTCTTGGGTAGATCCTTAGTGTCTTGGTCCTCTAAGAAACAAAACTCCATTGCTCTTTCCACAGCCGAAGCGAAGTATGTAGCAGCAGGAAGTTGTTGTGCACAACTTCTTTGGATGCGACAAACTCTAAGGGATTATGGTATAAACTTGCGCCGTATTCATCTCCTATGTGACAATGAGAGCGCCATCAAAATAGCCCATAATCCAATTGAGCATTCGAGGATAAAGCACATAGATATTAGACATCACTTCTTGAGAGATCATTCCTTGAAAGGGGATATAGCGATTTCCCATGTGAGAACCGAGAACCAACTAGCCGATATATTCACCAAGCCTCTAGATGAGAAGCGCTTTTGTGAGCTTAGGAGTGAGTCAATATCTTAGATTCTCGAAATGTGGCTTGAAACATGCATATCTGAATGTTTACTTCACATCTTATTCAAAAGAACGCATGTGTTTGAGAAATTCATCTCTATCTAAATTTTCTCCAAAATATTTGAGAAACTATCAACTTTGTGAGTTATGGTCATAGTTTGATTGTTGATTGCTTACAGACCATATTCATAAGGTTTTAGTGTGGCATTATGTCCAAAAGGATCATCTATAGTGGCTAAAACTCAAATATATATGTTTTCAGCCTCTCAGGACCGGACTAGTCCGCCCTATGGCCGGACAAGTCCGGATCCAGACTGGTTCGGGTCTGGTCCGCAGACCGGACTAGTCCGGCCCTGTCATCGGACTAGCCCGGCCCCTGGGGACTTAAACCCCCAGGAGGCGGCCTGACCCCTCCTCTCCCGCTCATTTGCTTTTCTCTCTCCCACGCGCACATAACCTCCCCTCTCGAGCGATTTTCTATTCCATCCACCAAAAACTGTTTCCAATCCACGCATTGGAAGCCCCGGAGGTGTGGGAGACATTTCCCTACCTTTCCCGACGCGATCCATCCCCGACCCCGTCGTTTTCTCAAGATTTGAAGAGGTACTCCTCACTTTTCAAAAACTTGCCTCATTCTTAATCTATAAAGTTTTTGATAGGTCCCTCTTCATTAAAGTTGTTCCTAGCATCCTTGTGATCATAGCCTAGGAGTATTGCGACTTGGTTCAACGATTTTTCGAAAAAACGTTAGAGTTAGGGTTCAACCTGTGTAAATCGGAAGAGTCCGCCCCTGGGGCGGACAAGTCCAGTGTACACAGGACAAAACCCTAGCTTTGGCTGTTTCTCGTGATTTCTTTCGCAATATTCCACCTTCTTGACCTTCTATTCCTTGTTTTCCTCCAGTTTCATCAGCGATGGCAGCTACTCGCCGTTCCGTTTCTCCACCCACTGATCCCGAGTGGGAGGCGGAGCAGCTTCGCCTTGGCGAGGAACGGGCAAAGGTTGAGGTTGAGGCTGCCAAGAAGCTTCTCGAGCAGCAAGAGCGAGCAAAGGCAGCCAAGAAACAACAAGCTAGGGCCACAGCTACGGCCTACAATGAAGATGAAGCAATGGCCCGTGCCATTGAGGAGTCCCGCAAGGAACTCCGCAAGAAGAAGCGAGAGGAGCGCGAAGCTCACAATTCTCAGGCTACAGCAGCACAAGTCTCCAAAAGGAAGAGACTTGTGACCATGGGAGAAAAGGCAAGGGCAAGGAGCAAGCCCAAGAAGAAGTTGTCGATCGCCGGATCGAGAGAGATCCAAAGAAGGGCAAGGCTCCGGCTCAAGTAGAGCCCAATAAAAGGAAGCCCACTGTGAAGATACCGACGAAGAGGGCCGCAGGCCCTGTGATCAAGGAGAAGGGTTAGGCCAAACCCATTGGCCCCTTGGAGGTGCACACTCCTGAGAGAAATCCCAACAGGCAGCGTGAAATAGCCGCCAATGTCTTCCATGGGAAAGGAGCCGAGAAGGAGAGAATATTGTGGACGGACAAGGTCTACAAGTATGAAAGGAGCACCAACGACCCTAGGTTTTGGTGCGACTTTCACTGTGACTATTACCGTCTAGTCTACCAGAACATGAAGAAGTCAGTGATCGAAGCACAATGGGTAGACTGGAAGTACATGGCCCAAAAGCAACATTCTGCTTTTGATGCGGTCATTGAAGCCGCTGAGCGCCATGAGCTCAAAGGCATCATGGGCTTCAAATATGAATGGAATGTTGAAGTCATCCTGTAATTCTACTCCGCCATCTACTTCACCACTTCAGGTGATAGACGGATCATTTGGATGACGCATGGCGAGCAGCTCTCATTTACTTTTGAGGAGTTTGCCAAGATTCTCGGACTTGAGGCCCATTTGGACCATGAGATAATTATCTCTAACCTCAAGGCCGTAGACAGAGACGAGCTGGCCTACATGTATCCCAGTCATGTTCAGTATGGTGCCGGTCATGCTCGCAATATCAAGCCATTCTATAGCATTCTGAACAGGATCCTGAGGAGGACCATTGCACCCAAGGATGGTGATGCACGGGTGATCCAAGGCAATCTGAGGCACCTGCTACTTCTTATTGATGGGGAGGGGAAGTTCAACCTCGTCGATTACATCTTCGACGACATTTTCAACATCTTGCATACCCCCCAATCGTGCTTGCGGGTATGCCCCCTACATCATGTATCTCATCGAGAAGGTGTCGGGCTTGACCTTCGTCAAGGATGTGACTCATCGCTCGCTCCATCCTCACACACCTCCTTCAGTGCCGCCTCCTCCATGTCGAAAGAATGCGGAGCCTCCCTCTCACTCGGCGATGCCAGCACCTCACCCCGTGGCACCTCCCTCTCCGCCTCCACCTCAGTCGATGAGCGCCTTCTTCAAATGCTTCAAAGCTATCATCACCTCCTGCCGGAAGCAAGAGATCCGAAACCAACGGGCACACAAGCGCCAAGAGAAGTACCTCAGGGCGGTGTGTGACAGCTAGAGGTCCCCATGTCCTCTCCGGAGGTGAGCGACGGGGAGATCACTCCATTCCCCTACTTCACCGCCGACGAGCTTGCCCAACTCCAAGAGGATGGGAGCTCTTCCCGGGCGGCTCCCTCAGCATGGGTCTCCGACGATGACGAGGACCCGGAGGCCACGGAGAGCGACTTCGATGATGAGGCAGACGATAGTGAGGATGGCGACGAGTAGTGGATAGGGCTCGTTGTTCCCTTCTTCTTTTTCTTTTTGGTGTCTTGATGCCAAAGGGGGAGAGTTAGATGGGGGAGAGTTAGAAAGGATGGGGAGAGTAATTAGATGTAGGGAGAGTAGCTCTTATTTTGGATCCTTGGACATGTTACACTTCTCATTATAATATTTATGTCATGTCGAATGTTTAAATTTGTGCAAGATTATGTTTTGAATGTTTAATATGAATATGATGCTTTGAATGTCTATCTTTTAATCATATTCATATTTATTATATCTTGTCACAAATTGTTGAGCACAACACGTAGGCACCCCACCATGACGTGTGTGTGTATGAATGACTTCCTCAATCTCTCTTTTATGATGCATTCATTGAGGGGGAGTCACTCATACATTTGCACGTTATGAAAACCAAAAATTTATACTCTTATATGTGAAGACTTAATGTGTTGTCATCAATCACCAAAAAGGGGGAGATTGAAAGTGCATCTAGGATCTCCGTGGGTTTTGGATGATTGATGACGACAATTAAGTAACTAATGATCTCAGTGATCTTAAGCATAGGTGTGGATTCAAGCGGAAACACAAACCCTCAAAAAGGAAAAGGATGAAAATGGTGACATCGACTTGAAAAGAAAAAACTAGGGTTTATAGCGTATCGAGTGTAGACTAGCCAAATATGTGTGAGGATGTGTGTGTAAAGTGCATTGAGATCAAGGTGGGAGCTCAAAGCGGTTTGGAGATCAAACCTATTGAGAGAAGAGAGTTGGAAGTAGTCTGGCAGGAGTGGCCAGACTAGTTCGTGCAGGTGGCCGGACTAGTCCGCCCTTGGCTGGCCAAGTCCGTTTTCAGCTGGACCACAAAGGGTCTGAAGGAGTTAGGACTAGTCCGTAGTGAGACGGACTAGTCCGGGTAGTTGTGGAGTGGGTTTTTGGGACTAAGTCCCAAAACCACGGACTTTTCCGTTTTAGTCCGGACCAAGAGGTCCTGACTGAGATCGGACTAGTCCGCCCTTGTGGCCGAACTACTCCGGGTTTGGAGGGAAGTGGAGTTTCAGCGACTAAGTATGGGTAGGCCAGACTAGTCCACCCTGGGGACCGACTAGTCCGTGGTCTCCAGACTAGTCCGTTTTCACACGGAACAAAAGGTTCTGTGTGAGATCGGACTAGTCCAGTTGTGACTGGACTAGTCCACTTTGAAGTGACCGTTTGAATTTGAAGTTTGGCGGGTAGCGTGATGATTGCCGCGCAGTGCAACAGTTGTGAGGGACGTCAGTGGTCCCAAAAGACAAACTATTCCGGGCCGTAGGCCGGACTAGTCTGCCCATCTGCTGAAGTCAGCAGTATGGGCTGGAAACCTCTATAAATAGAGGACCCCTGGGTTCATTTGAACCAACCCTGAAATTCCTTGAAAAACTTGAAACTCTAGCGCCGCCACAGCAAACCTTGAGCCTCCGGAAGCCTCCATCTTGCCTACCTTCCCTCTAAAACTAATTCTTGTGTGGATTAGGGTTTGGTGAGGTGAAGAAGAGGAAGAACACCGCTCTAGGCTCTCGGTTTGATCTCTTGCACTTGTGACTCTTTGTGATTTGTGGCTTGAGTTGATCTTTGTGATTTTGTGATTGTATTTGTGGTGGGAGCCTCATATTGTGAGAAGCCCCAATGAATCTTGTATTCACCCCTTTGTGATAGTGGAGAACCAAGTTAGGCCTGTGTGGTAAACTTGGTGAGAAAAGGGTTGTTGAACCCGGTCCTTCGTGGACTCGTTAACGGGACGTAGATTCCTTCGTGGGATCGAACCTCGGGATAAAATCCTTGTGTCCCTTGTGTACTTTGCTTTCACTTACTGCACATTGCTTCTAGGGTTAGCTTTACCGTATTTGTTCATCACTCTTGTTTCATTGTGGTCCTTAGTCTCATACTTGTTCCATAACTTGTTAAGGTTCACTAAGTTCTTCCAACATACCTTGCATTACAAGAATAACACTAAAACTTGTTAGAAACACTTTTTAGGCTTTCCCTGCAGGAGGACCGAACTAGTCTGCCCCCTAAGGACTAATCTCGTTTTATTAAGTCATTTCAGGTCGATTAGCCTATTCACCCTCCCCTCTAGGCAACTTTCATGCCTGCCGTTGACGTCCACACGGAGATGGTGGACGACGCCGGAGCACCCAGCTCCAGCACCTCCCAAGGGGCCTGCTGTTGACGTCTACACGGAGATGGTGGACGACACTGGAGCATCCAGCTCCGGCACCTCCTAAGGGGCCTGTCATTGACGTCTACACGGAGATGGTGGACGACGCTGGAGGATCCAGCTCCGACACCTCCCAAGGGGCCCGCCGTCGATGTGCTGGAACGTCAATGACAACATCAAGCGCAGATAAATGAGTAAACTCTACTGTCCCGCTCTTGTTGCTAATAAGGTTCCCTTGCAATAGCTTATAAACAGGGTCCTGCCATCGACGTCTACACGAAGATGGTGGATGACGTCGAAGCATCCAGCTCTGGCACCTTCCAAGGGGCCTGACGTCGACGTGCCAGAACGTCAACGACGGCACCAAGCGCGAATAAATGAGTAAACTCTATTACTCCACTCTTGTTGCTAATAAGGTTCCCTTGCGATAGGCTGTAAACCAGGGGCCTGCCGTCGACGTCTACACGGAGATGGTGGATGACGCCGGAGCACCCAACTCCGGCACCTCCCAAGAGGCCTGCCGTCGACGTCTACACGGAGATGGTGGACGACGCCGAAGCATCCAGCTCTGACACCTTCCGAAAGGCCTGCCGTCGACGTCTACACGGAGATGGTGGACGACGTCGGAGCACCCAACTCCGACACCTCTCAAGGGGCCTGCCGTTGACGTCTACACGGAGATGGTGGACGACGCTGGAGCATTCAGCTCCGGCACCTCCCAAGGGGTCTGCCGTTGACACCTACACGGAGATGGTGGACGACGCCGAGGCATCCAGCTCCAACACCCCCCAGGGGCCCGCCATCGATGTCTACATGGAGATGGTGGATGACGCCGGAGCATCCAGCTCTGGCACATCCCAAGGGGCCTTCTGTCGACGTCTACATGAAAATGGTGAATGACGCCGCAACATCCAGCTCTGGCACCTCCCAAGGGGCTTGCCGTCGACGTCTACATGGAGATGGTGGATGACGCCGGAGCACCCAACTTCGGCAGATGGTGGCGCTACAACACTCCAAACTTCCCCACTGAATGTGGCCTAGAGGGGGGGGGGTGAATAGGCCTTTTGAATTTCCTGCACACTTAATAGAGTCATCAAAAACTTGATTGACCGGACTAGTCCGGTTGTGTGGGCGGACTAGTCCGGTGTGCTGATAAATGTGAATTGATTAAGTATTGTTTGGGAAATTAGATTCTTTTAGCAGCAGAAATGAGAACAACAGATTCTTTGATTTAGGATTATTGTATGAATGCACGTGGAATCTTATAAGCAACTTAATTGATGTCTAGTAATCAAGGGATATAGTGAACAAAAAGTAAAGTAAATGAGGCACAAGAGACAAGCGAATTTTTATCGAGGTTCGATCTCACCATGAGATCTATGTCCTCATTGAGGAAATTCACACAGAGCCGGGTCTCAAACCCTTTCCCTCTTCAAGTCACCACACATGCTGACTTGATTCCACTATCACGGGTAATCACCGAGTTTGTGGGGCAACCTCACACGTTGAGGGCTCCCACGAGAATTACAATGAAAGGAGTGATCAAATACACTTGAAAGTATTACAATGCAGAGTATGAGTGTAGAAAGATCAAACCCCAAGAGCTTGCAACGAAGGAACGACGATCTCCCAATCCCGAATCCAAGTGTTCAAATGATTTGACTCTTTTTGCACCTTAGATGTGTGGGGAGATGTGTTTTGGGCTCTTGGGACAAAGTGGCGGCACTAGGGTTTGTGTTTTCAGTAGTATTCGACATGTGTATTCTGTTGAAGGCCGTGGATTCTCTATTTATAGGGTTTCCAAAAAGTTACCCTTGAAAAACCCTAATACCGGACTAGTCTGGTGCAAGTCTAAACTTGTCCGGTCACAGTGTAACTCAAAGTCCAGAGAGTCTGGCGGACTAGTCTGGTTGGAAACGGACTAGTCCGGCCTTTTGTGAAAACCGACTCCAGTAAGTTCGGCGGACTAGTCCGGTGGACACATGGACTAGTACGGTCTCCAGAGATGGGAGACTCCAGAAAGTCTAACGGACTAGTCCGGTCCAAGATCGGACTAGTCCGGTGTTGTGTGAAGGTGAACTTCAGAAAGTTTGGCGGACTAGTTCGGTGGACAGACGGACTAGTCCGGTATCCAGAGATGGGAGACTCCAGAAAGTCTGGCGGACTAGTCCGGTCCATGATCGGACTAGTCCGGTGCTCTGTGAAAGTTAGGTTAATTTTAAAAACCTTTACCCTTGCGCAAAGTCATGAGATCTTGGAGTGTGTCTTTCATACACTCCCTATACATTTAAAATCTAATTTGTTCTTCCAAGTTCCATCAAAGCATCCCTCTTTGGACACCACTCCATTTTTCACCTTTTTGTGTGCACCAAGTTGTTTCACTTTGTTTGTCCTGCACTCATCTCAATAGATTCATTAGGATCTCATATGTTTGTCATCAATTAGCCAAAACCCACAAGGGATATCCTAGATGCACTTACAATCTCCCCCTTTTTGGTGATTGATGACAACCATTTGAGATATCACAAATGAGAGTAAAATTCTGATATTCATAAGGTGTGCACATATGAAAATAACGATAAATCCACAAAAAGCTTCTCACATATGCACACACCTTATGGTGGGGTGACTAATAGGTGTGTGATCAACAAAGTGTGATGAAATAAAGATAAACAATAATGAGCATAGAAATAAGCATTAGAGCAACAATAAGCATCACACATAGGAAAAGAAATAGTGCATTACAAAGTTTTAAAAATAGGTACATGTCCTCGATCACAAAAGCATAAGAACTACTACTAGAGATAGTCTCAAACTAGTCCCAATCTCTCCCCCTTTGGCATCAAGGCACCAAAAAGGGAAAATCGAGGGGAATCACTCATCGCCGCTCCCTTCTTCAGTTTCGGTCCGATCTTCATCTTCATCACCATCATCATTCACCGGAGCAGGATCTTCCTCTGAGTCCTCGTAGGTGGGCGGTGATCCAAGCGGCTCAATCTCAAGCTTGTCACAGATAGCTTTGATGTTGGCATTTACATATCGTTGATGTTTCTTCTACCTGACTTCGATATTGCGGCAGTGGGCAAAGATGGAGGAGAGCATTTTGAGGACACCACCAGAGGGTTCATGGACAGGTGCAGAGCCAGGAGGAGCAGCTGCAGATCTCGTGGCATTCACATCCTGAGATTATTTAGACCTCCTCTCAGCTTCGGGGAAGGAAGGGGCAGTTGGTGCTGAGGAAGGGTGTACTCGGTGGGCTTTTGTGGCTTCAACCCCGTATGAGAGACATCCTTGACAAACTCAAGTCCCGCCACTTTCTCAATCATGAACATGATGTACAGAGCATACCCGCAAGACCTATTTGGGGTGATTGAGATGTTCACAATGTCGTTGTAGATGTACTCAAACACATTGAACGACCTCCTTCCACTAATGACCTTCATTAGGGTACTCAAGGTTCCTTGGATAGTCCCCGCATCTCCATCTTTTGGGGCTATTGTCTTCCTCAAGATTCTGTTGAGGACCACAAAGAAGGGCTTTAGATATTTGATGTTGGGAGGAATATAGGGCATCCTTGTGTCATAGAGGAACTTAAGCTCATCCTTCTCCAAGGGTTACAGATTGTAGATGACTAGATCATGATTCAGAGTGTGTTCAAGGTGAAGAATTCTTGCAAATTCATCATAAGTGACACTATACTTGGAACCATGAGTCATCCAAGTAAGATTGTCTCCATTACCACGAGCAAAGTAGAGGGTAGAGTAAAACTGTGTGATGATCTCATTGTTCTAGTCATTCTCAAAGGAAAACAGTTCCTTAAGACCGTGCCTCTCCAGAGCCTCAACCACCTCACAAAAAGCAGGATACTTCTTCGACTGCAGGTATCCAATATTCACCCATTGACATTCCACAACGGGATTCTTCATCTTCATGTACACGTGCTCGTAGTAGTCGGCATGGAAGTTGCTCCAGAATCTTGGGTCAGAGCATTGCCTAGGTTGATTATACACATTAATCTTCCTGAAGCTATCGGCTAGCTTACCCCCTTTTCCGGTGAAATCCTCACTAGAAGGTTGCCTGTTGCGGTGATTGGGGTTTTTCATCTTCAAAGGTCCAATGGGACCACTAGCAAGCCCCTTCCCTTTATTGAGAACCCTTCTTGGCCCTGATGGGCTCTCAGCAGCTTTTCCTTGGGCCTTTTTGACAACAACCTTCCTCTTCTTAGGCAGATTGTCGTCGGAGGGTGGAGAGTGGACATTGACATCATGTCTTTTCTTCATGTATCTCTCCTTGGCTCTCCTCGCTCTTTCACGTTGAACTTCTTCATCAACGTGGAAAGAGCTGTCATCTGAGCCGGAAGACATTGTTCCTGATAAGGGGTTCATGGATTAGATAAGAATGAACCAAGGATTGAAGTCAAATTAGGGATTCAGATGTCAGAGACCGGACTTGTCCGGTGTACCAGACTTGTCCGTATCTGAGCGCCGAACTAGTCTGGCCTGGCATAAGAACCCTAATGATTTCCTTGAATTCCAAAACTTCTATCTAAAGATACAAAAGGACAGGAAGGTGGTAGGAATACATCAATGAAGCCAATGTACAACCTTGGAATCAAAGGAAACGAGCTAGAACAAGAAAAGTTGAGATTTTGGTTTTAGGGTGAAATTTACCGAGATTTGAAGATTCGCGTTGAGGAAGAAAGAATCTGTCCGGATGAGTCCGGAGGGGAGGATCAACTCGTCGAGGAGAGAATTTCCCATGAAGAAAACTTGGTTTTTGAGGGCTCAACTCGAAGGTCTCTTCGGGGGCTAGGGTTTAGGAGGGAAGAGGAGAGGTGAGGGAGACCAAGTGGAGGGGGGTTTAAAATTTTGATTTGGGCCGACCAGCCGCTTATATACGCGGCCGACCGGACTAGTCCGGTCAAGGAGGCGAACTAGTCCGGTGCCCCTGGAAAACCTAAGTATTTTGACCGTCCGGACTAGTCCGGAAGAAAATCGGACAAGTCCGGATTCAACAGAATGAAGCATAGAGAGATGATTAATAGTGATCCAAGGACAATAGTTTTGCAAATAATCTTGGTAATTATGACCAGTAGGCAATAAACAATAAAAGTGGTCATAAACTGCAAGATTTCTTCATTGAAATAGTTTTCTTAGAAGAAAAAGAGGTGAGGAGCAGTTTTAACAATAAAATGTAACATTTGAAGTTTCAACCAGATATGCAACGTTTCAAGCCACATTTCGAGAGTCAAGAATATTAAGTTCATTCCTAAGCTCACAAAACCTTTTCTCATCTAATGGTTTGGTGAAAATATCCGCAAGTTGTTTTTCAGTCCTAACATGTGAAATAGCAATGTCACCTTTTAACGAATGATCTCTAAGAAAGTGATGACAGATATCTATGTGCTTAGTTCTTGAGTGCTCTACAGGGTTGTGTGCAATTTTTATAGCACTTTCATTATCACATAAAAGTGGGATATGGCTAAGATTGTAGTCGTAGTCCCTAAGAGTCTATCGCATCCAAAGTAGTTGTGCGCAACAACTACCGGCTGCAACATACTCTGCTTCCGCTGTGGAAAGAGCAATGGAGTTTTGCTTTTTAGATGACCAAGAAACTAGGGATCTACCAAGAAATTGACAAGTCTGTGACATGCTATTTCTATCGACTTTGCATCATGCATAGTCGGCATCAGAATACCCTATCAAGTTAAACTTGGATCCTTTGGGATACCAAAGGCCCAAGTTGGGTGTGTGCACAAGGTATATTAGGATTCTTTTTACAACAATTAAGTGACACTCTTTAGGTGCGGCTTGAAACCTTGCACACAAGCAAACACTAAGCATAATGTCTGGCCTAGATGCACATAAATAAAGTAAGGAGCTGATCATGGACTCATATACCTTTTGGTCCACATTTGGACCATCTTCATTGAGGTCGAGATGTCCGTTAATGGCCATGGGTGTCTTGATGGGCTTGGCTTTGTCCATATTGACTGAGAATGTCGTGTGTATATTTGGTTTGGCTTATAAATGTACCTTCTCTTAGTTGCTTCACTTGGAATCCCAAGAAGAACTTCAATTCGCCCATCATTGACATCTCGAACTTATGTGTCATAATTTTACTAAATTCTTCACAGAAAGACTTGTTAGTGGATCCCAAGATATTGTCATCAATATAAATTTGACATACGAATAGATGATCATCACAATGTTTAGTGAAGAGTGTATAGTCAGCTTTACCAATTTTGAATCCATTTTGAGTCAGAAAATCTCTAAGGCACTCATACCAAGCTCGAGGAGCTTGTTTGAGGCCATAGAGACCCTTACGCAGTTTGTAGACATGGTGGGATATCTTTGGTCTTCGAATCCTGGTGGCTGCTCCATATAAACTTCCTCCTTTATCGGGCCATTTAAGAAGGTGCTTTTGACGTCCATTTGATACATCTTAAAATTATGGTGAGTAGCATATGCCAATAAAATACGAATGGGCTCAAGTCTAGCTACAGGAGCGAAAGTTTCATCAAAGTCCAAACCTTCGACTTGAGAATAACCTTTGGCCACCAATCTCACTTTATTTCTTGTTACTACTCCATGTTCATCTTGCTTGTTTCGAAAGACCCATTTGGTTCCAACGATGTTCGCCTTAGGTCTCTCCACTTGCTCCCACACTTCATTTCTTTTGAAGTTGTTCAATTCCTCTTGCATTGCAATCACCCAATCTGGATCCCTTAAGGCTTCTTCTACCCTGTATGGTTCCAGAAAAGACACAAAAGAATAGTATTCACAACAATTTGCAACTTGAGATCTAGTAGTTACACCCTTAGCAATATCTCCAATGATATTGTTGACATGATGGTCTCTTTGCACGCTCTGATGTACTCTTGGGTGTGGAACTTGTGTAGTTGCTTGTTCTTCATTATCTTCATGTGCATTGTCTCCCCCTAGATCATTACTTCCATGATTGTCTTGATCTTCTTGATCTTCCTCATCTTGATCTTGTGAAAGAGCCCCCCCCCTGCTCATTGCCTCCGTGTTGAAGTTCATCTTGTGCATTTGAGTCGAATGTTCGCTCTTGTGGTAAGATATCACCAAGTGCCATTTTATTCAGTGCTTCATATGGAGCTTCCTCTTTATCTAGCACACACTTATCAACTTGCTCCACTTGTGAGCCGTTATATTCATCGAACACTACGTCACGTGCTACTTCAACAAGGCCGGACACCTTGTTGAAGACCCTAGGCATTCGATTCATAACCGAGCAAGAACCCTTCATCGGACTTCGAAGCAAACTTCGAGGCCCTCAGTTTCTTGTTCAGAATAAAACATTTACAACCAAAGACTTTGAAATAAGAAACATTAGGCTTTTACCGGTAAGAAGCTCATATGGAGTTTTCTTCAGTAGTCGGTGAAGGTACAACCGATTTGTGGCATGACAAGCGGTGTTCACCGCTTCTGCCCAAAACCGATCTGATGTCTTGTATTCATCCAACATAGTTCTTGCCATTTCGATCAATGTTATGTTCTTCCTTTCGGCCACTCCATTTTGTTGTGGGTAGTAGGGTGCGGAGAATTCATGCTTTATTCCTTCTTCATCGAGATACTCTTCAACTTGGAGGTTCTTGAATTCTGTCTCGTTGTCACTTCTGATGTTCTTTATGGTTGATGAGAATTTGTTATGGGCTCTTTTCAAGAACTTCTTGAGGATTCCCTGAGTTTCTGATTTATCATACAAGAAAAATACCCAGGTAAATCTTGAAAAATCATCAATAATTACTAAACCGTATTTGTTACCGCTGATGCTGATGTACGAAATTGGACCAAAGAGATCCATGTGGAGGAGTTCCAGCGGTCTTTCAGTAGTCATCACATTCTTGGCGGGGTGTGGTGTTCTGACTTGTTTTCCTGCTTGAAAAGCGCTGCACGACCTATCTTTTTCAAAAACCACATCCTTAAGACCATGGATGTGACCACCTTTTAGAAGTTTCTGCAGATTTCTCATCCCAACATGGGCTAGCCGTCTATTCCACGACCATCCCATGTTGGTCTTAGCAACCAAGCAGGTGTTGAGTTCGGCTTTATCTTTGTTGAAGTCAACAAGATAAAGCTTTCCCTTCAACATTCCCTTGAATGCAATCGAGCCATCACTTCTTCTAAAAACGGTCACACCCTCATTAGTAAATAAACAGTTGCAACCTTTGTCGCATAGTTGAGATATTGACAAAAGGTTATAATCTAGAGAGTCTACATGTAAAACATTAGATAAGGTGTGTTGAGAGGATATTTCAATGTTACCGCTACCAAGGACTTTTCCTTGGCTGTTGTCTCCAAAGTATATGCCTTCACTTGGATCCTTGTTATACTCGTACTCCACAAACATACCTCTCTCTCCGGTCATGTGATTTGTGCATCCGCTATCTAGCACCCATTTAGATCCATCGGAGGAGTAAGCCTACAAAAAGAATTATTCTTTGGTTTTAGGTACCCAAGCTTGCTTGGGTCCTCTCAGGTTAGTCACAAGAGTCTTGGTCACCCACACACAAGTTTTCAAGTTCTTGTGGCGTGGCCCTGTATATTTAGCAATGACTTTTCCATATTTGGCTTTCATAAGAACATAGGAAGCATCAAATGTACGAAACAATATTTGTAAATCAAATTCATGGGATTTTTCCTTAACAAAGACAATTCTATTCTTAGCATGATTAGGAGTAGACATGTTTTTGTTCCTGTCAAAACCAAGGCCATCTTTGACATTAGGAGGTCTAGTGACCATATATGCACTGCGTGCATATTTGATCTTCTCCTTATCAAAGATGCCGCTTGGAGAAGCATGCATATTATGAGAAGTTGAAGCATTAGAAATAACATTCTTCTTACTAGAGCAAGTGCAAGTTCCGATTGTTACCGAACTCATATCTTTGGAGGAAGAGCTCTTGGAGGAAGAGGAGTCACTTTGCTTGAGCGACTCAACTTGCACCTCAAGGATCTTGTTAACTTTTGACAAGTTAGCAAGTTCTTCCTTGATTGCAATATGAGAGTCCTCTAGCTTTGAGTAAGTTTCCTTACTCAAGGCTAGCTTAACTTCAAGTGACTCGTTCTTCTCTCTTTCAAGCTCGAGAAGCTTTTCAACTTCTTGATATCTCTTCCTTTCACGGATGAGCATATCTTCTTGTCGGTTAACAAGTTCCTCCTTTTCAAAGATTTCATTCGACAACATTTCCATTTTTAAAGCAATTTTACTTAATCCTCTAAACATTTATTCATTATCACTAGAGCTATCAAAGTCATCAATAGAGGAATTTAGCGTGGGAGGAGTAAGTCGAACCTTTTTCTTGCCTTCCTTAGCCATAAGGCAAGTGTGGTTGTTCATATCTCGTCCTCCCATGTTTGGGAAGAGTGTGGCTTTCATAGTAGGTTTCTTGACTGTGATAGTGGCTATCTCTTCTTCTTCATCAAAGGAGGACTCGTCGTTTGAGCCCCACTCCTTGCCAATGTGAGCTTGATGGACTTGTCTTCTTTTTCTGAAATTTTTCTTTTCTTGAGGTCTTGTTTCCTTCTTATTTTTGTTTTCTTCGTAAGGGCAGTCCACCATGAAGTGACCATACTCTCCGCAGTTGTAGCAAGTGCGTAGAGCCTTGGATTTTCCTTTATCCTTGCTTTTTCCTTCATTTGAATTGTTGTCGTGTCTTCTTTTCATCATGCGCTTGAACTTCTTTATAAAGAGTACCATTTCTTCATCATCAAGATCAGTACTCTCGTCGCTTGTATGCCCGTCGTCTTGGTCTTCACGAGTTTCTTTGAGTTTGGGTCTGCACGTTGCTTTGAGAGCAACTTCTTTCTTTTTGGAAGAGGTGAGTTCGGCTAAGTCTTTGACGTATTGAGCCTCTTTCTCCATAATTCCATGATTTATGATCTTCCCCAATAACTCATCGGGAGTCATTTTGTGAAATTTGGGGCTTTCTCTAATCATTGAGCAAAGTGTGACATTCCTTGGCATGAAGGCTCTAATCATTCTTTTGACCACCTCGTGATCCGTCCATTTCTTACTTCCATAGGAACGAATTTTGTTGATGAGTGCCTTCATCCGGTTGTACATCTCTTGACGTGATTCGCCTTCTTCAATAGCAAATCTCCCCAACTCTCCTTCAAGCATCTCAATTTTAGCTTCACGAACTGACCTATTTCCTTCGTGAGTTGTCTTAAGTGTATCCCAAATTTCTTTTGCACTTTCTAAACCATCGATCTTGGTGAATTCCTCTCTGCTTAGTGATGATGTGATCACGGCGACGGCTTGTGCGTTTTTGTGAATCTCTTGTTCTTGTTCTGGGGTGAGTTCCTCATCCGTGTCCGGGATATCTATGCATGTGCAAACAATGTGCCACAAACTAGGATTCTGGGATATTAGATGCATTTTCATGTTGTACTTCCACATGGTGTAGTCACTTCCGTCAAACTGTGGAGGCTTTCCCATAGGAATAGAGAGATAGTGATTGTTTTAATTGAGACGGTTGTAGTTGTAAGGATATAGGGAGTAGTCGTGATGACCACTCTCGGTGGTCTTCTCTTCTTATTTTCCTTTTTGTGCCAGCAACTTTTTTCTCAGGAGTGCCTTTAGTTGTCGCACTTCTTCATCATCATGTGGACTTTCTTTCAGCACATCGAAGGCTTTAGCTTCTTGTTCCTCCTCATTGATGTTCATCTTTGGGATATCGTTGTTCTTCTCAGAGGCCATTGATCTCTCCGAGATGTGAGTCTTGTTGGCGGAGAACCTTGCTTTGATACCTATTGAATGTGGCCTAGAGGGGGGTGAATAGGCCTTTTGAATTTCCTGCACACTTAATAGAGTTGTCAAAAACTTGATTGACCGGACTAGTCCGGTTGTGTGGGCGGACTAGTCTGGTGTGCTGATAAATGTGAATTGATTAAGTATTGTTTGGGAAATTAGATTTTTTTAGCAGTAGAAATAAGAACAACAGATTCTTTGATTTAGGATTATTATATGAATGCACGTGGAAACTTATAAGCAACTTAATTGATGTTTAGTAATCAAGGGATCTAGTGAACAAAAAGTAAAGTAAATGAGGAACAAGAGACAAGCGAATTTTTACCGAGGTTCGATCTCACCACGAGATCTATGTCCTCGTTGAGGAAGCTCACAAAGAGTCGGGTCTCCAACCCTTTCCCTCTTCAAGTCACCACACAGGCCGACTTGATTCCACTATCACGGGTAATCACCGAGTTTGTGGGGCAACCTCACACGTTGAAGGCTCCCACGAGAATTACAATGAAAGGAGTGATCAAATACACTTGAAAGTATTACAATGCAGAGTATGAGTGTAGAAAGATCAAACCCCAAGAGCTCGCAACGAAGGAACGACGATCTCCCAATCCCGAATCCAAGTGTTCAAATGATTTGACTCTTTTTGCACCTTAGATGTGTGGGGATATGTGTTTTGGGCTCTTGGGACAAAGTGGCGGCACTAGGGTTTGTGTTTTCAGCAGTATTCGACGTGTGTATTCTGTGGAAGGTTGTGGATTCTCTATTTATAGGGTTTCTAAAAAGTTACCGTTGAAAAACCCTAATACCGAACTAGTCCGGTGCAAGTCTGGACTTGTCTGGTCACAGTGTAACTCGAAGTCCAGAGAGTCTGGTGGACTAGTCTGGTTGGAAACGGACTAGTCCGGCCTTTTGTGAAAACCGACTCCAGTAAGTTCGGCAGACTAGTCCGGTGGACACACGGACTAGTCCGATCTCCAGAGATGGGAGACTCCAGAAAGTCTAACGGACTAGTCCGGTCCAAGATCGGACTAGTCCGGTGCTGTGTGAAGGTGAACTTCAGAAAGTTTGGTGGACTAGTCTGGTGGACACACGGACTAGTCCGGTCTCCAGAGATGGGAGACTCCAAAAGTCTTGCGGACTAGTCCGGTCCATGATCGGACTAGTCCGATGCTCTGTGAAAGTTAGGTTAATTTTAAAAACCTTTACCCTTGCGCAAAGTCGTGAGCGCTTGGAGTGTGTCTTTCATACACTCCCTATACATTTAAAATCTAATTTGTTCTTCCAAGTTCCATCAAAGCATCCCTCTTTGGACACCACTCCATTTTTCACCTTTTTGTGTGCACCGAGCTGTTTCACTTTGTTTGTCCTGCACTCATCTCAATAGATTCATTAGGATCTCATATGTTTGTCATCAATTAGCCAAAACCCACAAGGGATATCCTAGATGCACTTACACCCACTCCATTAGGGGCCAGTCCAAGACATTCTGTGGTCAAGTGGTAGATGTGGGTAGCCAACTAACCACATCTACTAAGGGGCCTCTAACGGGGTTCACATGCAGAAAATCAATGGCTCGTAACACGGCGATCATGACGAGCGGGCCCAGACCCCCTGTCAGAAAAGCCGGCCCAGGCAGTTCCTCACCAGAGAAGGCAACCCGACGGTTCCCATAAAGATGTAAGTGAATACAACAGAAGTGCAGCAGGTGTCAGGAACCGCCGCGATAATGTCGCAACAAGCAAAGATCCCGTCGCCACGATCCCTCAACCAGAGTGGGACACGTGGTCGCAGTAGCAGAAGAGCGCACCGCTTCGACTGATCAAGACAAAACTAAAAGACCGCGCGGGAAAGCAGGATAAGGCCCCACTAAAAGCATCTAGGCCCCCATAAGGTATGGTTTCGGTGATTAATGACAACCGTTGGATATCACTAATAAGTTTGTGGATGCAAGGTATCTCATATATTTCATCACACTTAATGGACTCTATATTTATATCATCTACTGCTCATTGGATACAATTGGAGACCCCTCAACAAACTATTTTACGAGGTCAATCGATTTTCATGAAGACTGAAAGAAAAGACATATATGTCAAAATTATTCCATCAAAATTGACAGCACACGAGACTTGGTTGTCATCAGAAGAACATTTCAAACCAATGTCTAAGAGGTCACTTAGACAAATTCCAAAAGAATCACTTAGAACAACTCGAAACAGACAAAATCAACTCGCCGGATCATCCGATGTATCCAGAAAACACTACATCGGTCGAGTTGGCTCTGCAGCAGAAGAAGACCTCAGTCTTGAGTATACACCGGATCATCCGATGTTGAAGCATGTGTTACATCGGTCGATCATTCCAGTAAGAAAATTCCCTGGACCAAGTAACACCAGACCATCCGATGTATAAATATGTCACGTCGGTCGATCATTCCAGTAAGCATTATTTCTAGACCATTTTGGACCAAGTGTCACCGGATTATCCGGTTTACAGGTGTATACAACATTGGTCTATCAACGGTCATATCTGACATAGTGACCTCAGCTAATTTGTATTCGACCGATGACAGCTGAAGGGAGAACATCGGATCATCCGGTGTTTGCAGAACAGTGATGTCAATCTACTTTTCCAACGGCTATCTCGTGGAAGCTGGCTATTTATACCCTTTCAACCAGTCATTTCGACAAGTCTTGATGCCCAGAGCTACTCTACACATTACCAAGCATTCAAGACGTTGAGCAACCACTTCCACATCACTTACACCACTTGTACACCAAGAGATAGGCTAGAACCTACTAGAGATGATGCTTGTGTGATTCCATTCTTGATGATTGGAGTCTCTAGTCTAGTGAGAGCTGTAAGGGAGTGTCTCTTGGTGATTGCATTCACCGTGTATCAGTCGGTGATTGGAGAGATCCTTCCGGAGCTTGCCAAGTCGGTTGTGGAAGCCCGAAAGATCAAACTTGTACAAGGCTTGAGCTCCACCTTGCCGGAGATGGTGAACAAAGACTCTTATTGAAGATCCCTGGTCTTGGTGACTTGGGAGTGGCTACACCCTTTGGTGGGTGCCACAAAGTGGATGTAGGAAGGTCTTGATGATCTTGACAAACCACGGGATAAATCACCGTGTATTCATGTCTTCTCGGGAATTTGCATACTCTTCCTTTCCCGTTATACTTATGCATTTCATATACCGCAAACTTATTATTCACTTGAATGGATAGGTTGTTTGCATAGGGAATTGGGCTTTTAGTAGTTGAGTTTTTATTGCTTTAATTTTTAAAAAAGAAGTCCAATTCACCCCCCCCCCCCTCTTGGGCATTCGATCCTTACAATTGGTATCAGAGCAAGGCTGCTCATTGGATCATTCTAGCTTCACCGCTAGAGAGCCAAAATGGCCAAGATTGGGGGTTTGGTTCCCATCTTCGAGGGCAAGAGCTTTGCCTATTGGAAAGCACGTATGCGTGCTTATCTAGAGGCTATTGCTCGCAAGGTATGGGAAGCGACTCATGCTGGGTTTGGTGAACATAACTACATAGGTGATCAAATCAAGTGGGATGTCAAGGCTAGAAATGCTATTTACGAATGCATTAGTCAAGATGTGTTTGCTAGGATTGCTAGCAAAGAAAAGGCTTGTGAAATTTGGGCTTGCTTGATTGAAATTCATGAGGGTTCTTCTCGTGTTAAAGAACTAAAGTATCACATGCTTAAGGCCAAATATGATGAGTTCAAAATGCTACCTCATGAAAATGTCAATGAAATGTTTTCTCGCTGTTCTTATTGAGGAAATCAATGCTCTTGATATTGCTTCTCTTGGCAAGGGACTCATCAACCGCAAGATTCTTATGCTTCTTCCTAAGCCAAAGTACAACATCATCAACTCCATGCTTCAAAAGGAATCTCTTGATCACATTGAAATTTTTGAACTTATTGGAGAGATTCACGCTCACGAGATGAGTGTGCTTGAGATGATGGAAGAATCATCTTCAAAGACAATTGCTCTAAAGGCTTCCACCAAGAGAACAAATCTCAAGAAAAAGAAAGTGATCAAGCCTAGCTCAAGTGAAGAAGAGCAAGCATCAAGTGAAGATGACGATGATGAGCTTGCATTGATGATGAGAAAATTCTCTCGCTTGAACTCCAAGATTGCCAAGAAGGGATACACCTTTGATCCCAAAAAGAAAGCATTTCTACCAATAAAAGATGACAACAAGACCTGCTATAACAGTGGTGATCAAGGCCACATCTCCTATGATTGTCCAAAACCGGACAAAAGAAGAGAGAACCACAAGGGCAAGCATCGCAAGCTTGAGGATAGTGAGGATGATGAAGAAGAGGTCAATACCAAGCCAAGATTCTTTGGAAAGAATAAGTATGACAAAGGCAAAAAGGAAAAACTCTTTCCAAATAAGAGAAAAGGTCCACAAAAGGTGTTCATGTGTGAGGCAAATGAATGGATCACCGACGAAGAATCTAGTGATGAAGAGAGTGAAGCTGAAGAAGAGAGCTTGGCCGGCCTCGCCATTGCCAACAATGATGATTCATCTCTTCGTCCACCTCCCATGTGCCTCATAGCAAAAGGTAACACCAAGGTATGTGATGACTCTAGCGATGATGAGCTTTCCCCCGATGACTTAGCTTCAATGATAAATGAATACCACACTATCATTAAAAGGGAAAAGAGTAAGGTCAAGACTCTTGAACAAGCTCGTGCTAAGCTTGAGAGTGCTAACCTCGATTTGCTTGACAAGTATGAAAGCATACTTAAGGAGCATGACACGATCAAATCTCATGTTAAGCAAGTTGAGGAAGATAATGCTCAAATCAAGCTAGATCATCATGAGCTTGACTTAGCACACAAAGCACTCTTGGGAAAGCACAATGAGTTAATCCAAGAGCATCAAGTACTTAACCTTGCATATGAAGTCATTGATCAAGAATTGAAAACCATAAAGAAAGAAACCCTTAATGATAAGGTATCCATTGTTTCACATGCCACTAATTTCTTGCATAAGTCTTTGCCTTTGAAAGAAAATGCTAGGGAGAAGGATTTGATGGATGAGATTGAAAGTCTCCGCACTAGTGTGGTAAGACTATCTAAGGGAGAAGTCAAGCACAAAGAAATCCTCTTGCAACAAGCAAAGGCCTTCAACAAGAGAGGACTTGGATCCTTCCCGGTGCCTAACAAAGGAAAGGTGCCCTTACCGTAGCTTAAAACAAGCTTCATCAAGGAAGTTGGTTCTTATTGCCAACATTGCGAGGTCACCAGTCACCATACAAGGGAGTGTCCTCTTCCTAACCGACCTTCCCCAAAATTGCCTACTAACTACAAGTCCACCTTTGATGATCACTATTATCTCTTGAGTAAAGTAGATGGCAAGGTGAAAGCAAGGTTCATTGTCAAGGACATGAACGGCATGAAGGGGAAGCTTCCCAAGAAACTTTGGGTCCCAAAAACACTTGTATCACGCATACAAGGACCTAAGTTAGCTTGGGTGCCTAAAATCAAAAACTGATTCATGTGTGTAGGTGAACTACAAGGCCGGAGGAAAGCATTGGGTGCTCGATAGCGGATGCACTCAACACATGACCGGCAACGATGGTATGTTGACCTCCATAGAGAACCCCGACAATCATGAACAAGTCACCTTTGGTGATAGCTCTAAGGGGAAGGTAATTGGGTTGGGTAAGATTGCAATTTCACATGATTTATCTATTTCCAATGTGTTGTATGTTAAGTCACTTAGTTTCAATTTGCTTTCTATTGCACAATTTTGTGATCTTGGACTAACGTGCACCTTTGGCAAGAATGATGTTGTTGTGACTAGTGAAACGAGCAAAGAACTAATCTTCAAAGGGTTTCGGCATGGACACCTCTACTTAGTAGACTTCTCCAACAAGGATGCTAGCTTGACCACTCATCTTTTCACCAAGACGAGTTTGGGTTGGCTATGGCATCGACGCATCGCTCACATTGGAATGAGCAAGCTCAAGAAGTCATTCAAGCTGGGATGGTGACCGGCGTGAAGGATGTCACATTTGAGAAGAACAAGCTCTGTAGCGCTTGTCAAGCCGGGAAACAAGTTGCTTCACACCACTCGATGAGTAAAATGGTGTCAACCTCCAAGCCACTTGAGTTGCTCCACATGGACCTCTTCGGACCGTCCACATATCAAAGTCTTGGTGGTTATCTCTATTGTCTTGTTATAGTTGATGACTACTCTCGGTATGCTTGGACATTGTTTCTAGGTGACAAGAGTGAAACTCCGGAAGTGTTCAAGACCTTCGCTAAACTTGCTCAAAGGGAATTTCAACTTCCCATCATCAAGGTTCGGAGTGACAACGGTACCGAATTCAAGAACTACAACATTGGGGAGTGGTGTGATCATGAAGGCGTGAAACATGAATTTTCAGCCACATACACCCCTCAACAAAATGGTGTCGTTGAAAGGAAGAACAAGACTCTCATCACCCTTGCACGATCAATGCTTGATGACTATGGCACGCCCGAGAAGTTTTGGGCCGACGCAATCAACATGGCGTGCCATGCCGCAAATCGGGTCTATCTACATCGACTACTTCAAAAGACCTCGTACGAACTCCTCACTGGGAGAAAGCCCAACATCTCCTATTTTCGAGTCTTCGGGTGCAAGTGCTACATCTACCGCAAGAAAAGGCTCGGTAAGTTTGAAAGAAGATGTGATGTTGGTATCTTTCTTGGTTATGCATCAAACTCAAAAGCATATCGAGTATTCAACCAAACCTCCGGTTTAGTTGAGGAAAGTTGTGATGTTGAGTTTGATGAAACTAATGGCTCCCAAGAGGAGAGTTTTGGTCATGATGAAATATATGATGAACCTCTACGAGAAGCTATGAAGAACATGACCATTGGAGACATCAAGTCTAAAGTTGAGGAGAGCCATAATCAAGGGGGAGCTTCAAGTTCCAACATCAACACATCTATGACACCTCAAGTTGACGAAGAAGAAAAAGATGATCCATTGTCGACACAAGATTCACAAGCCACACAACATCAAAAAGAAGAACAAGTCCATGATCAAGTCCAACCACAAGAAGAGCAACACGCATCACCACCGCCAAGTGCTTCACAACCACTTATGAGGCATGGACGCATCTCCAAGGCGCAACCGATTGATCAAATTATCGGAAGTTCATCATGGGGAGTAAGTACACGTTCTCGCCATTTCGCTACGTTTTGTGAGAACTACTCATTTGTTTCATGTGTAGAACCCACTCACATTGAGGAAGTACTCCAACATCCAAATTGGGTAATGGCCATGCAAGAAGAACTCAACAACTTCATCTGCAATGAAGTTTGGGTGTTGGAGGAGCGACCCAAGGACAAGAACGTCATCGGGACAAAGTGGGTGTACCGCAACAAACAAGACGAGAATGGTGTTGTGATCCGCAACAAGGCAAGACTTGTGGCCAAGGGTTTCTCGCAAGTTGAAGGACTAGACTTTGGATAAACATTTGCTCCAGTCGCTCAACTAGAAGCCATACGTATACTTCTTGCTTTTGCATCACATCATAATATAAAGATTTATCAAATGGATGTGAAAAGTGCCTTTATTAATGGTTACACTAACGGGCTTGTCTATGTTGAACAACCTCCTGGGTTCGAAGATCCGAGGAATCCTAATCATGTGTATAGGTTGAACAAGGCGCTCTACGGGCTCAAGCAAGCACCTAGAGCGTGGTATGAACGACTACGGGATTTCTTGATCATGCAAGGATTCAAGATCGGGAGGGTGGACACTACACTCTTCACTAAAGACATCGATGGAGAACTATTTGTTTGTCAAATTTATGTCGATGATATTATTTTTGGTTCAACTAACGAAGCTCTTAGCCACGAGTTTGGCAAAATGATGTCTAGGGAATTCGAGATGTCGATGATTGGAGAGCTTAACTTCTTCCTTGGATTTCAAATTAAGCAACTTCGAGAGGGGACCTTCATCTACCAAGAAAAATATACCAAGGACCTATTGATGAAATTTGAGATGGGAGATTGTAGCTCAAGAAGTACTCTAATGGCAACAAATTGTCATCTCGATGCGGATATGGACGGTAAACCTATTGACCAATCTAATTACCGTTCCATGATTGGTTCATTGCTTTATCTTACCGCATCTAGGCCCGATATCATGTTTAGTGTATGCTTGTGTGCTCGCTTTCAAGCGGCACCTAAAGAATCGCATTGGAAGGCGGTCTTTAGGATACTTCGATATCTCAAGCATACCCCAAGTGTAGGCCTGTGGTACACCAAAGGTGCTAAATTCCATCTCTTAGGTTACTCGGATTCGGACTTTGCCGGATGCCGTGTGGATCGCAAGAGTACCTCTGGAGGGTGCCACTTGCTTGGGTGTTCCCTAGTATCTTGGTCTAGTAAGAAGCAAAACTCTGTTGCCTTGTCCACTGCGGAAGTGGAATACATGGCGGCTGGTGCATGTTGTGCCCAAATCCTATATATGAAGCAAACCCTTGTGGACTTTGGTGTTAAATTTGGTTGTGTGCCTCTCCTTTGTGACAATGAAAGTGCGGTTAAGATTGCTAAAAATCCCGTTCAACACTCCCGCACTAAGCACATTGATATTCGCCATCATTTCTTGCGGGACCATGAAGCTAAGGGAGACATCTCCTTGCAAGGTGTTAGGTCCGAAGAACAATTGGCGGATATCATCACTAAACCACTTGATGAGAAAACCTTTTCTAGACTAAAGAGTGAATTAAATGTGCTAGATGCATCGAACGTCATGTAAGTTGCCATAGTCATGTAAGAATGCATCACATATAGGTCTTGTCTAACTTTCAAAGGATAGGGGCGAGCACGGGTTAGCTTGGGATGGCGGTTCTTTTGGGTATCCCCAAGACTTGGAGAATGGCTCTTGTCGGTACCCTGGGTACCATATACCCCTTGAGATTGCAAAGATCTCAAGGGAAAGTCATCTACTTGATTTGAAGACCTTTGGAGGCCCACATGTCAGATATAATTGGACCCGCTTCTCCAACATGGTTAATCCCAGGGTCGCCACGTGTACTATCAAACCGGAGCTACCGCCCACAAGGGGGAAGCTCCGGGCTATGTACCGAAATGGCACCCCCGGACCTAACCCCAGACCGAGGGAAGCTCTGGTGCTGACACGTGTCGGGTAACACCGGAGCCATCTGTTCTCCACAGTGTGCTCCGGTGCTGCCACGTGTCCAACCGTCGGATCTTTAGCCTCTAACCTCCGGAAGACTCCACAACGGCTCCGGATCTTCAAAGGGGAATCAAGGACTTCAAGACCCGATTAAGTGTCCCATCGCAGCGTCGAACTTTGTCTGGCAGACTTGGTCCGCACGTTTCCAACAACAGGAGACGTGCTGCATCACAGCAAGTGACGTCATTGCCCTCCGGGGCACGATGCACTCATACGGTATCCAGGCTTTCAACTCATGACCTCCGGGCGGAGCTTGATCGTAGATACCGCCAACAGGACGACCGAGTCTATATTGAGCATGCTCGTGAAAGACGAGAAGCTCAAGACGTTCTTGCTTCTGAAGGAGTAGGAGGCGGTTGTTCAGCCCTCGCCATGCATCTGCGTATGGTCAGGTGGCCACAGAAGTTCCGGCCTCACCTACCAGAGAAGTTCGACGGGACCGTCAATCCTGTCGAAATCCTTCAGATTTACTCCACTGCTATTTTGGCAGCCGGAGGAAATGAGGCCGTAACGGCCAATTATTTCCCAGTGGCTTTAACTGGGACCACCAGGTCCTGGTTTATGAGCCTTCCACCCAACTCCATCAACAGTTTGGAGGAGCTGTGCCGGCAGTTCACCGCCAACTTCGGGAGTTCATACACCCGACCAAACACTGAACTAGACCTTTTTGCAGTCGTGCAAAAAGGGGGAGAATCCCTGCGATCATTCATCCAGAGGTTCTCTCAGGTACGAAACACTATCCCTTCTATATCTAGCGCCTCTGTCATTGTGGCATTCAGACAGGGTGTACGGGACAAGAAGATGCTAGAGAAACTGGCGATCAAGGAGATCACCAGTGTCACGGAACTCTTCAGTTTGGCCGACATATGTGCCAGAGCTGCGGAGGGCCGTGAGATGCACTCCAAACCAACTCCGGAGGATCACAAGAAATCCTCCAAAGAAGAAGCCGCTACCTCTGGGAATGGCAAGAAGAAGAAAAAGACCAACGACAAGAAGAAGCCGTCGGCCGGTGCATCCAATGCTGCCGCTGTTGCAGCTCCGGGTGGCCGGGGGCCACGCCCCGAGAAGCGACCTCGACCGTCTTCTGAAGACAGTGGCAAACCCAAGGTGTGGTGTCCAATTCACAAAACGGATAGCCACAGTTTGGAAGACAGTCGGGAGGTCCAAAACCTTGCCGAGTGCTACAACAAGCGTCGGGAAGAAGCTCCTTTCCGACAGAGGGAAGGAAAACAAAAAGTCGACGAAGCTCCGGCTGAAGAGGAGTTAGGTTTTCAGGATCCCAAAAAGGTCCTGAAGGCCGTCTACACCTCTGTCGATGATGATTCCAATGTCTCTGACAACGAGCGTCGGAAGACCATAAAGACCATTTTTGGTGGATCATGAGACATCACCTTCCGCCGCGTCATCAAGACTATGCGTCGGGACATGGCTGCTGTAGCTCCTACAGCCAGGGCGGAACCTCATCGGAAGTGGATGGACACAACCATCATTTTGATGCTTCGGATTGCCCTCGAAGCATGGTTGGAGCAGGTCAGTTACCTTTGATGGTATCTCCTACCATCAATAACATCCAGCTCCACCATGTCATGGTAGACGGAGGTTCGGGGCTTAACCTCATAAGCTTCAAAGCTTTTACCAAGCTTCAGCTCCGACCTTCGGATCTCCACCCCTCCCGACCTTTCTCCGTAGTAGGTCCGGGAGCTATTACCCCACTCGGAGCTATTACTCTCCCCGTTACCTTCGGGACCCGGGAGAAGTATCGCACCGAGAAGTTGGTCTTCGACGTCGCTCAGATCAACTTACCCTTCAATGCCATCTTGGGTTGGCCTGCCCTATACAAATTCATGGCAGCTGCTCATTATGGTTACCTGGTGTTAAAAATGCCAACACCAGTAGGCGTTCTCCGGATCCGCAGAGATCGTACTACCAGAGTAACTGCTCCGGAAGAACTCCATGCACTTACCACGGCGCAAGAGGAGGACTCCAGGCAGGAGCAAGCTCCAAAACCCCCGAGCATTCGTCAATGAGGCTTGACATCTGCACCTCGCGTGCAACCAAGCGGCGACACCGACATTCCCGTCAAAGTCGTCCAAATTGGTTTCGATGCCGCTCAAACCACCCGTATATCGGGGGGATTGAGCGACAAATAGGAACTCGCGCTCATCACTTTCCTCCAGGATAATGTCGATGTGTTTGCCTGGCAACCGTCACAAATGCCTGGGATCCCCAGGGAAGTGATTGAGCACAATCTGAAGATCTACCCCAACGCCCGGCCTGTGCATCAGAAGCCTCGGAAGCAATCCGTAGAGCGACAGAACTTCATTCGACAAGAAGTAAAGAAGTTGCTCAAAGCCGGATTCATCCAAGAAGTCTTCCATCCAAAATGGTTGGCAAACCCAGTCGTTGTGCCTAAGGCCGGCGGGAAGCTTCGGATGTGTATCGACTACACCACACTAAATAAGGCATGCCCAAAAGATCCATTCCCACTACCTAGAATAGATCAGATAGTGGATTCCACCTCCGGGTGTGAATTACTGTGTTTCCTAGACGCATATTCTGGGTATCATCAAATTAGAATGTCTAGGGAAGATGAAGAGCATACCTCATTCATCACAATAGATGGACTGTACTGTTATACAGCCATGCCATTTGGTCTCAAGAATGCAGCTTCAACTTTTGTACGAGCTATGTACAAAACCTTTGAAGAACTCATTAGAGACATAGTGGAAGTGTACATCGATGACATTGTGGTCAAGGTCAAGAACAAGGAGTCACTCCTTGACACCTTGCAGGCTGTCTTCGACAAGCTGCGGGCCACCCGCACAAAGCTAAACCAAGACAAGTGTGTATTCGGGGTTAGCTCTGGAAAATTTCTTGGTTTCCTGGTAAGTCACCGGGGCATAGAAGCTAATCCGACGAAGATCAAGGCCATTGAAGACATGCGGCCACCAACCCGCATCAAAAATGTCCAAAAGCTAATTGGATGTCTAACAGCCCTTAGCCGGTTCATTTCAAGACTGGCGGAGCGGGCACTCCCCTTCTTCAAGTTATTGAGGAAGTCCGGACCATTCCAATGGTCTGAAGAAGCAGAGAAGGCATTCCAGGAGCTGAAACAGTTCCTCACCACCCTACCAATTTTGGTAGCTCCGAACCCTGGTGAGCCTTTGTTGCTTTACATTTCAGCAACTGACGAAGTCGTCAGTATGGTTCTGGTTGCGGAGAGACCAGAGCTACATCATACTCAGGAATCCAGACCCCTTCGGGAGGGTCCGAAGGTCCCTGAAAGCGAGTCTGGGTCCCAACTCCCAGACTCGAATCCACAAGAAGTTACTTTAGAAGACCCAGACCCCTCCGGGAGGGTCCAGGTCGCTTCTGAAGAAGCTCCGGGTTCCTCCAGCCAGGACCCGGAGGTCCCCGAAGAAAATCCGGATCCCTCCGGGAGGATCCGGGTCAGTGGAGAGGAAGCTCCGGGCCCCTCCGGGGGGGTCCGAACCATTCAGCGCCTGGTGTACTTCATCAGTGAAGTATTACACGATGCCAAGACTCGATACCTAGAGGTGCATAAGCTGCTCTATGCAGTTCTTATTGCCTCCAGGAAGCTTTGCCATTATTTCCAAGCTCACAAGATCTCAGTGGTGACTTCTTACCCACTTCGAGCAATCTTGCATAATCCCAATTCAACTGGGAATATTGCAAAGTAGGCAGCGGAATTGGCCGAATTTGATCTTGAATTCATTTTAAGGCAAGCAGTCAAGAGTCAAGCATTGGCAGACTTCGTGGCGGAATGGACTCCCTCTCCATCAAACCCTGGGGGCCCCAGCGAGCAGAATCTGGAACACAAGGCTCCGGTATTCACCTAGCCTCACTGTACCCTCTACTTCGACGGCTCCATGCAAAAGCAGGGGGCCGGAGCTGGAATCCTTCTCCTCGCACCAACCGGAGAGAAGGTAAAATACATGGTACACCTTGACTTCAAGGCGACCGACAACATGGCGGAGTACGAAACACTCATCTACGGACTAAAGGTGGCACTGTCGTATGGTGTCAAGCAACTGCTGGTCAAGGGAGATTCGCAGCTCATCATTAAGCAAGTGAAGGGTGAATGCTCCTGCAACAATCTCCAGCTAGCTGCTTACCTCCTTGAAGTCCAGAGGCTTCAGAAGGACTTTGAAGTCCTAGATCTCCACCATGTGCAGCGTGCCCATAACGCTGAAGCTGACGAACTCTTGACGAAAGCGTCAACTGGAGCTCCGGCTCCTGACGGAACTTTTGTCCGGAGGTTGTCAAAACCAACAGCTCAGCCTGCCGAACTGAGCGAAGGGGGCGAGATCACCATCCCGAAGCTGACGGTCCCGATGGCCTTGTTACCATGGCAGCCATCAAGGGTCGTAGGTGCTGCCGGAAGCTCCGAGCAACCCAGCACGCAAGACTCAAATGCTCAAGCTAGTTCCGATGCATGGATATCAGAGATCCGGAGCTACTTGAAAGACAACATCCTTCCTGACGATGATGTATCCGCTGACCGGGTAGTCAGATTGGCTAAAAGATACACGTTGGTAGAAGGGGATCTCTACCGGTGCGGTGCCAATGACATCCTAATGCGGTACATCACAAGGGAAGAAGGCCGCGAACTCCTCGCAGAAATCCATGGAGGCGAGTGTGGGAACCACGCGTCTTCCCGCACGCTGGTTGGTAAAGCCTTTCGGCATGGCTTCTACTGGCCTACAGCACTCCAGGATGCAACTGAGCTGGTGAAGAAATGTGAAGCATGTCAATTTCATGCGAAGCAAATTCACACACCGGCTCAGCCCCTACAAATGATACCTCCTACATGGCCCTTCACTGTGTGGGGGATGGACATCTTGGGACCTTTCCCAAGAGCCGTCGGAGGTTACAAGTTCCTGTATGTTGCCATTGACAAGTTCACCAAGTGGCCAGAAGCAACTCCAGTTGTGACAATCAACAAGCAATCAGCTATCAACTTTTTGCAGTCCATTGTATGCAGATTTGGAGTCCCAAACAAAATCGTCACTGATAATGGGACCCAATTCACAAGCTCTGCATTTCAAGGATATTGCGAAGACCTCGGCATACAAGTTTGCTACGCCTCCGTAGCTCACTCAGCAAGTAATGGCCAAGCCGAGAGAGCAAATGCTGAAATCCTTAAAGGACTCAAAACGCGCACCTATGAGCGCTTGAAAAAACATGGAGCCAACTGGATTGAAGAACTTCCGCCCACTTTATGGGCTAACAAGACATCTCCAAACCGGTCAACTGGAGAGACACCCTTCTTCCTGGTGTATGGAGCTGAAGCAATCATTCCTCCGGAAATCACCTTGGGTTCACTCCAGGTCCGGACCTTGACGAAGCCACGCAGGACCAGCTCCGGCGTGAAGACCTAGACCTCCTTGAGGATGGAAGGTGCCAAGCAGCTGTTCGGAATGCCCGATATCGCCAAGCCCTTCGGCGCTATCATCAGCGGCATGTACACAACCGACAGCTCGAGGAAGGTGATTTGGTGCTACGGATAATACAATCCAGAGAAGGGTTAAACAAAATCTCCCCCAGTTGGGAGGGACCCTTCCGAGTGATTAAAGTATCCCGTCCCGGAAGCGTTCGCTTGACCACCGAGGATGGGACACCTCTCCCAAATCCTTGGAACATCGAGCACCTCCGTAAGTTCTACACTTAACATCACGGAGGTGAGTCTGTAATAACTTGAGATATATGTTATAGAGTCATTGTACAGAGTCGGGTAGTTCCTCCGGGAGAATAGCCGGACCTTCCCCGGAAGGTCCCCAAAGTTCATGCAACACTTGTCACAGTCCCAGAACTAAAAGTGTGGCTAGCTACCCTGGGTCAAACGAGAAATTAAACACGCTTAGTCTGGTTCCGTACCCTAAGAGTGTACTTGTTTCCCCTGTACCCCGGACCTATAATGAAAGATATCTTCAGGTGAAACAGACTCCACGTGCATTTATTTTGTACAGGCTCAACATTCTTTTTTATTTTTCTCTTTCTTGTCTATAACAAGGAGGTGCAATTCTTAAGAAATTTTAGTTCGACCGGTTCATATACAATTCGAGTTGTATTGTAGATTCTTTTGGATTCAAATATTGTTCATGTCCCACTCGCCTGAATGCCGCCAAGCCAACCTAGGGCCGGAGTGTGCTATCGACTTAGCCCGGTCAAGCACCCTAAGTACGCCACTCTACCTACAAACCGGCAGGCCGAAGTACGGCGGGTCCAAGAACAATTGAATCTGGAAGAAAAGACAACACATTCGGTTGTATCTAGAACCGCGTTTGACCTAAAATTTTCTCGAGAATCGTAAGCCGCAACGAAGTTGTAGGCAAGAAAAGAATTTTACTATTTTTCTTGGCTTCAGTGTGCAGAAAAAATAAAATCCACGTTGATGGAAGCCGGAGCTAACAAAACTCCGACTCCCCTAGATGGCTTGTAATCAATGTTAAGCATTGAAAACGAGCATCACCGGAGCAACCAAGCTACGGTAAAGCTAGGGGGGCCAGCCGTCGATGTAAAATAAAAGATGGTGAGAAAACCCCACAACTGGAGTCTGCTGCCGACAAGCTACGCGTTGGCAAAGGTCACTGTCGGAGCTACTAAGCTCCGACACCCCGGAGGGATAACTATCGATGCTCTATGCGTTGATAGGGACTATTGCCGGAGCTACTAAGCTCCGACGGTAGTCAATTTGACCTCAGTGGGCCTTCACTATCGAAGACTTCGGACCTACACTCTACAAGTTCGAAGCAAATGAGTCTTCAATGAAACACGATATCCTCTTGGTACATGTTCACAATCAAATTGTGTACATCTACCAGGGGGCCAAGTGAAGACAAAAGTGTTGAAGACAAAAAGTGAAATTCACAAAAAACTTGGGGATTTCATTCATCTAAAGACAAGGGATTACAAAATTGAGGAAGAAGAAGAGAGAATACAAGTGGGAACTACAGAGATGGTCTTAGACCCTATGGAAGAATTGGGCGACCTTTTGGGCAACCTCTGACACGTTGGCTCGGGCAGCTTCACCTTCTCCTTCAATGGGACCTTCAAGCACCGGGTCCAGAGGGAATTGGGAGTTCCGGCTGGTGTAGCACGTCAGCACATATTCTGCGACGTTCTTCGCTAGAGTTTGCCCCTCAACCTCCAATTGGTCCGCGATGACGTCTCCCACCTTGGAGAGTTTGCTACCTGCCGAGCTCAACTCCTGCAACGCTAGGTCCGACTCCGGCTCCAGATCGTCCGGACGCACGGGGCTGAAGCCCATCGGTGTCAGCGCGTCGTTAGCCTTGCCCAGGAACTCCCAAATCTGTAGGGAGTCTGCAGTCCTCAAGCCCTTCAATTCTTCCAAGGATCTTCTGGCCGCCACCAGTTCAGAATTCTCGCGGGCGAGGCGCTCAACTTCTTTGGCGTTTTGCTGAATCTTCTCAGCAACCCGCTTCTCGAGTTTTACGAGCTCCTCCTCCGGGAGGTGGATCTTGTTCCAGCGGTCAACCAGGTCTTTCTCCCTGCCCCTCACTTTCTTCTCCCTGGCAACAAGGGCACACTCTTGCTCGTAGAGTTCCTGCCCTCGCACCCAGGCCATCTCCTCCTCCTCAATGCACCGCTCTTCCAATTTCTTGGCGCGCTCCTCGAGGCCCTTGTCAGCCAGAGCCACCTTTTCGTTGAGCTCCTCCTCCCTCCTCAGGACGTCATCCCGCAGCTCTAGGAGTTTCTGCTCTTCGTCTTCGAGCCGTTTCTCCCTCTCCTCAAGTGCCTCCCGGCGCTTGATGAGAGTAGTGTTAATGGCCTCAAGCCTTTCATGGCGTTCATCAGCTGCACTGTTAGCTACTTTCATCTGCTCGTAAATCTCCCGGGATTGAGCGTCAAGGGCGCGAGTCATACTCTCCCTGTCATCCAATAATTTACCCCAGTATTCCAGGCAGACCTTCTCCCGCTTGATCCACTCTTTGTCATCCGCTAGCCTCGACTGCGCCAGCTTGGTCTCGAAGTAGAGCCGGTTACACCACCGCCAAAGGGTTTGGCACTCCTCTTCAAGAGCCTTGCTGTCGTGGAAGAAGGCCAGTTGAACTTGACGTAGACTGGAACATGCGTTGTCAATAGACAGTGACAACGGGATAGGTTCTGGACCTGCTGGGGTCTCCTACGCTAGTTCCAACGGGTTTTCCGATACAAAAATTGTGTCCCACTCCACAAGAGTGGTCCCCTGGGTCTCCATGGCACTAGGGCCATCCTCCGGGATGGCCTCAGTCGCCATCGAGGAAGGCCCCGCCGCCAGGTCTTCATTCACCGCCTCAAGCAGGGGGCCAACGACTTCACCAGGGCACTCCGGCTCAGCCGCGGGTACCTCCGACGTCGTCACTTCCAGAGCAGGGGCTGCTGCTAGCTCCGGTCTGGGAACCTCCTCCGATGGGGGCTCGAGCTCCGACGCCTCTACAACAACCGGCTCGGAGCCGGAAGACCTTCATCATCAATCGGCCCTGCGGCCGGAGCTCCAACAACGACCGGCTCTGCGGCCGGTGCTTCTGAGGAAGCCGGCCCAACCGCCAGAACTTCCTCAACATCCGGCACGCACGTCGGGACTTCAATCACCTCCGGCTCAACCACCGGATCTTCGACAATTTCCGGCTCTGGGGCCGGAATTACAGCTTCCTCCAGCTCAACGGCCGGAGCTTCCATCATCTCGGCACCAGGACCCGGAGCTTCAACCTCCGGGACAGGTGCCGCTGGCGCATCTTCTCTCCCGCGATCCAGCGCTACCACGGGAGTCTCTGGGGATGAGTCGAGGTCCATGACCACGACAGCTGGCGCCGGAGCTGTCGCAGCTTCAGCCACCACTTGGGGCGGCACCGGGACAGGAGCAGAAGCTTTCGCCCTCACAGCTTCAGCTGCTGTGGCTGGGGTGGATCCTCACTCCTCTTCTTGGGAACGCTGTAGATGATGGATGAAGAAACTTAAAAAATAGTTGCTACAATTAAACAACTATCCAAGGTAAAGATTAAAAATTACCTTGGAAGGCTTCCACACCAGCTTGCGTGGAACCTTTTTCCCGGACGTTCTGGGATGGTCATAGCCGGCGTGGAAGCTCCGGAAGGCCCCCCGGAACTCGTTGCGGCCACGGGCGTTTCCCTAGTCGAGGCCCCCCTCGATCGGGAAGAACCTCCGGACCTAGAGGCCTCCACCGGCCCCGGTGCTGGAGTCGCATGCCCGGAGCTAGCACCCCGGGAGGACCCCGCTGCGAGTACAGTCGCCACGGTTGTAGAAGACCTCCCCCTCCGGGGAGAAGGAGCTGATGCAGAGGTGGCAGGCCTGACGGACCTTCCGTCGTCATGCTGCAACTTCCTCTTCCGGCTCAAGGGTTCTTCCGCCGGCTCCTTACCATTGCCGATGACCTCAGCCCTTGGCTTCGGGGAAGGGTCAGAGCCACCCTCGGAAGCTCCAGGGATTGCCACCCTAGTGGTTGATCTTCTCTCGATGACACCAAGGTCGTCAAGCACAGGCATCTTCCGCCGGAGCTCTGTGCTGAACTCTACTTCCACGTTCAGAGGGAGAAAAGCTGATGGTGGAGTCAAGTCGTCACCCACGACATCGATGTCGTGCTGGAACTTCTTGAGGTGGAACTCCAAGGTTGTCCCCACCATGTTGGACTTCAGCCCGGTCTCGACCCGGTCGTTGTCCATCACGCTGTTGAGGGCCCAAGCGAGTTTTTCTCTCCTCTTCAGTGGTGCCCACCTGTTGACCAGGAAGTCGCAAAACACCGCCTGAGGAGTCAATCCTCCCTCCACGCATTGGCGGATCCTAGTCAGAGCAGGGTTGAAGGCTTCCGCCAGCACCGGAGCTTCACTCCAGATTGTCGTGTCGATGTTGGAGAGGCCTTCGGACAGCTCCAGCCTCTCGTGCTCCTCCACCCGGATGACTATCCAGTCCTTCTTCCAGTCATACCACTTTCCAGAGGGAAATGACCGGAGGTACTTGAATGGGCACTTCTTGCGCTTCACAAAGTAGTATAAGCCAAGGTACTCATTGCTCCTGCCGGTGGTATGGACGATGAAGAAGGTCCGGAAGAGTTCAATGCAGGGGGGGATGCCCACCCACATCTCACAAAAGTGGACGGAGATAGACACAAGAAGAATGGAGTGGGGGCCAAGGTGATACAGCTGCAGACCATAGAAGTCTAGCAGCATCAAGAAAAAGGAGGAAAAAGGTGGGATCAACCCCACCATGGCGTACGAAGAAAAGTACACCATTTCGCCGGCGTGCTCCTTCTCAAACGAGAGATCTCCACCGGTGCGGACCGAGCGGTTGAAGAAGTCTGAGGACCATCCCATGAGGGCCCAGACCTTCTTCAGGTCGCCGTCGGTCTTCAAACGACTCTCGCGGAGACCCAACTCCATCGCGGCACGGCAAGGCAAGAGAAGAAAAGTGAAGCACAAGTTGGGAGTTTGAGCGCAAGATCAGATGAAAGGCGTAAAGAACCCCAAACGGTGCGCGCTTTCCTTCTTAAGTAAGCCCTTACGACGCTTGGATGGAAACCGCAAGGAAGTCGAAGATACCACTCAAAAATTCCACCCAGCCGATGACAAGGGGGCCCGGGACCACCCCGACGATCAAGTCGAGGTTCTTACCCAGGCGAACGGTTGTCATCATGAGGCGGGAAACCCGAAGGCGGCGGCCTGACAAGGTGCGCGGAACCGATACGATTTTAGTATCGGGAACCGGCGACCTTCAATTGCGTGAGATCCGCACGCCAAAGATCTCACCTGCCGCACACGGGATACGCCACTCGGCGAGGATTTAACTCCAAACTATCGCCAACGGCACATCCGAAGACCTTTGAAGACTCAGTTCAAAAGTCGAAGGATGGACCCACCTCCGGCGGAATGATTTCACCCAAGGGGTCTCCCCCGGAGGTGGGCCCAGGGGGCCACTATCGGTACCTTGGGTACCATATACCCCTTGAGATTGCAAAGATCTCAAGGGAAAGTCATCTACTTGATTTGAAGACCTTCGGAGGCCCACATGTCAGATATAACCGGACCCGCTTCTCCAACATGGTTAATCCCAGGGTCGCCACGTGTACTATCAAACCGGAGCTACCGCCCACAAGGGGGAAGCTTCGGGCTATGTACCGAAATGGCACCCCCGGACCTAACCCCAGATTGAGGGAAGCTCCGGTGCTGACATGTGTCGGGTAACACCAGAGCCATCTGTTCTCCACAGTGTGCTCCGGTGCTGCCACGTGTCCAACCGTCGGATCTTCAGCCTCTAACCTTCGGAAGACTCCACAACGGCTCCGGATCTTCAAAGGGGAATCAAGGACTTCAAGACCCGATTAAGTGTCATTAATACCATATTAATGACACATGATCGGACGATCTTAATTACCAGTAACGGTGCTGTCAAAGCCCATTACCCGGTCATTAAGGGAAATTAAACGTGTTGAATGAGTATCAATACTAGTAACCGTGGGGTCCACATGTCGGGCCAAGCTAGCTTGTAACGGTATGCCCTTGTACTATAAAAGGACAGGTCGACGACGGACTCTACACGTTGAGACACGTTTACACACACGCTCCATAGATGCTCAGTACAAGCTCATACAGCTAATACAACACCAACACACCCATGGAGTAGGGTATTACGCTCAGGCGGCCCGAACCACGTAAACCTCTGTGTCTCCTGTGTCATTTACAATTCACCTTCTTGAATCTCCGCACGCCCACACCGAACATCAAACTCCTCTAACACTTTAGTGGTGTCGGGAGATCTGCCAGATCCAAACCACCGACAGCTCTCCCTGAAGAAGCCTTTGAAAGGTTCAAATTTGGCAAGATAGATTTAATTTATGTCTTGCATGATGCCTGCTATATAGACTTGCACTCACGTTTAATATCCTACATTAAAAATTGTTTGGCATTGCATACAGTAGATTGTCACAAAAGGGGAACCCACTTCATGAGAAAGAGACTTGTTTGAAATGCAATATCTCAACTCATATGATGTGGAAAGAACAAAGTGTTAGGTGCATTAATGCCTAAAGGAACATGCTTTAAAGAGATAGAAGTATTCATCCTCTAGCTCACAAAGCATGAGCCTTATATTTTATTTGGATTTTTTCCTTGTTTTTTTTCTAGTGTTCTATTTGCTTTAGGGCTTAGCCAAGTTATTGGCAACTAGTGTTAAAGTCTTTTTGAGGTGTTAGGGGTTGCCCAAAAAGTCCTAAGACTTGTGTTTCTCTTTGTTTGTTTAAGTCAAAGGACATGTATGGGTTGTTGTTGATCTTTTGTAGTCATCGGATTATCCGATGCTTAGATCAGAAGCATCATCGGATTAGTTTATGCTTAAGTACAAGGGTCAGCTAAGACAGAAAGTCAAATCAATCGATGAGTTCATTCTCAGAAACATCAGAGCATCCGATGTTCACATTTCTAGAGTTGTGCCAAATTCAACCGATGATAAACTCATCCACGTTGGATCATCCGATGATGAAGGTGCCTATGGAATAACCTTACTGTACCACTCGACCGACGCATCATCTCAACTGACGTCGGATCATCCGATGTTAAAAATCGAGCTAGGGTTCGGGCTGCACCTATTTAGCGCCTCTCCGTTTTTTCTCTTTTCTCTCTCCCCGACGCCGCACTCACCGTCACCCCTCTTCTCTCCGCCGCCGCCGCTCCATGCCCCTCGCCCTACCGCCACCCGCCGTCACGCTCCGGCCGCCGCCGCACCACCGCCGCCGCCCTAAGCACCACTGCCGCCCTGCGCCGCCGCTCGTCGCGCCGCCACTCCACGCGCCCGACCGTCGCGCTCCTCTTCGCTGCTAGGGTTCGCCCGACCGCACTCATCACACATTCTTCGAATTCGTCGTCGTCAACCCCAGCCCGCGATCTCATATTCGGCGTCACTCTTCTCCTCAAGATGGGCTGTGACGAGAAATGAAAGGGAAAGGCCATTGAGGAGCCGACAGCTAAGAAGCAAAAGTTGTCGAAAGAGATGAAGAAAGTTGAGATGGCCGCTCGCGCCGCTGAGGAGCGTGAGCATGGACGAAGAGGATCCCTGAGGATCCGGGAGTCCCGACAGAGACAGCTACAGCCACAGCAAACAAAGGAGACAAAGGAGTTTGAGGAGGAGCCACTTGTTCGCCGGTGCACAGTCAGGACCCGTGGAGGTCGTTCAGGTGCAGCCCTGAGTCAGAGACCATCTACAACTGAGCTTCGGGAGGACAGAGCGGCCGCGAGATCCGTCTATGATATGGACACCAACGTTCGAGTTGGTGAGGGTGTCCGCCTGACCGACTACAGGAAGTTGAAGGCAAAGCAGCTCAGGAAGCTTCGATGGAGCATTCTGCTTGAGGAGTGGTTCTCGCAGCCCAGAGAGCCACTTATGGACAGTCACTTCTGGACCCTGACACAGGCGTCGCTGTATGAGACTTACAGACGTCGGAGCCATAAACTTTTCCAGCACAACTTTCTTGACTGGGATCAGCTCGCACTTGCAGCCAGCACTGAGATTCACCCTTTCTTTGAGAGGTACAGAGGGCTAGTAGAGCTGATGTCTTTCTAGCGGAGTGCCTACGTGGAGGACTGGGTCCGAGTTTTCTATGCCACACTCTACGCTTCAGAGGGCCGCAGATCCATTGACTTTATGTTCATAGGCTAGCATCACCATATGACTAGACAGACCTTGGTACAGCTGCTAGGCGTGGATCTCCATGACACCTGCCTACACGAGTTAGTATATGGACAGGCTGACCCACTGAGGAGGCCGCTCACAAGAGGTGTGGCACCACCTTTTGAGGAGATTCGGTCACTGTTTGCTCAGCCCTTCTCACCTGACCAGCCTAGGGTACCTGCTCTACTCACTCTGGTTGCACGTACTGTTCACCTTGCCTTGCGCCGCATGCTACTACCCAGATCAGAATACCTTGAGGGCTTCACCAGTTTGCAGCAGACCCTCCTATTCTATGTCATGAACGGGATGCAGTTTGACATCGTGGATATCCTCATCTGTGAGATGGAGGATGTCATCACAAATGGAGTTGGGATGATGAGACAACTCGTGTTTGGACACTGGATCAGTCACATGCTCTACCTATTGGCTGCAGAGGGATCCGCCGTGCGTGATAGTCTCACCGACGAGAGCGTCACTCGGTTCGGACACTACCGTGCTCTAGCTCCTGGAGACCGCCGCCTTGACCGCCCACTTGAGCGTCAGGTCCGAGCTCAACTTTCAGAAGAAGATTGGTCAGACTTAGAAAAGGAAGACGAGATCCTAGCATAGGCTGAGGCTTAGGAAGGGGATCTACAGCATATCTGGTCAGAGAGTGACACTAGTGACAGTGTCGAGAAGTACTTCCCACCTCCTCCCTCACCCAGGCAGCACAACGCGGAGGTTGGAGGCTCGACTGTACCACCACCTCCTACCCCACCTCCGGTGTTCGAGGCACAGGTCTCTCAGCCATCCAAGCTTACTTCTCTACTACAGCAGATGGTTGAGCAGCAGCGACAGGATCGGCTTGTAGCTGAGCAGGCTGCACGTCTTATGGAGCTCCAGCAGCAGCAACAGGAGATGCAGCATCAGATAGCCTGCGAGAGGCGAGAGGACACTGACAGGCTCACTGGACTCATTGACTAGATGGATTAGCGTACTCTTGACCAGCACCAGCAGACGCAGCAGGCCATGATGGGCATCCTGGGGTTGATTATCAACCTCTACACTCAGACTGAGATTGCCCTACCCTCACAGCTTCCTGGTCTAGCTCCAGGTCCACCTGTCCTGGCACCAGTTTCAGCTCTAGTGCCGACCACGTTGGTACCGACTATCAGCATGTCACCACTACTTGCCCCAGGCGCACCAATTCACTCTCCTCTGCTGACTACGACCATCTTTCAGCAGACTTCGGCTTTGGTTGTCAGTGCTCTACTACCGGCAGTCCCGACTCAGTAGGCACCCTCAGTACCGACAGCGGCTCCCACAGCTCTGGTCTCCTCCACTCCAGCCTCAGCAGCAGCAGGCAGCAACTCCGACGACAGCACCCCCGACGACGACCAATTCGTCATCGCCCCAAGCGCTCAGGATCCTTAGGCACTCGGCTTCTTTTTTTGGTGTTTTGATGCCAAAGGGGGAGAAGAGTCATAGTCAGGGGGAGGGATAACATAGTCTTAGGGGGACTCCTAGTTGCAGGGGAAGTTTTTTGGGAGCTTTTGTAATTTGGGAGATTTGCTATTCTCTTTTGCTATCCTTGAGTATTCGTATGCTACTTAATTCTCTTATGTTTTATTGATCGTTTTTGAGCCTTCGAGCTTCGTGTGCTAGATCTTGTACTTGTTACATATCTTTTTTGAGTATCATGTTCTAAATTTCATTACTGTTATACTTTACTCGTTGTGTTGTCATCAATCATCAAAAAGAGGGAGATTGAAAGCATCTAGGCCCCCATAAGGTATGGTTTCGGTGATTAATGACAACCGTTGGATATCACTAATAAGTTTGTGGATGCAAGGTCTCTCATATATTTCATCACACTTAATGGACTCTATATTTATATCATCTACTGCTCATTGGATACAATTGGAGACCCCTCAACAAACTATTTTACGAGGTCAATCGATTTTCATGAAGACTGAAAGAAAAGACATATATGTTAAAATCATTCCATCAAAATTGACAGCACACGAGACTTGGTTGTCATCAAAAGAACATTTCAAACCAATGTCTAAGTGGTCACTCGGACGAATTCCAAAAGAATCACTTAGAACAACTCGAAGCAGACAAAATCAACTCACCGGATCACCCAATGTATCCAGAAAACACTACATCGGTCGAGTTAGCTCAGCAGCAGAAGAAGACCTCAGTCTTGAGTATACACCGAATCATCCGATGTTGAAGCATGTGTTACATCGATCGATCATTCTAGTAAGCAATTTCCCTGGACCAAGTAACACCGGACCATCCGATGTATAAATATGTCACGTCGGTCGATCATTCCAGTAAGCATTATTTTTGGACCATTCTGGACCAAGTGTCATCGGATTATCCGATGTACAGGTGTATACAACATCGGTCGATCAACGGTCATATCTGACACATTGACCTCAACTAATTTGTATTCGACCGATGACAGCTGAAGGGAGAACATCGGATCATTCGGTGTTTGCAGAACAGTGATGTCAACCTACTTTTCCAACGGCTATCTCCTGGAAGCTGGCTATTTATACCCTTTCAACTAGTCATTTCGACAAGTCTTGATGCCCAGAGCTACTCTACATATTACCAAGCATTCAAGACATTGAGCAACCACTTCCACATCATTTACACCATTTGTACACCAAGAGATAGGCTAGAACTTACTAGAGATGATGCTTGTGTGCTTCCATTCTTGGTGATTGGAGTCTCTAGTCTAGTGAGAGCTATAAGGGAGTGTCTCTTGGTGATTGCATTCATCGTGTATCAGTCGGTGATTGGAGAGATCCTTCCGGAGCTTGCCAAGTCGGTTGTGGAAGTCCGGAAGATCAAACTTGTACAAGGCTTGAGCTCCACCTTGCCGGAGATGGTGAACGGAGACTCTTAGTGAAGATCCCTGGTATTGGTGACTTGGGAGTGACTACACCCTTTGGTGGGTGCCACAACGTGGATGTAGGAAGGTCTTGATGATCTTGCTGAATCACGGGATAAATCACTGTGTCTTCGTGTCTTCTCGGGAGTTTGCATACTCTTCCTTTCTCGTTATACTTATGCATTTCATATACCGCAAACTTATTATTCACTTGAATGCATAGGTTGTTTGCATAGGGAATTGAGCTTTTAGTAGTTGAGTTTTTATTGCTTTAATTTTAAAAAAGAAGCCCAATTCACCCCCCTCTTGGACATTCAATCCTTACACCCACCCCTCGGGCTCGTCGCCTCATCCCAAGGTGGATCTAGGGCCACTGTCGGTAGCCGGCATACCAGATACCTTCGCGCACAAGCTAGAGCCGTCTAGGTACCTCGCCTCTCAACAGGGACAGGATCCGAGGGCGCCACGTGTCCAAGAGACCAGGATCTGCGAGCCTCATATGGGAGGTCCGGGGGGCCACAAGACATCCCGAAGGTGGCACTCAACTCTACCTTGACGACAAGCTCCCAGACAGCCACGTATCCAGCGGGTCGGGACCCAACCTCCTCCGCGGAGGTGAGATCCCAAGCTACCACGTGGCACACAAAGTCAAGACCCGACCTCCCCCACGGAGGCAAGCACCCAAGCTGGGGGAGATCTGACTTCCGCGCGAAGGTGAGCTCCCGAGCTGCCACGTGGCCTGCGAGACGGGTGTGGCCTCCACCATAGCGGAGAGCTCTTCAGCGGTCGCATGGTCAGTCCACTTGTCCTGGGCAGATAGTGAGGAAGATAAGAGGGCAGTACGCCTTGTCTCCGTCAAGCCTTGAAGATACGCGGCTTCTCCAGACGCATGGTGCGGCGCCTAATGTCAGGTACCGCTGCGACTAATCGCATCACAGTGAAGGCGCCGTAGGCCTATCCAACTCCGCTAAGTGGGTAGCTTACGGCGTCAGAGACAGTTGGATGGGACATTTCCTGCCAATGTCAGCAACGGAGCGTGGGCTACTGACGACCTGAGCGGCAATACGGCGAGTCCTCAAGTCCGCGGTCAGAGCAAGCTTACAGAAGAAGCCTTAGATCTTTAGGATAAGATCGCCCCGTGACCACTTATCGGGTCCCGGGACCCAACTTATAAGGCATCCGACTTTAACTATAAAAGGCTTGGACGACCACCGATACAAGGACCAGACTCAAAATCCCCGATACACACACACACATACACACTCACCCAACAATACAATCCACCGTGGAGTAGAGTGTTTTGCTCCTCGCGGCCCGAACCACGTAAAAATAACCGTCCCATACTCTTCCGCTAGAACACTAGTTTGAGGTCTAAGTCTCGCCGAACAAGAACCTCTGCGGACTGCTCCTTAGCAGATCTGGGGGAAGTGTCACATTAATCCTTTGACAGAACCTAAGACCCTGTTTGACACATCTTCTGCTGCAGCTTCTTCATAAAAATAAGCTAAGAGTGTGTCAAACAGAAAGCTTCTGTAACAGTTTATTAGTTCAACTACTTCTCAGAATAAACTAAAATCAAGATATAAACAGAAACTGTTTTTAATCGGCTTTTCAAACAAGCTGTTTTTTTAACAAATTCAAGCTGATATTTACGTTTTCCTCACTTCGTGAGCGTTTGCAGAAAGCGGTGCCCGTGTGTAGCCGCGGGGAGCCGCCGCCGCCGCCGCCGCCGCCGCACCGCAAGCGATGAAGCGCTTCTTCCAGCCCGTGCCCAAGGAAGGCTCCCCGGCCAAGAAGAGGCCTGCCGCTGCGGCCCACTCGGGTGATGCCACTAGTGCGGCTGGCGATGGTGACGGGGAGGGGAAACCAGGTGTGGAGCCGCGGAAGTTCCTCACGTGGAACGCCAACAGTCTCCTCCTTCGGATGAAGAGTGACTGGCCCGCTTTCTCCCAGTTCGTCACCCGCCTCGACCCCGACGTCATCTGCGCCCAGGTGAGCAGCCATGGTGTTCGATTCCGCGCTCTACCTTGGATATTCTTTCCGAGATGCAATCCTAACCGGTGTCCTGAGCTGGATGCTGCAATGTGGCATGCCAAGAATTGATAGGCATTTCGGGGAGCAGGTTTGGGGCGTATGTGTTGCTTTTCCTTTTTTTAAGGTGCGGATCAATCCAATGAGGTGGTTTAGTGCTAGTTCAATGTTTGCCGCTGGCCAGGATTCTAGATGTTTCTAGGTTGATGAAATAATGCACACGTTTCTTGCAAAATTGCAAGTTACATGACGCAGGGGCGTAATATGATACACTAATGGTTGAGTATGCCCTTTGAGAAATCCGGTTGCACATTCTCTGTTTCGTTCTGCTTAGAATACTGGACACATTGTTACCTTTTTTTTTTCACGTGGTTAAGTTCCAGACTTCAATGCATTGCTGTTACAGTAATCGGTTGGTCTCCTCAGTCTTGTTTGGGGCAGGGAAATGTATCTCTTTCCGTCCCCAACTCACGACATGAGTCTTCATACAAAAGCAAAACAATGAGCTGCAGATCTGTATAAATGAAAGATGTACACATTTGATAGATGAGGAAATTAGCTAGCTTATCTCCTCCGAACATGTGGTATAATAATAAAAGAAGTCAAATACACGTGAGGTCATTTGTGTGACACTTGGGGGTAGGCAGGACCGCAGGATATGTGGAGACCTTAGGTCCCCTTTTTCAGCTTGGGATTGTGGATTCTGGATATTACAATCCAAAGCTGAAACAAAGGCCCAGCTCTTGAGTCTGGATTCTGCAATCTGACCCTCTGGATTCGATAATCTCATAATCTGTTGAGGATCAGCTTTTGCCAGATTGTGTCACAGATACTTACCCATTTGCGATTATGGCCTCTACTATAAGTGACTGAAAGCTGGATTTAGAACCCAGACAAACAAATAACCCTCGGCTTTTGACCCTTAGATTTCCAGTATCTCAGATTCCACAATCCAACAGCTAGGAATCTAAAGCTGCAACAAAGGGGGCCTAAGCCTCATACAGTCATACTTTATAAGAATATTTCATAAAATCAGGATCCTTAATCAAACCTTATTTCGCAATAAAGAGGTAGAAAGAACAGAGAAAGATGGACATTTCAGGTTTTTTTGCTTCCCACCTTTTCTTGTCCCTTTGAACTGGTTTGAACTTCTTCCTGCCTTGGGGGATAGCTCATCCTTGAGTTGTTGTGAATTGTGATGGCTGCCACTGTTTCCCAGACATTGTTTTGTCCATGATGTAGCGAACCATATGCTATTACCAAGTACTGTCTTAAAAAATGGTTTTTCAAAAAATGACCTCGGTTGTTTCTATGACATTGTTTATGCCCTCTCAGCAATTCCTTCCACAACTCCTCAATTGGCCACCTTTTATTTTATTGGGCAGACTTCAGAAATTAGTATGCAAGTTATAGGTATCTGATAAGGATAACTGAACTTCTTTGTCAGGAAGTGCGGATGCCGGCAGCAGGTCCCAAAGGGGCACCTAAAAATCCTAGTGAACTAAAAGATGACACAAGCTCATCACGGGACGAAAAGCAGGTACTGACATTTGTGAAACATTGTCATACTTTTCTGTGATTACACAACTGTAGAACTGTAGTTTGTTTCTCCACAGTATTATCCAAGAAAGAATTCAATCATTCAGAGCTGCAAAAAATAGATTTACCATTTCGGTCTTGAGAGGATAATAGATCATTTGAAAACCGACAGATTTTTTATTTGTAGCAGTTGCACTCTGTTATGGCCTTATGGGCATGTAACCACTAACATCAGCATTTGTGCAGGTTTCTTTGTAAGTGCTGTACCTATGTGGCCTTGCCCCTAATGTAGCAATTGCAACTGTTTGTGTGGGCGCACTAACATGACAATAATTGTAAATTATAATGATAGATATTTTCTTATTAGTTGAGTTTATTTGCTTATAGATGAATTCCATATGTTACATTTGTGCTGCTAACATTAGCAAACTCCCAGACAATTATTTTGTCTTCAACATTGGTTTATTATAATAGTCTCATCAATTATGTTCTACAATCACTTCCTGATGCCATGCAGATAGTTCTACGTGCTTTGTCGAGTCCACCTTTCAAAGACTACCGTGTTTGGTGGTCTCTTTCGGATTCAAAGTATGCAGGAACAGCTATGTTAATAAAGAAAATGGTTGAACCCAAGAAAGTGTCCTTCAACTTGGATAGAACATGTAAGTTTGGATATAATTTTTTTTTTTGGAAAGAAAACAGTAGGGGAAGTTTGGACATAGTTGGCTTCAAATTTTCTTTTGCCTAATCCTCTCTTCTGCTGCCAATCTACTTTACGTGATCCGTGTTCTACCCTGGACAATGCTTTTTTTACATATTATAGTTTTACACTTTTAGCCGACCTCAACTTGCTTAAGACAAAGGTTTGGTTGTTGTTGTTTTATAATTTTATACTTTTATGATTGTATTGCAGGATCTAGCTTCATCCTAACTTATTGATGTTATGTTGAAAGTCAAAAACTAGAGCCTTCTACTAGTTTTTGTAACCATAATAGAGCAAAAAAAAAAAAAATGCCATAATGTCATAGCACTATAGTGATAAACCTGCTAGGCCTCAAATTCTGGTGGAACCAAAAAAGGCCCCTTGCTATAGGCTTTTTCCAGAGTTATACGTGGCCTGCTGGCATGCACTGGGCAGTGCCTTTGGGGTCTCTTTTCTCAGTCGTACAGTGAGAAATTTCTTGCAGAACTTAGTGGGGGCTCTTCCTGTAGGGCCATTTTTTTTTTCTTTTTAATAAAGCATAGCTAAGCATGTAACAACTACAAGTGTGATAGCCAAATACTCATGTTTCATGGTGAGAATATGGTCAATTTCAGATGAAGGGGAACTGGTACTAGGACAACCAATTGCAAGGACAAGATTTTGAAGAAACAATTTCTTCTCCTTGCACCTTTTTATCTTCTCTGGATATGTTTATAGGGCACATATGCACATGTTACTGTATAAAAGTTGACTTCAAGGAGTAATAAGGTCCAGGCCAGCAAACTTGTTCACAAACTTGCATCTTGGATTATGGCTTGCATTTGTAATGTAATTCGTAATAATATTTTTTTTCTTAAATTGCAAATTTGCATCCCTTTTACAGCTTCTAAGCATGAAAGCGATGGCCGTGTTATAATTGCGGAATTTGAATCGTTCCTCTTACTAAACACCTATGCTCCAAACAATGGATGGAAGGAAGAGGAAAATTCATTTCAAAGAAGACGGAAGTGGGACAAAAGGATGCTGGAGTTTGTTCAACAAGTAGACAAGCCGTTAATCTGGTGTGGGGACTTGAATGTCAGGTAATTAATAAGCGTGTTTCACTTTTTCCTTAGTGAGAAAGGATAGTGTAAGAATTCAAGAATTATTCTGGTGAGATTGCTTATAGTGCATGATAATTAACCAGTTACAGTTAATTTCTTTCATTCTGAAATTTAAACATATGGCATTAGTTCTGTATAAAATCAATTTAGGATCTGCCCTGGGAATCAATATTTTCCCTACAAATGTCACATTTCCCAAAGCAATCTTAACCCTTACACTTGTATTTGAATCTTCCAGTCATGAAGAAATCGATGTCAGCCATCCTGATTTTTTTAGCAGTGCTAAGCTCAATGGGTATACCCCTCCAAATAAAGAGGTAATATTTGCTTTACATATCAAGTCCCTTGGTAAATGTGTAGGCAATGACTACAATGCAATTAGAGTTTTAGTGCAATCAAGCATCCACAATCGTTGGATCTACATCCCATTGCATGTTTTTATTTAAGTCCCTCCACCAGGTGAAGGGGTGGTGGAAGGGTATATAAAATGAATAAAATGATGCACTGACTGTAGGATACATATCTAACGATTGAGGATCATATATATATATATATATATATATATATATATATATACATATATATATATATATATATATGTATATATATATATACATATATATATATATACATATACATATATATATATATATATATATATATATATATATACATACATACATACATACATACATACATACATACACACACACACACATACATATATATATATATATATATATATATATATATAATAAATATAATGTCCAGTTTATCAAGTGTGACATGCTTCAGAGGCTGTATTTCATTATTATGTGTGACATGCATCAGAATGGTGTATTTCTTTTAATGCAACAAAACCTGTCATCTATTTTTTGCAACCAGCTCACCAAGGACACTTGGTTAGTTGCTGAGCATACATTTTTTTGCTTGTTTCAGATCTTAGTATTGAAGTTTTAGCATTAATCCTTCCACTCTTTCGAGCCCATCACAAGGATTATCTTATCACCAAGAACTAATTAAGAGTTCTTTCTTTGACCGAAGCTCTCCTTAAACTTGTTCGGATATGTTAGACAGAACTAGGAAAAAAAATTATATAGCATACCTCCTTTGCTGTATATGGTTGTCTATTGTATTGGACACAATGAATTCTCTTTGTACTCTGTAGGACTGTGGACAGCCAGGATTCACCCTATCAGAGAGGCGACGCTTTGGCAACATATTATCCCAGTAGGTGAACAAATACAATTGTGCCCTCAAACCTTCTTTCTTTGTCCATCCTTGGTGAACAATAATGAGTTAGATTGGCATTTTTACAGACTTGCCAATTTATAATGTTCTGTTCTGACATTTACAAACTGAACATATAGTCTTATTCAACTGATATTTAAGCAACAACAACAAGAACCAAGCCTTTGTGGTTTTGTCCCAAGCACATTGGGATCGGCTAGATATGAAATCCACCAGTTTTATTATGTTTTTAAAAAAGCGAAGTAACAAAGGAAGATAAGAGTAAAAAATACAAGTAAACTATAAATTAGGATTCTGGCACATGAATTGCTAATTTCCATGCACTCTTATCATGAGCTAAATCTCTAGGTATATTTCACTCCCTTAAGTTTCGTTTTACTGCTTCATGCTATGTCAACCTTGGTCGTCTTCTACCTCTCTTGATATTTTTTCTACCCTTTAGGATCCCACTATTAACCAGTGTTATCCTAAACAGGTCTAAACGGTTGTTTAAACGGGTTCGAACAATAAATGAAAGGGTGCTGTGTAGTTTAGGGCCTAAAGTGGTCTGTAAATGGTCGACCCGTTTAAACAGATCAATGGATCTCTATATTGTTCAAATGGGCTAAACGAAACGGTTTTGGTTCGGGTTTAAATGCTGTTTTGACCCGTTTAGGGAAAGAGGGTTAGAAACCGGGTGTCTACCCGTTAATATGCCGCACCTCAAATTGCAGATCGAGCACCACCCTTGGGGCTGTCACCTGCTGTTCAGGTCGTCCCCGCGATGCTGGGCATGCAGCCTGCAAGATTCGTTCTTTATATGATTGAAATCCACAATTTTGACTTGATTGCAGGACTGTACTTAATATAAAATAGATGCCATTGCTGAACACCCTAAAAGGGTAAATTGATTTTTCCGTTAATTCAGATTGGAGTTTCCATTACCTTGTAATATCTTCTAGCGTCGTGCACTCAGATAATGCTTTTGAATGTTTCTTTTGGGGCTCATATATTGTTTTTGCTGACAAGGATTCTATCGAGATGACTGTATTTTTGAGTGGGACTCACTATATGGCTCCTTTATCTGTTATCATTTGCTGATCCGTAGGTTTCTTGGATCATATAGTTTGCTGCAACAGTATAAACTGTTTAAACACCGTCTAGGCAAGCTAAACAGTAAACGACTAAACAGTAAACAGACTTTAGCCAACTGTCTACCGTTTACTGTTTAGGGTAACACTGCTATTAACCGGTGTTTCGGGAGGTCCCCGCTGGATATGCTCAAACCACCTTAGTCGATGTTGGACTAGTTCGGTGTCATTCCTACTCTATCACGTATCACCTCATTTCTAATTCGGTTTCTTCTTGTGTGACCACACATCTATCGTAGCATGCAAATCTCTGTGATACTCATTTGTTTAACATGTTGCCTTTTAGTTGTCAACATTCCGCTCCATATACCGTCACTTGTTTGATCACCGTCTTATAGAACTTCCCTTTCAACTTTTGGGACCTTCTTGTCACATAGAGTTCCAGATGCTTGCCGACACTTCATCGACCCTACCTTGATCCTATGGCAGACATCCTTGTCAATATCATCATTATTTTGGAACATTAATCCTAAATATTGAAATGAGTCCCTTCTATGTATCATTTGTTCTTGTAGACTAACATTTCCCTCTTCGCACCCGACACTACTAAAGTCACACCTGTCTTTATCCACTAAGCTTAAACCCTTTGGATTCTAAAGTGTGCACCCATAGCTCTAGTTTTATCAACACCCCCTAGTTTCATCTACCAGCACTACTCATCAGCAAATAACATACACAAAGAGATATCCTCTTATATATTATTCGACACCTCATCCATCACTAAGTAAAAGATGTATGAGCTCAAGGTTATTCCTTGGTGTAGTCCTATCGTGATAGGAAAAGTATCGATCTCACTATCACTTAGGCGTACACTTGTTACCATATTATCATACATATCCTTGATAAGAGTAATGTACTTTGTTGGGACTTTATGTTTCTCTAGCTGCCACTACATGACCGACCTTGATATCTTGTCATATGCCTTCCAAATCAATGGACACCATATGCAAGTCTTTCTTCTACTCCTTGTATCTCTCCATAAGCTAACGGAGCAAGAAAATCATTCAACTGATATTTTAAAAATAAATTAAATGTTTAACGCATTTAATAAAACTGTGCACCACCTGTTATGGATGCTTAGCAAAAAAAAAAAAATACATAACAGTATTGGCTAGTTTCCCTTGTGGCGGTGAATTATATTTTGTGCAGTTCATCTCGTCATCAAATATGCTTCAAGCCCTCGCCTTTAACACAGTTATGGAATATCTTCAGTAGTTGCTTAATTTGCATTTGTTCTACATCGGCTGTTATGGTTGTGGCTCGTTCTTGATATAAGCTTGAACAAAAGAGCATATATGTATAGATCACCAAATGAGCATGTTAGATGTGTAAAGTAAAACAAACATAAGCTTATGACTTCTTTAGTAATTTCCTGGATCCAATTAGGATCATTGTTTCTGAATTTTGTTGAATTGGTAAAGCAAACATTAGCTTGACTAACACCTACTGATGTCCGTCGTTTAGGTTCAGTTTTAAAGAATTCTAAACGGGACAACTTTTTCGTTTAAAAAATTGAGCTGTCCTGACCCATGTGTAACATGGGGGTTAGCATACTCAAATTAAAGCCACAGGCGACCTGTACCGTCAGCTTGCTGTGATCATTTTTCAAGGATATGCACAGGTTTAAACACCAAACTTAGACTGAACAAAACCTCATGTGCCAAGATTCTCTGAGGCAAAGATGCTTTTAATTTGATGCAAGTATGTGGCAGTGACTTTCAACAATAAATTATGAGCAAAAACGTTTTCAATTTGATGCAAGTATGTGGCAATGACTTTTAACTAGAAACTATGATCAACACATAAATAAAGACACCCCTTAATTGATATTGAGGGGTTATTAATTTTGTGTTTTACTGCTCTTTTTTCCTTTGAAATTTGAATACCTTATTGGACAAACCATTTGAATATGCAGAGGAAAGCTGGTAGATGCTTACAGACATCTGCATAAAGAGAAAGACATGGACTGTGGGTTCTCTTGGTCTGGTCATCCAATTGGCAAGTAAGAGATATTTTCTGGCATTTTGCTGGTTTTAGTGTTCTCTGAAGACAATCTTTAGATACTCAGCATTTGAACTTTAGGCCTGTCTACAATTCCTTTTTTTACTTTTTTCAAGTGATCTGATCCTTTAGTGCATCCATATGGTTGCTTCATAGCATTAAAGCATAAAGAGCTAACAATTGGGGTCGGCTAGATATAAAACCCAACAATTTTAATTCTTTTAAAAGAAAGAAAGAGGAGAGTAAACAAATTATTAGTAAACTAAGATTTCGACACATGAATTATTGATTTCCATGCAGTTCTATTAAGAGACAAATCTCTAGGTACATTTCAATTCCTCAAGGCCTCAAGCCTCGTTTTACCGCTTCCTCCCATGTCAACCTTGATCACTCTCCTAATATTTTTCATACTCTTTAGGATCTCACTGTTAACCAATGTTTTTTTGAGCGAAAACTGCCGGGGAAACCCCTGCAGTAAATATATTAATTATAGTAACCATAAGAAATACAACAGAAAGTAGCCGCAGATGTACTTTGGTATGTACAAGCTTAGTTTCCTGAGATAGGTTACTATGCTAAAGTACAGACAAAAGAGCTTCAATCCGAGTCCTATCTATTTCCTTGAAACGATTGCTTTGAGCTTTAAGTGAAGATTTGAAACAGTCCTTCCATCCTTGTATTGTTGGTGTGGAGGCCCTGAAAATCTCGCCATTCCGTTGTTTCCAGATTTCCCAAGCTGCTGTTGAGAAGATTTCCATGAAGCAAGGTCCTTGAAAGTTCTGTTTCGCCCATATTATGGTGTCAAAGAAGTACATGTTGTTGTCCCATTGGATCCCCAATGAGTTCCAACACGTTACACTGAATGGACATAGGAAGAATAAATGATATGTGAACTCCTCAATCCCATTGTCACATAAAACACACGAGTAGTCATTGCCTTCAATAGATTCTTCCTTCAATAGAGAAATTCTTCCGTTTCAAGATGTTTCTTGAGTTAAGACGATCGCGGAAGAGCAGCCATATAAAGATCTTTATTTTCCTTAGTGATTTAGATTTCCATATCCAGCCAAAAGGGAGAGGCGGTTTGATATGGGAGAAGTTTGATATATACCGTTTTTTTGGGGTAGTAAACCTCAGTTGCCACCCCCTTCCAAACGTCCAGTTGTTGGCCCCTGTCCCGGATGCCACCCACCAATAGATTCAACTGATGTAATTCTAGCAGCGCTTCAGGTGATACAGGTGTGCAGAAGTATTGTTGAGGCTAACCAATGTTTGTTAACTGATGCTTCTCGAGACCTCCACCTAAACTACCTTAATCGGTGTAGGACTAGTTTTTTTTTCAACTGGTGTCACCCTACCTTATCACATACCATCTCGTTCTCGATCTTTTTTTGTGTGATCGCACATTAATTGTAACATACGCATATCTGCGATGTTAGAAATCCGGACACAATTAGACTTGAAATTCTCTTTTCCAAATTGCTTCATTTTCATTGATCATATTCTGGTATATATAACCCCAAAACAGAAGAGATACAAGTGCAATCCATTATGGATCTTACTCTTACACAACTTATATTTACCTATAAGGGGCAGAGCAAGACTCCCCTTTAATATCCTAATCTTAGTAGAACTCTACTCCTCATAGGAATAAGACTATTCGTTAAGCTACTATGCGTTGATCAGTTGTCCTTAAAAGCTTAACAGATGTGCCATCACAGGGGCCGTAACCGTACATTACATATAAATTATGTAGCCATTAATTTGTATGTGCAGTATGCAAACTGCTCATACTATGAATGCTGATACTGAAGTGCATTTATAGTTTTCAAGGGACACTAACTGTTCTGCATATTCCACTAGGTACCGAGGAAAGAGAATGCGGATTGACTATTTCCTTGTTTTGGAGCAATTGAAGGACCGAATAGTTTCATGTGAAATGCATGGTCGTGGAATTGAATTAGAAGGTATGAAGTTAAATGTGACCAATTTTATTTTACTTGTGAATTGTGATAGCACACGAACCTATAGAGGCTCTCATGCAGTCCAACTTTAAGTTGTTTGCATCGTCTATTAATGATCTTCTGCCAAAGAATGAAAAGTGATCGTGTAGTGTTTTTTTAAGAGCAATATTTTAGGTAAAACTTAAATATTTTTTAGGGAAAAAATAAAGGCTGACTTTGCTCGATTCACATGTGACAAGATGAGCGAGGAGCGCGCTTGTACCACTCATTTTCTCAATTTCAAGAACAATATGTGATAGTCTAATGTTGAAAACATGTGCATTAAGCGTTCTAATGTTCTGTGCGGGGTTGATATTTCACACTTCCCAGGCTAGGAAGCTTTACTGGTTTGTTTAAAATAGGGATTATTGTATTTATACATCTAGTTGCAAGTTCAATTTATATTTTATCTCTTTGTGATTTTACCCCTATTTTTTAAAACGGGGCCACCATTTATCCCCTTTTCCTAACACCGTTAGCCTGACCGGACTAAATGATTTATCAAAATTAAATAAATGATGGTGAAATAGAAAAATAGATTAAAGTACCCTACTTTGTGTTATTTGTTGCAAGGAAAATTGTTTCAAAAGATAAAAAAATATCAGAGGTTGTCGATAAAAGCAAAATGCTTGTTATTTTTGAAAAAAAGAATTGAATTTTTTTTAAGAATGAAATTTAAAGAATCATATAAATTTGATTGATATTAAAGGAATTACCGAAATTTCAGATTCAAATTCCAAAAAATTGAATTCAAATTTCTGTAATTTCAGTTTCGAATTCAAATTTTCAAACAAATTTGAATAAATTCAAATTTCAAACAAATTTGAATAAATTCAAAAATAGTTATGAAATTTCAAATTCAAAGAAATTTTGAATGAATTTTATAAAATTAAAAATACAAAAAATAAAATTCAAATTCGAACAAATTTGTATGAATTGAAACAAATGAACTATAAGAATGAAATACATTTTATCAGTTTCTACCAATAAAAGCAAAATTCTAGTGAAATTTTGATGAAATTGTTCTCTGTTTTGTCTATGTTTGTTTAAAAATATTTTGTTAAACTGTTGTGTAAATATTGCTAAAATACTGTCAAATGATGTTGAAATATTGTCTAAAATTATCAAAGATTTATGAGAAAATTGAACAATAATATTATATATATTATTCTAAAATAATACCAAATACATCATCAATATAATAATGTGAGAAGGGTATTTATGTCTTTTTTCTCACATTTAACACCGTCAACAACTCTTAACAGAGTAGGGATATATTTTGGTTTCGCTTCGAAAAATAGGGGTAAAATCACAAACCCTATCTTTCAATAGCAAAATCACAATTAGATTTGCAACTAAGGGTATAATCTAAAATATGGGTTGAACGTCTGGTTTTATGTGTTTCAGCCTTGTGATTTCAGCATTCTTGTTAAAGCAAATATATTTACCTGAATGGAAGCAGTACAGGTTAATCTTTAGGGTGATGTATATGGGTTTCTAACAGGAGAGGGTGGCCTTGGAACTGGTTCCAAACATTAGATGAAACAAGGCTGGTTTTATCAGACCAACAAGCTATTTATTCTTGGTTTTTCAAAGCAGCCAAGAAAGCCTGCCAAGAAAACTGCAATTCTAGATGTCTAAATATCATTATTAGAGAAAACCTGCCAAGAAAACTGCAATTCTAGGTGTCTTCGTGGCGCCTTTCTATAACTGACAAAAAGCATTCCTATAACTGACACAGTATTATGCAAGAATAGTTCAGACAAAAGGGGTCACTTAGTTTGTGGTGGTTTCCATTATGGAGGCAATGAAAATGCCTACATCTCTAAAACACAATTGAGAAAACGTGCCATGCTTAGAAGCACCCCATGGGTCCCACTAGGATGAGTGCTAAACTTTTAAATCCTTGGTTTAAATTCATTTTCTTCCATCTTTACAGGATTTTATGGTAGTGACCACTGCCCTGTTTCCCTTGAGCTCTCCAAAGCGGAAGCAGAAGTACCAGAGCCCAGGACATCCAGCTAACTTCATTTTTTGTTACTATCTCAAGCCGTAACTCATCATACCACTTGATAGTGTAGGTATAGTCTTCGGAATATGCCATGACCATTGTTTAGATATTTTTCTGAAGTACTAGTTCTGAATATGCCATGCGTGCTTTGGCTAGGACCCTGATCGTATTTATGAATGATCCAGCAGGCTACTATGGCCAGCTTTACCGCAGCAGCTTTATGTTATGCAAGTTCGATCTCGTGGAGCGTGCTTGGTTTTTGCCACAATTGTGGAGCATGCTTAGTTTTTGCTACGCCTGTGGCACAACTGAATCCGTCGATCTCATGCATTCCTCCTCTCGAGCTCTACAAAGGATTTTCTCGCCACAAGTATTTATTTTGGTATGATCTGTCCTGGACGGCATTTCCTCCAGTACGTGTGCTCCTTGAAATGTTTTCTGTGATATTCCTCTGAAATTTATTCCTCTGAAATTTACCTGTTCGAAAGATTTCGACGATTATGAAGCTGATGCGCTCTTGCATCACATAAATGTTGTTGTGATAGAATACTGGTGTAAATGCTCGACTACTCAGCAGCCACGGCAACAGCCAAAGGCCCACAAGCAATGTCCCATTCTTAATGCATCACGTTCAAGCGCTTTGTGTCCTTGGTGTAAATAGTTCAATCAGGAGCTATGCCTCTGGAACTAGCCTCAAACATACATCTACTGTACAAAAAAAGTTTTATTGAAAGATTGGAAGTAGGAGCTCTTAATATCATATAAAAATGATTCAGTTTATATGAGAAGTCGGACTCGAAAACCGTACAACAAAAAATGAAAACACATTCTTCAACGGGTGATCCAATCACACCACTAGGTCTCATCCACAAGTTGTTTCAAGTCGGTCAAGATGTTCAATTTGCTTTTGGTTAACGTAATCTGTTTTCAAATTGTTTTGTTTGTTTTTAATTGATTTGCAGCAGGATAAAAATTGTAGAGAGGTGGTTTGACAAGAAAGAGGAGGCTACATCAAACTCAAGCCACTATTGGGAGGATTTGAGAATACATCTGTTCTTCAAACTCATTTTGAGTTTGATGTAGAAAAATATTCAAGATGATGACCCAATGAAGGAGCAAGAAGAAGCTCCAACCAAATCTTTCATCAACTCTAACCTCAACTTGGCATTTGACGTTGAACATTAAGTCTATGCCAAACTCGAAAGGTGTGAGTCTCTTACACAAAGGCCTTCATCACCAATTGCTCTTCAAATAATGTATGAGTTTATGATTTTTTATTGTTTGGTTTGCTTTAGAATTGAATGCCCTTGCTTGAAATTATGAGGAAGGTTGCTACTTCCTCATCATTCAATTCTCATGCATCTTCACAAGAGTAAGTGTTGGTATTATCTTTTGGATCTCCAAAAGGAAATATCACCTTACTTGAAAAAAAATTAAAACAAGTACTTAAAACCCATTAAGCATTATCTTATAGACTTAATCATTTTTGCTTAGGTTAGAAAACAAAAATTTTTAGTATAATTTAATAGGTGAATTGACATGTAGCAACTGAATAGTGATGACCATGATTTTGATTTGAGCTTCGTGCATATATCGTGTCACTAGATTTCAAACTCCTAGAAATAAGTGATATCTTTGATCTTAATTTGAATTCTACGTTTATGTGGAATCACTAAATTTGAAATTTCTAAAAAAGTTCAAGAGGATAAAATTAAGAATTTTGTTTGCCATAATTCAAATGATAAAATTTGCTCTTGTGTAAAAAAATATGATGGTTAGAAACTTTACAAGATGAAGGAATTCATATAATGTATTTATATCACTTGCATTGCTATGAGTAGGAGCTTTAGAAAATGTGCAAATTGATTTATATATAAAGTCTCAGTCTTATCAATGAACAATACATTGTTCATGGATACACATGAAATTGGATCTAATGGATCTTTGATTTTGTTCTTCTTCGTATGTACAAATGAAGATTCGATTATCTAACTCGAAAATTCATTTATATAAGTATCGAGAGCTAACCATCCCTCTCTATCATAGAGAAAGTTTGCAGGAGTAATATTACTATTCAACCATTCAAAGATTTAATTATTGAAAACTCTAAGAGAATTTCATTTCAACATTTCTTGGTCAAGGAGTAAATTAGTATGATTGCTACATATCAGAAATTAAGCATGAAGGACAACCATACCTATACGAGGTCGGAGATTTGACATAAAAACCCTCTATGAGCAATCAATGGACTACTACGAATATGTGAGAGCATTATATTATCAACTATTCTAAGCACTCATTCAAATTGAAGGGAATTGTAACTATCATTGGGTGTAAGTTATTCTTTTATAGCTAAAAGGTATAATGTACCTTAACCAAGAAATGGCAAGATCATATCTAATGTATATTGAGTGCAAGTTGTTCATATATGGCTAGAAGTTATTTTGTACTTAGCCAAGGGACAACAAATTACACTCAACTCATGTTGAGTGCACGTCATCTCTTAGTTCTCTTAGTGGTTATACATATGTTGTGCCAAATAATGACGGATCACACCCAATACATGATGGGTACAAATTATTTCTTTGTGACAAAAAGGAATGTTGCACCTTAGCCAAAGAATGATGGAACACACTCAACGAATGTTGAATGCACGTTATTTCTTTGTAGCTAAGGGTTATCATTACCTTAGTCATTAAATAACAAAATACATCCAACACATAAGATACTTTGAGGTGCGGACAAGCAACATTAACAACATTCTCTTCAACCACACTCATGGCTCCCGTGAGAGGCAACACAACATCGACATTCAACTCTCCATTGTCAAAGCCACACTGCAACAAGGATATGCCAAACTCATGGCCTACCTCAGTCGTTAGTGGTTCAACCCCTATCGCAAAACATGATAAAGAACAAGCTTGGGAGAGTACCTCCACTTGAGATAACTTGTACCACACCCATTGCATTTTAATCTCCATCCATTTATCCACCTCGCATCTAAAAAAAATAAAAATAGTAATGTAGATTTGCTTTCCATCAAATAAAGACGTGCGATAAGAATAATTTAAAATTCACGTAGATAAAATGATAAATAGTTGTCCTATTTTATTCTTTCTAAGTTCTTAGTTTACAACTTGCTACTCTCCAAATATTGTTTTCATTGGCTTAAATTAACTTTGTCTTAATTTAAAAATTATGGGTAGAAAAAGCTTAATATAAAGTGCGTTTGGATGGTCGAAACGATCTGATTTCTCAACAGAAACGGTGGAAACCGTGCCAAACGACTTTTTTGCGAAACGCTTCTGTATTGGATCGGCACGAAGCGATTCCTACTTTTGACCTACGAACTCAAAACGGCAAAAATGGTGTTTCGCTGGTGAATCACTTCCGTTTGTTGCACCTCCCCTTGGGCTCGGGCTCTATTTACAAAAAATCTGCCACCGCCCCTCTCTTCTGTGTACACACCGCCGGGCGCTGCCCCATCGTCGTAGCTGAAACGAAGCTTCTGTTGCCCCATGCAGTGGCCCGTAGGGAAGACAATTTTGAGTTCTGACGGAGGGGGACAGAGGAGGATGCATGCGACGTCCAATTTTGTATATTTATGAGCCTGCTATGCTTTCATGGAGCTGGATCAGAGTTTGGACATAGGGGCCATGGAGGAATGAGGATAGACATGAGCCAGACGAAGGTTGACGATAAGGTAAGATGTTGTTCTTTTGGGTCATCATGGGCCTTCCGTAGGTAGTGGTCTGGATGGCTTTTCATTTTTTCTTTTCTTTTAATTAGCTATTTTGTGATTCACCTTTTGTATTAGGTAACAACTTTTATCTGAAAATTGTTATATTTTGTAATGACATATAGATGCAATGATACTTATAAATAATGTATGTTGTTAAAAACTTCATTACACGTTATAATATGACAAAAACAATATAGCCCATCTAAGGGTAAATGGGTCATTTCAATTCTTCTCCTCTCTATACAGAAACTGAAACTAGAAAACTAGCCAAACGCTTTCTAAAGTGATTCTATTTCAGATCTCAAAATGTTTTTTAGTTGAAACTGAAACGTTTTTTATTCTCGAAGAATTTGGAACCGTACCAAACATGGCCTTATTCTAGGTTGCTGTGAGATTTGAGATGGTGATTGGACTGTTATTCCTAGTTTGAAAGTGAAATTTAGATTTCTGAAGAAAATTCTAAAAAGATTTAAATTACCCTCATTTGATTAGAAATACCTACCAAAGCCATATGATGTTTTACATTGATAAACCTTATGCATATCATATTTGCTTTCACACTGAGCCTAGTCAAACTAGTATAGTCCTATGTGAGAATTAATTCATTCCTTTTAAACTCAAGACTTCATTTGCATATGCTATACTTCTACACTAGAGGCTAGCAACATTCCGTCATATTACCATTCCACAATAAAAAGAGAAACATCATGTTTTTCATGCTTAGTACTCTCTTCGAGCCTATTGCATAAAAAGGGACTAGAAGACATGACTACAAAAAGAAAGGAAAAAAATGCATGCTTACATCATAATCATGAGAAAAACAATGCATGCTTACATAATAAGCATGAGAAAAAAAATAGAAGTAGTCATGTTTCACCTCTTCAATTAATAGAGCCTACATAAAAAAGGAGTCATCTCAACATCTATTTCCACTTCCATTACACATGCACAAGTCTTGAATCAAAATGATTTTAATTGATTTCTTCTAAGTCTTACTCTTTTAACTTAGTAATATTATGTGTTGCAAATATGTCTACTATATTCCTTACCAAGCTCCACATATAAGTCTTATTTAGTGGTAGGATTAGTATAGGAAAATGTCTTGGTGATGATATATTCCCATTCCACGAAAAGGAGTGATTTAGAGAATCAAATTAAGGTACTTATAATCTAATTGAAACTCTCCGAAATTAAAGTGGAACTTGATATTTAGACCATGCTTGCTCAATTTACTGTTCTATTTTTCAACTACCCATGAATAGGAGAAGGCATAAGTCCCATAACGACTTAAGAAGGATAGAGTATCATAGTCAATTTTTAATATTAGATAGAGTATTTTGTTGTGCACTTGGTAATTTTGAAAGATGGAATATTGTATCAACTCATGATCATCAACCTAAAGTCTTGACTTTGCTCGGGACAAGCAAAGAATAAGCTTGAGGGAGTTTATTGATGGGTGTTATATACAAATTTCACCCGTCAATATAATTTAATTATGTGAGAAAAAGATCATTTCTTGCACACATCACCTTTCTACTTGTCCTTAGAAAAATAGTGTATGCAGACTTTTTATACAACAAATGAGGTGAAAGAGAGGGAGCAATCTTAAAAAGTATCATCTCAGTCAATCAAGCACCGACATGTTGCATCACACGGATCAAATAGCCCACAAACAGACGTATCCAAAGAGATCCAACAGTGTATCACCCATATCAGTCAATAGAGCCCATCTGGAAGTGACCTGGAGAAAGCACACGTGAAATGGAGGGAAGACCAGTTCGGCCGAACAGGGGGTTCAGTCGAACCCTTCCTAACGCCAAACTCGGTCAACTTCCACGTGTCAACTCCCTGTGATGCCCTGATAATGATGAAGATTGATTCACACGCTTTTGGTGGCGGGAACCAACCCTTCTCCAGCTATAAATATGACCTCCTACCCCTCAGTTCAACACATGACATTTGAGCATCATTCTAATACACTATTTTTCTTAGCCTTTAGAGGAGTTAGGCTGTAGAGAGGAGAGTCTCTAGTCCCAAGTTCAAATTGAGAAAGGAGTAGAGATAGTCTCTCTTCCCAATTCTAAATTGGGAAAGGTATGACTCATATATTATTTCTTGTATTTGTGACTTTATGCATAATAAAGATATTATCTTTAGTCTTTCGTTATATATATGATTGGATGAAGCGTTTCTTGTTTTATTGTGAAATCTATGTATGTGGTAGGAATAGTCTTTATGATTATACCACAATGATCTTACTCTATCATCATAAACATTATAAACCCCCACTATAGTCTAAGTAGTTATGATATGATCATGTTAATATGAATAACTTATGCTTTGTTTCAACATTGGTTCAACGATGTCTAGGTTAGTCATTGCCTTAGAGAGGTACTTGTACTCGAGCCTCTAAGGTATTTACTTGACATATAAGTATGGTGCTTAGATAGTTAAGTAGCGTTGGATGTCTCGTAGACCCACAAATTGAAGAGATAGACAGTAGGTGGTGACAACTCTATCTGTCGTTTGTAATCCTCCACGTTCGACTATGCCACAGGCTCTTGGCGGGAGTCGTTATAGTATTGCTAGTGGTAAACCCGTGTCTGATGTGTTGAACAACTTAGAATAAAGATTCACCATTGACATGCTCATTAGTGTCTAACTTAGGTTATGTATATGTATATTAGAAGCATTGTAGGAGCAACTCACCATCTCTTAGTCTAATTCCATTAGGACCCATCTACCCTCTAGAATAGATCGCTTAGGTGCGTGCCATACTATCCATATTATCAACTTATCCTTGTCTTGATAATTATTAGTTTCTCCTAGATTGATCATAAGAATAGTGTTTACTTTACTTCATTGCCTTTCTTTGGGATAAATATGCTACCCTTGGGAATACTCATTGGTGAAATGCTACAACATTATCTTATGTGCGCTTGCGGATCTCATCTCTTTCGAGAGATGATATGTGGTGTTAAGAACCATCAACACCTAACCATGTCTTTAAACTTCATAAAGCTCTCTACGGCCTTAAACAAGCACATAAAGCTTGGTATTAGTGTCTTAGAGATTTTCTCTTTGACAATGATGTTAGGATAGGAAAGGTCGACAATACACTCTTTACTAAAAACATAGATGATGATTTATTTGTATGCCAAATTTATGTCAATAACATAATATTTGGTTCTACTAATCAATCTTTTTGTGAAGAGTTTAGCAAAATCATGACGGAGAGATTTGAGATGTTGATGATAGGAGAATTAAAGTTTTTTAGGTTTCCAAGTGAAACAACTCAAGAAAGGCACCTTCATATGTCAAACCAAGTACACTCAAGATATAAATAAAAAGTTAGATATTGAGAAAGTCAAGCACATCAAGACGTTAATGGCGACAAACGGGCATCTCGACCTCAACCAAGACAACCCTAGCGTGCATGAAAAGGTATACCACTCTATAAATGGATTCCTTCTTTACCTTTGTGCATCTAGGCTCGATATTATGTTAAGTGTATGCATGTGTGCAAAGTTTCAAGCCGCTCCTAAAGAGTTTCACTTGACATCCATAAAAAGTACCTCTCGGACGTGCCAATTCTTGGATAAGTCTCTAGTGTCATGGTCATCCAAGAAACAAAATTCCATTACCCTATCCACAGCCGAAGCGAAGTATGTTGCAGTTGGAAGTTGATGTGCACAACTTCTTTGGATGCGACAAACTCTAAGGGACTATGGTCTCAATATGAATCGTATTCCACTTCTATGCAACAATGAGAGCGCCATTAAGATTGCTCATAACCCCATTGAACACTATAGGACCAAACACATTGACATCCATCACCACTTTTTGAGAGACCATTCAATGAAGAGAGATATTATCATTTCATATGTGAGAACCGAAAAACAACTAGCCGATATTTTCACCAAGCCACTAGATGAAAAATGCTTTTGCGAACTTAGGAATGATCTAAATATCTTTGATTCTCGAAATATGACTTGAAATGTTGCACATCTGTTTGTTAGCTGTTTATTCTCTTCAAAATTATGCATGCCTTCTAAAACTTGCCAGCCCACAATTTTCTATCAAACTATTTTGGATTATTGTCTCTTTGAATCATAGTCTTTGTATGATTGCTTGTGTGCTTTACTGACCATATTTATTGAGAATATTTGTGAAAGCTTAGTCCATATGGATCTATAGCTGGCCAGATGGGCCAGGTTAAACGGGCCGGCCCGAAGCACGCTTTTTTTGTCCCAATATGAACCCGATCCGAAACAAAGTAGATTGGACCGTGCTGGCCCGCGACACGACATGGGTCGTGCCTGGGCCTGACCTCTGACACTATGGACTGGCCCGGCACAACCCGATTAGCGGTCGGCCCGTCAGGCACGACCGATGGCCTGACTGCCCGACGGTGGCCAGCCCGGCAGGGCCGACACGAGCAGCCCGTTGCCGTTCGATATAAACCGCGGGCGCTCGATGGAGCGGGGTCACACTCGCACAACCCTAACCCTCGCGCCGCAGCCGCAGCTCTGCAGTTGACTCCTCGGCTCCTCCGCCTCTTGCTCAATCTTCATCTCGCCATCGCCGCCAACTTGCCATTCCTCCGCCTCTCGCCCTCTCCACAACCTACTGCTAGATCCCCCGACGAGCCTCCCATTCCTGCGTTCATCATCGGAGCGGTCGAAGGATCTCGCCGGTCCTCCCGTTCCCATTCCTCGCTGGAGCTTTGATCACCAAAAGAGTTGTGGTTGTACTCTTTTTTCCTTTAGGGTTTTATCCTCAAATGAGGTTTTACCTAAAGGTTTTTAAAGAGGCAGCAAAAAAAACTCTTTTTAAAGCCTGGTGATATGAAATTATCAATGTTTGTTTTTAAAATTTGTCTTGTCTTCTGCTGTGTGCACCTGCATTTTTTATTTAATCTGATGTTCTTGACTTGGCCTGAAGTCGGGTTCAGGCCGACACGGCACGTTTAGCCCGACCCAGGCCAGGCACGACCTGGCACGACTAAGATGATGGCGTGCTGTGCTTGGGCCTGGCCTTCAGCCCGTCGTGCTGGCACGGCCCAACCCGACTAAGTTTAGTGCCAGGTCGGGCCTGCAGTTTCCAGGCACGAGCCTGCCCCGACACGGCCCGTTGGCCAGCTATATATGGATCATACCTTGCAAATTTCTCTCTCTCTCTCTCTCTCTCTCTCTCTCTATATATATATATATATATATATATATATATATATATATATATATATATATATATATATATATATGAGGATTTTTTGTTTAGGACCGGACTAGTCCTCCTAGACAAGTCCGAACAGGCTCAAACAAGTCCACACCGGACTAGTCCGGCTTGTCACGAGACTTGTCCGGAGTGCCAAATAAGTCCTGACCTGGTCCGGCAATCGGACTTGTCTAGTACCCCACCAGACTAGTTCGGACCTTGGAGACTTAACCAAGCATCGGCCCTCGACTCCTCCCATTCTATTCAAGCGCATCTTGAATGTGTGCCTCCCCCAGAACTCGCCCCATTGGTGATTTTTTAGTTCATCCACCAAAATCTTCAAACAATTTTTGCCTTCGAATCTCTGGAGCCTCGAGAAGTCAATCTTTGAACTTATCCGCCCTCCAATCCGGTGTTTTGCTCGGATTTAAACCTTTAAAGTACATTTTTGAGCAAAACCTAATCCCCTCGAATCCTTCATTTCTAGGTTGTTCTTTCCATAACCTAGGATCACTATTGCTTCATAAACACCTTGTGACCCTTTCCTTGCGTTATTGTGACATTTCGTTGAGATTTGTAGAAAAATACCTTAGTTAGGATTTAACACTGGGTGGTCCGGACTAGTCTGGACAAGGGCGGAAAAGTCCGCTCCTAACCGGACTAGTTCGGCGAGGGACCGGACAAGTCTGGTCTAACCTAGGATTAACTCCTAACTTAGTGCATTTGTTGCACTTCTATCGTAGTAACTTGTTTGTTCTCATCTCATATCCTCTTGTTATCACTCTTTCATCATGTCTCAGCGTGAAAATTCTCCTTCTTCCAATCCGGAAAGAGAGGCAGCTCGTGAAGAGGTATATCACCAAAGGGACGAGGAGGCGGTTGATTTGGCTTGCGAGCCCGCTCGTCGCGAGCAAAGAACAAAGAAGAAGCATGATTGCGAGCAACACAATCTCAGACGGTCGAGGAACAAGCTGGCCGGAGGAAAAGGATTGTCACCATGGGTGAAAAGCAAAGGGTCCAAGCGACCGATAAGGGAAAATGAACCATGGTTGAAGGAAGTGCAGCTAAAGGCAATGGCAACGTCCCAACAAAGAAGGTTCCAGCTAAGAAGACACCTCCAAGGAAGAAAGCACTTGTCGATAGGGGGTTGGTCATCCAAGACCATCCCGTGGGGTCAAGTGCCCCTCCACAAGGTCCCATTGGACCTTTGGTCATGAATCCCCCTATGCATGACCCAAACTGGCAATCGGAGCTTGCAAGCAACATTTTCAAGAAAATAGCTCAGAAAAGCAAATATATTTAGATTGAAGGATCTCTACAAGTATGCGAAGGCCACTCCAGATCATTGCTTTTGGTGCAATTTCCATTGAGATTATTATCACTTGGTCTACTTAAAGATGAAGACACTAGTGGAAGATGCTCAGTGGGTGGATTGGACATACATGGAAAGGAAGAACCACCAAGCATTCAATGTAGTCATACAAGAAGTTGATCATCATGGCCTCAAGGAGTTGCTTGGGTTCCAATACAATTGGAACACGGGGGTGGTGGCCCAATTCTACACCACATGCCATTTCTCCGCCTTTAGAGATAGGAGGATTACTAGGTTGACCGTCATAGTTCAATACTCCGTCCTTTATGATGAATTCGCTAGGATCATTGGTCTTGAGGAGTTCCTAAACTATGAGTTGACCATCCACAACCTCAAGGATATGGATTTGGGGGAGACGGAGTTTATGTATGAAGTTGGCTTCTAAAACCCTCCAACCACCAAGATCCTCCGCTCTTTCTTTGGTGTGCTCAATCATATATTGAGGAAGACTCTAACACCTAAGGATGGGGACATAGGGATGATCCAAGGCAACCTCCGACACCTAATGAGGCTTATTGTTGAAGATGAGAAGTTCAACATGTTTGACTATATCTAAAACAACATCTTCAATATATCTCACACCCCAACCGCTCGTGCGGATATGCTCCACTCATTATGTGCCTCATTGAGAAGGTTTAAGGCTTGGAGTTCATGAAAGATGTCAAGCTAGAGAACTCCACCCTCAAATTCCTCCTTCAGTGTCGAAGATTGGCGGAGCTTCTAGGAGGGGTGCCTCCAATGCACCTTCTCCTCCTCCCGCTCCCGCCTCTTCCTCCTCCAATGAATCTTGAGGTGCTATTATCAAGTTCTTGAAGTCTATATTCACTTATTGCTGCAAAGTTGAAGTTAAAACTCAGAAGATGGCCAAGAAGCAAGAGAGTACTTGAGGAAAGCTTTGTGAGAAGGCGACATTGCTATGTCCCTAGAGGCCTTCGAGGATGACGATTTTAGAACTTTCCTGGAAGAATGCGGAGGTTGCTCTCCTTGGTGGTGGGGATGATCCTTCTAGTGTCGCTCCCGCCGTTGAGGAGGTTTAAGAAGAGGAAGATGAAGATTATGATGGAGAGGAGGATGTTGAGACGACTCAAAGTCATGAATACTATAGTGAGGAGAGTGAGAGCGACGATGAGTAGACTTAGGCTCTCTCCTTTCTTCTCCATTAGTATTTTTCTTTTTGGTGTCTTGATGCCAAAGGGGGAGAGATTGAGGGGGACTACCTCTATTGATCCATGGACTATTGTGAAAATTTGGATTGCAATGTCGTTATATTGCTACATTTTCATATTTGGGTTGTAATGAATTTTGTGCTATGCTAAGCTACTATATGTTGATCTTATTGAATATCATTCTACTTTGTTCACGTTATTGTCCCATATGTGTGATGATTTTTAATTCAATTGAGATGCATGTTTCACTCTCATTTATCACATCTCAACACTTGCATCACACGTAGCCACTCCATCATAACACACAATGGTATAAATCTCACATAGATGTCATTATTGTGCATTACTTTTATTGCAATTCAATCATGCACACATTTATAGGGAGCTCTTTATACACTTGTGCGTTATGAAAACCAACTCAAATATATTTTTATCAAAAACCTCAATGTGTTGTCATCAAATCACTAAAAAGTGGGGAGTTTGAAAGTGCATCTAGGTTAAATCTTCGTGGGTTTTGATGATTAATGACAACACTTAAGGGACTAATGAGCATTACACATCTAAGTACAGGTTATTGAATAATGGACGGAGTTGGATACACTCAAAAAGGGAAAAAAGGAGGAAAAGACCAAAAAACTCGAAGAGTAAAATTTAGGGTTTAAAATTTCTTTGCGTCAAGTTTAGCCTTATAATATGAGTGTGTTCAATGTGTCAAAGTGTTGATAATCATCTAAGAGCTCTTAGTCCATGTTAGGTTAGTTGGAGAGATGAGTTGAGGCAGCTCTAAGGATAGGGCCGGATTTGTTCGGGCTGGAAGGCCGAACTGGTCCGATGTTAGGCGGACCAAGAGTTGTTGTGCGAGTTCGGACTTGTATGTTTGGGAATGGACTAGTCTGTGGTGAGTGTGTCTGAGTCCTTTTGGGACTAAGTCTTGAAGAACAGGACTAGTCTGTCCTGGGGGTCGGACTAGTCTGTCCAGTCAGAATAGTCCGTTTCCGACCAAAAGAGAACATTTCGTGTGATTTCGAACTAGTCCGTTTAGGACTTGGGGGTAGCTATTGAGACTAAGTCTTGGATGGTCGGACTTGTTCGCCATTTGCGGCTGGGCTAGTCCGATGGATCAGACTTGTCCGTTCTTAACTGGAACAAATGGTTTTGTGTGAGATCGGACTAGTGCGTTCCTGGATGGACTAGTCTGTGGTGCTGTGACCGTTTGAATTCAAAAGGTGGCGGTGGACTTTGTGGTTGGTCAAGGGTGACATCACTAGTGTCCACAGGCCGGACTAGCCCGGGGTCCAAAGCCGTACTAGTGTGCACATTTTCTGTTGGCAACAACTTATTGCTGAGACCCCTATAAAAAGGGATCTCCAAGACTCAAAGGGCATCTCTCAAACCTTAGCGCCACCACAACCTTCCAAGAGCTCTCCTAGCCCATTCTCTTCACATCTTTGAGTCCTAAGAGTGAATCTTGAGGGTTTGTGAGATTTGGGAGAGAAGAGAGAAGGGTGTGCTTTGACTTGAGCTCTTGGTTGACTCTCTCGGTTTGATATGTCAATTTGAGTCCGTGTGGGTGTTGATTCGTGATCTCTTTGAGCTGTAATTTTGTGGGAGCCTCACATTATGAACTGCCTCACGAATCGTTGTGATTTCCCCAAGATTTAGTGGAAGAATAAGCTGGCCTTCGTGGTGGTTTGATGAGGAAAGGGTTGAGCAAAACTCGAGATGTAGGCTTCTCTGTGAAGCTGAACTCCGAGATAAATCTTGTGTCTTGTGCTCTTGATTTGTCTCTCTCGTTCATCGCTAGATCAATTTTAGTGTTCTTCACGTTCTTCATCCTAATCTTGCGATTCACTAGATCTAGTCGTTTACTCTTGTGCAACTTCACCATTAGATTGTTAGGTTGTTCTACTTTACATTTCATCAAGTTGATCTCGTAAAATCGCATAAAAATCTCACTTTTCTTTTGTTTCAATATCCTGACCGGACTAGTCTGCCTCGGGTTAGACTAGTTTGCCCTCTGCCCGCTGATTAGTTTTTATTAAGTCAAATTTCATGTTTTTTTGCCTATTCACCCCCCTATAGGCAACTTTTAGGAGGCAATCCGATTGGTCGAGCAAAATAATTAGTCGGCTCAGGATTATTACAATTTAATGGTTGACCAGATCGATGAAGTGACTGATTTGCTTGAAAGCATTGAGTGAGATTAAAAAGGGGAAACTGACAGTGGCTTGTTCTTATAATAAATGACTGAATGCCAAATAATTTCAGGTTGGAGATCTGGTTTGGGTAAAGATTTTGCCCATCAGTTCATAGAGTAATAGATTCGGTAAATGGTCACTGAGCTGGGAGGGGCCTTATAGAGTTTCTAAGATTGTCCAAGGTAATTCATACATGGTGCAAATTTTGCAAGGTGAGACTTTGCCTCATGCACTGAATGGGAATTATTTGAAAAAAATATTTTTCAAGCGTTTGGTAAGATGTTTGAGGTAAATACATATGGCCCATATTTATCATTGTCCTGAGGTTTTTATGGTATGCACAACACGTGGTGGTCATTACATAAATCATATGTCTAAGTGCTTTTGGCAAGCTAGCTTCGTCAAAAGGTAGGGGGCATGTTTTTATAGTAAAAATTAGCATAATAGTTTGGTAGGTGTCGGTATCTTGCGTACCGTATACCCCTTGAGATTACAAAAAGACTAAAAAACTTCACCTGTCTGGGTTGAAGACCTGCGAAGGCCCCACGTGTCATACGGGACCGGACCTACCTCCCATCTATGGTTAGTCCCGGTGCTGCCACGTGTATACTGCAACCGGACCTACATCCCACACATGGGATAGCTCCGGGCTAAACACCTCTGCGGCACTCCCGGACCTAACCCCCAACAGAGGGAAGCTCCAGAACCGACACGTGTACATCTACATCGGACCTACCTGTCCCAGACGAAAAGCTCTGGATCTGCCACGTGTCCAACCGTCGGACCTTCAGCCTCAACAATCAGACTGGTGTATCTCCAACGGCTAGGACCTACGAGGGACAATCAAAGACTTCAAGACCCGATTAAGTGTCATAAATACCATATTAATGACACACGATCGGACGGCCCTTAGTTCCAGTAACAACATTGTCAAGGCCCGTTACCACACTATTAAGGGTAATTAACCTCATTAATTGTGTATGAAGCATCAGTAACCGCTAGGGCCACATATCGGGCCAGGCTAGTGATGTAACGACCAGTCCTTGTGCTATAAAAGGACTGGTCGAGCGATACACAAGGAGCTCTCTCTCGGCTCTTCTCTCTCTCGACTCTGAGACCTCTCCCATACTCGGCTCTGACACGCACTCACAAGTGCCTAGACGCTCAATACAACAACTACACACCCCGTAGAGTAGGGTATTACGCTCAAGCGGCCCGAACCACATAAATCCTTGTGTCTACTTGCCATCGTGTTCTGAATATCTGCGCACCCAATACCTAACTACAAACTCTGCGGGCTACCAACAGTAGTATCGGGAGAATTGCCGGAACAACACTCCGTCAGTTGGCGCGCCAGGTAGGGGTGTGCCCGAGATTCAAAGATGGTGAACTCTGCTGCTGGATCGTCCAACGGCAACCCTACAGCGCAACCTGCTGAAGGCAATCCCTCCAACGTGCAGCAGCTAGCAGGTTTTGTGGCTCCAGCAGGAGTCGTGCCTCCGCCGCCACCATTCGCACCGGCAAATCAAGCTGGACAGCGAGATGGGGCGTCTGCGTCGATCACGGCATCGGCTAACAACAACCCTGAACACGCGCTCCATGCCGTGCATGCTCTTCTCCAACGCCCACCACCTCCAGGTGCATCCCAGGGTGCAATGGAGCAGCAGAGAGATGATGTGGAACATTTGGTTGTAGTAGCAGCCGATCGCATCAGCAACCAAGGTCCTCCCCCTCGGGGCGAGCCCCATCGCAGCGTCGGACCGTGTTGGGCAGACTTGGTTTACACGCTTCCCAACATAGGAGGTGTGCTGTGTCTCAACAAGCGATGTCGCTACCTTCCGGGGCACGACGCACCCATACGATAACCAGGCTTTCAACTCACGACCTCCGGGCGGAGCTTGATCGCCGTTACCGTCAACAGAATGGCCGCATCCATATCGAGCACGCTCGCGAAAGGCGAGAGGCTCGAGACAGTCCTGCTCCTGAGGGAGTAGGAGGAGGCTGTTCTGCCCTGGCCATGCACCTACGCATGGTCAGATGGCCACAAAAGTTCCGGCCTCACCTGCCGGAGAAATTTGACGGGACTGTCAATCCCATTGAGTCTCTCCAAATCTACTCCACCGCAATCCTTGCGGCCGGAGGCAACGAGGCCGTAATGGCCAACTATTTCCCCGTGGCTTTGACTGGGACCGCCAGGTCCTGGTTCATGAGCCTTCTGCCCGACTCCATCAACAGTTGGGCGGAACTGTGCCAACAGTTCACTGCCAATTTCGGGAGTTCATACACCCGACCAAGCACCGAACTGGACCTTTTTGCTTTCAAGCAGAAGGGGAAAGAGTCCCTGCGATCCTTCATCCAGAGGTTCTCCCAGGTACGAAACACTATTCCTTCTATCTCCAGCGCCTCTGTTATTGTGGCATTTAGATAGGGTGTACGAGACAAGAAGGTGCTGGAGAAGCTGGCGACCAAGGAGATCACCAGTGTCACAAAACTCTTCAGCTTGGCAAACAAATGCACCAAGGTTGCAGAGGGCCGTGAAATGCACTCCCAACCACCTCTGTAGGATAACAAAAAATCCTCCAAGGGTGAAGCCACTACCTCTGGGAGTGGCAAAAAGAAGAAAAAGTCCAACGGCAAGAAAAAGTCGTCGGCCGACACACCAACTGCTGCAGCTGCCGCAGCTCCAGGTGGCCGGGGGCCACGCCCCGAGAAACGACCTCAGCCGTCATCTCAAGAAGGTGGTAGCTCCAAGATGTGGTGTCCTATACACAAGTCGAACAGCCACAACCTGGAAGATTGCCGGGAGGTCCAGAACCTTGTCGAGCGCTACAACAAGCGCCGAGAAGAAGTTCCTTTCCGTCAAAGGGGAGGAAAACAGAAAGTCGACAAAGCTCCGGCTGATAAGGAGTTAGGCTTTCAAGACCTTAAAAAGGTCTTGAAGGTTGTTTACACCTCCGTCGACGACGACTCCGACGTCTCCGACAATGAACGTCGGAAAACCATGAACACCATCTTTGGTGGTTCGTGGGACATCACCTCTCGCCGTGTCCTCAAGACCATGCGGCGGGACATGGCCTCAGTAGCTCCCACCGTTAGGGTGGAGCCGCACCGGAAGTGGATGGACACTGCCATCACTTTTGATGCATCAGACTGCCCTCGAAATATGATCGGAGCTGGCCAACTCCCATTGATGGTATCTCCGACCATCAACAACATCCAACTCCACCATGTAATGGTGGACGGAGGTTCGGGGCTGAAACTCATAAGCTTTGAAGCTTTCGTCAAGCTCCATCTCCGACCTTCGGACCTTCACCCCTCTTGACCTTTCTTCGGAGTAGGTCTGGGGGCCATAACCCCACTCAATGCAATTACTCTTCCGGTGACCTTTGGGACCTGGGAGAATTACCGTACTGAGAAGTTGGTCTTCGATGTGGCGCAGATCAACTTACCCTTCAACGCCATTTTGGGCAGGCCAGCCTTATACAAGTTCATGGCTGCTGCTCATTATGGCTACTTGGTGTTGAAGATGCCAACACCAGTTGGTGTTCTCCGGATCCGTGGAGATCGCACCACCGGAGTGACAGCTCTGGAAGAACTCCACGCGCTCGCTACAGCGCAGGAGGAAGAATCCAGAAAGGAGCAAGCTACGAAACCCCCGAGCTTTCGTCATCAAGGCTCATCCTCCGCACCTCGCGTGCAACCAAGCGGCAACACCGACATCCCCGTCAAAGTCGTCCAAATCGGTTCCGACGCCGCTCAGACCAACTGTATATCGGGAGGTCTGAATGACAAATAGGAACTTGCGCTCATCACTTTCCTCTGGGCTAACATCGACGTGTTTGCCTGACAACCGTCACAAATTCCTAGGATCCCTAGGGAAGTGATCGAGCATAATCTGAAGATCTATCCCGACGCTCGGCCTGTACATCAGAAGCCTCAGAAGAAATCAGTAGAGCGACATAACTTCATACGTCAAGAAGTGAAGAAGTTGCTCGAAGCTGGATTCATCCGAGAAGTCTTCCACCCAAAATGGTTGGCAAACCCAGTCGTTGTACCCAAGGCTGGCGGGAAGCTTCGGATGTGTATCGATTAGACTACACTAAATAAGGCATGTCCAAAAGATCCATTCCTAGTACCTAGAATAGATCAGATAGTGGATTCCACCTCCGGATGTGAATTACTATGTTTCCTAGATGCATATTCTTGGTACCATCAAATCAGAATGTCTAGGGAAGATGAAGAGCATACCTCCTTCATTACAGTAGATGGATTATATTGTTACACTGCCATGCCATTCAGTCTCAAAAATGCTGCTTCAACATTTGTATGAGCTATGTACAAAACTTTTGGAGAGCTTATTAGAGACGTAATGGAAGTGTATGTCGATGACATCGTCATCAAGATTAAGAACAAGGAGTCATTCCTTGACACCTTGCAAGCTGTCTTCGACAAGTTGCGAGTCACTCGCACAAAGTTGAACCCGGACAAGTGTGTCTTCGGGGTTAGCTCCAGAAAACTTCTTGGTTTCTTGGTGAACCATCGAGGAATGGAAGCAAACCCGGTGAAGATAAAAGCTATTGAATACATGCGGCCACCAGCTCGCATCAAGGACGTTCGGAAGCTGACTGGATGTCTAGCTGCCCTCAGCCGGTTCATCTCAAGACTGGCGGAACGGGCGCTACCCTTCTTCAAGCTATTGAGGAAGTACGGACCATTCCAATGGTCTGAAGAAGCAGAAAAGGCATTCCAGGAGCTGAAGCAGCTCCTCACCACCCTACCAACCTTGGTAGCTCCGAACCCTGGTGAGCCACTCCTGCTTTACATTTCGGCAACTGACGAAGTTGTCAGCATGGTCCTGGTTGCGGAAAGACCAGAACCATCTCCAGTTCAGGAATCCAGACCCCTTCGCGAGGGTCCGGAGCTACCTGAAGTCGAGTCTGGGTCCCAGCTCCCAGACCCTGATCCTCAAAGCGAAATGCCGAAGGATCCATATCCTTCAAATAAAGGAGTCACTGCCACTGAACAATAAGGTTCGGAGCCCTCCGGGAGGGTTCGGATCACTTCAGGAGAAGCTCTGGGTTCTTCTAGCCAGAACTCGAAGGTTCCCGAACAAGGTTCGGACCCCTCCGGGAGGGTCCAGGTAGATGAGGAGGAAGCTTCAGGCCCCTTCGGGAGGGTCTGGACGGTATAACGTCCAGTGTAGTTCATCACCGAAGTACTCCATGACGCCAAGACTCGGTACCTGGAGGTTCATAAGCTACTCTACACAGTTCTTATTGCCTCTAGGAAGCTCCAACACTACTTCAAAGCTCACAAGATTTCAGTGGTAACCTCTTATCCACTACGTGCAATCTTGCATAACCCCAATTCCACTGGGAACATTGCAAAGTGGGCAGCGGAATTATCCTAGTTCGACCTTGAATTCGTTCCAAGACAAACGATCAAGAGTCAAGCATTGGCGGACTTCGTGGCGGAATGGACCCCCTCTCCATCAAATCCTAGGGGCCCAGTGAGCAGAAGTCGGAACCCAAGGTTCCGGTCTTCACTGAGCCTCACTGGACTCTCTACTTCGACGGCTCCGTGCAGAAGGAGGGGGCCGGAGCTGGAATCCTTCTCCTCGCTCCGACAGGGGAGAAGGTTAAATACATGGTGCACCTTGACTTCAAGGCGACCAACAACATGACAAAGTATGAAGCACTAATTTATGGACTCAAGGTGGCACTATCATATGGTGTCAAGCAGCTGCTGGTAAAGGGTGATTCACAACTCGTTGTAAAAGTATCAACCGGAGCTCCGGATTCTGACGGAACTTTCGTCCAGAGGTTGTCTAAACCTACCGCTCGCTTGCCGAACTGAGCGAAGGGGGCGAGACCAGCACCTCGAAGCTGGCGGTCCCGATGGCCCTGTTACCATGGCGTCCATCAAGGGTCGTAGGTGCTGCAGGAAGCTCCAAGCAACCCAGCACGCAAGACCCAAATCCTCAAGCTAGCTCCGATGCATGGATCTCGGAGATCTGGAGCTACTTGAAAGACAATTTCCTTCCTAAAGATATTGTATTCGCTGACCGGATAGTCAAATTGGCTAAAATATACGCACTGGTAGAAGGGGATCTCTACTGGCGTGGTGCCAACGGCGTCCTAATGTGGTGCATTACAAGGGAAGAAGTCTACGAGCTCCTCGTAGAAATCCATGGAGGCGAGTGTGAGAACCATGCGTCCTCCCGCACACTGGTCGGTAAAGCCTTCCGGCATGGCTTTTACTGGACTACAGGGCTCCAGGATGCAACTGAGGTAGTGAAGAAATGCGAAGCGTACCAGTTCCATGCGAAACAAATTCACACACCGGCTCAGCCTCTACAAATGATACCTCCTACATGGCCTTTCGCTGTGTGGAGGATGGATATCTTGGGACCTTTCCCCAGAGCCATCAGAGGTTATAAGTTCCTGTACGTTGTCATTGACAAGTTCACGAAATGGCCGAAAGCAACTCTAGTTGTGACAATAAACAAGCAATCAGCTATCAATTTCTTGCAGCCCAACGTATGAAGATTTGGAGTCCCAAACAAGATCATAACTGATAATGGGACCCAATTCACAAGCTCTACATTCCAAGGATATTGCGAAGACCTCGACATCCAAGTTAGCTACGCTTCCATAGCTCACCCGACAAGCAATGGCCAAGCTGAGAGAGCAAATGCAGAAATCCTAAAAGGACTCAAGATGCGCACATATGAGCGTCTGAAAAAACATGGAGCCAACTGGATCGAAGAGCTTCCGCCCACTCTATGGGCCAACAGAACAACTCCAAACCGATCAACTGGAGAGACACCCTTCTTCCTGGTGTAGGGAGCTGAAGCAGTCCTTCCTCCGGAAATCACCTTGGGGTCGCTCCGGGTCCGGACCTTCGACGATGCCGCATAGGACCAGCTCCGACGCGAAGACCTAGACCTCCTTGAAGAGGGAAGGTGCCGAGCAGCTGTTGGAATGCCCGATACCGCCAAGCTCTTCGGTGCTATCACCAAAGGCATGTTCACAGCCGACAGCTCAAGGAAGGCAATCTGGTGCTACGGAGAATACAAACTCGCGAAGGGTTAAACAAACTCTCCCCCAGCTGGGAAGGACCTTTCTGAGTGATCAAAGTATCCCGTCCCGGATGCGTTCGCTTGACAACCGAGGATGGGACACCTCTCCCTAATCCGTGGAACATTGAGCACCTCCATAAGTTCTATGCTTAATATCACAGAGGTGAGTCTGTAGTTACATGTGATGTATGTTATAGTGTCATTGTACAAAGTCGGGTAGCTCCTTCAGGAGAACAGCCAGACCTTCCCCGGAAGATCCGCAAAGTTCAGGCAACACTTGTCACAGTCTCAGAACTAAAAGTTTGGCTAGCTACCTTGGGTCAAACAAGAAACGAAACACACTTAGCCTGGTTCCGTACCCTAAGAGTGTACTTGTTTCCCCTGTACCCCGGACCTATAATGAAAGACATCATTGTGTGAAAACAGACTCCATGTGCATTTATTTTGTACAGGCTCAATATTTTTTATTTTTCTCTTTCTTCTCTATAACAAAGTTGTGCAATTCTTAAGAAACTTTAGCTCGACCAATTCAAGTATAATTCAAGTTGCATTGTCAATTCTTACGGGTCTAGACATTGTTAATGGTCTACTCGTCTGAATGCCACCAAGCCAATCTAGGTCCGGAGTGTGCTATCGACTTAGCCTGGTCATGCACCTGAAGTACGCCACTCTACCTACACCCCGGCAGGCCGAAGTAAGGCGAGTCCAAAAACGATCGGACCTCGAGAAAACAAGTCAGTGCACTTGATTGTATATACAATTGCATTCGACCTAAAAATTTTTGGGGAATAGTAAGTCGCAATTGAGTTATAGATAGGGAATGAATTTTACTGTTTTTCTCGACTTTAGTGTGCAGGAAAAATAAAGATTTCATGATGATGGTGAATGAAGTCGGAGCTACCAAAGCTCCGACATCCCCTAGGCTGGAGCTACTCAGCTCCAGTAAAGCCAGGGGGCCAGCCGTCAACGTGAAGAAAAGATGGTGGGAAGACTCCACAGTGGGGTCTGCTGTCAACACACCACGTGTTGACAGAGGTCACTGCCGGAGCTACCAAGCTCCGACACCCCAGAGGACGAACCATCGATGCTCTACGCGTTGATGGAGACTGCTACTAGAGCTACTAAGCTCCGACGAAGGTCACTGCCGGAGCTACTAAGCTTCGACAACCTCAGGGGGCCTCTACTATCGAAGACTTCAGACCTACACTCTATAAGTTCGAAGCACGCAAGTCTTCAACAACTGTCACATCCTCTTGGTACATGTTCACAATCAAATTGCATACATCTACCACGGGGCCAAGTGAGACAAAGATGTTGAAGACAAAAAATGAAATTCATAAAAACTTGGATTTCATTCATCTGGAGACAAGAGATTACAAAATTGGAGAAAAATAAGAGAGGATACAAGCGGGAGCTACAAAGAGAGAGTCCTAGACCCTATGGAAGAACGAGGCGACCTTCTGGGCAACCTCCGACACGCTGGCTTGGGCGGATTCTCCCTCTCTGTCGATGGGGCCTTCAAGCACCAGGTCCAGTGGGAACTGAGGGTCCCGGCTTGTGTAGCACGTCAGCATGTATTCTGCGACGTTCTTTGCCAGGGATTGTCCCTCGGTTTCCATCTGGTCCGCGATGACATCGCCCATCTTGGTGAGCTTGTTTCCTGTCGAACTCAACGCCTGCAACGCCTGGTCCAGCTCCGACTCCGGATCATCCAGACGCACGGGACTAAAACCCATTGGCGTCAGCGCGTCGTTGGTTTTGCCCAGGAAGTTCCAAACTTGTTGGGACTCCGCAGCCCTTGAGCCTCGCATCTCCTCCAAGGATCTTTTGGTCACCACAAGCTCCGAATTCTTCCAGGCAAGGCGCTCAACCTCTTTGGCATTTTGCTGAATCTTTTCAGTAACCTGCATTTTGAGTTTACTGAGCTCCTCCTCTCGGAGGTGGATCTTGTTTTGGCGGTCGACCAGATCCTTCTCCCGGCCCCACACCTTCTTCTCCCCGTCAGTAATTTCATCCTCCCTCTTGTGGAGGTCCTGTCCTCGCTGCCAGGCCTTCTTCTCCTCTTTCTCTCGGCGTTCATCCAACTTCTTGGTACGCTCTGCGAGACTCTTGTCACCCAAATTCAGCCTCTGAGTGAGCTCCTCCTCCCTCTTCATGAGGTAATCCCGCAGCTCCAGGAGTTTTTGCTCTTCATCTTCGAGCTTTCTCTCCCGCTGCTCAAGAGCCTCCCGACGCTTGACGAGACTGTTGTGGATGGCGTTGAGCCTCTCTTGGCGATTACTCACTGCATTATTAGCAGCTACGACCTGTTCGTAGATGGCCAGGGACTGGTTGTCAAGGGATCGCGTCATGCTTTCCCTCTCGTCCAGCAGCTGGCCCCAGTACTCCATCCGGGCCTTCTCCTTCTTCACCCACTCCCTGTCGTCAGCCAGCCCGGTTTGCGCTAGTTTGGTCTTGAATTGGAGCCGGTTATGCCACCTCCTAAGGGTCTGGTGCTCCTCCTGGAGGGCCTTGCTGTCGTGGTAGAAGGTCAGCTGCACTTGACGAAGACTGGAGCAGGCGTTGTCAATAGACAACGATAGAGGGTTCGGGTTCGGACCTGCCGGTGTCCTCTCCGCTAGTTCCAGCGGGTTCTCCATGACAAAAATCGGGTCCCACTCTACAAGAGCGGTCTTCTGAGCTTCCACGGTGCTAAGGCTGCCCTCTGGATAACCCCGACCTCCGCCAAGGAAGGTCCTGCAACAGAAGTTTCGACCTCCGAAGTTGGCTCTGAAGGTCCCGCCGCCAGGTCATCAACAACTGGTCCCTCAGGCGGGGGGCCGGCAGCTTCATCTAGGCACCCTGGCTTAGGCGCGGGCACCTACGGGACCACCACCTCCGGGGCAGGCATTGAAGATTCGGTCGGAGTTGAAGCCACTTCCGGCTCCGACGCTGGCGCCTCATCCATCGCCGGCTCAGGCGTTGGCACTTCGACCGTCATGGGCTCGGGCGCCGGCACTTCTGTAGTAACCGGCTCAGGCGCCGAAACTTCTTCGACAACCTGCTTAGGCGCCAGAACTTCTTCGACGACCGGCTCAGGCGCCGGATCTTCATCAACACTCGGCTCTACCGTCAGGGCTTCATCAACTACCGGCTCCACTGTCGGGGCTTCAACAACGTCCGACTCTAGGGCTGGGACTTTAGCTACCTACGGTTCTAAGGCCGGAGTGTCCGTCATCTCAACATCCAAACCTGGAGCTTCAACCTTCAGGGCTGGTGCCGCTTGTACATCTTCATTCCCATGGTCCGGCGCTACCATGGGAGCTTCTGGGGATGAGTTGAGGTACAGGACCACGACAGCGGGCGTCGGAGCTGTCGCAGCCTCAGCCACCTCTTGAGGCGGCGCTGGGATTGGAGCCGGAGCCTCCGCCTACACAGCTTCAGCTGCTGCTGCAGGAACCGGAGCTTCAGCCCCTTTCTTGGGCACCCTGTGGATGAAGGACAAAGAAACTCAAAACACGATTACAACAAAAAACAATCAACTGAGGTAAAAAACCAAACTTACCTTGGAAGGCTTCCAATCTAGCTAGTGCAGAACCTCTTCCCTGGACACTCGGGGCCGGACCCTATCGCCACAGGCGTAGTAGCTCTGGAAGGTTCCCCGGAGCTTGCTGCTGCCGTCGGCATCATCTTGGTTGAGCCCCCCCCCCTCGACTGGGAAGGACCTATGGACCCAGAGCCCTCAGATGGCCCTGGTACTGGAGCCACATGGCCGGAGCTAGCGTCCCAGGGAGATGCTGATGTTAGAGTGGTTGCTGCTGTTGAATACCTTCCCATCCGGGGAGAAGGAGCCACTGCAGAAGGAGCAAGTCTGACGGACCTCCCGCCAGAGTGCTTCAGCTTCCTTTAACGGCTCGAGGGCTCGACCAACTCTTTTCCCTTGCCCATGACTTCAACTCTCTGTCTCGGGGCGGAAGGGGGATCACCCTCGAAAGCTCTGGGGATCGCCAACCCGGTGGTCGAACGCCTCTCAACTTCACCGAGGTCATCAAGCACTGGCATCTTCCGCCGGAGCTCCTTGCTGAACTCCGCCTCCATGTTAAGAGGGAGGAAAGCCGCTGGCGGAGTTAAGTCGTCACCCTCGACGTCGATGCCGTGCTGGAACTTCTTGAGGTCAAACTCCAAAGCTGTGCCTTCCATGTTGGACTTCAAACCGGTCTCGATCCGGTCATCGTCTATCATGTTGTTGAGGGCCCAGGCAAGCTTCTCCCTCTCCTTCAGTGGAGCCCACCTGTTGACCAAAAAGTTGCAGAATACTGCCTGGGGAGTCACCCCTCCCTCCACACATTGGCGGATCCTGGTCAGAGCAGGGCTGAAGGCGTCTGATAACACCGGAACTTCGCTCCAAGCTTCAGTGTCGACGTTGGGGAGGCCTTCGGGCAGCTCCAGCTTCTCACGCTCCTCCACCCTGATGACAATCCAATCCTTCTTCCAGTCATCCCACTTTCCAGAAGGGAACGACCGCAAGTACTTGTACGGGCACTTCTTGCGCTTCACAAAATAATAGAAGCCAAGGTACTCGTCACTCTTGCTGGTGGTGTGGATGGTGAAGAAGGTGCGGAAGAGCTCGACGCAGGGGGGAATGCCCACCCACATCTCGCAGAAGTGGACAAAGATCGACACTAGAAGAATGGATTGGGGGCCAAGGTGGTACAGCTGCAGACCATAAAAGTCTAGCAGCATCAAGAGAAAAGTGGAGAAGGGTGGGATCAGTCCCACCATGGCGTACGCAGAGAAGTACACCATGTTGCTGGCATGCTCCTTATCGAACGGAAGCTTGCCGGTGCGGACCTGGTGGTTGAAGAAGTCACTGGACCACCCCATGAGGGCCTGAACGTTCTTCAAATCACCGTCGGTCTTAAGTCGACTCTTGCGGAGACCCAAATCCATCGCAGCACAGCGGGGCGAGAGATGAAAAGCAGGCTAAAGTTTGGAGGATTCGAGCGCAAGTTCAAATGAAGGCGTAAAGAATCCCCAAACTGTGTGCACTTTCCTTCTTAAGTAAGCCCCCGCAACGCTTGGATGGAAACCGCAGAGGAATCGCCAATACAATTCAAAAACTTCACCCTGCCAATGATAAGGTGGCCCGGGGCCACCCCGACGGTCAAGTCGAGGTCCTTACCCCAGGCGCATGGTTGTCATCATGAAAGGTGGGAAGCCCGAGGGCGGCGGCCTGACAAGGCGCGCGGAACTAATACGGTTTTTGTATCGGGAACCGACAACCTTCAATTGCGTGAGATTCGCATGCTCAAATCTCACCTGCCGCATCCTGGATATGCCACGCGGCGTTGGTTTAACTGCGAACTATCACCAACGGCACATCCGAAGACCCTTGAAGACATGGCTCAAAAACCGAAGGATGGACCCACCTCTGGCAGAACGACTTTGTCGGCGTTTGAATCCGGCAGATCTCCCGACACTACCTTTGGTGGATCGAGGAGTTGTAGTTCGGTAATGGGCGTGCAGAGATTCAAGAAGGTGAAAGACAAGTGTACATAGAGATTTACGTGGTTCAGGCCGCCTGAGCGTAATACCCTACTCCACGGGGTGTGTTGGTGTTGTATTGAGCGTGTGAGTCTAGAAGAAGCTCCAAAAGAAGAAGCTCGTCTAGCTCAGGGAGTTCAGTAGTGGTCTGGAACCGTCCCTTGTGTATCATTGACCAGTCCTTTTATAGTACAAGGACTGGTCGTTACACCGTTAGCCTGGCCCGGCATGTGGCCCCAGTGGTTACACATGCTTGATACACAATTATTGAGGTTAATTGCCCTTAATAGCCTGGTAACATGCCTTAACAATGTCGTTACCAGTATTAAGGGCCATCCGATCGTGTATCATTAATGTGGCATTAATGACACTTAATCGGGTCTTGAAGTCTTTGATTGCTCCTTAAAGGTCCGGAGCAGTTGGGGGGTCCACCAGTCTGATTGTTGAAGTTGAAGGTCCGGCGGTTCAGCCACGTGGCAGCTCCGGAGCTTACCGTCGTGGACGGGTAGGTCCGGTGCTGCTGGACACGTGTCAGTACCGGAGCTTCCCTCTGTCTGGGATTAGGTCCGGGGATGCTGGTATCTAGTCCGGAGCTTTCCCATGTGTGGGCGATAGCTCCGGTCTCGTGATACATGTGGTGACCCTTGGACTAACCATGTCGGGGAAGCATGTCCGGTTACACCTGACATGTGGGGCCTTCAAAGGTCTTCAAATCTGGTAGATGGAGTTTCTTTGTGATCTTCGCAATCCCAAGGGATATCCGGTACGTAGGGTACCGACAAACTTCATCCAAAAGGTCTCTCCCAGAGGTGGGCCCAGGGGCCACTATCGGTATCTTGCGTACCGTATACCTCTTGGGACTACAAAAAGACCAAAGGAACTTCACCCGTCTGAGTTGAAGACCTACGAAGGTCCCACGTGTCATACGGGACTGGACCTGCCTCTCATATATGGTTAGTCTCGGTGCTGCCACGTGTATACTGCAACCGGACCTACATCCCACACATGGGATAGTTCCGGGCTAAACACCTGTGCGGCACCCCCGGACCTAACCTCTAACAGAGGGAAGCTCCGGAACCGACACATGTACATCTACACCGGACCTACCCGTCCCAGACGGAAAGCCCAGGATCTGCCACGTGTCCAACGGCTCAAACCTACGAGGGACAATCAAATACTTCAAGAACCGATTAAGTGTCATAAATACCACATTAATGACACACAATCGGACGACCTTAATTCTAGTAACGGCACTGTCAAGGCCTATTACCACACTATTAAGGGTAATTAACCTCATTAATTGTGTATTAAGCATCAGTAACCGCCAGGGCCACATGTCGGGCCAGGCTAGCGATGTAACGACCAGTTCTTGTGCTATAAATGGACTGGTCGAGCGATACACAAGGAGCTCTCTCTCGGCTCTTCTCTCTCTCGACTCTGAGACCTCTCCCATACTCGGCTCTGACACGCACTCACAAGTGCCTAGATGCTCAATACAACAACTACACACTCCGTGGAGTAGGGTATTACGCTCAAGCGGCCCGAACCTTATAAATTCTTGTGTCTACTTGCCATCGTGTTCTGAATCTCTGCGCACTCAATACCTAACTACAAACTCTGCGAGCTACCAACAGTAGTATCGGGAGAATTGTCGGAACAACACTCCGACAGTAGGTGTCAAGGCTGTTTTTTTAGTCATGTGTGCAGGCTATGAATTGCCATAGATATACTTCGTATATGTATGACAGTTTATTTATCTTACTATTTTTTTATATGTATGATATTATATATATCCTGTCTAATATTCAGATGTACATGTATGGCACTACGTGTTAAACAAGGCAAATGGTTTTCCCTTCCCACCGGCCCTAGTTAAGTCCACTCATCTCTATAAATAGGAGTAACAGGGATATAGACGAACACTCTCTAACAGTTCGTCAAAAATACTTCTATCCCATTTTACTTTTTAGGATCTGTAGATCTTTGGCAATTTCTTTTACAAGTCGTTCGTTCAACTTCCACGTTAGTGGAGATTCTTTGGCGTGAAAATCATCTGTCTGCTCATGTGATGAGCACGAAGGCGTCGCTATCCTGCCCGGCGACATCTTCCCATTGTGTTGGCCGTATCAGGCGCCAACAACTTTGTCACGGGTAGCAAGATGGTGGAGAGGTGCCACTGCAATTGCTAGGGTTTACAGCCACGGTGACCAAGATAGCAAACACTCAGTGGAAAATTCTCTTTATTTCCTTGATGTCTGACATGAGGGAGTAGGGGTGCATTATATAGACCAAGAGCCTTGCACCCCTTCCAACTCTGCGCCCCGACGATTGGGTAAAGGCCAACCACCTCTATCTCTTATTTCTATCTCTAATAGGTTATTTTCTCCAATCTAGATTATTTCCCTTTAATCTGATCTATTAGATTCTCCATGTGCTGTTGCTGCTTTCTAGAAGATTTCCTACGCTTAGCCTTCTGCTGCAAACCCAATTCACAACACATAGATCTATCGTGTGGTGATGCATTGGAGAAGTTTATATTACCCTCTCTGTCCTGAAGGGGGTTTGCTAATATGCAACTATTCATCTTTGTGGTTACTTGAGTTATCAGAATGGTTGAAAGAAACTCAACCTTTATGAACATCTGAACGGGATGCAGGATCTTTTGTTTATTTGAACTCTGTGAACAGAATTTATTGTGTATGCGTGCTTGATTCATTTCTAGGGTTCATACTCATTCTTCTTATTATTTTCACTAAATCACTTCAATCTTCTTACATAGACTACAGGAATCCCGACGATTTGCGACGGTCATGGCCGTCGCAAATAAGCCAAATGCCGTCGCAAATAAGTTATTTGCGACGGCTTTCCTTATTTGCGACGGTTTTTGGCCGTCGCAAATAAATCGTCGCAATTAGTCGCAATTAAAGCTTATTTGCGATGGCCAGGTTGTCGCAATTAAGTGCCTCTGTTTGCGACGGCCCGGGCGTCGCAAATAAGTTCAGTGGGCAGGGCCCACGTGTCCTCCTCCGGGACCCACGCCACTATTTGCGACGGTTAGGCCGTCGCAATTAATGTTTATTTGCGACGGCCAGACCGTCGCAAATAGCAGTGGCTTAATTGCGACGGCCTGAAACCTTATTTGCGACGGTACTGTATAAAAAGCCGTCGCAAATAAGGTTTTTTATTTAAAAAAAAAAACAGAAAATACTACTCGGCTCGATGGCCAGAATCACAGAACAGATACAATACACACATTATATACACACACAAACATCATCACAATCACAAACTAATAAGTTCTGATACATCTCACACCGTCATCAACAAAGCAAACAAAAGGGATCACTCGCCCATCTGACCTCCGTAGCCACCTCCGAAATCGAAGTCGTCGTCGCGCCTCATTCCAAGCGGCGTTAGTGACGGCGACGACGTTTGTGCAGCCGTCGCTGATCCCTGCAATTAATGAAACTTAGAGTTAGAATATAAATGCATCAACATCTCTCTCCCTCCCTTCTTCTCCCTCTATCTTCATCTAGATCCCACTCTCTTCCTCTCTCTTTTCATTTCTCTCTTTGTCTCTCACTCTATCTTTCTCTCTCACTCTATCTCTCTATTGCTATCCTTTTCCCTCTATCTTCCTCCCTCTATCTCCATCTACATCTCCCTCCCTATATCTTTCCCTCTCTCCATCTCCATCTACATCTTACTCTCTCTTCATTCCCATCCTACTCTATCTAACTATCTTTCACTCTTTCTTCTGTCTCTCTTTCTTCTATCTCTATCTTTCTTCTATCTCAATCATTTTCTTCTATCTAACTATCTCTCTCTTTCATCTATCTCAATCTTATTACGCTGGAGAAGAAGGATTACATAGAAACTTACCTGACCCGCTAAAGAAGGATCGCCTGGAAGGACCGGTGGTAGTACCGGTATCTGGATTCCCAGACCTTGCGCCCGAGCCATGGCCTGTCATTGTAAACATTAAATGCTACCTATTAGTAAGTCATTTACGCTGATTGAATGAGAATTTTAGTTTTTATTTTGTTACCTCCATTGCTTCCCGCATCTGCGCCATCCAGGCTGCCTGGGTTTGGATCGTGGCCTCCATCGCGATCCTTTGGCATTCCGCCTCCCTCCTTTCCTCCTCATGTCGCCTTTGGTTTTCTTCTACAGTTTCTCGGGGGACTGCATATCAATGTCCCTCTACGATACGCGGCGACCTGCCGTGCCCACCGACAAAACCTGCGTGGAGCTGCCTCTCGCAGGTCTCCCCGCCCTCGAGTCGACAACTCCGTCGAATATGGCGAACCTATAAAAAAGAGACTCAGTAATATGAAATTAAAATATCTTGAATACTTTGAATTGAAAACGATAAAATGACTTGTAAACTCACCTTCCGTGTGCTTTTCCACCACCGCTTGCATACGCGGATTGAGGATCGATCGGTTGACGTTCCCAATCGAAATCCTCGCCGTGTATCTTCCTAGCCTCCTCCCCGTACTTAGCCTGCAAAATAAGAAAACCGTGTAAGTTCAACAATCTATATAGTTATATTTAATATGAATGATTTCTAAACTTACCAACCGCTCGGCTGCAGCCTGACTGCACCCTGTCGGTTGAGAAGGGTCCCTGTGACCTCTCTTCCAGACCTCAGCAGGGGTGGGCGGCACTCCCGTCTCGCGCTCCTGTCAATACGTGTTAGTACGAACAATATATTATGAATATATAAACATAAGTTACACACACTTACCATGCGTTTAGCTAAACGCAAGTGGTTATCTTGCCCGTGCCTGCTCTTCCCCTCGACCCCTCTGCAGTCTCGAGCCTTCTGGGACTTAGCTTTAAACTCATCGCTAGCCCAGTAGCGACAAAGGGCCCGAAATACATCGGTCCGACCCTGCAACCAGCTCACGTGGCCCTGCACATAGTTGGAAGTCGTTAAAAATACCATCGAGGAAATTATCAAAAAAAATACTTACTACACTCCATGTACCTGCGCGTACTCCTCCTCCGTCAGGTGCATCTCGCTCGCTTGCCGGAAGTGTAGCACGGGCTGCTGGTTCGCCTTCAAGTGCTCATTAACAAGTTGAATGCGGGTGTTCGACAAAGCTTGTCGAAGCGCCTTGGCATCGTTGTAGTGAAACACTCGCCTCGCATCCTCAAACTGGCGAGGGTCGTTCGGGTCCTCTAAAGTATATCTTGCCTGCGATAAAGAATATATTGAAGAGATGTTCACTAAAAGAGTTTAAGAGTTGAAACTTACAAACTTTTTTAACATACTTACCATAAAATCAGCCCATACGGCCTCCTAAAGGTTGTCGTGCTCCTGGTGATGGACACGTGCATAGTCCTCCCACGAAAGAGCAGGCACCCCGTCGATGACCCCCGGATAGTGCAAACACACTATGGACCCGAGGACACCATTCACCGGTCTGTGGTGTCTCTCACCGGTGAAAGACGTGTCATCCCAAACCCTACACGATATTTATTCATTCATTACTTAAGTAATCAAAAGAAACTAAAATTGAACACTATAATTTTTATTACCTGTCTCCGACTGGACGAATCACGATCCTCTGTGAAGGGACCGCGGGAGGACTGACAAAGTGAGTCCTCCTCGTCCTCCGCGTCTGCTGGGGCGCCACGTCAGGTGACCAAGACGGCTCCTCACCAGCTGAGTCAAAGGCCTCAGGAAAAAACTCATTGCCAGCCGGGGGCTGGCTGGCCGAGGGCTGGCACGCCGAGGGCTGGCTCACCGAAGGCGCCGCAGCCTCTGAGTCAGCCGGTGAGGACTACAACATTCAAATGATTCATAAGTAAGTTTAATGTGAAATTGAATTTAAAGAATTTGTCAAAAACGAGTGACATTTACCTGTGACAAAGCTCTAGAGCTGGTCTGAACGTGCCCCAGCAGAAGAGAGCGTCTGCTGCCAGTCGACGAGGCACCAATGAAAGCTTCCTTAGGTCTAGAGGGGTAGAACCCCCTCGTCGGCGGCACCATCTTACCCTTCTTTGACGCCATACTGTTGTAATTAGATAATTAGTAAATATGCAAATAAAATATATAAAATTCATGTTACTATCTTCAAGAAAACATTACTTGTAGTCACTTTCAAAATTCATCAACATCATTGTCATGTGCCTGTGCCCTACTCCTTAAACCAGCCCAACGATCTTCCACCGTGATCTGTTCTAATTTTCGTTTTCGCGTATCATCTGCCTCTACATCTTCAACGTCTTCAACATCTCCAACTAATTGATCGAGTCCTGCACCAAGCTCGACGATAAAAGTGACTGGTAACTCTTCTTCTTGGTACACTTCTTCAACGTCTTCGCTATCATGGTAACCATCATCCCCAAGAGTATATAGCCGCTCACGAGGATTCACCTTATATATCACCCACCAAGCACTGAGTTTCGTGCATGGATAAGGTAGATAATACACTTGTTCAACTTGATGCGCAAGAACAAATGTATCGTAACCTCGTAGTCGGTCCTTATGTTTCACTTCCACCATTCCAAATTGGTTTTCTCGAGTTCCATGAGTACGATCAAACCAGCCACATTCAAAGAAGACAACTCGAAGGGTCTTATTTCTGGTAAAAGTAAATTCAAGGATTTCGTTAATGATCCCATAATAATCGGTTAAATTCCCTTGAGTGTCCATTGATCTCGTCACAACACCGGAATTTGATGTTGTCGCGAGAGGACGATGAGCTTCAAAATGAGTTGTACGGAATCGGAAGCCATTTACGTTATATCGACCATAGCTTCTAACATTCACCAATCCATAAGATAGTTGCCGCAAATCTTCATGGACATTGTGAGTCCGACACTGTCATAAATGATCGTGAGTTAAAATAATACTTCTTTAATAATAGTAATTTATAATACATAGAAGACGAGAGAATATTACATAATCTTGAAACCAGGATAGAAAACTCGGCCCCCCATTTATTCCTTCCTTTCGCATCGCTTCTACTTGTTTGGTCGTAGGTTGATGCCTATGTGGCCAATATTGTCTGTGGAACTCGCTGAACATGAAAAAACATCTTTTAGAGTACATGTGTAGCAAAATATATCGATTAGCATAAATGTAGGAGAAACACTTACTCGAAGTATTCTTGCATGCCTTCTATATTTGCGTACATGTAGAGTAAAGCAAGAGTCCTTTCATGTTCGGATAGCACGTAGGTCGTATAGCTACCAACGGTGGCGCCTCTCGTTTGAAAAATGGAAAGGTCGCTTAGAGGGGGTGTTTCGTCCACATTGTACCGCATCGCCGAAGTATTAATATTGTTTTCTTCCACAAAGTAGACACTTGAAAAGTATCCTACTTCCTTAAGAGCATATGCTTCAGCGATGCACCCTTCCACCCTTGCCCTGTTGCCAACCATTGGTTTCAGATATCGTAGCGCTCTTTCAATGTGATACATCCACCTATATTGCACAGGACCGCCAAATTTAGCTTCGAATGGAAGATGGATAAGCAGATGTTGCATTGGATTGAAGAAACTCGGTGGAAAAAATTCCATCTTACATAAAAGTATGGGTATCTCCTTCTCTAACTTATCCATCATCCCGATCTTGATTTCTTTAGCACAAAGCTGTCTATAGAAATAGCTGAGCTCAACTAAAACCTTCCACACCGCATCATCTAGATAGCCTCGGAACATAACAGTTAGGAGTCTTTCCATTATAATGTGATAATCATGACTCTTCAACCCAGTGAGGTTTCCCGTGTTAACATTTACGACTCATTTCAGGCTAGCTGCGTAACCATTTGGGAATTTCAAAGTTTTCATCCATTTCACAACTTCTTTCTTTTCTTTCGATCGAAGACGGAAAGAAGCATGTGGCTTTCCACCACTTTCAGAGATTTCAAGAGTTGGACGGTGACAAATGTCTGCCAAATCTAGTCTAGCTTTATGATTGTCTTTCGTTTTGCCAGGCATATCCATGCAAGTGCTTATGATACTTTCGCTCATATTACGCTCCTGATGCATGACATCAATGTTGTGCATTAGAATCAATGACTTCACATATGGTAGCTCCCAAAGTCCACATATGTGAGTCCAATTGTGTTCCTCTCCATAACCTACGAAATATCCAGGACGACCTTCATCAGGCACCAATTTGTCCAACATATCAGAAATTTCTGACCCGTTGAGACGCTTTGGTGGTCCTTTAGTGATAACAGTGTTCTTTCGAAAGACATGCCTCTGCTGCCTAAATATATTATTCGAGGTCAACCAACGTCTGTGACAATCGAAGTAAGATATTTTGCCTCCATGAGTTAGTCGAAAGCAATCCGTGTCTGAAGCACATATCGGACACGTCAAACGATCGTGAGTGCTCCATCCGGAAAACATGTCGTATGCCGGCAAATCATGGACGGACCACAAATAGCAGCTCGAAGGTTGAATTTCTGCTTCTTGTAAGTGTCGTATGCTTCGACTTCTGTCCACAAGACTTTTCAATTCTTCGATCAGCGGTTTTAACATCACGTTGATATGTGACCCGGGATGATCAGGTCCAGGTACAATGAGGCTGAGAAAACTCGTTCTTCGTACAAAAAGCAGGTGACAGGTTGTACGGAATGACAAAGACAGGCCAACATGAGTATGGTGTGGCGTTTGTACTGAACGGTGAGAATCCGTCTGTCGCTAATCCGATGCGAACATTCCTCGCATCACGAGAAAAGTCTGGATTGAAACGGTCTAGCGCCTTCCATGTATCACCGTTTGACGGATGCGTCAAGAATTCTTTGTTCTCACGTTTACCTTCTTTGTGCCATCTCATGTGTCTTGCGGTTCTTTTTGAGAGAAACATCCGCTTCAACCGAGCTGACATAGGCAAGTAACGAAGCTGCTTATGTGCGACATCTGTCATCACATTATCGCCATCGTCATTAACAACTTCGACATACCTCGATTTACCACATTTCAAGCACATCTTCTCATTGGCGTGCTCTTTCCAGAATAGCATGCAGTTGTCTGGGCAAACATCGATTTTCTCATACTTCATACAAAGACCAGATATCTTGATCTTTGACTGATACATATCTAGTGGCGCTTTGTGAGGTTGTGGAAGGATATCGCAGATCAATTTCATGAGATCATTGTAGCAGTAGATGGAAAAAAGTACTTGGACTTAATTGCCATAAATCTGGTCAAGAAAGCAAGTACGGTCACAACCGTGTGTTCATGCAACGACTCTTGTGATTTCTTCAGCTCCTCGAAGAACTTCTCTGCCTCATTTGTAAGAGGATCCTCCGCTTCTAGAGCTTCTAGCATCTCATTCATCCTATCAACCTCTGTTATATCATCATCCTCATCCACTTCGGCTATGACTCGAGAATTAGTCTCGCCGTGAAAGGTCCACACTTCATAATGTGGAGTGAAACCGTTTCGACATAAGTGAAACGAAAGCTCCAATCTTCTTAAAAACTTGGTGTTCCGGCATTTTGTACATGGGCACCGCACCATATCTTCCGTTGACAACGAAAATGCTCGATCCAAAAATTGATCTAACTTGATAAACCACTCATTGGAGTGACCACCAGTTCTGCTCTTCCAGCCAGTATACATCCAACTGCGGTCTTCACCCATGTTTGGCTCTGCAGTTTAACGCGAAAGAAATTGTCGTTAATGTATTGTTGTGTTATGTCACGGCCCTAAAACCTAGGCAGATAGATCCTAAACCCACCCAAGAGTGACCGAGTGGAGCGTGCTCATAACGAGACGCGTGATCCGGATTCGAACGAAATTTCGGCAGCATAACCCCGCAGTTCTCCACTGCACGCCCAAAAATGGTGCAGCGGAGAACAACAGGGTTACGCCACCGAAATCTCGTCCAAATCCGGACCCACGTCTCGTCACAAGCCACGCCTCCTCGGTCACTCTGAGGCTGTCCAAAAAGGGACAATTCCGAACCTGCACGTCTCACATGCCAATGGCATGTGAGACGTGCCGATTCGAAACGGGTAATACATTGCTATAGGTTACATTGCTCTTTTTCATTTTCAGGTCATTTAAGAGAGAGGAAAGAACTAGAGAAAGAGTGAGAGGAAAGTTGGTCTTAGATGACAATTCCACATCCATTTCCACCGTCCACGCAATCGCGCGTCATTGACGTCCTTACCAACCTGTTCGCTTCCGTGTCGCCTTGACTACTATGGTCTACACGGCACGATAACACTTATTGCGTGTTGTGCCCTTCTGGGTTGGTCCGAGCCGGCCCAAAACCCCTTTATTTATATATATTAAGTAGTCACTCAAAAACATTACCTGAATGCACTAAAGTCCAAACATACACTAAACAGAATAGAAAAAAACTATTAATTCTAAACACTCACGCAATCAAAAGAACAAGAGAAAAAATTATTAATTCTAGTAACCTACATAATAAACATATTTACCAAAGCATGACAAAAAATTATCTAAACCTAAAAAAACATAATCATGTAGCAACATCTAGATCACACACTTGACATAGGCTGAACTAGTAACATGGTGATGCAAATCTAAGAAAATGTGTTACATCATTAAAAGTTTGATAAAAAACAGTTGGAACATTATACATATCAGAGCAGCTACTATACAATATGAGAAGAATGATGGTGCCATACTTGAGTAGTGAAGTGGATCTGAGTGTGCACGGTGGGGAGGGGACCTGAGCAATGTAAAGAAAATGCATTATGTCAAGACCGATTTGATAAAAATAGCTAGAACACTCAAAGAACTGAATATAATTGGACCAGTTAGATCACCATATTATGATGCTTTTGGTTGATCCAGAAGCAAGTCCCCCACTCGCCAAAACACAATGGTTAATAACCTAATTTTCAGCTTTAAGAGGTTACTCTAGTGCTAATTTTCAGATTTAAGAGGCGCAGTCGAATCGAGCAGAAGCAGCAGTCCTGCTAGCGACTAGTTGTAAGGATCGAATGCCCAAGAGGGGGGGGTGAATTGGGCTTCTTTTCAAAAATATGAGCAACAAAAGTTAATTCCTAAAAGCCCAATTCCCTACGCAAACAATCTATGCATTGAAGTAAATAGCAACTTCGCGGAATATAAAATGCATAAATGTAAGGGAGAGGAAGAGGATGCAAACTCCCGAGGAGACACGAGGATTTATCCCATGGTTCGGCAAGATCGTCAAGATCTTCCTACATCCACGTTGTGGCACCCACCAAAGGCTATAGCCACACCCAAGTCATCGAGATGAGGGATCTCCACTATTCTTCTCCGTTTGCCAACCTCGGCAAGGTGGAGCTCAAGCCTTGTACACTTTGGTCCTTCGGGCTTCAACAATCCTCTTGGCAAGCTCCGGAAGTTTCTCTCAATTACACACACAAAGGGACACTCCCTTGAGTCTCTCACTACCCTAGAGATTCCACTCACCAAGAATGGAGGCACACAAGCTCTCTCTCTAGCTAGTACTAGCCTATCTCTTGGTGTGTAAGTGATCTAAATGATGTAGAAGTGATGGATCTTGGTCTTGAACACTTGTGGATGTGTAGAGAATGTTTGGCGATCAAGACTTGTCGAAATGACAGGTTTAGGGGGTATTTATAGCCAGCCTCCACGAAATAGCCGTTGGAAAAGCAGGCTGACAGAACTTTTCTGCGAACACCGGATGATCCAATGTCTCCCCTTTAGTTATCATCGGTCAAGTTTACTTTAGCTGACGTCATTGTGTCAGATATGACCGCTGTTAGACCGATGTTGCACTTGTCTTCTCATCGGATGATCCAGTGCTCTTCCTCCAGAATTGGCTCAAACTTGATGCTTACTGGAGTGATTGACCAATGTGTATATTGTTGTACATCGGATGATCCGGTGCTACACTTGGTCTAAGGATATTGCAAACTGTACTGATGGACCGATGTAGCTTAGCCCTTAACAGTGGATGATCCGGTGAGTACTTTGTTCTGAGGTCATCTTCTTGTGCTGAACCAACTCGACCGATGTGTTGTTCTCAGGAATCATCAGTTGATCCGGTGAGTTGATTTTGCTTGCTTCAAGTTGTTTCTAAGTGATTCTTTTGTGTCTTGCTCGATTGACCTCTTGGACTCTTGTTGGAAATGTACTTCTGATGATTTTCAAGCATTGAATGTTGTCAATTATGGTTGAATGACTTTGACATACGATCTTTCACTTCTTATCTTCATAACATTGATTGATCTCATAAATTGTTTGTATATGGGTCTCCAATGATTAGTAGTTGATATTGATGTTCATATAAATTTCGTTTGATTGAGTGATATGGGAGACCTTGCATCCACAAATTCATCAGTAAAATCCAATGGTTGTCATTAATCACCGAAACCATACCTCATGGGGGCCTAGATGCTTTCAATCTCTCCCTTTTTGGTGATTGATGACAACACAACAATTGAAGCACAATGGTAATGAATTTGATAGTACGAAACTTAAGAGGATATGCAATGAATACAAGATTATCACACTTAATAGTAATGAATTTGAAAGCTCAATCAAGGAATAACTCAAGTGAATAAGTGATCATAAGATATAGATAGACACCAAATAAGCTCAATTGATTAATAACTTAAGAATACTCAATAAACACCAAATGAGTAGCAAAACATCGAATTACAAAAGATAATAACAAAAACACCCCAAATTACAAAAGACAATATAGATAAACTCCCCCTAAGGCTAGGACACTCCCCCTGAGGCTAAGCTATCCTCCCCCTGACTCTCCTCTAACTCTTCTCCCCCTTTGGCATCAAGACACCAAAAAGGGATCCGAGTGCCTAAGGACCCTGAGTACTAGGCGCGATGACGAACTGGTCACCGTCGGGAGTGCTGTCGTCGGAGCTGCTGCCTGCAGAGGTGGAAGGAGCTGTCGGAGCCGTAGAAGCCGCCGTCGGTGCCTGCTGAGTAGGAGCTGTTGGAAGAGGGGCACTGACGACGGATGCCGGCGTCTGCTGGAATAGTGTCGTGGCCGGCAGTGGAGAGTGAATCGGTGCGCCGGTAGCCAGCAGTGGAGACATGCTGATCGAAGGGATCAGCGTGGTCGGCACTGGAGCAGCAGCTGGAGCAAGGACAGGTGGAGGTGGAGCAACTCCTGGTAGTTGCGACGGGAGGGAAATCCCGGTCTGGGTGTAGAGGTTGGTGATCAACCCCAGGATGCCCATCATCGCCTACTGCGTCTGCTGCTGCTCGTCGAGGGAGCGCTGGTGCATCTGGTCGATCAGCCCAGTCAGCCGGTCAGTGTCCTCTCGCCTCTCACGGGCGATCTGGCGCTGCATCTCCTGCTGTTGATGCTGGAGCTCCAGAAGGCGTGCGGCCTGCTCTGCTCGGGCCTGCTCAGCTGCAAGCCGGTCCAAGCACTGCTGCTCAACCATCTGCTGAAGAAGTGAGGTGAGCTCAGTCGGCTGAGAGACCTGTGCCTCTGTGACGGGAGGTGGAGTAGGGGGTGGCACTGTAGAGCCTCCAGCCTCTGCGTCGTGCTGCCTGGGTGAGGGAGGAGGTCAAAAGTACTCCTCAACGCTGTCATCAGTGTCGCTCTCGGACCATATATGCTGCAGGTCCTCACCCAGAGCCTCTGCCTCTGCCAGCCTCTCATCCTCCTTCTCCAGATCCGACCAGTCCTCCTTAGATAGACGAGCCCTAACCTGACGCTCGACTGGACGGCCAAGGCGGCGGTCTCCAGGAGCTGGAGCACGGTAGTGGCTGAACCGTGTGACACTCTCGTCACTGAGACGGTCATGCACGGCGGACTCCTTAGGGACCATCATAGAGAGCAGGTAGCTGATCCAGTGTCCATACACAAGCTGCCTCATCATGCCCACTCCATCGATGATCACATCCTCCATCTCGCATATGAGGATGTCCACTATATCGATGTAACACCCTAAATTTTCGCATCATGCATTGCATACATGATCATGCATTAAACATTAGTAGGATAAAAGAAAGATAATAAAAGATAAAACATACATATATGGTGTAGCAAAAAGAAGAAAAAGAAAATAATAATTATAGCCTAAAACTTGTAATAGGGAATAAGTATAAAATAATATATATATATATATATATATATATATATATAAAGATAAAGTATATATATAAAAAGAAAAAAAAGAAAAGAAAAAAAAGGGGCCACTGCCGGCCAGGCCAAACCGGCCCAGCCCGCAGCGCCCCGGCCCCAGCGCCCACCCCGACGCGCCTCCCCCGCGCCGAATCGCTCCACCCGACCGACCAGCGCCGACCGCGTGGCCCCACCCCGCCGCCCCACCCCGCCGCCCTCCCGCGCGCGCTCTCGCGCGACCCGCGCATCGCCCGTGCGCTCGGGCGTGCCACCACGCCCCGACGCACGCGCCGCCCCGGCCTCGCCCGACCCCGCCGCCTGGGCCCCGCAGCGCGCGACCCCCGAGCCGCCTGCCCGCTCCCGCGCGACACACCACGCGCGTGCCCCGACACCCGCCTGCCGCGCGTTGACCCCACCGCCCCATACCGCACGCGCCCTGCCCAACCGCACTCACGCGCGCGCCCCGCCGCGCCGCGCGATGCGCCCGAAGCCCCGCCTCGCTGCAGCACGCCCGCGCCGGCCCTAGGTGCCGCGTGCCCTAGCCGCTGGCTATAAAAAGCCCCGAGGCTCCGACGTTTTTCGGTACCAGGAAGCCACGCTGCCAGACCAAAAGACCAGAAAACCCTAGCCGCTAGAAAATAAGAACATAGGAGATCAGAGGTGCCGCCAGGGAAGAAAAGAGAGGAAAAAAGAGGAGGAAAAGGAAGAAAAAGAGGAGGATGCTGTCATCCGCCGGAGATCGTCGTCGCCGTCGTCGTGTCGCCGGAGGACCCTTGCGCCATCTACTTCGTCTACGCGTCACCTTCGTCTTGCGATCTTCGAAGCCGTCAGATCTACGGTAGGCCACGTTCCGATGCGAATTTTTGCGACGTATTAGATCTAATAGACGTAAATTGATTTTAGTTGCATCGTCTTTTTATTTTCAGCAGCATTAATCCTCGCTAAAACCCCCGTAAACTCATATGAACACGTATGAACTAGTTGCATCTAATTAATAAACAACCGTAGTTAATCAATTATTGTACTTTGCATGCATGCATATCATCGCATGTTGATTAATGTGTGTGCATCATGTTGATTTGTATGTATTTTCTTGTATGTGTGATCACGAGTAGAGGGAAGTGCTCAAGAGATCGTGTACGAGGATTTCGAGAACCAAGACTTCGAAGCGCTTGAGCAACCCTATCCGCCGGAGCAAGGCAAGTGTCCTTGAAGCATATTGATCCTGTTTTTAAAATAAATGTTTTGTTTGCAAACTGCATGCTTGTGTCAATTTGATGGGAATCCTATGGTAGGAAGTTTACTAGACTTTCTAAACCACCCTTGTCACCTGGAATTTATGGTAGAGCGTCGGGATGGACTTTTTACCTTTTGATTCGCTTAATCAACTGGGATGGGAATAACTATACCACTCAACTTAATTATGCATGGATGAGATTATGGTTAACATGAACTGGTTAAATATGATATGGTAATGGACGATCTAAGCAAGCCTGGTATGTGGATGGGTTGGATGTTATGGTGGTTTGCTTGCTTTAGATCTAAGGACCGGTTCATGTGAGAATAAGTCAGGACTACAGTGCCACCACGAGGCCAAGTATGGGTGCGGCGTAGCTGATTAATTAGGGCTTTGCTAGTGCTGTTTGGACCATTGTGGATGCTCGGGGAAGGGGTAGTCGGATTGGGTTTGTTGATGATTGGTGGGACTACCCTGGGATCCGAATGGCTCAAGAGGGAGCCCTTGGTTGAAGATGTGCTCTGCGGGAGACATCGCCACTGGTGAAACCTCAGTGGGGTCTAAATAGGCTAGTAATCCCTTTGTAAAGGCTATTTTGTGATCTCTTGGCCACACACCAACGGAAGTGTGTAATATGACTAACGAGTCATGGGCATAAGGGAGATTCTTAGTCACTGAAAGGTGATGAAATCACGAACACATAGGTAAAGAGGTACAAACTCTGCAGGGTTAAATAAAACTATCATGATAGCCGTGCTCCCAGTTATGAGCACCTGGACAACTTCCATGATTAGAGGGAAATTGGAATTTGGGATGGTTATGGTTTGATAATGGTTATGGATGGTTATGGATTAATTTCTGGTATTGAATATGGTTATTGACGATGGTGAAATATGGAATTATTGATGATGGTAGTGAATTTAGATTGGTATTATGGTATTACTTATGATTATGATGGGTTTACTTCACATACATATAATATATATATATTGCTTTTCAAATGTTTTACTGTACTTTTCAGCACTTTGCCATTATTATTGTCGTCAATTGAATCAGCCACATGTCATACTTTCCACACTTGCTGAGTATGACATGTACTCACTCTTGCAATCCCCCCCCCCCAACAGTTGCAGGTCAGGATTGTGAGTTTAATGGCGATAATGCGGAGTTCTAGGCCGTGTCTACCGTCAGCTTTGCCTGTGTTGTTGCATGGAGCTGCGCTATCCCTTTTGCTTAGTTTCCTTAGTTGCTTAATTAGTTTATTTCCGCTGCATTAGTTGAACTTGTCATTAATATTCATTAGAGCTTGTATTCGAGGATAATATGGTTTGTGTAATAAAATTTGATAATTAATCTTGTTATGTGGTAATGTTCTGTATACTCTTTTGTCACTCGTGTATGTGTGTTGAACATCCTGGGCACACATATGCGTTAGCTTGGTTCAGTTTTCGGAACCGGGCGTCACAATCGAACTCCACCCCGTTCATGATGTAGAACAGGAGGGTCTGCTGCAGACTGGTGAACCCCTCTAGATACCCGGACCTCGGCAGGAGTGTGCGGTGCAAGGTAAGGTGCACTGTGCGCGTAGCTGGAGTCAGTAGTGCCGGTACCCTCGACTGGTCTGGAGAGAAGGTCGGTCCGAACAGAGAACATATCTCCTCCAGTGGTGGTGCCACTCCCCCAGTGAGCGGCCTCCTCGGCGGGTCTGCCAGTCCATATACTCTCTCATGCACGCAAGTGTCGTGCAGGTCCACTCCCAGCAGCTGTGCTAGCGTCTGTCTCGTCAGGTGATGATGTTGTCCCATGAACATGAAGTCAATTGACCTGCAGCCCTCAGAGACGTATAGGGTAGCGTAGAACACGCGTAACCAAACCTCCACATAAGCACTCCTCTCATAGGACATCAGCTGCACCAGCCCGCGATACCTCTCAAAGTATGGGCGAATATCTGTCTCTGCTGCCAGGGCAAGCTGATCCCAATCCAGAAAGTTATGCTGGAATAACTTGTGGCCTCGGCGTCTATAGGTCTCGTAGAGCGACGCCTATGTCATAGTCCAGAAACGACTGTCCACAAGAGCCTCTCTGGGCTTCGGGTACCACTCTTCAAGCAGCACACTCCATCTGAGTCTTCTGAGTTGCTTGGCCTTCATCTTCCGGTAATCAGTCAACCGGACACCTTCACCGACACGGACGGTAGTGTCCATCTCGTAGATGGCTCTCTGGGCCTCCCTGTCCTCACGACGATCGGCAGCTGTCGGTCTCGGACGTGGTGCTGCCGCGGGATGACCCCCATGGGTCCTGGCGGAGCGCCGGCGAACAAGAGGCACTTCCGGCTCTTCTTCGGCCTCGGACTCATTGATCACGAGAGGCTGCCTTGGACGTGCCTCGTGGATCCTCAAAGATCCTCCTTGGCCACACTCTCGCTCCTCGGCGGCGCAAGCGGCCATCAACGCCTCCTTCTCCTCCTTCGAGAGCTTCTGCTTCTTTGTGGCCAGCTCCGCAATGGCCTTGCCCTTGTTCTTCTTGTCACGAGCCATTGCGATGAGGCGCAACGACGAGAATGAAGTACGGTCGCGGCCGGCAACCCTAGCTATGAAGAGATGGCGACCGTGGAGGCACCACGACGGCGTTGTGCTTGGGGCGACGGTGGTGCACGGGAGGAGGCGACACTTGGGTGTTGTGGTGGTGAGGGAGAGCGGCGGTAGCGCTGGAGGATGCAGCGGTGGTGGTGCTGCTGATGGCGGCGGCGGCGCGGCTCAAGATGGTGGTGGCGCTGTTGCTACTATGTAGCGGCGGCGGCCGGCCGGAGGGCGGCGGCCGGAGACGGCGGCGGCGGACGGAGGTGGCGGTGGAGGGCGAGAGGAGCGGCGGCGGCGGAAGGTGAGTCGCGGGTGAATCAGGATCGGGGAGAGAGAAGGGCCGGGAGGCAAAGGGCCGTTTAAAAAATGGATCCCAAACCCTAGTTGAAATTTTAACACCGGATGGACCGACGTTAAAAGTTAGAGGCATCAGTCGAATGGCACAGTAAGGGTATTCAAAAAGGTACCGTTGACATCGGATGGACCGACGTGCAAAGAGATAGCATCGGTCGAATGTCACAATAAGGGTATTCAAAAAGGTGCCGTTGACACCGGATGGTCCGACGTGGAAGGGAATATCATTGGTGGAATTCATCACAGTTCCAGAATTGTGAATACCGGATGGACCGATGTTTTTCCAAATGAACGTGTCGATTGATTTGTGTTGCTGACTGGTCTGACTCTTGGCTTTTGAACACCAACTGATCTGATGATGGTCTGACCTAAACATCGGATAGTCCGATGACTACAAAACAGCAACATCCCATATATGTCCTTTGACCAAACAAACAAGCAATAAGAAACACATGTCTTAGGACTTTTTGGGCAACCCCTTACCCCTCAAAAATACTAATATGCCAATAACTTGGCTAAGCCTTAAAGCGAATAGAACATCAAAGAAAATTGGAAGGAAATCATCCAAATAAAATGTAAGGCCCATGCTTTGTGAGCTAGAGTATGAAGACTTGTATCTCTTTAGAGCATGTTCCTCTAGGCATTAACACACCTAACATTTTGTTCTTTCCACCACATATGAGTTGAGATATTGCATTTCAAACAAGTCTCTTTCTCATGAGGTGGGTTCCCCTTTGTGAAAATCTACCGTATGCAATGCCAAACATTTTATAATGCAAGAAATTACAAGTCTATATGGCAGGCATCATGCAAGGCATAAAATAAATCTATCTTGCCAAATTTGAACCTTTCAAAGGCTTCTTCAGGGAGAGCCACTCTCCAAGCCTTGGGAAAACCCAAAAGAACCTCCATCCCAAGCTAACCCTTGTTCACCCCTATCCTTTGAGAGTTAGGCAAGACCTATATGAAGTGCATTCTTACATGACGTTCGTTGCATCTAGCACATTTAACTCACTTCTTAGCCTAGAAAAAGTTTTCTCATCAAGTGGTTTAGTGAAGATATCCGCCAATTGTTCTTCGGACCTAACACCTCGCAATGAGATGTCTCCCTTAGCTTCATGGTCCCTCAAGAAATGATGGCGAATATCAATGTGCTTAGTGCGGGAGTGTTGAACGGTGTTTTTAGCTATCTTAACCACACTTTCATTGTCACAAAGGAGAGGCACACAACCAAGTTTAATACCAAAGTCCAAAACGGTTTGCTTCATATAAAGAATTTGGGCACAACATGCACCGGCTGCAATATATTCCGCTTCTGCCGTGGACAAGGCGATGGAATTTTGCTTCTTGCTTGACCAAGATACTAGGGAACGCCCAAGCAAGTGGCACCCACCGGAGGTACTCTTGCGATCCACGCGGCATCCGGCAAAGTCCGAATCTGAGTATCCCAAGAGATGGAATTTTGCACCTTTAGGGTACCACAAGCCCATACTAGGGGTATGCTTAAGATACCTAAGTATCCTAAAGACCGCCTTCCTATGCGATTCTTTAGGTGCCGCTTGAAAGCGAGCACACAAGCATACACTAAACATGATATCGGGCCTAGATGCGGTAAGATAAAGCAATGAGCCAATCATAGAACGGTAGTTAGATTGGTCAATAGGTTTACCGTCCTTATCCGCGCCGAGATGACAATTTGTTGCCATTGGAGTGCTTCTTGAGCTACAATCTCCCATCTCAAATTTCTTCAAGAGGTCCTTGGTGTACTTCTCTTGAGAGACGAAGATCCCCTCTTGAAGTTGCTTGATTTGAAATCCAAGAAAGAAGTTGAGCTCTCCAATCATCGACATCTCGAATTCCCTAGACATCATTTTGCCAAACTCATGGCTAAGAGCTTCGTTAGTTGAACCAAAAATAATATCATCAACATAAATTTGACAAATGAACAAATCTCCGTTGATGTCTTTGGTGAAGAGTGTGGTGTCCACCCTTCCGATCTTGAATCCTTGCAGGATCAAGAAATCCCGTAGTCGTTCATACCATGCCCTAGGAGCTTGCTTGAGCCCGTAGAGCGCCTTGTGCAACCTATACACATGATTAGGATTCCTCGGATCTTCAAACCCGGGAGGTTGTTCAACATAAACAAGCTCGTTAATGTAACCATTAAGAAAGACACTTTTCACATCCATTTTATATAGTCTAATATTGTGATGTGATGCAAAGGCAAGAAGTATACAGATGGCTTCTAGCCGGGCGACCGGAGCAAATGTCTCCCCAAAGTCTAGTCCTTCAACTTGCGAGAACCCTTTGTCCACAAGTCTTGCCTTGTTGCGGACCACAACGCCATTCTCGTCTTGTTTGTTGCGGTACACCCACTTTGTTCCGATGACGTTCTTGTCCTTGGGTCACTCCTCCAACACCCAAACTTCATTGCGGATGAAGTTGTTGAGTTCTTCTTGCATGGCCATCACCCAATTTGGGTCTTGGAGTGCTTCCTCAATGTGAGTGGGTTCTACACATGAAACAAACGAGTAGTGCTCACAAAATGACGCGAAATGGCGAGAACGTGTACTTACACCCCTTGACGGATTTCCGATGATTTGGTCCATTGGATGCGCCTTGGAGATGCATCCATGATTCATAAGTGGTTGCGAAGCACTTGGCAATGGTGATGCGTGTTGCTCCTCTTGTGGTTGGACTTGATCATGGACTTCTTCTTCTTCTTGATGTTGTTGGGCTTGTGAGTCTTGAGTCGGCAATGGATCATCCTTCTCCTCTTCGTCAACTTGAGGTGCCATAGAGGTGTCGTTGTTGGAACTTGAAGCTCCCCCTTGATCATGGCTCTCCTCAACTTCAGGCTTGATGTCTCCAATGGTCATGTTCTTCATGGCTTTCGTAGAGGCTCATCATCTATTTCATCATGACCAAAACTCTCCTCTTGGGAGCCATTAGATTCATCAAACTCAACATCACAACTTTCCTCAACTAAACCGGAGGTTTGGTTGAATACTCGATATGCTTTTGAGTTTGATGCATAACCAAGAAATATACCAACATCACATCTTCTTTCAAACTTACCGAGCTTTTTCTTGCGGTAGATGTAGCACTTGCATCCAAGGACTCGAAAGTAGGAGATGTTGGACTTTCTCCCAATGAGAAGCTCGTACGGGGTCTTTTGAAGTAGTCGATGGAGATAGACCCTATTTGCGGCATGGCACGCCGTGTTGATTGCTTCGGCCCAAAACTTATCCGACGTGTCGTAGTCATCAAGCATTGCTCTCGCAAGAGTGATGAGTGTCTTGTTCTTCCTTTCAACGACACCGTTTTGTTGAGGAGTGTATGTGGCCGAAAACTCATGTTTCACGCCTTCACGGTCACACCACTCCCCAATGTTGTAGTATTTGAATTCGGTGCCGTTGTCACTCCGGACCTTGATGATGGGAAGTTGAAATTCCCTTTGAGCGCGGTTGGTGAAGGTCTTGAACACTTCTGGAGTTTCACTCTTGTCACCTAGAAATAGAGTCCAAGCGTAGCGAGAGTAGTCATCAACTATAACAAGACAATAGAGGTTACCGCCAAGGATTTGATATGTGGACGGTCCGAAGAGGTCCATGTGGAGTAGCTCAAGTGGCTTGGAGGTTGACACCATTATCTTCATTGGATGGTGTGAAGCAACTTGCTTCCCGGCTTGACAAGCGCTACAAAGCTTGTTCTTCTCAAAAGTGACATCCTTCACGCCGGTCATCATCCCAAGCTTGAATGACTTCTTGAGTTTGCTCATCCCAATGTGCGCTATGCGTCGGTGCCATAGACATCCCAAACTTGTCTTAGTGAAAAGGCAAGTGGTCAAGCTAGCATTCTTGTTGGAGAAGTCTACTAGGTAGAGATGTCCATGCCAAAATCCTTTGAAGACTATGTCTTGGCTTGTTTCACTACTCACAACAACATCATTTTTGCTAAATGTGCATGCTAGTCCAAGATCACATAGTTGTGCAATAGAAAGTAAATTAAAACTAAGTGACTTGACATACAAAACATTGGAAATGGATAAATCATTTGAAATAGCAATTTTACCTAACCTAATTACCTTTCCCTTAGAGTTATCACCAAAGCTGACTTGTTCATGATTGTCAGGGTTTTCTATGGTGGTGAACATACCATCATTGCCGGTCATATGTTGGGTGCACCCGCTATCGAATACCCAATGCTTTCCTCCGGCTTTGTAGTTCACCTACACACATGAATTCAATTTTTAACTTTAGGCACCCAAGCCAACTTAGGTCCTTGTATGTGTGATACAAGTGTCTTTGGGACCCAAAGTTGCTTGGGGAGCTTCCCCTTCATGCCCTTCATGTCCTTGCCAATGAACCTAGCCTTCACCTTGCCATCTACTTTACTCAAGAGATAATAACGATCATTGAAAGTAGATTTGTAATTAATGGGCAACTTGGGAGAGGGTCGGTTAGGAAGAGGACACTCCCTTGTGTGGTGACCGATGACCTCACAATGTTGGCAATAAGAACCAACTTCCTTGATGAAGCTTGTTCTAAGCTTCGGTGAGGGCACCTTTCCTTTGTTAGGCACCGGGAAGGATCCAAGTCCTCTCTTGTTGAAGGCCTTTGCTTGTTGGAAGAGTATTTCCTTGTGTTTGACTTCCCCTTTTGAAAGTCTAGCCACACTAGTGCGGAGACTCTCAATTTCTTCCAACAAGTCCTTCTCTCTAGCGTTTGCTTTCAAAGACAAAGACTTGTTCAAGGCATTAATGACATGAGAAGTAATGGATATCCTATCATTAAGAGTTTGCTTCTTTATATTTTTCAACTCTTGATCAAGCACGTCATGAGCAAGGTTAAGTGTTTGATATTCTTGTACTAACTTGTTGTGCTCTTCCAAGAGTGTTTGGTGTGCTAAGTTAAGCTCATGATTATCTAACTTGATTTTAGCCTTTTCTTCCTCAATTTGCTTGACATGAGATTTGAACGTGTCATGCTCTTTGAGTATGCTTTCATACTTGTCAAGCAAATCGAGGTTAGCACTCTCAAGTCTAGCACGAGTTTCTTCAAGAGCTTTAACCTTACTCTTTTCCCTCTTAATGATAGCATGATATTCATTTATCAAAGAAGTTAAATCATCGGGGGAAAGCTCATCATTGCTAGAGTCGTCACATACCTTGGAGTTACCTTTCGCCATGAGGCACATGGGCGGTGGATGAAGAGGTGAGTCATCATTGTTGGCAATGGCGAGGCCGACCAAACTTTCTTCTTCCACTTCACTCTCTTCATCACTTGTTTCTTCATCGGTGACCCATTCATTTGCCTCACACATGAACACCTTTTGTGGGCCATTTTTCTTCTTTGGGAAGAGTCTTGCCTTCTTGCCCTTGTCATGTTTCCTCTTCTCAAAGGATCTTGGTTTGGGTTTGGCCTCTTCTTCATCATCTTCACTTTCTTCAAGCTTGCGATGCTTGCTCTTGAGGTTCTCTCTTCTTTTGTCCGGTTTCGGACAATCATAGGAGATGTGGCCTTGATCACCACAATTGTAGCAAGTCTTGTGATCATCTCTCCTTGGTAGAAATGCTTTCTTCTTGGGATCAAAGGTGTATCCCTTCTTGGTAATCTTGGAGTTCAAGCGTGAGAACTTCCTCATCATCAATGCAAGCTCATCATCTTCATCTTCACTTGATGCTTGCTCCTCTTCACTTGAGCTAGGCTCAACCACCTTCTTCTTCTTGAGGCTTGTTTTCTTGGTGGAGGCCTTTAGAGCAATCGTTTTTGAAGATGATTGCTCCATCATCCCAAGTACACTCATCTCATGAGCGTGAATTTCTCCAATGAGCTCCGAAACTTCAATGTGGTCAAGAGACTCCTTTTGAAGCATGGAGTTGATGATGTTGTACTTTGGCTTGGGAAGGAGCATGAGGATATTGCGGTTGATGAGTCCCTTGCCAAGAGAAGCAATGTCAAGAGCATTAATTTCCTCAATAAGTACATTCAAGCGAGAGAACATCTCATTGACATTTTCATGAGGTAGCATCTTAAATTCATCATATTTTGCTTTAAGCATGTGATATTTAAGTTCCTTGACTCGAGAAGAACACTCATGAATCTCTATTAAGCAAGCCCAAATTTCACAAGCTTTTTCTTTGCTAGCAATCCTAGCAAACACATCTTGACTAATACATTCATAGATTGCATTCCTAGCTTTAGCATCCCATTTAATTTGATCACCAACATAGTTGTGTTCTCCAAACCCCACGTGGGTCGCTTCCCATACTTCGGGAGCAATAGCCTCTAGATAAGCGCGCATGCGTGCTTTCCAATAGGCAAAGTTCTTGCCCTCGAATATAGGAACCGAACCCCCAACCTTGGCCATTTTAACTCTCTAGCGGTGAAGCTAGAATGATCATATGAGCAACCTTGCTCTGATACCAATTTTAAGGATCGAATGCCCAAGAGGGGGGGGGGGGTGAATTGGGCTTCTTTTCAAAAATCTGAGCAACAAAACTTAATTCCTAAAAGCCCAATTCCCTACGCAAACAATCTATGCATTGAAGTAAATAGCAACTTCGCGGAATATAAAATGCATAAATGTAAGGGAAAGGAAGAGGATGCAAACTCCCGAGGAGACACGAGGATTTATCCCGTGGTTCGGCAAGATCGTCAAGATCTTCCTACATCCACGTTGTGGCACCCACCAAAGGGTATAGCCACACCCAAGTCACCGAGATGAGGGATCTCCACTATTCTTCTCCGTTTGCCAACCTCGGCGAGGTGGAGCTCAAGCCTTGTACACTTTGGTCCTCCGGGCTTCCACAATCCTCTTGGCAAGCTCCGGAATTTATCTCAATTACACACACAAAGGGACATTCCCTTGAGGCTCTCACTACCCTAGAGATTCCACTCACCAAGAATGGAGGCACACAAGCTCTCTCTCTAGCTAGTACTAGCCTATCTCTTGGTGTGTAAGTGATCTAAATGATGTAGAAGTGATGGATCTTGGTCTTGAACGCTTGTGGATGTGTAGAGAATGTCTGGTGATCAAGACTTGTCGAAATGACAGGTTTAGGGGGTATTTATAGCCAACCTCCACGAAATAGCCGTTGGAAAAGTAGGCTGATAGAACTTTTCTACGAACACCGGATGATCCGATGTCTCCCCTTTAGTTATCATCGGTCAAGTTTACTTTAGCTGACGTCATTGTGTCAGATATGACCGTTGTTAGACCGATGTTGCACTTGTCTTCTCATCGGATGATCCGGTGGCTCTTCCTCCAGAATTGGCTCAAACTTGATGCTTACTGGAGCGATTGACTGATGTGTATATTGCTGTACATCGGATGATCTGGTGCTACACTTGGTCCAAGGATATTGCAAACTGTACTGATGGACCGATGTAGCTTAGCCCTTAACAGCGAATGATCCGGTGAGTACTTTGTTCTGAGGTCACCTTCTTCTGCTGAACCAACTCGACCGATGTGTTGTTCTCAGGAATCATCGGTTGATCCGGTGAGTTGATTTTGCTTGCTTCAAGTTGTTTCTAAGTGATTCTTTTGTGTCTTGCTCGATTGACCTCTTGGACTCTTGTTGGAAATGTACTTCTGATGATTTTCAAGCATTGAATGTTGTCAATTATGGTTGAATGACTTTGACATATGAGCTTTCACTTCTTATCTTCATAACATTGATTGATCTCATAAATTGTTTGTATATGGGTCTCCAATGATTAGTAGTTGATATTGATGTTCATATAAATTTCGTTTGATTGAGTGATATGGGAGACCTTGCATCCACAAATTCATTAGTAAAATCCAATGGTTGTCATTAATCACCGAAACCATACCTCATGGGGGCCTAGATGCTTTCACTAGTACGTGGCTTCTTTATTTGTCTCTTGCTTGCTCCAAATATGTAAAAAGCTGGCCCTTAATCTTGGCATGCCGGGAATCAGTTGTTTTTGCAGCGACCTAACAAACCAATCAATAGCACTGTTAATTAATTACAAAGGTCGCCGACAAGGATGAGTGATTGATTGATTGGTGTTAAGAATTACTAGTAATCGTTACTAGTAGTATACTAGTATTATATAGCAGTAGTACAGAGGAGACGACGCCGTCGCTGTTGACCAACCGATGTGAGCTCAACCGCAGCAACGACAGGTTTCGGTGGATTCTAGACCTTACCCATACGTGCATGTCCTCCCTTCCAAAAATAAACATAAAAGTAGTAGTAGTATTTGATCGATCAAGTTCTGAAATTGAAGAAATTCCCAACTTACATGTCGCCAACAACGATGCGGGAGTTAGCATGAATGATGGTCCCCTGGCAGTGGAGTGGCAACAAGGGAGGAGGCTGCCGGCCAGACCAGGGAATGGAATGGAGTGGCGTCTGGCTGTAAATCAGCCATGTTCAATTCAAGCTACCGGCTACCGCACCGCACATAGGAATGATCTAGGAGTGCTGTTGCTTTCAGCGAGATGAGGTGGCTTCCCTGTTTGGGTTTGGGGAACGGACGCGGAGACATTGCTCTCCCTCCCTTGCCATTAAGCCAGCCAGCAAGCAAGCACAGAACCACCGGCGCTTGCAATTGCAAGCTCTTTAACTTCTGGCACGTGCAGTGTCGGGGCCTCCGTCTTAAGTACGTACACTAATAAGATCAGATCCGCTCCAATTTAACTCAAGATCAAGCCTACGTATCCATCGAATAGTATCTATCGCAACCGCGGCAGAATCATGTGTATAGGTTGGGGCTGTGGATTGATCTTTCTGATCAACTGCCAGCCACAAAGACGTGCAAATGCAACCAACATCCTATGAACATGTTACTGTTAAGGATTCAAATCAAGTTTGAGCATAATTTCTAGATGGTCCAATAAACAAGCATACACAATCAAATCAACTAATAGAAGCCAATTATCATTTAACAAAAAAACCGAGCTCACCTCGGAGGCGTCGGGGGCCGGGGGCGGCGCGAGCAGCGGGGGCGCGGTGGTCCGGGGCCGGCGAGGCCGGGGGCGCGGCGGGCCGGGGCGGCGGGGGGTGCAGCGAGCCCAGGCCGGGGGCGGCGGCGGCGGGGCGGCGAGGCCGGGGGCGCGGCGGGGGGCGGCGAGTAGGGGCGGCTGCGGGGCGGCGACGGCGGGCCGGCGGCGGGGCGCGGCAGGGCGGCGGGCAGGCAGCGGGGCGCGAGGGCGGCGGGCAGAGTGTTGAGTGGTCGTGAATGAACCGCCGGGTCGGGATAAAAGCCCTTATTTGCGACGGCCTAGTAAATTGCGACGGGCCCACCATAAGACCGTCACAATTAATGTTACTTGCGACGGCCTTTTTAGCAGTCGTCGCAAATAAACATTTATTTGCGACGGCTACCTTAGTTGCGACGGTCCTAGGGTTGGCCGTCACAAATAAGTTGTTATTTGCGACGGCTCTATGGTCGGCCGTCGCAAATAAGGTTGTCGACTGTTGGAGTCGGCAGATCCCCTGACACTATGAAAAGTGTTTGAAGGAGTTTGTGGTTCGGTTTGGGCACGCGGAGACCTAAGAAAGTGAAATGCGATTGGACACGAGTGACACAGTAGTTTACGTGGTTCGGGCCGCCTGTGCGTAATACCCTACTCCACGGGTGTGTGTGTTGTATTAACTTGTGAGCTTGAGTGTCCGAGCGTCCTCTCCTCGTGTATCGTCGGTTTGTCCTTTTATAGTACAAGGACAAACCGTTACAAGTCAGCCTGGCCCGACATGTGGCTCATGGCGGTTATTGGTATTGATACACGAGATTAATTGCTATTAATAACCCTGTAACGGCTCCGTCAGTGCCGTTACAGGTGTTAAGATCATCCGATTAAATATCATTAACGTGGAATTAATGATAATTAATCGGGTCTTGAAGTCTGCGGCTGTCCTTTGGAGATCCGGAGCCGTTACAACGTCTCCCGGGGGTTTAAAGCGGCCAGCTCCGACGTATGAACACGTGGCAGCTCCGGAGCTTGCTCGTGGGAAGCGGGAAGCTCCGGGGCGGCCTGCTACGTGTCAGGTCCGGAGCTTCTCTCGGTCAGGGGTTACCTCCGGAGGTGCCGTTTCAGTACCTAGCCCGGAGCTTCACCCTTGTGGGTAATAACTCTGGTCAGTCAGTACACGTGGCAACCTAGAGGTTAACCATGTTGGAGAAGCGGGTCCGGTCACGTCTGGCGAGTGGGCCCCCGAGGGTCTTCAATTTAAGTAGATATCCTTCCCTTGAGATTTTTGTAACCTCAGGGGGTGTACGGTTTTTAGGGTACCGACAGTGGCCCCCTGGACCTACCTCCGGGGAAGGCCAACGTGATGAAGTCATTCCGCCGGAGGTGGGTCCATACTTGCGACTCTTGAACTGGGTCTTCAAGGGTCTTCGGAGGTGCCTTTGGCGGGGCTTTATGGTTGAGTCCCGACGCGTGGCGCACCTCAGGCGGCAGATAAGATCTTTGACGTGCGGATCTCTCGCAATTGAAGGTCGCCGGTTCCCGATACAAAAACCGTATCGGTTCCGCGCGCCTTGTCAGTCCGCCGCCTTTGGGTTTCCCGCCTCATGATGACAACTGTTCGCCTGGGTAAGAGCCTCGACTTGATCGTCGGGGTGGTCCCGGGCCCTCTTGTCATCGGCTGGGTTGAATTTTTGAGTAGTTTGCTTGACTCCTCTGCAGTTTCCATCCAAGCGTTGCGAGGGCTTACTTAAGAAGGAAAGCGCACCGTCGGGAGTTCTTTACGCTTTCCATCTGTTCTTGCGCTCAAACTCCCAACTCGTGCTTTGCTTCTCTTCTCTCGCCTAGCTGTGCTGCGATGGAGTTGGGTCTGCGTGAGAGTCGTTTGAAGACGGAGAGCGATCTGAAAAAGGTCCGAGCCCTCATGGGGTGGTCGTCGGACTTCTTCAACCGCTCGGTTCGCGCCGGAGGAGAGCTTCCCTTTAAAAAGGAGCACTCCGGCGAAATGGTTTACTTTTCATCGTACGCCATGGTGGGGCTGATCCCACCGTTTTCTTCCTTCTTCTTGATGCTGCTGGACTTCTATGGTCTGCAGCTATACCACCTTGGCCCTCACTCCCTCCTCCTTGTGTCCATCTTTGTCCACTTCTGCGAGATGTGGGTGGGCGTCCCTCCCTGCATCGAGCTCTTCCGCACCTTCTTCACTGTCCAAACCACCGGCCGAAGTGACGAGTACCTTGGCTTCTACTACTTTGTGAAGCGCAAGAAGTGCCCGTTCAAGTACCTCCGGTCGTTCCCTTCCGGGAAGTGGGATGACTGGAAGAAAGATTGGGTAGTCGTCCGGGTGGAGGAGCACGAGCGGTTGGAGCTGCCAGACGGTCTGCCCGGCATTGACACGTCGGTGTGGAGCGAAGTTCCGGTGCTGGCGGCAGCTTTCGACCCCGTCCTGTCCAGGATCCGCCAATGTGTGGAGGGAGGATTGACTCCCCAGGCGGTGTTCTGCAACTTCCTGTCCAACAGGTGGGCGCCGCTGAAGAGGAGGGAGAAGCTCGCCTGGGCCCTCAACAGCGTGATGGACGAGGACCGGATTGAGACCGGGTTGAAGTCCAACATGGTGGGGAAGTCCTTGGAGTTTCACCTCAAGAAATTCCAGCACGGCATCGATGTAGACGGAGAGTACCTGACTCCGCCACCGGCTTTCCTCCCCCTGAACGTGGAGGTTGAGTTCAGCAGGGAGCTCCGGCGGAAGATGCCCGCGCTTGACGACCTTGGCGTCGTCGAGAGAAGATCGACCGCCCGGTTGGCGATCCCCGGGTTGTCGGAAGGCGGCTCCGCCCCTGTCTCTCAGCCAAGAGCTGAGGTCACCGGCAAGGGCAAGGAGCTGGCGGAGGAGCCGGAGAGCCGGAAGAGGAAGCTGCGACATGCTGACGGAAGGTCCGTCGGGCTTGCTACTTCCCCGCCTGTTCCCCGTCCTCAGGAAGGAAGATCCTCCGCCGCTGTAGCGTCTGTCCCCGTGGTGGGGTCCTTTCGGAGCGCTACTGTTCCGGCGGTGGGATCCTCCCGGGGTGCAGCTGTCCCTGTGATGGGTCCCTCCGGAGGTGCCAGTTCCGGACAGGCGACTCCGGTTCGAGAAGCGGTGAGGGCCTCCAGGTCTAGGAGTTCCTCCCGGTCAAGGAGAGCTCCGACCCGGGAAACGCCCGCGGCTACAGCAAGTCCTGGGAGTCCTCCCGGAGCTCCTACGCCGACCGTGGCCAGCCCGGAACGTCCGGAAAGAGGTTCCGCGCAAGCTGGTGCGTGAGCCTCCCAAGGTAATTTTTCTTGCTTACCTCAATTAACTTTTAATTATAGTATCTGTTTGCTCAATTTCTTCATTCTTCATCTGCAGCGTTCCCAAGAAGGGGAGTGAAGCTCCGCCCTCAGCCACAGTGTCTGAGGCTGCGAGGGCTTCTGCTCCAACACCAGTGCCGTCCCAGGCGGAGGCTGCGACAGCTCCGGCGCCGGCTGTCGTGGTCATGGACCTCGACTCGTCTCCAGAAGTTCCCGTGGTAGCGCCGGACCACGGGATTGAAGATGCGCCAGCGGCACCCGCTCCGGAGGTTGAAGCTCCGGGCCCTGGTGCTGCAGAAGTAGATGCTCCGGCTGTCGAGCCGGAGGAAGTAGCGGTCCCGGCTTCAGAGCCGGAAAGTGCTGAAGCCCCGGCGGTTGAGCCGGAGGTAGCTGAAGCCCCGGCGTGCGAGCCGGAAGTTGAAGTGGTTCCGGCAATTGAGCCGGTTACTTCTGAAACTCCGGTCGCAGAGCCGATAGTTATTGGAGCGCCGGCTGCAGAGCCGGTGATGGTGGAGGCACCGGCTGTAGAGCCGGTGGTTGAAGAGGCGAGGGAGCTTGAGCCTCCCTCGGAAGAAGCGTCCCGGCCGGAGCCATTGGAGGCGACGACGTCGATGGTACCCGTGGCGGAGCCAGAGTGCCTGAACGAAGTCGCCGGCCCCCAGCCTGAGGGGGCGAATGAAGATTTGGTGGCGGGACCTTCTTCGGTGGCGACTGAGGCCATCCCGGAGGAGGGCCCTAGTGCCTTGGAAGCTCGGGGTTCCGCTCTTGTAGAGTGGGACCCAATTTTTGTAAATGAAGACCCGCTGGAACCGGCGGAGGAGGCCCCAGAAGGTCCGGAGCCCATCTCGCTGTCGATGTCCATCGACAACGCTTGCTCCAGTCTACGCCAAGTCCAACTAGCCTTCTTCCACGACAGCAAGGTTCTTGAAGAGGAGCGCCAAACCCTTAGGAGGTGGCGTAATCGACTCCAATTCGAGACCAAGCTGGCGCAGTCGAGGATTGCTGAGGACAAGGAATGGATCAGGCGGGAGAAGGTCCGCCTGGAGCTCTGGGGTGAGATGCTGGACGAGAGGGAGAGCATGACTCACAACCTCGACGCCCAATCCCGGGAGTACCATGACCAAGCTAAGGCTGCCAATGATGCGGCCAACGCTCGGTTCGATCAACTCGAAGCCATCAGTACCGCACTCATCAAGCGTCGAGAGGCACTTGAGGGAAGGGAAAAGCGGCTCGAGGATGAGGAGCAAAAACTCCTGGAGCTACGGGATGACGTCTTGCGACGTGAAGAAGAGCTCGCCGAGAAGACAGCTCTGGCGGACAAAGGTATCGAGGAGCGCGCTAAAAAATTGGAAGAGCGCTGCCTCGAGGAGGAGGAGAAGACCTGGGTGCGAGGGCAGGAACTCTACGAGTATGAGTGTGCCCTCATCGCCCGGGAGAAGAAAATAGAGGCTAGGGAGAAAGACCTGGTCGACCGCCGGAACAAGATCCACCTCCGGGAGGAGGAGCTCGGAAGACTCGAAAAGCGGGTTGCTGCGAAGATTCAGCAAAACGCCAAAGAAGTTGAGCGACTCTCCCGTGAGAATTCGGAGCTGGCGGCGGCCCGGAGGTCCTTGGAAGAGATGAAGGGCCTGAGGAAGACGGACTCCCTGCAAATTTGGGAGTTCCTGAGCAAGGCCGACGATGCGCTGGCGCCTATGGGTTTCAGCCCCGTGCTTCCGGATGATCCGGAGCCGGAGCCGGACCTTGCATTGCAGGCGTTGAGCGCTGCGGGCAGCAAGCTCTCCAAGGTGGGCGACGTCATCGCGGACCAGCTTGAGGTCGAGGGTCAATCCCTGGCTAGAAACGTCACGGAGTATGTGTTGACGTGTTACACTAGCCGGAACCCTCGATTCTCTCTGGACCCGGTGCTTGAAGGTCCCATCGAAGGAGAGGGCGAAGCTACCCGAGGCAGCGTGTCGGAGGTCGCCCAGAAGGTCGCCGAGTTCTTCCATAGGGTCTAGGACTATCTTTCTTAGCCTTTATTTGTATCTTCTCTTCTTCCTCAATTTTGTAATCCTTTGTCCCCAGATGTAATCTCTGGTCTTCAAATGAAATGAAATCCCCAATTTTTCGTGAATTTCATTTTTTGTCTTCAACATCTTTGTCTTCACTTGGCCCCCTGGTAGATGTGCACAATTTGATTGTGTACATGTACCAAAAGGATGTTGAGTTTTGTTGAAGACAAATTTGCTTCGAACTCGTGTAGTTTAGGTCCGAAGTTTTCGATAGTGAAGGTCCCTTGAAGTCGTCGGAGCTTAGAAGCTCCGGCATTGTCCATCGTCGGAGCTTAGTAGCTCCGGCAGGAGCCTCTACCAACACGTTGAGTGTCGATAGTTAATACTTCAAGGTGTCGGAGCTTAGTAGCTCCGGCAATGACCCTTGCCACGCCTGGCTTGCTGGCAACAGACTCTAGTGATAGAGTCTTCTCACCATCTTTAAGTTAACGCCGGTGGGAGTCGGAGCTTGGTTAACTCCGGTTTCTCTCCATCAATATCGGGTTTATTTTTCCTGCACACTTAAGCCAAGAAAAACAGTAAAATTCGTTCCTTATCTATAACTTCGTCGCGGCTTACGGTTCTCAAGAGAATTTCAAGTTGAACACGATTTTTAGTATAATTGGATGAATTGTTTTTTCTTTTAGATCCAATTGTCCATGGACCCACCTTACTTTGGCCTGCCGGGATGTAGGTAGAGTGGCGTACTTAGGGTGCTTGACCAGGCTAAGTCGATAGCGCACTCCGGCCCTAGAATGGCTTGGCGGCTTTCAGGCGAGTCGACCACAGACGATATTTAAATCTAAAAAATCTAACAATTCAACTCAAATTATACATAAATCGGTTTAACTAGAACTTCTTAAGAATTGCACGTTTCTGTTATAGACAAGAAAGAGAAAAATAAAAATGTCGAGCCTTATGCAAAAATGAACGCACGTGGAGTCTATTTCACATGAAGATGTCTTTCATTATAGGTCCGGGGTACAGGGGAAACAAGTACACTCTTAGGGTACGGAACCAGGCTAAGCGTGTTCGGTTTCTCGTTTAACCCAGGGTAATTAGCTACACTTCTAGTCCGGAGACTGTATCAAGTGTTGCATGAGCTTTCCAAACCTTTCGGGAAAGGTCCGGCTGCTCTCCCGGAGGAACTACCCGACTCTGTACAATGACTCTATAACATACACTTCAAGTTACTTAAGACTCACCTCCGTGGAATTAATGTAGAACTTACGGAGGTGCTCGATGTTCCAAGGATTTGGGAGAGGCGTCCCATCCTCGGTAGCCAAGCGAACGCTTCCGGGACGGGATACTTTGATCACTCGGAAGGGCCCTTCCCAGCCGGGGGAGAGTTTGTTTTGCCCTTCTCTGGATAGTATTCTCCGTAGCACCAGATCGCCTTCCTCGAGCTGTCGGTTGTGTACATGCCGCTGATGATAGCGCCGTAGAGCTTGGCGATATCGGGCATTCCGAACAGCTGCTTGGCACCTTCCCTCCTCAAGGAGGTCTAGGTCTTCACGCCGGAGCTGGTCCTGCGCGGCTTCGTCGAAGGTCCGGACTCGGAGGGAACCCAAGATGATTTCCGGAGGAAGGATCGCTTCAGCTCCGTACACCAGGAAGAAGGGTGTTTCTCCAGTTGCCCGACTTGGAGAAGTCCTGTTAGCCCATAGAGTGGGCGGAAGCTCTTCAATCCAATTAGCTCCGTGCTTTTTCAAACGCTCATAAGTGCGCGTTTTTAGTCCTTTAAGGATCTCTGCGTTTGCTCTCTCGGCTTGCCCATTGCTGGCAGGATGAGCTACGGAAGCGTAGCAAACTTGTATGCCGAGGTCTTCGCAATATCCTTGAAATGCGGAGCTTGTGAATTGAGTCCCATTATCAGTGATGATCTTGTTTGGGACTCCGAATCTGCTCACGATAGATTGTAGAAAATTGATTGCAGATTGTTTGTTGATCGTCACAACAGGAGTAGCTTCCGGCCACTTGGTGAACTTGTCGATGGCGACATACAGGAACTTGTAACCTCCGACGGCTCTTGGGAAGGGTCCCAAGATGTCCATCCCCCACACAGCGAAAGGCCACGTAGGAGGTATCATTTGTAAGGGCTGAGCAGGTGTATGAATTTGCTTTGCATGAAATTGGCATGCTTTGCATTTCTTCACTAGCTCAGTAGCATCCTGGAGCGCTGTAGGCCAGTAGAAGCCGTGCCGAAAGGCTTTTCCGACCAGCGTGCGGGAAGACGCGTGGTTCCCACACTCACCTCCATGGATTTCTGCGAGGAGCTCGCAGCCTTCTTCCCTTGTGATGCACCGCATTAGGATGCCGTTGGCACCGCGCCGGTAGAGATCCCCTTCTACCAACGTGTATCTTTTAGCCAATCTGACTACCCGGTCAGCGGATACATCATCGTCAGGAAGGATGTTGTCTTTCAAGTAGTTCCGGATCTCCGAGATCCATGCATCGGAACTGACTTGAGCATTTGAGTCTTGCGTGCTGGGTTGCTCGGAGCTTCCGGCAGCACCTACGACCCTTGATGGCTGCCATGGTAACAGGGCCATCGGGACCGTCAGCTTCGGGATGCTGATCTCGCCCCCTTCGTTCAGCTCGGCAGGCTGAACTGTGGGTTTTGACAACCTCCGGACAAAGGTTCCGTCTGGAGCCGGAGCTCCGGTTGACGCCTTGGTCGAGAGTTCGTCAGCTTCAGCGTTGTGAGCACGCTGAACATGGTGAAGGTCTAGGATTTCGAAGTCCTTCTGAAGCCTCTGGACTTCAAGGAGATAAGCAGCCAGCTGGAGATTATTGCAGGAGCATTCACCCTTCACCTGTTTGATGACAAGTTGTGAATCTCCTTTGACCAGCAACTGCTTGACACCATATGATAGTGCCACCTTCAATCCATATATGAGTGCTTCGTACTCCGCCATGTTGTTGGTTGCCTTGAAGTCAAGGTGCACCATGTATTTTACCTTCTCCCCGGTTGGTGCGAGGAGAAGGATTCCAGCTCCGGCTCCCTGCTTCTGCATGGAACCGTCGAAGTAAAGGGTCCAGTGAGGCTTAGTGAAGGTCGGAACTTGTGGTTCCGACTTCTGCTCGCTGGGGCCCCCAGGGTTTAACGGAGAGGTAGTCCATTCTGCCACGAAATCTGCCAACGCTTGACTCTTGACTGCTTGTCTTGGAATGAATTCGAGGTCGAATTCAGCCAGTTCCGCTGCCCACTTTGCTATATTCCCAGTTGAATTGGGATTATGCAGAATCGCTCGAAGTGGATATGAGGTTATCACCGAGACTTTGTGAGCTTGGAAATAATGTCGAAGCTTCCTTGAGGCAATAAGAACCGCGTAGAGCAGCTTATGTACCTCTAGGTATCGAGTCTTGGCATCATGTAACACTTCACTGATGAAGTATACTGGGCGTTGAATGGTCCGGACCCTCCCGGAGGGGTCCGAAGCTTCCTCTTCATTGATCCGGACCCTGTCAGAGGGGTCCAGACTATCTTCGGGGACCTCCGGGTTCTGGGTGGAGGAACCCGGAGCTTCTTCAGGAATGACTTGGATCCTATCGGAAGGATCCAGGTCCTCTGAAGTGGCTTCTTGTGGGCCCAAGTCTGGGAGCTGGGACCCAGACCCGCTTTCAGGAACCTCCGGATCCTCCCGAAGGGATCTAGATTCCTGAGTATTGGGTAGTTCCGGTCTCTCCGCAACCAGAACCATACTGACGACTTCGTCAGCTGCTGAAATGTAAAGCAATAAAGGCTCACCAGGGTTCGGAGCTACCAAGACTGGTAGGGTGGTGAGGAACTGTTTCAGCTCCTGGAATGCCTTCTCTGCTTCTTCAGACCATTGGAATGGTCCGGACTTCCTCAGCAACTTGAAGAAGGGAAGTGCCCTTTCCGCCAGTCTTGAAACGAACCGACTGAGGGCTGCTAGACATCCAGTTAATTTTTGGACGTCTTTGATGCGGGTTGGTGGCCGCATGTCTTCGATGGCTTTTATCTTCGCCGGATTAGCCTCTATACCCCGGTGACTTACCAGGAAACCAAGAAGCTTTCCGGAACTAACCCCGAAGACGCACTTGTCTGGGTTTAGCTTCGTGCGGGTGGCCCGCAGCTTGTCGAAGACAGCCTGCAAGGTGTCCAAGAGGGACTCCTTGTTTTTGACTTTGACCACGATGTCATCAACGTACACTTCCACTATGTCTCTGATGAGTTCTTCGAAAGTTTTGTACATTGCTCGTACAAAAGTTGAAGCTGCATTCTTGAGACCAAAAGGCATGGCTGTGTAACAATACAATCCATCCACTGTGATGAATGAAGTATGTTCTTCATCTTCCCTAGACATCCGGATTTGATGATATCCTGAATATGCGTCTAGAAAACACAGTAACTCACACCCGGAGGTGGAATCCACTATCTGGTCTATTCTAGGTAGTGGGAATGGATCTTTTGGACATGCCTTATTCAGTGTGGTGTAGTCGATGCACATCCGAAGTTTCCCGCCGGCCTTAGGCACAACGACTGGGTTTGCCAGCCATTTTGGATGGTAGACTTCTCGGATGAAACCGGCTTCGAGCAACTTCTTCACTTCTTGTCGGATGAAGTTCTGTCGCTCTACAGATTGCTTCCGAGGTTTCTGGTGTACAGGCCGAGCGTCGGGGTAAATCTTCAGATTGTGCTCAATCACTTCCCTGGGGATCCCAGGCATTTGTGACGGTTGCCAAGCAAACACGTCAACGTTAGCCCGGAGGAAAGTGATGAGCGCGAGTTCCTATTTGTCGTTCAAACCACCCGATATGCGGGTAGTTTGAGTGACATCGGAACCAATTTGGACGACTTTGACGGGAATGTCGGTGTCGCCGCTTGTCTGCACACGGGGTGCAGAGGTCGAGCCTCGTTGACGAATGCTCGGAGGTTGTGGAGCTTGCTTCTGTCTGGAGTCCTCTTCTTGCGCTGTGGTGAGTGCATGGAGTTCCTCCAGAGCAGTTACTCCGGCAGTGCGATCTCCGCGGATCCGGAGAACGCCTACTGGTGTTGGCATCTTCAACACCAGGTATCCATAATGAGCAGCTGCCATGAATTTGTACAAGGCAGGTCTACCCAAAATGGCATTGAATGGTAAGTTGATCTGAGCGACGTCGAAGATCAACTTTTCGGTGCGATACTTCTCCCGGGTCCCGAAGGTAACAGGGAGAGTAATAGCTCCGAGTGGGGTTATGGCCCCCGGACCTACTCTGGAGAAAGGTCGAGAGGGCTGGAGGTCCGAAGGTCGAAGCTGAAGCTTAGTGAAAGCTTCGAAGCTGATGAGATTAAGCCCCGAACCTCCGTCTACCAGGACATGATGGAGTTGGATGTTGTTGATGGTGGGAGATACCATCAAGGGTAGTTGACCAGCTCCAATCATGCTTTGAGGACAGTCAGAAGCATCAAAAGTGATGGGTGTGTCCATCCACTTTCGATGTGGCTCCGGTCTAGCTGTAGGAGCTACAGCAGTCATATCCCGTCGCATAGTCTTAATGACACGACGAGAGGTAATGTCCCATGATCCACCAAAGATGGTGTTCATGGTTTTTCGACGCTCGTTGTCGGAGACGTCGGAATCATCGTCGACGGAGGTGTAGACGGCTTTCAAGACCTTTTTGGGGTCTTGAAACCCTAACTCCTCTTCAGCCGGAGCTTCATCGACCTTTTGTTTTCCCTCCCTCTGACGGAAGGGAGACCTTTCCCGGCGCTTGTGGTAGCGCTCGGCAAGGTTTTGGACCTCCCGGCAGTCCTCCAGTCTGTGGCTGCCCGTTTTGTGAATGGGGCACCACATCTTGGATTTGCCACCGTCTTCGGAAGACGGTCGAGGTCGCTTCTCGGGGCGTGGCCCCCGGCCACTAGGAGTTGCAGCGGCTGCGACGTTGGATGTGCCGGCCGACGGCTTCTTCTTGCCGTTGGTCTTCTTTTTCTTCTTGCCACTACCGGAGGTAGCGGCTTCTTCTTTGGAGGATTTTTTATGATCCTCCAGGGCTGGTTTGGAGTGCATTTCACGGCCCTCCGCAGCTCTGGCACATTTATCAGCCAGGCTGAAGAGCTCCGTGACGCTGGTGATCTCTTTGATCGCCAGCTTCTCCAACATCTTCTTGTCTCGTACACCCTGTCTGAATGCCACAATGACAGAAGCGCTTGAGATAGAAGGGATTGTGTTACGTACCTGAGAGAATCTCTGGATGAATGACCGCAAAGATTCTCCTCCTTTTTGCACGACCGCAAAAAGGTCCAGTTCGGTGCCCGGACGGGTGTATGAACTCCCGAAACTGGCGGTGAACTGGCGGCATAGCTCCTCCCAACTGTCGATAGAGTTGGGTGGAAGGCTCATAAACCAGGACCTGGCGGTCCCAGTTAAAGCCACTGGAAAGTAATTGGCCATTACGGCCTCGTTTCCTCCAGCTGCTAAGATCGCAGTGGAGTATATCTGTAGGAATTCTACGGGATTGACAGTCCCGTCGAATTTTTCCGGCAAGTGTGGCCGGAACTTCTGTGGCCATCTAACCATGCGCAGGTGCATGGCTAGGGCGGAACAGCCTCCTCCTACTCCTTCCAGAGTAGAAAGGTCTTGAGCATCTCGTCTTTCTCGAGCTCGCTCGATGTGGACACGGCCATCCTGTTGGCAGTATCGGCGATCAAGCTCCGCCCGGAGGTCGTGTGTCGAAAGCCGAGACGCAGTATGGGCACGTCGTGCCCCAGAGGGCAACGACGTCACTTGCTGTGACGCAGCTCTTCTCCGGTTGTTGGAGACATGTGGACCAAGTCTTCCAGACAACGTTCGTCGCTGCGACGGGGCCCGCCCTGAAGGAGGTGGACCCTGATTGTTGAGGCGTTCGGCCGCTGCTGCGACCAAATGCTCAATATCAGCTCTCCATTGCTCCATGGCACCTTGAGATGCATCCGGAGGTGGTGGTCGCTGAAGGAGAGCACGCGCTGCATGGAGCGCGTGTTCTGGGTTGTCACGACTTGCCGGCGCAGAATGTGACGCCGGTACACCATCATGTCGTTCGGCATGTCTTGCCGGAGAAGATGGCGGTGGTGGGAGTGTGACTCCCGCTGGAACTGAGGCTCCTGCCGGTGGTTGCATGTTGGAGGGATTGCCTCCGACAGCCTGAGCAGCAGGTTGCCCGTTGGATGATCCAGCAGCAGAATTCACCATTCTTGAAGATCTCAGGCCCCCCTACCTGGCGCGCCAACTGTCGACTGTTGGAGTCGGCAGATCCCCTGACACTATGAAAAGTGTTTGAAGGAGTTTGTGGTTCGGTTTGGGCGCGCGGAGACCTAAGAAAGTGAAATGCGATTGGACACGAGTGACACAGTAGTTTACGTGGTTCGGGCCGCCTGTGCGTAATACCCTACTCCACGGGTGTGTGTGTTGTATTAACTCGTGAGCTTGAGTGTCCGAGCGTCCTCTCCTCATGTATCGTCGGTTTGTCCTTTTATAGTACAAGGACAAACCGTTACAAGTCAGCCTGGCCCGACATGTGGCTCATGGCGGTTATTGGTATTGATACACGAGATTAATTGCTATTAATAACCCTGTAACGGCTCCGTCAGTGCCGTTACAGGTGTTAAGATCATCCGATTAAATATCATTAACGTGGAATTAATGATAATTAATCGGGTCTTGAAGTCTGCGGCTGTCCTTTGGAGATCCGGAGCCGTTACAACGTCTCCCGGGGGTTTAAAGCGGCCAGCTCCGACGTATGAACACGTGGCAGCTCCGGAGCTTGCTCGTGGGAAGCAGGAAGCTCCGGGGCGGCCTGCTACGTGTCAGGTCCGGAGCTTCTCTCGGTCAGGGGTTACCTCCGGAGGTGCCGTTTCAGTACCTAGCCCGGAGCTTCACCCTTGTGGGTAATAACTCTGGTCAGTCAGTACACGTGGCAACCTAGAGGTTAACCATGTTGGAGAAGCGGGTCCGGTCACGTCTGGCGAGTGGGCCCCCGAGGGTCTTCAATTTAAGTAGATATCCTTCCCTTGAGATTTTTGTAACCTCAGGGGGTGTACGGTTTTTAGGGTACCGACAAAGGTCTTATTTGCGACGGCCACGTTATTTGCGACGGTCAAAGGCGGACCGTCGCAATTTAATCTATTTGCGACGGCTGACCGTCGCAAATAAAACCAGCCGTCGCAAATGATCGTTTTTCCTGTAGTGATAGTTTGTTTTGAGATGAGGTTAATTTCTAGAATTCCTTACTACTTGTCGGTACCCTAAAAACCGTACACCCCCTGAGGTTACAAAAATCTCAAGGGAAGGATATCTACTTAAATTGAAGACCCTCGGGGGCCCACTCGCCAGACGTGACCGGACCCGCTTCTCCAACATGGTTAACCTCTAGGTTGCCACGTGTACTGACTGACCAGAGTTATTACCCACAAGGGTGAAGCTCCGGGCTAGGTACTGAAACGGCACCTCCGGAGGTAACCCCTGACCGAGAGAAGCTCCGGACCTGACACGTAGCAGGCCGCCCCGGAGCTTCCCGCTTCCCACGAGCAAGCTCCGGAGCTGCCACGTGTTCATACGTCGGAGCTGGCCGCTTTAAACCCCCGGGAGACGTTGTAACGGCTCCGGATCTCCAAAGGACAGCCGCAGACTTCAAGACCCGATTAATTATCATTAATTCCACGTTAATGATATTTAATCGGATGATCTTAACACCTGTAACGGCACTGACGGAGCCGTTACAGGGTTATTAATAGCAATTAATCTCGTGTATCAATACCAATAACCGCCATGAGCCACATGTCGGGCCAGGCTGACTTGTAACGGTTTGTCCTTGTACTATAAAAGGACAAACCGACGATACACGAGGGGAGGACGCTCGGACACTCAAGCTCACAAGTTAATACAACACACACACCCGTGGAGTAGGGTATTACGCACAGGCGGCCCGAACCACGTAAACTACTGTGTCACTCGTGTCCAATCGCATTTCACTTTCTTAGGTCTCCGCGCGCCCAAACCGAACCACAAACTCCTTCAAACACTTTTCATAGTGTCAGGGGATCTGCCGACTCCAACAGTCGACAGTTGGCGCGCCAGGTAGGGGCGCCTGAGATCTTCAAGAATGGTGAATTCTGCTGCTGGATCATCCAACGGGCAACCTGCTGCTCAGGCTGTCGGAGGCAATCCCTCCAACATGCAACCACCGGCAGGAGCCTCAGTTCCAGCGGGAGTCACACTCCCACCACCGCCATCTTCTCCGGCAAGACATGCCGAACGACATGATGGTGTACCGGCGTCACATTCTGCGCCGGCAAGTCGTGACAACCCAGAACACGCGCTCCATGCAGCGCGTGCTCTCCTTCAGCGACCACCACCTCCGGATGCATCTCAAGGTGCCATGGAGCAATGGAGAGCTGATATTGAACATTTGGTCGCAGCAGCGGCCGAACGCCTCAACAATCAGGGTCCACCTCCTTCAGGGCGGGCCCCGTCGCAGCGACGAACGTTGTCTGGAAGACTTGGTCCACATGTCTCCAACAACCGGAGAAGAGCTGCGTCACAGCAAGTGACGTCGTTGCCCTCTGGGGCACGACGTGCCCATACTGCGTCTCGGCTTTCGACACACGACCTCCGGGCGGAGCTTGATCACCGATACCGCCAACAGGATGGCCGTGTCCACATCGAGCGAGCTCGAGAAAGACGAGATGCTCAAGACCTTTCTACTCTGGAAGGAGTAGGAGGAGGCTGTTCCGCCCTAGCCATGCACCTGCGCATGGTTAGATGGCCACAGAAGTTTCGGCCACACTTGCCGGAAAAATTCGACGGGACTGTCAATCCCGTAGAATTCCTACAGATATACTCCACTGCGATCTTAGCAGCTGGAGGAAACGAGGCCGTAATGGCCAATTACTTTCCAGTGGCTTTAACTGGGACCGCCAGGTCCTGGTTTATGAGCCTTCCACCCAACTCTATCGACAGTTGGGAGGAGCTATGCCGCCAGTTCACCGCCAATTTCGGGAGTTCATACACCCGTCCGGGCACCGAACTGGACCTTTTTGCGGTCGTGCAAAAAGGAGGAGAATCTTTGCGGTCATTCATCCAGAGATTCTCTCAGGTACGTAACACAATCCCTTCTATCTCAAGCGCTTCTGTCATTGTGGCATTCAGACAGGGTGTACGAGACAATAAGATGTTGGAGAAGCTGGCGATCAAAGAGATCACCAGCGTCACGGAGCTCTTCAGCCTGGCTGATAAATGTGCCAGAGCTGCGGAGGGCCGTGAAATGCACTCCAAACCAGCCCTGGAGGATCATAAAAAATCCTCCAAAGAAGAAGCCGCTACCTCCGGTAGTGGCAAGAAGAAAAAGAAGACCAACGACAAGAAGAAGCCGTCGGCCGGCACATCCAACGTTGCAGCCGCTGCAACTCCTAGTGGCCGGGGGCCACGCCCCGAGAAGCGACCTCGACCGTCTTCCGAAGACGGTGGCAAATCCAAGATGTGGTGCCCCATTCACAAAACGGGCAGCCACAGACTGGAGGACTGCCGGGAGGTCCAAAACCTTGCCGAGCGCTACCACAAGCGCCGGGAAGGGTCTCCCTTCCGTCAGAGGGAGGGAAAACAAAAGGTCGATGAAGCTCCGGCTGAAGAGGAGTTAGGGTTTCAAGACCCCAAAAAGGTCTTGAAAGCCGTCTACACCTCCGTCGACGATGATTCCGACGTCTCCGACAACGAGCGTCGAAAAACCATGAACACCATCTTTGGTGGATCATGGGACATTACCTCTCGTCGTGTCATTAAGACTATGCGACGGGATATGGCTGCTGTAGCTCCTACAGCTAGACCGGAGCCACATCGAAAGTGGATGGACACACCCATCACTTTTGATGCTTCTGACTGTCCTCAAAGCATGATTGGAGCTGGTCAGCTACCCTTGATGGTATCTCCCACCATCAACAACATCCAACTCCTTCATGTCCTGGTAGACGGAGGTTTGGGGCTTAATCTCATCAGCTTCGAAGCTTTCACTAAGCTTCAGCTTCGACCTTCGGACCTCCAGCCCTCTCGACCTTTCTCCGGAGTAGGTCCGGGGGCCATAACCCCACTCGGAGCTATTACTCTCCCTGTTACCTTCGGGACCCGAGAGAAGTATCGCACCGAAAAGTTGATCTTCGACGTCGCTCAGATCAACTTACCATTCAATGCCATTTTGGGTAGACCTGCCTTGTACAAATTCATGGCAGCTGCTCATTATGGATACCTGGTGTTGAAGATGCCAACACCAGTAGGCGTTCTCCGGATCCGCGGAGATCGCACTGCCGGAGTAACTGCTCTGGAGGAACTCCATGCACTCACCACAGCGCAAGAAGAGGACTCCAGACAGAAGCAAGCTCCACAACCTCCGAGCATTCGTCAACGAGGCTCGACCTCTGCACCCCGTGTGCAGACAAGCGGCGACACCGACATTCCCGTCAAAGTCGTCCAAATTGGTTCCGATGTCACTCAAACTACCTTTGACGTCCAAATTGGTTCCGATGTCACTCAAACTACCCGCATATCGGGTGGTTTGAACGACAAATAGGAACTCGCGCTCATCACTTTCCTCCGGGCTAACGTTGACGTGTTTGCTTGGCAACCGTCACAAATGCCTGGGATCCCCAGGGAAGTGATTGAGCACAATCTGAAGATTTACCCCGACGCTCGGCCTGTACACCAGAAACCTCGGAAGCAATCTGTAGAGCGACAGAACTTCATCCGACAAGAAGTGAAGAAGTTGCTCGAAGCCGGTTTCATCCGAGAAGTCTACCATCCAAAATGGCTGGCAAACCCAGTCGTTGTGCCTAAGGCCGGCGGGAAACTTCGGATGTGCATCGACTACACCACACTGAATAAGGCATGTCCAAAAGATCCATTCCCACTACCTAGAATAGACCAGATAGTGGATTCCACCTCCGGGTGTGAGTTACTGTGTTTTCTAGACGCATATTCAGGATATCATCAAATCCGGATGTCTAGGGAAGATGAAGAACATACTTCATTCATCACAGTGGATGGATTGTATTGTTACACAGCCATGCCTTTTGGTCTCAAGAATGCAGCTTCAACTTTTGTACGAGCAATGTACAAAACTTTCGAAGAACTCATCAGAGACATAGTGGAAGTGTACGTTGATGACATCGTGGTCAAAGTCAAAAACAAGGAGTCCCTCTTGGACACCTTGCAGGCTGTCTTCGACAAGCTGCGGGCCACCCGCACGAAGCTAAACCCAGACAAGTGCGTCTTCGGGGTTAGTTCCGGAAAGCTTCTTGGTTTCCTGGTAAGTCACCGGGGTATAGAGGCTAATCCGGCGAAGATAAAAGCCATCGAAGACATGCGGCCACCAACCCGCATCAAAGACGTCCAAAAATTAACTGGATGTCTAGTAGCCCTCAGTCGGTTCGTTTCAAGACTGGCGGAAAGGGCACTTCCCTTCTTCAAGTTGCTGAGGAAGTCCGGACCATTCCAATGGTCTGAAGAAGCAGAGAAGGCATTCCAGGAGCTGAAACAGTTCCTCACCACCCTACCAGTCTTGGTAGCTCCGAACCCTGGTGAGCCTTTATTGCTTTACATTTCAGCAGCTGACGAAGTCGTCAGTATGGTTCTGGTTGCGGAGAGACCGGAACTACCCAATACTCAGGAATCTAGATCCCTTCGAGAGGATCCGGAGGTTCCTGAAAGCGGGTCTGGGTCCCAGCTCCCAGACTTGGGCCCACAAGAAGCCACTTCAGAGGACCTGGATCCTTCCGATAGGATCCAAGTCATTCCTGAAGAAGCTCCGGGTTCCTCCACCCAGAACCCGGAGGTCCCCGAAGATAGTCTGGACCCCTCTAACAGGGTCCGGATCAATGAAGAGGAAGCTTCGGACCCCTCCGGGAGGGTCCGGACCATTCAACGCCCAGTATACTTCATCAGTGAAGTGTTACATTGTCGGTACCCTAAAAACCGTACACCCCCTGAGGTTACAAAAATCTCAAGGGAAGGATATCTACTTAAATTGAAGACCCTCGGGGGCCCACTCGCCAGACGTGACCGGACCCGCTTCTCCAACATGGTTAACCTCTAGGTTGCCACGTGTACTGACTGACCAGAGTTATTACCCACAAGGGTGAAGCTCCGGGCTAGGTACTGAAACGGCACCTCCGGAGGTAACCCCTGACCGAGAGAAGCTCCGGACCTGACACGTAGCAGGCCGCCCCGGAGCTTCCCGCTTCCCACGAGCAAGCTCCGGAGCTGCCACGTGTTCATACGTCGGAGCTGGCCGCTTTAAACCCCCGGGAGACGTTGTAACGGCTCCGGATCTCCAAAGGACAGCCGCAGACTTCAAGACCCGATTAATTATCATTAATTCCACGTTAATGATATTTAATCGGATGATCTTAACACCTGTAACGGCACTGACGGAGCCGTTACAGGGTTATTAATAGCAATTAATCTCGTGTATCAATACCAATAACCGCCATGAGCCACATGTCGGGCCAGGCTGACTTGTAACGGTTTGTCCTTGTACTATAAAAGGACAAACCGACGATACACGAGGGGAGGACGCTCGGACACTCAAGCTCACAAGTTAATACAACACACACACCCGTGGAGTAGGGTATTACGCACAGGCGGCCCGAACCACGTAAACTACTGTGTCACTCGTGTCCAATCGCATTTCACTTTCTTAGGTCTCCGCGCGCCCAAACCGAACCACAAACTCCTTCAAACACTTTTCATAGTGTCAGGGGATCTGCCGACTCCAACAGTCGACATACATGATGCCAAGACTCGATACCTAGAGGTACATAAGCTGCTCTACGCGGTTCTTATTGCCTCAAGGAAGCTTCGACATTATTTCCAAGCTCACAAAGTCTCGGTGATAACCTCATATCCACTTCGAGCGATTCTGCATAATCCCAATTCAACTGGGAATATAGCAAAGTGGGCAGCGGAACTGGCTGAATTCGACCTCGAATTCATTCCAAGACAAGCAGTCAAGAGTCAAGCGTTGGCAGATTTCGTGGCAGAATGGACTACCTCTCCGTTAAACCCTGGGGGCCCCAGCGAGCAGAAGTCGGAACCACAAGTTCCGACCTTCACTAAGCCTCACTGGACCCTTTACTTCGACGGTTCCATGCAGAAGCAGGGAGCCGGAGCTGGAATCCTTCTCCTCGCACCAACCGGGGAGAAGGTAAAATACATGGTGCACCTTGACTTCAAGGCAACCAACAACATGGCGGAGTACGAAGCACTCATATATGGATTGAAGGTGGCACTATCATATGGTGTCAAGCAGTTGCTGGTCAAAGGAGATTCACAACTTGTCATCAAACAGGTGAAGGGTGAATGCTCCTGCAATAATCTCCAGCTAGCTGCTTATCTCCTTGAAGTCCAGAGGCTTCAGAAGGACTTCGAAATCCTAGACCTTCACCATGTTCAGCGTGCTCACAACGCTGAAGCTGACGAACTCTCGACCAAGGCGTCAACCGGAGCTCCGGCTCCAGACGGAACCTTTGTCCGGAGGTTGTCAAAACCCACAGTTCAGCCTGCTGAGCTGAACGAAGGGGGCGAGATCAGCATCTCGAAGCTGACGGTCCCGATGGCCCTGTTACCATGGCAGCCATCAAGGGTCGTAGGTGCTGCCGGAAGCTCCGAGCAACCCAGCACGCAAGACTCAAATGCTCAAGTCAGTTCCGATGCATGGATCTCGGAGATCCGGAACTACTTGAAAGACAACATCCTTCCTGACGATGATGTATCCGCTGACCGGGTAGTCAGATTGGCTAAAAGATACACGTTGGTAGAAGGGGATCTCTACCGGCGCGGTGCCAACGGCATCCTAATGCGGTGCATCACAAGGGAAGAAGGTTGCGAGCTCCTCGCAGAAATCCATGGAGGTGAGTGTGGGAACCACGCGTCTTCCCGCACGCTGGTCGGAAAAGCCTTTCGGCACGGCTTCTACTGGCCTACAGCGCTCCAGGATGCTACTGAGCTAGTGAAGAAATGCAAAGCATGCCAATTTCATGCAAAGCAAATTCATACACCTGCTCAGCCCTTACAAATGATACCTCCTACGTGGCCTTTCGCTGTGTGGGGGATGGACATCTTGGGACCCTTCCCAAGAGCCGTCGGAGGTTACAAGTTCCTGTATGTCGCCATCGACAAGTTCACCAAGTGGCCGGAAGCTACTCCTGTTGTGACGATCAACAAACAATCTGCAATCAATTTTCTACAATCTATCGTGAGCAGATTCGGAGTCCCAAACAAGATCATCACTGATAATGGGACTCAATTCACAAGCTCCGCATTTCAAGGATATTGCGAAGACCTCGGCATACAAGTTTGCTACGCTTCCGTAGCTCATCCTGCCAGCAATGGGCAAGCCGAGAGAGCAAACGCAGAGATCCTTAAAGGACTAAAAACGCGCACTTATGAGCGTTTGAAAAAGCACGGAGCTAATTGGATTGAAGAGCTTCCGCCCACTCTATGGGCTAACAGGACTTCTCCAAGTCGGGCAACTGGAGAAACACCCTTCTTCCTGGTGTACGGAGCTGAAGCGATCCTTCCTCCGGAAATCATCTTGGGTTCCCTCCGAGTCCGGACCTTCGACGAAGCCGCGCAGGACCAGCTCCGGCGTGAAGACCTAGACCTCCTTGAGGAGGGAAGGTGCCAAGCAGCTGTTCGGAATGCCCGATATCGCCAAGCTCTACGGCGCTATCATCAGCGGCATGTACACAACCGACAGCTCGAGGAAGGCGATCTGGTGCTACGGAGAATACTATCCAGAGAAGGGCAAAACAAACTCTCCCCCGGCTGGGAAGGGCCCTTCCGAGTGATCAAAGTATCCCGTCCCGGAAGCGTTCGCTTGGCTACCGAGGATGGGACGCCTCTCCCAAATCCTTGGAACATCGAGCACCTCCGTAAGTTCTACACTTAATTCCACGGAGGTGAGTCTTAAGTAACTTGAAGTGTATGTTATAGAGTCATTGTACAGAGTCGGGTAGTTCCTCCGGGAGAGCAGCCGGACCTTTCCCGAAAGGTTTGGAAAGCTCATGCAACACTTGATACAGTCTCCAGACTAGAAGTGTAGCTAATTACCCTGGGTTAAACGAGAAACCGAACACGCTTAGCCTGGTTCCGTACCCTAAGAGTGTACTTGTTTCCCCTGTACCCCGGACCTATAATGAAAGACATCTTCATGTGAAATAGACTCCACGTGCGTTCATTTTTGCATAAGGCTCGACATTTTTATTTTTCTCTTTCTTGTCTATAACAGAAACGTGCAATTCTTAAGAAGTTCTAGTTAAACCGATTTATGTATAATTTGAGTTGAATTGTTTAGATTTAAATATCGTCTGTGGTCGACTCGCCTGAAAGCCGCCAAGCCATTCTAGGGCCGGAGTGCGCTATCGACTTAGCCTGGTCAAGCACCCTAAGTACGCCACTCTACCTACATCCCGGCAGGCCAAAGTAAGGTGGGTCCATGGACAATTGGATCTAAAAGAAAAAACAATTCATCCAATTATACTAAAAATCGTGTTCAACTTGAAATTCTCTTGAGAATCGTAAGCCGCGACGAAGTTATAGATAAGGAACGAATTTTACTGTTTTTCTTGGCTTAAGTGTGCAGGAAAAATAAACCCGATATTGATGGAGAGAAACCGGAGTTAACCAAGCTCCGACTCCCACCGGCGTTAACTTAAAGATGGTGAGAAGACTCTATCACTAGAGTCTGTTGCCAGCAAGCCAGGCGTGGCAAGGGTCATTGCCGGAGCTACTAAGCTCCGACACCTTGAAGTATTAACTATCGACACTCAACGTGTTGGTAGAGGCTCCTGCCGGAGCTACTAAGCTCCGACGATGGACAATGCCGGAGCTTCTAAGCTCCGACGACTTCAAGGGACCTTCACTATCGAAAACTTCGGACCTAAACTACACGAGTTCGAAGCAAATTTGTCTTCAACAAAACTCAACATCCTTTTGGTACATGTCTGTCGACTGTTGGAGTCGGCAGATCCCCTGACACTATGAAAAGTGTTTGAAGGAGTTTGTGGTTCGGTTTGGGCGCGCGGAGACCTAAGAAAGTGAAATGCGATTGGACACGAGTGACACAGTAGTTTACGTGGTTCGGGCCGCCTGTGCGTAATACCCTACTCCACGGGTGTGTGTGTTGTATTAACTTGTGAGCTTGAGTGTCCGAGCGTCCTCCCCTCGTGTATCGTCGGTTTGTCCTTTTATAGTACAAGGACAAACCGTTACAAGTCAGCCTGGCCCGACATGTGGCTCATGGCGGTTATTGGTATTGATACACGAGATTAATTGCTATTAATAACCCTGTAACGGCTCCGTCAGTGCCGTTACAGGTGTTAAGATCATCCGATTAAATATCATTAACGTGGAATTAATGATAATTAATCGGGTCTTGAAGTCTGCGGCTGTCCTTTGGAGATCCGGAGCCGTTACAACGTCTCCCGGGGGTTTAAAGCGGCCAGCTCCGACGTATGAACACGTGGCAGCTCCGGAGCTTGCTCGTGGGAAGCGGGAAGCTCCGGGGCGGCCTGCTACGTGTCAGGTCCGGAGCTTCTCTCGGTCAGGGGTTACCTCCGGAGGTGCCGTTTCAGTACCTAGCCCGGAGCTTCACCCTTGTGGGTAATAACTCTGGTCAGTCAGTACACGTGGCAACCTAGAGGTTAACCATGTTGGAGAAGCGGGTCCGGTCACGTCTGGCGAGTGGGCCCCCGAGGGTCTTCAATTTAAGTAGATATCCTTCCCTTGAGATTTTTGTAACCTCAGGGGGTGTACGGTTTTTAGGGTACCGACAGTGGCCCCCTGGACCTACCTCCGGGGAAGGCCAACGTGATGAAGTCATTCCGCCGGAGGTGGGTCCATACTTGCGACTCTTGAACTGGGTCTTCAAGGGTCTTCGGAGGTGCCTTTGGCGGGGCTTTATGGTTGAGTCCCGACGCGTGGCGCACCTCAGGCGGCAGATAAGATCTTTGACGTGCGGATCTCTCGCAATTGAAGGTCGCCGGTTCCCGATACAAAAACCGTATCGGTTCCGCGCGCCTTGTCAGTCCGCCGCCTTTGGGTTTCCCGCCTCATGATGACAACTGTTCGCCTGGGTAAGAGCCTCGACTTGATCGTCGGGGTGGTCCCGGGCCCTCTTGTCATCGGCTGGGTTGAATTTTTGAGTAGTTTGCTTGACTCCTCTGCAGTTTCCATCCAAGCGTTGCGAGGGCTTACTTAAGAAGGAAAGCGCACCGTCGGGAGTTCTTTACGCTTTCCATCTGTTCTTGCGCTCAAACTCCCAACTCGTGCTTTGCTTCTCTTCTCTCGCCTAGCTGTGCTGCGATGGAGTTGGGTCTGCGTGAGAGTCGTTTGAAGACGGAGAGCGATCTGAAAAAGGTCCGAGCCCTCATGGGGTGGTCGTCGGACTTCTTCAACCGCTCGGTTCGCGCCGGAGGAGAGCTTCCCTTTAAAAAGGAGCACTCCGGCGAAATGGTGTACTTTTCATCGTACGCCATGGTGGGGCTGATCCCACCGTTTTCTTCCTTCTTCTTGATGCTGCTGGACTTCTATGGTCTGCAGCTATACCACCTTGGCCCTCACTCCCTCCTCCTTGTGTCCATCTTTGTCCACTTCTGCGAGATGTGGGTGGGCGTCCCTCCCTGCATCGAGCTCTTACGCACCTTCTTCACTGTCCAAACCACCGGCCGAAGTGACGAGTACCTTGGCTTCTACTACTTTGTGAAGCGCAAGAAGTGCCCGTTCAAGTACCTCCGGTCGTTCCCTTCCGGGAAGTGGGATGACTGGAAGAAAGATTGGGTAGTCGTCCGGGTGGAGGAGCACGAGCGGTTGGAGCTGCCAGACGGTCTGCCCGGCATTGACACGTCGGTGTGGAGCGAAGTTCCGGTGCTGGCGGCAGCTTTCGACCCCGTCCTGTCCAGGATCCGCCAATGTGTGGAGGGAGGATTGACTCCCCAGGCGGTGTTCTGCAACTTCCTGTCCAACAGGTGGGCGCCGCTGAAGAGGAGGGAGAAGCTCGCCTGGGCCCTCAACAGCGTGATGGACGAGGACCGGATTGAGACCGGGTTGAAGTCCAACATGGTGGGGAAGTCCTTGGAGTTTCACCTCAAGAAATTCCAGCACGGCATCGATGTAGACGGAGAGTACCTGACTCCGCCACCGGCTTTCCTCCCCCTGAACGTGGAGGTTGAGTTCAGCAGGGAGCTCCGGCGGAAGATGCCCGCGCTTGACGACCTTGGCGTCGTCGAGAGAAGATCGACCGCCCGGTTGGCGATCCCCGGGTTGTCGGAAGGCGGCTCCGCCCCTGTCTCTCAGCCAAGAGCTGAGATCACCGGCAAGGGCAAGGAGTTGGCGGAGGAGCCGGAGAGCCGGAAGAGGAAGCTGCGACATGCTGACGGAAGGTCCGTCGGGCTTGCTACTTCCCCGCCTGTTCCCCGTCCTCAGGAAGGAAGATCCTCCGCCGCTGTAGCGTCTGTCCCCGTGGTGGGGTCCTTTCGGAGCGCTACTGTTCCGGCGGTGGGATCCTCCCGGAGTGCAGCTGTCCCTGTGATGGGTCCCTCCGGAGGTGCCAGTTCCGGACAGGCGACTCCGGTTCGAGAAGTGGTGAGGGCCTCCAGGTCTAGGAGTTCCTCCCGGTCAAGGAGAGCTCCGACCCGGGAAACGCCCGCGGCTACAGCAAGTCCTGGGAGTCCTCCCGGAGCTCCTACGCCGACCGTGGCCAGCCCGGAACGTCCGGGAAAGAGGTTCCGCGCAAGCTGGTGCGTGAGCCTCCCAAGGTAATTTTTCTTGCTTACCTCAATTAACTTTTAATTATAGTATCTGTTTGCTCAATTTCTTCATTCTTCATCTGCAGCGTTCCCAAGAAGGGGAGTGAAGCTCCGCCCTCAGCCACAGTGTCTGAGGCTGCGAGGGCTTCTGCTCCAACACCAGTGCCGTCCCAGGCGGAGGCTGCGACAGCTCCGGCGCCGGCTGTCGTGGTCATGGACCTCGACTCGTCTCCAGAAGTTCCCGTGGTAGCGCCGGACCACGGGATTGAAGATGCGCCAGCGGCACCCGCTCCGGAGGTTGAAGCTCCGGGCCCTGGTGCTGCAGAAGTAGATGCTCCGGCTGTCGAGCCGGAGGAAGTAGCGGTCCCGGCTTCAGAGCCGGAAAGTGCTGAAGCCCCGGCGGTTGAGCCGGAGGTAGCTGAAGCCCCGGCGTGCGAGCCGGAAGTTGAAGTGGTTCCGGCAATTGAGCCGGTTACTTCTGAAACTCCGGTCGCAGAGCCGATAGTTATTGGAGCGCCGGCTGCAGAGCCGGTGATGGTGGAGGCACCGGCTGTAGAGCCGGTGGTTGAAGAGGCGAGGGAGCTTGAGCCTCCCTCGGAAGAAGCGTCCCGGCCGGAGCCATTGGAGGCGACGACGTCGATGGTACCCGTGGCGGAGCCAGAGTGCCTGAACGAAGTCGCCGGCCCCCAGCCTGAGGGGGCGAATGAAGATTTGGTGGCGGGACCTTCTTCGGTGGCGACTGAGGCCATCCCGGAGGAGGGCCCTAGTGCCTTGGAAGCTCGGGGTTCCGCTCTTGTAGAGTGGGACCCAATTTTTGTAAATGAAGACCCGCTGGAACCGGCGGAGGAGGCCCCAGAAGGTCCGGAGCCCATCTCGCTGTCGATGTCCATCGACAACGCTTGCTCCAGTCTACGCCAAGTCCAACTAGCCTTCTTCCACGACAGCAAGGTTCTTGAAGAGGAGCGCCAAACCCTTAGGAGGTGGCGTAATCGACTCCAATTCGAGACCAAGCTGGCGCAGTCGAGGATTGCTGAGGACAAGGAATGGATCAGGCGGGAGAAGGTCCGCCTGGAGCTCTGGGGTGAGATGCTGGACGAGAGGGAGAGCATGACTCACAACCTCGACGCCCAATCCCGGGAGTACCATGACCAAGCTAAGGCTGCCAATGATGCGGCCAACGCTCGGTTCGATCAACTCGAAGCCATCAGTACCGCACTCATCAAGCGTCGAGAGGCACTTGAGGGAAGGGAAAAGCGGCTCGAGGATGAGGAGCAAAAACTCCTGGAGCTACGGGATGACGTCTTGCGACGTGAAGAAGAGCTCGCCGAGAAGACAGCTCTGGCGGACAAAGGTATCGAGGAGCGCGCTAAAAAATTGGAACAGCGCTGCCTCGAGGAGGAGGAGAAGACCTGGGTGCGAGGGCAGGAACTCTACGAGTATGAGTGTGCCCTCATCGCCCGGGAGAAGAAAATAGAGGCTAGGGAGAAAGACCTGGTCGACCGCCGGAACAAGATCCACCTCCGGGAGGAGGAGCTCGGAAGACTCGAAAAGCGGGTTGCTGCGAAGATTCAGCAAAACGCCAAAGAAGTTGAGCGACTCTCCCGTGAGAATTCGGAGCTGGCGGCGGCCCGGAGGTCCTTGGAAGAGATGAAGGGCCCGAGGAAGACGGACTCCCTGCAAATTTGGGAGTTCCTGAGCAAGGCCGACGATGCGCTGGCGCCTATGGGTTTCAGCCCCGTGCTTCCGGATGATCCGGAGCCGGAGCCGGACCTTGCATTGCAGGCGTTGAGCGCTGCGGGCAGCAAGCTCTCCAAGGTGGGCGACGTCATCGCGGACCAGCTTGAGGTCGAGGGTCAATCCCTGGCTAGAAACGTCACGGAGTATGTGTTGACGTGTTACACTAGCCGGAACCCTCGATTCTCTCTGGACCCGGTGCTTGAAGGTCCCATCGAAGGAGAGGGCGAAGCTACCCGAGGCAGCGTGTCGGAGGTCGCCCAGAAGGTCGCCGAGTTCTTCCATAGGGTCTAGGACTATCTTTCTTAGCCTTTATTTGTATCTTCTCTTCTTCCTCAATTTTGTAATCCTTTGTCCCCAGATGTAATCTCTGGTCTTCAAATGAAATGAAATCCCCAATTTTTCGTGAATTTCATTTTTTGTCTTCAACATCTTTGTCTTCACTTGGCCCCCTGGTAGATGTGCACAATTTGATTGTGGACATGTACCAAAAGGATGTTGAGTTTTGTTGAAGACAAATTTGCTTCGAACTCGTGTAGTTTAGGTCCGAAGTTTTCGATAGTGAAGGTCCCTTGAAGTCGTCGGAGCTTAGAAGCTCCGGCATTGTCCATCGTCGGAGCTTAGTAGCTCCGGCAGGAGCCTCTACCAACACGTTGAGTGTCGATAGTTAATACTTCAAGGTGTCGGAGCTTAGTAGCTCCGGCAATGACCCTTGCCACGCCTGGCTTGCTGGCAACAGACTCTAGTGATAGAGTCTTCTCACCATCTTTAAGTTAACGCCGGTGGGAGTCGGAGCTTGGTTAACTCCGGTTTCTCTCCATCAATATCGGGTTTATTTTTCCTGCACACTTAAGCCAAGAAAAACAGTAAAATTCGTTCCTTATCTATAACTTCGTCGCGGCTTACGATTCTCAAGAGAATTTCAAGTTGAACACGATTTTTAGTATAATTGGATGAATTGTTTTTTCTTTTAGATCCAATTGTCCATGGACCCACCTTACTTTGGCCTGCCGGGATGTAGGTAGAGTGGCGTACTTAGGGTGCTTGACCAGGCTAAGTCGATAGCGCACTCCGGCCCTAGAATGGCTTGGCGGCTTTCAGGCGAGTCGACCACAGACGATATTTAAATCTAAAAAATCTAACAATTCAACTCAAATTATACATAAATCGGTTTAACTAGAACTTCTTAAGAATTGCACGTTTCTGTTATAGACAAGAAAGAGAAAAATAAAAATGTCGAGCCTTATGCAAAAATGAACGCACGTGGAGTCTATTTCACATGAAGATGTCTTTCATTATAGGTCCGGGGTACAGGGGAAACAAGTACACTCTTAGGGTACGGAACCAGGCTAAGCGTGTTCGGTTTCTCGTTTAACCCAGGGTAATTAGCTACACTTCTAGTCCGGAGACTGTATCAAGTGTTGCATGAGCTTTCCAAACCTTTCGGGAAAGGTCCGGCTGCTCTCCCGGAGGAACTACCTGACTCTGTACAATGACTCTATAACATACACTTCAAGTTACTTAAGACTCACCTCCGTGGAATTAAGTGTAGAACTTACGGAGGTGCTCGATGTTCCAAGGATTTGGGAGAGGCGTCCCATCCTCGGTAGCCAAGCGAACGCTTCCGGGACGGGATACTTTGATCACTCGGAAGGGCCCTTCCCAGCCGGGGAGAGTTTGTTTTGCCCTTCTCTGGATAGTATTCTCCGTAGCACCAGATCGCCTTCCTCGAGCTGTCGGTTGTGTACATGCCGCTGATGATAGCGCCGTAGAGCTTGGCGATATCGGGCATTCCGAACAGCTGCTTGGCACCTTCCCTCCTCAAGGAGGTCTAGGTCTTCACGCCGGAGCTGGTCCTGCGCGGCTTCGTCGAAGGTCCGGACTCGGAGGGAACCCAAGATGATTTCCGGAGGAAGGATCGCTTCAGCTCCGTACACCAGGAAGAAGGGTGTTTCTCCAGTTGCCCGACTTGGAGAAGTCCTGTTAGCCCATAGAGTGGGCGGAAGCTCTTCAATCCAATTAGCTCCGTGCTTTTTCAAACGCTCATAAGTGCGCGTTTTTAGTCCTTTAAGGATCTCTGCGTTTGCTCTCTCGGCTTGCCCATTGCTGGCAGGATGAGCTACGGAAGCGTAGCAAACTTGTATGCCGAGGTCTTCGCAATATCCTTGAAATGCGGAGCTTGTGAATTGAGTCCCATTATCAGTGATGATCTTGTTTGGGACTCCGAATCTGCTCACGATAGATTGTAGAAAATTGATTGCAGATTGTTTGTTGATCGTCACAACAGGAGTAGCTTCCGGCCACTTGGTGAACTTGTCGATGGCGACATACAGGAACTTGTAACCTCCGACGGCTCTTGGGAAGGGTCCCAAGATGTCCATCCCCCACACAGCGAAAGGCCACGTAGGAGGTATCATTTGTAAGGGCTGAGCAGGTGTATGAATTTGCTTTGCATGAAATTGGCATGCTTTGCATTTCTTCACTAGCTCAGTAGCATCCTGGAGCGCTGTAGGCCAGTAGAAGCCGTGCCGAAAGGCTTTTCCGACCAGCGTGCGGGAAGACGCGTGGTTCCCACACTCACCTCCATGGATTTCTGCGAGGAGCTCGCAGCCTTCTTCCCTTGTGATGCACCGCATTAGGATGCCGTTGGCACCGCGCCGGTAGAGATCCCCTTCTACCAACGTGTATCTTTTAGCCAATCTGACTACCCGGTCAGCGGATACATCATCGTCAGGAAGGATGTTGTCTTTCAAGTAGTTCCGGATCTCCGAGATCCATGCATCGGAACTGACTTGAGCATTTGAGTCTTGCGTGCTGGGTTGCTCGGAGCTTCCGGCAGCACCTACGACCCTTGATGGCTGCCATGGTAACAGGGCCATCGGGACCGTCAGCTTCGGGATGCTGATCTCGCCCCCTTCGTTCAGCTCGGCAGGCTGAACTGTGGGTTTTGACAACCTCCGGACAAAGGTTCCGTCTGGAGCCGGAGCTCCGGTTGACGCCTTGGTCGAGAGTTCGTCAGCTTCAGCGTTGTGAGCACGCTGAACATGGTGAAGGTCTAGGATTTCGAAGTCCTTCTGAAGCCTCTGGACTTCAAGGAGATAAGCAGCCAGCTGGAGATTATTGCAGGAGCATTCACCCTTCACCTGTTTGATGACAAGTTGTGAATCTCCTTTGACCAGCAACTGCTTGACACCATATGATAGTGCCACCTTCAATCCATATATGAGTGCTTCGTACTCCGCCATGTTGTTGGTTGCCTTGAAGTCAAGGTGCACCATGTATTTTACCTTCTCCCCGGTTGGTGCGAGGAGAAGGATTCCAGCTCCGGCTCCCTGCTTCTGCATGGAACCGTCGAAGTAAAGGGTCCAGTGAGGCTTAGTGAAGGTCGGAACTTGTGGTTCCGACTTCTGCTCGCTGGGGCCCCCAGGGTTTAACGGAGAGGTAGTCCATTCTGCCACGAAATCTGCCAACGCTTGACTCTTGACTGCTTGTCTTGGAATGAATTCGAGGTCGAATTCAGCCAGTTCCGCTGCCCACTTTGCTATATTCCCAGTTGAATTGGGATTATGCAGAATCGCTCGAAGTGGATATGAGGTTATCACCGAGACTTTGTGAGCTTGGAAATAATGTCGAAGCTTCCTTGAGGCAATAAGAACCGCGTAGAGCAGCTTATGTACCTCTAGGTATCGAGTCTTGGCATCATGTAACACTTCACTGATGAAGTATACTGGGCGTTGAATGGTCCGGACCCTCCCGGAGGGGTCCGAAGCTTCCTCTTCATTGATCCGGACCCTGTCAGAGGGGTCCAGACTATCTTCGGGGACCTCCGGGTTCTGGGTGGAGGAACCCGGAGCTTCTTCAGGAATGACTTGGATCCTATCGGAAGGATCCAGGTCCTCTGAAGTGGCTTCTTGTGGGCCCAAGTCTGGGAGCTGGGACCCATACCCGCTTTCAGGAACCTCCGGATCCTCCCGAAGGGATCTAGATTCCTGAGTATTGGGTAGTTCCGGTCTCTCCGCAACCAGAACCATACTGACGACTTCGTCAGCTGCTGAAATGTAAAGCAATAAAGGCTCACCAGGGTTCGGAGCTACCAAGACTGGTAGGGTGGTGAGGAACTGTTTCAGCTCCTGGAATGCCTTCTCTGCTTCTTCAGACCATTGGAATGGTACGGACTTCCTCAGCAACTTGAAGAAGGGAAGTGCCCTTTCCGCCAGTCTTGAAACGAACCGACTGAGGGCTGCTAGACATCCAGTTAATTTTTGGACGTCTTTGATGCGGGTTGGTGGCCGCATGTCTTCGATGGCTTTTATCTTCGCCGGATTAGCCTCTATACCCCGGTGACTTACCAGGAAACCAAGAAGCTTTCCGGAACTAACCCCGAAGACGCACTTGTCTGGGTTTAGCTTCGTGCGGGTGGCCCGCAGCTTGTCGAAGACAGCCTGCAAGGCGTCCAAGAGGGACTCCTTGTTTTTGACTTTGACCACGATGTCATCAACGTACACTTCCACTGTGTCTCTGATGAGTTCTTCGAAAGTTTTGTACATTGCTCGTACAAAAGTTGAAGCTGCATTCTTGAGACCAAAAGGCATGGCTGTGTAACAATACAATCCATCCACTGTGATGAATGAAGTATGTTCTTCATCTTCCCTAGACATCCGGATTTGATGATATCCTGAATATGCGTCTAGAAAACACAGTAACTCACACCCGGAGGTGGAATCCACTATCTGGTCTATTCTAGGTAGTGGGAATGGATCTTTTGGACATGCCTTATTCAGTGTGGTGTAGTCAATGCACATCCGAAGTTTCCCCCCGGCCTTAGGCACAACGACTGGGTTTGCCAGCCATTTTGGATGGTAGACTTCTCGGATGAAACCGGCTTCGAGCAACTTCTTCACTTCTTGTCGGATGAAGTTCTGTCGCTCTACAGATTGCTTCCGAGGTTTCTGGTGTACAGGCCGAGCGTCGGGGTAAATCTTCAGATTGTGCTCAATCACTTCCCTGGGGATCCCAGGCATTTGTGACGGTTGCCAAGCAAACACGTCAACGTTAGCCCGGAGGAAAGTGATGAGCGCGAGTTCCTATTTGTCGTTCAAACCACCCGATATGCGGGTAGTTTGAGTGACATTGGAACCAATTTGGACGACTTTGACGGGAATGTCGGTGTCGCCGCTTGTCTGCACACGGGGTGCAGAGGTCGAGCCTCGTTGACGAATGCTCGGAGGTTGTGGAGCTTGCTTCTGTCTGGAGTCCTCTTCTTGCGCTGTGGTGAGTGCATGGAGTTCCTCCAGAGCAGTTACTCCGGCAGTGCGATCTCCGCGGATCCGGAGAACGCCTACTGGTGTTGGCATCTTCAACACCAGGTATCCATAATGAGCAGCTGCCATGAATTTGTACAAGGCAGGTCTACCCAAAATGGCATTGAATGGTAAGTTGATCTGAGCGACGTCGAAGATCAACTTTTCGGTGCGATACTTCTCCCGGGTCCCGAAGGTAACAGGGAGAGTAATAGCTCCGAGTGGGGTTATGGCCCCCGGACCTACTCCGGAGAAAGGTCGAGAGGGCTGGAGGTCCGAAGGTCGAAGCTGAAGCTTAGTGAAAGCTTCGAAGCTGATGAGATTAAGCCCCGAACCTCCGTCTACCAGGACATGATGGAGTTGGATGTTGTTGATGGTGGGAGATACCATCAAGGGTAGCTGACCAGCTCCAATCATGCTTTGAGGACAGTCAGAAGCATCAAAAGTGATGGGTGTGTCCATCCACTTTCGATGTGGCTCCGGTCTAGCTGTAGGAGCTACAGCAGCCATATCCCGTCGCATAATCTTAATGACACGACGAGAGGTAATGTCCCATGATCCACCAAAGATGGTGTTCATGGTTTTTCGACGCTCGTTGTCGGAGACGTCGGAATCATCGTCGACGGAGGTGTAGACGGCTTTCAAGACCTTTTTGGGGTCTTGAAACCCTAACTCCTCTTCAGCCGGAGCTTCATCGACCTTTTGTTTTCCCTCCCTCTGACGGAAGGGAGACCCTTCCCGGCGCTTGTGGTAGCGCTCGGCAAGGTTTTGGACCTCCCGGCAGTCCTCCAGTCTGTGGCTGCCCGTTTTGTGAATGGGGCACCACATCTTGGATTTGCCACCGTCTTCGGAAGACGGTCGAGGTCGCTTCTCGGGGCGTGGCCCCCGGCCACTAGGAGTTGCAGCGGCTGCGACGTTGGATGTGCCGGCCGACGGCTTCTTCTTGCCGTTGGTCTTCTTTTTCTTCTTGCCACTACCGGAGGTAGCGGCTTCTTCTTTGGAGGATTTTTTATGATCCTCCAGGGCTGGTTTGGAGTGCATTTCACGGCCCTCCGCAGCTCTGGCACATTTATCAGCCAGGCTGAAGAGCTCCGTGACGCTGGTGATCTCTTTGATCGCCAGCTTCTCCAACATCTTCTTGTCTCGTACACCCTGTCTGAATGCCACAATGACAGAAGCGCTTGAGATAGAAGGGATTGTGTTACGTACCTGAGAGAATCTCTGGATGAATGACCGCAAAGATTCTCCTCCTTTTTGCACGACCGCAAAAAGGTCCAGTTCGGTGCCCGGACGGGTGTATGAACTCCCGAAATTGGCGGTGAACTGGCGGCATAGCTCCTCCCAACTGTCGATAGAGTTGGGTGGAAGGCTCATAAACCAGGACCTGGCGGTCCCAGTTAAAGCCACTGGAAAGTAATTGGCCATTACGGCCTCGTTTCCTCCAGCTGCTAAGATCGCAGTGGAGTATATCTGTAGGAATTCTACGGGATTGACAGTCCCGTCGAATTTTTCCGGCAAGTGTGGCCGGAACTTCTGTGGCCATCTAACCATGCGCAGGTGCATGGCTAGGGCGGAACAGCCTCCTCCTACTCCTTCCAGAGTAGAAAGGTCTTGAGCATCTCGTCTTTCTCGAGCTCGCTCGATGTGGACACGGCCATCCTGTTGGCGGTATCGGCGATCAAGCTCCGCCCGGAGGTCGTGTGTCGAAAGCCGAGACGCAGTATGGGCACGTCGTGCCCCAGAGGGCAACGACGTCACTTGCTGTGACGCAGCTCTTCTCCGGTTGTTGGAGACATGTGGACCAAGTCTTCCAGACAACGTTCGTCGCTGCGACGGGGCCCGCCCTGAAGGAGGTGGACCCTGATTGTTGAGGCGTTCGGCCGCTGCTGCGACCAAATGTTCAATATCAGCTCTCCATTGCTCCATGGCACCTTGAGATGCATCCGGAGGTGGTGGTCGCTGAAGGAGAGCACGCGCTGCATGGAGCGCGTGTTCTGGGTTGTCACGACTTGCCGGCGCAGAATGTGACGCCGGTACACCATCATGTCGTTCGGCATGTCTTGCCGGAGAAGATGGCGGTGGTGGGAGTGTGACTCCCGCTGGAACTGAGGCTCCTGCCGGTGGTTGCATGTTGGAGGGATTGCCTCTGACAGCCTGAGCAGCAGGTTGCCCGTTGGATGATCCAGCAGCAGAATTCACCATTCTTGAAGATCTCAGGCGCCCCTTCCTGGCGCGCCAACTGTCGACTGTTGGAGTCGGCAGATCCCCTGACACTATGAAAAGTGTTTGAAGGAGTTTGTGGTTCGGTTTGGGCGCGCGGAGACCTAAGAAAGTGAAATGCGATTGGACACGAGTGACACAGTAGTTTACGTGGTTCAGGCCGCCTGTGCGTAATACCCTACTCCACGGGTGTGTGTGTTGTATTAACTTGTGAGCTTGAGTGTCCGAGCGTCCTCTCCTCGTGTATCGTCGGTTTGTCCTTTTATAGTACAAGGACAAACCGTTACAAGTCAGCCTGGCCCGACATGTGGCTCATGGCGGTTATTGGTATTGATACACGAGATTAATTGCTATTAATAACCCTGTAACGGCTCCGTCAGTGCCGTTACAGGTGTTAAGATCATCCAATTAAATATCATTAACGTGGAATTAATGATAATTAATCGGGTCTTGAAGTCTGCGGCTGTCCTTTGGAGATCCGGAGCCGTTACAACGTCTCCCGGGGGTTTAAAGCGGCCAGCTCCGACGTATGAACACGTGGCAGCTCCGGAGCTTGCTCGTGGGAAGCGGGAAGCTCCGGGGCGGCCTGCTACGTGTCAGGTCCGGAGCTTCTCTCGGTCAGGGGTTACCTCCGGATGTGCCGTTTCAGTACCTAGCCCGGAGCTTCACCCTTGTGGGTAATAACTCTGGTCAGTCAGTACACGTGGCAACCTAGAGGTTAACCATGTTGGAGAAGCGGGTCCGGTCACGTCTGGCGAGTGGGCCCCCGAGGGTCTTCAATTTAAGTAGATATCCTTCCCTTGAGATTTTTGTAACCTCAGGGGGTGTACGGTTTTTAGGGTACCGACAATGTCCACAATCAAATTGTGCACATCTACCAGGGGGCCAAGTGAAGACAAAGATGTTGAAGACAAAAAATGAAATTCACGAAAAATTGGGGATTTCATTTCATTTGAAGACCAGAGATTACATCTGGGGACAAAGGATTACAAAATTGAGGAAGAAGAGAAGATACAAATAAAGGCTAAGAAAGATAGTCCTAGACCCTATGGAAGAACTCGGCGACCTTCTGGGCGACCTCCGACACGCTGCCTCGGGTAGCTTCACCCTCTCCTTCGATGGGACCTTCAAGCACCGGGTCCAGAGAGAATCGAGGGTTCCGGCTAGTATAACACGTCAACACATACTCCGTGACGTTTCTAGCCAGGGATTGACCCTCGACCTCAAGCTGGTCCGCGATGACGTCGCCCACCTTGGAGAGCTTGCTGCCCGCAGCGCTCAACGCCTGCAATGCAAGGTCCGGCTCCGGCTCCGGATCATCCGGAAGCACGGGGCTGAAACCCATAGGCGCCAGCGCATCGTCGGCCTTGCTCAGGAACTCCCAAATTTGCAGGGAGTCCGTCTTCCTCAGGCCCTTCATCTCTTCCAAGGACCTCCGGGCCGCCGCCAGCTCCGAATTCTCACGGGAGAGTCGCTCAACTTCTTTGGCGTTTTGCTGAATCTTCGCAGCAACCCGCTTTTCGAGTCTTCCGAGCTCCTCCTCCCGGAGGTGGATCTTGTTCCGGTGGTCGACCAGGTCTTTCTCCCTAGCCTCTATTTTCTTCTCCCGGGCGATGAGGGCACACTCATACTCGTAGAGTTCCTGCCCTCGCACCCAGGTCTTCTCCTCCTCCTCGAGGCAGCGCTCTTCCAATTTTTTAGCGCGCTCCTCGATACCTTTGTCCGCCAGAGCTGTCTTCTCGGCGAGCTCTTCTTCACGTCGCAAGACGTCATCCCGTAGCTCCAGGAGTTTTTGCTCCTCATCCTCGAGCCGCTTTTCCCTTCCCTCAAGTGCCTCTCGACGCTTGATGAGTGCGGTACTGATGGCTTCGAGTTGATCGAACCGAGCGTTGGCCGCATCATTGGCAGCCTTAGCTTGGTCATGGTACTCCCGGGATTGGGCGTCGAGGTTGTGAGTCATGCTCTCCCTCTCGTCCAGCATCTCACCCCAGAGCTCCAGGCGGACCTTCTCCCGCCTGATCCATTCCTTGTCCTCAGCAATCCTCGACTGCGCCAGCTTGGTCTCGAATTGGAGTCGATTACGCCACCTCCTAAGGGTTTGGCGCTCCTCTTCAAGAACCTTGCTGTCGTGGAAGAAGGCTAGTTGGACTTGGCGTAGACTGGAGCAAGCGTTGTCGATGGACATCGACAGCGAGATGGGCTCCGGACCTTCTGGGGCCTCCTCCGCCGGTTCCAGCGGGTCTTCATTTACAAAAATTGGGTCCCACTCTACAAGAGCGGAACCCCGAGCTTCCAAGGCACTAGGGCCCTCCTCCGGGATGGCCTCAGTCGCCACCGAAGAAGGTCCCGCCACCAAATCTTCATTCGCCCCCTCAGGCTGGGGGCCGGCGACTTCGTTCAGGCACTCTGGCTCCGCCACGGGTACCATCGACGTCGTCGCCTCCAATGGCTCCGGCCGGGACGCTTCTTCCGAGGGAGGCTCAAGCTCCCTCGCCTCTTCAACCACCGGCTCTACAGCCGGTGCCTCCACCATCACCGGCTCTGCAGCCGGCGCTCCAATAACTATCGGCTCTGCGACCGGAGTTTCAGAAGTAACCGGCTCAATTGCCGGAACCACTTCAACTTCCGGCTCGCACGCCGGGGCTTCAGCTACCTCCGGCTCAACCGCCGGGGCTTCAGCACTTTCCGGCTCTGAAGCCGGGACCGCTACTTCCTCCGGCTCGACAGCCGGAGCATCTACTTCTGCAGCACCAGGGCCCAGAGCTTCAACCTCCGGAGCGGGTGCCGCTGGCGCATCTTCAATCCCGTGGTCCGGCGCTACCACGGGAACTTCTGGAGACGAGTCGAGGTCCATGACCACGACAGCCGGCGCCGGAGCTGTCGCAGCCTCCGCCTGGGACGGCACTGGTGTTGGAGCAGAAGCCCTCGCAGCCTCAGACACTGTGGCTGAGGACGAAGCTTCACTCCCCTTCTTGGGAACGCTGCAGATGAAGAATGAAGAAATTGAGCAAACAGATACTATAATTAAAAGTTAATTGAGGTAAGCAAGAAAAATTACCTTGGGAGGCTCACGCACCAGCTTGCGCGGAACCTCTTTCCCGGACGTTCCGGGCTGGCCACGGTCGGCGTAGGAGCTCCGGGAGGACTCCCAGGACTTGCTGTAGCCGCGGGCGTTTCCCGGGTCGGAGCTCTCCTTGACCGGGAGGAACTCCTAGACCTGGAGGCCCTCACCGCTTCTCGAACCGGAGTCGCCTGTCCGGAACTGGCACCTCCGGAGGGACCCATCACAGGGACAGCTGCACTCCGGGAGGATCCCACCGCCGGAACAGTAGCGCTCCGAAAGGACCCCACCACGGGGACAGACGCTACAGCGGCGGAGGATCTTCCTTCCTGAGGACGGGGAACAGGCGGGGAAGTAGCAAGCCCGACGGACCTTCCGTCAGCATGTCGCAGCTTCCTCTTCCGGCTCTCCGGCTCCTCCGCCAGCTCCTTGCCCTTGCCGGTGACCTCAGCTCTTGGCTGAGAGACAGGGGCGGAGCCGCCTTCCGACAACCTGGGGATCGCCAACCGGGCGGTCGATCTTCTCTCGACGACGCCAAGGTCGTCAAGCGCGGGCATCTTCCGCCGGAGCTCCCTGCTGAACTCAACCTCCACGTTCAGGGGGAGGAAAGCCGGTGGCGGAGTCAGGTACTCTCCGTCTACATCGATGCCGTGCTGGAATTTCTTGAGGTGAAACTCCAAGGACTTCCCCACCATGTTGGACTTCAACCCGGTCTCAATCCGGTCCTCGTCCATCACGCTGTTGAGGGCCCAGGCGAGCTTCTCCCTCCTCTTCAGCGGCGCCCACCTGTTGGACAGGAAGTTGCAGAACACCGCCTGGGGAGTCAATCCTCCCTCCACACATTGGCGGATCCTGGACAGGACGGGGTCGAAAGCTGCCGCCAGCACCGGAACTTCGCTCCACACCGACGTGTCAATGCCGGGCAGACCGTCTGGCAGCTCCAACCGCTCGTGCTCCTCCACCCGGACGACTACCCAATCTTTCTTCCAGTCATCCCACTTCCCGGAAGGGAACGACCGGAGGTACTTGAACGGGCACTTCTTGCGCTTCACAAAGTAGTAGAAGCCAAGGTACTCGTCACTTCGGCCGGTGGTTTGGACAGTGAAGAAGGTGCGGAAGAGCTCGATGCAGGGAGGGACGCCCACCCACATCTCGCAGAAGTGGACAAAGATGGACACAAGGAGGAGGGAGTGAGGGCCAAGGTGGTATAGCTGCAGACCATAGAAGTCCAGCAGCATCAAGAAGAAGGAAGAAAACGGTGGGATCAGCCCCACCATGGCGTACGATGAAAAGTACACCATTTCGCCGGAGTGCTCCTTTTTAAAGGGAAGCTCTCCTCCGGCGCGAACCGAGCGGTTGAAGAAGTCCGACGACCACCCCATGAGGGCTCGGACCTTTTTCAGATCGCTCTCCGTCTTCAAACGACTCTCACGCAGACCCAACTCCATCGCAGCACAGCTAGGCGAGAGAAGAGAAGCAAAGCACGAGTTGGGAGTTTGAGCGCAAGAACAGATGGAAAGCGTAAAGAACTCCCGACGGTGCGCTTTCCTTCTTAAGTAAGCCCTCGCAACGCTTGGATGGAAACTGCAGAGGAGTCAAGCAAACTACTCAAAAATTCAACCCAGCCGATGACAAGAGGGCCCGGGACCACCCCGACGATCAAGTCGAGGCTCTTACCCAGGCGAACAGTTGTCATCATGAGGCGGGAAACCCAAAGGCGGCGGACTGACAAGGCGCGCGGAACCGATACGGTTTTTGTATCGGGAACCGGCGACCTTCAATTGCGAGAGATCCGCACGTCAAAGATCTTATCTGCCGCCTGAGGTGCGCCACGCGTCGGGACTCAACCATAAAGCCCCGCCAAAGGCACCTCCGAAGACCCTTGAAGACCCAGTTCAAGAGTCGCAAGTATGGACCCACCTCCGGCGGAATGACTTCATCACGTTGGCCTTCCCCGGAGGTAGGTCCAGGGGGCCACTGTCGGTACCCTAAAAACCGTACACCCCCTGAGGTTACAAAAATCTCAAGGGAAGGATATCTACTTAAATTGAAGACCCTCGGGGGCCCACTCGCCAGACGTGACCGGACCCGCTTCTCCAACATGGTTAACCTCTAGGTTGCCACGTGTACTGACTGACCAGAGTTATTACCCACAAGGGTGAAGCTCCGGGCTAGGTACTGAAACGGCACCTCCGGAGGTAACCCCTGACCGAGAGAAGCTCCGGACCTGACACGTAGCAGGCCGCCCCGGAGCTTCCCGCTTCCCACGAGCAAGCTCCGGAGCTGCCACGTGTTCATACGTCGGAGCTGGCCGCTTTAAACCCCCGGGAGACGTTGTAACGGCTCCGGATCTCCAAAGGACAGCCGCAGACTTCAAGACCCGATTAATTATCATTAATTCCACGTTAATGATATTTAATCGGATGATCTTAACACCTGTAACGGCACTGACGGAGCCGTTACAGGGTTATTAATAGCAATTAATCTCGTGTATCAATACCAATAACCGCCATGAGCCACATGTCGGGCCAGGCTGACTTGTAACGGTTTGTCCTTGTACTATAAAAGGACAAACCGACGATACACGAGGGGAGGACGCTCGGACACTCAAGCTCACAAGTTAATACAACACACACACCCGTGGAGTAGGGTATTACGCACAGGCGGCCCGAACCACGTAAACTACTGTGTCACTCGTGTCCAATCGCATTTCACTTTCTTAGGTCTCCGCGCGCCCAAACCGAACCACAAACTCCTTCAAACACTTTTCATAGTATCAGGGGATCTGCCGACTCCAACAGTCGACACTACTATATATTGTTGTCTTTTAATTCTAGTAGAATCTGCTAGAGCAATATTTTGCCTCACCATTCATCACCACGTAGAGTACTCACTCCGGTCCGTTTTTATTTGACACTGGTTAATTTATTTTGAGGTAACTAGTGTCAAATAAAAAAAATGGTAGGAGTAATGTATAGTTCAACGGTACAGGGACTCACATGTCAGCTTCTAACGTATTCTTTGCACAACAACTAACTCATGGTTGGAGATTTTGCCTATGTCTATCAGGATGGCCGACAAGAGAGGGCAACAGAAAAGTAATCTGCTCGAATATACCTCAAACCTTTGTGGAGTTTTAGAGAAATAAGATGTATGTTCTCAATGTACCAAACATGCACCTCTCAAATTTAAATTCTTTGCCAATATCCACATGCTGAAAGCAGAAAAAGCAACACAACTTAAAGAATTTTGGATGACGTACGAGTTAAGATAATTGGTATAATTTATATAAGACGAGAAAGTTGCAATTATAGAATTATAACATACAACTTCGATCATGTAGAACTCACATGATGGGCTTCAATAAAATAGAACTCTCAACATTAATGCACTGTTAAAACATGATTATCGTATAATTTAGCTCATTGCCCTTTCTTTTTCTATTTTGGGGCACATAAAATAATTGAATTTGTCCTTGCTTTTAATAGAATAGGTTTTTCTTTCATTTCTCTGGTTTTTATTCCTCAGTTCCTCCTGCCACCTAGTCTGCACCACGTGAAAGGTCCGCCACTCCAATATGCACGACATCCCTCTACCTGTCTCTAGCTCTGCATGGTGGTCGCCTCACTGCCCCGTGAATCTGCCATGTGGCTGTCCACGCGCCATCCTGCAATCCTGCTGATCTGGCTGGCAGACCAGATTGGCGAGCATTGTTGTGCCGGGTAGCAGGAGGAAGAGAAACCGAAGAAAGGAAGAAAAAAATCGATTCTGCTAGGTGAAAGTATTATATTGCTTGACAACATAAAAAAGAAAAAGGAATGAGCTAAATTAAACCATAATCCTATTTTAACAATGCGTTAGCATTGGCAACCCTATTTTATCAAAAATCATACCGTGAGTCTTATTTCGTGAAAGCCACATGTTATAAATTCTATAATAATAATTTTCTGCTATAAGACACAATCTTTCAATGTTAGACATAAACATATTACATATCTAACGCGTTCTCAATCAGTGTGTGACATCCCGTTGCTTTCTACAACCCAATTTTTAGAAAATGAGTAAATTGGATCCTTGATATAGATATAGTGGTTATTTATTATTCCGTTTACTCTATATGGTACCCTTTTATTTGTTAGAAATTGATCATACGATCTGTGCATGTAATAAAAAAACAGTGAGAAATTATACCATTCTCGCTTATTTAAGCACATTCGAGTCGATATTCTAGATCGTAGTCATAGCTTCTAGTACATTTGTAAGAAACTAATCCTAATTTTGATTTTATTCATTTTAATTTTATAGATCTGACATCAAGGTTCTCTATTTTCAACCTAAGTGGGCACCATTTATTCAGGTATTTTTTTTTGGTCAACTGCCGATCTATCGATCTTGAAATGCTTTAGTGCGCGTCGGTGACTTGTCCTACCGCCATGATGTCTCATCCTCATAGCCCAACCGTCGCAACACCATCTACTCTTAAATATTGTATCGGGTTGAATTATTTCTAAGACCATCTACACCGGCACTCTATAAAGCATACTCTACACTCTAAATTATACTTTATATATTCTATACTTCTAGTATATGCTCTCACAAAATTTTTCCAATACATTTCGATACGCTTTCGACTACTTATGGCCTGAAACAGCGAAATCACAGACCCCGTTGGCAGCTCTTGGTAACTTCGAGCGAGCCACAATTACAAAAAGAAGAAATAGGAAATTCCATTTCCCTCTTGAAAAAAAAAGAAGAGCAAATCCACATCCCCTCCGTCTTCCCACATGCGTCTTCCCACATTTCTCTCTCACTATTCCCAAAGCAGCGGCGCCAGGGCAGCGGCAGCGGCAGCACAGCAAGCAAAGTAGCTTGCAGCTCGATTCAATTCCCCGAATCGCCCCTCCCAAATGCGACTCCTCACCTGAGGAATTCTTTCCCGACCACTTCCTCCTGCACGCCGCCGCCATGTCACGGCCAGCGGTGGACCTGCCAGAGTGGCTGCGCAACCTGCCCGTGGCGCCGGAGTACCGCCCCACCGCCGCCGAGTTTGCCGACCCCATCGCCTACATCCTCAAGATCGAGGCCGGGGCCTCCCGCTATGGCATCTGCAAGATCGTGCCCCCGCTTCCGGCGCCGCCGTTCGACGCGACGCTCGGGCGCCTCAGGGCATCGTTCACCTCCAATGCCGCCGGGGACGTGGCCCGGGGCCCCATCTTCCCGACGCGGCTCCAGCAGGTGGGCCTCTCTGCCAAGAACCGCCGCGCCGCTAACCGCCGCGTCTGGGAGAGCGGCGAGCGCTACACCCTCGAGGCCTTCCGCGCCAAGGCGCGCGACTTCGAGTTCCCGAGGCACGCCGTGCCGCCCAAGAACGCGACCCCGCTCCAGCTGGAGGCGCTCTTCTGGGGCGCCTGCGCCTCCAGGCCGTTCAACGTCGAGTACGGCAACGACATGCCGGGCTCCGGCTTCCCCCCGCTGGAGGAGATGGGCGCCGGCGGCAATGCGGCAAGGGACGTCGGGGAGACCGAGTGGAACATGCGGCTGGCGCCCCGCGCGCGGGGCTCACTGCTGGGGGCGATGGGGCGGGACATCGCCGGCGTCACGACGCCAATGCTGTACGTGGCCATGCTCTACAGCTGGTTCGCATGGCACGTGGAGGACCACGAGCTGCACAGCCTCAACTACCTCCACTTTGGCGAGCCCAAGACCTGGTATGGCGTGCCCCGCGACGCCATGCTCGCCTTCGAGGATGCCGTTCGCGTGCACGGCTACGCCGACGATGTCAATGCCATTAGTGAGTGTGCCCACCCTGTTTCTGATCTGCTCCTTTCACCGTGCTTTGGTTTCTTGCTTGGATGTGCAGCATTTCCCAATGGCTAGTCTCGGAAATGTCTCTGCTGATTTTATTCTTTTTTGGCCAAAGTCTAAATTTTTTCACCAGATTATCGTTGTATATAGTACTTTGCCAGAAAAGGAATTTCAAAAGGCAAAAGGTGAACTGTTTGTTGGATGTCAGGAACTTCAATTGACACATTCTGCTGTTACACTACTGTGTACGTTAGGATAAATCAATACCATTTAGTAAGCAAGTTTATGGCATGGAGAAATTTGGGAGTAGTAGGCAACGATTGAGTCATTTAGGTTACCGGTTCTCAGGCATCAAACCCTGGTTCTCAGGAAAGAAGAAAAAGGTCTCTTTCTGAGTTACCTGCTTTCAGTGTTTTTAGTTCCTATGCAGCCAGATTTCAGGGCCTTTCTTGATCTTTCATGCAATACCTTTGGGATCTCTCGCTCTTTAGGTCAAGTTTATTTTTTACATAAATATTTATCAACTGTTGGGTTCTCTCTTCGACTGGCAAAAGTTAGAAATTCAAACTTCAGGTTACAGTTTCTCAAGTGACAAGTGCCAAATTAGGTGTGAGTTCCCTGAAATATTGAGTCAGTTTAGTGATGCAAAATTAACACGGCATTCACGTGTGCCATTACCAAAGTAAGAAAAGAGCACAGGAAAGGAGTTAATTCTCTAGTCATCATGAGTGCTTGGCTCATCTGGAAGCAGCAGAACGCGTGTGTCTTTGAAGGAGCATATCCCTCCATCAGCAAGGTCATGAGAGCCTTCACGGATGGACACAAATTGTGGTGTCTTGTGGGGGCTAAAAAGCTTCAAGCTCGTATCCTCCGGCAGGTGATGGGCACCTGTTAGTTCTTGCATAGGTCGGGTCGTGTTCTTTGTGAAAAAGCGCTTTGCACATGTAATTCTAACAGCCCCTCATACTTGGTCCCCATATGAGGTGGCATCAATGTACCGGGGACCGCTATTTCTTCTTGTAATACAAAGATGTGCAACTCTTGCGTATTCTAGAAAAAAACACGGCATACTATGTTGAGGTCCCTGACCTTAGTTTCTGTTATGTTGTTAGTTCCCTGAATGTATAACTGTCCTGTGGACAAGGGCGCATGCAGCAGCAGATGCACACCAATTAATGATTGCAGTTGCTGAAATGCAAGTAGGTGCCAACAGACTTTTCGGTTTGCTTAGATTTGCGTGCTAGCGTTAAAGTTCAACATTTCGGGACAAGGGAACTTGTAAAATCTTACACATGTATCTTCAAGGAAAAATGAATGGGTCTTTCAACCCAACAATTTCTATTCCAACCTACTATAGTTGATATATGAGTAAAGTGCGTCAAAGGTCTTTGAACTTGTCGAGGTGTGTCATTTAGGTCCACGACCTTTTAAAGTGTATATTTGGGTCCATAAACTTGTTAAAGTGTATATTTGGGTCCATAAACTTGTTAAAGTGTGTCATTTAGGTCCAAAGTTCCGAAAGTGCATATTTAGCTCCATTTAGGTCCATATGAGTAAAGTCCGTTGATGCACATTACTCTTAATTGTGTACCATATTGATATATCTACCTAATGCCCTCATCCATGATATTTGGCCCTCTCTTTCTGGTAGCTATGCTAGGATTTACGATTAATTGTGTCACCTAGATCTAGGCTCCTGCCATGCCATTCCTTCATGCTAGAGTGTGAAAATGAGGATTAATTCCATTAATGTGCCAAAGAGTACATATATAGGGGTACAAGCTTGGGGTCAATAAACCTCCTAGCTAATGACACAATTACCCTTGACACACACATAACACATACTCTAACACTTCCCGCAGTCGCAAATCTAACCGCAACAAATGTTGAGACTGGATTAGAACTCTGAGGACACCGGCGAAGGAAGGCCTAGGCTCACCATACCAAACAAAAACTGAAATTCAGAACATAGAGGGCTAAGTTTGGCTACGGACAGGTTTGAGGGCCTATGATCATTTTTCTCTTCCGGCACCTGTGTACTTTTTTTCCTCAAATGCGCAGGACTGCATGACATTTCGTTAAGAAGATACTGTTTACTACTGTCTGAGGCATTTTCTTTAATTTTTAGGTAGGCATTTTCCTCTTCTTAACAACATTGCTGGTTACCAATAGTTTCAATGGTCATAATTCTAGATTTTTTTCCAGAGGATTAAATTGTGTAAAATTGAAGTTATTAGGAAACATTATGACTGTTTGATAGTATTAAATGTTGACTTTTTATTTATGAATGATTCAATGTTATTGATTCTGAAGTAACATGCTGATGAACTGCTTATATTATCTCATACAGTGGCCTTTCAAACACTCAATGAGAAGACAACTGTCTTGTCTCCTGAAGTGCTTCTTTCTGCTGGAGTTCCTTGCTGCAGGTGTCTATACATTTATTAATGTTCCTTTTTCCAACATTTAATTGGGGCCAATATTTTGAGTATTGGATATAATGATTGATAGATAATTCTCTGAAGCAGATTGGTTCAAAACCCTGGAGACTTTGTTATCACATTTCCTGGAGCTTATCATTCTGGTTTTAGCCACGGTAAGCCCAAAATTTCCTTCGAGAAGCTATGTTTTACTCTATCTAGTTTGTTCGCTGACTATTGTTAAAATACCTATAATTTTTAGTTAACTTAAGAAGTTAATTTTTTCCTTGCAAATTGCAATTCCCCTTGTATGATAAATTTTGTAAATAGCAGTGTTTTTGTTTGTTCTTCACAGGATTCAACTGTGGAGAAGCAACAAACATTGCAACACCTTGCTGGTTGCAAGTGGCTAAAGAAGCTGCAATTAGGAGGGCTTCCACAAATTGTGGCCCAATGGTGTCTCATTATCAGCTGCTTTATGAGTTAGCACTGTCATTACGTCCAAGGTGAGCTGCAGTCTTCTTCATTTTTGTTATCACAGAATTTTTTTTTGTTATGTATGAAATTTGGGCAAGATGCAATCCTATACAATTTTTGTTAGATAACACAAAAGTAACTGGATATTTCTCCTACTTCAAACAACTGATGTTATATGCATTGTAATCCTATATAGTTATTAAACTGGTCACATCAATTTATCAATGCCAATTCTGCTTGTGTAATTCACAGAATATTCTATTAATAGATAGAGATGGGTTTAATTTTAAACAATATTTTCCTTTAAAGGGAGCCCAAGAATTTCCATGATGTGCCAAGAAGCTCTCGTTTGAGGGACAAAAAGAAGAATGAAGGTGAAATAATGATCAAAGAAACATTCGTTGGAAGTGTGATCGAAAACAACAATTTTCTTAGCATCCTTCTTGGTAAGGGTCCGTGTATAGTTATACCAGAGATTGAATTTCCCCTTGCATCGATGGTACCTGAAGTCACTGTTAATCATGGCCTCGTTGCTGGTATCTGTAATATTAGCCAGCCAAAAAGTGAAGATATGCTTGATGATGCAATATGCAAAATCAAAGGGGTTGAGAATGCAAGTGAGTCTCAATTGGCTAGCGCAGCCAGTTCCACTGCGTGTAACAGAAGAAAACTCTATGAAACAAAATTTGGAACAGTTAATACTGCTTTCTTCTTATCGACTCCAGATATCCAGAGTGGAGTAAGTGGAAAGAGTAGATCACATCAAGGACTTGGGCTATTAGATCAAGGGCGGTTGCCATGTGTTCAGTGTGGCATATTAAGTTTTGCTTGTGTGGCCATTGTTCAACCTACAGAAGCAGCAGTCCAGTTTGTCATTTCCAGGGAGTGTAGTTCTACAGGTGCTACACATGGAGAAATTATAAAATCAGATGATATCTTAAACTGTATAGCAGATCCTCCAGAAGGTTAGCAAGAAAGACTTGGATCTTACTCCTGCTATCAATCCCTCATGCTGAATATGACTTATCTATAATTCTATATTATTCTCTAGCCTCAATCACTTCATAAATTAGTGCTGAATAGTGATATTAATGCTTTTATCCAATCATCCTAATACTATTTCTCTTTAATGCTTCCATCCAAATGATAGATAAAAACTGAGATTTCATACACCAATAGCTCTTGCTATAATGCACGTTGATCAAAATGCCGGTCTTTCTAGTTCAAAACCCCCACTAGTCACGTCTGTGAGCTTAATAGTCCTATATTGCCATGGTTTTCAAGACATAGATTTGGCCACCACTTTCTATTGATATATATTCATGAAGTCTTATAAGTTATGGTATTGTTAAAGCAGCTTTCAGGCAAATTGTCATTTCATATGCCGCATCTCAATACTCATAAAAATATTGATGATCGAAATAGTTTGGCAAACTTATATTTCTGTTGTGCCTTTTTGAAAATATTATGTGTAAACAATGAAAAAAAAACTGCATGACGTTAGTATGTTACTTGATGATGTAACAGATTGTAGGGTGAATGTTTCAGTGAACTGTGGTAGCTTTTTAAGATTTATTTATCAATTTCAGTAAGTTTGATTGGGTTGTCATATGAATTTGCTCTCAGATGCCCAAGACTCAATTGTTATATATTTCTATCTTCTTACCTTGACGTTTTGATATCTTCTTTCGTTTTATGACTGTTTTGATATTTTCTTTGACTAACTGGCATAAATGTATTCTGAATCAACAATAGTCATCATGTCCTGAATCAATAACAACAACAAAACCTTTGTCCCAAGAACGTTGGGGTAGGCTAATCATCACGTCCTCCCTGTGAATAAAAAAAGAGAATTCCATTTTAGTGAAGTCTTTTTATTTCTGGGTACTTGGAGGCCATGGTGTAAATATTTGTCTCCTTTCAACAGGACATGCTTCCCAAACAGATGATAATATAAAAAATAGCATAAGTTCAGCCCAAGTGTCTGAGCGATGTGGCGAGTTATACAGCAGTACCCATGGAGGCATTTCTGCTCTCGGGCTTCTGGCTTCTGCATATGACTCATCGGATTCAGATGAGGAGGCGCCTGGGAATATTTCATCCGGTACTGAGAAAAATGATGCAGTAGATGGATTTGTAAATGTTCAGTTCTCTGGAACATCAATCAAGCAAAAGTCAAATGTGCAATTGTGCCACGAGGAATGTGAAGAGAGAACTACACCTTCTCTGATGAAACCATTAGAAAATAAGAGTATGTTAATGACTCAGGCTAGTGGGGAAACAGATATTAGCCAGTTTGCAGAGCTGGGAGAGCCACCAACTTCCTACGAGAAGTTGTCTGCATATCTTGATCTGGATGATGATCTTACCGCATCAGGTGTGAATGCCTCTTCAAATATTACCTTGAGCTCAGGTAAAGGCTTAACAGTACCAGATGCGTTGGCCATGCTCAAGCTCAAGCGCAACAAAGATTCTTGCAAAATGCATGTATTTTGTCTAGAACATGCTTTGGAGACATGGACACAACTTCAACAAATTGGTGGTGCAAATATCATGATATTGTGTCATCCAGGTATTGACACTGTTCCTTGATTTTGAGGCATCGCCTGTTTTGTTTATCCTTGAGTATGCCTCATGTTTACTTGTTAGACTGATGGGTTGTATACCTGATTAATAATTATTATCATGTGATGTTAAACATTAGTTTAGGCACAGTATGGATCAATAACAAATTTTAAAAAATGTAAATAATCTCTAGATGATACTTTGTAAAAAATATTTATGACTATTTTTTTGTTCTAATCATACCAGAATATATATATATATATATATATATATATATATATATATATATATATATATATATATATATATATATATATATATATATGCACTCCCTCCATTCTCATTGATGACTTGAGGACAGCATTTTCAGTTAACTTTTTTAGCTAACCAACAAAAAAAATTGAGTGCATGCAGAGATGCATCAAATTTTCTGTGCTTCCACCTCCTTTTTGTTCGAAATATTCGAAGTCATATTTGTTTGTCGGAACTTTTGTAAATGATATTATTGTTCTTTTTAGTCTTATTAACTGCTTACTAGAATGAGAAGTCTGAGTGATGTCTTAGTCCTGCAATCTTTTGCAAAACGAAACATCATTATTTCCATACAATGCAATTGCAGAATACCCTAGAGCAGAGTCAGAAGCAAAAGTTATAGCAGAAGATATTGGTATGAAGCATGCTTGGAAAGATATCACTTTCAAAGAAGCAACAGATGAAGAAATTGGAGTAATTAAATTGGCACTACAGGATGAAGATGCTGAACCCACAAGCAGTGACTGGGCAGTAAAAATGGGTATCAACATATATTACAGTGCCAAACAGAGCAAATCTCCACTTTACAGCAAGCAGGTACCGTACAACTCCATCATTTACAAGGCATTTGGCCAAGAAAATCCAGAAGGTTTCACAGATGATGAAGGACAACGATTAGGCGCAACAAAGAAAAAAGTGGCTGGATGGTGGTGTGGGAAACTTTGGATGTCGAATCAAGTTCATCCAGTTTTAGCTCTTCAGCATGAAGAACATAATCATGACATGGTTTACAGCAAAGCAATGTTCAGTTCTACTTCCCATGACAATGCAAAAGAACCATTGGCAAGATCTACCCATATCAACCGAAGCATATCAAAAAGACGATCTAGGCTAAAAGACGGGGACTCTGTTGAGAAATCAAGAGCCAAAAAGAAGAGATGCACTGCCTCTGATGAACCTACTTTGCACCTCGTTGGCACTGGTATGATATCCAAAGCCAACCACGACCAGCTTAGAAACTTCGATGATTATTACAAGCATGACAACGTCAATGAAAGCGAGGAAACATCAAGCGTTCAGCAGTATCAACAGCATGAACTGCAAAGCATGAACAAAAGATCAAGTTCTAAAAGGCGAAAAGGTGATAAAAGAAACAACTTTCACGAGCTACATGATGAAAATGGAGACATTGACTGCCGGCTTGACATAGATAGCATAATTAACACCACAATCGGTGATTGGAATAACAGTTCACCACCAGGATTTGGTGTTGTAGAAGTGGAATCTAGTGTTAAATTGCAAGGTAGTAAGGGCAAATCTGTCAAGTACAAGAGTAGTGACGATTTGTCGAATGGAAACAACAAACTGCAAAAGATGGATAAAAAAACAAGTAGTAAGAAGACAAAGAATGGTAAAACAAACATGCAGTTTCGAGAAAATGATGCTGAAGATGTGGATTTTGTTCAGGTACGTAATGGAAATGAAACCACACAAGATAACTGGGATGAATCTCCAAAACAAAAAAACAATGATGCGAAAGTAAAATCTAGAGGCAAGATTCAAACTGGTATGGAAAAAGTCAGCAGGTGTCATGCAAGTGATGGTTTGCGCAGTGGAGATAAAGAAGGAAAACTTTCATGTGATACAGGATGCAATAGAGGAGATGAAGCCACAATAGAAAATTGGGATGAAATTTCAAAACAAAAATCTGGTGATGCGAAAGTGAAATCTAAAAGCAAGATACGAAGTGCTAAGAAAAATGGCAGCAAATGTCAATCAAGTGATGGTTTGCACAATGGAGACAAAGAAGCGAAATATCGTTGCGACATAGAAGGGTGCGACATGAGCTTCAGCACCCAGCAGGACTTGAAGTTGCACAAAAGAGACATTTGTCCTGTGAAAGGATGCAAAAAGAAGTTTTTCTGCCATAAATACTTGCTTCAGCATCGCAAAGTTCACCTTGATGAAAGGCCGCTAATGTGTGAATTTACGGGCTGCAACAAGACATTTAAGTGGCCATGGGCAAGGACAGAGCACATGAGGGTGCATACAGGGGTGCGACCGTATGCGTGCACAGAACCTGGCTGCACTCAGACGTTCCGGTTTGTGTCCGACTTCAGCCGTCACAAGAGAAAGACTGGGCACTCTGGTAAGAAAAGGAAGAACAGTACATAACTTCTAACCGCTATTCGCAAGTACAGGTTTCTTCTCTGAAGATGATTTGAAGGGGATGCTAGTCAAATAATTTGCATCTGATTCCATTGATTGCGGAATTAGTCTGCATTTGGAGTCTAATTCATTTCATTGTTTATGGGCTCTGCGTAAGAGTCAATTTTCTGTTGCTTTAGATCCAACTGACCTGTTGTTGACTGGGACTGTCCCAAGTCAAATGTATGGCTCGTTCGTTAATTCTGAGAAGTTAGGAATTTCTTCTGTTACCATGGTTTAATTTAGCATACTTGTCTTTAGAAGGTTGTTAAACTGTGGTTAATTGCTTCATTATCTGCAATATGCATGCTTCATTCCAGTTTTTGTTTGGCTAAAAAGGAAATTCGATATCTGATCTAGGATTCGGCAGAAAGGTTTAACCAATGTCGAAGGTTGATGTGCTTGGTGTCAGCGGGAACTTCCTTACGCTGATTATTTATGTATTGAAAATCTTCTGACTTTGTTGGTCATTTTTCTCTCCATAATTTAGGATCTGAGTTGTATGCTGCTTTTGAGTTTCGTCCAAATCTTTAAGTCTGTGGAGCAATTTGAGGTGTTAGTATGTTTGGATTTAGATAGTATGTGATTTGGCTCACCATCGTTGTATGTCATTCCGTATCTGCATTTTCGCATAACAAGGTTCGTTATTTGATTAGGCTATTTGTCCCCATCACAGCAGCACATACACTGACTGGTGGCTTTAAAACCTCCAAAGCCCATTTAGGCGTTTCATGAGTGCTGCCTCAGAAGAATAATGAAGGCACTTTAAAAAGTGCCCGCTGGTTTGTTTTAACACAAGGTATACTGTACTGTATATGACCGGCAACCAGACGTTGGGATCAGACTCCTGAACCAAAACATTACCAGATTCTGCAAAAATGATGATGTAGAGCGTAAAGTCAGATTACGAACCTATGGGGATCGGAATCTCGACATTCAATGATCTTATCTAGTGGTGTCGTGCGATGTGATATCCAACATCATACATGAAAAGAACGAGAATACAACATAAGTCTTTTTTTTATAAAAACAGCGGAAGTTTTACGATATATAACGTAGGAAAGAAGTCTACACATCATACTACACTCTCAGCACTAGCTATGCGTGAGTTAAGTTATTTATGCCCTCGGGCGCTTTACACTAGTAGCACTCACAGATATGGGTGGCGTGTAGGGCTTCCACTCAGCCATGAATCCTAATGGGGTAAGGCGTCGACGTCAAGCCCGTCATCAATCGTATATCAAAACTTGTTAACTGCAAACATGAGCATAGAGCTCTGCAAACATGAGCATAAAGCTCAACAAGACTGACCCGTCTCATCTAAACATGCGACTCTATATGCAAGATAACCAACTAAGCATATGTAGGATATTGCGTAAACAAACTCGCCTACGAGTGGATCCTTAGCTTTCAAGTTATTAGCAACAAGTTAACGGTTCAAAAAGATAATTTTAATGAGCATATACTACAACACAGGCAATTAATCATCAAGATCATATATCATATTCTCATAGCATTCCAGTTATTTACTACGTCACGACAGCGACTGTCGGTACCCGGCAATACCAGGTACCCTCGCGCACAAACTAGAGCCGCCTAGGTACCCCGCCTTTAGCAGAGGCAGGGTCCGAGGGCGCCACATGTTCAGAAGACTCGGACCCATCTGCCTCAGATGCGGGGGTCCGGGGTACCCACAAGAGACCCCGAAGGAGGGTTCAACTCCCCCTCAGAGACGAGCCCCCAAGTAGCCACGTGTCCAGCAGGTAAGGATCCTCTCCCCCGTGAGACACGGCTCCAGAGGCAGGTTTGAGGCATTAGACGGGCCACCTCCCGTATAGGCGGGCTCCAGCGTAATCTTCAAAGGGTCTTGGGATCCCGCGTCCCGGAACGCGGTCAATACCCTTTGTCGTGCAGTGGCTTCGATAGCCCCTCTCCCCACTCCAGCGTTGCACCACCGGTGGAAGGAGACGTCGATCAGCTTCGACGCCTCCGACTGTCCCAAAAACATGGTTGGGCAGGGATTCTACCTCTCCTGGTCGCCCCAACCATTGCCAACGTCAAGCTCCACTACGTCTTGATAGATAGAGGTGTCGGACTCAACCTCCTCAATCGTGCAGCCTTCGAGCAGCTGCAGATCCCGATGTCCAAGCTCGCACCCTCGAGCCTATTCTCGGGGGTGGGACCAGGGAGCATCATCCCATATTGCAACATCCATCTCTGGGTGACCTTCGAGACACCGGACAACTACAGGACGGAGAGCATCCTCTTCGATGTCGCGGATGTCAGCCTCCCCTTCAACGCTGGACAGAGAGTTGCAGGAGTTAAGAGGGCGGTGCGCCATGTCCCTGTCAAGGGTTGAAGATACGCGACTTCCCCATGCGCATGGCGCGGCACACACCTAATATGAGGTACCGCTACAACCAATCGCATCGCAGTGAAGACGCTACAGGCCTATCCCACTCCGCCAAGTGGGTAGCTTACGGTGACAAAGACAGTTGGACGGGACATCCCCTGCCATTGTCAGCAACATGGGCTACTGACGACTCAGGTGGCAAGACGGCGAGTCTTCAAAGCCACGGTAGAGCAAGCTTACGCGAGAAGCCTTATATCTTTAGGATACGATCACCCCAGGACCACCTGTCGGGCCCCAGACCCCACTTGTAAGGCGTCTGACCTAATCTATAAAAGTACCGGACCGCCACCGTTACAAAGGACCCAACATCGAAACCCCGAAACACACACACGCATTAACACACACTAGCAATACAATCCACTGTGGAGGAAGGTGTTACGCTCCTTGCGGCCCGAACCACGTAAAAAACACCGTCTCATACACTCTCATATGCGCGTACACTTGATTGAGGCCTAAGCCCTGCCGAACAAGAACCTCCGCGGGCTACTCCTTAGCAGATCCGGGGGAAGTGTCGCATAAAAACTTCGACAACGACGGACAAGTGGTACTTAAATAACCGCGAGGGACGGTGATTGCAATCAGTAGACACCCGGTTACACGACACGCACACCCCCATGGGAGACACATACGTGCTCTCCTCCCCACTTCATACACGACCACCTTTCACCCAAAACCCCAATGTCGAAAAATCTCTTCATCTCGAGCAAAAGGTCCCCTACACGGACACATCGAAGTTGCCCGCTAGAAGATTTACACCTTTGTGCGTTCGCATCTCCATTCAAGGACAGCAGAGGAATTTCCACACTACAGTGGAGTTACATCAGTTTATTGGTCCCATATCCCATTATGCAACTGGTACAGTTCAAGCTTGCCCAACGGTGCCACATACGACACGGTCCTCAAGCGACACAGGCAGGGCTATGCGCCCGAGACTCCATCTCGTCGACTCCTATCCCCCTGCCGGTCTCATATTCATCTCATAAGACATTCTCTTATCTTTCATCCTCATATGGACTGTCATTCCTATCTCGCGAGTATATTCCAACTACTCAACTTCTATTAGTATATCTACAACATTAGCATGACAGTTCTATATGTCATGATGTAAACCTTTCCAACCCTACCATAGTATTTGTGGATATGCAAGTGGAGTATCAAACACCTTACACGTAATGCACATATCATATACAACTTATAGACGTAAGAAAACTTTGAAAATCTCTTAAATGCAAACCGGGGCTTGCCTTAGTTTGCGACTCGATTAAATGTCAATGGTTAGTGGTCTTCCTACGGAGACTCCACCAAGGACTTCAAGTGGACACCCTGGCCTTCTCCTCCAAGGAATGCTCCTAGTCGAGTTTCGACGTCACGTGAACTATCAAAATGCAAGTGCATATATAAGCATGAGATAGCATAACATTTAATTCTATTGTAACAAATTTAGTACAAAAACTAAGTGATTGAGAATGGAGTTCCTGTTGTGGTGATATACAGGAATAAAGGAATATTGATGTGAAATGGAAAAAGATTAACTCCACATTTGATTTAGAGTTTATATGCACATAGACATATATAAAAGGATTTCTGATGCTACAGAGGTACAATGAAGCTGAAAATTTAACAGTAGCTTCAATGGGTCATGTGTACACATTGTGCAAAATTTTAGTTCTAGTAAAGGTTGTATGTAGTCACAATAATTCCATATGTTTTTCCACTTCTATGAATTTTAGTTCGAATTATGGCGTTGTATCATGTCTACCAATGGTTGTATCATAGAGGAGGGGCTGTTATGGTTCTAAAAAAAATTTATTTCACATTTTTCCAAGCATTCTAGAGTGATATATAGAATTTAGAAGTTGGAAATGGTTTTCTGGAAATAGTTTCTGGTGATTTATGAACATCAGAACTAAAATTGAGTTTTAGGCAACCTATACAGGTTTAATGCGCCTGATATTTTTACTGGAGATGAGTAACACCTAAATTAGGCTCCTGGTAAATTTTGGTGAATTTATAATGCAGTGATCAGCTGTGAAAATTCCATGAGTTTTTCAAGTAATTGAATTTTACAGAAATGAAAATAGCTTTTGATTGTTAAAAATTAACATTTCTGGAAAATATAGATTAATACCTTTCAAAAAAATTTTGTTTGAAGATTTGTAGAGCATTATAAAGGGAGTTATCTATTTTTGAAGTTGGGCCAATTTTCTGGAATTTGGAAAACAGATTGAGACACAGCCAGTGGGCCCCACTGGTCAGGTTCATCTTCAACCTCGCGCCAGCTGAACTAAGACCACAGAGAAACGATGGCGCGCTCGCGTTACGGCCTAAGGAGGAAGAATTAGACCAGGTTTTGAATACGGAAAATGATCAGGGTGAGGTGGAACGCATGCTAGGCAACTCGATGACGCGGGACGGCGGCGGCGGCCTTGGCATGGCCGACGGTGATCTTGCAGGTGTATGCACCAAATTATGCGCTGCGATGTCCAGGACCATCGTAGTACTCCAAGGAATAATAATGTGAAGGCAAATCGTGGAGCAATTGGCCGGACGGGGGTCCTCGACAGTGACCCGAGCCCTCTTCAATGGCCGTGGGTAAAACTTGAAGAACACCCTCTATGGTCGATTATTTTGGATGGGACTTGACCCAGTGGGTACGTATAGCCATCTATAAACTATTACTTAACGGAATTAGAGGGTGCTTGCACATGAAAACTGAATCGAAGCGAATAGCTAGCTTCAATACGATGAACTTGCTTTCGGGAATTTTAAGAATATGAATGGAATATTTAAGGAAATTGAGTGTGGTCTTCACCGTGAGCTAGAAGGGGTGATGGCGATTCTTTTTGCTTTTGGGAGCAGCTTGCGAGGTGGCCTGTGTCAACGGCGCGACGTCGAAGCAGAGAGGTCTGAGCTCGGCGGCCACCAAATCCTCACGTGCGATGAGAAGGGAGCTCAAACTGGTCAAGAACGGGTTAGGGAGCTGCGCAGGAACGTTACAATGATCTCAGAATGGAAGGCAGCGATCACCACTCACTGGTTTTCGCCAGAACGTCGATGAAGCTCGCTGGTGTGAGCTTCTTGCGCTCGGGAGAGAGACAGAAGTGGTGGTCGCCTCGGAGACTTGGAAAAAGATCAAGAGAGGATAAGGACGTGTTGTGCTGAGCTCCATGAGCTGTCTTCACGTGATCGACGATAAGGCAGAGGCATGGTGCTCTGCACCTGACGCAGGAAACAGAGGAAGGAAAGTAATTCCTCTCTGTTCTGGCAGGTGGGTCCCACCTCACCCTCCTTATCCCCACTGCTCTGGTCAATTCAATTCCCTACCAAACTTGTCCCAAAATTCTTTAAACTTGGAAATTAAATCCATTCAAACATGGAGAGGCGAAATTTGGAATTCAATTCTTCATTTGATCAGGTTCCAATCAAATTCCAATTTGAATTCAAATTCAAATGGATTGTGATGCACCAATTGAATTAAATAGCAAATGGCCTCCAAAAATTATGAAATTTTGTAGGTGAACTATTTTAAATATTAGTAAACGATTTGTGAACTCAAATTTTCAGTTTGACTTAGTTTGAGCAGGAGCTAAATTAAATTTTTGAACATCTCCTTTTAGGGTTTTTAATTTCCTTCATTTTCCATTTGCTCGTTGATTTGTTATTCTCCTTCTCATCTTTAATGCCTCAAAGCTGAAGTGCACCTAGAAATTTAGGGCCATTACATTCCTCCCCCTTAAAAGAATCTCGTCTCGAGATTACAAAAGAAAGGACACAAAAAAGAGGTCTACTTAACATATGCCGCTAACAAATTCAGATAGTACAATCTAAGGAAATCCTCGCTTTTCCATGTTGCTTCATCAGCAGTGTGGTTACTCCACAAGACTTTGTAGAAGTGCAAGGTACGACTTCTTGTGGTACAAGTCTTCTCGTCGATAATTCTGATCTGGTACTCAGAATAAGTGAGATCCAGCTGTAGAGCTTCCAGATCATCTATGCGGACTTCAGCTGGGGCTCTAAGGCACTTTCGCAGCTGAGAGATGTGGAACACATTGTGAACCCTAGAGAGAGACGCCAGTAACTCCAATCAATAGACCACAGGTCTGCATTTTTCAATCACCGCGAACAGCCCCATGAAACCTGGAGCTAGCTTCCCTTTTACTCCAAAGCAATGAATCCATTTCATCAGAGATACCCGAAGGTAAACAAGAACCCTGATGTCGAAGTGAAGAGGTCAACGTCGTTTATCCGCCTAGCTCTTCTGTCGAGACTGAGCAGCCTTGAGATTGGCTTGGATAACTCACACTCATTCTTTAACTTCGTTGAAAAGATCAATGCCATATATCACTCTTTCACCAGACTCACACCAATTAATTGGTGTGCGGCACTTCCTGCGATAGAGTGCTTCATATGGCGCCATCTGGATACTAGCTTGATAGCCATTATTGTATGAGAACTCCGCCAATGGTAAGTGATCATCCTAGTCCTTACCATGGTGGATGGCACAAGCTCGTAGCATGTCCATAAGGACTTGATTCACCCGCTCAGTCTGACCATCAATCTGTGAATGATAAGCAGAGTTTCAAATCAACTTGGTACCCAATGATGCATGGAGCTGCACCCAAAATCGAGCAACAAACAAGGCTCCACGATCTGAAATGATAGTGCGGGGCACTCCATGTAAGCACATGATCCTTGTGATATACAACTCTGCATACTTGGGAGCACGATATGTTGTGTTGACTGGGATAAAATGTGCTGACTTAGTCAGTCGATCAACTATCACCCAAATGGAGTCATACTTGCGGAAAGTGAGAGGTAACCCAACAATGAAATCCATGCCGATGTCTTCCCACTTCCATGCCGGTATGTTCAAGGGTTGCAACTGTCTGGCTTTCCTCAAATGGTCAGCTTTCACCCGCCGACATGTATCACATTTGGATACATATTTTGCTACCTCCCTCTTCATCCGAGACCACCAGAATCTCTTCTTCAGGTCTTGGTACGTCTTGTTGCTACCCGGATGAATAGAATACTTGGACAAATGAGCTTCATCCAAGATCTTCTTCCAAAGTTCCATGTCACGGGTACGACTATACGGTCTTTAAACCAAATAGTAATGTGATCATCACATCGAAAGCATTTCATATCACCCTCCTTCATTCTCCTTTGGATGTGCGATATCCCTATGTCTTTATTATGAGCCTCGACAATCTCTTCTCGGATGGTGGGAATTAGAGCAAGATTGTAGAGTGCTCCATATGGAACCAAGTATAGACTTGGCTCGTCCTCTTCAATCGGAGTGATGAACATATGGTTGACATGGGACTTGCGGCTCGACACATCTGCAACCACATTCGCCTTGCCAGGATGGTAGTGGATTTCAATATCATAGTCTTTGATCAACTCTAACCATCTCCGTTGTCGCATATTCAAGTCTTTCTGGGTGAAGATGTCTTCAAACTCTTATGATCAATGTAGAGATGCACTAGATTGCCCAATAGATAGTGCCTCCACATCTTCAATGTGAGCACCACGGTAGCGAGCTCAAGATCATGAGTCGGATAATGTTGTTCATGATTCCGAAGTTGCCTGGACCCATCAGCGATCACTTCTCTATCTTGCATGAGTACACAACCAAGACCAATGCCAGATGCATCACAATAGACATCAAATGGTTTGGTTGTGTCCGTTTGAGCCAACACCGGTGCTGTTGTGAGGTGTTTCACCAAGGCTTGAAATGCTTCTTCACATTCTTCAGTCCATACATACTTTGTTCCCTTCTTCAGCAGTTCAGTCATTGGTTTAGCTATCTTTGAGAAACTCGGAATGAACCTCTGATAATAGCCAGCTAAGCCAAGGAAACCGCGAACTTCATGTACGGACTTGGGAGATTTCCACTTTAGGACATGTAAAATTTTGTTTGGATCAACTGCAATACCACCAGCTGAGATGATGTGCCCTAGAAATGGCACTTGACTGATCCAAAACTCACACTTGCTGAACTTTGCATATAGTTTGTGATTCCTTAACCATTGAAGCACAATATGCAAGTGTTTAGCATGATCTTCTTCGGATTTAGAATAAACCAAGATATCATCTGTCGGTACCCTGCGTACTGGATACCCCACGATACCGCAAGAAACGCTAAGGAGTTCCACCCTCCGAAGGCTGCACGTGTTACACAACACTGGACCCGCCTCCATCGTTTGGGTAGCTCTGGCACCACCACATGTAACACAAGGCCGGACCTAAATCCCTTCATAGGGAAGCTCCGGTCTTGCCACGTGTCCAGTGACCCCGGACCTAACCCCCAGTAGAGGGAAGCTCCGGTGCTGCCACGTGTATAGTAGCTCCAGACCTGCCTCCCCATGATGGGAAGCTTCGAAGCCGCCACGTGTCAAGCCTCCGGACCTAAGACAGCAACGAGGAGACTGGCGGATCTCCAATGGCATGGACATTCAAGGGACAGTTAAAGCTACAGTTACAAGACCTGATTATGTGTCATTAATGTCATATTAGTGACACACGATCAGAGGACCCTTAACACCGGTAATGCCGCCATTAAGGTGCATTATCACACTGTTAATTACGCTTAATATTCACAGATTGTGTATTAGGCAATTAACTACTGCCAGGGCCACATGTCGGGCCAGGCTGACAATGTATTGGCCAGCCCTTGGACTATAAAAGGGTTGCGCCGCACGATACAGAGATGACTAAGCTCATACGCACACAAGCCACTGCATACTCATACATACAGCAACACCCATGGAGTAGGGTATTACGCTCAGGCGGCCCGAACTACGTAAAGCTCCTTGTGTCACTGTCTTGTTCGTAATCTCACGCGCGCCCCAACCAATCATGAACCTCCGCGGGCTACAATCTAGTAGTACTGGGGGAAGTGTCGGTCACACACTTCGACATTTGGCAAGCTAGGTAGCGGGCGCCTGAGATTTCGAGATGGTGAACTCTGGAGCAGCATCGTCCAACGCCAACGCCGGACAGCTCGACGGAGGGAATCTCTCCAACATTCAACGGCCAATTGGCGTTGTTGTCCCGGCGGGTGTTGCTGCACCACCACCACCACCACCTGCTCTGGCTGCCAACGCCGAACAACAGGATGGTGTATTCGCGTCGGTCACTGCGTCGATGCACAACAACCGGAGAATGCGATCAACGCTGCGCATACTCTTCTTGAGCGCCCACCGGTGCCCGTAGCACCTCAGGGTGCGATGGAGCAATGGCGCGCTGATGTGCATCATTTGGTTGCAGCATTAGCCGATGCCATCAGCAACCAAGGTCCTACCCCTTCAGGGTAGGCACCTTCTTAGCGTAGGACCTTGTAAGGAAGACTTGGTCCTCAAGTTTCATAGCACAAGAGGCGTGTCGTGTCCCAACAGGTGACGTTGCTGGCCTCTGGGGCACGTTGCACTCACACTGAGTTGAGGATCTCGATGCATGATCTCTGGTCAGAGCTCGACCGACGTTACAGGCAGCAGGACAACCACATCCATATTGAGCGTGCTCGCGAGAGGCTCGAGAAAACCCATCTCCTTTGGGAGTGGGGGGCGACTGTTTAGCCTTGGAACATGCACCTACACATGGTCCGATGGCCTCAGAAGTTCCAGCCTCATCTGTCGGAGAAATATGACGGAGCCATCAATCCCATCGAGTTTCTCCAAATCTATTCTACTGCCATCTTCGCGATGGGTGGCAATGAAGCCGTGATGGCCAACTACTTTCCTGTGGCTCTGACTGGGACAACCAGGTCCTGGTTCATGAGTCTTCCGCCTGACTCCATCAACAGTTGGGCGGAGCTATGCAACCAGTTCACCGCCAACTTCAGGAGTTCCTACACCCAACCTGACACAGAATTGGACATGTTCACCGTACAGCAGAAATCGGGAGAGTCGCTGCGATCCTTCATCCAGCGGTTTTCCCTGGTACGGAATACAATCCCTTCCATTTCGAATGCTTCTGCCATCGTGGCATTCAGACAGGACGTTAAAGACAAGAAGATGTTGGAGAAACTGGCGACAAAAGAAGTCACCAGCGTCACAAAACTCTTCAGCTTGGAAGACAAGTGCGCCCGGGCTGCGGAGGGCCTCGAAATGCACTCCAAGCCAGCTCGGAGGCTACCAAAAAGTCCTCCAAGGCTGAAACCACTACCTCTAGTAGTGGAAAGAAGAAGAAAAAGTCCAACGGGAAGAAGAAGCTGTTGGCCGACACACCTACTACTGCAGCAAATGCAGCTCCAGGAGGCCGGGGCCACGCCCCAAAAAGCGACCTCGACCTTCGTTTGAAGACGTCGGCGGTCTGAAGATGTGGTGTCCGATCCACAAGACAGACACTCACAATCTTGAAGATTGCCGAGAGGTCCAAAACCTTGTCGAGCGCCTCAACAAGCGCCGGGAAGAAGCTCCCTTCTACCAGCGGGAGGGAAAGCAGAAAGTCGATGAAGCTCTGACTGATCCAGAGCTAGGCTTCTAGGACCCCAAGAAGGTAGTGAAGGTTGTGTACAACACCGTCGACAACGAATCTGACATCTACGACAATGAGCATCGGAAGACCCTCAACACTATCTGTGGAGGTTCCTCGGATATCACTTCCCGCCGCGTCCTTAAGACTATGCGTCGAGAGATGGCTGCCACAGCTCCTACGCCAAGGCAGAACCTCATCGAAGTGGATGGACACTCCCATCACTTTTGATGCTACAAGCTGTCCAAGAAATATGATCAGAGCTGGACAACTACTGTTGATGGTGTCTCCTACCATCAATAATGTCCATCTCTACCATGTCTTGGTGGATGGAGGTTCGGATCTCAACCTCCTCAGCTATGAAGCTTTCGTCAAGATCCAGCCCTGACTCTCGGACCTTCGCCTCTCACGTCCCTTCTGTGGGGTAGGTCCGGGGGCCATCAGTCCTCTCGGCTCGATTACTTTCCCGGTGACCTTCAGGACTCGGGAGAACTACAGAACTGAGAAGCTGGTCTTCGACGTGGCTCATATCAGCTTGCCCTTCAACGCCATCCTAGGCAGGCCTACCCTGTATAGGTTCATGGCCGCAGCCCACTATGGCTATTTGGTGTTGAAGATGCTGACACCTTCAGGCGTTCTCCAGATCTGCGGGGATTGTACTGCAGGGGTCACCGCGCTGGAAGAACTCCACACGCTTACAACAACGCAAGAGGAAGCAATCGGCAAGGAGCTAGCTGCTCAACCTTCGAACACTCGTCACCGAGGCTCAACCTTTGCAACCCGCGTGCAGCCAAGCGGCGACACCAACATTCCCATCAAAGTCGTCCAAATTGGTTCCAATGCTGCCCAGACCATCCGTATATCGGGAGGACTGGACAACAAATAGGAACTCACAATCATCACATTCCTCCGAGCGAATGTTGATGTGTTTGCCTGGAAACCATCACAAATGCCTGGGATCCCTAGGGAGGTGATTGAGCACAGCTTGAGGATTTATCCCGACGCACGACCAATACACCAGAAGCCCCAGAAGCAATCAATAGAGCGGCAGAACTTCATCCGACAAGAAATCAAGAAGCTGCTCAAAGCTAGTTTCATCTGGGAGATTCATCATCCATGGTGGCTGGCAAACCTAGTCGTTGTGCCCAACAGCGATGGGAAGCTTTGTATATGTATTGAATACACCACCTTGAATAAGGCATGTCCAAAAGATCCATTTCCACTACCTAGGATATACCAGATAGTGAACTCCACCTCCGGGTGTGAGATATTGTGTTTCCTAGATGCATATTCTGGTTACGATCAGATCCAAATGTCTAGGGAAGATGAAGAGCATACTGCCTTCATAACAGTATATGAATTGTATTGCTATACTGCCATGCCATTTGGTCTCAAAAATGCTACTTCAACTTTTGTGCGAGCCATGCACAAAACATTTGGAGAGCTCATTAGGGACTTGGTGGAGGTCTACGTCGATGACATCGTCATGAAGGTCAAGAACAAGGAATCACTCCTTGACAACTTGCAAGCCGTCTTCGACAAGATGCACGTGACGCGCACCAAGCTGAACCCGGACAAATGTGTCTTCGGGGTTAGCTCCGGGAAACTCCTCAGATTCTTGGTGACTCACCGAGGAATTGAGGAAAACCCGGAGAAGATAAAAGCTATTGAAGATATGCGCCCCCCAACCTGCATCAAGGATGTCCAGAAGCTGACTGGATGTCTAGCCGCGCTCAGCCGGTTCATCTCAAGGAGTGGTCACTTCCCTTCTTCAAGTTATTGATGAAGTCTGGACCATTCCACTGGTCTGAAGAAGCGGAAAAAGGCGTTCCAAGAGCTCAAGCAGCTCCTCACCACCCTACCAATCTTGGTAGCTCCGAATCCTGTGAGCCTCTTTTGCTTTACATTTCGGCAACTACGGAGGTTGTCAGTATGGTCCTGGTCGCAGAAATACCGGAACCACCTATAGTTCAGGAGCCCAGACCCCTTCGGGAGGGTCCGGAGCTACCTGAAGGCGAGTCTGGGTCCCAGCCCCTAGACACGGATCTTTAAGGCAAGCTACCCGAGGATCAACCTCTATCATCTGAGGGAGTTAACATGGCCGAAGAAGAAGTTCCAGACCCCTTCGAGAGGGTCCGGGAAGCTCAAGAAGAAGGTTCAAACCCCTTCGGGAGGGCCCGGGTGGACGAAGAAGAAGTTCTGAGACCTTCACAGAAGGTCTAGACTGTCCAGCAGCCAGTGTACTTCATCAGTGAAGTACTCCATGACACCAATACTCGGTACATTGAGGTGCATAAGCTTCTTTACGTAGTACTTATTGCCTCAAGGAAGCTACATCACTACTTCCAAGCCCACAAGATATCAGTGGTAACATCCTATACACTACGTGCTATACTGCATAACCTTAATTCTACTAGGAACATTGCAAAGTGGGCAGCGGAGCTAGCATAATTTGATCTCGAATTCCTGCCTCGACAAGCTATCAAGAGTCAAGCATTGGCCGACTTCGTGGCGGAATGGACCACTTCTCCATCAAATCCTGGGGGCCCCAATGAGCAGAAGTCGGAACCCAAGTTCTCGGTATTCACCAAACCTCACTGGACTCTCACTTCGACGGCTCCATGCAGAAGCAAGGGGCTGGAGCTGGAATCTTTCTCCTTGCTACGACCGAGGAGAAGGTCAAATACATGGTGCAACTTGACTTCAAGGCAACCAACAATATGGCGGGGTATGAAGCTCTGATCTACGGGCTCAAGGTGACGCTATCATATGGCGTCAAGCATATGCTGGTCAAGGGTGATTCATAACTCATTATCAAGAAAGTCAAAGGCGAGTGTAGATGTAACAACCAACAACTTGCTGCTTATCTCCTTGAAGTCTAGGAGCTCCAAAAGGACTTCGATGTCCTAGATCTCTTCCATGTCCAGCGTTCAAACAACACCGAAGCTGACGAACTCTCGACGAACTGAGTGAAGGAGCTCAAGCTCCAGACATAGTTTTTGTTAGGAGGTTGTCGAGACCAACCGCTATGCCTGCCGAACTGAGTGAAGGGGGGCGACATCAGCACCTCAAAGCTGGCAGTCCTGGTGGCCCTATTACCATGGCGTCCACCAGGGGTCGTAGGTGCTGCAGGAAGCTCCGAGCAACCCAACACATAAGACTCAGAAGATCAAGTTAGCTCCGATGCATGGATCTCGGAGATCCAGAGCTACTTGAAAGACAATGTCCTTCCTGAAAATGGAGGATCCGCTGATCAGATTGTCAGATTGGATAAAAGATACACGTTGGTCGAAGGGGATCTCTACCGACGCGATGCCAACGACGTCCTAATGCGATGCATTGCAAGGGAAGAAGACCGAAAGCTCCCCGCGGAAATCCATGGAGGAGAGTGTGGGAACCACGCGTCTTCCCGCACATTGGTCGGTAAAGCCTTACGGGATGGCTTCTACTGGCCTACATCACTCCAGGATGTAGTTGAGCTGGTAAAAAAGTGTGAAGCGTGCCAGTTCCACGCGAAGCAAATTCACACTCCGGCTCAGTCACTGCAAATGATACCTCCTACATGGGCATTCGTTGTGTGGGGGATGGACATTTTGGGACCTTTCCCAAAAGCCATCGGAGGTTACAGGTTCCTGTATGTTGCCGTCGACAAGTACACCAAGTGGCCGGAAGAAACTCCAGTTGTGACTATCAACAAACAATCAGCTATCAAGTTCTTGAAGTCCATAGTCTGCAGATTTGGAGTTCAGAACAGAATCATCACTGACAACGGAACCTAATTCACAAGTGCACCATTCCAAGAATATTGCAATGAACTCAGTATACAAGTTAGCTACGCATCAGTAGCTCACCCGACAAGTAATGGTCAAGCCGAGAGAGCAAATGCAGAAATATTGAAAGGACTCAAGACACGCACATACGAGCGCTTGAAGAAACACGGAGCCAACTGGATAGAGGAGTTTCTGTCCGCACTGTGGGCAAGTAGGACAACACCTAGTCGGCCAACTGGAGAAACACCCTTCTTCCTGGTGTATGGAGCTGAAGCGGTCCTTCCTCCGAAGATCACCAAGGGGTCACTCTGGGTCTGGACCTTCGACAAGCCATGCAGGACAAGCTCCGACGTGAATACCTTGACCTCGTCGACGAGGGAAGGTGCCAAGCAGCTGCTCGGAATGCACGATATCGCCAGGCGCTCTGGAGCTATCACCAAAGGCATGTGCGCAACCGACAGCTTGAAGAAGGTGATCTGGTGCTGCAGAGAACACTAACTCGTGAAGGGACGAACAAACTGTCCCCCAGCCGAGAAGGACCCATCCGAGTGATCAAAGTATCCCGTCCCAGATGCGTTTGCTTGGCAACAGAGGATGGGACCCCACTTCCAATCCATGGAACATCGAACACCCACATAAGTTTTATGCTTAGTTTCACGAAGGTGAGTCTGCAATTACACACAATGTAAGTTATAGAGTCTATACACAGAGTCGGGTAGGTCCTAAAGGAGAACATCCGGACCCCTCTGGGAGGGTCCAGCAAGTTCAAAGCCCACCTAACTTAGTCCTTGTACTGAAAGTGTGGCTTACTGAAAGTGCATCTAGGATCCCCGTGGGTTTTGGATGATTGATGACAAAAATTAAGAAACTAATGAGCTCAGTGATCTTAAGCACAGGTGTGGACTCAAGTGGAAACACAAACCCTCAAAAAGGAAAAGGATGAAATTAGCAGTGTCGACTCGAAAAGAAGAAACTAGGGTTTCTAGCGTGTCAAGTTTAGACTAGCCGTGTATGTATGAGGATGTGTGCGTAAAGTGCATTGAGATCAAGTTGGGAGCTCAAAGCGGTTTAGAGATCAAAACCTATTGAGAGAAGAGTGTTAGAGTGGTCTGGCAGGAGAGGCCGGACTAGTCCGTGCTGGTGGCCGGACTAGTCCGCTTCTGGCCAGACTAGTTCATTTTTAGGCGGACCAGAATGGTCTGACTGACTTCGGACTAGTCCGTAGTGGGACGGACTAGTCCGGGGTAGTCATGGACTGGGTTTTCGGGACTAAGTCCCAAAACCCCGTACTTGTCCGTTTTAGCCCGGACCAAGAGGTCCTGACTAAGATCGGACTAGTCCGCCCTGGGGGCCGGACTAGTCTAGATTGGTGAGAGTTAGGTGCTTTAGCGACTAACTCTGGGAGGCCGGACTAGTCTGCCTTGGGGGCCGGACTAGTCCGTGGTCTCTAGACTAGTCCGTTTTCACACGGAACAAAAGGTTCTGTGTGGGATCAGACAAGTCCGGTTTGGACCGGACTAGTCCGTTATGAAGTGACCTTTGAATTTGAGTTTTGGCAGGTAGCGTGACGATTGCCGCGCAGTGTGGCAGTTGTCAGGGACGTCAGTGGTCCCAAAGGCCGGACTAGTCCGGGCCCTAGGCCGGACTAGTCCGCCCATCTGCTGAGGTCAGCAGTATGGGCCTGGATCCTCTCTAAATAGCCCGGTTTCATTTGAACAACTTTGAAACCCTAGTGCCGCCACAGCAAACATTGAGCCTTAAAAAGCCTCCTTCTTGCCTACCTTACCTCTAAAACTAATTCTTGTGTGGATTAGGGTTTGGTGAGGTGAAGAAGAGGAAGAACACCGCTCTAAGATCTCGGTTTGATCTCTTGCACTTGTCAAATCTTTGTGATCTGTGGCTTGAGTTGTTCTTTGTGATTTGTGATCATAATTGTGGTGGGAGCCTCAGATTGTGAGAAGCCCCAATGAATCTTGTATTCACCCTTGTGATAGTGGAGAACCAAGTTAGGCCCTTGTGGTAAACTTGGTGAGGGAAGAGTTGTTGAACCCGGTCCTTCGTGGGTGCCTCAACGGGGATGTAGATCCTTGTGTGGGTGTTGACGGTCCTTAAGTACCATATTTTGGCCGTCAATTCACCTTATAGTGTGCATAAAAGAAACACAAAACATAGTGGTAGGGTTATACACTAACCCAATTCCATAAGTGTTGGTGTCTATTTGTATGCAGGTGAATTATTACCCAAAATACCAAAACATGTAGGGATGAATCCATGAAAATGGATTTCAACGAATCAGGCGATGACACGTGGCAACACATGGATCAAATGGCCCACAAACAGAAGAATACGAGGAGATCCAACGGTGTTGCACCCATATATATCAAGGGGGCCCACCTGGAAGCCACCTAGAGGAAGCACTCCACGAGGGGAGCCTTGACCAAGTCGGCCGAACCAGGGGTTCGACCGACCTCTTCCTGGCGCCAAACTCGGTCAAAAGACACATGTTGGCTCCTCCCGACTCCCTGGAGTCAATGGTGACTCATTCGCGCGTTAATTGTGGCAGGAACCGACCCTTCTCCACCTATAAATAGACCCCCTCACCTCACTTCTCACACACACCAAAAGTTGAGAATAGTGCTACACTCCAAAGGTTTAGAGTAGTCCTAGAGGCTACCAAAGTAGAAGGAGAGTGTGGTGAAGAGTCTAGGAGAAGGAGGCTTGGGCTTGTCAAGTCTCTCTTCTACACTTGTACCCCTACAAAAGTTTTACTCAATCAAGTAAGCCTTTGTGAATTCAATACAAGTTTGATCTTTTATTCTTAGTAGTTTGAACAAGTAGTTACTTGTGGGTTCATTGCTTTAATTCATTAGATGCTCTAGTTGTAGCTTTGTGTTCGAAACAACTAGAGTAGTGATTTAGAACGTAAGCATGGTGCTTAGGTTATAAATAATCATTGGATATCTCGTAGACCCGCAGATTGAAGAGGTAGGCAGTAGGTGGTGATAGCCCTATCTGTCCTTTGTAATCCTCCATGTTTGGCTATGCCATAGGCTCTTGGCGGGAGTCGTCCTAGTATTGCTAGGAGTAAGCCCGTGCCCGAAGCAAGAATCTACTGCAAACTACCTTGAATTAGGATCAATACTTTGAATTCCTCTCTGTTCCTTGCCTACTAAACAACTTTGTGTCCTTGGGTGAGCTAGTTCGATAAGATTAGCACACACGTTCTTTGGATTCGATACCCTTGGGAATACTCTTTAAGGGGAAGTGCTACAACGGTATTTCCGTGCGCTTGCGGATAACTCTGTGGTGTTAAGAAATACCAACAAACATTTCTAGCGCTGTTGCCGGGGATTGGTTGCTGTTAATCTTCGAACCAAGATCGCCCTCGTATCATATCCCCCTTATCTATCATTCTTATTCTTACCTTACCACCACCATATAAATGGAGCAACCCACCATTCTTTCTTACTCTGCTCCGAAGGGCAAGTTCTGTGAGCCACCGCCTTCGGCGAAACCTATTTGTTGAACCAGCTATGAACTTCGCCCTGGCTTTATAACCATGGTTCGAGAACAATCCTTCTCACGAACGGATTGTGAAAACCCTTACCACCATCTACGAGAGTTCAAACAACTGCGTTCATGACTTCTAATCAAAGGTATGACACAGGAAACTCTCAAATGGAAGTTGTTTCCTTTTTCCCTTAAGGAAAAAGCCAAAAAATGGTACAACCACTACGTTGGAAAGACAAACGGTGATTGGAGTGAATTACGAGACAAATGTTGTCTTGCTTTCTTTCCCATTGCCCGAATTGTTTCCTTACGAAAGGAAGTACTATGCTTCCAGCAGATGGAGAAGGAATCCATAGATGCAGCTTGGGACAGATTTTCTCTTTTGAAAAATTCTGGCCCAGATTTGTTAATCCCTGATCCAATGCTTTTGCAACATTTCTTCATGGGATTGAACAAAGAGTCTGCCCTATATCTTGACATTACGACTGCAGGATCTTTCCTCCATAAGACTCCAAAATAAGGCAAGGATCTTCTAGACAGCATTCTAGAAAATTCTTCCTTCATTATGGGTCTTAATGATCCTCCCCAAGAGGAAGTCGTGTCAAGAACGGAGGATACACTCTTGGACAAGGATGAACCCATTTCTTTTTTACCCCAAGCCTTGCGAGTGGAATCCTCTCCCGAACCTAAAACTACGAAGGTAGAAGAAATTCAACCCTCGCAGTTTCCATTTTACTTCGAGGAAGAGCTTTTTGAAGATTATGGAAATACCTCGAAGTATTGTTGATATAGGAAACTTTCATTGCCACCAACTCCACCTGAACCACCTGACGGGGTGTTTGTCCATCAGACGGCCAAGGAGTTGACCTCTATCCTAAGCAGAGAGTGGACAGCTGAAGTCGAGAATTCACCCAAAATTCTTCAGATGACCTCACCTTTGGCTACCATTTTATGTTCTATTAGAGGGACACCAATGAGAATCCTATACAACCCTACTATTGGAGCAAATCTCATTTCCGATTCTTGTGCTCTCGCCATTCTTGGCGATGTGCCATTGGCACCAACACGCAAATCCTTTTGAGATTCATTTGGAACCATTCTTGAAGGATGTGAGGTTCTGCAACAAGTGTCTGTTAGACACAAAGATGTTGAGGCTCTCCTAGACTTTCACATGTTCGAAATCAAAGATTTTGACATCATGATAGAGATTCCCATAGAGAAATTTCTCATGGAAGTTCCTTTGGAAGGAAGCCTCAATATCAATCTTGGAGTGAGAAATTTCTCCATGCCTATTCCGCGTTCAAAGAACACATCTGCAGAATCTCCCATCCAACATGAGCTAATGGAGGAGGTTAGGACTCTTCAATTTTTAGAACCCCCTGAAATTGAAGGAGAAGAAGACTTCGTCCAAGAGGAGGATGAATTTCAGGAGACAATTGAATTGCCAAAAGAAGAGCCCTCCCCAAGACCCCCTGTTGAGCTCAAGATTCTACCTCCAGGCCTACGTTATGCCTTTCTAAATGGCGATTTGGAAGCCCCTGTCATCATAGGTGACAAGCTTTCAGATGATGAAACGCTCAAACTCATAGCCGTATTAGAAAGGCATAGAGCTGTTTTTGGATATTCACTTCAAGATCTCAAGGGAATTAGTCCAACGTTATGCACCCATCGTATTCCTATTGACCCTGAGAGTGTCCTCTCAAGGGAACCTCAAAGGAGATTGAATAATGCGATGCGGGAAGTTGTCAAGAAAGAAGTCTTGAAACTTCTACATGCCGGGATTATTTACCCTATTCCTCATAGTGAATGGGTTAGTACAGTTCAAGTAGTGCCTAAGAAGGGAGGTATGACGGTCGTTCAAAATTAGAGGAATGAATTAATTCCTCAACGGACCATCACGGGATGGAGGATGTGCATTGACTATCGAAAACTTAACAAGGCAACAAGAAAAGACCATTTTCCATTGCCCTTCATCGATGAGATGTTAGAGCGATTGGCAAAACACTCCTACTTCTGTTTCCTTGATGGGTATTCGGGATATCATCAAATTCCTATCCATCACGATGATCAAAGTAAGACCACGTTCACACGTCCTTACGAGACTTATGCCTACCGGCGTATGTCCTTTGGACTGTGTAACGCTCCTGCCTCTTTCCAGAGATGCATGATGTCTATATTTCCAGACATGATCGAGGATACCATGGAAGTTTTCATGGACGATTTCTCCATCTATGGAAAAACTTTTGATCATTGTCTAGAAAATTTAGACACGGTCTTACAAAGATGCCAGGAGAAGGACCTTGTGCTTAACTGGGAAAAGTACCATTTCATGGTCCGGGAAGGCATCGTTCTTGGACACTTGGTGTACGAGAGAGGGATAGAGTGGACAAAGCTAAAATTGAAGTTATTTAAAAACTTCCACCTCCTATCAATGTTAAGGGAATCTGCAGCTTTTCAGGTCATGCGGGGTTCTACCGTCGATTTATCAAGGATTTCTCCAAAATCGCTAGACCCCTCACCAACCTATTAGCTAAAGAAGCTCCCTTTGATTTCGATGATGAATGCCTTAAATCATTTGATATACTCAAAAAGGCACTCATCCCAACTCCAATTATCCAACCTCCTGATTGGACGCTGCCATTCGAAATCATGTGTGATGCCAGTGACTTTGCTGTTGGTGCGGTTTTAGGCCAAACCAAAGATAAAAAGCATCACGCAATAGCCTACGCTAGCAAAACTCTGACAGGAGCCCAACTCAATTATGCCACAACTGAAAAAGAGCTCCTAGCAGTAGTTTTTGCTATCGACAAGTTTAGATCCTATTTGGTTGGAGCAAAGGTCATAGTCTACACAGACCATGCTGCTTTGAAATATCTGCTTACCAAAAAGGATGCTAAACCCAGGCTAATTCGATGGATTCTTCTACTCCAAGAATTTGATCTGGAAATAAGAGATAAGAAAGGAGTAGAGAATTCAGTAGCAGATCATCTTTCACGTATGGAAGTCACACAAACCATGGACGTACCTATCAATGACTTCCTACGAGATGATATGCTCCTCAAGGTGACAGACTCTCACCCTTTGCATGCGGATATCGTGAACTTTATGGTCACACGATACGTACCACTAGGGGAGAACAAAAAGAAACTCATTTATGAGAGTCGTAGACACCTTTGGGATGACCCTTACCTCTATCGAGTATGTGTCGATGGCCTTCTTAGAAGGTGCGTCCCATCAATTGAAGGCACCAAAATTATAGAGAAATGCCATGCTGGCCCCTACGGTGGTCATTACGGTGTTTACCGTACTCAGGCAAAGATCTGGCAGAGTATACTCTATTGGCCTTCAATGTATGAAGATACCAAGGAATTCATTCGCAGATGTTGGAAATGCCAGAAGCATGGAGGAATCTCTGCTCGCGATGCGATGCCCCTAACATACAATCTCCAAGTGGAATTATTTTATGTATGGGGTATTGATTTCATGGTACCTTTTCCTAGGTCTTATGATTGCGAGTATATTCTGGTTGCCGTCGATTATGTGTCAAAATGGGTAGAAGCATTGCCATGCAAGAATGCTGATTCCAAGCAAGCAAGAAAAATGTTCCATGAGATCATTTTCCCATGCTTTGGAACTCCCCGTATGGTCATAAGTGATGGAGGGTCTCATTTCATAGATAAGACCTTCCAGAACTTTTTAAGGGAACTTGGAGTCCAGTATAACATTGCTACCCCATACCACCCACAGACAAGTGGTCAAGCAGAAACATCTAATAAACAAATTAAGAATATTCTGCAAAAGACTGTCTTGGATATGGGAACGGGATGGAAGCAAAATCTACCCGACGCATTGTGGACATATCGTACTGCCTACAAGACACCTATCGACATGTCTCCTTTCCAACTTGTCTATGGGAAGACTTGCCATCTTCCTGTAGAATTGGAACATAGAGCGTATTGGGCCATCAAGCGGTGGAACATGAATCTTAACGAAGCTGGAAATCACCGATTGAAGCAAATCTCTGAGTTGGAGGAATGGAGAGATAAGGCGTACCACAGTGCCAGGATTTATAAAGAAAGAACCAAAAGATGGCACGATAAGAGGATTACGCCGAAAGAGTTCAAACCTGGAGATAAAGTTTTACTCTTTAACTCTAGGGTTAAACTCTTTGGGTGGGAAGCTTAGAAGTAAATGGGAAGGACCATTCACTGTTGTAGAGACTTCATCCCATGGAGCAATCACACTCTAAGGTGATGACGGTCAACTATTCAAAGTGAATGGGCACTGACTCAAATTATTTCTCGATTCCCAAAAGGATACAGAAAAAGAATTTGACGTGGTAAATCTAATCGATTTCCATGCCATCTCTTTCAACTCTGTTTAAATTCTCCATGTCCAACTAATGGGCCCATCCAATTCCTCTTCTAGAAGGCCCATTCAATCGACCCGAGAAAATGTGGCCCGAACGGAGCCAGAACGGGTTCGACCGAACCCTAGGGTCGGCCGACCTTCCCTTCGCGCTGCTCGCGTTTTATTTTCTCGTGTTGATCCTCCTCATTATCCTCCACAAAATCCTCGGTGAAACGCGTCGTTCCCCGCCTATTTAAAGGACGGAAACATAGATGAAAGTTGCACCTCATTGGATCATCATCTTCCTCCCGTCCTGACAGCATGGGATGCTTACTACTTAGGATTTTATTTTTTTAAAACATTTGTCTTCTAAAGCTAGGCTAAATAATGTAAGCATACCCATATTTTGATTTCAATAAAGTGAACTTACCGGTTCATCTAACACCGGTAAAGTCCCCCCTTTAGTTTATTTTGTTGAATAAAGAATTCAAGAAACAAGTGTGGGGGAAACATGTCCCCAAGTCACGAAATCCCGACGTGAAAAATTAACGTTGCATATCAAAACACGTCGCGACCGAATGAGCAAAACGACCCAACGAAACAGAGCCAAAGAAGAGCCAACAGGAGGTTGGCCGAACCCCCTGGTCAGCCGATCTGTTCTGTGCTCCATACGACCCCATTTCGCTCTAGAAAATCGGTTTGGATTTCCTATCCCCACTTTTATGCGCTACCCTGTTGTTTGAGTTGATTTCATATTTTCCATTGCATAACTAAAATGAATCAACTCAACAAATTGAAATAAAATTTGGTAGTCAAGAATTTGCTTAAGCTGAAAATTTGAATACTTTATATTTCAATTCGTTACCTTGTTTATGATTCCCATAATTCAATAGGAAAAACACATCATCTAGGTATTTTACTAGTGTGATATGGTAAATGAGTTCTTTAGAAATCATCCTTTTGCTTGAAATTGATTTTGACATTTGTAACTATTTGAAGTCTTGAACTTTGCCTAAACCTCTCATTGGAAATTTATATAGCTACCAAGGCCTTATGATACATTCATTGAAAACCACAAGCATATGCCACTTTGCTTTTCATTGAACTTTGTCAAACTCGTGATCCAATTGAGTGACATGCATGAACTTTTTGAATTGAAAACTCTTGTGCACTCCATTCATGCAAAATTTCTCACATTGAGAGTTTACATCCATCGATTACCCATCTGCCAAAAAGAAACTCCATACAAGTCAAATGAAAGCCTCTCTAAAAAAATAATAAAATAATAAAAAGGAGTAGAAGACATGGCTACAAGAAAAAGAAAAAGCATCCACTCTTGAAAAAGAGTAAGAGTGCTAAAAAAAAGTAACCATGTTTCATCCTTAAGAGAGAGCAAATTCATGGGAGTTATCACCTCGCCCCTCCATTCCATTCATGTGCACAAGAATTTTCCCTTCACTTTGTTCATTGCATAAGTCTCTCATAGGATCAAGTTTTTGACTTAGTAACATATGAATTGCAAATGTGTGCAACATTCATCCCTACCAAGCTCCAGATATAGCCACTTTTAGTATAGGGACAAGAATTGGCAAAACATGCCATGGTGAGGACTCAAACATTTTGAGAGATTTGAGAGATTCCAATCGAGAAGGCAAGGGCAGAAGTTCCTATGACTTTCAAATATAGCAATTGCTTAATCATTTCAGCAAGAAATGATCCAAGGGAACTTCATTCTAACCGTTCCACTTTTCAAACACCCAAGATTGATGTGGTAGCCACATACACAAAGGGGATCCATGAATTAAGGTATAAGTTGAAATATATAGTATCCTTATTTTCTACCTTATAGGAAATTCATGACAACACTCTAGTTCTTCTTTCCTTCACTCGAGGACGAGCAAAGGACTAAGTGTGGGGGAGTTTGTTGACGGTCCTTAAGTACCATATTTTGACTGTCAATTCACCTCATAATGTGCATAAAAGAAACACAAAACATAGTGGTAGGGTTATACACTAACCCAATTCCACAAGTGTTGGTGTCTATTTGTATGCAGGTGAATTATTACCCAAAATACCAAAACATGCAGGGATGAATCCATGAAAATGGATTTCAATGAATCAGGCGATGACACGTGGCAATACATGGATCAAATGGCCCACAAACAGAAGAATACGAGGAGATCCAACGGTGTTGCACCCATATATATCAAGGGGGCCCACCTGGAAGCCACCTGGAGGAAGCACTCCCCGAGGGGATCCTTGACCAGGTCGGCCGAACCAGGGGTTCGGCCGACCTCTTCTTGGCGCCAAACTTGGTCAAACGACACGTGTTGGCTCCTCCCGACTCCCTGGAGTCAATGGTGACTGATTCACGCGTTAATTGTGGCGGGAACCGACCCTTCTCTACCTATAAATAGACCCCCTCACCTCACTTCTCACACACACCAAAAGTTGAGAATAGTGCTACACTCCAAAGGTTTAGAGTAGTCCTAGAGGCTACCAAAGTAGAAGGAGAGTGTGGTGAAGAGTCTAGGAGAAGGAGGCTTGGGCTTGTCAAGTCCCTCTTCTACACTTGTACCCCTACAAAAGTTTTACTCAATCAAGTAAGCCTTTGTGAATTCAATTCAAGTTTGATCTTTTATTCTTAGTAGTTTGCACAAGTAGTTACTTGTGGGTTCACTGCTTTAATTCATTAGAGGCTCTAGTTGTAGCTTTTTGTTCGAAACAACTAGAGTAGTGATTTAGAACATAAGTGTGGTGCTTAGGTTATAAATCATCAGTGGATATCTCGTAGACCCACGGATTGAAGAGGTAGGCAGTAGGTGGTGACAGCCCTATCTGTCCTTCGTAATCCTCCATGTTCGGCTATGCCATAGGCTCTTGGCGGGAGTCGTCCTAGTATTGCTAGGAGTAAGCCCGTGCCCGAAGCAAGCATCTACTGCAAACTACCTTGAATTAGGATCAATACTTTGAATTCCTCTCTGTTCCTTGCCTACTAAACAACTTTGTGTCCTTGGGTGAGCTAGTTCGATAAGATTAGCACACACATTTTTTGGATTCGATACCCTTGGGAATACTCTTTAAGGGGAAGTGCTACAAAGGTATTTCCGTGCGCTTGCGGATAACTCTGTGGTGTTATGAAATACCAACAGTGGGATCGAACCTCAGGATAAAATCCTTGTGTCCCTTGTGTACTTAGCTTTCATTTATCGCATAATGCTTCTAGCGTTAGCTTTACCGTTCTTGTTCATTGTTTTCGTTTCACTATGATCCTTAGCTTCATACTTTCTACATAACTTGTTAAGGTTCACTGAATCATCCTAACACTTTTCGCATCATGAAATCCAACTAAAACTTGTTAGAAACACTTTTTAGATTTTCCCTGCAGGTGGACCGGACTAGTCCGCCCCCTAAGTACTGATCTCGCTTTATTAAGTCATTTCAGGTCGATTAGCCTATTCACCCCCCTCTAGGCAACTTTCAATTGGTATCAGAGCAAGGACTCTCCCAAAGAGTCTAACAACTCGGAGAGAAAATGGCCAGAGTGGGGTATGACGAAGTCTCGATCAATGAGATCCAAGCAACCCAAGAGGAGATGATTGTCTACCAGGACAAGTCGACGGATGACGAAGAAACTCACCAGCTCAAGGCGAAACTTCGAGAAAAGTTGAAGATTCCAAAGGTTGACACTTCGACCTCTACAATGGGTGGCACGACCCACTACAACCAACAAGGCTACAACTATGAACGCCTTGTCTCCAACAACCACTACCTTTCCATCCTATTGGGGAATCCTCCCCAATTCGATGGAACCGACTACGGGATGTGGAAGCACAACATGAAGATCCATCTCGTGTCACTCAACCCTTCATTGTGGCAAATTGTGTTGACCAGGGTGCACATCCCAAAGAATGAGGAAGACATCACCCCGGAGCAAGCCGTGCTCCTTCACCGCAATGCCCAAGCGACCAGAGTGATCATCTCGTCTCTCTCAAGAGATGAGTTCAAATGAATAGATGGACTTGAGGTGGCCAAGGATATTTGGGACACCCTCAAGACGGCTCATGAAGGCAACCGAGTCGTGAAGGAGATGAAGATTGAGCTTATTGAAGGAGAGCTCGGGAGGTTCGCAATTATGGATAGTGAATCTCCCCAGGAGATGTACAACCGCCTAAAGCTTCTCATCAACAAGAGTAGATCTTATGGCTGCACCAAGTGGACGGACCACAAGGTGGTGAAGAGGATGATTCGGGCATTCATGCCTAGAAATGTCTCTCTTTGCTCCATGATACGAGAAAGCCTGGGGTTTGCTCAAATGACCCCGGAGGAGGTCCTAGGAAGGATCATCAACCACGAGATCATGGAGAAGGAGGCGCTCTTCTACAACGACCTCCAAAGGTTCACCACCCCGAAGATGAAGGATGTTGCACTCAAAGCGACATCCTCTTCAAAAGAGCAAAAAGAAGATGATGAGGAGAGTCTCGACACCGATGAGGAAGAGGTCCTCTTCATCAATAAGTTCAAGAGGATGATGAGGAGAAGGAAAGGAGGATACAACCACGAGAGCAAGGGCAAGGAAAAAAGCAAAGCCCAAAACAAAGAGAGCTTGCTACAATTGTGGCGAGTACATGCACTTCATTGTGGATTGCCCACATGAAGAGGGCAAGAAGAAGAAGGAGGGTAAGCCTCAAGAAAATAAATACTTCAAGAAGAAGAGGCCCTCCGGTCATGCTCACTTGGGCAAGGAATGGGACTCTAACGATGAGTCCTCCTCCGAAGACGAGGAGAAGGTGGCAACCATAGCCATCGGGAGGAGCTCCAAGGGAAGCAAGCTTTTCCCCAACCTCGAAGACCACAAGCCAACTTGCCTCATGGCAAAAGAAGGAAGGAGAAAGGTTACTTCTCGCTCATCCTCCTCCATATCCTCTCATGTTGAATTTGATAGTGCTAGTGAAAATGAACACATGTTTAAGGATATAAGTAAGAGCACTTTGCGTAGAATGAAATTGCTCTCGGATGAAATCTTTGAGAAGGAGGAGCTCATACATAGGCAAGAGGACATGCTTATCCATGAAAAGGAGAGATGTCAAGAGCTTATTGAGCTCCTTGAGCTTGAGAGAGAGAAGAGCAAGGCATTAGAGCATGAACTTGCTCTAAGCAAGAAAACATGCTCAAGTCTTGAGGAGACAACCATTGGGCTCAAGGATGAACTTGGCAACTTGGCAAAAGTTAACAAGATCCTTGAAACTCAAGTTGAGTCCCTCAAGACTAATGTAGCCTATTCCTCCAAAAGCTCACCCTCCTCAAAGGTTGCATCCGAAACAATCTCCACTTGAAAATGTTCAAACTTGATTCTTAAATTAAAAGATGAGATTAAGTTGACTCAAGGCAAACAAGCACCTAAGGGTGGCATCTTTGACAAAGAGAAGGTGGCGTATGCACGAAGTGCATACACCAACACAAGATCTCCCTATGTCAAAGATGGTCTTGGTTATACTAGAGGCGGAAAGCAAAATGCTAAAGCCTCCAAGTATGGCAAAGACTTGATTGTCTTTGTCAAGGGAAGCACATCCCCAACTAAAATTGGGAAGAACATTTCAACTAGAAATGATATGCCTCAAACTGAACCACATCCTCTATTTCATGATTTTGATGCATCTTATGTTCTAATGAGGAACAAGTATGACAAAGTCTTTGCTAAATATGTTGGGCCACTCCGCAAGAGCCCCAAGCCTTGCGTGTGGGTGCCCAAGTGCCTCACTACTAACGTCAAAGGACCCAACTCCGCTTCGGTACCTAAAAGGAAGGCATAATCTTGTTTTGTAGGCATACTCCTCCGGTGGATCCAAATGGGTTCTTGATAGTGGATGCACCGACCACATGACCGGAGAGAGAAAGTTGTTCGTGGAGTATGAAGAAAACGATGATACAAGTGAAGGGATCTTCTTCGGGGCCAATAGCCAAGGGAAAATCCTTGACTCTGGTAAAATTGCTATTTCTCCCCAACATACTCTTTCTCACATTTTGCATGTTGATTCTTTAGACTATAACCTTTTGTCCATATGACAACTATGTGACAAAGGTTATAATTGTGTTTTTACTAATGAGGGTGTGAGCATCCTTAGGAGAAGTGATGACTCAATCACCTTTAAGGGTGTGCTCAAAGGAAAGCTTTATCTTGTGGATTTTACTGCGGATAAAGGCCAACTTGACACATGCTTAATGGCTAAAACCAACACGAGATGGCTTTGGCATAGAAGGCTAGCCCATGTTGGGATGAGGAACATACAAAAACTTCTCAAGGGCGAGCACATTCGTGGTTTGAAGGATGTTGTCTTTGAAAAGGATAGGCCGTGTGGTTCTTGCAAGCGGGGAAGCAAGTGGGAGCTCAACACCCCTCCAAGAACATCATGACGACGACAAGACCTTTGGAGCTGCTACACATGGACCTCTTTGACCCAATAGCCTACATTAGCATTGGCGGTAACAAATATGGTCTTGTTATTGTTGATGATTTTTCTCGTTTCACTTGAGTATTTTTCTTGCATGATAAGAGTAAGACTCACGGTGTCCTCAAGAGGTTCTTGAGGAGAGCTCAAAATGAGTTCACCTCAAGAATCAAGGCTATAAGAAGCGACAACAGCATCGAGTTCAAGAACACTCAAGTGAAAGAGTTCTTGAATGAGGAGGGCATTAAGCATGAATTTTCAGCCCCCTACTCCCCTCAACAAAATGGGGTGGCGGAACGGAAGAATAGGACACTAATTGAGATGTCAAGGACGATGCTTAATGAGTACAAGACATGAGACCGGTTTTGGGCGGAGGCGGTTAACACCGGTTGCCACGCTGTCAACCGAATGTACCTCCACCACCTCCTCAAGAAGACCCCATACGATCTTCTAGTGGGTAAGAAACCCAATGTCTCTTACTTTCGTGTTTTTGGGAGCAAATGCTATATTCTCAACAAGAAGCCTAGAGACTTCGAAGTTCACTTCAAAGTCCGATGAAGGTTTCTTGCTTGGTTATGATTCAAACACCCACGCCTACCGTGTCTTCAACAAATCCTCCAGGATTGTTGAAATAGCACGCGATGTGGTGTTTGATGAAACTAATGGCTCCCAAGTGGAGCAAGTTGATCAAAGTGTGTTAGATCAAGAAGACTCTCCAGAAGAGGCTCTTAGAAGGATGGCACTTGGAGATATTCGTCCACAAGAACAACCTCAAAACTCAAGTGATCAACCACAAGATGATGCAAGTCATCCCCCACGTGACCAAGTTGAAGATGGACAAGTGGAACCTCAACATGATCAAGAATACGAAAGTCAAGAGGGAAGTATACATCAAGGGGGAGACCAATAAGAAGAAGAGAATGATGATGACTCAAGAGTTCAACCTCCACATCCTCGTGTGCATCAAAGTGTTCAACGGGATCACCCCGTTGACAACATTCTAGGAGACATTACAAAAGGGGTAACCACTCGTTCTCGTGTTGCTAACTTTTGTGAACATTACTCCTTTGTCTCTTCTTTAGAGCCTCATAAGGTTGAAGACGCATTGAGAGAGCCGGATTGGGTGGTGGCCATGCAAGAGGAACTCAACAACTTTGAGAGGAACAAAGTTTGGGAGCTTGTCAGCGTCCACAAGCAAATGTTGTGGGCAGCAAGTGGGTGTTCCGCAACAAGCAATATGAGCATGGCGTGGTGACAAGGAACAAGGCACGACTTGTGGCCAAGGGGTACTCACAAGTCGAAGGTTTGGATTTTGATGAAACCTTTGTCCCCGTAGCTAGGCTAGAGTCAATTCGTATATTACTTGCCTTTGCTACTCACCATGATTTTATGCTCTACCAAATTGACGTCAAGAGTGCATTCCTAAATGGTCCAATCAAGGAGGAAGTCTATGTGGAGCAACCACCGGGTTTTGAAGACCAAGACTTCTCAAATCATGTCTTCAAATTACATAAGGCTCTCTATGGCCTCAAACAAGCTCCTAGAGCTTGGTATGAGTGCCTTGGAGACTTTTTGATTCAAAATGGTTTTAAGATAGGAAAAGCTGACTATACTCTCTTTACAAAGCACTTTAATGATGATCTATTTGTGTGCCAAATATATGTCGATGACATCATATTTGGTTCTACTAACAAAGTGTTTTGTGATGAATTTTCTAAGATAATGACAGAGAGATTTGAGATGTCCATGATGGGGGAGTTGAAGTTCCTTTTAGGTTTCCAAGTCAAGCAACTCAAAGAAGGCACATTCATAAGTCAAACAAAGTACACTCAAGACATATTAAAGAAGTTTGACATGGACAAGGCCAAACCCATCAAGACTCCAATGGCAACTAATGGACATCTAGACCTCAACGAAGATGGTCCAAGTGTGGACCGAAAGGTATATCGTTCTATGATTGGTTCTTTGTTATATCTTTGTGCATCTAGACCGGATATTATGCTTAGTGTGTGTATGTGTGCACGTTTTCAAGCTGCACCTAAGGTGTGTCATTTGACTGCCGTTAAGAGAATTCTTAGATATTTAGTTCACACACCTAGCCTAGGACTTTGGTACCCCAAAGGATCCAAGTTTAACCTTATTAGCTACTCCGATGCAGATTATGCGGGGTGCAAAGTTGATAGAAAGAGCACATCCGGGACATGTCAATTCTTGGGTAGATCTTTAGTGTCTTGGTCCTCAAAGAAACAAAACTCCATTGCTCTTTCCACAGCCGAAGCGGAGTATGTCGCATCCAGAAGTTGTTGTGCACAACTTCTTTGGATGCGACAAACTTAAGGGATTATGGTATAAACTTGCGCCATATTCCACTCCTATGTGACAATGAGAGCACCATCAAAATAGACCATAATCCAGTTGAGCATTCGAGGACAAATCACATTGATATTAGGCATCACTTCTTGAGAGATCATTCCTTGAAGGGGGATATAGTGATTTCCCATGTAAGAACCGAGAACCAACTAGCCGATATATTCACCAATCCCCTAGATGAGAAGCATTTTTGTGAGCTTAGGAGTGAGCTCAATATCTTAGATTCTCAAAATGTGTCTTGAAACATGCACATCTGAATGTTTACTTTACACCTTATTCAAAAGAACGCATGTGTTTGAGAAATTCATCTCTATCTCGATTTTCTCCAAAATATTTGAAAAACTATTGACTTTGTGAGTTATGGTCATAGTTTGATTGTTGATTGCTTACTGACCATATTCATAAAGTTTTGTTGTGAGAATATGTCCCAAAGGATCAACAATAGTGGCAAAACTCAAATATATATGTTTTCAGCCTTTTAGGACCGGACTAGTCCGCCCTATGGCCGGACAAGTCCGGATCCGAACTGATCCGGGTCTGGTCCGCAGACCGGACTAGTCCGGCCCCCATACCGGACTAGTCCGGCCCCTGGGGACTTAAACCCCAGGAGGCGGCCCGACCCCTCATCTCCCTCACACTTGCCTCTCTTACTTCCTCACGCTTGAAAATCTCCCCTTTTGGGTGATTTTCAACTTCCTCCACCAAAAACCGATTCCAATCAGTGCATTGGAACCTTTGGAGGTGTGGGAGACCTTCCCCAATCATTCCCGACGCGATCCATCCCCGATCTTGTCGATTTGTCAAGATTTGAAGAGGTATCTCTCTCTTTTCAAAAACTTTCCTCATTCTTGATTCATAGAGTTTTTGATAGGTGCCTCTTCATTAAAGTTGTTTCTAGTACCCTTGTGATCACAGCCTAGGAGTATTGCAACTTGATTCAACGATTTCTCGAAAAACCGTTAGGGTTAGGGTTTATTCTGTATAACCCGGACTAGTCTGGTGCCAGGCGGACAAGTCCGGTTTACATAGAACAAACTCTAACTTTGGCTGTTTCTCGTGATTTCTTTCGCACTATTACACTTTCTTGACCTTCTATCCTATGCTTTATTCCTATTTCAGCAGCAATGACAGCTCCTCGCCGATCCGCTTCTCCTCCCACTGACCCTGAATGGGAGACTGAGCAGCTTCGCCTTGGTGAGGAACGGGCATGGGCAGAGGTTGAGGCTGCTAAGAAGCACCTCAAGCAGCGAGAGAAAGGAAAAGCAGCCAAGCAACTGCAAGCTCTCTCAGCGTCCAAGGCCGCAACTACGGCCTACAATGAGGATGAAGCATTGGCTCGTGCCATTGAGGAGTCCCGTAGGGAGCTTCGAAAGAAGAAGCGAGAGGAGTGAGAGGCACATAACTCTCATGCTGCCACATCACAAGTCTCCAAGCGGAAGAAGCTAGTGATAGTTGGAGAAAAGGAAAGGTCCAAGGAGCAAGCCCAAGATGAAGTTGTTGAATGCCGGATCGAGAGAGATCCGTAGAAGGGCAAGGCCCCGGCTCCTGCAGAGACCAAGAAAAAGAAGCCCTCTGTAAAGGTTCCAGCTAAGAAGGCCAAGGGAATGGTCATAAAGGAGAAGGGACAGGCCAAATCCATTGGCCCCTTGGAGGTACATACTCCTGAAAGGAACCCTAATCAGCAGCGTGAGTTGGCTGCAAATGTCTTCCATGGGAAAGGAGTGAACAAGGCAAGGAAATTGCAAACTGAAAGAGTCTACAAGTATGAAAGGATCACCGCTGACCCGAGGTTTTCATGCGACTTCCATTGTGACTACTACCGTTTGGTCTACCAGACGATGAAGAAGCTTGTGATTGAAGCTCAATGGGTTGACTGGGACTATATGGCCCAGAAGCAGCACGCTTCTTTTGATGCGGTCATTGAGGCAGCTGAGCGTCATGAGCTCAAGGGCATAATGGGATTAAAGTATAACTGGAATGTTTGGGTCATCCTGCAGTTTTATTCTACCATCTACTTCACCACTCAAGGTGATAGACAGATCATTTGGATGACTCATGGGGAGCAGTACTCAGTCACCTTTACGGAGTTTGCCAAGATTCTCGGGCTTGAGGCTCATTTGGATCATGAGATCATCATTTCTAACCTCAAGGCCGTAGACAGAGATGAGTTGGCCTACATGTATCCCAGTCATGTTCCCTATGATGTCGGGCTTGCTCGCAACATCAAGCCCTTCTATAGCATCCTGAACAGGATTCTGAGGAGGACCATAGCACCCAAGGATGGTGATGCAGGGGTGATCCAAGGAATCCTAAGGCACCTGCTCTTTCTTATTGATGGTGATGAGAAGTTCAATCTCGTCGACTACATCTTCGACGACATCTTCAACATCTCGCATACCCCTAATCGTGCTTGTGGGTATGCACCCTACATCATGTGTCTCATCTAGAAGGTGTCTGGCTTGACCTTTGTCAAGGATGTGACTCATCGCCCGCTTCATCCACATACGCCACGTTCTGTGCCGCCTCCTCCACGCTGGAAGAATGAGGAGCCTCCCTCTCATCCGGGGATGCAAGCACCTCGCCCCATGGCACCTCCATCTCCGCCTCCGCCTCAGTCGATGAGCACTTTCTTCAAGTGCTTAAAGGCCATCTTCACCTCCTACCGGAAGCAAGAAGTCCTCAATCAGCGTGCACACAAGCATTAGGAGAAGTACCTCAAGGCCGTGTGCGACAAGCTTGAGGTCCCCATGTCACCTCCGAAGGAGAGTGATGGCGAGATCACTCCGTTCCCTGACTTCACCGCCGATGAGCTCTCCCAGTTCCATGATGACGGGAGCTCTTCCCGGGCGGCTCCCTCGGCACGGGTCTCCGACGACGACGACGAGGACTTTGAGGATCCGGAGGCCTCAGAGAGTGAAGAGGCTGCAGACGACGAGGAGGACGATGACTAGTCGATAGGCCTCGTAGTTCCCCTCTTCTTTTCCTTTTTGGTGTCTTGATGCCAAAGGGGGAGAGTTAGATGGGAGTTAGAGGGGGTAGCACTCCTTATTTTGTTGGATCCACTCTTTATTTTGTTGGATCCTTGGACATGCACTTCTTAATGTAATATTTATATCATTTGAATGTTTAAATTTGTGTAAGACTATATTTTGGTTGTTTAATATCAATATGATGCTTTGAATGTCTATCTTTTGATCATATTCATATTTAATATGTCTTGTCACAAATGTTGAGCACAACACGTAGGCACCCCACCATAATGTCTGTGTGTATGAAGGACTTCCTCAATCTTCTTTTTATGATGCATTCATTGAGGGGGAGTCACTCATGCACCCGCACGTTATGAAAACCGAAATTTATACTCTTATATGTGAAGACTTAATGTGTTGTCATCAATCACCAAAAAGGGGGAGATTGAAAGTGCATCTAGGATCCCCGTGGGTTTTGGATGATTGATGACAACAATTAAGTAACTAATGAGCTCAGTGATCTTAAGCAGAGGTGTGGACTCAAGTGGAAACACAAACTCTCAAAAAGGAAAAGGATGAAAACGGCGGTGTCGACTCGAAAAGAAGAAACTAGGGTTTCTAGCTTGTCAAGTTTAGACTAGCCGTGTATGTATGAGGATGTGTGCGTAAAGTGCATTGAGATAAAGTTAGAAGCTCAAAGCAGTTTAGAGATCAAAACCTATTGAGAGAAGAGTGTTAGAGTGGTCTGGCAGGAGAGGCCGGACTAGTTCGTGCTGGTGGCCGGACTAGTCCGCTTCTGGCCAGACTAGTCCGTTTTCAGGTGGACCAGAAGGGTCTGACTGACTTCGGACTAGTTTGTAGTGGGATAGACTAGTCTGGGGTCGTCATGGAGTGGGTTTTCGGGACTAAGTCCCAAATCCCCAGACTTGTCCGTTTTAGCCCAGACCAAGAGGTCTTGACTAAGATCGGACTAGTCCACCCTGGGGGCCAGACTAGTCCGAATTGGTGAGAGTTAGGTGCTTCAGCGACTAAGTCTGGGAGGCTGGACTAGTCCACCCTGGGGGCCGGACTAGTCCGTGGTCTCCAGACTAGTCCATTTTCACACGGAACAAAAGGTTCTGTGTGAGATCGGACTAGTCCGGTTTGGACCAGACTAGTCCGTTATGAAGTGACCGTTTGAATTTGAGTTTTGGCGGGTAGCGTGACGATTGCCACGCAGTGTGGCAGTTGTCAGGGACGTCAATGGTCCCAAAGGCCGGACTAGTCTGGGCCCTAGGCCGGACTAGTCCGCCCATCTGCTCAGGTCAGCAGTATGGGCCTGATCCTCTATAAATAGAGGATCCCCGAATTCATTTGAACAACTTTGAAACCCTAGTGCCGCCACAGAAAACATTGAGCCTTCAAAAGCCTCCTTCTTGCCTACCTTCCCTCTAAAACTAATTCTTGTGTGGATTAGGATTTGGTGAGGTGAAGAAGAGGAAGAACACCGCTCTAGGCTCTCGGTTTGATCTCTTGCACTTGTCGAATCTTTGTGATCTGCGGCTTGAGTTGTTCTTTATGATTTGTGATCATAATTGTGGTGGGAGCCTCAGATTGTGAGAAGCCCCAACGAATCTTATATTCATCCTTGTGATACTGGAGAACCAAGTTAGGCCCTTGTGGTAAACTTGGTGAGGGAAGGAATATTGAACCCGGTCCTTCGTGGACTCCTCAACGGGGATGTAGATCCTTGTGTGGGATCGAACCTCGGGATAAAATCCTTGTATCCCTTGCGTACTTCGCTTTCATTTATCGCATATTGCTTCTAGGGTTAGCTTTACCGTTCTTGTTCATTGTTTTGGTTTCACTGTGATCCTTAGCTTCATACTTGCTACATAACTTGTTAAGGTTCACTGAATCATCCTAACACTTTTCGCATCACGAAAATCCAACTAAAACTTGTTAGAAACACATTTTAGGTTTTCCCTACAGGTGGACCGGACTAGTCCGCTGTGACACCCGATTTTGAAAATGAACCAAGTAAACGCATATGTGTGCCCAGGATGTTCAACACACATACACGAGTGCATTTACAAAAGAGTATACATGAAATTACCACAGAACAAGATTAATTAACCAAATTTTATTACACAAACCATATTATCCTCGAGTACAAACTCTAATGAATATTAATGACAAGTTCAACTAATGCAACGGAAATAAACTAAATAAGCAGCATAAGCGATGTGGTATAGCGCAGCTCCAATCAATACCACAGGCAAGCTAACGGTAGACACGGCCCAGAACTCCGCATTATTGCCATTAAACTCCAAATCCCGACCTGCAACTATTGGGGGGGGGATTGCAAGAGTGAGTACATGTCATACTCAGCAAGTGTGGAAAGTATGACATGTGGCTGATTCAAATGACGATAATAATAATGGTTGAGTGCTGAAAAGTACATTAAAATGTTTGAAAAGCAATATACATCATGTATGTGAAATAAACCCATCATAAGACATAATTAATAATGTAGCACCAATCCATATTCCATATCCATCATCATATACCAATATCCATATTCAATACCAGAATTCAATTCATAACCATCCATAACCATTATACCAATCATAACCATAATACCAACCATAACCATCCCAAATATCATCCCAATACCGAGTTCCCTCTAATCATGTGAGGGTCCAGGTCGCTCATAACCGGGAGCACAACTATCATGATAATTTTAGACACACTCTGCAGAGGTTGTACCGCTTTACCCACATGTTTGTGATTTCATCACCTTTCGATGACTATAAAATCTCAATTATGCCGTCTCACACTTCCTTAGGTGTGTGGCCAAGAGATCACAAAATAGCCTTTACAAAGGGATTACTACCCTATTTAGACCCCACTGAGGTTTCACCGGTGGCGATGTCTCCCACTGAGCACATCTTCAACCAAGGGCCCCCTGTTGAGCCATTCAGATCCCAGGGTAGTCCCACCAATCATCAACAAACCCAATCTGACTACCCCTTTCCCGAGCATCCTTAATGGTCCAAATAGCACTGGCAAAGCCCTAATTAATCAGCTATGCCGCACCCATACTTGGCCTCGTGGTGGCACTGTAAATCCTGGATGGTCGCTCCACGAACTGGTCCTTAGATCTAAAGCAAGCAAAACCACCATAACATCCAACCCATCCACATACCAGGCTTGCTTAGATCACCCATTACCATATCATATTAACTAGTTCATGTTAACCGTAATCTCATCCATGCATAATTAAATTGAGTGGTATAATTATTTTCCCATCCCAGTTGATTAAGCAAAGCAAAAGGTAAAAAGCCCTTCCCGACTCTCTACCATATATTCCAGGTGACAAGGGTGGTCAACAAAACTAGTAAACTTCCTACCATAGGATTCCCATCAAAATTGACACAAGCATGCAGTTTTGCAAACAAAACATTTATTTTAAAACAGGATCAATATGCTTCAAGGACACTTACCTTGCTCCGGCGGATAGGGTTGCTCAAGCACTTCAAAGTCTTGGTTCTCAAAATCCTCGTACATGACTTCTTGAGCACTTCCCTCTACTCGTGATCACACATACAAGAAAAATACATACAAATCAACATGATGCACACAAACTAATCAACATGCAATGACATGCATGCATGCAAAGTTCAATAATTAATTAACTATGGTTGTTTATTAATTAGATGCAACTAGTTCATACGTGTTCATATGAGTTTACGGGGTTTCAGCGAGAATTAGTGCTGCTGAAAATAAAAAGATGATGCAATTAAAATCAATTTACGTCTATTAGATCTAATACGTCGCTAAAATTCGAACGGAAAAACGAACCCTATCGTAGATGTGACGGGTTCGAATATCGCAGAACGGAGGCGACGCGTAGACGAAGTGGATGGCGCAGCAGTCCTCCAGTGGCACGATGACGGTGATGCGACGATGACGATGATCTCCGGCGGATGACAGCACCCTCCTTTTTCTTCCTCTTCCTCCCTCTTTTTCCTCTCTTTTTCTTCCTGGCGGCACCACTGTTCTACTCTTTTTTTTTCTCTAGGGCGGCTAGGGCTCCTGGTGTCTCTAGTGGTGCTGCAACGTCTGCCGTCGGGAAACCCGAGGGCCTCGGTCCCTTTTATAACCGCAGCAACTAGGGCACGCGGGGCCAGCGGCTTGGGCGAGCGGCACCGCAACCGGCTTGGTCACAGGCCAACGCGCGGGAGCATGGGCGGGCGGCGCGCTCGGCAGGCCAATGAGGCGTGGGGCCAGGAGTGGTGGGGCCAGCGGGGCAGCGGGAGCGGGGCTGTCGGGGCGCTCGGTCAACGCGGGGTCGGGGCACGCTGGCTGGGCCTGGTTCGGCCTGACCGGCGGGGCGACATGGTTTTTTTCTTTTTTTTTTTATATTATTATTTATTTATTCATTCTTTATATTATTTTTTTATTTATATTTTTCTTTACATATATAAGTATTATTATTATTATATATATTATTATTTATATTTTTTATATACTTTTATTATTTATATATATATATTTATATATATATATTATTAATATTTTTATATTTATTCCCTAATACATGTTTTATGCTATTATTTTCTTTTTCTCCTTTTGCTACACATATTTGTAGATGTATATTTTATGTTTTATTATTTTTCTTTTATTCTACTAATGTTTAATGCATGATCATGTATGCAATGCATGATGCGAAAATTGAGGGTGTTACAAACCTACCCCCTTAATGTGAATCTCGCCCTCGAGATTCGACAGCGTGGAGAAAAGATGAGGGAATTCCGTCTTCAGGTCCTCTTCATGTTCTCACGTAGCTTCGGCTTCCGTATGGTGGTTCCATTGCACTTTGCACCAACGGACCCTCTTATTCCTCGTAACCCTTTCCTTTACGTCCAAGATCTTGATAGGTTGCTCGACATAGGACAAATCCCCCTGAAGTTCTAACTCGTCCAACGGCACCTGTTCTTCCGGCACCCTGAGATACTTCTTGAGTTGAGAGACGTGAAACACGTCGTGTACATCGGTGAGATACGCTGGCAGTTCAAGTCGATATGCTACTTCTCCTCATTTGTCCAAAATCTTAAATGGCCCGATATAGCGAGGTGCCAGCTTTCCTTTGACGTGAAACCGGCGTTGCCCTCGGATAGGTGACACTTTGAGGTATACGAAATCTCCTATTCAAATGACAAATTCCTTCGCCTATTATCCGCATAACCCTTCTGTCGAGACTGGGCAGCCCTTAGGTTTTCCCGTATTATTTGAACTTGTCTTTCAGCGTCTTGTAACACATACGGACCAAATACTTGATTCTCTCCTATCTCATTCCAAAACAAAGGTGTCCTACACTTCCTTCCGTATAGTGCTTCATAGGGTGACATTTTCAAGCTGGCTTGGTAACTATTGTTGTATGAAAATTCTGCATATGGCAAGCTCTTGTCCCAACCTTTCCCATGCTTTAAAGCACAAACTCTTAACATGTCCTCTAAAATCTGATTGGTCCTCTCGGTTTGTCCATCCGTTTGAGGGTGATATGTTGAACTAAAATTCAACCTTGTTCCTAATGCTTCATGCAGCTTTTGCCAAAACCTAGAGGTAAATTGAGAACCTCTGTCCGAGACTATCTTTTTCGGAACTCCATGCAAATATACTATTCTTCCCATGTACAGTTCCGCCAATTTCTCTCCATTATAGGTGGTCTTGACGGGAATAAAGTGGGCTGACTTAGTTAACCGATCCACAATTACCCAAATTGAGTCGTAACCGGCCTGAGTACGTGGTAATCCAACTATAAAGTCCATACCAATCTCTTCCCACTTCCACTCCGGAATCTTTAATGGCTGCAATAATCCTGCTGGCCTTTGATGTTCAACTTTAACTCGTTGGCACACATCACACAATGCAACATATTCGGCTATGTCCTTTTTCATGCTGGCCCACCAATATCATGTCTTCAAGTCCTTGTACATATTTGTACAACCAGGATGAATTGAGTACGGCGAGTCATGTGCCTCTTTTATTATTGTCTCCTGAATATGCTTCACATTAGACACAACATTTCCTCATCCTTAGTTTGGCCTTCCCGAATTTCTTGCTCTAAGGTTGGATTTAACTCCATCATTCCCATCTCATTCACAAAACTGAGGTTCAACCATTCGAACTCCTTACATAACTCAGATGGCAACTCTCGAACTGTGAGTTGATTACTTACTCCTTTTCTACTCAAAGCATCGGCCACTACATTGGCTTTTCCCGGATGATAGTTGATCCCCAAATCATAATATTTGATGAGGTTTAACCATCTCTGTTGCCTCAAATTCAGATCCGTTTGTGTGAAAATATACTTCAAACTCTTATGATTCGTATAAATTTCACACCTATGTCCAAGGATATAATGTCTCCAAATCTTCAATGCATGTACCACGGCTGCAAGTTCTAAATCATATGTTGGGTAATTCTGCTCATGTTTCTTCAATTGTCTCGATGCATAGGCAACCACTTGACCTTCTTGCATCAATACACATTCAAGTCCTTGTGTCGATGCGTCACAATATATATCAAAACTCTTGCTTACATCCGACAATATCAAAACTGGGGCTGTAGTCAACTTCTTCTTCAACTCCTCAAAACTTTCTTGACAAGCTTGAGTCCAATGGAAAGCTTTTCCCTTCATTAGCAATTCTGTCATTGGCTTGGCTATCTTGGAAAAGTTCTTGATGAATCGACAGTAATACCCAACCATCCCAAGAAAACTTCTTATTTCCTTTACATTCTGCGGAGGTTCCCATTTCAACACGTCTCTCACTTTTCCGGGTCAACTGATACTCCTCCTCGTGACATGATATGACCCAAAAATGACACCTCTTTCAACCAAAACTGACACTTGTTGAACTTGGCATACAATTGATGCTCCCTCAATTTCTGCAATGTAAGCCTCAAGTGTTCCTCATGTTCCTTCTCATCCTTCGAGTAGATCATAATGTCATCAATAAACACCACGATGAATCTATCCAAGTACTTCATGAAGACCTTATTCATGAGGTACATAAAGTACGCAGGCGCATTTGTCAAACCAAAAGACATCACGGTGTACTCATAAGATCCATACTGCGTCCTAAAAGCTGTCTTGGGTATGTCCGATGGTCTAATCTTCATTTGAAAGTATCCGAACCTCAAATCAATCTTATAGAAGACACAAGCACCCTTCATCTAATCAAACAAGTCTTCTATGCATGGCAAGGTGTACTTGTTATTGATTGTTACCTCGTTGAGAGCTCGGTAATCCACACACATCCTTTGGGTTCCATCCTTCTTGTCCACAAACAGCACGGGCACTCCCCAAGGTGAAGAACTAGGGCGAATAAAACCTTTCTCTAGTTGCTCTTGAATTTGCTTCTTGAGCTCCGCTAATTCCATAGGAGGCATCCTATACGGCCTCTTAGCTATAGGTGCAGTTCCAGGTATTAAATGAATAACAAACTCAATGTCTCGATCAGATGGCATACCTGGCAACTCATCTAGAAAAACATCCAAAAATTCACACACCACCGGAATCTCCTCAATTGCGGCACCGTCCATATGATTCAGCTCCAATTGCTTTTGTGCGGTTTGAGACGCTTCGAATTCTACGGTGATCCCCTCCTCATTGGTCAACTTTACTGTTTTCGTGGCACACTTAATAACTCCATTGTGCTTCCTCAACCAGTCCATACCAAGTATAATGTCCAATCCTTGGGAATCCAAAACAATGAGGTTGGCGGAGAAGTCTACCCCCTTATTCTAAGGCTTACTTTTGGACATACTATATTTTTCCTCATCTCTCCTCCAGGAGACTTAACCAACAGAGTAAACTTCATATGAGAGATAGGCAAACTATACTTGGCAGCATACTTCGATGCAATGAATGAATTCGATGCTCCAGAATCAAACAACATAGTTGCGGGGTTTGAGTTGGCGAGAAACATACCAATGACCATGTCATCCGCTTGTTGAGCATCTTCCGTAGAGACATGGTTCACGTTGCCACGAGCAAAATTCTGCTGCCCATGGTTCCCTTGCGGTTGTCCTCCATTGGGTCTTGGGTTTTGCCTCGGTGCACTGCTTCCTTGACCAAGGCCTGACTTAGGACATTGATGCGCAAAGTGTCCATCTTCTCCACAAGTATAGCACTTCTTAACTCCACCAGAATTATTGGGACGAGCTTGGTTTTGAGCATTGGCACCAGGAAAGTTAGCTCGAGGTGCAAAAGGCATTGGAGGCCTAGGTGCTTGCATGAAAGGGCGCTGCTGCACAAACTGTGTTGGGTGCGGTGCAAATCCACGGCGTTGAGCAGGAATAGAAGAGCTGTAATATGGCGCATTAGGTGGAGCAAGGCGAGGGCACACATTACTTCCTTGCGGCTGTCCTTGATATGGTGCTTTCCTCTTGTTATCTTGCTCCATCTCACGGATCTTGTTCTCAACCACAATTGATTTGTCCACAAGCTTCTAGAAATTGGCATAATCACAGTTGAGTAGTTGCACTTGGATTTCATTGTTCAAGCCCCTCATGAACAAGTATTGCTTCCGACTACCCCAACTAACATCCTCAGGCGCATATCTTGAGAGTTGAGTGAATTTGCTGAGATGTTCACTCACGCTTGATCTTCCTTGCCTTAAGTTCTCAAATTCTTGCCTCTTCAAAATCATAACTCCCTCCGGCACATAATGAGAACGGAAGCTCTCTTTGAATTCGGTCCAAGTAATTCTCTCTTGGTTCTCATGATCATTGCATAGTGAATCCCACCAATCCGCAGCTGCTCCAACTAGTTGATGAGAAGCGAAAAGCACCTTCTCCCGGTCACTGCATTGGACAATAGCAAGTTTCTTCTCTACAGACTTGTGCCAGTCATCCGCATCCATAGGGTCAGCAGCTTGAGCAAAGGTTGGCGGCCTAGTACTCATAAACTCTCCCAACCAGTTATGAGGGGGGTGGGGTGGCGGTGGAGGCATGTAGGTCTGATGGTTGATGTTGCCAGCCTGCAGCTGTCCCATAGTCTGTATCATGGTCCGCATGAGCTGGTTTTGCATAGCCAATAGTTACTCAATGTTGATAGCTCCCTGAGTAGATCCTTGTCCAATGTTGTTTTGAGGAACTCCATTTTTCTCCTCCTCATCATTGCCATCCCTCTGGTTGCGAGTCCTCACCATCTGGAGAAAAGCAATAGGTAAGAATTAGAAAACGTCCCCAACTATATGCATCAAGGGATATGAAACTAAACAACTGGCTACACTAGCCTAGGTGGACATGGCAATGCTAAAGCATCATAAAATCCTCTATTAAGCACACAAGCAAACAATATATATAGCAACAGCACACCAAACAAAACACATCGGTTCCTGAGTGCTCCTATGTGCTCTAAAGTGTCCATTCTATCTAGGCTGCATCCTACGGTCAACCTGTGGCTCTGATACCAAATTGTGACACCCGGTTCCGAAAATGAACCAAGTAAACACATATGTGTGCCCAGGATGTTCAACACACATACACGAGTGCATTCACAAAAGAGTATACAGAAAATTACCACAGAACAAGATTAATTAACCAAATTTTATTGCACAAACCATATTATCCTCGAGTACAAACTCTAATGAATATTAATGACAAATTCAACTAATGCAGTGGAAATAAACTAAATAAGCAAACTAAACAGCTAAGCAGCATAAGAGATGTGGTATAACGCAGCTCCAATCAACACCACAGGCAAGCTGACGGTAGACACGGCCCAGAACTCCGCATTATTGTCATTAAACTCCCAATCCTGACCTGCAACTGTTGGGGGGGGGGATTGCAAGAGTGAGTACATGTCGTACTCAGCAAGTGTGGAAAGTATGACATGTGGCTGATTCAAATGACGACAATAATAATGGCTGAGTGCTGAAAAGTACATTAAAACGTTTGAAAAGCAATATACATCATGTATGTGAAATAAACCCATCATAAGCCATAATTAATAACGTAGCACCAATCCATATTCCATATCCATCATCATATACCAATATCCATATTCAATACCAGAATTCAGTTCATAACCATCCATAACCATTATACCAACCATAGCCATAATACCAACCATAACCATCCCAAATATCATCCCAATACCGAGTTCCCTCTAATTATGTGAGGGTCCAGGTCGCTCATAACCGGGAGCATGGCTATCATGATAGTTTTATACACACTCTGCAGAGGTTGTACCTCTTTACCCACATGTTTGTGATTTCATCACCTTTCGATGACTATAAAATCTCAATTATGCCGTCTCACACTTTCTTAGGTGTGTGCCCAAGAGATCACAAAATAACCTTTACAAAGGGATTACTAGCCTATTTAGACCCCACTGAGGTTTCACCGGTGGCGATGTCTCCCACCGAGCACATCTTCAACCAAGGGCCCCCTCTTGAGCCATTCGGATCCCAGGGTAGTCCCACCAATTATCAACAAACCCAATCCGACTACCCCTTCCCCGAGCATCCTTAATGGTCCAAATAGCACTGTCAAAGCCTTAATTAATCATCTACGCCACACCCATACTTGTCCTGGTGGTGGCACTGTAAATCCTGGATGGTCGCTCCATGAACCAGTCCTTAGATCTAAAGCAAGCAAAACCACCATAACATCCAACCCATCCACATACCAGGCTTGCTTAGATCACCCATTACCATATCATATTAACCAGTTCATGTTAACCATAATCTCATCCATGCATAATTAAATTGAGTGGTATAGTTGTTTTCCCATCTCAGTTGATTAAGCGAAGCAAAAGATAAAAAGCCCTTCCCGACTCTCTACCATATATTCCAGGTGACAAGGGTGGTCAACAAAACTAGTAAACTTCCTACCATAGGATTCCCATCAAAATTGACACAAGCATGCAGTTTTGCAAACAAAACATTTATTTTAAGACAGGATCAATATGCTTCAAGGACACTTGCCTTGCTCCGGCGGATAGGGTTGCTCAAGCGCTTCGAAGTCTGTGTTCTCAAAATCCTTGTACATGACTTCTTGAGCACTTCCCTCTACTCGTGATCACACATACAAGAAAAATACATACAAATCAACATGATGCACACAAACTAATCAACATGCAATGACATGCATGCATGCAAAGTTCAATAATTAATTAACTACGGTTGTTTATTAATTAGATGCAACTAGTTCATACGTGTTCATATGAGTTTACGGGGTTTTAGCGAGAATTAGTGCTGCTATAATACGTCGCTAAAATTCGCATCGGAAAAATGAACCCTACCGTAGATGCGACGGGTTCGAAGATCGCGGAACGGAGGCGACGCGTAGACGAAGCGGATGGCGCAGCAGTCCTCCAGTGGCATGATGACGGCGACGCGACGATGACGACGATCTCCGGCGGACGACGGCACCCTCCTTTTTCTTCCTCTTCCTCCCTGTTTTTCCTCTCTTTTTCTTCTTGGTGGCACCTCTGTTCTACTCTTTTTTTCTCTAGGGCGGCTAGGGCTCCTGGTGTCTCTGGCAGTGCTGCAACACTCTGCCGTCGGGAAACACGAGGGCCTCGGTCCCTTTTATAACCACAACAGCTAGGGCACGCGGGGCCAGCGGCTTGGGCGAGCGGCACCACAACCAGCTCGGTCAGGGGCCAGCGCGCGGGAGCATGGGCGGGCGGCGCGCTCGGCGGGCCAATGCGGCGCGGGGCCAGGAGCGGTGGGGCCAGTGGGGCAGCGGGAGCGGGGCCGTCGGGGTGCTCAGTCAACGCGGGGTCGGGGCGCGCTGGCTGGGCCTGGTTCGGCCTGGCCGGCGGGGCGGCACTGGTTTTTTTTCTTTTTTATATTATGTATTTATTTATTCTTTATATTATTATTATTTTTATTTATATTTATTTCTTTACATATATAAGTATTATTATTATATATATTATTATTTATATTTTATATATATTATTATTATTTATATTATATATATATTTATATATGTTGTTATTATTTTTATATTTATTCCCTAATACATGTTTTATGCTATTATTTTCTTTTTCTCCTTTTGCTACACATATTTGTAGATGTATATTTTATGTTTTATTATTTTTCTTTTATTCTACTAATGTTTAATGTATGATCATGTATGCAATGCATGATGCGAAAATTGAGGGTGTTACAAACCTACCCCCCTTAAAGTGAATCTCGCCCTCGAGATTCGACAGCATGTAGAAAAGATGAGGGAATTCCGTCTTCAGGTCTTCTTCACGTTCCCACGTAGCTTCGGCTTCCGTATGGTGGTTCCATTGCACTTTGCACCAACAGACCCTCTTATTCCTCGTAACCCTTTCCTTTACGTCCAAGATCTTAATAGGTTGATCGACATAGGACAAATCCTCCTGAAGTTCTAAATCGTCCAACGACACCTGTTCTTCTGGCACCCTGAGACACTTCTTGAGTTGAGAGACGTGAAAGACGTCATGTACACCGGTGAGATACGCCGGCAGCTCAAGTCGATATGCTACTTCTCCTCGTTTGTCCAAAATCTTAAATGGCCTGATATAGCGAGGTGCTAGTTTTTCTTTAACGTGAAACCGGCATTGCCCTCGGATAGGTGACACTTTGAGGTATACGAAATCTCCTATTTCAAATGCCAGATTCCTTCGCCTATTATCCGCATAACCCTTCTGTCGAGACTGGGCAGCCCTTAGGTTTTCCCGTATTATTTGAACTTGTCTTTCAGCGTCTTGTAACACATCCGGACCAAATACTTGATTCTCTCTTGTCTCATTTCAAAACAAAGGTGTCCTACACTTCCTTCCGTATAGTGCTTCATAGGGTGACATTTTCAAGCTGGCTTGGTAACTATTGATGTATGAAAATTCTGCATATGGCAAGCTCTTGTCCCATCCTTTCCCACGCTTTAAAGCACAAACTCTTAACATGTCCTCTAAAATCTGATTGGTCCTCTCAGTTTGTCCATCCGTTTGAGGGTGATATGCTGAACTAAAATTCAACCTTGTTCCTAATGCTTCATGCAGCTTTTGCCAAAACCTAGAGGTAAATTAAGAACCTCTATCCGAGACTATCTTTTTTGGAACTCCATGCAAACATACTATTCTTCCCATGTACAGTTCTGCCAATTTCTCTCCATTATAGGTGGTCTTGACGGGAATAAAGTGGGCTGACTTAGTTAACCGATCCACAATTACCCAAATTGAGTCGTAACCGGCCTGAGTACATGGTAATCCAACTATAAAGTCCATACCAATCTCTTCCCACTTCCACTCCGGAATCTTTAATGGCTGCAATAATCCTGCTGGCCTTTGATGTTCAGCTTTAACTCGTTGGCACACATCACACAATGCAACATATTCGGCTATGTCCTTTTTCATGTTGGCCCACCAATAGCATGTCTTCATGTCCTTGTACATCTTTGTACAACCAGGATGAATTGAGTACGGCGAGTCATGTGCCTCTTTTATTATTGTCTCCTGAATATGCTTCACATTAGGCACAACAATCCTCTTATCAAGCCATAAGGTACCATGTTCATCCTCATCAAATCTGAATTCTCTCCCCTCTTGGGTCCTTTTCTTGATTTCCTGATTTTCCTCATCCTTAGTTTGGCCTTCCCGAATTTCTTGCTCTAAGGTTGGATTTAACTCCATCATTCCCATCTCATTCACAAATCCGAGGTTCAACCGTTCGAACTCCTTACATAACTCGGATGGCAACTCTCGAACTGTGAGTTGATTACTTACTCATTTTCTACTCAAAGCATCGACCACTACATTGGCTTTTCCCGGATGATAGTATATCCCCAAATCATAATCTTTGATGAGCTCCAACCATCTCCGTTGCCTCTGTGAAAATATACTTCAAACTCTTATGATCCGTATAAATTTCACACCTATGTCCAAGGATATAATGTCTCGAAATCTTCAATGCATGTACCACGGCTGCAAGTTCTAAATCATGTGTTGGGTAATTCTGCTCATGTTTCTTCAATTGTCTCGATGCATAGGCAACCACTTGAACTTCTTGCATCAATACACATCCAAGTCCTGGTCTCGATGCGTTGCAATAAATATCAAAACTCTTGCTTACATTCGGCAATATAAAATTGGGGTTGTAGTCAACCTCTTCTTCAACTCCTCAAAACTTTCTTGACAAGCTTGAGTCCAATGGAAAGCTTTTCCCTTCATTAGCAATTCTGTCATTGGCTTGGCTATCTTGGAAAAGTCCTTGATGAATCGACGGTAATACCCAGCCATCCCAAGAAAACTCCTTATTTCCTTTACATTTTGCGGAGGTTCCCATTTCAACACGTCTCTCACTTTTCTGGGGTCAACTAATACTCCTCCTCCTGAGATGATATGACCCAAAAATGACACCTCTTTCAACCAAAACTAACACTTGTTGAACTTGGCATACAATTGATGCTCCCTCAATTTCTGCAATGTAAGCCTCAAGTGTTCCTCATGTTCCTTCTCATCCTTCGAGTAGATCATAATGTCATCAATAAACACCACGACGAATATATCCAAGTACTCCATGAAGACCTTATTCATGAGGTACATAAAGTACGCATGCGCATTTGTCAAACCAAAAGACATCACGGTGTACTCATAAGATCCATACCGCATCCTAAAAGTTGTCTTGGGTATGTCCGATGGTCTAATCTTCATTTGAAAGTATCCCGACCTCAAATCAATCTTAGAGAAGATACAAGCACCCTTCATATGATCAAACAAGTCTTCTATGCGTGGCAAGGTGTACTTGTTCTTGATTGTTACCTCGTTGAGCTCTCGGTAATCCACACACATCCTTTGGGTTCCATCCTTCTTGTCCACAAACAGCACGGACGCTCCCCAAGGTGAAGAACTAGGGCGAATAAAACCTTTCTCTAGTTGCTCTTGAATTTGCTTCTTGAGCTCCGCTAATTCCATAGGAGGCATCCTATACGGCCTCTTAGCTATAGGTGCAGTTCCAGGTATATTATTATTTATATATATATATTATTTATATTATATATATATATTTATATATATTATTATTATTTTTATATTTATTCCCTAATACATGTTTTATGCTATTATTTTCTTTTTCTCCTTTTGCTACACATATTTGTAGATGTATATTTTATGTTTTATTATTTTTATTTTATTCTACTAATGTTTAATGCATGATCATGTATGCAATGCATGATGCGAAAATTGAGGGTGTTACATCCGCCACTAGACCGGACTAGTCCGCCCCCTAAGTACTTATCTCGTTTTATTAAGTCATTTCAGGTCGATTAGCCTATTCACCCCCCTCTAGGAAACTTTCACTTACCTACCCTGGGTCAGAACAAGATGAATAGCGCACTTGGCCTGGTTTTGTACCCTAAGGGTGTCCTTGTCTCCCCTGTAATTAGGACCTATAATAAAAGACATTGTTGTATGAAAGCAGTCTCCACGTGCATCAATTTTTGTACAGGCTCGTTTTCCTTTATTATCCTTTTCCTTCTTGTCTATAGCAAAGTTGTGCAATACTTTTTGAGCTTTAGTACAAGTTACTTATATGTTGTACAAGTTATATTGTTGATTTTTTCAGATCTTAGAATTGCTAGACGGTCTACTCGCCTGAACACCAAAGCTAGTGTCAGGTCCAGAGTGTGCTATCGACTTAGCCTGGTCAAGCACCCCAAGTACGCCACTCTACCTACATTTTGGCAGGCCTCAGTAGGGAGGGTCTAGAAGGCATTCGGATCTTGAGAGATTATATCAATGTACTTGTTATCATATTGAGTTCCTTTGGATCTAAAATTTTAATAAGAACAGTAAGCTGCAAAAGAGTTATAGACGAGAGGACGAATTTTATTGTTTTTATTGTCTTTGATGCGTAGGAAAAATGAAAACTCATGATGATGGTGGACGTTGTCGGAGCTACTAAGCTCCGACATCCCCCAAGGGGGCTCGCCGTCGACATTTCTAACGTTGAAAGTGGGCATCCTCGGAGCTAACAAGCTCCGACAACTCCCATGGGGGCCCGCTGTCAATGTGAAGAATAAACGACAATCCAAGAGACGATGGCGAAGAAATCACCCTAAAGGAATTCACCATCAACGTATTATATGTTGATGGTGGATATCGTCGAAGCCAGGAAGCTCCGACGATCCCAGGGGGCCCGCCGTCAACGCTCTAAGTGTTGACAGTGGGCGGGGTCAAACCTATAAAGCTCTGACAATCCCTAGGGGGCTCGCCCTCGATGCTCTATGTGTTGGCACTGGGCGCATTCGGACCTACCAAGCTCTAACACCTCCAAGAGGGCCTGCCATCGATGCTCTAGGTGTTGACAGTGGACGCCGTCAGACCTACCAAGCTCCGACACCCCCAGGGGGCCCACCGTCGACGCTCTATGTGTTGGCAGTGGGCGCCGTTGGACCTATCAAGCTCCGACACCTCCCAGGGGGCTCGCCGTCGACGCTCTATGTGTTGGTAGTGGGTGTTGTCGGACCTACCAAGCTCCGACACCCCCCAGGGGGCCCGCCGTCGATGTCGCAAAGGGTCCTTGGAGATGTCGGAAGTAAACTTCAAACCTAAGAACTAAGAATTCTAGCTACAAGTTCGAAGAGTCCAAGTCATCAAGACATTGTCAGATTCTTTTGGTACATGTTTGCAATCAAATTGTGTACATCTACTAGGGGGCCAATAAGATGAAGGACAATGCATTGAAGACAAATAAAAAATGGAATTCATTCATTCAAGAAGAGTGTATTTCATTCATCTGAAGGATTGGATTACAAAATGAGGATTACAAAGCAAAGGGCAAAAGAAAAAGGTCCTGACTACTGGAGGTCCTAAGTTTTATGGAAGTACGAGGCAACTTTTTGGGCAACTTCTTGAACGCTGGCCCTGGCGACATCTTCGTCTTCAATAATAGGCCCTTCAAACACCGGATCCGGATAAAGTTGGGGGTCTCGACTTTTGAAACACGTCAGCACAAATTTGGCGACGTTCTTGGCCAAAGACTCCCCTTCTGCCTCCAATTGGTCGGCGATGACATCACCCATTGCGTCCATCTTATTGCTGGTAGAGCCCAATGCCACTAGTGCCTTGTCTAGCTCCGGCTCAGCGTATTTTGGACGTATCGGACTTAAGCCGAGCGGTACCAAAGCCTTATTGGTATGTCCCAAGAAGTCCCAGACTCGCTGGGACTCAGTCGTCCTCACACTCCTCAGTTCCTCCAGAGACCGCCTGGTAGCCGCAAGCTCCAAATCTTGTTGAATGCTTTCAGCCACTTGTTTTTCACGATCAGCAAGCTCCGACTCCCGGAGGTGGATGCGATTATGGCGGTCCGTCAGATATTTCTTTTTTGCCTCTCACTCTCTCCTCCCTGGTGGCGACATCAGCTTCCCTCTTGGAGAGCTCCTGTCCCACCTTCCCGTGCTTCTCCTCCTCCTACTTGCACCGCTGATCAAGATTTTTTGTGCGGTCAACCAAGTTTTTCTCTCCCAGAGACCATTTTTGGGTGAGCTCCTCCTCCCTGTTCATGATATCCTCCTGCTTCTCCAGGAGTTTATCTTCCATCTCATCAAGGTCCTCTTGGTGCTTCAGGAGAATTTCATTCAGCGTGTTGAGGTTGTCTTGACGATCGTCAGCATCCTCGTTGCTTTACCTGGCGTGCTCGAGAATCTCTCGAATCTTTGCATTGAGGGCCCTAATGGAGGCCTCCCTCTCCTCCAGCAACTGGCCCCAATATTCCATTCGGGCCTTTTCCTTCTCGACCCATTCCCATTGGTTAGCAAGACTTGTTCGTGTTAGCTTGGTCTCGAAGTGAAGTCTGTTGCGCCAATGCCTCAAGGTGTGATGCTCTTCTTCGAGGACCTTGCTTTCGTGGTCTAAGGCGAGCTGGACTTGACGAAGACTGGAGCAGGCGTTGTCGATAGACAGCACCAAAGGGATAGGCTTTGGGCCTGCCGGGGTCTTCTCCGCCGGCTCCAAGGGGTCTTCAAGTACAAAAATTGTGTCCCACGCCACAAGCATGGTCCCCTGTGGTCCTGCGTGATGAGGACATCACTTCTATGGATACAAACAACACTCCATTGAACATACAAGATGCAATCATAGAGTTCATACGCAACAATTAATTTTAGAGGTGAGCTCGTTCTTATATGTTTTTTTATATGGTTTTGAGCATAGATTGCTACCTAATGATTTAATTGTGATCAGGATCCATGGAGAGGTTTAAGGTGTACTTGGAGGAAGTATTAGGGACGTGGAGGACCAGAGAATTCGTTCAAAGAAGATGGAAACCGAGCCAAACTCAAAATCGTGTCCAACTCGGAGTCTAGGAGCAGTACACAATAAAATGGACGCCCAGGATGCATACGAACTCCGTTTTGGGTGTTCTACATATGCACGGAAAGGGGAGAGGATAAAATTTTCAATGGATCTAGTACCTTGTCAAAATCCTTTCGGAGTCTACGGGAATCGTCGAAACAAAATCGAGTTCAGAATCTGACAGGGTGCTGCGCCACCGTATTGGGCCATTGGGCCTTGTATCAAGTCTAAGTCCATTATTTTCGTTTGTTAGGGTTAGGTCACGACCCCAACACCCCCTTGGACGTCCTCCCACCTATATATACTCCATAGTAGCCGCTATGAACAATTGGATTTTGCTTAGATTAATCTGTTATATACATTTTCGCCGTTCATCGGTTTGTGAGACCCCAACTTAGCAATTCAGATTGCTTCTACCTTGTTCATGCTTGTGTTCTCGGTTGCACTTATAGGGATTAGCCTTCTTGGCAAGGTCAATCGTATGCAGCACGGTTGATAACCAATGGAGCGGTGGTGTAGTGATTGCAGGGGTTTTTTGTGTTCTACTCGAGAGCCTCGGATCATCAACGTCGAGATCTCCACATCAATCGACTTATCCATTACCTTTCAGAAGATCGGGATTCATCTTTTTCTTATCAATTGGTATCAGATTTCTAGGTTGCCCATTAGGTAATTCATCTATCCATTACATTAGTTTTGTTATTCATACCTAGAGTCCACAAAAAGCCACAAAAAAATTACAGTTTAGTTAGGGATGGCAACGGGTCGGGTTTGGGTCAGGTAGAGCAAATATCCGACCCGGACTGAAACTGTCCGCGGGTAAAATTTTGTACCCGTACTCGCGGGTAAAATTTTGTACCCGTACCCATACCCGACGGGTTTCGGGCGGGTTTCGGGTACCCGTCGGGTATGACCAAACATAACAAAAAAAATCCATAAATCATAATTTAAATGCTGAACAGCTTACATAACATATCAAATTTCAATTTTCAGCAGCTAATTCAACCATACGATATACACCATACAAACAAACACCATTCACCTTAACTACAGATCTTAGGAATTAATTAAGCTATTTCAAGGAGGAATAAGCTAACTGCAACTATAATAATACATTCAAATGCGTCTTCAAATGAGGGTACCAGAAGATGTGTTAGGGTTTGTTTAATGGGCCGAGTTATATTTCTTGGGCCTAGATTTAAGAAACCGGGTAACCCGTCGGATACCCGCGGGTAAAAAATCATACCCGTACCCGTACCCGAAATATGTTGGGTCGGGCACGGGTTGTACCCGCGGGTAAAAAAATGTACCCGTACCCGTTGGGTACAATACCTGACGGGTACCCGTACCCGCGGGTACAATTGCCATCCCTAAGTTTAGTAGATATGTTCATCACTTTGTCCAAGCCACCATTGAGCCCTTTGCAACTTTGTTATTCAGTTTGGTTTTGGTGAGTTTGTGTCCATTTTTAAGTCATATTGCTGGGTTAGAAAGTGTTTTTGTTCTTAGTTTGAGTTTTGCATTGTGTGATTCATCCTTTTGAACCACGTCATCACGTCCAGATTAGATTCATCTCTGTCTAGTTCGGTATTTTCATCATATCTCGCTCATACAAACTCGGAATTTGATGTTCTTGTACTTTCTGAAAATATAAAGAAGTTCTCCACAACTTTAGTATTCATAGGTTTTCCAGAAAATGGAGTTATCATTGTCAAAAGTGCATTAGATCTGAATCTGTTCTCGCCCTAGAATTTCTGAACAGTCTGTATTTCGGGGACAATATCTCCTACTATTCTGATCCCAAATAGGTCTTCCATATACTGAAATTAAATAGGAGGGATAGATATATAATATTGCTGTTGAAAGTTTTTAGATTTGAAGCCTCTAAGTGTGCCTATTTGTCCTTGGACGATTGAGCAGAAAATCTGTGACAGACCCACGAGATATATTTGATTGCTTTTTATTGTGTTCTTGTTTTGCAGCACATTCTGAAAAAAAAGGCAAGTTCAAAAAAAGATAAAAAAGCCGCACAAAAAAGGGAGAAAAAAAATAACAAAAAAACAGAAGTGCTTGCATTCTTTGTGTCATCTAGTTTTGTCTCGTGTCTTGCTAGCTTGAACTACTAGGAACACATTTAGGACAGCAACCTTGACAAGTACTTTGGACACTTATTCAACTTTACTATCTGATTTTCATTATTGCTAATCCTTGCTACATATAAAGTGCCATCCAAGCTACACCTTACTCTTGAGCAGAATCGATACACCTTTGCAATCACCCCACACTTCATTGGTTTTTTTCATACCGGCCACCGTTTGCCACCTGCAGTGTCGGTAAGAACACTTGTAAGAGCGTGGTAAGACGCTTGAGAGTGTGTGATTCCACTTCCACATTGCCATTATCCTTTGTAGTTTATAGGGGTAACATATTTTTTTGTTGTCTTCTGTTTGCTACTAACAATGTCAGGTAAAAGTAAGAATCATGCATTATATGCTGAGATGATTAACATCATGAAGAGGACGATGGAGAATAAAAATCAAATATCATCCAAGGTTGCACATGATGTTCGGACCGCCTTTACAACTCCTTCAACAATAAGTAATTACATTCTCCCATCTTTTCCTTCTTTTGATGGTCTTGGTTATGATGAATATATTGCTTGGGAAATAGGGTTGGATAAAATTTTTGGACAATGTCATATGTGTGAGAGGAGAAAGATTAGAAATGTTGCAAGTGCATTAGTAGGTTGTGCATTGACTTGGTGGAACAACTTAAGTGATTTAGAAAAACCTCGAACATGGAAAGTTATGAAAATTCTTATGCGAGAAACATTTACTAGTGTATCCAATTGCAAAGATGAAATACATGAGCTTGAGAAGAATTTTCTTGTTGCACCTCCTCCTATGCCTAACCTTTTGCAGGAACAAGAACCAATAATTGTAGAAAATCCAAAAGTGAATGAGGTGTTCAACAACTCCTGTGGAAATTCGGATCTATCAATTCATATTTCACCCACAATTACTGCTGAAAATGAGAATAAAGGTAACGAATATCACAACACACTTGTTGAAGGTGAGAAGTTTTTGGATGTTCTGAATTTTTTCACCAATCATTCTATTGTCGAGGAGCGACTAGTGGAATCTTTTATTGATACACCATTACCACATGTTGATTTTCCTGCTGATCCTTCTGTTAAAAATGAGTTGTATGCTAATAATTATATTGTACATATGCTAGAACAACTGAATGAATTTGATACTTTATCACCCACATGTGCTGAATTTAAGCATTTGATTCCAATTACATGTGAAAGGGATGAGCTGAAATTATTGTCTTCTCTAAATACTTTGGGTTATATTGAATTTGACACTCTCTGTGATCTAGATATTGTAGAGAGAAGAATATTTTCTAAAACTGAATTACCTTTGTTGTCAAAAAATAGTTTTCATGCTATATGGAAATATGAACGTAGTGGCATGTTTATGGTGCATAAAGTTTACATATGTTCAAATGTACAAGCTCCTTTTGTGCTGCAACAACATGGTGAAATGAATGGATGCACTAACACTAATAATGTATTGTCAAGTTTTTCTAGCATTTTTTCTTAAAGCAAGGACAATAATAAAAGAGGAGCATTGTTTGTTGCGGTTGTGCAATATGGACAACGCTCATTCTACCCCCAAAGCAAGCCTCTTTGCTGGACATACGAGCAAGTCGAGGATGGCTTTTTATAAAGAAGGGGAGAATGATGAGATCATGCATATTATCATTGCACAAATAAACATGACACAATGTTTATTTGTTTGGGATCCTGGTTCAAGTGAATGTGCACTCTTATTTGATGGACAAGATCAAGATGGCGCACTATGTCGTCCACCACCTTGGCCTCCTCCATTCATGTATACAAAAAGATTTGATGGCGTTGCACATTTGGACAAACACATAAGAGAAGATGAACTTGAGTCGAGGATGACTCCAATTCAAGAAGGGGAGGATGATGAGGACATCACTTCTATGGATACAAACAACACTCCATTGAACATACAAGATGCAATCAATAGAGTTTATACGCAACAATTAATTTTAGAGGTGAGCTCGTTCTTATATGTTTCTTTATATGGTTTTGAGCATAGATTGCTACCTAATGATTTAATTGTGATTATGATCCATGGAGAGGTTCAAGGAGTACTTGGAGGAAGTATTAGGGACGTGGAGGACCAGAGAATTCGTTCAAAGAAGATGGAAACCGAGCCAAACTCAAAATCGTGTCCAACTCGGAGTCCAGGAGCAGTACGCACTAAAACGGACGCCCAGGACGCATACGAACTCCGTTTTGGACGTTCTACATATCCACGGAAAGGGAAGAGGATAAAATTTTCAATGGCACTGGTCTCTTGTCAGAATACCTTCAGAGTCTACGGGAATCGTCGAAACAAAATCGAGTTCAGAATCTGACAGGGCGCTGCGCCACCGTATTGGGCCATTGGGCCTTGTATCAAGTATAAGTCCATTATTTTCGTGTGTTAGGGTTAGGTCACGAACCCAACACCCCCTTGGACGTCCTCCCACCTATATATACTCGATAGTAGCCGCTATGAACAATTGGATTTTGCTTAGATTAATCTGTTATATACAGTTTCGCCGTTCATCGGTTTGTGAGACCCCAACTTAGCAATTCAGATTGCTTGTACCTTGTTCTTGCTTGTGTTCTCGGTTGAACTTGCAAGGATTAGCCTTCTTGGAAAGGTAAATCGTATGCAGCACGGTTGATAACCAACAGAGCGGTGGTGTAGTGATTGTAGGGGTTTTTCGTGTTCTACTCGAGAGCCTCGGATCATCAACGTCGAGATCTCCACATCAATTGACTTATCCATTACCTTTCGGAAGAACGGGACTCATCTTTTTCCTACCACTGTGGCACTAGGGCGGCCCCCCGGAAGCTCTTCTATTGCTACTAACGCTGATGAGGGTCCCACTAAGGGAACTTCAACCTTTGGGGCTGACGCCGAAGGTCCCCTTGCTGGATCTTCAAAAGTCGGCTCTGTGGGAGGAGGCCACGCCGCCGACTCCACTGGGTGCTCTGGCTCGGACATGGGCACCTCCAGAGTAATCGTCTCCGGAGTGGACGTTGGAGCTTCGTCTGAAGCCCCCATCACCACCAGCGGCTTAGGTGATGGCACTTCCACTGCATCCGGCTCGGGTGTCGGAGCTTCAACAATCTCTAGCACGGAGGTCGGAACTTTGAGTGCATCAGACTCAATTGTCGGATCTTCAACAACTTCCGGCATAGGCGTTGGAGCTTCGGTTACCTCCGGCTCATATGTCGGAGCTTCCACCATCTCCATCTCCTCCATCGGAGCTTCAGTCGCCGGTGCTGTAGCCGCTGGAGAATTTTCACAAACTTCTCCCCTGTGGTCCGGTGCTACCACGGGAGCCTCTAGCGACTCTTCTAGATCCAGATCCATGATAACCAGTGTCAAAGCTGTCGTGGCCTCAGCAGCCACTTGGGGAGGCGCAGGGGTTGGAGCTGGAGCCTCCGCCTGCACAGCCTTAGTCGCTGTAGCAGGTGCCAGAACTTCGGTTCCCTTCTTCGACGCCCCGCAAACGAAGGATCAAAAAATTCAAGACATGATAAAAAACAAAAATAGCAACTCAAGGTGAGGGCTCAAGGCTTACCTAGGGATGCTACCACTCCAGTTGGCGCGGAATTTCTTCATAAGGCAATCGAAGCCAGTGCCCACTGTAGTTGGTGTGGCAGAAACTCCGTATTGCTGCCCGGGACCTGTCATCTTCATTGGTGTCGCCTCAGCCAGGACCTCCCTCAGATGGGAAGGACCTCTGGACCTGGAACTCATGGTCGACGCTGGGACCAAAGTCGATCTACCGGACCTAGCGACCCTCAAGGAAGCCGACACCGAAGGAGGTGTGGCCGCAGAAGATATGCTTCACCGGGGAGAAGGGCTGTTGAAGTCGGAGCTGACCTAGCGGAGCTCCCATGAGCATGCCTCAACTTCCTCTTCTGGCTGGAAGATTCGGTCGGCTCCTTGCCCTTACCCTTGCCCTTGCTAGCGTCATCAACCTTCTGGCTTGGAGCAGTGGGGGCCACCCTCTCTGAAGATCCGAGAATTTCAACCTGGAGGTTTGGCGCCTCTCGACCACGTTGAGGTCATCCAGTGCCGGCATTCTCCTCCGGAGCTCCCTGCTATCCTCTGGAACCATGTTCAGAGGCAAGAAGGTAGCCGGCGGAGCCAAGGCATCGTGAGAGATAACTCCATTCTGAAATTTCTTGAGATGGAGCTTCAAAGCTTCATCATCCAAGTTGGTATCCAAACCGACTTCAATTCGGTGATGATCCATCTCACTATTGAAAGCCCATGCGAGTCATTCCCTAGTCTTCAGCGGAGCCCACCTGTTCACCAGAAAATTGCTGAAGACCATTTGAGGGGTAACTCCACCCTCTACACATTCCTGGATCCCTGTCAGGATGGGCTTGTACGCTTCGGACAGCTCCGGAACTGTGTTCCAGGCATCAATGTCGACATTGGGGAGGCACCTGGGCAGCTCTAACCTCTCGTGCTCCTTGACTGTGATGATCACCAGGTCTTTCTTGCAATTGTCCTACTTGCCGGAGGGGAAGGTCTTCAAGTACTTGAAGGGACAATTCTTGCACTTCACGAAGTAGTAGAAGCCAATCAACTCCGTCCCCTTTTTGGTGGTGTGGACTGTGAAGAAGGTCCAGAACAGCTCAATGCACGGAGGTACGCCCACCCACATCTCGCAGAAGTGGACGAAGGTCACCACCAGCAAGAGGGAGTGGGCGCTGAGATGATGAAGCTGGAGGTCGTAGAAATCCAATAGCATCAAGAGAAAGCCCGACAAAGGTGGGATCAGACCCACCATGGCGTATGCTGAGAAGTACACCATCTCTCTAGTGTGCTCCTTCTTGAAGGGGAGCTTGCCGAAGCAAATGTCCTTGTTGCAGGAGTCACTGGACCACCCCATGTAGGTCCAGACCCTCGACAACTCTTCGTTCGTCTTGATCTTGCTACGGGGAAGACCCAATTCCATCGTGGCAAAGTGCAGCGAAAGGTGGAAGAGCTATGCGAAAGTTTGGAGACTCTGAGCGCAAGTTCGAATAAAAGCGTAAAGAGTCCTCAAACCGTGCATGCTTTCCTTCTTAAGTAAGCCTCCGCAACGCTTGTATGGAAACCGCAGCGGGATCAAGATCACACTTTGAAAACCTACCCCGTCAATGACAAATGGGTCTGGGACCACTTCGGCGGAAAAGTCGAAATTAATACCCCAGGAGAACCGTTGTCATGATGAGAAGTTAGAAGCCCGAGGGCAGCAGCCTAACAGGGCGCTCCGGACCGATATGGTTTTCGTATTGGGAACCGTTGACCTTCAATTGCATGAGATCCGCACGCAAGGATCTCACCTGCCGCATTCAAAAGAATCCACGTGGCGATGGTTTAACAGCGAACCATCACCCCAACGGCACATCAGAAGACCTTTGAAGCCGCAGCACGGGAATTGAAGATGGCACCACCTCTGGTAGAATAACTTAACCCAAAGGGTTTCTTCTAGAGGTAGGCCCTGGGACGACTATCGGTACCCTACGTACTAGGTATCCCACGATACCGCAAGAAACGGTAAGGAGTTCCACCCATATGAGTTGAAGACCTCCGAAGGCTGCACGTGTTACACAACACTGGATCCACCTCCCTCGTTTGGGTAGCTCCGACACCGCCACATGTAACACAAGGCCGGACCTAGCTCCCTTCATAGGGAAGCTCCAGTCTTGCCACGTGTCCAGTGACCCCGGACCTAACCCCCAGTAGAGGGAAGCTCCGGTGCTGCCACTTTTATAGTGGCTCCGGACCTGCCTCCCCACCGTGGGAAGCTCTAGATCCGCCATGTGTCGAGCCTCCGGACCTAAGACAACAACGAGGAGACTGGCGGATCTCCAATGGCATGGACATTCAAGGGACAGTTAAAGCTATAGTTGCAAGTGTGAGACCTATGAGTCCTGAATACAATAGCTTTGACAATAAAAGTTTTGAATGCTGCCATAACATCTTTTTAGCAAGGTCCGACTCTAGCCCCGAGCTTCTGCTAGGTCCTACAATAGGTCCGACTTTCATTTTCTAGGTCCGACATGTTTTTGGGTAGCTCCGGTGAGCTTTGTCTTTAGCTCCAGCATGTATTTGATAGCTCCGGCATGTCTTTGTTAAGATCTGATATGTTTTGATAGGTCCTACTTATGTTGGTTAGCTCTGACATGTTTTTCTAGCTCCTGCTTTTGGGTTGACTAGTTCTGACTAGCTTTGGCAAGCTCCAACGCTAGGTTGTACTGGCTTTGTTAAGCTCCGATGCTAGATTGAACTGGCTTTGTTAAGCTCCGGCACTAGGTTGTACTAGCTTTGGTAAGCTCCGACTCAAGCTCCGGTTAGCTTTGGCAAGGTTCAGAGCTTGATCTCAATGTTCCTGCTTTTTCTGTGAAATGTTTCAAACTTGCTTTACATTGTTGGAAAGATTGCTTAGTATTCATTTGCTAAGTTTTTGGCGCGTTTTGGTTGATATGGCTGATATCGTTTTGCTATGCTTTGCAACATACTTATGTGAGGTGCTCACGTAAGGTGTTGTGTTCGGAACTAACTTGAGTCAAGTCGCAGACTTGGGCTCGTACGAATTGGTTGTTTATTCATGTGCAGATGTTGCTTGAGTTCAAGGCATGGCTGGTGACGGGATCCATTGAACTAGTCTTAGGGATAATATGAGGTTCAAAAACCAAGTTCGGGAGGAATTGTGGTTAAGTTGATCGGGTGGTCGCGTAGCATGTATGAATCAAGAACAATGCATATGAAGGTATTATGGACGTCGTTGGAAGATGTTTGCACGTATGCAAGGAGTGCATGAACATGGCTTCATGGTTCCGAGGCGTGATGAAGAGATGTGGACGTAAAGAATTGGTCGGAAAGGTCCAACCGAGTAGGTTATGGACTCAGGCTGCGGCTGAGTCGTGTTTGACTCAAATATGGAAAGTTTTGAGTTGGTTATCATAGGATTTCGTGTGGGTCACTATCGGTGGTTTGGATCCGGCAGATCTCCCGACACTACTAAAGTGTTAAAGGAGTTTGATGTTCGGTGTGGGCGCGCGGAGATTCAAGAAGGTGAATTATGAATAGCACAGGAGACACGGAAATTTACGTGGTTCGGGCCGCCTGAGCTTAATACCCTACTCCACGGGTGTGTTGGTGTTGTATTAGTTGTATGAGCTTGTGACGAGTATCAATGGCGTGTGTGTAGCGTCAGTGAACTTGTAGAGTCCATCGTCGGCCTGTCCTTTTATAGTACAAGGGCAGGCCGTTACAAGTTAGCCTGGCCCGACATGTGGCCCCGGCAGTTACTAGTATTGATACTTATTCAACACATTTAATTGTCCTTAATGACCGGGTAATGGGCTTTAACAGCACCGTTACTGGTAATTAAGGTCATCCGATCGTGTGTCATTAATATGGTATTAATGACACTTAATTGGATCTTGAAGTCCTTGATTCCCCTTTGAAGATCCGGAGCCGTTGTGGAGTCTTCCAGATGTTAGAGGCTGAAGATCCGACGGTTGGACACGTGGTAGCTCCGGAGCATACTGTGGGAAACAGGTAGCTGCGGAGCTACCTGACACGTGTCAGGTTCGGAGCTTCTCTCGGTCTGGGGTTAAGTACGGAGGTGCCATTTCGGTACATAGCCCGGAGCTTCCCCCTTGTGGGTGGTAGCTCCGGTTTGATAGTACACGTGGCGACCCTGGGATTAACCATGTTGGAGAAGCGGGTCCAGTTATATCTGACATGTGGGCCTCCGAAGGTCTTCAAATCAAGTAGATGACTTTCCTTTGAGATCTTTGTAACCTCAAGGGGTGTACGGTTTCCAGGGTACCGACAGTGGCCCCCTGGGCCCACCTCTGGGGAAGACCCCTTGGGTGAAGTCATTCTGCCGGAGGTGGGTCCATCCTCGTGACTTTTGAACTGAGTCTTCAAAGGTCTCCGGATATGCCATTGGCGATGGTTTGGAGTTAAATCCTCGCCACGTGGCGTATCCCGCGTGCGGCAGATGAGATCTTTGGCGTGCAGATCTCACGCAATTGAAGGGCGCCGGTTCCCGATACGAAAACCGTATCGGTTCCACGCGCCTTGTCAGGCCGCCGCCTTCGGGCTTCCCGCCTCATGATGACAACCGTTCGCCTGGGTAAAAACCTCGACTTGATCGTCGGGGTGGTCCCCGGCCCTCTTGTCATCGGCTGGGTGGAATTTTTGAATGGTATCTTCGACTTCCTGCGGTTTCCATCCAAGCGTTGTGAGGGCTTACTTAAGAAGGAAAGCGCGCACTGTCGGGAGTTCTTTACGCCTCTCATCTGTTCTTGCGCTCAAACTCCCAACTTGTGCTTCGCTTTTCCTCTCTTGCCTTGCTGTGCCGCGATGGAGTTGGGTCTCCGCGAAAGCCGTTTGAAGACTGACGGTGATCTAAAGAAGGTCCGGACCCTCATGGGATGGTCCTCAGACTTCTTCAACCGCTCGGTCCGCGCCAGGGGAGAGCTCCCGTTTGAGAAGGAGCACGCCGGCGAAATGGTGTACTTCTCCTCGTACGCTATGGTGGGGTTGATTCCACCTTTTTCTTCCTTTTTCTTGATGCTGCTAGACTTTTATGGTCTGCAGCTATACCACCTTGGCCCTCACTCCATTCTCCTCGTGTCTATCTTCGTCCACTTCTGTGAGATGTGGGTGGGCATCCCCCCTGCATTGAACTCTTCCGTACCTTCTTCACGTCCATACCACCGGTAGGAGCAATGAGTACCCTGGCTTCTACTACTTCGTGAAGCGCAAGAAGTGCCCATTCAAGTACCTCCGGTCGTTTCCCTCTGGGAAGTGGGATGACTGGAAGAAGGACTGGATAGTCATCCGGGTGGAGGAGCACGAGAGGTTGGAGCTGCCCGAAGGCCTCCCCAACATTGACACGACGATCTGGAGTGAAGCTCCGGTGCTGGCGGACACCTTCAACCCTGTTCTGACCAGGATCCGCTAGTGCGTGGAGGGGGGATTAACCCCTCAAGCGTTGTTTTGTAACTTCCTGGTCAACAGGTGGGCACCGTTGAAGAAGAGAGAGAAACTCGCTTGGGCCCTCAACAGTGTGATGGACGACGACCGGGTCGAGACCGGGCTGAAGTCCAACATGGTGGGGACAACCTTGGAGTTCTACCTCAAGAAGTTGCAGCACGGCATCGACGTCGAGGGTGACGACTTGACTCTGCCATCGGCTTTTCTTCCTCTGAACGTGGAAGTTGAGTTTAGTAGGGAGCTCCGGCGGAAGATGCCTGTGCTTGACGACCTTGGTGTCGTCGAGAGAAGATCAACCACCAGGGTGGCGATCCCTGGAGTGTCCGAAGGTGGCCCCGACCCTGCCCCGAAGCCAAGGGCCGAGGTCGTCGGCAAGGGCAAGGAGCCGGCGGACGAACTCCAGAGCCAGAAGAGGAAGCTGCAGCATGCCGACGGAAGGTCCGTCAGGCCTGCCACCTCTGCATCGGCTCCTTCTCCCCGGAGGGGGAGGTCTTCTGCAACCGCGGCGACTATACCCGCAGTGGGATCCTCCCGGGGAGCTAGCTCCGGGCATGCGACTCCAGCACCGGGGTCGGTTGAGGCCTCCAGGTCCGGAAGTTCTTCCCGGTCGAGGGGAGCTTCGACCAGGGAAACGCCTGTGGCTGCTACAAGTTCCGGGGGGCCTTCCGGGGCTTCCACACCGGCTATGACCAGCCCAGATCGCCCGGGAAAGAGGTTCTGCACAAGCTGGTGGCTGCTACGAGTTCCGGGGGGCCTTCTGGGGCTTCCACGCCGGCTATGACCAGCCCAGATCGCCCGGGAAAGAGGTTCCACACAAGCTGGTGTGGAAGCCTCCCAAGGTAATTTTTAATCTTTACCTTGGACAGTTGTTTTGTTGTCGTAACTATTTTTTTAAGTTTCTTCATCCATCATCTGCAGCGTTCCCAAGAAGAGGAGTGAGGCTCCACCCTCAGCTACAACAGTTGAAGCTGTGAGGGCGGGGGCTTCTGCTCCTGTCCCGGTGCTGCCCCAAGTGGTGGCTGAAGCTGCGACAGCTCCGGCGCCGGCTGTCGTGGTCATGGACCTCGACTCATCCCCAGAGACTCCCATGGTAGCGCCGGACCACGGGAGAGAAGATGCGCCAGCGACACCTGTCCTGAAGGTTGAAGCTCCGGGTCCTGGTGCTGAAATGATGGAAGCTCCGGCTGTTGAGCCGGAGGAAGCAGTAATCCCGGCCTCAGAGTCGGAAATTGTCGAAGCCCTGGCAGTTGAGCCGGAGGTGATTGAAACCCTGGCGTGCGCGCCGGAAGCTGAGGAAGTTCCGGTAGTTGGGCCGGCTACATCCGAAGCACCGGCCGCAGAGTCGGTCATTGTTGGAGCTCCGGCCGTAGGGCCGGTCGATGTTGAAGATCTTCCGGCTCCCGAGCCGGTTGTTGAAGAGGTGTCGGAGCCCGAGCCCCCATTGGAGGAGGTGCCCAGATCAGAGCCAGCAGCGGCCCCTGCTCCAGAAGTGATGACGTCAGAGGTACCCACGGCCGAGCCGGAGTGCCCAAGCGAAGTCGCTGGCCCCCTGCCTGAGGGGGTGAACGAAGACATGGCAGCGGGGACTTCCTCGATGGCGACTGAGGCCATCTCGGAGGATGGCTTTAGTGCCGTGGAGACCCAGGGGACCACTCTTGTGGAGTGGGACCCAATTTTTGTATCTGAAAACCCACTGGAACCAGCGGAGAAGACCCCAGCAGGTCCGGAACCTATCCTGTTGTCACTGTCTATTGACAACGCATGTTCCAGTCTGCGTCAAGTTCAACTAGCCTTCTTCCACGACAGCAAGGCTCTTGAAGAGGAGCGCCAAACCCTTAGGCGGTGGCGTAACTGGCTCTACTTCAAGACCAAGCTGGCGCAGTCGAGGCTAGCGGACGACAAAGAGTGGATCAAGCGGGAGAAGATCTGCCTGGAATATTGGGGCAAGTTACTGGATGACAGGGAGAGTATGACTCGTGCCCTCAACGCTCAATCCCGGGAGATCTACGAGCAGACCAAAGCAGCTAACAGTGCGGCCGATGAACGCCAAGAAAGGCTTGAGGCTATTAACACTACACTCATCAAGCACCGGGAGGCACTTGAAGAGAGGGAGAAACGACTCGAGGATGAAGAGAAGAAACGCCTAGAGCTGCGGGATGACGTCCTGAGGAGGGAGGAGGAGCTCACCGAGAAGGTGGCTCTGGCTGACAAGGGCCTCGAGGAGCGCGCCAAGAAATTGGAAGAGCGCTGCCATGAGGAAGAGGAGAAGGCCTGGGTGCGAGGGCAGGAACTCTACGAGCAAGAGTGTGACCTTACTGCCAGGGAGAAGAAAGCGAGGGGCAGGGAGAAGGACCTGGTCGACCGCCGGAACAAGATCCACCTCCGGGAGGAGGAGCTCGGAAAACTCGAGAAGCGGGTTGCTGAGAAGATTCAGCAAAACGCCAAAGAAGTTGAGTGCCTCGCTCGCGAGAATTCTGAACTGGTGGCGGCCAGAAGATCCCTAAAGGAATTAAAGGGCTTGAGGAATGCGGACTCCCTGCAAATTCGGGAGTTCTTGGTCAAGGCTAACGACGCGCTGACACCGATGGGCTTCAGCCCCGTGCGCCCGATGATCCGGAGCCGGAGCCGGACCTGGCATTGCAGGTGTTGAGCTCGGCAGGCAGCAAACTCTCCAAGGTGAGCGATGTCATCGCGGACCAATTGGAGGTTGAGGGGCAATCCCTGGCGAAGAACGTCGCAGAATATGTGCTGACGTGCTACACCAGCCGGAACTCCCAATTTCCTCTGGACCTGGTGCTCGAAGGTCCGGTTGAAGGAGAAGGCGAAGCTGCCCGAGCCAACGTATCGCAGGTTGCCCAGAAGGTCGCCCAATTCTTCCATAGGGTCTAGGACCATCTATGTAGTTCTCACTTGTATTTTCTCTTCTTCTTCCTCAATTTTGTAATCCCTTGTCTCCAGATGTAATCCCTTGTCTCCAGATGAATGAAATCCCCAAATTGTGAATTTCACTTTTTGTCTTCAACACTTTTGTCTTCACTTGGCCCCCTGGTAGATGTACACAATTTTATTGTGAACATGTACCAAGAGGATATTTCGTTTTGTTGAAGACTCATTTGCTCTGAACTTGTAGAATTTAGGTCCGAAGTCTTCGATAGTGAAGGCCCCCTGAGGTTGTCAGAGCTCAGAAGCTCCGGCATTGTCTATCGTCGGAGCTTAGTAGCTCCGGCAATAGCCCATATCAACGCGTAGAGCGTCGATAATTAGTCCTTCGGAGTGTCGGAGCTTAGTAGCTCTGGCAGTGACCTTTGCCAACACTTAGTTTGTTGGCAGCAGACTCCGTTTGCAGGGTCTTCTCATTATCTTTTATTTAGTGTCGACAGCTGGCCCCCCTAGCTTTACCGGAGCTTGATTACTCCGGTGATGCTCGTTTTCAATGCGTAACATCGATTACAAGCCACCTAGGGGAGTCGGAGCTTTGTTAGCTCCGGCTTTTCTCCATCAACGTAGATTTTATTTTTCCTGCACACTTAAGCCAAGAAAAATAGTAAAATTCGTTTCTTGTCTATAACTTCGTCGCGGCTTACAATTCTCAAGAAGATTTTAAGTCAAACACGATTCTAAATACAACCGAATGCGTTGTCTTTTCTTCCAGATCCAACTGTACATGGACCCGCCTTACTTCGGCCTGCCGGGGTGTAGGTAGAGTGGCGTACTTAGGGTGCTTGACCAGGCTAAGTCGATAGCACACTCCAGCCCTAGATTGGCTTGGCGGCTTTCAGGCGAGTTGGCCATGAACAATATTTGAATCCAAAAGAATCGACAATACAACTCGTATCGTATATGAACCGGTCGAACTAAAATTTCTTAAGAATTGCACGTCTTTGTTATAGACAAGAAAGAGAAAAATAAAAAATGTTGAGCCTGTACAAAATAAATGCACGTGGAGTCTATTTCACATGAAGATGTCTTTCATTATAGGTCCGGGGTACAGAGGAAACAAGTACACTCTTAGGGTACGGAACCAGGCTAAGCGTGTTTCATTTCTCGTTTGACCCAGGGTAGCTAGCCACACTTTTAGTCCTGAGACTGTGACAAGTGTTGCATGAACTTTGCGGACCTTTCGGGAAAGGTCCGGCTGTTCTCCCGGAGGAACTACCCGACTCTGTACAATAACTCTATAACATACACCTCAAGTTACTACAGACTCACCTCCGTGATATTAAGTGTATAACTTACGGAGGTGCTCAATGTTCCAAGGATTTGGGAGAGGTGTCCCACCCTTGGTAGCCAAGCGAACGCTCCCGGGACGGGATACTTTAATCACTTGGAAGGGTCCCTCCCAGCTGGGGGAGAGTTTGTTTAACCCTTCTCTAGATTGTATTCTCCGTAGCACCAGGTCGCCTTCCTCGAGCTGTCGGTTGTGTATATGCCGCTGATGATAGCGCCGAAGGGCTTGGCGTATCGGGCATTCCGAACAGCTGCTTGGCACCTTCCCTCCTCAAGGAGGTCTAGGTCTTCACGCCAGAGCTGGTCCTGCGTGGCTTCGTCGAAGGTCCGGACCCGGAGTGACCCCAAGGTGATTTCTGGAGGAAGGATTGCTTCAGCTCCATACACCAGGAAGAAGGGTGTCTCTCCAGTTGACCGGTTTTGAGATGTCCTGTTGGCCCATAAAGTGGGTGGAAGCTCTTCAATCCAGTTGGCTCCATGTTTTTTCAAGCGCTCATAGGTGCGCGTTTTGAGTCCTTTAAGGATTTCAGCATTTGCTCTCTCGGCTTGGCCATTGCTGGCTGGGTGAGCTACGGAGGCATAGCAAACTTGAATGCCGAGGTCTTCGCAATATCCTTGAAACGCAGAGCTTGTGAATTGGGTCCCATTATCAGTGATGATTTTGTTTGGGACTCCAAATCTGCATACAATGGACTGCAAAAAGTTGATAGCAGATTGCTTGTTGATTGTCACAACTGGAGTTGCTTCCGGCCATTTGGTGAACTTGTCAATGGCAACGTACAGGAACTTGTAACCTCCGACGGCTCTTGGGAAAGGTCCCAAGATGTCCATCCCCCACACAGCGAAGGGCCATGTAGGAGGTATCATTTGTAGGGGCTGAGCCAGTGTGTGAATTTGCTTTGCATGAAATTGACATGCTTCGCATTTCTTCACCAGCTCAATTGCATCCTGGAGTGCTGTAGGCAGTAGAAGCCATGCCGAAAGGCTTTACCAACCAGCGTGCGGGAAGACGCGTGGTTCCCACACTCGCCTCCATGGATTTATGCGAGTAGCTCGCAGCCTTCTTCCCTTGTGATGCACCGCATTAGGATGCTGTTGGCACTGCGCCGGTAGAGATCCCCTTCTACCAACGTGTATCTTTTAGCCAATCTGACTACCCGATCAGCGGACACATCATCGTCAGGAAGGATGTTGTCTTTCAAGTAGTTCCAGATCTCCGAGATCCATGCATTGGAACTAACTTGAGCATTTGAGTCTTGCGTGCTGGGTTGCTCGGAGCTTCCGGCAGCACCTACGACTCTTGATGGCTGCCATGGTAACAGGGCCATCGGGACCGTCAGCTTCAGGATGCTGATATCGCCCCCTTCGCTCAGTTCGGCAGGCTGAGCTGTGGGTTTTGTCAACCTCCGAACAAAAGTTCCGTCAGGAGCCGGAGCTCCGGTTGACGCTTTCGTCGAGAGTTCGTCGGCTTCAGCGTTGTGGGCACGCTGAACATGGTGGAGATCTAGGACTTCGAAGTCCTTCTGAAGCCTCTGGACTTCAAGGAGGTAAGTAGCTAGCTGGAGATTATTGCAGGAGCATTCACCCTTCACTTGCTTAATGATGAGCTGTGAATCTCCCTTGACCAGCAATGGCTTGACACCGTATGACAGTGCCACCTTTAGTTCGTAGATGAGTGCTTCGTATTCCGCCTTGTTGTTGGTCGCCTTGAAGTCAAGGTGTACCATGTATTTCACCTTCTCCCCAGTTGGTGCGAGGAGAAGAACTCCAGTTCTGGCCCCCTGCTTTTGCATGGAGCCGTCGAAGTAGAGAGTCCAATGAGGATCAGTGAAGACCGGAGCTTCGTGTTCCGGCTTCTGCTCACTGGGGCCCCCAGGGTTTGATGGAGAGGGAGTCCATTCTGCCACGAAGTCTGCCAATGCTTGACTCTTGACTGCTTGTCTTGAAATGAATTCGAGATCGAATTCAGCCAATTTCGCTGCCCACTTTGCAATATTCCCAGTTGAATTGGGATTATGCAAGATTGCTCGAAGTGGGTAAGAGGTCACCACTGAGATTTTGTGAGCTTGGAAATAATGGCGAAGCTTCCTGGAGGCAATAAGAACTGCATAGAGCAGCTTATGCACCTCTAGGTATCGAGTCTTGGCATCATGTAGTACTTCACTGATGAAGTACACTGGGCGCTGAATGGTCTGGACCCTCCCGGAGGGGCGCGAAGCTTCCTCTTCCCTGACCCGGATCCTCCCGGAGGGATCCGGAGTTTCTTCGGGGACCTCCGGGTTCTGGCTGGAGAAACCCGGAGCTTCTTCAGAAGTGACTTGGACCCTCCCGGAGGGGTCCGGGTCTTCTGAAGTGGTTTCTTGTGGATTCGAATCTGGGAGCTGGGACCCAGAATCGCTTTCAGGAACCTCCGGGCCCTCTCGAAGGGGTCTGGATTCCTGAGTATGGGATATCTCTGGTCTCTCCGCAACCAGAACCATACTGACGACTTCGTTAGTAGCTGAAATGTAAAGCAACAAAGGATCACCAGGGTTCGGAGCTACCAGAGTTGGTAGGGTGGAGAGGAACTGTTTTAGCTCCCGGAACGCCTTTTCTGCTTCTTCAGACCATTGGAATGGTCCGGACTTCCTCAATAACTTGAAGAAGGGGAGTGCCCGTTCCGCCAGTCTTGAAATGAACCGGCTGAGGGCTGCTAGACATCCAGTTAGCTTTTGGACATCTTTGATGCGAGCTGGTGGCTGCATGTCTTCAATAGCCTTGATCTTCGCCGGATTAGCTTCTATGCCCCGGTGATTTACTAGGAAACCAAAAAGTTTTCCAGAGCTAACCCCGAAGACACACTTGTCTGGGTTTAGCTTTGTGCGGGTGGCCCACACCTTATCGAAGACAGCTTGTAAGGTGTCAAGAAGTGAATCCTTGTTCCTGACCTTGACCACGATGTCATCAACTTACACTTCCACTATGTCTCTAATGAGATCTTCAAAGGTTTTGTACATAGCTCGTACAAAAGTTGAAGCTGCATTCTTGAGACCAAATGGCATGGCTGTATAACAGTACAATCCATCTACTGTGATGAAAGAGGTATGCTCTTCATCCTCCCTAGACATTCTAATTTGATGATACCCAGAATATGCATCTAGGAAACACAGTAATTCGCACCCGGAGGTGGAATCCACTATTTGATCTATTCTAGGTAGTGGGAATGGATCTTTTGGACACGCCTTATTTAGTGTTGTGTAGTCGATACACATCCGAAGCTTCCCACCGGCCTTGGGCACAACGACTGGGTTTGCCAGCCATTTTGGATGGAATACTTCTCGGATGAATCCAGCTTTGAGCAACTTCTTCACTTCTTGTCGAATGAAGTTCTGTCGCTCTACAGATTGCTTCCGAGGCTTCTGATGCACAGGCCGGGCGTCGGGGTAGATCTTCAGATTGTGCTCAATCACTTCCTTGGGGATCCCAAACATTTGTGACGGTTGCCAGGCAAACACGTCGACATTAGCCCGGAGGAAAGTGATGAGTGCAAGTTCCTATTTGTCGTTCAATCCCCCCGATATACGGGTGGTCTGAGCGACATCAGAACCGATTTGGACGACTTTGACTGGAATGTCGGTGTCGCCGCTTGGCTGCAAACGAGGTGCATATGTCGAGCCTCGTTGACGAATGCTCGGGGGTTTTGGAGCTTGCTCCTGCCTGGAGTCCTCCTCTTGCGCCGTGGTAAGTGCATGGAGTTCTTCCAGAGCAGTTACTCCAGCAGTACGATCTCCGCGGATCCGGAGAACGCCTACTGGTGTTGGCATCTTTAGCACTAGGTAGCCATAATGAGCACCTGCCATAAATTTGTACAAAGCAGGCCTACCCAAAATGGCGTTGAAGGGTAAGTTGATCTGAGCAACGTCAAAGACCAACTTCTAGGTGCGATACTTCTCCCGTGTCCCGAAGGTAATGGGGAGAGTAATAGCTCTGAGTGGGGTAATGGCCCCGGACCTACTCCGGAGAAAGGTCGGGAGGGGTGAAGATCCGAAGGTCAGAGCTGAAGCTTGGTAAAAGCTTCAAAGCTTATGAGCTTAAGCCCCGAACCTCCGTCTACCATGACATGGTGGAGCTGGATGTAATTGATGGTAGGAGATACCATCAAAGGCAACTGACCTGCTCCAACCATGCTTTGAGGGCAGTCCGAAGCATCAAAAGTGATGGCTGTGTCCATCCACTTCCGATGAGGCTCCGGTCTGGCTGTAGGAGCTACAGCAGCCATGTCCCGACGCATAGTCTTGATGACGCGACGAGAGGTGATGTCCCATGATCCAGCAAAGATGGTGTTCATAGTCTTCCGATGCTCGTTGTCAGAGACGTCAGAATCGTCGTCGATGGAGGTGTAGACGACCTTCAGGACCTTTTTGGGATCCTGAAAACCTAACTCCTCCTCAGCCGGAGCTTCATCGACTTTTTGTTTTCCTTCCGTCTGTCGAAAAGGAGTTTCTTCCCGGCGCTTGTTGTAGCGTTCAGCGAGGTTTTGGACCTCCCGACAGTCTTCCAAACTGTGGCCGCCCGTTTTGTGAATTGGACACCACACCTTGGGTTTGCCACCGTCTTCAGAAGACGGTCGAGGTCGCTTCTCGAGGCGTGGCCCTCGGCCACCCGGAGCTGCAGCAGCTGCAACATTGGATGTACCGGCCGACGGCTTCTTCTTGCCGTTGGTCTTCTTCTTCTTTTTGCCACTCCCGGAGGTAGTGGCTTCTCCTTTGGAGGATTTCTTGTGATCCTCCGGAGTTGGTTTGGAGTGCATCTCACGGCCCTCCGCAGCTCTGGCACATTTATCGGCCAAACTGAAGAGTTCCATGACACTGGTGATCTCCTTGATCGCCAGTTTCTCCAACATCTTCTTATCCCGCACACCCTGTCTGAATGCCACAATGAGAGAAGCGCCGGATATAGAAGGGATAGTGTTTCGTACCTGAGAGAACCTCTGGATGAATGATCGCAGGGATTCTCCCCCTTTCTGCACGACTGCAAAAAGGTCCAGTTCAGTGCCTGGTCGGGTGTATGAACTCCCGAAGTTGGCGTTGAACTGCTGGCACAGCTCCTCACAACTGTTGATAGAGTTGGGTGGAAGGCTCATAAACCAGGTCCTGGCGGTCCCAGTCAAAGCCACTGGGAAATAGTTGGCCATTACGGCCTCATTTCCTCCAGCCGCCAAGATAGCAGTGGAATAGATATGAAGAAATTCAACAGGATTGACGGTCCTGTCGAACTTCTCCGACAGATGAGGCCGAAACTTCTGTGGCCACCTGACCATACGCAGATGCATGGCCAGGGCTGAACAGCCTCCTCCCACTCCTTCAGGAGCAAGAACGTCCTGAGCTTCTAGTCTTTCACGAGCACGCTCAATATGGACTCGGCCATCCTGTTGGCGGTATCGGCGATCAAGCTCCGCCCGGAGGTCATGAGTTGAAAGCCTGGATACCGTGTGGGTGCGTCGTGCCCCGAAGGGCAACGAAGTCACCTGCTGTGATGCAGCTCGTCTCCTGTTGTTGGAGACGTGCGGACCAAGTCTACCAGACAAGGTCCGTCGCTGTGACGGGGCCCGTCCTGAAGGAGGAGGACCCTGGTTGCTGATGCGATCGGATGCAGCTGCAACCAAATGTTCCACATCAGCTCTCCACTGCTCCAGTGCATCCCGGGATGCATCCGGAGGTGGTGGGCGTTGGAGAAGGGCACGCGCTGCATGGAGCACGTGTTCCGGGTTGTCTTGATTTCCCGATGCAGTGACTGACACCGTTGCACCATCGCATTGTCCAGCTTGATTTGCTGGTGGAGGCGGTGTGACTCTTGCTGGCGCTGAGGCTCCTACTGGTGGCTGCATATTGGAGGGATTGCCCCCAGCAGCTTGAGCAGCGGGATGACCGTTGGATGATCCAGCAGCTGAGTTCACCATTGTTGAAATCTCAGGCGCCCCTACCTGGCGCGCCAACTGTCGGTGGTTTGGATCCGGCAGATCTCCCGACACTACTAAAGTGTTAAAGGAGTTTGATGTTCGGTGTGGGCGCACGGAGATTCAAGAAGGTGAATTATGAATAGCACAGGAGACACGGAAATTTACGTGGTTCGGGCCGCCTGGGCATAATACCCTACTCCACGGGTGTGTTGCTGTTGTATTAGTTGTATGAGCTTGTGACGAGTATCAATGGCGTGTGTGTAGCATCACTGAACTTGTAGAGTCCGTCGTCGGCCTGTCCTTTTATAGTACAAGGGCAGGCTGTTACAAGTTAGCCTGGCCCGACATGTGGCCCCGGCGGTTACTAGTATTGATACTTATTCAACACATTTAATTGTCCTTAACGACCGGGTAATGGTCTTTAACAGCATCGTTACTGGTAATTAAGGTCATCCGATCGTGTGTCATTAATATGGTATTAATGACACTTAATCGGATCTTGAAGTTCTTGATTCCCCTTTGAAGATCCGGAGTCGTTGTGGAGTCTTCCAGAGGTTAGAGGCTGAAGATCCGACGGTTGGACATGTGGTAGCTTCGGAGCACACTGTGGGAAATAGGGAGCTCCGGAGCTACCTGACACGTGTCAGGTCCGGAGCTTCTCTCGGTCTGGGGTTAAGTCCGGAGGTGCCATTTCGGTACATAGCCCGGAGCTTCCCCCTTGTGGGTGGTAGCTCCGGTTTGATAGTACACGTGGCAACCCTGGGATTAACCATGTTGGAGAAGCGGGTCCGGTTATATCTGACATGTGGGCCTCCGAAGGTCTTCAAATCAAGTAGATGACTTTCCTTTGAGATCTTTGTAACCTCAAGGGGTGTACGGTTTCCAGGGTACCGACAATCACAAATTTGAGTTGTTTTAGGAATGTGGGATATGTTCCTAAGGTGTTTAGAAGTCTTAAGATTGCTTCTATATGCCTATAGAAGAGTCCTAAGCAGTTATGGAAAGTTTCGATTCGTGAACGGAGTAGGATTAGAGTCCTAGTTGAGATTGGGTTGGCCTAAGGGCTGGTTATATAAGCAAGGGCGGCCAAAGCTCATGGTGCAGGACTTTGGGGGTTGTTCCTCTTGTGTTCTATTGAATAAAATTCGTAGTTGAAAGGAACTTTTGTGCCTTGTTCGTTCGACTTGTTCCAGATAAGTTTCTCTCGTCGAGTTTCTGCACAATACTACCTTTCTTCGATGGTTTTATCATAACTCGAGTTTTACAGATCCAATTGACGTGATTCTTTTTGGGTTGTCTTCAGAACTTGATTATGTATCATCTCAAAATCTCACGGTCATTAGATTTGTGGTTTTTGATCTACACGAGTTTCTTTGCAGCGTTCGAAAACTGTTTTTCTCAGGTAGTACATATTGACCTTTGTTCGATCTTTCGATCATAACTTGAGTTTCTCTCGACGGATTTGAGTATTCTTGTTGTGTCGTCTTCGTGACTTGATTCTCTCTGATATCTATCATTTTTTCATGGTGAAACACGATTAGATTAGTCTCACACACGATTTCTTTAACAAATTGTTTTTCTACCGAAGGGGTTGGGATTTAATTGTTTCCACTACGTAAGATTTTTTAAATTTACCATTCACCCCCCTCTGGTAGCTTTTCAAGTGTTCTTTGATCCTACAATTGGTATCAGAGCCATGTTGCTCTAATCTTTGTGATTTGCATGTATTTTGACTAATCATCATGGAGAAATACTCCGCAAAACCTTGTGTCTTTAGTGGTATTGATTTTCAGGTTTGGAAGGCAACAAGCCTTCATCCAGGCTCAAGGCTTCGCAATATGGGAGAAGGTATACAAGCCTTATGAAGTGCCGTCAAATGATCAAGTTACATCTACAAATCTGAGAGATGTCGACAACAACAACAAGGCTCGAAACTTGATCATACAAGGATTAACTCAAAGCGACTTCGACCGTGTTGCACACCTCCGATCTGCATATGATGTGTGGAAAGCACTTTGTGACTACCATGAAGGATCCAACACGATCAACGAGGTAAGTCAAGACATGTTCAAAAAAGAATACATGTGCTTCGAGATGCAACCTGGTGAGTCTATTGATGACCTTTTTGCTCGCTTTAATCAAATTCTCAGCAACTTGCGTAGTGTCAATGTTAATTTTTCAGATGCTGAAAACGCTAGGCAATTGTTAGGTGCATTAGATATGTCAATTTGGGAGATGAAAGTCACATCTATTCGTGAATCTACTGTCATGAGTACACTTACTTTAGATGTGCTATATTCCAAGTTAAAAACTCATGAAATTGACATAATATCACATAAGAACCCCAACAAGTCTATTGCTGTTGTTTCTCAACATGACATGCCTAGCTCCGTCAATATTCATCTTGTGGTACACTTGCTTTGTTGTCCTCTCTAACTCATGAACATATTGAGTAATTTACAGAGGAGGAACTAGTACTTCTCTCTACTAGGTTCTCAAAAGCATTGCAAAATGTTAGAACTAGAAGGAGAAGAAGCTCTGGACCTCAACGATGTTTCGAATGTGGTAAGACAGGACATTTTCGTTCAGACTGCCCTAACCTTTCAGGTCCTTCTACCCGTGAGGAAAAGAAGGACAAGGTCAAGACCACCACTGGAAACTACAACAAGAAAAAGAAGGATACTATAGGACGCAAGATGATAAACAGCTTCATCACCGCACTTCAAGAACTTGGCTCAAGCGATGTGGACATTGAAAGTGACGAAGATGAAGATGATTTGGCAAACTTGTGCTTCATGGCAGGCAGGTCAAGATCAAGTGTGGAGGAGGCTGAACACAACAGCGACAATGAAGAGGTATGTCCTACTTGCAAAGAAATGTGTGATGCTATTTCCCGTGCCACTGTTATAGTTAAAAAAAAGGACAAAAAGCTTAGGGACAATGCTGTTAAAATTGAGTCACTAGAATATGAAATTAATCATTTGAAATCTTTGATTCCTAGTGATGATTCTTGTTCCTCATGTGAATTAATATATGAACAATTGTCCTCATTAAGAAGTGCGCACACCTCCACACTTGATAAACTTGAGTTAGAAATTGAAAAGAACATAGAGCTTGCTGCACTTAATGATAAAACATGAAAGATGCTAGCTGTTCTACGATTGATTTGCATCGTTCTACTTGTGATGATCTTGATAAGAAACTACAAGATGCTATGAATGAAATTTCTATATTGAACAATGCTTTACGTTCTCATGAAGTTAAATATTGTTCCAATTGCAAATTAAAAGGAAAAACTTCATGTGAAAATTGCCTTGATCTATCCAATAAACTTGATAACATGCATAGGACATTAGATTGGTTTTGTAATGGGAATAAGAACCTAAACTTGCTGCTGAATTCTTGCAAGTCTTGCAATGACAAAACTGGTTTGGGTTTTGATTCTCATGCTCATGCTAAGGTACATTCACCTAAAATTGTAAAGTCATTAGGAAGTGGTTTGATTCAAACAGTTCCTAAACCAAAAAGAAGTGGTTTTCAAATCTGCAGGAGTGTTGTCTCATTCGGTTTCAAATAAAAATGTTGTTTGCTCATCTAGACATGAACACAAAGTTAAATTTCATTGTACCTACTGTGGTAGAGATGGTCATGTCAGAGATTTTTGTTATAGACTAGCTAAACAACAGAAAAAGAAAAGAATGATTGCTAGATCTCATAACTTTCATGCAAAATTTGTTGCACTTGCTAAACCGAATGATAGGAACATGCAATCTGTTGTAATGAGTCAAAAACATGCAAAGTTTGCTCCCAAACCTACTGTTTTTTGTGCTACACATGTAACATCTCGTAGGATAGTAGTTGGGTACAAAAATCCTCAAGCTTTGGCTCATAAACCTGCTATTTTATCTCAGCTTTCACATGTTATTCCTGCTGCACGTCATGTGACTCAGTACTGGATTCCTAAATGCCTTATGACTAACTCCAGTATTGAGTCATTGATGTATTGTGCTTCTGTGTTGGTTACACGCTTGAGGAAGGAGAACTTTTAGATTGTGGATTCAGGTTGCTCATGCTACATGACCGGTAATAAAGAATGATTATCCTCCCTCTCTTTTGTGTCACGTGTAGAGAATGTTAATTTTGCTAATAATTCTTCAACTCCTAAAATTGCTAAGGGTTCGGTTAGAGTAAATGATCACTACACTTTGAAGGATGTGACACTTGTTAAAAATTTGAAATACAACTTGCTTTCTGTTTCACAACTGCTAGATGAAAATCTGGAAATTATTTTCACTAAAAATTGCTACAAAGTTGTAAATTCAAATAGTGAGCTTATTTTTAACATGTCTTGGTTTGGAAGAGTTTTTAAAGCTGATTTTGATATGTCTTCCTCTAAGCATAGGTGTCTAGTTGCTAATGATTCAAATGACTTATATTTTTGGCATCGTAGAGTTGGTCACGTAGGCTTTGATCATCTAACGCGTGTTAGTGCTCTTGATCGCATACGTGGGCTGCCTAAGCTTAAAGGAGACAAAGAAATTGTATGCTCTTCTTGTAGACATGCTAATATGGTTGCAGGTTCACATACTCCTCTCACAATGATCATGACAACTGAACCGGGTCAACTTTTGCACCTTGACACCGTAGGACCTTCACGCGTTCAATCCTTCGGAGGTAAATGGTATGTTCTTGTGATTGTTGATGATTATTCTAGATACTCTTGGGTTTACTTTATGGCATCTAACAATGAAGCTTTTTGTCACTTTAGAACTTTAGTTCTTAGATTATCAATTTATCACCCAGGATCTTTAAAAGCAATTAGAAGTGATAACGGAACCGAATTTAAAAATCAATCTTTTGATCACTTTTGTGCTGAAAATGGAATAGATCATCAATTTTCTTCACCATATGTACCTCAACAAAACGGTGTTGTAGAAAGAAAGAACAGAACCTTAGTTGAGATGGCTAGGACTATGCTTGATGAATATCAAACTCCTAGGAAATTTTGGGCTGATGCGATTGCAACTGTTTGTTATGTCTCAAATTGTGTTTTCTTGCGCGCTAAGCTAGGTAAAACACCATATGAGCTCCGGTTTGGACATAGGCCTAGTGTTACACACTTTCGGGTCTTTGGTTGCAAATGCTTTGTAAATAAACATGGTAATCTTGATAAATTTGAATCTAGATCCATTGATGGCATGTTTCTTGGGTATCCATCTCATACTAGAGGCTACCATGTGCTTTTACTTGACACTAACAAAATTGTGGAGACTTGTGAGGTGTCTTTTGATAAAGCTAGCGCAGGTACAAGCTCAAACATTGCAGGTCCGGATCCATATCTGCAGGGGGAGAGCATTTTTGTTTAAGATGAGGAAGAAGTGGTGCTGCTGCCCGAAAATTCAACAGCTAATGATATTGTTTCAACTCCTGATTTTGGTTCACAGCCAGCACCAACGACCACCATTGATGGTCCAAATCCTCCTCAAGTCACAAGCTCATCGATTTGTGATGAACATGAAGAAGAAGAAGCTTGTGAAGTGTCCACTCCCCCCCCCCCCCCCCCCCCCCCCCCCCGGGTTCTCAAAGGTCATCCCCCAAAACAAATTATTGGAAGCTTGCACGAACAAGTCACACGGTCCAGGTTTTGCGATCCAAACTATCATGCTCATTCTGCTTTTGTTGCTTCTGTTGAACCCAAAGATATATCACACGCACTCACTAATGAATCGTGGATTATTGCCATGCAAGAAGAGTTAGAAATTTTTGAAAGAAATAATGTTTGGAAACTTGTACCTCCACCTCAAGGTCATACTTTAATTGGAACTAAATGGGTGTTTAAAAATAAACAAAGTGAGGATGGGGTTGTGGTTAGGAATAAGGCTAGGTTGGTTGCTCAAGGTTTCACTCAAGTTGAAGGTCTAGATTTTGATGAAACTTTTGCTCCTGTTGCTAGATTAGAAGCCATAAGAATTTTGTTAGCTTTTGATGCATCTAAAGGTTTTAAGATTTATCAAATGGATGTTAAAAGTGCTTTTCTTAATGGCTACATAGATGAGGAGGTTTATGTCAAACAACCACCGGGTTTTGAAAATTCAGATTTTCCTAATCATGTTTACAAACTGTCCAAAGCCTTGTACGGTCTCAAACAAGCCCCTAGAGCATGGTATGATAGGTTAAAAACATTCTTACTTGAAAAGGGGTTTACCATGGGCAAGGTTGATAAAACTCTTTTTGTGCTTAAGCATGGCAATGACTCATTATTCGTTCAAGTGTATGTGGATGATATTATCTTTGGTTGTGCTTCTCATGATTTTGTGTCCAAGTGTTCAGCTATAATGAGTTCAGAATTTGAGATGAGTATGATGGGAGAACTCACGTACTTTTTGGGGCTGCAAATCAAGCAAACAAAGGAGGGTACCTTTGTGCATCAAACAAAGTATACAAAAGACCTTCTAAGGCATTTCAACATGGACTAAAGCAAGCCTCTTCGGACACAATTGGGAACAACAACAACACTTGAACTTGATGAAGATGGTGAACCCGTGGATCAAAAAGAATATAGAAGCATGATCGGATCACTTTTGTACCTCACGACATCAAGACCGGACATGCAATTCAGCGTATGTCTTTGTGCATGATTTCAAGCCTCCCCACGTGCTTCACATCGTCAAGCCATCAAAAGGATTCTCATGTACTTACATGAAACTCAAGAATTTGGCATTTTTCTTCCTTCTTACTCAACCGTTACTTTGGAAGTTTTTTCTGATGCTGATTTTGGGGTTGTTGGATTGATAGGAAAAGTACTTTCGGTTTGTCATTTTCTTGGTAATTAACTTATGGCTTGGTCCTCTAGAAAACAAAACTCAGTTGTACAATCCACAGCTGAATCTGAATATGTAGCTGCTACTAGTGCTTGCTCACAAATTCTTTGGATTGTTCAAACACTTAAGGACTTTGGGGTTGATCTAGATAGTGTTCCACTGTTTTGTGATAACACTTGTGCCATTTGTATTGCTAAAAACCCCGTGCAACATTCTAGAACTAAGCACATTGACATTAGGTATCACTTTCCCCATGATAATGTTGAAAAAGGAAACATTGTGCTTCACCATGTAGATACTGAACAACAATTGGCTGACATTTTTACAAAACCTTTGGATTTCACTCGTTTTTGTTTTATTCGTAGTGAAATAGGGGTTATGCATCCTCATGGATTACATTGAGGGGGAGTTTTGAATCTTGAGAAGTCTATGTGTGACTCTAAAATTAAAATAATATGAGCATAGTATTTCATACATATATGACTTTGTGATTCCTTTTACATGTTGAAAGTTCTTACTACATTACTCGTGTTATACATTGTGTAGTTTTTGCCATGTCTAATAATTGGAATAATTACTTACACTAAATCTGGTCATGGTCGATCTTTCTTGCTATTTTGAACTTGTTGCATGCTCACAAGTGCTTTTAATCATAAAGAAGTAATCAAGTAATCAACTCACATGTTGAGTTTTTATGAACATATATAAGTTAAGAAAAGATCAAGAGAATATGCATGCATCACACTTCTTATTTTTAGATGGCTTATTATTGCACTTAGATATGAACTTGGAAGAAGTTGTGTATGACTAAAACCATGTCCTTAAGCTTCTGATTGTCAAATGACATAGGCTTGGCTTGGTTGGTTAGAATAAGGCAGATGCACATATAATCTCTTACAAATATCATATGATCTAAATTTGTGCTTTGAAAAATAATAAAATGCAGCAACAAGTGTCATGCTTTCAGGTTTTGAAATAGTTAAGTTTGTGAGATCATGACTTGCTTAAATTGAAAATTACATTTGATCTCTAGCATGGCTTACACTACTTTATGTATCTCATTGATGTGATAGTGTATGTTACTTGATAGTATGACTTGGATGAGCTTTGTTTTATATGTATATGTTATAATATGCCCATAACAATTAAAATTTCTCTTTTCAACCTTGTTGAATACATTGTCAAAGGGGGAGAGATAATATGTGAATTTTTAACGATAAGTATGCAAGGGGGAGAAATTGATTACACATTGCACATATTCACAATTGTTTTTGGCACGATTCTTCTCAGGGGGAGAATTTCTTTTTCTCATTTTATTTATGTTTTACAAAGGGGGAGAAATTGTTTTTGTCGGTACCCTACGTACCGGGTACCCCATGATACTGCAAAAAGTGCAGGACAGTTCCACCCATCAGAATCAAAGGCCCTTGCAGGTCCCACATGGCACGTTACACCAGACCTGCTCCTCTCACATGGTTGGCTCCCGGGTTAACACGTGTAAAATAAGACCGGAACAAAACTTCCAACCAAGGGAAGCTCCAGCGACTACACGTGTACAACATCCCCGGACATAGCCCTCGTCAGAGAGGAGCTCCGTTACTGACACGTGTACAACAACCCCAGACCTACCCTCCCACAAGGGAAAGCTCCGGATCTGCCACGTGTGGATCCTCTAAACCTTCTGAAAGGCGGCCTAGATGGGGGTGAATAGGCGATAATCGATAATTTAAACCTAATTCAGAGTTATGAAAACAGAGAAGTCGGACTTGTCTGACTTCTAGTCGGACTTGTCTGACCTAAGTCGGACAAGTCTGACCTGGGTCGGATAAGTCCGAGATTACCTGCACGATCAGACCAAAAATCCAATTTTTAAGCGATCTAGTGAGAGATATCGATCCCTAGCAGTTCTACACGAGGTATGGAGTAGAAAGAAAGTTGAGGGAGAGATAGCACGCGGAAAAACACTAGAATCAAAACTTGAGAGAACGAAAGAACAACAAGAGACAAACGATTTTATCCCGAGGTTCAGAACCACAAAGGATCCTACATCCCCGTTGAGGAGTCCACAAGGGACCAGGCCTTCTCTAGCCTTCCCCTCACAAGTTGCCACAAGGGCCAACTCCCGATCTTCCACTATCACAAAGATTGTTACAAACTCCCCGATTACAAGAGATCACAAAGAAATCGCGGGGCGACGCCTAACCGTCTAGGGGAGAACCCCAAGAGCAACAAACATGCAATCACGAAGAAACTTAGCGAATCACACGTTGCTCAACCCCTCAACAAACCGTTTCTCCCAATCCTCACAAAGCACTCTTCACTCTCCCAAAAATTCGAATTTGGGCTCTCGAGGTGAAGAACAAGTGGAGAGAGGTTCTTGAGTTCAAATGGGCGTTCAGAACTGTTTAGGGGTGTTAGGCATGGTTGGTGGATCGAAACCACCCACTATTTATACTCCAAAAAGTCATTAAATCCGTTTGACACAGCCCACGTCGGACATGTCTGACACAAAGTCGGACATGTCTGACCTCAAAGGTCAGGCCTTTCACTTCAGACTTGTCTGACCAAAACCACTTCAGACATGTCTGACATACAATCTCGGACATGTCTGAAATTCTGCAGATAGAACTCGGACAAGTCTGACTCTCTGGGACTTAGAAAATTTTCCTTAGTCCCTGGGAACAGATCCATCTCGGACATGTCTGACCCCCAGGTTCGGACAAGTCCGAAACTTCACTGGAACTCTCACTGGAACCCTTCCAGTGCCAATTCGGACATGTCTGACTTACAGATTCGGACATGTCCGAATTCCAACAGAGGGAATTCGGACATGTCTGACATCACAAGTCAGACAAGTCCGCCCAAGCCACAAAAGGGCCTACAAAAATCTTCTACTAAGGGGTTGAACACCCGAATGACTCACTAAGTGTCTACGCGTCGTGTCCCTCTTAATAGTACGGTTTTTCCTACGACTCAAGGAGAAAATAGAAAACCCTATTTCTATTCTTCTTCGCCACAACTTTTCTCCTTTTGCCGTCTTTCTTCAAAGCTCCATTCCGTACTTCGGATCTGCGCTCATGCTCAACCAAGTTCATTAGCACTTTAATGGTTCATCATCAATCCACCAAAAACCACAAGGGACCTAGATGCACTTACAATCTCCCCCTTTTTGGTGATTGATGACAACCAATTAAAGTCTTCGACAAAAATAAGATTTGATAGAAGTTTTGAGTCTCAAGTGTATATGAGCTTTTGGAATAACAATAAAAACAACTCATATACACTCAATCATCGTGGGGTGCCTATATGCTCGTGTGTGTGCAACAACGTGATAAATACGAAGAAATGCACACGAGATCAATGAAGCATCATAATGATCATCATAAGGCATCAATAAACATCATTAAGTATTAACATCAATAAACATCATTAAGCATTAACAGCCATAAACGAGTGACAAATAAGCACAAGACACACGACGATAGAAAATATGACTAGATACATGTCCATGTCCAAGAATAAGCACTAGAGACTAACACTTCTCCCCCTTTGGCATCAAGGCACCAAAAAGGAGAAAAGTGGACACTAAGACCTAGTCTACTCGGTGTCGTCCTCGTCGTCATCGCTGTCATTGTCGCTGCTCTCCTCCTCGTAGTCGCTCTTCTCGCCGGAGTCATCGGGAGCTGCAGGAGGTGCTGAGGAAGAGGCGCCGGTGCCGGTGAAGAATGCCATCTCCGCCTCGGTGAGCTCCAAAAATTCCGGTGGCTCCTCTTCTGAGCTGGCGTCGTCGACTGGAGGAAGCTGGAGGTGCTCCCTGATGGCAGCGAGGTCCCTCTGGTTCCTCTTTGCCAAGCGCTGAGTCGACCGGCAGACGGTGAAGATTGACTTCAGGATCTTGAGCAGACCTGAGGAGCAAGACGGCTGCTGCTGGGGCATGAAGGGTGAGCTGGGAGGCTGAGCAGACTTCCTCCTCGAGGAGCTGGGTCCTCCCTCTGCTGGTGCCGGCGCAGCTGCACGAATCGGGTGGTGAAGCTTGGAAGGCTTCTGAGGCACGAGGCGCCTATGAGGCACATCCTTCACAAACTTCTTCTCGGACATCGTCTCAATTAGCTTCATCAGGTACGGGGCATAGCAGAAAGACCTAGCCGGCGTCTCCGAGGCGAGGTAAATCTCTTTGAAAATATAGTCAAAAGCATTGAATTGCTGCTCCCCTGCCAAGAGCTGGATCAGATTTCTGCTGTTGTGATTGATCCTGTTGGCATCCCCATCCTTGGGTGAGAGAGTCTTCTGTATCATACGGTTCACCACGGCATGGAATGGATTGAGGCCGTGGATATGAGGAGGGTCGGCTGGATACCCATCCTCATAGAAACTCTCCATCTCCAGGAGGTTCACTATATCCATCTCATGGATCCTCAATGAGTGCTGCAGACTGTCCTCCATCCCAAGAATGCGGGCAAACTCCTCATAGCTGACTTTGTACTTCACCCCATTGGTCATCCAGGTGAAGCCGAGCTTGTCGACCAATAGAAAATTGTGGCATAGAATTGGAGTATGACTTCCTTGTTCCATGGGTATTGGAGGCCCATGATCTCGCTGACTCCGTGGTGCTCGCAAGCGTCGAGCACCCCCTTGAAGAGAAGGTAGCAGTCCTTCTTCTTCAATGCAGCCTTCCAATCCACCCACTGCATCTCCGTGACTGGGTTCTTCTTGGTCGTGAGGACTGACCGGTAGTAATCCATGTGGAAGAAGCACCAGAAACAGGGATCCCTGCTCTCCCTTGGCTGGTCATAGCACCGCACATCTCTCATGTGCATGGTGTCGTGAATGTTCCTCCGGTAGTTCACTCTATCGGCCGTGCGTCGAGTGTCACCCACTAGAGAGTGCACGACCAACAGTCCGATCTCTTGTTGCCCTTGGGAGCTCGAGCTGCCCCCCCTGACCACTGTGAATGGTGAGTTGACCGCTTGCGGGTCGCTTGGCAACCACCTTCTTTGGTCGCTTTGATGGTTGAGCCGAAGAATCGGGACCCGCGGGCTCCTTGCCTCTTTTGTCGTGACCCATAGCTAGAGAAAGATACAAGGATAGGTAAGAGTCAAGGCAAGAGAGATAGAGCAATTAACTTGATAGTTTCGATAGAAATTAGGCCTCAGAGTTATACAGGATCGGACATGTCTGACTGGAAAGTCAGACTTGTCTGACTCAGGAATTTCGGACATGTCCGAATTTCAGAGTCAGACTTGTCCGACCTGTACAGAACTGACCCTAATTGCTAAGGAAACTAAGCAAATAAATTTTTCCACCGACCAAATTTTGCAACAAGGTTGTAAACATACCTAGGAACAATTTCAAGGGCATAAATTTGCAATCTTGCCACTAGATTTAGAATTGAGAGGAAAGATGCGGAAAAATACCTTCGGATGGAGAAAAGGATTGAAGAACTCCGAAGGGGATGTGAATCCTCCAACTTCAAGGGAGATTTTCCCTCAAGAACTCCTCACAAAAGCCTCAAAAGCAATGTGGATTGCCTTGGGAGGTTTGAGAGAGATGGAGATTAGGGTTTGAAGTGAGGAGTGAGAGAGGGGATGGAAACCGTCGAACTCTTTGAAGGGGCTCGGACTTCCCACGTCGGACATGTCCGAATTTGACTTCGGACAAGTCCGAGTTCTCTCTGCAGACTTAAAACCCACTTCGGACATGTCTGACTCCCCCTGAGTGTATGCAATGTGCAAACACTTGGGGATCTAAAGAAGGGAATATATGAACATTTTGGACAAGTTTTTGCAAATATCTTTGACAAAAATGATCAGTAAGCAACCAACACTCAAACTATGATCATTTTCACCAAAGAGAAGTTTAGAACATAGTTTTCAAGAAATATAGATGAGATTTTCGAAAAACACACAACATTTTGAAGTTGAAAACTAATAGCAATCAGATGTGCACGACTCAAGCAATGTTTCGAGAATCCAAGATATTTAGCTCACTCCTTAGGTCACAAAAGCGTCTCTCATCAAGGGGTTTGGTGAAGATATCCGCTAATTGCTTCTCACTTCTAACATGAGAGATAACGATATCTCACTTGATAGAGTGGTCTCGCAGGAAATGGTGACGGATGTCTATGTGTTTGGTTCTAGAATGCTCGACGGGGTTGTGAGCAATCTTGATGGCGCTCTCATTGTCACATAGGAGAGGATATGGTTCAGATTGTAACCATAATCCCTAAGAGTTTGTCGCATCCAAAGAAGCTGCGCACAACAACTTCCGGCTGCAACGTACTCCGCTTCGGCTGTGGAAAGGGCAATGGAGTTTTGTTTATTGGAAGACCACGCAACCAAGGACCTACCAAGAAATTGGCATGTCTCGGATGTGCTCTTCCTATCTACCCTACAGCCCGCATAATCCGCATCGGAATAACTGACGAGATCAAACTTGGATCCTTTAGGGTACCAAAGACCTAGATTAGGAGTGTGAACTAAATACCTAAGGATCCTCTTAACCGCTGTCAAGTGACACTCTTTAGGAGTGGCTTGGAATCGAGCACACATGCACACACTAAGCATAATGTCGGGTCTAGAAGCACAAAGATAAAGCAAAGAGCCAATCATAGAACGGTATACCTTTTGGTCCACGCTCGCTCCTTCTTCATTTAGTCCTAGATGCCAGTTTGTTCCCATAGGTGTCTTGATGGGCTTTGCCTTCTCCATGCCAAACTTCTTGAGAATGTCATGAGTGTACTTGGTTTGGCATATGAAGGTCCCTTCCTTGAGTTGCTTTACTTGGAAACCTAGGAAAAACTTCAACTCCCCCATCATAGACATCTCAAATCTCTCCGTCATGATTTTGGAAAACTCATCACAAAAAGTCTTGTTAGTATAACCAAATATGATATCATCAACATAAATTTGGCATACGAACAAGTCATTATCAAAATGCTTAGTGAAGAGAGTATAATCGGCTTTCCCAATCTTAAAACCATTTTGAGTGAGAAAATCCCTAAGGCACTCATACCAAGCTCTAGGTGCTTGTTTGAGGCCATAGAGAGCCTTACACAACTTGTAGACGTGATCGGGATGCTCTTCATCTTCAAATCCGGGCGGTTGCTCCACATAAACTTCCTCCTTGATTGGACCGTTGAGGAATGCACTTTTCACATCCATTTGATATAACTTTAAATCATGGTGAGTAGCAAAGGCCAATAATATGCGAATAGATTCAATCCTAGCTACGGGAGCAAAGGTTTCATTGAAATCCAAACCTTCGACTTGAGCGTATCCTTTTGCTACAAGTCTTGCCTTGTTTCTTGTTACCACCCCGTGTTCATCTTGTTTGTTGCGGAACACCCACTTGGTTCCAACAACATTTGCATTTGGTCTTCTCACGAGTTCCTCTTGAAGTTGTTGAGCTCTTCTTGCGTCGCCATTACCCAATCCGGGTCTTGTAGAGCTTCTTCTGCTTTCCGTGGCTCTAGAGAGGAAACAAAGGAATAGTGTTCACAAAAGTTAGCCATACGTGAGCGAGTAGTTACCCCTTTGGAGATGTCTTCAAGTATGTTGTCAACGGGATGTTCCCGTTGAACGCTTTGATGAACTCTTGGGTGTGGTGGTTGAGCTTCTCGATCATTGTCTTCATCTTGATCATTTTCTTGATCTCCCCCTTGATCCAAGCCTCCTCCTTGATTTTGATCTTGTTGAGATTCATCTTGAGGATCTTGATCTTGTTCATGTGGGGGATTTGCATCTTCTTCGCTTGATTGAAGATCATTTGGATCATGTGGTCGCACATCTCCAAGTGCCATTCTCCTAAGTGCTTCTTGTGGAGTCTCCTCTTGATCTAGCACACACTTATCAATTTGCTCCACTTGAGAGCCATTATTCTCATCAAACACTACGTCATGTGCTACTTCAACAATCCCGGGGGACTTGTTCAAGACACGATAGGCGTTGGTGTTTGAGTCATAGCCAAGCAAGAAACCTTCATCGGATTTTGAAGCGAACATCGAATTCCTAGGCTTCTTGTTGAGAATATAGCACTTGCTCCCAAAAACACGAAAGTATGAGGTGTTGGGTTTGTTACCGGTTAGGAGTTCGTATGAGGTCTTCTTCAAGAGTCGATGAAGATACAACCGGTTTATGGCATGGAAAGCAGTGTTAACCTCTTCTGCCCAAAACCGGTCGGACGTCTTGTACTCATCAAGCATCGTCCTTGACATCTCAATTAGAGTCCTATTCTTCCTCTCCGCTACTCCATTTTGTTGAGGGGAGTAGGGAGCGGAGAACTCATGCTTGATTCCTTCTTCATCCAAGAAGTCTTCAACTTGAGTGTTCTTGAACTCCGTCCCGTTGTCGCTCCTAATCTTCTTGATTCTTAAGGAGAACGTGTTTTGAGCTCTCCTCAAGAACTTCTTGAGAACTCCTTGGGTTTCACCTTTGTCATGCAAGAAAAATACCCACGTGAAGCGAGAAAAATCATCAACGATAACTAGACCATACTTGTTACCGCCAATGCTAATGTAGGTGATCGGTCCAAATAGGTCCATGTGTAGTAGCTCCAAGGGTCTTGAGGTTGTCATGATGTTCTTGGATGGATGTTGAGCTCCTACTTGCTTTCCGGCTTGACATGCGCTACATGGTCTATCTTTCTCAAAGACAACATCTTTTAGTCCACGGATATGATCCCCCTTTAGAAGTTTTTGCAAGTTTCTCATCCCAACATGGGCTAGCCTTCGGTGCCATAGCCGTCCCATGTTAGTTTTCGCCATTAAGCACGTATCAAGTTGGGCTTTATCCGTGGAGAAATCCACAAGGTAAAGCTTTCCCTTGAGTACGCCCTTAAAGGCGATTGAGTTGTTGCATCTTCTTGAGACGGTCACACCGTTGTTAGTGAAAAGACAATCATAACCATTATCACATAATTGAGAAATAGACAAGAGGTTGTAATCAAGTGAATCAACATGAAGTACATTGGAAAGAGTGTGTTTTGAGGAGATAGCAATTTTACCGGTGCCAAGGATTTTCCCTTGGCTATTATCCCCAAAGAAGATTCCTTCACTAGGATCTTCATTCTCCTTGTACTCTACAAACATCTTCCTCTCTCCGGTCATATGATTAGTGCATCCACTGTCGAGTACCCATTTTGATCCACCGGAGGAGTATGCCTACAAAAGAGTTATGCCTTTCCTTTAGGTACCCAAATGGAGTTGGGTCCTTTGATGTTAGTCACAAGACATTTGGGCACCCACACACAAGGCTTTGGGCTCTTGCGGAGTGGCCCAACATATCTAGCATAAGTATTGCCAAATTTGTTCCCCAATAAAACATAAGAAGCATCAAAGTCATGGAACAAAGGATGAGGTTCATTTTTAGGCATATAAGATGTGGAGACAATGTTCTTTCCTTTATCTTGAATGGATGAACCTTCCTTGACAAAAACAATCAAGTCTTTGTTATTCTTGGGGGCTTTGGCATTTTGTCTCCGCTCCCGAGAATAACCAAGACCATCCTTGACATGGGGAGGTCTCACATTGGTATATGCACTACGTGCATAGGCCACCTTCTCCTTGTCAAAGATGCCACCTTTCGGTGCTTGCTTGTTTTGTGCCAAGTTAAGTTCATCCTTAAGTTTTAGGATCAAGCTTGAGCACATGCAAGTGTGAACTTCCTCGGATGAAATCTTTTGATAAGATGAGCTCTTTGAGGAAGAAGGTGCATTGATCTTAAGTGACTCAACCTTTGTCTCTAGAATCTTGTTAACCTTTGTCAAGTTAACAAGTTCATCATTGAGCTCAACGGTCTTGTCCTTAAGATTTGAGCATGCTTCCTTGCTCATGGCAAGGTCATGCTCCAATGCATTGCTTCTTTCTCTCTCGCGCTCGAGGAGCTCCTCAAGCTCTTGACATCTCTCCAATTTTTGGATGAGCATGCCCTCTTGACGCTCAGGAGATCCTCCTTCTCGGAGATTTCATCCATAAAAAAGTTCATCTTTCTCATAGCACTCTTACTTAAGCCTTTAAGCATGGATTCAAGTTCACTATCACTATCAAGTTCATCACAAGAAGTTATAGAGGGAATGGGTTTAGATTTGACCTTTTTCCTTCCCTCCTTTGCCATGAAACATGTGGACTTGAAATCATCAAGGTTGGGGAAGAGCTTGCTTGCACTTGAGCTCTTTCCGATGGCAATGGTTGCCACCTTCTCTACATCGTCGGAAGATGAGTCTTCATTTGAGTCCCATTCTCTTCCAAGGTGGGCATGTCCCGATGGCTTCTTCTTCTTGAAGAGCTTCTTATATTGGGTCTTGCCCTACTTCTTCTTGCTTTCATTGTATGGGCAATCCGCAATGAAGTGCCCATGTTCACCACACTTGTAGCAAGTCTTCTTCTTTAGCTTCTCCTTGCTATTGCCTTCTTGGTGATAGCCTCCCTTCTTCCTTCTCATCATCCTTCTAAACTTGTTGACTAAGAAAGCTTCTTCCTCATCGGAGTCCATGCTCTCATCATCACTTGCATCTTCATTGTAGGATGTGGAAGTTGCTTTGAGGGCTATGTCTTTCTTCTTTGATGAGGCAAGCTTTTGGAGATCGTTGTAGAACATAGCTTCCTTCTCCATCATCTCATTGTTGATTATCCTCCCAAGCACTTCTTCCGGAGTCATCTTTGTGTAGTCGGGGCTTTCACGGATCAAGGAGCAAAGAGCAATGTTTCGAGGCACGAATGCCCGAAGCATCCTCTTCACCACTTCATGGTCCGTCCATCGAGTGCTTCCATAGGCACGAATCTTGTTCACGAGCACCTTGAGGCGGTTGTACATGTCTTGGGGCGACTCACCATCCATGATGGTAAATCTCCCAAGCTCTCCTTCGATCATCTCAATCTTTGCCTCCTGGATGACTCGGTTGCCCTCGTGCGCCGTCTTGAGTGTATCCCAAATATCTTTGGCCACTTCCAAACCTTCGACTCGGTTGAATTCATCCCGAGTCAAAGATGAGGTTATGACTCCCACGGCTTGAGCATTGCGATGAAGTAGGATAGCTTGTTGTGGAGTGACGTCTTCCTCATTCCTTGGCATATGAAATCCGGTTTGCACAATCTGCCACAAACTAGGATTCAAAGAGATTAAATGCATCTTCATATTGTGTTTCCACATTGAATAGTCATTTCCATCGAATTGAGGAGGTTTGCCAAGTGGAATAGACAAATAGTGATTGTTAGCATGAAGACGATCATAATCAAAGTGAGTTTGAGTATAGTCATCGTTACTCTTCTCCTTCTCTTTGTTGATCTTGGGTTGTTTCCCTAGCTTCTCCCGAAGCTTCACCTTGAGTTGGCGAGTCTCTTCATCGTCCTTCGGATCATCAAGAAGAACGTCGTAGTTCTTGTCAATTGAGCCTTCACCCTCGACATATGAGGTATCATCCTTGTTCCTTTCTTCCACCATCGATTCTTCGAGATGTTAGTCTCTTCCGGAGAAACCTGCTCTGATACCAATTGAAAGGCGGCCTAGAGGGGGGGTGAATAGGCGATAATCGATAATTTAAACCTAATTCAGAGTTATGAAAACAGAGAAGTCGGACTTGTCTGACTTCTAGTCGGACTTGTCTGACCTAAGTCAGACAAGTCTGACCTGGGTCGGATAAGTCCGAGATTACCTGCACGATCAGACCAAAAATCCAATTTTTAAGCGATCTAGTGAGAGATATCGATCCCTAGCAGTTCTACACGAAGTATGGAGTAGAAAGAAAGCTGAGGGAGAGATAGCAAGCGGAAAAACACTAGAATCAAAACTTGAGAGAACGAAAGAACAACAAGAGACAAACGATTTTATCCCGAGGTTCGGAACCACAAAGGATCCTACGTCCCCGTTGAGGAGTCCACAAGGGACCAGGCCTTCTCTAGCCTTCCCCTCACAAGTTGCCACAAGGGCCAACTTCCGATCTTCCACTATCAAAAAGATTGTTACAAACTCCCCGATTACAAGAGATCACAAAGAAATCGCGGGGCGACGCCTAACCCTCTAGGGGAGAACCCCAAGAGCAACAAACACGCAATCACGAAGAAACTTAGCGAATCACACGTTGCTCAACCCCTCAACAAACCATTTCTCCCAATCCTCACAAAGCACTCTTCACTCTCCCAAAAATTCGAATTTGGGCTCTAGAGGTGAAGAACAAGTGGAGAGAGGTTCTTTAGTTCAAATGGGCGTTCAGAACTGTTTAGGGGTGTTAGGCATGGTTGGTGGGTCGAAACCACCCACTATTTATACTCCAAAAAGTCATTAGAGCCGTTTGACACAGCCCACGTCGGACATGTCTGACACAAAGTCGGACATGTCTGACCTCAAAGGTCAGGCCTTTCACTTCAGACTTGTCTGACCAAAACAACTTCAGACATGTCTGACATACAATCTCGAACATGTCTGAAATTTTGCAGATAGAACTCGGACAATTCTGACTCTCTGGGACTTAGAAAATTTTCCTTAGTCCCTGGGAACAGATCCATCTCGGACATGTCTGACCCCTAGGTTCGGACAAGTCCAAAACTTCACTGGAACTCTCACTGGAACCCTTCCAGTGCCAATTCGGACATGTCTGACTTACAGATTCGGACATGTCCGAATTCCAACAGAGGGAATTCGGACATGTCTGACATCACAAGTCAGACAAGTCCGCCCAAGCCACAAAAGGGCCTACGAAAATATTCTACTAAGGGGTTGAGCACCCGAATGACTCACTAAGTGTCTACGCGTCGTGTCCCTCTTAATAGTACGGTTTTTTCCTACGACTCAAGGAGAAAATAGAAAACCCTATTTCTATTCTTCTTCGCCACAACTTTTCTCCTTTTGCCGTCTTTCTTCAAAGCTCCATTCCGTACTTCGGATCTGCGCTCATGCTCAACCAAGTTCATTAGACTTTAATTGTTCATCATCAATCCACCAAAAACCACAAGGGACCTAGATGCACTTACACCTTCGTCACCAACAGAAATACGAGCCGATCATGACCATTACAGACATTCAAGGATGGTTAAGGCTGCAGTTACAAGGTCTGATATTGTGTCTTTAATGCTATATTAATGACACACGATCAGTGCACCATTAATAGGGGTAATGCTGCCATGAAGGCACGTTACCATACTATTAATTATACTTAATACCCTTTAGACAGTGTATTAGGTCATTAAGCACGCCAGGGTCACATGTCGGGCCAGGCCAGCTTTGTAACGGTCAGTCCTTAGAACTATAAAAGGGTTGTACCGCACGAATATGAAGCTAATCTAAGCTAAGCTGATCTGATCTGACCCGATCCTAGCGAACGTACTCACTCAATACAATTACACAAACCCCGTGGAGTAGGGTGTTACGCTCAGGCGGCCCGAACCACGTAAATCTCTGAGGTCACCATCTTGATATTGATCTCTGCGTGCCCCAACCACAAAAGAACCTCCGAGCTGCTTCTCAGCGGGTCCGTGGGGAAGTCTCGTATCAAACACTTCGACATTTGGCGCGCCAGGAAGGGGTAGCAATCCCGAGATCACAAGATGGTGAATTCAGCTGTTAGATCATTCAATGGCAATCGTGCTGAACAACCTGCTGGAGGCGACCCCTCCAACGTTCAGCAGCCAACAGGTGCCAATGCTCCAGCAGGCACTATAGCACCATCTATTCTGGCAAACAATATCGATCAACGAGATGGGGCATCTGCGTCGATCACCGCATCGGCAAACAACAATCCCGAGCACGCGCTCATTTTTGCACAAGCTCTTCTGCAACATGCACCACCTCTAGGTGCACCCCAGGGTGCTATGGAACAGTGGAGGCTGATGTCGACCATCTGGTCGCAGCTGCGGCTGCAGGCATCAGTAACCAAGGTCCTCCCCCTTCAGGGCGAACACCTTCACAACGACGGACCTTGTCCGGCTGGCTTGGTCCACAAGCCTCTCAACAAAGGAGACGTGCTGCCTCCCAGCAGGTGACTTCGTTGCCCCCTCGGGTGCGACGCACCCATACCATCACCAGGATCCTGACTCATGACCTGCGGTCGGAACTGGATCGCCGTTACCGTTAATAGGACGGTCGTGTCCATATCGAGCGTGCTCGCGAAAGGCGAGAGGCTCGGGACAACCCTGCTCCTCAAGGAGTAGGAGGAGGTTGTTCTGCCCTGGCCATGCATTTACACATGGTCAGATGGCCACAGAAGTTCCGGCCTCATTTGTCGGAAAAATTCGACGGGACAGTCAACCCCGCCGAATTTCTTCAAATCTACTCAACTGCCATATTGGCAGCAGGAGGTGATGAGGCTATAATGGCTAATTACTTCCTGGTGGCCTTAACCAGGACTGCAAGGTACTGGTTCATGAGTCTTCCACCTGACTCTATTAATAGTTGGGCGGAACTATGTCAGCAATTCACTGACAACTTCGGGAGCTCCTAGACCCGACCCGACACTGAATTGGACTTGTTTGCTGTAAAGCAAACGTCGGGGGAATTGTTTTGGTCCTTTATCCAGCGATTCTCTCAGGTATGAAATACCATTGCTTCAATCTCGAGCTCCTCTATTATTGTTGCATTCAGACAGGGTGTTCGAGATAAGAAGATGCTAGAGAAGTTGGCTATTAAAGAGGTTACCAGCGTCACAGAACTCTTCAGCCTAGCCAACAAATGCGCTAAAGCTATGGAGGGCCGTGAAATGCACTCCAAGCCAGCTCCGGAGGCTAACCAGAAGTCCTCCAAAACTGAAGCTGCTACCTCCGGTAGTGGCAAGAAGAAGAAGAAGCCCAACGGCAAAAAGAAGTCGTCAGCCGTCATTCCAACTGCAGCTGCTACAGCTCCTGGAAGCCAGGGGCCACGCCCCGAGAAGCGACCTCGTCTTTCATCAAAGGACAGCAACAATTTTTAAGACCTATGTGTGCTTAATACATTGGCTTGTAGTGAATACACTTGGCTTTGATGATAAAAGTTTAACATATCACCAAAACACCTTTTTATCAAGGTCCGACTCTAGCTCTGAGCTACAGCAAGGTCCGACGTTAGGTCCGGCTTGTTTTGGGTAGCTCCGGCTACGTTAGATGTTAGGTCCGGCTTCTTGGTAAGGTCCGACTAGCTTTAGTTAGCTCCGGTGAGCTCTATCTTTAGCTCCAGCATGTCTTTATTAGCTCTGGCATTTCTTTGATAGCTCCGGCATATATTTGATAGCTCCGGCATGCTTTTGCTAAGCTCGACGTACTTTGTCTAGCTCCGGTTTTGGGTTGACTAGTTTTGACTAGTTTTTGGTAAGCTCCGGCGCTAGGTTCTACTAGCTTTTGTTAGCTCCGGCTCAAGCTCTGGGTTGCTCTGGCAAGGTCCGGAACTTGACCGCAGTGCTTCTGCTTTTTATTAGCAATGTTTCGTACTTGCTTTACATTGTTGGAAAGATTGCTTAGTATTCATTTGCTAAGTTTTTGGTGCGTTTTGGTTGATATGGATGATATCGTGTTACTGTGTTTTTGCAACATGCTTATGTGAGGTTCTCACGTAAGGTGTTGTGTTCGGAACTAACTTGAGTCAAGTCAAGGACTTGGGCTCGTATGGATTGGTTGTTTATTCATGTGCATGTGTTGCTTGAGTTCGAGTCATGGCTGGTGACGGGATCCATTGGACTAGTCTCAGGGAGGAGATGAGGTTCCAACAACCAAGTTCGGGAGGAACTGTGGTTGAGTTGATCAGGAGGTCGCGCAGGATGATTGAATCAAGAGCAGTGCATATGAAGGTTATTGGACATCGAAGGAAGGTGCTCGCACGTATGCATGCGGTGCATGACGTGGCAACATGGTTCCGAAGATGGGATAAGGAAGGAAAGATCTGGTCGGAAGGATCGGATCGTACCGGTTGATGACTTCGGCTGCGGCGGAGTCGGTTATGGCTCGGTATGGAAAGTATCGAGTTGGTTATGTTAGGATTTCGTGTGTGTCACGAATTTGAGTTGTTTAGGAATGTGGGATACGTTCCTAAGGTGTTTGGAATTCTTAAGATTGCTTCTATCTGCGTATAGAATCTTGAGCAGTTATGGAAAGTTACGATTCATGGTCTGAGTAGGATTGGAGTCCTAGTTGTATTGGGTTGGCCCAAGGGCTGGTTATATAAGCAAGGGAAGGCCAAAGCTCGGTGTAGACGACTTTGGGGCTGTTCCTCTCGTGTTCTATTGAATAAAATTCGTAGTTTGAAGGAACTTTTGTGCCTTGTTCGTCCGACTTGTTCCAGACAAGTTTTACTCGTCGAGTTTCTGGACAGCACTACCTTTTGTCGGTGGTTTTATCATAACTCGAGTTTTACAGATCCAATTTATGTTATTCCTTTTGGGTTGTCTTCACAACTTGATTATCTATCATCTGTCAAAATTTCACGGTCATTGGATTTGTGGTCTAAAATCTACACGAGTTTCTTTGCAGCGTTCCAGAACTGTTTTTCTCGGGTAGGGCAGATTGACCATTGTTTGATCTTTTGATCATAACTTGAGTTTTTCTCGACGGATTTGAGTGATTCTTTTTGTGTTGTTTTCGTGACTTGATTCTCTCTGATATCTATCACTTTTGTCACGGTGAAACACGTTTAGATTAGTCTCACAAACGATTTCTTTAACAGAACGTTTTTCTGCCAAGAGGATTTGGGGTTTAATTGTTTCCGCTTTGTAAAATTTTTAAATCTACCATTCACCCCCCCCTCTGGTAGCTTTTCACGTGCTCTTCGATCCTACAATTGGTATCAGAGCCACGGTGCTCTAATCTTTGAGATTTGCACATGTTTTTGACTAATCATCATGGAGAAGTACTCCGCCAAACCTTGTGTATTTGCTGGTATTGATTTTCAGGTTTGGAAGGCACGCATGGAGGCTTTCATCCAGGCACAAGACTTTGCAATATGGGAGAAGGTGTATAAGCCTTATCAAGTGCCACCTAATGATCAAGTCACGGCCACAAACCTACGGGACGTCGAAAACAACAACAAAGCCCGAAACTTGATCATCCAAGGACTCACTCAAAGCGACTTTGATCGTATCGCGCACCTCCGATCAGCATATGATGTTTGGAGAGCTCTCTGTGATTACCATGAAGGCTCCAACACAATCAAGGAGGTAAAACAAGATATGTTCAAAAAGGAATATATGCGTTTTGAGATGCAACCAGGTGAGTCTATCGATGACCTCTTTGCTCGTTTCAATAAAATTCTCAGCAACTTACGTAGTGTCAATGTTAATTTTTCTGATGCTGAGAATGCTAAACAACTTCTTAGTGCATTAGACATGACAGTTTGGGAGATGAAAGTAACATCCATTCGTGAATCAACTATCATGAGTTCTCTTACATTAGATGTACTTTATTCTAAACTAAAAACTCATGAAATTGACATCCTAGCACGTAAGAACCCAAACAAGTCTATTGCATTTGTCTCACAACGTGATATGTCTAGCTCTGGCCAATCATCATCCTGCAATACTCTTGCTTTGTTGTCCTCACTAACCCTAGAGCAGATCGAAGAATTTCCAGAAGAGGAGTTGCCACTCATCTCTACTAGATTCTCAAAAGCATTGCAAAATGTGAGAACTAGAAGGAGAGGAAGCTCCGGACCTCAACGCTGTTTTGAATGTGGTAAAACAGGACACTTTCGTACAGAATGCCCTAACCTTTCAGGTCCGACCACCCGGGAAGAAAAACAAAGCAAGGTCCAGACCTCCTCTGGAAATTTCAACAAAAAAGAAAAAGAAGGGTACCATAGGACGCAAGATGATTAACAGCTTCATCACCGCACTTCAAGAACTTAGTTCAAGTGATGTAGACTTTGAAAGTGATGAAGATGATGACGATTTGGCCAACTTATGCTTCATGGCGGGCAAAGCAAGATCAAGATCAAGTCAGGAGGATGCAGAACACAATAGTGAAGACGATGAGGTATGTTCTACCTGCAATGAAATGTGTGATGCTATTTCTCGTGCAACTATTATTGCTAAGAAAAAGGACAAAAAGCATAGGGATAATGCTGCTAAAATTGAATCACTAGAATCTGAAATTAACCGTTTAAAAACTTTGATTCCTAGTGATGATGCATGTCCCTCATGTGACTTAATCTATGAACAATTGTCCACATTAAGAAGTGCACACTCCTCCACTCTAGATAGACTTGATGAAGAAATTGAAAAGAACAAAAAGCTTGCTGCACTTAATATTGGAAACTTAAAAGATGCTTCTTGTTCTACAATTGATTTGCATTGTTCTAGTTGTGATGATCTTGATAAAAAACTGCAAGATGCTATGAATGAAATTTCTATATTGAACAATGCTTTACGTTCTCATGAAGTTAAATTTTGTTCCAATTGCAAACTAAAAGGAAAAACTTCATGTGAAAATTGCCTTGATCTGTCCAATAAACTTGACAACATGCATAGGACATTAGATCGGTTTTGTAATGGGAATAAGAACCTAAACTTGCTGCTGAATTCTTCCAAGTCTTGCAATGATAAAACTGGTTTAGGTTTTGATTCTCATGCTCATGCTAAGGCACATCCACCTAAAATTGTAAAGTCATTAGGAAGTGGTTTGATTCAAACAGTTCCTAAACAAAAATAAGTGGTTTTCAAATCTGCAGGAGTGTTGCCTCATTCGGGTTCAAATAAAAATATTGCTTGCTCATCCAGACATGAACACAAAGTTAAATTTCATTGTACCTTCTGTGGTAGAGATGGTCATGTCATAGATTTTTGTTATAGACTAGCCAAACAACAGAAAAAGGAAAGAAAAATTGCTAGATCTTATAACTTTCATGCAATTAGAAAAACACAACCTGCTTTAGTGAGTCATAAATTTGAAAAGGTAGCTTCCGGACCTTCTGGTAAGAAATCCGCAAAAGCAGCTCTGATAGTTTCGATAGCTCCGAGAGCTCTCGGACCTTCTGTTGTTTCCTTCAGAACTTCACCTTCTGTTTCTGGAGCTTCAGCCTTGTCTTTTAGAACTGCCACTTTTACCTCCGGAGCTACTGGTTTTTGTGCTAAGAGACTTAAGAATAGAAAACCTCAAACTTTGACTCATAAACCTGCTGTTTTGTCTCAGCTTTCGCGTGTTTTTCCTACTGCACGTCGTGTGACTCAGTACTGGATACCTAAATGCCTTTTGACTAACCCTAGTATTGAGTCATCGACGTATTGTGCTTCTATGTAGGTTACACGTTTGAGGAAGGAGAACATTTGGATTGTGGATTCAGGTTGCTCATGCTACATGACCGGTAACAAAGATTGGTTCTCCTCCCTCTCTTTTGTGTCACGTGTAGAGAATGTTACTTTTGCCGATAATTCTTCAACTCCTATAATTGCTAAGGGTTCGGTTAGAGTAAATGATCACTACACTTTAAAGGATGTGGCACTTGTCAAAAATTTGAAATACAACTTGCTTTCTGTTTCACAATTGCTACATGAAAATCTGGAAATTATTTTCAATAAAAACTGCTGCAAAGTTGTAGGTTCAAATAGTGAGCTTATTTTTAACATGTCTCGGTTTGGAAGAGTTTTTAAAGCTGATTTTGATATGTCTTCCTCTAAGCATAGGTGTCTAGTTGCTAATGATTCAAAGGACTTATATTTTTGGCATCGTAGACTTGGTCACGTAGGCTTTGATCACTTAACGCGTGTTAGTGCTCTTGATCACATACGTGGGCTGCCTAAGCTTAAAGGGGACAAAGAAATTGTGTGCTCTTCTTGTAGACATGCTAAGATGGTTGCAGGTTCACATACTCCTCTCACAATGATCATGACAACTGAACCATGTCAACTTTTGCATCTTGACACCGTAGGACCTTCACGTGTTCAATCCTTCGGAGGTAAATGGTATGTTCTTGTTATCGTTGATGATTATTCTAGATACTCTTGGGTTTACTTTATGGCGTCTAAGAATGAAGTTTTTAGTCACTTTAGAACATTATTTCTTAGATTATCAATTGATCACCCAGGATCATTAAAAGCAATTAGAAGTGATAATGGAACTGAATTTAAAAATCAATCTTTTGATCACTTTTGTGCTGAAAATGGAATAGATCATCAACTTTCTTCCCCATATGTACCTCAACAAAACGGTGTTGTAGAAAGAAAGAACAGAACCTTAGTTGAGATGGCTAGGACTATGCTTGATGAATATCAAACTCCTAGGAAATTTTGGGCTGATGCGTTAGCAACCGCTTGTTATGTCTCAAATCGTGTTTTCTTGCGTACTAAGTTAGGTAAAACACCATATGAGCTTCGGTTTGGGCATAGGCCTAGTGTTACACACTTTCGGGTCTTTGGTTGCAAATGTTTTGTTAAGAAACATGGTAATCTTGATAAATTTGAACCTCGATCCATTGATGGCATGTTTCTTGGTTATCCATCTCATACTAGAGGCTACCGTGTGCTTTTACTTGACACTAACAAAATTGTGGAGACTTGTGAAGTGTCTTTTGATGAAGCTAGTCCAGGTACTAGCTCCGGTGTTACAGGACCAGATCCGTATCCTCAGGGGGAGGGTATTTTCGAAGATGAAGAAGAGCCGATAATACTGCCTGGTAGTTCCGAAGCTGACACGTGTCCAGCTCCGGACATTGAACAAGCTCCGGCTATCACCTCTACTGGTCCTGATCGTCCAGAAGTCACAAGCTCATCAATCTACGATGAACCTAATGAAGAAGAAGCTTGAGAGACATCTGTTCCCCTACGTTTTTACAAAGATCATCCCCCACAACAGATGATTGGAAGCTTGCACGAACGAGTCACACGGTCCAGGTTTTACGATCCAAACTCTCATGCTCATTCTACTTTTGTTGCTTCTTTTGAACCCAAAGATATATCACATGCACTCACTAATGAATCTTGGATTATTGCCATGCAAGAAGAGTTAGAAAATTTTGAAAGAAATAATGTTTGGAAACTTGTACCTCCACCTCAAGGTCATACTTTAATTGGAACTAAATGGGTATTTAAAAATAAACAAAGTGAGGATGGGGTTGTGGTTAGGAATAAGGCTAGGTTGGTTGATCAAGGTTTCACTCAAGTTGAAGGTCTAGATTTTGATGAAACTTTTGCTCCTATCGCTAGATTAGAAGCCATAAGAATTTTGTTAGCTTTTGCAGCATCTAAAGGTTTTAAGTTATATCAAATGGATGTTAAAAGTGCTTTTCTTAATGGCTACATAGATGAGGAGGTTTATGTCAAACAACCACCGGGTTTCAAAATCCAGATTTTCCTAATCATGTTTACAAACTGTCCAAAGCCTTATACGGTCTCAAACAAGCCCCTAGAGCATGGTATGATAGGTTAAAAACATTCTTACTTGAAAAGGGGTTTACCATGGGCAAGGTTGATAAAACTCTTTTTGTGCTTAAGCATGGCAATGACTCATTATTTGTTCAAGTATATGTGGATGATATTATCTTTGGTTGTGCTTCTCATGATCTTGTGTCCAAGTTTTCAGCAATGATGAGTTCTGAATTTGAAATGAGTGTGATGGGTGAACTCACTTACTTTTTGGGGCTGCAAATCAAGCAAACCAAGGAGGGTACCTTTGTGCATCAAACGAAGTATACCAAAGACCTCCTAAGGCGCTTCAACATGGACAAAAGCAAGCCTCTTCGGACACCAATGGGAACAGCAACAACACTTGAACATGATGAAGATGGTAAATCCGTGGATCAAAAAGAATATAGAAGCATGATCAGATCACTTTTGTACCTCACGGCATCAAGACTGGACATAAAATTCAGCGTATGTCTTTGTGCACGGTTTCAAGCTTCCCCACATGTTTCACATCGTCAAGCCGTCAAAAGGATTCTCAGGTACTTACATGGAACCCAAGAATTTGGCATTTTTCTTCCTTCTTCCTCAACCATTACTTTGAAAGCTTTTTCGGATGCTGATTTTGGGGGTTGTAGGATTGATAGGAAAAGTACTTCCGGTGCTTGTCATTTTCTTGGTAATTCTCTTGTTGCTTGGTCCTCTAGAAAACAAAATTCAGTTGCTCAATCCACAGCCGAATCTGAATATGTAGCTGCTGCTAGTGCTTGCTCACAAATTCTTTGGATTGTTCAAACACTTAAGGATTATGGGGTTGATCTAGATAGTGTTCCACTATTCTGTGATAACACTAGTGCTATTTGCATTGCCAAAAACCCCATGCAACATTCTAGAACTAAGCACATTGATATTAGGTATCACTTTCTCCGAGATAACATTGAAAAAGGAAACATTGTGCTTCACCATGTAGATACCGAACATCAATTGGCTGACATTTTTACAAAACCTTTGGATTTCACTCGTTTTTGTTTCATTCGTAGTGAAATAGGGGTTATGCATCCTCATGGCTTAAATTGAGGGGGAGTTTTTGAAACTTGGGAAGTCTATGTGTCAATCTGAAATTAAAATAATATGAGCATAGTATTTCATACATATATGACTTTGTGATTCCTTTTACATGCTGAAAGTTCTTACTACATTACTCATGTTATACATTTTGTAGTTTTTGCCATGTCTAGTAATTGGAATAATTACTTACACTAAAGCTGGTCATGGTCGAACTTTCTTGCTGTTTTGAACTTGTTGCATGCTCACAAATGCTTTTAATCATTAAGAATTAATCAAGTAATCAACTCACATGTTGAGTTTTTATGAGTAAATATAAATTGAGAAAAGATTAAGAGAATATGCATGCATCGCACTTCTTCTTTTGAGATGGCTTGTCATTGCACTTAGATATGAACTTGGAAGAAGTTGTGTATGACTAAAACCATGTCCTTAAGCTTCTGATTGTCAAATGACATAGGCTTGGCTTGGTTGGTTAGAATAAGGCAGATGCGCATATAATCTCTTACAAATATCATATGATCTAAATTTATGCTTTGAAAAATAATAAAATGCAACAACTAGTGTCATGCTTTCAGGTTTTGAAATAGTTAACTTTGTGAGATCATGACTTGCTTAAATTGAAAATTACATATGATCTCTAGCATGGCTTACACTACTTTATGTATCTCATTGATGTGATAGTGTAAGGTACTTGATAGTATGACTTGGATGAGCTTTGTTTATATGTATATGTTATAATATGCTCATAACAACTAAAGTTGGAGAGAGAATACATTGTCAAAGGGGGAGAGATAAGCATGAAGAGAAAGAGAATATGTGCATAAGGAGAGATAATAAAGGGGGAGAGATAATATGAGATAATATGGGATAATTTTTCTTCTCATTTTACTTTTGATTTACAAAGAGGGACAAATTGCCTTCAAAACTTTTATGTGAATAAGCCAAGGTTCGGATTTTAAATGGTGTTGCCAATGCATTCATCAAGGGGGAGATTGTAAGACCTATGTGTGCTGAATACATTGGCTTGTAGTGAATACACTTGGCTTTGATGATAAAAGTTTAACATATCACCAAAACACCTTTTTATCAAGGTTCGACTCTAGCTCTGAGCTACAGCAAGGTCCGACGGTAGGTCCGACTTGTTTTGGGTAGCTCCGGCTATGTTAGATGCTAGGTCCGGCTTCTTGGTAAGGTCCGACTAGCTTTGGTTAGCTCCGGTGAGCTCTATCTTTAGCTCCAGCATGTCTTTATTAGCTCCGGCATTTCTTTGATAGCTCCGGCATATATTTGATAGCTCCGGCATGCTTTTGCTAAGCTCCGACGTACTTTGTCTAGCTCCGGTTTTGGGTTGACTAGTTTTGACTAGTTTTTGGTAAGCTCCGGCGCTAGGTTCTACTAGCTTTTGTTAGCTCCAGCTCAAGCTCCGGGTTGCTCTGACAAGGTCCGGAACTTGACCGCAGTGCTTCTGCTTTTCATTAGCAATGTTTCGTACTTGCTTTACATTGTTGGAAAGATTGCTTAGTATTCATTTGCTAAGTTTTTGGTGCGTTTTGGTTGATATGGATGATATCGTGTTACTGTGTTTTTGCAACATGCTTATGTGAGGTTCTCACGTAAGGTGTTGTGTTCGGAACTAACTTGAGTCAAGTCGAGGACTTGGGCTCGTATGGATTGGTTGTTTATTCATGTGCAGGTGTTGCTTGAGTTCAAGTCATGGCTGGTGACGGTATCCATTGGACTAGTCTCAGGGAGGAGATGAGGTTCCAACAACCAAGTTCGGGAGGAACTGTGGTTGAGCTGATCAGGAGGTCGCGCAGGATGATTAAATCAAGGGCAGTGCATATGAAGGTTACTGGACATCGAAGGAAGGTGTTCGCACGTATGCATGCGGTGCATGACGTGGCAACATGGTTCCGAAGATGGGATAAGGAACGAAAGATCTGGTCGGAAGGATCGGATCGTACCGGTTGATGACTTCGGCTGCGACGGAGTCGGTTATGGCTCGGTATGGAAAGTATTGAGTTGGTTATGTTAGGATTTCGTGTGTGTCACGAATTTGAGTTGTTTAGGAATGTGAGATATGTTCCTAAGGTGTTTGGAAGTCTTAAGATTGCTTCTATCTGCGTATAGAAGAATCTTGAGCAGTTATGGAAAGTTACGATTCATGGTCTGAGTAGGATTGGAGTCCTAGTTGTATTGGGTTGGCCTAAGGGCTGGTTATATAAGCAAGGGAAGGCCAAAGCTCGGTGTAGACGACTTTGGGGCTGTTCCTCTCGTGTTCTATTGAATAAAATTCATAGTTTGAAGGAACTTTTGTGCCTTGTTCGTCCGACTTGTTCCAGACAAGTTTTACTCGTCGAGTTTCTGGACAGCACTACCTTTCATTGGTGGTTTTATCATAACTCGAGTTTTACAGATCCAATTGACGTGATTTCTTTTGGGTTGTCTTCACAACTTGATTATCTATCATCTGTCAAAATTTCACGGTCATTGGATTTGTGGTCTAAAATCTACACGAGTTTCTTTGCAGCGTTCCAGAACTGTTTTTCTCGGGTAGGGCAGATTGACCATTGTTTGATCTTTCGATCATAACTTGAGTTTTTCTCGACGGATTTGAGTGATTATTTTTGTGTTGTTTTCGTGACTTGATTATCTCTGATATCTATCACTTTTGTCACGGTGAAACACGTTTAGATTAGTCTCACACACGATTTCTTTAACAGATCGTTTTTCTGCCGAGAGGGTTTGGGGTTTAATTGTTTCTGCTGCGTAAAATTTTTAAATCTACCATTCACCCCCCTCTGGTAGCTTTTCACGTGCTCTTCGATCCTACACAATTCCAAAGCATGGTGTCCGATTCACAAGACGAATAGACACAACTTGGAAGAGTGTCGGGAGGTCCAGAACCTTATCGAGCGCTATAACAAGCGTCGGGAAGAAGTTCCTTTCCGTCAAAGGGAAGGAAAACAAAAAGTCGACGGAGCTCCGGCTGAAGAGGAGCTAGGTTTCCAGGACCCTAAAAAGGTCTTTAAAGCCGTTTACAACACTGTCGACGACGATTCCGATGCCTTTGACAACGAGCGCCGCAAAACCTGGAACACCATCTATGGTGGTTCTTGGAACATCACATCTCGTCGCATCCTCAAGACATTGCGGCAGGACATGGCCATGGTAGCTCCTGCTGCTAAGGCAGAACCACATCGGAAGTGGATGGATACACCCTTTATTTTCGATGCTTCGGGCTGCCCCCAAAACATGATCGGGGCTGGTCAACTCCCGTTGATGGCGTCACCCACCATTAACAATATCCAAATCCACCATGTAATGGTGGACGGAGGTTCCGGGCTAAACCTCATAAGCTTCAAAGCTTTCGTTAAGCTTCAGCTCCGGTTTTCGAACCTTCGCCCATCCCGACCTTTCTTCGGTGTAGGTCCGGGAACCGTTACTCCTCTTGGTTTCCATTACACTCCCAATGACCTTCGGGACCCGGGAGAACTACAAAACCAAGAAACTGGTTTTCAACATTGCGCAGATAAGTCTGCCCTTCAATGCCATTTTGGGTAGACCAGCTTTATACAAGTTTATGGTTGCTACCCATTATGGTTATTTGGTGTTGAAGATGTCAACACCTACGGGTGTTCTCCGGATCCGCGGAGATCGTACCGCAGGAGTTACTGCATTGGAAGAACTCTATGTGCTTACCACATCGCTAGAGGAAGCATCCGGTAAGGAGCCAGCTGTGAATCCTCCAAGCATTCGTCACAAAGGCTCTACCTACGCACCTCGTGTGCAACCAAGCGGCAGCGCCAACATTCCCGTCAAAGTCGTCCAAATCGGTTTCAATGCTGTTCAGACTACCCGTATATCGGGAGGTCTGAACATCAAATAGGAACTCGCGCTCATCACTTTCCTCCGGGCTAACGTCGACGTGTTTGCCTGGCAACCGTCACAAATGCATGGGATCCCTAGGGAGGTGATTGAGCACAATCTGAAGATTTACCCAGACGCACGGCATGTACACCAGAAGCCCCGGAAGCAATCAATTGAGCGGCAAAACTTCATCTGACAGGAAATCAAGAAGTTGCTCGAAGCTGGATTCATCCGGGAAGTCTTCCATCCCAAGTAGTTAGCAAACCTAGTTGTGGTACCCAAGGCCGGTGGGAAGCTTCGGATGTGTATCGACTACACCAACTTAAATAAGGCATGTCCAAAAGATCCATTTCCATTACCTAGAATAGATCAGATAGTGGATTCCACCTCCGGGTGTGAACTATTGTGTTTCTTAGATGCATATTCTGGATATCATCAAATCCAAATGTCTAAGGAAGATGAAGAGCATATTGCCTTCATAACAGTAGATGGATTGTATTGTTACACTACCATGCCATTTGGTCTTAAAAATGCTGCTTCAACATTTGTGCGAGCCATGTACAAAACATGTGGAGAGCTAATTAGATACCTGGTGGAGGTGTATGTCGATGACATCGTCGTGAAGTTCAAAAACAAGTTGTCACTCCTTGACAACTTACAAGCCGTCTTCGACAAGTTGCGCACTACGCGCACCAAGCTGAACCCGGGCAAGTGTTTCTTCGGGGTTAGCTCCAGAAAGCTTCTAGGGTTCTTGGTGACTCATCGAGGAATAAAAGAAAATCCGGCGAAGATCAAGGCTATAGAAGAAATGCGGCCCCCAGCCCGCATTAAAGATGACCAAAATTTGACTGGATGTCTAGCTGCGCACAGTCGGTTTATCTCAAGACTGGCAGAACGGGCGCTACCCTTCTTCAAACTCTTGAGGAAGTCCGGACCACTTCATTGATCTGAAGAAGCAGAGAAGGCATTTTGAGAGCTGAAACAGCTCCTCACCACACTACCAATCCTTGTAGCTCCGAACCCTGGTGAGCCTTTACTGCTTTACATTTCGGCAACTGCAGAGGTTGTCAGTATGGTCCTGGTCGTGGAAAGACTGGAGCCATCTCCAATTCAGGAGTCTAGACCCCTCTGGGAGGGTCCGGAGCTACCTGAAGGCGAGTCTGAGTATCAATCCTCAGGCACGAATCCTCAACGTGAAATGTTATAGGATCAACCTCCTTCAAATGAAGGAGTAACTACTACTGAACAAGAAGATCCAGACCCCTCTGGGAGGGTCCGGGTCACTCCAGAAGAAGCTTCAGGTTCCTTCAGCAGGGACTAGGAAATTCCAGAAGAAGTTTTGGACCCCTCCGGGAGGGTCCGGGTAGATGAGGAGGAAGCTCCGGGTCCCTCTGGGAAGGCCTGGACAGTCCAACGCCCTGTGTACTTCATCAGTGAAGTACTCCATGATGCCAAGACAAGATACATTGAGGTGCATAAACTGCTTTATGCAGTTCTTATCGCCTCAACAAAGCTTCAACATTACTTCCAAGCCCACAAAATATCAGTGGTAACTTCTTTTCCACTACGTGCAATTTTGCAAAACCCTAATTCTAGTGGGAATATTGCAAAGTGGGCAGTGGAGCTGGCAGAATTTGATCTAGAATTCATGTCGAGACAAGCAATTAAAAGTCAAGCATTGGCTAACTTTGTGGCGGAGTGGACTCCCTCTCCATCAAACCCTTGGGGCCATAGTGAGCAGATACCAGAGCTCAAAGTTCCAGTATTCACTAAGCCTCACTGGACCCTCTACTTCGATGGCTCCGTGCAGAAGCAGGGGGCCGGAGCTGGAATCCTTCTCCTAGCTCCAACTGGATAGAAGGTCAAGTACATGGTACACCTTGATTTCAAGGCAACCAACAATATGGCGGAGTCTGAAGCTCTCATCTATGGACTCAAGGTGGCACTATCTTATGGTGTAAAACAGCTATTGGTAAAGGGAGATTCACAACTCATCATCAAACAAGTGAAAGGTGAATGCTCCTGTAACAATTCTCAATTAGCTGCTTTTCTCCTTGAAGTCAAGAGGCTTCAAAAGGACTTCGAAGTCATGGATCTCCATCATGTCCAGCGCCTTCATAACTCTGAAGCCGATGAACTCTCGACGAAAGCCTCAATCAGAGCTCCGGCTCCTGACAGAATCTTCGTCCGGAGGTTGTCAAAACCAACAGCTCAGCCTGCCGAACTGAGCGAAGGGGGCGAGACCAACACCTCGAAGCTGGCGGTCCCGGTGGCCCTGTTACCATGGCGTCCACCAAGGGTTATATGTGCTGTCGGAAGCTCTAAGCAACCCAACACACAAGACTCAGAAGCTCAAGTTAGCTCTGATGCATGGATCTCAAAGATCCGGAGCTACTTGAAAGACAATATCCTTCTTGGAGACAGTGTATCTGCTGACCGGATTGTCAGATTAGCTAAAAGATACACGTTTGTAGAAGGGGATCTCTACCGACGTGGTGCCAATGGCATCCTAATGCGGTGCATTGCAAGGGAAGAAGGTCACGATCTCCTCGCGAAAATCCATGGAGGCGAGTGCGGGAACCATGCATCTTCTCGCACGCTGGTCGGTAAAGCCTTCCAGCATGGCTTTTACTGGTCTGCAGCACTCCAGGATGCGGTTGAGCTAGTGAAGAAATGTGAAGCATGTCAGTTCCATGCAAAACAGATTCACACACTGGCTCAATCACTACAAATGATACCTCCTACATGGCCATTCGTTGTGTGGGGCATGGACATCTTGGGACCTTTCCCAAAAGCCGTCGGAGGTTACAGGTTCCTATATGTCGCCATCGACAAGTTCACCAAGTGGCCGGAAGCAACTCCAGTAGTAACAATCAACAAACAATCAGCAATCAAGTTCTTGAAGTCCATTATATGCAGATTTGGAGTTCCAAACAAAGTCATAACTGACAATGCAACTCAATTTACAAGTGCTGCATTCCAAGAATATTGCGAAGACCTCGGCATTCAACTTAGGTACGCTTCAATAGCTCATCTAGCAAGCAATGGCCAAGCCGAGAGAGCAAATGCAGAAATCTTAAAAGGACTCAAGACGCGCACATATGAGCGCTTGAAAAAGCATGGAGCTAACTAGATTGAAGAGCTTCCGTCCACATTATGGGCGAATAGGACAACACCTAACCGGTCAACTCGGGAGACTCCATTCTTCTTGGTGTACGGAGCTAAAGCAGTCCTTTCTCCGGAGATCACCTTGGGGTCCCTCCGGGTCCAGACCTTCGACGAAGCCATGCAGGACAAGCTCCAGCGTGAAGACCTTGACCTCGTCGACGAGGGAAGGTGCCAAGCAGCTGTTCGGAATGCACGCTATCGCCAAGCGCTCCGGCGCTATCATCAAAGGCATGTGTGTGACCGACAGCTTGAAGAAGGCGACCTGGTGCTCCGGAAGATACTAACTCGTGAAGGGATGAACAAACCTTCCCCCAATTGGGAGGGTCCCTTTCGAGTCATTAAAGTATCTCGACCAGGGTGCGTTCACTTGGCAACTAAGGATGGGATCCCACTTCCCAATCCTTGGAACATCGAGCACCTCTGTAAGTTTTATGCTTAGAATAACGGAGGTGAGTCTGCAATTACACACAATGCATGTTGTAGAGTCATTATACAAAGACGAGCAACTCCTCCGGGAGAACATCTGGACCCCTCCGGGTGGGTCTGGGAAGTTCAAGTAACACTTGACATAGTCACAGCACTAAAAGTGTAACTACTTGCTCTAGGCTAGTACAAGATGTATAGCACATTTAGCAGGATCCAGCACCCTAAGTGTGTCCTTGTCTCCCCTATAATTTGGACTTATAATGAAAGGCATTATTGTGTGAAAACAAACTCCACGTGCACTTACTTTTTGTACAAGGCTCAATATATCAAATTATTTTTACCCCGCTTGTCTATAATGAAGTTGTGCAAATCTTTTTGAACTTTGTTTCAAGTAATTCACATGCATTACAAGCCTTATTGATAGTCTTTTTGGATCTTAACACTTCTACATAGTCTACTTGCATGAACACCAAGCCAACATAGGTCCGGAGTGTGCTATCGACTTAGCCTGGTCCTGCACACTAAGTACGCCACTCTACCTACACTCCGGCAGGCCTTAGTAGGGTGAGTACTAAAAAGGCATGTCGATCTAGGAAGATTCTATTGAAACACTTGTTATCATGTTGAGTTTCTTCGGATCTAAAGTCCAAGTAAGAATAATAAGTCACAACCAATTTATAGATAAGAGGACGAATTTTACTTTCTCTCTTGCCTTTAATGTGCAAGCAAAGCAAAAATTCACAGTGATGGTGGACGACGCCAGAACTACTAAGCTCCGACATCTACCAAGATAGGTCCGCCGTCAACATTTAATATGTTGACGCCGGAGCTACCAAGCTCCGACCATTCCAGGGGGCCTGTCGTCGACGCTTCAAAATCGAAGACTTCGGACTTAAAATCTACAAGTACGAAGGAACCAAGTCATCAACATACTGCCATAACCTTTGGTACATGTACACACCTCAACTGTACACATGTACCAGGGGGCCAACAAGACATGACACAATATATTGAAGACAAAGTGAAATTCAAGGCAAAAAGGAGGATTTCATTAATCAAAAGAACTGGATTACAAAATTGAGATTACAAGGGACAAAGGGAGAAAAATCCTAGCTACTGGAGGATCTAGGTCCTGTGGAAAAATGAAGCAACCTTCTCAACAGCTTCTTGGACACTAGCCCTGGCAACATCCTCCTCCTCTGCGATGATTCCTTCAAAGACGGAATCAAGGGAGAACTGGGGTCTCGGCTCCGTCTCCCGGAGGTGGACGTGGTTCCGCCTCTCGGCTAGGTCCTTTTCTTTGCCCTTGACTATCTTCTCCCTAGCGGCAATGTCAGACTCTCTTTTTGAGAGCTCTTGCCCCACCTTCCAGTTCTTCTTCCTCTCTTCCTCCTTCCATACATCCAGCTTTTTGCTGCGATCCGCCAAATTTTTCTCACCCAGAGTCAACTTCTGGGTGACCTCTACCTCCCTCCTCACCACATCTTCCTGTTGCCCCAGGAGTTTTTCCTCCCTCGCCTCCAGGTCCGCTCGACACTTTAGGAGAGTCTCATTCAACTCTGCGAACTTTTCGTAACGCTCGTCAGCAGCGTCACGTCTCTCCTTGGCTTGCTCCAGGATTTACCTGGAGTTAGCATTGAGCGCCCGGATGGCGATCTCCTTCTCCTCCATCAACTTATCCCAGTATTCTAACCGGGCCTTCTCCCCCTTTATCCACTCCTTCTGGTCAGCCAGCCTCGTTTGAGCAAGCTTGGTCTCAAAATGGAGCCTGCTGCGCCAACGCCTCAAGGTGTTGCGATCCTCCTCCAAGGCTTTGCTATCATGTTCGAAGGCAAGCTGGACCTGCCAGAGGCTTGAGCAGGCGTTGTCTATGGAAAACCCCAGAGGGATAGGTTCTGGGCCTGCCGGGATCATTTCCGCAGGCTCAAACAGGTTCTCCGTCACAAAAATGGGGTCCCACTCTACAATAGTGGTCTCCTGGACTCCTGCAGCGCTAGGGTTGTAAGATCTATGTGTGCTGAATACATTGGCTTGTAGTGAATACACTTGGCTTTGATGATAAAAGTTTTAAATATCACCAAAACACCTTTTTATCAAGGTCCAACTCTAGCTCTGAGCTACAGCAAGGTCCGACGGTAGGTCCGGCTTGTTTTGGGTAGCTCCGGTTACGTTCGATGCTAGGTCCGACTAGCTTTGGTCAGCTCCGGTGAAGTTTTGTCTTTAGCTCCGGCATGTCTTTGATAGCTCCGACGTGTTTTTGCTAAGCTTCGAGTTGATTTTTCTAGCTCCAGCTTTTGGGTTTACTAGTTTCGACTAGTTCTGGTTAGCTCCAGCGCTAGGTCCTGCTAGTTTTGTAAGCTCCGGCGGGAGCTTGGTTATACTAGTTCTGGTAAGGTCCGGCGCCAGGTTCTACTAGCTTTTGTTAGCTCCGGCTCAAGCTCCGGGTTGCTCTGGCAAGGTCTGGAACTTGACCGTAGTGCTTCTGCTTTTCATTTGCAATGTTTTGTACTTGCTTTACATTGTTGGGAAGATTGCTTAGTATTCATTTGCTAAGTTTTTGGTGCGTTTTGGTTGATATGGATGATATCGTGTTACTGTGGTTTTGCAACATGCTTATGTGAGGTTCTCACGTAGGGTGTTGTGTTCGGAACTAACTTGAGTCAAGTCGAGGACTTGGACTCGTATGGATTGGTTGTTTATCCATGTGCAGGTGTTGCTTGAGTTCAAGAAATGGCTGGTGACGGGGTCCATTGGACTAGTCTCATGGAGGAGATGATGTTCCAACAACCAAATTCAGGAGGAATTGTGGTTGAGCTGATCAGGAGGTTGCGCAGCATGATTGAATCAAGAACAATGCATATGAAGGTATCGTGGACGTCATTGGAAGATTTTTGCACGTGTGCAAGGATTGCATGGACGTGGCTACATGGTTCCGAGACGTGATGAAGAGATGTGGACGTAAAGAGTTGGTCGGAAAGGTCCAACCGACTAGGTTATGGACTCAGGCTGCGGCTGAGTCGGGTTTGACTCAAATATGGAAAGATTTGAGTTGGTTATGATAGGATTTCGTGTGGGTCACGAATTTGAGTTGTTTAGGAATGTGGGATACGTTCCTAAGGTGTTTGGAAGTCTTAAGATTGCTTCTATCTGCGTATAGAAGAATCTTGAGCAGTTATGGAAAGTTACGATTCGTGATCTGAGTAGGATTGGAGTCCTAGTTGATATTGGGTTGGCCTAAGGGCTGGTTATATAAGCAAGGGAGCCCAGATCTCATGGGACACGACTTTGGGGCTGTTCCTCTTGTGTTCTATTGAATAAAATTCGTAGTTTGAAGGAACTTTTGTGCCTTGTTCGTCCGACTTGTTCCAGACAAGTTTTACTCATCGAGTTTCTGGACAGCACTACCTTTCGTCGGTGGTTTTATCATAACTCGAGTTTTACAGATCCAATTGACGTGATTCATTTTGGGTTGTCTTCATAACTTGATTATCTATCATATGTCAAAATTTCACGGTCATTGGATTTGTGGTTTCTGATCTACACGAGTTTCTTTGCAACATTCCAGAACTGTTTTTTCTCGGGTAGGGCAGATTGACATTGTTTGATCTTTCGATCATAACTTGAGTTTTTCTCGACGGATTTGAGTGATTCTTTTTGTGTTGTCTTCGTGACTTGATTCTCTCTGATATCTATCACTTTTGTCACGGTGAAACATGTTTAGATTAGTCTCACAAACGATTTCTTTAACAGATCGTTTTTCTGCCGAAAGGGTTTGGGGTTTAATTGTTTCCGTTGCGTAAGATTTTTAAATCTACCATTCACCCCCCTCTGGTAGCTTTTCACGTGCTCTTCGATCCCATAATTGGTATCGGAGCCACGGTGCTGTAATCTTTGTGATTTGCGCGTGTTTTTGACTAATCATCATGGAGAAGTACTCTGCCAAACCGTGTGTGTTCGCTGGTATTGATTTCCAGGTTTGGAAGGCACGCATGGAGGCTTTCATCCAGGCACAAGGCTTTGCAATATGGGAGAAGGTATACGAGCCTTACGAAGTGTCATCAAACGATCATGTTACAGCTACAAATCTGAGAGATGTCGACAACAACAACAAGGCTCGGAACTTGATCATACAAGGATTAACTCAAAGCGACTTCGACCGTGTTGCACACCTCCGATCTGCATACGATGTGTGGAAAGCACTTTGTGACTACCACGAAGGATCCAACACGGTCAAAGAGGTAAGGCAAGACATGTTCAAGAAAGAATACATGCGCTTCAAGATGCAACCCGGTGAGTCTATTGATGACCTTTTTGCTCGGTTTAATAAAATTCTCAGCAACTTGCGTAGTGTCAATGTTAATTTTTCAGATGCTGAAAATGCTAGGCAATTGCTAAGTGCATTAGATATGTCAATTTGGGAGATGAAAGTCACATCTATTCGTGAATCCATTGTAATGAGTTCTCTTACATTAGATGTACTCTATTCTAAACTAAAAACTCATGAAATTGACATCCTAGCACGTAAGAACCCAAATAAGTCTATTGCATTTGTTTCACAACGTGATATGTCTAGCTCCGGCCAATCATCATCTTGCAATACTCTTGCTTTGTTGTCCTCACTAACCCTGGAGCAGATCAAAGAATTTCTAGAAGAGGAGTTGGCACTCATCTCTACTAGATTCTCAAAAGCATTGCAAAATGTGAGAACTAGAAGGAGAGGAAGCTCCAGACCTCAACGCTGTTTTGAATGTGGTAAAACAGGACACTTTCGTACAGAATGCCCTAACCTTTCAGGTCCGACCACCCGGGAAGAAAAACAAAGCAAGGTCCGGACCTCCTCTGGAAATTCCAACAAGAAGAAGAAAGGTACCATAGGACGCAAGATGATCAACAGTTTCATCACCGCGCTTCAAGAGTTAAGTTCAAGTGACGTGGACATTGGAAGTGATGAAGATGAAGATGATATGGCAAACTTGTGCTTCATGGCGGGCAAGTCAAGATCAAGTATGGAGGAGGCAGAACACAACAGCGACAATGAAGAGGTATGTCCTACTTGCGAAGAAATGTGTGATGCTATTTCTCGTGCCACTATTATTGTTAAGAAAAAGGACAAAAAGCTTAGGGATAGTGCTGCTAAAATTGAATCACTAGAATCTGAAATCAACCGTTTAAAAACTTTGATTCCTAGTGATCATGCATGTTCCTCATGTGATTTAATATATGAAAAATTGTCCTCATTAAGAAGTGCGCACACCTCCACACTTGATAAACTTGAGTTAGAAATTGAAAAGAACAAAGAGCTTGCTGCACTTAATGATAAAAACTTGAAAGATGCTAGCTGTTCTACAATTGATTTGCATTTTTCTACTTGTGATGATCTTGATAAGAAACTACATGATGCTATGAATGAAATTTCTATATTGAACAATGCTTTACGTTCTCATGAAGTTAAATTTTGTTCAAATTGCAAACTAAAAGGAAAAACTTCATGTGAAAATTGCCTTGATCTGTCCAATAAACTTGATGACATGCATAGGACATTAGATCAGTTTTGTAATGGGAATAAGAACCTAAACTTACTGCTGAATTCTTCCAAGTCTTGCAATGATAAAACTGGTTTAGGTTTTGATTCTCATGCTCATGCTAAGGCACATCCACCTAAAATTGTAAAGTCATTAGGAAGTGGTTTGATTCAAACTGTTCCTAAACAAAAAGGAGTGGTTTTCAAATCTGCAAGAGTGTTGTCTCATTCGGTTTCAAATAAAAATATTGCTTGCTCATCTAGACATGAACACAAAGTTAAATTTCATTGTACCTTCTGTGGTAGAGATGGTAATGTCATAGATTTTTGTTATAGACTAGCTAAACAACATAAAAGGGAAAGAATGGTTGCTAGATCTCATAACTTTCATGCAAAATTTGCTGCACACATTGAACCGAATGTACAACCTGCTGTTTTGAGTCAAAAACATTCAAAGTTTACCTTCGGACCTTCTATTTTTGCCTCCGGAGCTACTGATTTTTGTGCTACACAAGTAACACCTTATAGGTCAGTAGTCAAGAATAAAAAAATCTCAAACTTTGACTCATAAACCTACTGTTTTGTCTCAGCTTTCGCGTGTTTTTCCTGCTGCACGTCGCGTGACTCAGTACTGGATTCCTAAATGCCTTATGACTAACCCCAGTATTGAGTCATCGAAGTATTGTGCTTTTATGTAGGTTACACGTTTGAGGAAGGAGAACATTTGGATTGTGGATTCAGGTTGCTCACGCCACATGACCGGTAACAAAGATTGGTTCTCCTCCCTCTCTTTTGTGTCACATGTAGAAAATGTTACTTTTGTCGATAGTTCTTCAACTCCTATAATTGCTAAGGGTTCGGTTAGAGTAAATGATCACTATACTTTGAAGGATGTGGCACTTGTCAAAAATTTGAAATATAACTTGCTTTCTGTTTCACAATTGCTAGATGAAAATCTGGAAATTATTTTCAATAAAAACTGCTGCAAAGTTGTAAGTTCAAATAGTGAGCTTATTTTTAACATGTCTCGGTTTGGAAGAGTTTTTAAAGCTGATTTTGATATGTCTTCCTCTAAGCATAGGTGTCTAGTTGCTAATGATTTAAAGGACTTATATTTTTGGCATCGTAGACTTGGTCACGTAGGCCTTGATCACCTAACGCGTGTTAGTGCTCTTGATCGCATACGTGGGCTGCCTAAGCTTAAAGGGGACAAAGAAATTGTGTGCTCTTCTTGTAGACATGCTAAGATGGTTGCAGGTTCACATACCCCTCTCACAATGATCATGACAACTGAACCATGTCAACTTTTGCATCTTGACACCGTAGGACCTTCACGTGTTCAATCCTTCGGAGGTAAATGGTATGTTCTTGTTATTGTTGATGATTATTCTAGATACTCTTGGGTTTACTTTATGGCGTCTAAGAATGAAGCTTTTAGTCACTTTAGGACTTTATTTCTTAGATTATCAATTGATCACCCAGGATCTTTAAAGGCAATTAGAAGTGATAACGGAACTGAATTTAAAAATCAATCCTTTGATCACTTTCGTGCTGAAAATGGAATAGATCATCAACTTTCTTCCCCATATGTACCTCAACAAAACGGTGTTGTAGAAAGAAAGAACAGAATCTTAGTTGAGATGGCTAGGACTATGCTTGATGAATACCAAACTCCTAGGAAATTTTGGGCTAATGCGTTAGCAACTGCTTGTTATGTCTCAAATCGTGTTTTCTTGCGTGCTAAGCTAGGTAAAACACCATATGAGCTCCGGTTTGGACATAGGCCTAGTGTTACACACTTTTGGGTCTTTGGTTGCAAATGCTTTGTTAAGAAACATGGTAACCTTGATAAATTTGAACCTAGATCCATTGATGGCATGTTACTTGGTTATCCATCTCATACTAGAGGCTATCGTGTGCTTTTATTTGACACTAACAAAATTGTGGAGACTTGTGAAGTGTCTTTTGATGAAGCTAGCCCAGGTACTAGCTCCGGTGTTCAGGACCAGATCCGTATCCTCAGGGGCAGGGTATTTTCGAAGATGAAGAAGAGCCGGTGATACTGCCTGGTAGTTCTAAAGTTGACACGTGTCCAGCTCCGGACATTAAACAAGCTCCGGCTATCACCTATGCTGGTCCTGATCGTCCACAAGTCACAAGCTCATCAATCTACGATGAACCTAATGAAGAACAAGCTTGTGAGCATCTGTTTCCCTACGTTTTTACAAAGATCATCCCCCACAACAGATGATTGGAAGCTTGCACGAACGAGTCACACGGTCCAGGTTTTGCGATCCAAACTCTCATGCTCATTCTGCTTTTGTTGCTTCTTTTGAACCCAAAGATATATCACACACACTCACTAATGAATCTTGGATTATTGCCATGCAAGAAGAGTTAGAAAATTTTGAAAGAAATAATGTTTGGAAACTTGTACCTCCACCTCAAGGTCACACTTTAATTGGAACTAAATGGGTATATAAAAATAAACAAAGTGAGGATGGGGTTGTGGTTAGGAATAAGGCTAGGTTGGTTGCTCAAGGTTTCACTCAAGTTGAAGGTCTAGATTTTGATGAAACTTTTGCTCCTGTCGCTAGATTAGAAGCCATAAGAATTTTGTTAGCTTTTGCAGCATCTAAAGGTTTTAAGCTATTTCAAATGGATGTTAAAAGTGCTTTTATTAATGGCTACATAGATGAGGAGGTTTATGTCAAACAACCACCGGGTTTTGAAAATCCAGATTTTCCTAATAATGTTTACAAACTGTCCAAAGCCTTATACGGTCTCAAACAAGCCCCTAGAGCATGGTATGATAGGTTAAAAACATTCTTACTTGAAAAAGGGTTTACCATGGCCAAGGTTGATAAAACATTTTTGTGCTTAAACATGGCAATGACTCATTATTTGTTCAAGTGTATGTGGATGATATTATCTTTGGTTGTGCTTCTCATGATCTTGTGACCAAGTTTTCAGCAATGATGAGTTCCGAATTTGAAATGAGTATGATGAGTGAACTCACTTACTTTTTGGGGCTGCAAATCAAGCAAACCAAGGAGGGTACCTTTGTGCATCAAACGAAGTATACCAAAGACCTCTAAGGCGCTTCAACATGGACAAAAGCAAGCCTTTTTGGACACCAATGGGAACAACAACAACACTTGAACTTGATGAAGATGGTGAATCTGTGAATCAAAAAGAATATAGAAGCATGATCGGATCACTTTTGTACCTCACGGCATCAAGACCGGACATACAATTCAGCGTATGTCTTTGTGCACGGTTTCAAGCCTCCCCACGTGTTTCACATCGTCAAGCCGTCAAAAGGATTCTCAGGTACTTACATGGAACTCAAGAATTTGGCATTTTTCTTCCTTCTTCCTCAACCGTTACTTTGGAAGCTTTTTCGGATGCTGATTTTGGGGGTTGTAGGATTGATAGGAAAAGTACTTCCGGTGCTTGTCATTTTCTTGGTAATTCTCTTGTTGCTTGGTCCTCTAGAAAACAAAATTCAGTTGCACAATCCACAACCGAATCTGAATATGTAGCTGCTGCTAGTGCTTGCTCACAAATTCTTTGGATTGTTCAAACACTTAAGGACTATGGGGTTGATCTAGATAGTGTTCCGCTATTCTGTGATAACACTAGTGCCATTTGCATTGCTAAAAACCCCGTGCAACATTCTAGAACTAAGCACATTGACATTAGGTATCACTTTCTCAGAGATAATGTTGAAAAAGGAAACATTTTGCTTCACCATGTGGATACCGAACAACAATTGGCTGACATTTTTACAAAACCTTTGGATTTCACTCGTTTTTGTTACATTCGTAGTGAAATAGGGGTTATGCATCCTCATGGCTTAAATTGAGGGGGAGTTTTTGAAACTTGGGAAGTCTATGTGTGAATCTAAAATTAAAATAATATGAGCATAATATTTCATACATATATGACTCTGTGATTCCTTTTACATGCTGAAAGTTCTTACTACATTACCCGTGTTATACATTTTGTAGTTTTTGCCATGTCTAGTAATTGGAATAATTACTTACACTAAATCTGGTCATGGTCGAACTTTCTTGCTGTTTTGAACTTGTTGCATGCTCATAAATACTTTTAATCATAAAGAATTAATCAAGTAATCAACTCACATGTTGAGTTTTTATGAACAAATATATATTGAAAAAAGATCAAGAGAATATGCATGCATCGCACTTCTTCTTTTGAGATGGCTTGTCATTGCACTTAGATATGAACTTGGCAGAAGTTGTGTATGACTAAAACCATGTCCTTAAGCTTCTGATTGTCAAATGACATAGGCTTGGCTTGGTTGGTTAGAATAAGGCAGATGCGCATATAATCTCTTGCAAATATCATATGATCTAAATTTATGCTTTGAAAAATAATAAAATGCAGAAACTAGTGTCATGCTTTCAGGTTTTGAGATAGTTAAGTTTGTGAGATCATGACTTACTTAAATTGAAAATTACATTTGATCTCTAGCATGGCTTACACTACTTTATGTATTTAATTGATGTGATAATGTAAGGTACTTGATAGTATGACTTGGATGAGCTTTGTTTATATGTACATGTTATAATATGCTCATAACAACTAAAGAGGGAGAGATAATTTGTTTATATACTCGTGACTTGCTGAATACATTGTCAAAGGGGGAGAGATAAGCATGAAGAGAAAGAGAATATGTGCATAAGGAGAGATAATGAAGGGGGAGAGATAATATGGGGATAATTTTTCGTCTCATTTTACTTTTGATTTACAAAAGGGGAGAAATTGCCTTCAAAACTTTTATGTGAATAAGCCAATGTTCGGATTTTAAATGGTGTTGCCAATGCATTCATCAAGGGGGAGATTGTAAGACCTATGTGTGCTGAATACATTGGCTTGTAGTAAATACACTTGGCTTTGATGATAAAAGTTTTAAATATCACCAATACACCTTTTTATCAAGGTCCGACTCTAGCTCTGAGCTACAGCAAGGTCTGACGGTAGGTCCGGCTTGTTTTGGGTAGCTCCGGTTACGTTCGATGCTAGGTCCGACTAGCTTTGGTCAGCTCCGGTGAAGTTTTGTCTTTAGCTCCGGCATGTCTTTGATAGCTCTGACGTGTTTTTGCTAAGCTCCGAGTTGATTTTTCTAGCTCCGGCTTTTGGGTTTACTAGTTCCGACTAGTTCTGGTTAGCTCTGGCGCTAGGTCCTGCTAGTTTTGTAAGCTCTGGCGGGAGCTTGGTTATACTAGTTCTAGTAAGGTCCGGCGCCAGGTTCTACTAGCTTTTGTTAGCTCCGGCTCAAGCTCCGGGTTGCTCTGGCAAGGTCCGGAACTTGACCGTAGTGCTTCTGCTTTTCATTTGCAATGTTTCATACTTGCTTTACATTGTTGGAAAGATTGCTTAGTATTCATTTGCTAAGTTTTTGGTGCCTTTTGGTTGATATGGATGATATCGTGTTACTGTGGTTTTGCAACATGCTTATGTGAGGTTCTCACGTAGGGTGTTGTGTTCGGAACTAACTTGAGTTAAGTCGAGGACTTGGGCTCATATGGATTGGTTGTTTATTCATGTGCAGGTGTTGCTTGAGTTCAAGACATGGCTGGTGACGGTATCCATTGGACTAGTCTCAGGGAGGAGATGAGGTTCCAACAACCAAATTCAGGAGGAATTGTGGTTGAGCTGATCAGGAGGTTGCGCAACATGATTGAATCAAGAACAATGCATATGAAGGTATCGTGGACGTCATTGGAAGATGTTTGCACGTGTGCAAGGAGTGCATGGACGTGGCTACATGGTTCCAAGACGTGATGAAGAGATGTGGACGTAAAGAGTTGGTCGGAAAGGTCCAACCGACTAGGTTATGGACTCAGGCTACGGCTGAGTCGGGTTTGACTCAAATATGGAAAGATTTGAGTTGGTTATGATAGGATTTCATGTGGGTCACGAATTTGAGTTGTTTAGGAATGTGGGATACGTTCCTAAGGTGTTTGGAAGTCTTAAGATTGCTTCTATCTGCGTATAGAAGAATCTTGAGCAGTTATGGAAAGTTACGATTCATGATCTGAGTAGGATTGGAGTCCTAGTTGATATTGGGTTGGCCTAAGGGCTGGTTATATAAGCAAGGGAGCCCAGAGCTCGTGGGACACGACTTTGGGGCTGTTCCTCTTGTGTTCTATTGAATAAAATTCGTAGTTTGAAGGAACTTTTGTGCCTTGTTGATGAGGACATCACAACAGCAGAGACGCGCATTGAACTGCAAGGACCAATCACAAGAGCACGGGCACGGTTATTAAATCAGCAGGTGAATTAGTTCTTAACTTCTTTTGCATGTGAGTTTGAGAATAGATTGCTATGTGATGATTTAATTGTTATTAGGAATAATGGAAAAGATCAACAAGTGAAGGAAGGAGGCCTTGGGAGCGTGGAGAACCACCTGGGACGTCCACAAGTAGATGGAAACAGTTTACAACTCGGACTCGAGTTCAACTCGGAGTCCAGGAGCAGTCCACCTTAAAACAGACGCCCAGGAGGCATACGGACTCCGTTTTTGACGTTCTACATATGCACGGAAAGAGGAGAAGATAAACTTTCCAATGGTTCTGGTCCCACCTCAAAATTCCTCAGGAGTCATTGGGAATCGTCGAAACAAGTCGAGTCCAGATTTCTGTCCGGTGCTGCGCCACCGAATCGGGCCTTTCGGCCTTGTATCCCATAAGAGTCCATTAGGGACGCGTCTAATCGTGTTTTGGTCGAACCCTAGCCTATAAATACTGCAGCCTCCGGTCATATTCGGTGGGTTTTGCTTAGATCAATAAAATTGCCGTTCTACGGTTTGTGAGACCCCAATTTCGCGATTTCCGATCGTGTCTTCTACGTTCTTGCTCGTGTTCTCGATTGCACTTGCAGGGATTAGCCTTCTTGGCGAGGTCAAGCGTGTGCAGCACGGTTGATAACCAACGGAGCCGTGGTGTAGTGATTGCAGGGGTACTCGAACCGCTCGAGTGCCGCGGATCATCAACGTCGAGTTCTCCACCCCAATCGACATACCTTTCGGAAGATCGGGCCTAAACCTACTCATCAATTGGTATCAGATTTCCAGGTTGCCCGTGAGGTATCTTTGTTTTCCTTCCTTCCATTAGATCGATTTTGTTTCGTACCTAGAGTCCACAAAAAAGCCACAAAAAAAAATTAGATCGTTTTTACCGCTTCCCAGACTATAGTGCCTGCAGTTTCGTTCTTCAGTTTGCATTGTTGAGTTTGCATTCGTGTGGTTGAGTCTTGTTGCTGGTTTAGCTTTGTGTTTTTTGGTCCTAGTTATCGTGTTACGTCCTTGTTTTCTTGCTATTCGACACCTATTCCACAATCCTTAAATAACAAACCGATCTGCCACGTTCATCGGTTTGCCCTAGCTAGCCGCCTTGCGTGAACTCCCGCATCGCCTGCCCTAGATTAGGTGACAAATATTTGTGCCATTCATCCTTGAATCATCACACACCACCCAATTAGTTGCTGTGCAAATTCCCGATCGTTTTCGTATCCGTTTGCGAGTTCTGTTCTCAAACCGAGTTGGAATCAACATCCAAAAAAATGTAACTCGGACAACCTACCTTAAAACGGCCATAACTTTCGCATACGAACTCGAAATCGGGCGAATTTTTTTTCAAATTCATCTACGCAAAATTTCGCATCTGATTTTCCGCCGCGTAGCCGCGTTCGGCGAAATTAGATTGCCCAAATTCCCCTCGGAAGATAGGCTATCCGGCCTCCGAAGTTTCAGCACGAATTTTAAAGAACCTTCTTGATTTTCTATAGGCCGCATATTACATCCAATTGAGCTGAAAATTTGTGTGCTTCCTATATTTTTGCTATTGAGTAAAGAAAAAATATCAAAAAAATATTACAAAAAAGAAAAAAATAGTGAAGAGCATGCATATTAAAGCAATTGGCCTATACCACTTGGTGTTGTTTGTCTGGTTATATCATTATGTCTTTCTTTTGCCTTGATACTTCCTTGTGTTGTGCTAGGCTCTAGGGCACTCAGTTGACCAGCAACAGTTTCCTACATTGAATACTTATTCAACTTTGTTTAGCTGTTAACGATTTTCTGCTTATTAGCCACCATATTGTACCATCCAAGCTCCACCTTTCTCTTGAGCATAACAGGTACCTTTGCAATCACCCCACGCTTCATTGGTTCATCTCACCGTCCACACCACCTGCTGTGTCGGTAAGAACACTTGTAAGAGCGTGGTAAGACGCTTGAGCGAGAGAGATTGTTTTCTTCCACCTTCCACATTGTCACTGTAGTTGATAGGGATAACATTTTTTTTGTTGTCTTTTGTTTCCTACTAACAATGGCAGGAGAAGAAAATAATGACGAATGTGTTCAACATGTTGAGTTACGTGATATGTTCGCCAAATACAACGCATCAACGGAGGAGTCATTGGCGAACTTGACTCGCAAACTGGATGACCTTGCTCTTCGGATGAATACTTTTGAGGCTCGGTTGCCTCTCGCTGGAAGACAAGAAGACAATGCTTATGATGAACTGGAAGCTCACAGTAATCAGCCAAGACTGCCACTTTATTGTCGAGGTATGGGAGGTAATAATCATAACAATTATAACCGCCCTCCTGATGATCCTTTTGCTAAAGTGAAATTTACTATACCCTCTTTTTCTGGTGCTTATGATGCTGAGGCTTATCTTGATTGGGAGATGACAGTAGAACAAAAATTTAATTCCCATCTTGTTCCTGAACAACATAGAGTTCGTCAAGCCACTAGTGAGTTTAAGGACTTTGCTATCATATGGTGGAATGAACTTGTTAAAACTAGAACTGATCCTCCAACATGGGATAGATTAAAGGAAGCTATGCGTGTTCGATTTGTTCCTCCATCTTTTCAGCGGGACCTTCGCAAAAAATTGCAGCGTTTAGACCAAGGTAACATGTCCGTAGAGGAGTATTATCAAGAGCTACAAAAGGGTATGCTGTGTTGTGGGGTAGTAGAGGACATGGATGATAAAATAGCTCGTTTTTATGGGGGGTTGAGGCGTGAAATTCAGGACATTGTTGATTACAAAGAATATGATACTGTTAACAGATTGTTTCAGCTTGCTATGTTGGCAGAAAAAGAATTGCAGGGCCGACGACAATGCACGAGGAGCAACTTCACGCCGCGTGCAGCAACTACACCATCCAAAACAGCACCATCTTCGGCCCCCCGTGCAGCGACTACACCACCCAATGGCGGCCAACGAACTATACCTGCTGCTCCACCTTCTCGCGTGCCGGAAGGCAACAAGGCGACATCATTCAAGCCTTCGTCGTCCACTCCTTCTACGGGTCGTACTTCCGACATTAAGTGTCACCGCTGCCAGGGACTTGGTCATATGATGAGAGATTGCCCGAGCAAACGAGCATACATAGCACGCGACGATGGCGGGTATGATAGTACTTCGGATGTTGAAGATGAATATTCTCTTGCTACTGACTTTACAGATCCAAATGACGAACATACCGAAGAAGAGGTACTTGGTACAGCGGCGACGGAGAACTATAGGAGCATCATTGTACAGCGTGCCTTGAGCTCCAAAGTGGAGACCGACGACAAGCTACAACGACACAACCTCTTCCACATGTTTCTCGTCGTCAAGGACTGCCGTGTACACACTATAATTGATGGAGGTAGCTGCAATAACTTGGTAAACACAGACGTCGTCAAGAAACTCGGTTTGACAAAAAGAGCACACCCTCATCCGTACCACATTCAATGGTTCAACAACAGCGGTAAGGTTCGGGTAACACAAACAGCGAGAATCCATTTTTCAATTGGTTCATACCATGATTTTGCTGATTTTGATGTTGTTCCTATGGATGCTTGTTCTCTTTTATTGGGTCGTCCTTGGGAATTTGATACAGATGCTATTCATCATGGTAGAACCAATAAATATACTCTCATGCATAAGGGAAAAAAATCACTTTGCTCCCCATGACTCCTGCTGAAATTGTGCATTTTGAGAAGAGTAAAATTCGTGAGGGCAAAGCAACTAAATTAGAATCTGAAAAACAGCAAGTTATTAAGTTAAAATCACCATCATTGCTCGCAACTAAATCTGAACTTGCTGATTTATTCGATGCTAAGGGGATGTGCTATGCTTTAGTTTGCAAAGAAGCCATGTTTTCACTTCATGAATTGTCTATTGCATTACCCCCTGCTGTTGCTAACCTTTTGCAGGAGTTTGAGGATGTGTTTCCCTCCGAGATACCCCCTGGTTTACCACCGATGAGAGGCATTGAACACAAGATCGATTTGATTCCAGGAGCAAGTTTGCCAAATCGTGCAGCATACAGGGCGAATCCACAAGAAACTAAGGAAATTCAGCGACAAGTCCAAGATCTTTTGGACCGCGGGTACATTCGTGAAAGCCTTAGCCCTTGTTCCGTTCCTGTTCTTTTGGTTCCTAAGAAAGATGGTAGTTGGCGCATGTGTGTTGATTGTCGAGCGATTAATAACATCACCATTCGATATCGTTATCCTATTCCTCAATTAGATGACATGCTTGATGAATTGAGTGGTGCTATCATCTTCACAAAAATTGACCTGTGTAGTGGTTACCACCAAATTAGAATGGCACTAGGAGATGAATGGAAAACTGCATTTAAAACCAAGTTTGGACTTTATGAGTGGTTAGTCATGCCTTTTGGTTTAACTAATGCACCCAGCACCTTTATGCGATTAATGAACGAGGTTTTACGTGCTTTCATTGGACAATTTGTGGTGGTTTACTTCGATGATATCCTCATTTACAGCAAGTCATATGATGAACATCTTGATCATTTACGTGCTGTTTTTACTGTTTTGAGAGATGCACGTTTGTTTGGTAACCTCGAAAAGTGCGTTTTTTGCACCAATCGAGTCTCGTTTCTTGGCTATGTCATTTCCTCACAGGGAATTGAGATGGATGAGGCAAAAATTGAAGCAATCACCAGCTGGCCAGCCCAACTACCGTCACACAGGTTCGTAGTTTTCTTGGTCTTGCAGGATTTTATCGGCGCTTTGTGCGGGATTTCAGCACCATTGCAGCACCTCTACATGAGCCAACGAAGAAGGGAGTTCCATTTCGATGGGGCGAACAGCAGCAACAAGCTTTTGATGCTCTCAAATCGAAGCTTACACAAGCACCATTACTACAACTTCCTGATTTTGACAAGACCTTTGAGCTAGAATGCGATGCAAGCGGCATTGATATTGGAGGCGTTCTCATACAAGGAGGTAAACCCGTTGCTTTCTTTAGTGAAATACTTCATGGTCCTTCTCTGAATTACTCCACTTATGATAAGGAATTGTATGCCTTAGTCCGTGTATTACAAACATGGCAACATTATCTTTGGTCTAAGGAGTTTGTCATACATTCCGATCATGAATCATTGAAGTATCTTAAGTGTCAAACCAATCTGAATAAACGACATGCTAAATGGATTGAGTTCATAGAGTCGTTTCCATACATCATTAAGCATAAGAAAGGGAAGGAAAATATCATTGCCGATGCATTATCTAGGCGTTATACCATGCTGTCCCAACTTGATCATAAAATCTTTGGTTTGGAAACAATTAAAGCATTATATCCTACTGATTTGGACTTCAAAGTTGCTTTTGAAAATTGTAGAGAAGGAAGAAATTGGAATAAATATGTGCTGCGAGAGGGTCTCCTCTATCGTGCTAACAAGCTATGCGTTCCAGCTAGCTCCGTTCGTCTATTGCTTTTGCAGGAAGCACATGGAGGAGGTTTGATGGGACATTTTGGAGTGAAGAAAACTGAAGACGTGCTTTCCACACACTTCTTTTGGCCAAAGATGAGGCATGATGTCGAGCGCTACGTGTCACGATGCACTACTTGCAACAAAGCTAAGTCTCGTCTTAACCCGCATGGTCTTTATATGCCTCTTCCTGTTCCTAGTGTACCTTGGGAGGATATTTCTATGGACTTTGTTTTGGGATTGCCTAGGACTAAGAGGGGGAGGGATAGTATTTTTGTAGTTGTTGATCGTTTTTCCAAAATGGCACACTTTATACCTTGTCATAAGAATGATAATGCCTCACACATTGCTGATTTATTTATGACGGAAATTGTTCGTTTACATGGTGTGCCAAATACCATTGTTTCTGATCGTGATGCAAAATTTTTAAGTCATTTTTGGAGAACTTTGTGGTATAAATTGGGAACCAAGTTGCTGTTTTCAACTACATGTCACCCACAAATGGATGGACAGACTGAGGTAGTTAATCGTACTTTATCCACTATGTTACAGTCTGTCTTGAAAACAAATTTGAAGTTGTGGGAGGAGTGTTTACCACATATAGAATTTGCTTACAACAGATCCGTTCACTCCACGACAAAGGTAAGTCCATTCCAGGTAGTGTATGGTTTCAATCCCCGTGCTCCTATTGATTTACTACCTTTGCCTCCTTCTGAAACTATAAATTTGGATGCTACACAACGATCTGAATTCATTCTTAAGATGCATGAAACTACAAAGAAAAATATTGAAATGATGAATGAGAAGTATAGGATTGCAGGTAGTAAAGGTAGAAAAGAAGTAAAACATGAACCGAGCGATTCGGTGTGGTTACATTTGAGAAAAGAGCGATTTCCCGACTTGAGAAAATCTAAACTTATGCCACGAGCTGCTGGTCCTTTTAAGATCGTTGAAAAGATTAATGATAATGCATATAAGCTTGAATTGCCTCCCGATTTTGGGGTTAGTCCTACATTTAACATTTCAGATTTGCGACCGTACTTGGGAGAAGAAGATGAACTTGAGTCGAGGACGACTCCAATTCAATAGGGGGAGGATGATAAGGATATCACAACAGCAGAGACGCGCATTGAACTGCAAGGACCAATCACAAGAGCACGGGCACGGTTATTAAATCAGCAGGTGAATTCGTTCTTAACTTCTTTTGCATGTGAGTTTGAGAATAGATTGCTATGTGATGATTTAATTGTTATTAGGAATAATGGAAAAGATCAACAAGTGAAGGAAGGAGGCCTTGGGAGCGTGGAGAACCACCTGGGACGTCCACAAGTAGATGGAAACAGTTTACAACTCGGACTCGAGTTCAACTCGGAGTCCAGGAGCAGTCCACCTTAAAACAGACGCCCAGGAGGCATACGGACTCCGTTTTCGACGTTCTACATATGAACGGAAAGAGGAGAAGATAAACTTTCCAATGTTTCTGGTCCCACCTCAAAATTCCTCCGAAGTCATTGGGAATTGTCGAAACAAGTCGAGTCCAGATTTCTGTCCGGTGCTGCGACACCGAATCGGGCCTTTGGGCCTTGTATCCCGTAAGAGTCCATTAGGGACGCGTCTAATCGTGTTTTGGTCGAACCCTAGCCTATAAATACTGCAGCCGCCGGTCATATTCGGCGGGTTTTGCTTAGATCAATAAAATCGCCGTTCTACGGTTTGTGAGACCCCAATTTCGCGATTTCCGATCGTGTCTTCTACGTTCTTGCTCGTGTTCTCGATTGCACTTGCAGGGATTAGCCTTCTTGGCGAGGTCAAGCGTGTGCAGCACGGTTGATAACCAACGGAGCCGTGGTGTAGTGATTGCAGGGGTACTCGAACCGCTCGAGTGCCGCGGATCATCAACGTCGAGTTCTCCACCCCAATCGACATACCTTTCGGAAGATCGGGCCTAAACCTACTCATCACTTGTTCGTCCGACTTGTTCCATACAAGTTTTACTCGTCGAGATTCTGGACAGCACTACCTTTCGTTGGTGGTTTTATCATAACTCGAGTTTTACAGATCCAATTGACGTGATTCTTTTTGGGTTGTCTTAACAACTTGATTATCTATCATATGTCAAAATTTCACGGTCATTGGATTTGTGGTTTATGATGTACACGAGTTTCTTTGCAACATTCCAGAACTGTTTTTTCTCGGGTAGGGCAGATTGACATTGTTTGATCTTTCGATCATAACTTGAGTTTTTCTCGACGGATTTGAGAGATTCTTTTTGTGTTGTCTTTGTGACTTGATTATCTCTGATATCTATCACCTTTGTCACGGTGAAACACGTTTAGATTAGTCTCACACACGATTTCTTTAACAGATCGTTTTTCTGCCGAAAAGGTTTGGGGTTTAATTCTTTCCACTGCGTAAGATTTTTAAATCTACCATTCACCCCCCCCCCTCTGGTAGCTTTTCATGTGCTCTTCGATCCCACAAGGGTCACTCTCTTGGAACCCTTCAGCAGTAGCAGAAGAACCCGCTGGGGGGACTTCCACCTCCGGAGCAGTTGAAGGCGCCGCTTCCAGGTCTTCAGTCGACGGCTCCAAAGTCGGGGGACTTGTCGCCCTCTCTTCGGGTCGCTCTAGCTCTGGCCGAGGTACCTCCGGGACTACCACTTCTAGAGCAGCAGCTGAAGCTTCAACTGGGGCCTCAACCACCGCTGGCTTGGGCTCCGGCGCGGCGACCACCTCCGGCTCAGCCGTCGGACCCTCTACCACCTCTGGCTCAGCCGCCAGATCTTCAACCATTTCTGGCACAACAGTCGGAGCTTGGGTGATCTCCGGATAAATAGTCGGGGCTTCGGCTACCTCTGGCTCAGCGGCCAGGGCTTCGGCAACTTTCGGCTCGTAAGCCCGAACTTCTGGCATCGCCAGTGCTGGAGAATCATCCTCCGCTGCCAGGGGAACATCTTCAACTTCCCTCCTGCGGTCCGGCGCTACCACAGGAGCTTCAGGTGAGGACTCTGAGTCCAGGCTCACGATAGCTGGCGCCAGAGCTGCCGTGACTTCCACCTTCGCTTGACGAGGAGGCTCAGCGATCGAAGCTGGAGCTTCGGCAGGTGCAGCCCCAGCCGTTGTAACAGGCGCAGAAGCTTTGGGTCCTTTCTTCGACACCCTGGAAATAAAGGGAAGAGAAGATTAAAGACACATCCAAAAGCAAGATTAGCATTTTAGGGTGAGCAATCAATGCTTACCTCAGGATTTTACCACCTCAGTCGCCTCGGTACCTCTTCTTCTGAGGCTCGGAGCTAGAGCCCACCAAATCTGGTGAGACAACTTCTTCGGACCTCAGTTGAGGAACACTCGCAGCTGCTAGAGTTTCTTCGGCCGGAGCTTCCCTTCGCTGGGAAGAACTCCCAGACCTGGAGCTTCTAGTCGGCACTGATGTCGGGGTCGCCTGCCCAGAGCTTACGCCTCTTGAGGACGTTTGCACCGGATTAGGGGTAGCTACAGAAGACCTCCCCCTCCGGGGAGAAGCAGTCGTCGTGGAAGGAGCAGGCCCGACGGACCTCCCGTCAGCATGCTTCAACTTCCTCTTCCGGTTGGAAGGCTTAGCTAGCTCTTTGCCCTTGCCTTTGTCGACGTCTTCAGTCCTTCGGCTCGGGGCGGAGGCAGTACCACCTTCGGAAGCTCTGGGAATCGCCAATCTGGTGGTTGGAAACCCTTCTACCTCGCCAAGGTCGTCAAGCACCGGCATGCTCCTCCGGAGCTCCCTACTTAACTGCGCCTCCATGTTCAGGGGGAGGAAGGCTGCTAGTAGAACCAAGTCATCGTCGTTGACATTAATCCCATGCTGGAATTTCTTCAAATGAAACTCCAAGGACTCATCGTCCAAGTTGGATTCAAACCAATTTCAATCCGGTCTTCATCCATCACGCTGTTGAGGGCCCACGCAAGCTTCTCCCTCTTCTTCAGCGGAGCCCACCTGTTGACCAGGAAGTTGCAGGAGACCATCTGGGGGGTCACTCCACCTTCCACGCACTCGCGGATCCTGGTCAAGACAGGGTTGAAGGCATTTGACAGCACTGGAAGCACACTCCATGCGTCAGTGTCAACATTTGAAAGACCTTCAGGCAGCTCCAATTTCTCGTGCTCCTCTGCCGTGAAGATGATCCAATCTTTCTTCTAGTTGTCCCACTTGCCGGAAGGAAACGACTTCAAGTATTTGTAGGGACAGTTCTTGTGCTTCACAAAATAGTAGAAGCCAAGAAACTCGGAACCCTTGTCGGTGGTGTGGATGGTGAAGAAGGTGCGGAAAAGCTCGACACAGGGGGGAATACCCACCCACATCTCGCAGAAGTGGACAAATGTCGCCACAAGAAGAAGAGAATAGGGGCCAAGGTGGTACAGCTGCAGACCATAGAAGTCCAACAGCATCAAAAGGAAAGTCGAGAAAGGTGGAATGAACCCCACCATGGCATACGCTGTAAAGTACACCATGTCGCCGTCGTGCTCCTTCTTGAACGGGAGCTTGTCGGTGCAGACCAAATGGTTGAAGGAGTCGCTGAACCACCCATGTAGGTCCGGACCTTCTTCATATCATCATCGCTCTTGAGGCGGCTCTTGGGGAGACCCAACTCCATCGCGACAAAGTGGAGCAAAGGATGGAAAGTTAGGCAGAGTTTGGGAGGCTCTGAGCACAAAGATGATCGAAGGCATAAAGAGTCCTCAAACCAAGCGCACTTTCCTTCTTAAGTAAGCCTCTGCGACGCTTGGATGGAAACCGTAGAGAGATTGAAGGCACTTTTCAAAAATCTACCCCGTCAATGAAGAGTGGGCCTGTGGCCACCCCGACGAAGAGATCAAGGTCCTTACCCAAGGCCAACCGTTGCCATGATGGGCGGCGGGAAACCCAAAGTCGGCGCTCTGACAGGGCGCGCAGAACCGATACAGTTTTCATATTGGGAACCGGTGACCTTCAATTGTGTGAGATCCGCACTCAAAGATCTCATCTGTCGTATTCATAACAAGCCACGCGTCAAAGGCTCACTCCCGGGCCGTTACTCAATTGGCGCATCAGAGGACTTTTGAAAATCAAAGCGTGGGAATCGAGAATGGTCCCACCTCCGGGAGAACAACTTAACCCAAAGGGTTTCTCCCAGAGGTGGGCTCGGGGGCCACTGTCGGTACCCTATGTACCGGGTACCCCACGATACCACAAAAAGTGCAAGAAAGTTCCACCCGTCAGAATCGAAGGCCCTTGTAGGTCCCACATGGCACATTACACCGGACCCGCTCCCCTCACATGGCTGGTTCCCGGGTTAACACGTGTAAATATAAGACCGGAACAAAACTCCCAACCAAGGGAAGCTCCGGCGACTACACGTGTACAACAGCCCTGGACCTAGCCCCCGTGAGAGAGGAGCTCCGGTACCGACACGTGTACAGCAACCCCGGACCTACCCTCCCGCAAGGGAAAGCTCCAGATCTGCCACGTGTGGAGCCTCCGGACCTTCGTCACCAACAGAAACACGAGCCGATCATGACCATTACAGACATTCAAGGATGGTTAAAGCGGCAGTTACAAGGTCTGATAATGTGTCATTAATGCTATACTAATGACACACGATCAGTGCACCGTTAATAAGGGTAACACTGCCATGAAGGCACGTTACCACACTATTAATTGTATTTAATACCCTTTAGACAGTGTATTAGGACATTAAGCACGCCAGGGCCACATGTTGGGCCAGGACAGCTTTGTAACAGTCAGTCCTTAGAACTATAAAAGGGTTGTACCGCACGAATATGAAGCTAATCTAAGCTAAGCTGATCTGATCTGACCCGATCCTAGCGAACGTACTCACTCAATACAATTACACAAACCCTGTGGAGTAGAGTGTTACGCTCAGGCGGACCGAACCACGTAAATCTCTGAGGTCACCATCTTGATATTGATCTCTGCGTGCCCCAACCACAAAAGAACCCCTGCGGGCTGCTTCTCAGCGGGTCCGGGAGAAGTGTCGTATCAAACACTTCGGCAGTTTTCAAAAATTTTAATGTGAATAAGCCAATGTTCGAATCTTAAGTGGTGTTTCCAATGCATTCATCAAGGGGGAGATTTTGAGACCTATGAGTGTTGAATACATTGGCTTTGACAATAAAAGTTTTGAATGTTGCCAGAACATCTTTTTAGCAAGGTCTGACTCTAGCTCCGAGCTTCTGCAAGGTCCGACAATAGGTCTGACAATCTTTGTCTAGGTCCGACATGTTTTTGGGTAGCTCCGGTGAGCTTTGTCTTTAGCTCCGGCATAGCTCTGGCATGTTTTTGTTAAGCTCCGATATGTTTTGATAGGTCCGACTTATGTTGGTTAGCTCCGACATGTTTTTCTAGCTCCGGGTTTTGGATTGACTAGTTCTGAATAGCTTTGGCAAGCTCCAGCGCTAGGTTGTACTGGCTTTGGTAAGCTCCAGCGCTAGGTTGTACTAGCTTTGGTAAGCTCCGACTCAAGCTCCGATTAGCTTTGGCAAGGTTTGGAGCTTGATCGCAATGTTCCTGCTTTTTCTGTGAAATGTTTCAAACTTGCTTTACATTGTTGGAAAGATTGCTTAGTATTCATTTGCTAAGTTTTTGGCGCGTTTTAGTTTATATGGCTGATATCGTTTTGCTATGCTTTGCAACATGCTTATGTGAGGTGCTCACGTAAGGTGTTGTGTTCGGAACTAACTTGACTCAAGTCGTGGACTTGGGATCGTACGAATTGGTTGTTTATTCATGTGCAGGTGTTGCTTGAGTTCAAGACATGGCTGGTGACGGGATCCATTGAACTAGTCTTAGGGAGAAGATGAGGTTCGATAACCAAGTTCGGGAGGAATTGTGGTTGAGTTGATCGGGAGGTCGCGCAGCATGTATGAATCAAGAACAATGCATATGAAGGTATTGTGGACATCGTTGGAAGATGTTTGCATGTATGCAAGGAGTGCATGGACGTGGCTAAATGGTTCCGAGGCATGATGAAGAGATGTGGACGTAAAGAATTGGTCGGAAAGGTCCAACCGACTAGGTTATGGACTCAGGTTGCGGCTGAGTCGTGTTTGACTCAAATATGGAAAGTTTTGAGTTGGTTATAATAGGATTTCGTGTGGGTCAAGAATTTGAGTTGTTTTAGGAATGTGGGATACGTTCCTAAGGCGTTTATAAGTCTTAAGATTGCTTCTATCTACGTATAGAAGAGTCATAAGCAGTTATGGAAAGTATCGATTCGTGAACGGAGTAGGATTAGAGTCCTAGTTGAGATTGGGTTGGCCTAAGGGCTGGTTATATAAGCAAGGGCGACCAGTGCTCGTGGTGCAGGACTTTGGGGGCTGTTCATATTGTGTTCTATTGAATAAAATTCGTAGTTGAAAAGAACTTTTGTGCCTTGTTCGTTCGACTTGTTCCAGACAAGTTTCTCTCGTCGAGTTTCAGCATAGTACTACTTTTCTTCGGTAGTTTTATCATAACTTGAGTTTTACAGATCCAATTGACGTGATTCTTTTTGGGTTGTCTTCACAACTTGATTATCTATCATCTTTAAAAATTTCACGGTCATTGTATTTGTGGTTTCTGATATACACAAGTTTATTTGCAGCGTTCCAGAACTGTTTTTCTCGGGTAGGACAGATTGACCTTTGTTCAATCTTTCAATCGTAACTTGAGTTTCTCTCGACGGATTTGAGTAATTCTTGTTGTGTAGTCTTCGTGACTTGATTCTCTCTAATATCTATCATTTTTATCATGGTGAAACATGATTATATTAGTCTCACACATGATTTCTTTAACAGATCGTTTTTCTGCCGAAGGGGTTGGGATTTAATTGTTTCCGTTGCATAAGATTTTTTCAAATCTACCATTCACCCCCCTCTGGTAGCTTTTCACGTGTTATTCGATCCTACAACAAGATCTGATTACGTGTCATTAATGTCATATTAATGACACACGATCAGAGGACACTTAACACCGGTAACGCCGCCATTAAGGCGCGTTATCACACTGTTAATTATGCTTAATATTCACAGATCATGTATTAGACAATTAACTACGCTAGGGCCACATGTCGGGCCAGGATGACAATGTAATGGCCATTCCTTAGACTATAAAAGGATTGCACCGCACGGTACAGAGACGACTAAGCTCATACGCACACAAGCCACTGCATACTCATACATAATACAACACCCGTGGAGTAGGGTATTACGCTCAGGCAGCCTGAACCACGTAAAACTCCTCGTGTCACTGTCTTGTTCGTAATCTCACGTGCGCCCCAACCAATCATGAACCTTAGCAGGCTACAATCTAGTAGTACCATGGGAAGTGTCAATCACACACTTTGACATCGTCAATGAATACCACGACAAAATTGTCCAACTATGGTATGAACACCGAATTCATGAGATACATGAAGTGAGCCGATCCATTTGTCAACCCAAAGGACATGATGAGATACTCATACAGCCCATACCTCATCGAGAATGTGGTTTTAGGAAGGTCCATCTTCGAGAATACATTAGCATCCACTAGTTGATCGAATAAGATATAATTGCGTGGTAGTGGATACTTGTTCTTTATGGTGAAAGCATTCAATGGCCGATAGGACACACACAACCTCAAAGTCTCATCCTTCTTCTTAACAAACAACGCGGAACAACCCCAAGATGATGAACTTGGGCGAATAAAACCCTTGCTCAATAAGTCATTCAGCTGCTCCTTCAATTCCACAAGTTCCTTCGATGTCATCCTATACGGCTTCCTCGAGATTGGCATGGTTCCTGGTGCAAGTTCAATCTTGAACTCGACATCACATTCTGGTGGCATGCCAGGAAGATCGTCAGGAAACACGTTTGGATAATCACACACGATTGGGATATCCTCAAGCTTCATGGCCCTTGTGTGATGTACCGCTGAGACTCTTGGTGCGATATCCAAAAGATTGTGTTGCAACCATGGAATTGAGAATTCAGTTGCACAGTCCGCGAGCTGATATCAAAGATAGCTCCATGATGTGTCAACCATGACATCGCCAAGATGAGGTCAATCTGCTGACCTTCCAAGATGATGAGGTTCACCAGATAGATACTTCCACCCATGCACAGAGGTGCTCGAGAAACAACCTCATTAGCTAAAATATTGCCTCCTGGTGAACTGATATGGAATGGATGTGAGATAGTCACAATCTTCACTGGATGTTTCAGCACAAAAGACTTGCTCACAAAGTTATGAGTAGCTCCAGAGTCAAACAGAATGGTTGTTGGTTGATCATGTAAAGTAAACATGCCTGCTAAAACAGGTTCTCCTTCTAGAATGTCCTCAATCGCAACATAATTAACACTGGCAGACTTTGATGAAGCTTTCTTTTTAAGTTCATGGTGCCGATCAGAATTCTTGGAAGAGGACAAATAGACACGGTCATATTCCGTCTTGCAACGTTCCCGTGCTAAATGCATCCTCTACTTTCCATTGTGTTAGAGTGGAGTGACAACCTGCACATCTTGCAGAGATGGGGCTGCAAGAGTGAGATCATACTGCTGGGTGGAGGACCAGGACACACTTGCACGCTTTGCTGAGGTGCGGGTAAAGCCTCCACTGGATAGGAGTGATACCGAATCTGTGGTGGTTGCTCACTTGACCAAAGCTCTCGATCGGACGGTAAGCAATACACCGCTCGATCCTCCTCAGGAACATCACTAATAACCTCCTGTGAACTCTTCCTCTTCCTCTTCTCCGTCTGATAGTGAAGAGTTGCATCCTTGTTGACGGCTGATATATACCAATTTCATCCGTCAATTTAACTCAATTATGTGAAGGATTTGTCATTTCTTGCACACATCACCTTTCTATCTAACCTAATTCCACTTGGACTTGGAGAAATATGTGTATGCAGCATTTTATGCAGGAAATGAGGAATTGTAGAGGGATCAATCCTATAAAATATCATCCCAGGCAATCAGGCAACGACACGTGGCATCCCTTGGATCAAATGGCCCACAAACAGAAGTATCCGAGGAGATCCAACGGTGTATCAACCATATACATCAATGGGACCAACCTGCCAACCACCTGGAGAAAGCACACGAGAAATGGTGCAATGACCAGGTCGGCCGAACCAGGGGGTCGGCCGACCTGGTCTTTGCACCAAACTCGGTCAGCCTTCACGTGGTGGCTCCTCCCGGCTCCCTGGAGTCAACAGTGACTGATTCGCGCGCTTTTGGTGGCGGGAACCGACCCCAACACTAGTATAAATAGGACCCCCTACCCCTCACTTCAACACACACCACTTGGGCATCATTCTATTGTATACACTATCTTCCATAGTCCTTAGAGGAGTTAGGATGTAGAGAGGAGAGCCCCTAGTCCTAAGTCCAAATTGGGAAAGGAGTAGAAGGAGTTTGTCGGGGTTTGGTTCCGGCAATTCTCCCGGTACTACCATTGGTAGCCCGCGGAGTTTGTAGTTCAGTATTGGGATTCAAAAGACGATGGCAAAGAGACACAAGGATTTACATGGTTTGGGCCGCCTGAGCATAATACCCTACTCCACGGGGTGTGTATTTGTTGAATTGAGCATCTAAGCCGTGTATGGGAGAGGTCTCAGAGTTCAAAAGAGTCATCCCTTGTGTATCGTCGACCAGTCCTTTTATAGTACAAGAACTAGTCGTTACACCGTTAGCCTGGACCGACATGTGACCCTGGCAGTTACTGATGCTTAATACACAATTAATGAGGTTAATTACCCTTAATAGCGTGGTAACGGGCCTTGACAGTGCCGTTACTGGCATTAAGAGCCTTCCGATAGTGTGTCAATAATATGATATTAATGACACTTAATCGGGTCTTGAAGTCTTTGATTACCCCTTGAAGGTCCGAGTCGTTGGGGGTCCACTAGTCTGATTGTTGAGGCTAAAGGTCCAGCAGTTGGACACGTGGCAGCATCGGAGCTTTCTGTCTGGGACGGGTAGGTCCAGTGTAGATGTACACATGTCGGTACCGGAGCTTCCCTCTGTCATGGGTTAGGTCCGGGGGTGCCGCACACGTGTTTAGCCCGGAGCTATCCCATGTGTGGGATGTAGGTCCGGTTGCTGTATACACGTGGCAGCACCAGGACTAACCATAGATGGGAGGTGGGTCTCGTCCCGTATGACACGTGGGGCCTTTGCAGGTCTTCAACTCAGACAGTTGAAGTTCCTTTGGTCTTTTTGTAGTCCCAAGGGATATACGGTACGCAGGGTACCAACAGTGGCCCCTTGGGCCCACCTCTAGGAGAGACCTTTTGGATGAAGTCGTTCTGCCGGAGGTGAGTCCATCCTTCAGTTTTCGAGTCGTGTCTTCAAGGGTCTTCGGATGTGCCGTTGGTGGTAGTTCGCAGTTAAACCAACGCTGCGTGGCATATCTAGGATGTGTCAGGTGAGATCTAAGCGTGCGGATCTCACGCAATTGAAGGTCGCCGGTTCCCGATACGAAAACTGTATCAGTTCTGCGCGCCCTGTCAGGCCACCGCCCTCGGGCTTCCCGCCTTTCATGATGACAACCGTTCGCTTGGGGTAAGGACATCGACTTGATCGTCGGGGTGGCCTCGGGCCCCCTTGTCATTGGCAGGGTGAAGATTTTGAATTGTATCGTCGGCTCCTCTGCGGTTTCCATCCAAGCGTTGCGGGGGCTTACTTAAGAAGGAAAGCGTGCACTGTTTGGGGATTCTTTACGCCTTCATTCCAACTTTCGCTCAAATACTCCAAACTTGCGCTTGCTTTTCCTCTCTCGCCACGTTGTGCCGCGATGAAGTTGGGACTCCCCCAGAGCCGCATTGGAAGCAAGAAAGAGTTGTCCAGGGTTCAGACCTACATGGGATGGTCCAGTGACTCCATCGACAATGACATTCGCTGCGGCGAGCTTACCTTCGAGAAGAAGCGAGCCGGAGATATGGTGTCTTCCTTGGGTACGCCATGGCGGGTTTGATCCCGCCTTTCTCCACCTTCTTTCTGATGTTGCTAGATTTCTATGGTCTGCAGCTCCACCATCTGGGCCCCCACTCAATCTTGCTGGTGGCGACCTTTGTCCACTTTTGCGATATGTGGGTGGGCGTGCCCCCATGCGTGGAGTTGTTCCGGACCTTCTTCACTGTCCACCCAACTGGGAAGAGTGATGAGTTCATTGGCTTCTACTACTTCGTGAAGCGGAAAAACTCTCCCCTCAAATACTTGAGGTCCTTCCCTTCTCGCAAGTGGGACGACTGGAAGAAAGATTGTGTGGTCATCACCGTCGAGGGACATGAGAGGCTGGAGCTTCCTGAAGGCCTTCCTCACGTCGACACCGACACTTGGAGTGACGTGTCGGCGCTATCAAGGGAGTACAGGCCCATCCTGGATAGAATCCAGGAATGTGTCGAAGGTGGGGTGACCCCGTAGATGGTCTTCGACAACTTCTTGATGAACAGGTGGGCTCCGCTGAGGGCTAGGAGCCGGCCTTCCTGGGCCTTCAACAGTGAGATGGATACCAACCGCATTGAAGTCGGCTTGGACACTAATCTGGCCGGTGAAGCCTTGAAGACCCATCTCAAGAAGTTTCAGCCTGGGAACATCGGGTCTGGCGACGTGTATCCACCGGCGGCCTTCCTGCCTCTGGATATGATTCCAGAGGAGTGTAGAGAGCTCTGGAGGAAGATGCCGCTGTTAGACGACTTGGGCCTGGTGGAGAGGCGATCAACCTCTGGGGTGGCAATCCCCAGAGCTTCTGAAGGCGGCTCTGTTCCCACCCCAAAGCCAAGAACCGAAGTCGTAGGCAAGGGCAAGGAGTTGGCCGAGCCCTCGAGCCGCAAGAGGAAGTTGAAGCATGCTGACGGGAGGTTCGTCAGACCTGCTCCTTCCACAACGGCTCCTTCTTCCCGGAGGGGAAGGTCTTCAACGGCGGCAACCACTCCAGCATCGGCATCTCCCCGGGATGCTAGCTCCGGCCGTCTGGCTCCAGTACCAGGGCCAACTGAGGGCTCTGGGTCTGAAGGTTCTTCCCGGTCGAGGGGGACCTCAACCAAGATGACGCCGACGACAAAAGCAATTTCTTGGGAACCTTCCGAAGCTGGCACACCACAGGCGACAGGGTCCGTCCCTGAGCGTCTGGGGAAAAGGTTCCACGCTAGCTGGAGTGGAAGCCTTCTGAGGTAAATTTGATTTTTTACCTCAGTTGATTGTTTTTTGTTGTAACTGTGTTTTGAGTTTCTTCGTCCTTCATCCACAGAGTGCCCAAGAAAGGGGTTGAAGCTTCGATTCCTGCAGCAGCAGCCAAGGTTGTGCAGACGGAAGCTCCAGCTCCAATTCCAGTGCCGCCCCAAGAGGTGGTTGAGGCTGCAATAGCTCCGGCGCCGACTGTCGTGGTCTTGGACCTCGACTCATCCCCAGAAGCTCCCGTGGTAGCGCCGGACCACGAGAATGAAGATGTACTAGCGACACCTGCCCCGGAGGTTGAAGCTCCAGGTTTGGATGCTATAATGGTGGACGCTCCAGCCTCAGAGCCGGAGGTAGCTGCGATTCTGGCCCTAGAGCCAGATGTTGTTGAAGCCCTAGCAGTCGAGCCGGTGGTTGATGAGGCCCCGGTGGTAGAGCCGGGTGTTGATGAAGTTCCGGCATCTGAGCCGGTCGTTGAAGAAGTTCCAGCGCCTGAGCCGGTTGCTGCAGAGGTGCTGGCGCCCGAGCCCCTGGTGGTCGAAGCGCCAGCGCCTGAGCCGGCGGCGGAGGAGGCGCCAGCGTCGGAGCCGGAAGTGGCTTCAGCTACGGCAGAATCTTCAACGCCTGCCCCGGTGGCAGTGGTCCCAGAGGTGCCCGCATCTGAGCCAGGGTGCCAAGATGAAGCTTTCGGCCCCCCGCCTGAGGGGCCAGTTGTTGATGACCTGGCGTCGGGGCCTTTGGAGCCAACTCCGGAGGTCGAAACTTCTGTAGCAGGACCTTCCTCGGTGGCGGCCGAGGCTATCCCCAAGGGCGGCCCTAGTGCCGTGGAAGCTCAGGGGACCGCACTTGTAGAGTGGGACCCAATTTTTGTAATAGAGAACCCGCTGGAGCCAGCAGAGAGGATCCCAACATGTCCGGACCCAATCCCTCTGTTGTTTTCTATTGACAACGCCTGCTCCAGTCTTTGTTAGGTCCAGCTAGCTTTCTACCACGACAGCAAGGCCCTCGAGGAGGAGTGCCAAACGCTTAGGAGGTGGCGCAACCAGCTCCAATTCGAGACCAAGCCGGCGCAGTCGAGGCTGGCTGACGACAAGGAGTGGGTGAAGAAGGAGAAGAACCAGTTGGAGTACTGGGGTAAGCTGCTAGACGAGAGGGAAAGCATGGTGCGATCCATCGATAACCAGTCCTGGCCCATCCACAAACAGGCCATAGCTGCCAATAACGCAGCGAATGCTCACGGGGAGAAGCTCAGCGCTATCCACGACAGCCTCGTCAAGCGCCGGGAGGCCCTTGAGGAGCCAGAGAAAAAGCTCGAAGATGAAGAGCAAAAACTCCTGGAGCTGCAGGATGACCTCGTGAAGAGGGAGGAAGAGCTTACTCAGAGGCTGGCTCTGGGTGACAAGAGTCTCGCGGAGTGCACCAAGAAGTTGGATGAGCGCCGTGAGAAAGAGGAGAAGAAGGCCCGGTAGCAAGGACAGGACCTCCACAAGAGGGAGGATGAAATTTCTGCCAGGGAGAAGAAGGTGTGGGGCCGGGAGAAAGACCTGGTCGACCAGTGGAACAAGATCCACCTTCGGGAGGAAGAGCTCGGCAAACTCGAAAGGCAGGTTGCTGAAAAGATTCACCAGGACGCTAAAGAGGTTGAGCGCCTTGCCCGTGAGAATTCGGAGCTTGCGGCGACCATAAGATCCTTGGAGGAGATGCGAGGTTCGAGGGCTATGGAGTCCCAACAAGTTTGGGACTTTCTGGGCAAGGCCAATGACACGCTGACGCCAATGGGTTTTAGTCTGGTGCGTCCGTATGATCCGGAGCCGGCGCTGGACCAGACGTTGCAGGCGTTGAGTTCGGCAGGCAACAAGCTCACCAATATGGGCGATGTCATTGCGGACCAGCTGGAAACCGAGGGACAATCCCTTGCAAAGAACGTCGCAGAATTCATGCTGATGTGCTACACAAGTCAGGACCCTCAATTCCCCCTGGACCCGGTGCTTGAAGGCCCCATCGTTGGAGAGGGAGAAGCTGCCCAAGCTAGCATATCGGAGGTTGCCCAGAAGGTCGCCTCGTTCTTCCATAGGGTCTAGGACCATCTCTTTGTAGCTCCCGCTTGTATCCTCTCTTCTTTTTCTCCAATTTTGTAATCTCTTGTCTTCAGATGAATGAAATCCAAGTTTTTTGTGAATTTCATTTTTGTCTTCAACACCTTTGTCCCACTTGGCCCCCTGGTAGATGTACACAATTTTATTGTGAACATGTACCAAGAGGATGTAACAGTTGTTGAAGACTTGCGCGCTTCGAACTTGTAGAACGTAGGTCTGAAGTCTTCGATAGTGGAGGCCCCCTGAGGTTGTCAGAGCTTAGTGGCTCCGACATTGACCATCGTCGGAGCTTAGTAGCTCTAGCAGTAGTCTCCATCAATGCGTAGAGCATCGATGGTTAGTCCTTTGGGGTGTCAGAGCTTGGTAGCTCCGGTAGTGACCTCTGTCAACACGTGGTGTGTCAACAGCAGACTCCACTGTAGAGTCTTCTCACCATCTTTTGTTCACATTGACAGTTGGCCCCCTGGATCTGCCAGAACTTTGTAGCTCTGGCAATGTCTACTATCAATGTTTGGAACATCGACAGCAGACCATCTTGGGGGGTGTCGGAGCTTTGGTAGCTCCGGCTTTATCCACCATCATCATGGAACCTTTATTTTTCCTGCACACTGAAGCCAAGAAAAATAGTAAAATCCATTTCCTATCTATAACTCAACTGTGACTTACTATTCCCGAGAAAGTTTTAGGTCGAACACAATTCTAAATACAATCAAGTGCAGTGCCTTGTTTCCTTCAGGTCCGATCGTTTCTGGACTCGCCTTACTTCGGCCTGCCGGGGTGTAGGTAGAGTGGCGTACTTAGGGTGCATGACCAGGCTAAGTCGATAGCACACTATGGCCCTAGATTGGCTTGGCGTCATTCAGACGAGTAGACCATTAACAATGTTTGGACCCGGAAGAGTAGACGATGCAACTCGAATTGTACATGAACTGGTCGAGCTAAAGTTTCTTAAGAATTGCGCAACTTTGTTATAGACAAGAAAGAGAAAAATAAAAAATATTGAGCCTGTACAAAATAAATGCACGTGGAGTCTATTTTCACACAATGATGTCTTTCATTATAGGTCCGGGGTATAGGGGAAACAAGTACACCCTTAGGGTACGGAACCAGGCTAAGTGTGTTTCGTTTCTTGTTTGGCCCAAGGTAGCTAGCTACACTTTTAGTTCTGAGACTGTGACAAGTGTTGCCTGAACTTTGCGGACCTTCCGGGGAAGGTCCAGCTGTTCTCCCGGAGTAGCTACCCGACTCTGTACAATGACTCTATAACATACATCACATGTAACTACAGACTCACCTCTGTGATATTAAGCGTAGAACTTACAGAGGTGCTCAATGTTCCAAGGATTTGGGAGAGGTGTCCCATCCTCGGTTGCCAAGCGAATGCATCCAGGACGGGATACTTTGATCACTCGGAAAGGTCCTTCCCAGCTGGGGGAAAGTTTGTTTAACCCTTCTCTGGATTGTATTCTCCGTAGCACCAGATCGCCTTCCTCGAGCTGTCGGCTGTGAACATGTCGTTGGTGATAGTGCTGAAGAGCTTGGCGGTATCGGGCATTCCGAATAGCTGCTCGGCACCTTCCCTCTTCAAGGAGGTCAAGGTCTTCACGCCAGAGCTGGTCCTGCGTGGCATCGTCGAAGGTCCGGACCCGGAGCGACCCCAAGGTGATTTTCGGAGGAAGGACCGCTTCAGCTCCGTACACCAAGAAGAAGGGTGTCTCTCCAGTTTACCGGTTTGGAGTTGTCCTGTTGGCCCACAGAGTGGGTGGAAGCTCTTTGATCCAGTTGGCTCCATGTTTTTTCAGGCGCTCATATGTGCGCATCTTGAGTCCTTTTAGGATTTCTGCATTTGCTCTCTCGGCCTGGCCATTGCTTGCCGGGTGAGCTACGGAAGCATAGCTGACTTGGATGCCGAGGTCTTTGCAATATCCTTGGAATGCAGAGCTTGTAAACTGGGTCCCATTATCAATTATGATTTTGTTTGGGACTCCAAATCTGCATACTATGGACTGCAAGAAGTTGATAGCGGATTGCTTGTTTATTGTCACAACTGGAGTTGCTTTCGGCCATTTGGTGAATTTCACAATGGCAACGTACAGGAACTTGTAACCTCCAACGGCTCTTGGGAAAGGTCCCAAGATATCCATCCCCCACACAGCGAAAGGCCATGTAGGAGGTATCATTTGTAGAGGCTGAGCCGGTGTATGAATTTGCTTTGCATGGAACTGGCATGCTTCGCATTTCTTCACTAGCTCAGTTGTATCCTGGAACGCTGTAGGCCAATAGAAGCCATGCCGGAAGGCTTTACCGACCAGCGTGCGGGAAGACGCATGGTTCCCACACTCGCCTCCATGGATTTCCGCGAGGAGCTCGCAACCTTCTTCCCTTGTAATGCACCGCATTAGGACGCCGTTGGCGACGCGCCGGTAGAGATCCCCTTCTACCAGCGTGTATCTTTTAGCCAATCTGACTATCCAGTCAGTGGATATATTATCTTCAGGAAGGAAATTGTTTTTCAAGTAGCTCCGGATCTCCGAGATCCATGCACCAGAACTAGCTTGAGGATTTGAGTCTTGCGTGCTGGGTTGCTCGGAGCTTCCTGCAGCACCTACGACCCTTGATGGACGCCATGGTAATAGGGCCATCGAGACCGCCAGCTTTGAGGTGCTGGTCTCGCCCCCTTCGCTCAGTTTGGCAGGTTGAGCTGTAGGTTTAGAAAACCTCTGGATGAAGGTTCCGTCGGGAGCCGGAGCCCTGGTTGAAGCTTTCATCGAGAGTTCTTCAGCTTCAGCATTGTTGATACGCTGGACATGGCAAAGATCCAGGACGTCGAAGTCCTTCTGAAGCTTCTGGACTTCAAGTAGGTATGCATCTAGTTGAAGGTTGTTGCGGCAACATTCACCTTGTACTTGTTTTACAACAAGTTGTGAATCACCCTTTACCAGCAGTTGCTTGACACCATATGATAGTGCCACCTTGAGTCCATAAATTAGTGCTTCATACTCTGTCATGTTGTTGGTCGCCTTGAAGTCAAGGTGCACCATGTATTTAACCTTCTCCCCGGTCGGAGCGAGGAGAAGGACTCCAGCTCCGGCCCCCTGCTTCTGCACGGAGCCGTCGAAGTAGAGAGTCCAGTGAGGCTCAGTGAAGACCGGAACTTTAAGTTCTGACTTCCGCTCACTTGGCCCCCCAGGATTTGATGGAGAGGGGGTCCATTCCGCCACAAAGTCCACCAGTGCTTGACTCTTGATTGCTTGTCTTGGAACGAATTCAAGGTCAAACTCGGCTAATTCCGCTGCCCACTTTGCAATATTTCCAGTGGAATTGGGGTTATGCAAGATCGCACGCAGTGGATAAGAAGTTACCACTGAAATCTTGTGAGCTTGGAAGTAGTGTCGGAGTTTCCTAGAGGCAATAAGAACTGCGTAGAGCAGCTTATGCACCTCCAGATATCGAGTCTTGGGGTCATGGAGTACTTCACTGATGAAGTACACTGGGCGTTGTACCGTCTGGACCCTCCCGAAGGGCCCGGAGCTTCCTCCTCATCTATCCGGATCGTCCCGGAGGGGTCCGGACCTTGTTTGGGGACCTCCGAGTGCCGGTTGGAGGTACCCGGAGCTTCTTCTGAAGTGATACGGACCTTCCTGGAGGAGTCCAGATCTTGTTGCTCAGCAGCAGTAACTCCTTCATTTGAAGGAGAGGGATCCTCTGGAGTCTCTCCTTGAGGATCCGGGTCTGGGAGCTGGGACCCAGACTCGACTTTAGGTAGCTCCAGACCCTCCCGAAGGGGTTTGGATTCCTGAACTATAGATGGTTCTGGTCTTTCCGCAACCAAGACCATGCTGACAACTTTGTCAGTTGTCGAAATGTAAAGCAGTAGTGGCTCACCAGGGTTCGGAGCTACCAAGGTTGGTAGGGTGGTGAGGAGCTGCTTCAGCTCCTGGAACGCCTTTTCTCCTTCTTCGGACCATTGGAATGGTTCGGACTTCCTCAATAGCTTGAAGAAGGGTAGTGCCCGTTATGCCAGTCTTGAGATGAACCGGCTAAGGGCAGCTAGACATCCAGTTAGCTTCTGGACGTCCTTGATGCGGGCTGGTGGCCGCATGTCTTCAATAGCTTTTATCTTCGCCGGATTTGCTTTTATTCCTCGGTGATTTACCAAGAAACCAAGAAGTTTTCCGAAACTAACCCCGAAGACACACTTGGCCGGGTTCAGCTTCGTGCGAGTGACTCGCAACTTGTCGAAGACAGCTTGCAAGGTGTCAAGGAATGACTTCTTGTTATTGATCTTGACGACGATGTCATCGACATACACTTCCACTATGTCTCTGATGAGCTCTCCAAAAGTGTTGTACATAGCTCGTACAAATGTTGAAGCAGCATTCTTGAGACCAAATGGCATGGCAGTATAACAATATAATCCATCTATTGTGATGAAGGAGGTATGCTCTTCATCTTCCCTAGACATTCTGATTTGATGGTACCCAGAATATGCGTCTAGGAAACATAGTAATTCGCATCCGGAGGTGGAATCCACTATCTGATCTATTCTAGGTAGTGGGAATGGATCTTTTGGACATGCCTTATTTAGTGTAGTACAGTCGATACACATCTGAAGCTTCCCGCCGGCCTTGGGTACAACGACTGGGTTTGCCAGCCATTTTGGGTGAAAGACTTCTCGGATGAATCCAGCTTCGAGCAACTTCTTCACTTCTTGTCGTATGAAGTTCTATCGCTCTACTGATTGCTTCTGAGGCTTCTGGTGTACAGGTCGAGCGTCAGGATAGATCTTCAGATTATGCTCGATCACTTCTCGAGGGATCCCAGGCATTTGTGACGGTTGCCAGGCAAACACGTTGACGTTAGCCCGAAGGAAAGTGATGAGCGTGAGTTCCTATTTGTCATTCAGACCTTCCGATATACGGGTGGTCTGAGCGGCGTCGGAACCGATTTGGACGACTTTTACGGGAATGTCGGTGTCGTCGCTTGGTTGCACGTGAGGTGCAGAGGTTGAGCCTCGATGACGAATGCTCGGGGGTTTCGGAGCTTGCTCCTTTCCGGATTCTTCCTCCTGCGCTGTAGCAAGCGCGTGGAGTTCTTCCAGAGCTGTCACTCCGGCGGTGCGATCTCCACGGATTCGAAGAACACCGGCTGGTGTTGGCATCTTCAACACCAAGTAGCCATAATGAGCTGCAGCCATGAACTTGTATAAGGTTGGTCTGCCCAGAATGGCATTGAAAGGTAAGTTGATATGCGCCACGTCGAAGACCAACTTCTCATTGCGGTAATTCTCCCGGGCTCCAAAGGTCACCGGAAGAGTAATTGCACCGAGTGGGGTTATGGCCCCTGGACCTACTCTGGAGAAAGGTCGGGAGGGGCGAAGGTCCAAAGGTCGGAGCTGAAGTTTGACAAGAGCTTTGAAGCTTATGAGGTTCAGCCCTGAACCTCCATCCACCATTACATGGTGGAGTTGAATGTTGTTGATGGTCGGAGATACCATCAATGGGAGTTGGGCAGCTCCGATCATATTCCGAGGGCAGTCTGATGCATCGAAAGTGATGGCAGTATCCATCCACTTCCGATGCGGCTCCACCCTGGCGGTGGGAGCTACTGAGGCCATGTCCCGCCGCATGGTCTTGAGGACACGACGGGAGGTGATGTCCCATGAACCACCAAAAATGGTGTTCATGGTTTTCCGACGTTCGTTGTCGGAGATGTCGGAGTCATCATCGATGAAGGTGTAAACAGCCTTCAAGACCCTTCTAGGGTCCTGAAAGCCTAACTCCTCTTCAGCCGAAGCTTCGTCGACTTTCTGTTTCCCTTCCCTTTGACAGAAAGGAACTTCTTCCCGGCGCTTGTTGTAGCGCTCGGCAAGTTTCTGGACCTCACGGCAGCCTTCCAAGTTGTGGTTGTTCGTCTTGTGTATGGGACACCACATCTTGGAGCTAACACCGTCTTCAGACGGCGGCTGAGGTCGTTTCTCGTGGCGTGGCCCCCGGCCACCCGGAGCTGCGGCTGCAGCGGCTGTAGGTGTGCCGACCGACGGCTTCTTCTTGCCGTTGGACTTTTTATTCTTCTTACCACTCCCGGAGGTAGTGGCTTCACCCTTGGAGGATTTTTTGTTGTCCTCCGGAGGTGGTTGGGAGTGCATTTCACGGCCCTCCGCAGCTTTGGCGCATTTGTCTGCCAAGCTGAAGAGTTCCATGACGCTGGTGATCTCCTTGGTCGCCAGCTTCTCCAGCATCTTCTTATCTCGTACGCTCTGTCTAAATGCCACAATAACAGAGGCGCTAGAGATAGAAGGAATAGTGCTTTGTACCTGCAAGAACCTCTGGATGAAGGATCGCAGGGACTCTCCCCCCTTCTGCTTGACGGCAAAAAGGTCCAGTTTGGTGCCTGGTCGGGTGTATGAACTCCTGAATTGGCGGTGAACTGTTGGCGCAGTTCTTCCCAACTATTGATGGAGTCGGGTGGAAGGCTCATGAACCAGGACCTAGCGGTCTCAGTCAAAGCCACATTGAAATAGTTGGCCATTACAGCCTCGTTGCCTCCGGCCGTAAGGATTGCGGTGGAGTAGATTTGGAGAAACTCAGCGGGGTTGACAGTCCTTTCAAATTTCTCCGGCAGGTGAGGCCGAAACTTTTGTGGCCATCTGACCATGCGTAGGTGCATGGCCAGGGCAGAACAGCCTCCTCCTACTCCCTCAGGAGCAGGACTGTCCCGAGCTTCTCGCCTTTCGCGAGTGCGCTCGATATGGACGCGACCATCCTGTTGACGGTAACGGCGATCAAGCTCTGTCCAAAGGTCGCGAGTTGAAAGCCTAGTTACCGTATGGGTGCGTCGTGCCCCAGGAGGCAGCGACGTCGCTTGTTGAGACGCAGCACGCCTCCTATGCTGGGAAGCATGCAGACCAAGTCTCCCCGACATAGTCCAATGTTGCGATGGGGCCTGCCCCGAGGGGGGAGGACCTTGGTTGCTAATGCGATTGGCTGCTGCTGCAACCAAATGTTCCACATCAGCCCTCCACTACTCCATTGCACCCTGGGATGCACCTGAAGGTGGTGGGCATTAGAGAAGAGCACGCGCTGCATGGAGCGCGTGTTCAGGGTTGTTGTTAGCCGATGCCGTAAACGACGCAGATGCCCCATCCCGCTGTCCAGCTTGATTTGCCGGTGCGAACGGTGGCAGTGGAGGCATGACTCCTGCTGGAGCCGCGACACCTGCTGGCTGCTGCACATTGGAGGGATTGCCTCCAACAGGTTGTGCTGCAGGGTTGCCGTTGGACGATCCAGTAGCAGAGTTCACCATCTTCGAATCTCGGGCGCCCCTACCTGGAGCGCAAGCTGTCGGGGTTTGGTTCCGGCAATTCTCCCGGTACTACCGTTGGTAGCCCGCAGAGTTTGTAGTTCGGTATTGGGCGCGCAGAGATTCAAAAGACGATGGCAAAGAGACACAAGGATTTACGTGGTTCGGGCCGCCTGAGCGTAATACCCTACTCCACAGGGTGTGTAGTTGTTGAATTGAGCGTCTAAGCTGTGTATGGGAGAGGTCTCAGAGTTCAAAAGAGTCGTCCCATGTGTATCATTGACCAGTCCTTTAATAGTACAAGAACTGGTCGTTACACCGTTAGCCTGGCCCGACAAGTGGCCCTGGCGGTTACTGATGCTTAATACACAATTAATGAGGTTAATTACCCTTAATAGCATGGTAACGGGCCTTGACAGTGCCGTTACTGTCATTAAGAGCCTTTCGATAGTGTGTCATTAATATGGTATTAATGACACTTAATAGGGTCTTGAAGTCTTTGATTACCCCTTGAAGGTCTGAGCCATTGGGGGTCCACCAGTCTGATTGTTGAGGCTCAAGGTCCAGCGGTTGGACACGTGGCAGCATCGGAGCTTTCCGTCTGGGACGGGTAGGTCCGATGTAGATGTACACGTGTCGGTACTTGAGCTTCCCTCTGTCGGGGGTTAGGTCCGGGGGTGCGCACACGTGTTTAGCCCGGAGCTATCCCATGTGTGGGATGTAGGTCCGGTTGCTGTATACACGTGGCAGCACTAGGACTAACCATAGATGAGAGGCGGGTCCGGTCCCGTATGACACGTGGGGCCTTCGCAGGTCTTCAACTCACACAGGTGAAGTTCCTATGGTCTTTTTGTAGTCCCAAGGGGTATACGGTACGCAGGATACCGATAGAGTCTCTCTTCCCAATTCCACATTGGGAAAGGTATGGCTTATGTATTCCTTCTTGTATTTGTGACTTTGTGCTCAATAAAGATATTATCTTTAGTCTTCTTCTATACGTATACTTGGACAAAGCATTTCTTGTTTGATTGTGGAGTCCATGTATGTGGAAGGTATAGTCTTTATAATTTCACTCTCATGATCACATCTTATGGTCATAAACACTACATACCCCCACTATAGTCTATGTAGTTATGATATGATTATGTTAATATGAATTACTTATGCTATGCTTCAACATTAGTTCAACGATGTTTAGGTTAGTCATTGCCTTAGGATGGCTTGTGCCATGGCTCCTAAGGTATTTGCTTAGTATGCTAGCATGGTGCTAGGGTATTTAAGTAGCGTTGGATGTCTCATAGACCCACGGATTGAAGAGGTAGGCAGTAGGTGGTGACAGCCCTATCTGTCCTTTGTAATCATCCACGTTCGGCTATGCCACAGGCTCTTGGGGGGAGTCACCCTAGTATTGCTAGGGGTAAGCCCATGCCCGATGTGTTGAATAGCATTGCATAGGAATTCATCATTGGCATGACCATTAGTATCTACCTTAGGCTATGTATATGTATTAGGAGCATTGTAGGAGCAACTCTCTAACTCTTAATCCAATCTCCCTCTAGGACCCATTTTACCCTTTAGAATAGATTGCATAGGTGTGTGTCACACTACCCCTATTATCAACTTACCCCTGTCCGAATAATGGATTAGTATCCCATAGCTTGACCATAAGAGTAGTATATACTTTACTCCATTGCCTTCCTTTGGGATAAATACGATACCCTTGGGAATACTCATGGGTGAAATGCTACAATGGTATCTTCCGTGCCCTTGCAGATCTCATCTCTTTACGGGAGATGATTTGTGGTGTTAATAAATACCAACAAGCATTTCTGGCGCCGTTGTCGAGGATGATTTGTTAGTATATCTTAGGAGCCGTCAACAAGCATTTATGGCGCCGTTGTCGGGGAAGGCAAAGGAAGTGAAGGATAGCTATCACTTGTGATTAAGCTATAGGTACTAATAGTTATTAGACAGGATTACCCTTGTTTGTTTTCTCCTTTGTGTGAAAACAGGGTAGTGTTGGCCAACCCATTGTATGGGATGGCCAACGAGGGCGCAAGTGCTAAACTGCAAGATGATTCAAGGCGTACCTCAACAAATGTCCGCTAGGCAACACCATTGCCTTTTGCGGGAAAAAGTCAGCTTTCAGTAGGAGCCAAAGTCATCCATACCCAAGCTTGGGGAAGGCTCCAAGAGTTCTTCTTGGTTTGCCTCCACAATGGGGTGGATAGCTGGCTTTTCATCCAACACTCGTGTCATAGGTTGGCTCCACCAATCCATGACCACATTCATGCTGGAGCTGAAGGAGTACTATTCTCATTCATCATGGATGAGAAGAAGGTCTCCACTCAAGGGGTGAATTGAAGAATGCTCGAGTTCCCATAGCTTGTCATGCACACCACTTCACAAAGTGGACATGCTAGTTATGGAACTACACCTCCCATTGAAGTGTCATGAATATCCAAGTCATTGGAGATTTGTTCGGATAATCCAAGTCGTGGGTATTCACATGATTTGTGAAAATCCATGTCATCATGGGACGCGTGGGAATTATTTCCCTAAGACCCATGAGGACCTTTTTCAAACAACAACTCCAATGACTACTATTCACAAGGAGGTCAAGGGTGGAATTAACATCACCCTTGTATTCAAGGAGGCTATGGCTTTCCAAGGGATTTAAGTTCAACTAGCCTACCTTGAAGTATCTTGGCCAAGCAGAAATCAAGACAACATTCACATGAAGATCTTGGCCAAGGACAAGAACTTAAGGAGCATTCAAAGTCCAAGATATCCCTCATCACTTGTTGGGATTCCCACACTTCGACCAAACCCATTCAACCTAGGGCAAGTGACATTGTGGATAAAGCGTTTCTTATTTGATTGTGGAGTCCACATGTAATCATGCCCAAAGACGCCTTTGACCCATGATCAATGTATGGGTTGATTCAATTGAATATCAATATGGTCAGAGTGGCACCCCTAAGAAGGACAAAGCCTCACCATGCTCATGAAGGAATACAATTCAAGAGGGAGAACCCGTCGCTACAACAACATGTCTATATCACCACAACAGGGAGAGGCTAGGGCCACCATGTGGCCCACATGTCCAAATGACAGCAAAATGAGTTTGGCATGTCAAAATAGAAGAAATCGTCCACATCTTCAACTCCGGGATTGGACAACAAATCATCGCGCTGAACAGAACGGAGGTAAGTCCTACCCATCGGACTTCAAAAAATTCGGTGAGTCCTTGCCAATAGGTTAATTGGTAGTTATCTCATATTTGTTTTCCAAATTGCATCAACCCTTGCATTTACATATTTGAAATTCAACACTTGCATGTTGGAAAGTAAAACTTCCAACCATTATAAAACAAAAAAAATGAATTAGGGGAGAAATTTAATTGGATATGAACTACGTGCATGACCACTTGAATTTATCTTCCTAGTGCAAACCAAAAAGATTTGCTTTGACCCTCATTGCATTTACAAGTTATTTCAAGTTGGGCAAGACAATTTGAAAATTGGGTTCAATTTGCTTTTGGCTAACTTAATCCGTTTTCGAGTTGTTTTGTGTGTTCTTGATTAAAGTGCAGCTAGGTCAAAATTGTGAAGAGGTGGTATGGCAAAAAAGTGGAAGGTTTCATCAAGCTCAAGTCACCATTGGGATGATTCGAGAACACTTCTCTCCTTCAAACTCATTTTGAGTTTGGGGATGAGAAATGTTCAAGATGATGACCCAATGGAGGAGACAGAACCAAATCCATTGCCAAATCCAATCTCAACTTGGCATTTGACATCAACCATCAAGCCTACGCTGAAAATCAAGGTTGTGAGTTTCTCACACAAAGACCTTCGTCACCAACTGCTCTTCAAATGAGGTATGAGTTTAGAATTTTTCATTGTTTGGATTGCCATAGAATTGAATGTATTTGCTTGCATTTGTGAGGAAGGTTGACACTTCCTCATCATTCAATTCTCAAGCATCCGCACAAGAGTAAGCGTGGGTATTGACTTTTGGATCTCCAAAAGGAAATCCCACCTTACTTGGAAAAATCTCAAACAAGTACTTAGAATCCTTTAAGAATTGTTTTGTAAACTTAGTCATTTTTGTCGAGGTTTAGAAAACAAAACTTTTGGGCATGACTTAATTGGTGAATTGGCATATAGGAACTTGGGCATAGTGACAACCATAATTTTTAAATGAGCTTCATGCATAGATGGTGTCACTAGATTTCAAACTCCTAGGAATAAGTGATATCCATGCTCTTAAACTGAACTGCATTTTTAGGAGGAGTCACTAAATTTCAAATTCCTAGTGAGGTTCAGGAGGATAAAATTGAGAATCTTGTTTGTCATGGTCTAAATGATAAAAATTTGCTCTTGAAAGCTGAGATGGTTAGAAACTTTAAAATATGTAGGGATCCATATGAGTAGGAGCTTTAGAAAATATGCAACATGAATTATCCATAAAGCTCCACTCTTATCAATGAATAACACATTGATCATAGATACACTTGACATTGGATCCAATGCATATTTGATTTTGTTCTTCCCCGTATGTACAAATGAAAGTTCGGTTACCTAACCCGAACGTTCATTTGTACAAGTATCGGGAGCTAACCATCCCTCTCCATTCAAGAAAGGGAGTTTGCAGGAGTAATATTACTATGCAGGCATTCATGAAGCTGATTGTTGGGATCCCTAGAGGATTCCATTTCAACATCTATTGGACAAGGAGCAAATTAGGATGGTTGTTATCTATCGGAAATTATGGCCAAGTTCAATCATAACTATACGAGGCTAGAGATTTGAAATGGGAACCCTCCATGAGCAACCAATGAGTTGCCACGAATGGGTGAGAGCATTATGCTCTCAACTATTTTAAGCACTCATTCAAGATCAAGGGATTTGCCACCATCATTGGGTACAAGTTATTCCTATGTGGCTAAGAGTTATGATGTACCATGACCAAGGAATGACAAGATCACACCCAATTTATATTGGGTGCAAGTTGTTCCTATGTGGCTAGAAGGTATGTCATGCTTTAGCCAAGGAACAACATATCACACTCAACCCATGTTGAGTGCATGTCATTCCTTTGTGGTTCTAGGTGTGTTGTACCTTACCCAAGGAACAATTGATCATATCCAATGCATGTTGGGCACATGTCACTCCCTTATGGCAAAAAGATATGATACACCTTAGCCAAAGAATGACGAACATACTCAATGTATGTTGAGTGCACGTCATTCCTTTGGATCTAAAAGGTTATCATTATCCTAGCCAAGGAATGACAAATCACACCCAACACATGGAGACCCTGATGTGCGGACAATCAAAATCGAAAACACTCTATTCAACCACACTCATGGTGTCAATGGGAGGCAACACAAAAATCAACACTCAACCCTCCATTGTCAAAGCCATGCTGCAACAAGGATAGGCCAACTCATGGTCTACCTCCGTTGTTAGAGTTTCAACCCCTATCACGGACCTTGATCAAGAATAAGCTTGGGGGAGGACCCCCACTTGAGATAACTTGTATCACACCCACTACATTTTTATGTCAAATCATCCATTGCATATTTATTTTCCATCCATCCGTCATCCACCTTGCATTTAAAAAAATAAAAATAATAAATAATAAATATATATAAAAATAGGTTAGACTTGCTTTCATCAAATAAAGATGTGCAGTAAGAATGATTTAGAATTCACATAGATGAAATGATGAATAGTTGCTCTGTTTTATTTTCCTAAGTCTCTAGTTTACAACTTGCTACTCTCCGAATATTGCTTTCATTGGTTTGAAATACTTTTACCTTAATTTGGAAGTTGTGGGTAGCAAAAGCTTAATCTAATTCTAGGTTGTTGCAAGACTAGAATTGGTAATAGGGCTTCTAGTCCTAGTTTGAAAGTAAAACTTAGATTTCCGGAGAAATTCTAAAAAGATTTAAAGTTTCCCTCAATTGATTGGAAATACCTACCAAAGCCATATGATGTCCATACATAGACAAAACCTTATGCATATGCTATTTGCTTTCACATTGAGCCTAGTCAAACTAGTATAGACCTATGTGAGAAATCATTCAACTCTTTTTGAATTCAAGACTTCACTTGCACATGCTATACTTCTACACTAGAAGTAAGCAAAACATCCATCATATCCACCATACCACAACAAAAAGAGAAACTTCATGTTATTCATTTTTAGCACTCTCTTCAAAATTCATTGCAAAGAAAGGGAGTAGAAGACATGGCTACAAAAATGAAAAAAAAAACATGCTTACATCATAAACATGAGAAAAAAAGAAAAAAAAAAGAGAAAAGAAAAGTAGCCATGTTTCATCCCTGCAAAAGAAAGAGAGCTTATAACAAAAAGGAGTTATCTCAAGTATCCACATCCACTTTTCACTCCATCACACATGCACTAGTCTTGAATAAAAAAGTTTTGATTTGAATTCTCCTAAGGCTTACTCTTTTGACTTAGCAATATATGTGATGCAAATATGCCTACTTACTTTCCTTACCAAGCTCCACATACAAGACATATTCAATGAGTAGGAATAGTAGCGGCACAATGCTTTGGTGAGAAATATTTCCACTATCCACAAAAGAGTGACTGAGAGAATCAAATTGAGGTACTTAATATCTAAATTGAATTCTCCGGGATTTAAGTGAAACTTGATTTCTAGGCTATGTTTGCTCCAATTGCTATTCTACCTTTCAACTACTCATGAATATGAAAAAGCATAAGCCCCATGATAACTTAAGAAAGGTAGAGTATCATAGCCAATTTCTGCAATACTAGGTAGAGTATCTTGTTGTGCATTAGATACTTTTAAAAATAAGACATTGTAGCAACTCCTGATCATCAACCTAAAGTCTTGACTTTGCTCGGGGCGAGCAAAGGATAAGCTTGGGGGAGTTTGTTGACGGCTGTTATATACCAATTTCATCCGTCAATTTAACTCAATTATGTGAAGGATTTGTCATTTCTTGCGCACATCATCTTTCTATCTAACCCAATTCCACTTGGACTTGGAGAAATATGTGTATGCAGCATTTTATGCAGGAAATGAGGAAATGTGCAGGGACCAATCCTATAAAATATCATCCCAGCCAATCAAGCAATGACATGTGGCATCCCATGGATCAAATGGCCCACAAATAGAAGTATCTGAGGAGATCCAACAGTGTATCACCCATATACATCAATGGGACCCACCTGGCAGCCACCTGGAGAAAGCACACGAGAAACGGTGCAATGACCAGGTCGGCCGAACCAGGGGGTCGGCCGACCTTGTCTTTGCACCAAACTCGGTCAACCTCCACGTGTTGGCTCCTCCCATCTCCCTGGAGTCAATGGTGACTAATTTGCGCGCTTTTGATGGCGGGAACCGACCTCAACACTAGTATAAATAGGACCCCTACCCCTCACTTCAACACACACCACTTGGGCATCATTCTATTGTATACACTATCTTCCATAGTCCTTAGAGGAGTTAGGATGTAGAGAGGAAAACCTCTAGTCCCAATTCCAAATTGGGAAAGGAGTAGAAGGAGTCTCTCTTCCCAATTCCACATTGGGAAAGGTATGGCTTATGTATTCCTTCTTGTATTTGTGACTTTGTGCTCAATAAATATATTATCTTTAGTCTTCTTCTATACGTATACTTGGACAAAGCATTTCTTGTTTTATTGTGGAGTCTATGTATGTGGAAGGTATAGTCTTTATGATTTCACTCTCATGATCACATCTTATGGTCATAAACACTATAGACCCCCATTATAGTCTATGTAGTTATGATATGATTATGTTAATATGAATGACTTATGCTATGCTTCAACATTGGTTCAACGATGTTTAGGTTAGTCATTGCCTTAGGATGTCTTGTTCCATGGCTCCTAAGGTATTTGCTTAGTATGCTAGCATGGTGCTAGGGTATTTAAGTAGTGTTGGATGTCTCGTAGACCCACGGATTGAAGAGGTAGGCAGTAGGTGGTGACAGCCCTATCTGTCCTTTGTAATCCTCCACGTTCGGCTATGCCATAGGCTCTTGGCGGGAGTCACCCTAGTATTGCTAGGGGTAAGCCCGTGCCTGATGTATTGAATATAATTGCATAGGAATTCATCATTGACATGACCATTAGTATCTACCTTAGTCTATGTATATGTATTAGGAGCATTGTAGGAGTAACTCTCTAACTCTTAATCCAATCTCCCTCTAGGACCCATTTTACCCTTTAGAATAGATTGCCTAGGTGAGTGTCACACTACCCCTATTATCAACTTAACCCTGTCCGGATAATGGATTAGTATCCCATAGCTTGACCATAATAGTAGTATATACTTTACTCCATTGCCTTCCTTTGGGATAAATACGATACCCTTGGGAATACTCATGGGTGAAATGCTACAACGGTATCTTCCGTGCGCTTGCGGATCCCATCTCTTTACCGAAGATGATATGTGGTGTTAAGAAATACCAACAACATTTCTGGCGCCATTGCCGGGGATGATTTGTTCGTATATCTTAGGAGCCATCAACAATCCTCCTGAACAATAGCGGCATCAACCAAGTCATTGTAGTTGTCGTTATTGAATAACACCAGTCGAGCTCTAAGCTTGATGTTCACCCCTCGAAAGAAGCAACCACACTTGAATGTCTTGGTATTCACATACTCAGGCGCATATTGAGCCAAATGATTGAATGCCTTGGAGTATTCATAAGCACTCATATCTCCTTGCTTCAACTCCACAAACTCCCCCAACTTGGTTTTATCATCCCATAAGATATGTGACGTGCACGGAAAGCATCACGGAAGTCTGACCAGGTTACACGATGACCATCTGGGAGAGTGGTGAGATATTCAGACCACCAAGCTCCTGCGGATCCGTGAAGTTGTTGAGCAGAAAATAAAGCCTTCTGATATTCGTCACACTGGAGTAACTGAAACTTGGCTTCAATCACCCGGAGCCAATGACCCGACTCCAATGGTTCCAAGGCTTCTATGAAAACCGGAGGTTGAGTCGCCAAGAAATCCATATCTGTGACTTGAGGTTGATCAAGTGGTCGAGCCTCAAGTTGTACACCCCGCTGTACAAACGTATGCAGAGACTCGGCCATCCTCGATAAGACTTCTGCCAATCCGGTTGATGATGGCACTTGTGGTAGAGTTGAGTCATCTCCACCATGAGCAGAAGTACCCGGTTCACCCTCAGAATGAGTGTGATCCATGCCGCAAGAGTGAGAATTACGGTTAAAATTCAACGTTGCAATATCAACTGGAATCATGATAAAGACCATAATACGCATCACTTAACAATGCAGTAGGCAAGGCGTAAATAAAGATTAGAACATTGAACTACACTCAAATAAGTGATACTGCTCACCAATTACTTAACATTGTGTTTAAACTTTATGTTAATCTACCATATAGAGTAATCATCTCTAGACATGATGAGTAACACAAGAAGGTGAAACTAAAACGATTTGAGTCGATAACATCGCACACTGGTTTGCTGTCCAGTTTCTGGTCCATCAGACCAGTCTGTAGAAATGTAATTATTGCTCATAGTTAAATGCAAAATGTGGTCTAGAGTTCAACTACAAAGTTGTAGTACACTCAAAAAACTTTCAATAATGTATTCATTTGCCCCCACAGCGTTTCTGTAGTGGAAGATATGGAAGTTTGATTAAAGGTTGCAAGACAGTTCAAATCTGGAATATGAACTTCAGTTCTGTTCCAGCTGACCATCCTGTATAAACTGGAAATTTGCTCCCAGTAAATGGCAGAAATAGGATTTTAGTTGAATACAAAAGTTTTAAAGAATTTCCAACCATTTCCAGATTGTACTCGCACACTACCAGGTGAGCTCTGGAATAAAAGTTATACGGGTTTAAAATTTATGGACATTTCTGAGAATTTTGACAGAACCTCCCCTGTATATGTGGTTTTTTTCCACAGTTTATACAGATAAACAAGTACAATATATTGAGGTAATGTCAATTACAAAGTCGTACAATATGAAGTTAACATCCCAGAAATTAAATAGTTTAACCTTACAAAAGTTTTATGCAGGTTATAGTGCACAATTACCAAACTCTGCCCCATTGGGTTCTTGTTCTGGACAGCCAGCACAGGTTTTTTGCGATGAATGCAATTAGACCATGTTTCTGCAAGTTTCAGCTTAGTAGTTGAATAATAAGTTGATATAGGACTTCTTAATCTTTCCAAAAATGTATATGTCGAAGTGTTAGGGCGACACTTCCCCCGGATCTGCTAAGGAGCAGCCCGCGGAGGTTCTTTGTTCAGCGGAGCTTAGGCCTCAATCAAGTGTACTAGAAGATGGAGTTAGAGACAGTGGTTTTTATATGGTTCGGGCCGCAAAGAGCGTAACACCCTACTCCACGGTGAATTGTATTGCTGATGAGTGTGTATGCGTGTGTTTGTGTATCGAGGATTCCGAGTCTGGTCTTCTGTAATGGTGGCAGTTCGGGCCTTTTATAGAAAAGGTCGTACGCCTTACAAGTGGGGTACCAGGGCCTGACGGGTGGTCCCGAGGTGATCTTATCCTAAAGATCCAAGGCTTCTTCCGTAAGCTTGCTCTGACGTGGACTTGAAGACTCGTCGTCTTGCCCCTTGCGTCATCAGTAGCCCATGCGCCGTTACTGATATTGGCAGGAGATGTCCCGTCCAACTGTCTCTGTCGCCGTAAGCTACCCACTTGGCGGAGTGGGATAGGCCTGCGGCACCTTCACTGTGATGTGATTGCGCTGTGGTACCCGACATTAGGCGTGCGCCGCGCCATGCATCTGGGGAAGCCGCATATCTTCAATCCTTGATAGGGACAAGGCGCACCGTCCTCTTAACTCCTGTGTCCCTCCGCCCAGGGCAAGTGGCTGGACTATGTGACAGCTCGGGAGCTCACCTCTGCAGGGGAGGTCAGGTCCCGCCTTGCGAACCATGTGGCAGCTCGGGAGCTCACCACTGCGGCGGAGGTCAGGTCCCACCTTGTACGCCACGTGTTGGCTCGGGAGCTCAACTCTGCAGGGATGGCTAGGCCTCGTCCTCTTGGATATGCGTCGGTGCCGGGAGCTCACCTCCATGGTGGAGATTAGGTCCCGCCTTGTGATACACGTGGCAGCGCCGAAGCCCACCAGTTCGGGAGGTGGTCTGCCTGATGTCTCTGTCCACATGGTAGCTCTGGAGCCCTGCCTCACGAGGAGGAGGGGTCGTTACCAGCTGGATATGTGGTTTACCCGGGGGCTTGTCTCCAAAAGAGGGTGCCGAGTTCCTCCATCGGGTTTCTCGCGAATCTCCTGGACCTCCCATCTGTGGCTGATAGGCCTAGGTCTCTTGAACACGTGGCGCCCTAGGACCCTGCCTCTGCTGGGAGGCAAGGGTACCTAGGCGGCTTTAGCCTATGCGCGAGGGTACCCGGTATGTCAAGTATCAACAGTGGCCCCTGGGTCCACCTTGGGGGGAGGCGACGAGCCCAAGGGTGGAGCCCTTATCCTGCTTTCTTGCGCGGCCTTTTAATTTTGTCTTGATTAGTTGAAGAAGTGCGCTCCTTTGCTGTTGTGACCACGCATCCCTCTATGGTTGAGGGGTCGTGGCGATGGGATCTTTTCTTGCTGCGACATTATCGCGACGGTTCCCAAGGCGCCTACTGCACTTCTGATGCTTTCACTTCAGTCTTTATGGAAACCGCAGGTTGCCTTCTTAGGTGGAGAACTGCTCGGGCCGATTTTCCTAACGAGGGACCTGGGCCCATTTGTCATGGATGTTGTGGTACGAGCCGTTGATTCGGAGCTCGTTCAAATTTACATGGTACTCCCAAACGCCACTAAGGTTCTTAAAAGGGGTACCTTTATGCACGATGGAGGTTCCTTCCTCCCGCATGCCCCAAGCATTCGAGCCTTCGTATTCCTCCTTGAGCTTCTACCCACCCTTGAGGTTCTCGACCCCTGCTCCAATGGACTCGGCTCTGCCTCCTTCCCAGATGGAGGATGTCTCTCCCGTGAGGCGGCTTTTTGGCTGGGAGGACAAGGAGTGATGGGATCTGATCTGTCCTGGCTCCTTGCCACTGGAGTTGGGGGAGAAGGAGATCATCTTCTTCCAGGCATACGCATACTCTGGGTTCGTCCCTCTTGTTTCCTCCTTCCTGGTGACACTCCTAAAAGTCCTTGGGCTTCAGCTTCATCACCTGTCGCCGAACTCTCTGGTGGTGGCGACAGTGTTCTCACATTTTTGTGAGATGTTCGTCGGGGTGTATCCGAGCGTACCGGTGTTCTGGCAGTTCTTCGTGCTGAGACGGACCGGAAATAAGAACAAATCCAACTTCCTCGACGGTTACTGCTTCCAGCATCGGGCCAACAACCCCTTCAAGTACATCAAACCACTCTCTTCGGCGAAGTGGGCTGATTGGAGGAAGGATTGGGTGATCGTACAAGTCGACGCCCACGACCTCCAGGTTATGCCCGCCGGATGGGCGACGATCAGGAAGGAGGCCTGGGAGGAGCGGCCGAAGTTGGAGCAAGCCTACACCTCGATGATGGAGAGGATCCAATTCCTGGCAGATCATAGTCTGTTAGAGTTGAAGGTGATGATGGACTTTGTTCGTCGACGCTTGGCCCCCCTTTAACACCATTGCCATCTTGCATGGCTCTACTTTGGGCTACAGGATGGCACCTGGCTGGTGCTGGGTCGCGACACAGAGATGACCCCAAAAGAGGTGCTCGACGCAATGTCCAAGGCATGCGGCCACCTGCTGTTGGACGACGTCTTCAACTTCCCGCGGACCTGCCCAGCGCTTTGCACAGATCAGGACCTTCGTACAAAGGTTCTGAAGGAGATGCCCAACCTGGACGCGATCGGTCTCACGCCGCGGCAGGTTGGTGATGAGAGCCGGGGCTTGGCCATCGTCGACTCTTCGGAGGAGTCCACACCTTCTTCAGGCTCTGAAGCATCCAGTACGGAGGAGGCTCTCGCTGTTGGAGGGAAAGGCAAGGCGTCGATCTCTGACGCAGGCAAGGGGAAGGCACCGGTCCCCGACATAGGCAAGGGGAAGGCCCTGGTGGTCGAGGTCGTGAAGGACAAACACCCTCGGTTGCCACTGAGGGTGTCGCCGAAGGTGGCCTTTGCTCCAAGTTAATGTCCCCTGGCGCTCCCCTCTTCAGTATTGGGCGTCGGTGGTTCTTCAGGGGGGAGGCTTGATCCGTCAAACGGCAGCTCCACCAGCGTCGGTGGTCGACACGTCATCTAGCATCCCTGTCGTTGGCTAAAAGCATCTAGGCCCCCATGAGGTATGGTTTCGGTGATTAATGACAACCATTGGATTTTACTAATGAATTTGTGGATGCAAGGTCTCCCATATCACTCAATCAAATGAAATCCATATGTCATTGGAGACTATTAAACAATCAATTTATGAGATCAATCAATGTTGTGAAGATAAGAAGTAAAAGCTCTTATGTCAAAGTCATTCAACCATAATTGATGACACTTAATGCTTGACAACCATCAGAAGTACAATTCCAACAAATGTCTATGAGGTCAATCAAGCAAGACACAAAAGAATCACTTAGAAACAACTTGAAGCAAGCAAAATCAACTCACCGGATCAACCGATGTTTCCAGAGAACAACACGTCGGTCGAGTTGGTTCAGCAGAAGAAGAAGACCTCAGAACAAAGTACTCACCAGATCATCCGATGTTAAGGGCTAAGCTACATCGGTCCATCAGCACAGTTTGCAATATCCTTGGACCAAGTGTAGCACCGAATCATCCGATGTACAGAAATATATACATCTGTCAATCACTCCAGTAAGCATCAAGTTTGAGCCAATTCTGGAGGAAGAGCCACCAGATCATCCGATGAGAAGATAAGTGCAACATCGGTCTAACAACGGTCATATCTGACACAATGACGTCAGCTAAAGTAAACTTGACTGATGATAACTAAAGGGGAGACATCGGATCATCCGGTGTTCACAGAAAAGTTATGTCAGCCTACTTTTCCAACGGCTATTTCGTGGAGGCTGGCTATAAATACCCCCTAAACCTGTCATTTCGACAAGTCTTGATCACCAGACATTCTCTACACATCCACAAGCGTTCAAGACCAAGAGACATCACTTCTACATCATTTAGATCACTTACACACCAAGAGATAGGCTAGTACTAGCTAGAGAGAGAGCTTGTGTGCCTCCATTCTTGGTGAGTGGAATCTCTAGGGTAGTGAGAGCCTCAAGGGAGTGTCCCTTTGTGTGTGTAATTGAGAGAAACTTCTGGAGCTTGCCAAGAGGATTGTGGAAGGCCAGAGGACCAAAGTGTACAAGGCTTGAGTTCTACCTTGCCGAGGTTGGCAAACAGAGAATAATAGTGGAGATCCCTCGTCTCGGTGACTTGGGTGTGGTTATACCCTTTGGTGGGTGCCACAACGTGGATGTAGGAAGATCTTGACGATCTTGCCAAACCACGGGATAAATCCTCGTGTCTCCTCAGGAGTTTGCATCCTCTTCCTCTCCCTTACATTTATGCATTTTATATTCCACGGAGTTGCTATTTACTTCAATGCATAGATTGTTTGCGTAGGGAATTGGGCTTTTAGGAATTAAGTTTTGTTGCTTAGATTTTTGAAAAGAAGCCCAATTCACCCCCCCTCTTGGGCATTCGATCCTTACAATTGGTATCAGAGCAAGGTTGCTCATAGGATCATTCTAGCTTCACCGCTAGAGAGATAAAATGGCCAAGGTTGGGGGTTCGGTTCCTATCTTAGAGGGCAAGAACTTTGCCTATTGGAAAGCACGCATGCGCGCTTATCTAGAGGCTATTGCTCCCGAAGTATGGGAAGCGACCCACGCGGGGTTTGGAGAACACAACTATGTTGGTGATCAAATTAAATGGGATGCTAAAGCTAGGAATGCAATCTATGAATGTATTAGTCAAGATGTGTTTGCTAGGATTGCTAGCAAAGAAAAAGCTTGTGAAATTTGGGCTTGCTTAATAGAGGTTCATGAGGGTTCTTCTAGACTCAAGGAACTTAAATATCACATGCTTAAAGCAAAATATGATGAATTTAAGATGCTACCTCATGAAAATGTCAATGAGATGTTCTCTCGCTTGAATGTACTTATTGAGGAAATTAATGCTCTTGACATTGCTTCTCTTGGCGGCAAGGGACTCATCAACCGCAAGATCCTCATGCTCCTTCTCAAGCCAAAGTACAACATCATCAACTCCATGCTTCAAAAGGAGTCTCTAGACCACATTGAAGTTTCGGAGCTCATTGGAGAAATTCACGCTCATGAGATGAGTGTACTTGGGATGATGGAGCAATCATCTTCAAAAACAATTACTCTAAAGGCCTCCACCAAGAAAACAAGCCTCAAGAAGAAGAAGGTGGTTGAGCCTAGCTCAAGTGAAGAGGAGCAAGCATCAAGTGAAGATGAAGATGATGAGCTTGCATTGATGATGAGGAAGTTCACACGCTTGAACTCCAAGATTACCAAGAAGGGATACACCTTTGATCCCAAGAAGAAAGTGTTTCTACCAAGAAGAGATGATCACAATACTTGCTACAATTGTGGTGATCAAGGCCACATCTCCTATGATTGTCCAAAACCAGACAAAAGAAGAGAGAACCACAAGAGCAAGCATCGCAAGCTTGAAGAAAGTGAAGATGATGAAGAAGAGGCCAAACCCAAACCAAGATCCTTTGGGAAGATGAAACATGACAAGGGCAAGAAGGCAAGACTCTTCCCAAAGAAGATAAATGGCCCACAAAAGGTGTTCATGTGTGAGGCAAATGAATGGGTCACCGACGAAGAAACAAGTGATGAAGAGAGTGAAGTGGAAGAAGAAAGTTTGGCCGGCCTCGCCATTGCCAACAATGATGACTCACCTCTTCATCCACCGCCCATGTACCTCATGGTGAAAGGTAACACCAAGGTGAACTACAAAGCCGGAGGAAAGCATTGGGTACTCGATTGCGGGTGCACCCAACATATGACCGACAATGATGGTATGTTCACCACCATAGAAAACCCCGGCAATCATGAACAAGTCACTTTTGGTGATAACTCTAAGGGAAAGGTAATTGGGTTAGGTAAAATTGCTATTTCAAATGACTTATCTATTTCTAATGTTTTGTACGTTAAGTCACTTAGTTTTAATTTACTTTATATTGCACAACTATGTGATCTTGGACTAACATGCACATTTAGCAAAAATGATGTTGTTGTGAGTAGTGAAACAAGCCAAGACATAGTCTTCAAAGGATTTCGGCATGGACACCTCTACCTAGTAGACTTCTCCAACAAGAATGCTAGCTTGACCACTTGCCTTTTCACTAAGACAAGTTTGGGATGGCTATGGCACCGACGCATAGCGCACATTGGGATGAGCAAACTCAAGAAGTCATTCAAGCTTGGGATGGTGACCGGCGTGAAGGATGTCACTTTTGAGAAGAACAAGCTTTGTAGCGCTTGTCAAGCCGGGAAGCAAGTTGCTTCACACCATCCAATGAAGACAATGGTGTCAACCTCCAAGCCACTTGAGCTACTCCACATGGACCTCTTCGGACCATCCACATATCAAAGCCTTGGCGGTAACCTCTATTGTCTTGTTATAGTTGATGACTACTCTCGCTATGCTTAGACTCTATTTCTAGGTGACAAGAGTGAAACTCTGGAAGTGTTCAAGACCGTCGCCAACCGCGCTCAAAGGGAATTTCAACTTCCCATCATCAAGGTCCGGAGTGACAACCGCACCGAATTCAAGAACTACAACATTGGGGAGTGTGTGACCGTGAAGACGTGAAGCATGAGTTTTCGGCCACATACACCCCTCAACAAAATGGTGTCGTTGAGAGGAAGAACAAGACTCTCATCACTCTTGCACGAGCAATGCTTGATGACTACGGCACGTTGGAAAAGTTTTGGGCCGAAGCAATCAACACGGCGTGCCATGCTGCAAATAGGGTCTACCTACATCGACTACTTCAAAAGACCCCATACGAGCTTCTCATTGGGAGAAAGCCCAACATCTCCTACTTTCGAGTCTTTGGATGCAAGTGCTACATCTACTGCAAGAAAAGGCTCGGTAAGTTTGAAAGAAGATGTGATGTTGGTATATTCCTTGGTTATGCATCAAACTCAAAAGCATATCGAGTATTCAACCAAACCTCCGGTTTAGTTGAGGAAAGTTGTGATGTTGAGTTTGATGAGACTAATGGCTCCCAAGAGGAGAGTTTTGGTCATGATGAAATAGATGATGAGCCTCTACGAGAAGCCATGAAGAACATGACCATTGGAGACATCAAGCCTGAAGTTGAGGAGAGCCATGATCAAGGGGGAGCTTCACGTTCCAACAACACCACCTCTATGGCGCCTCAAGTTGACGAAGAAGAGAAGGATGATCCATTGCCGACTCAAGACTCACAAGCCCAACAACATCAAGAAGAAGAAGAAGTCCATGATCAAGTCCAACCACAAGAGGAGTGACACGCATCACCATCGCCAAGTGCTTCACAACCACTTATGAGGCATGGACGCATCTCCAAGGCGCATCCGATGGACCAAATCATCGGAAGTCCGTCAAGGGGTGTAAGTACACGTTCTTGCCATTTCGCTTCATTTTGTGAGCACTACTCGTTTGTTTCATGTGTAGAACCCACTCACATTGAGGAAGCACTCCAAGATCCAAATTGGGTGATGGCCATGCAAGAAGAACTCAACAACTTCATCCGCAACGAAGTTTGGGTGTTGGAGGAGCGACCCAAGGACAAGAACGTCATTGGAACAAAGTGGGTGTACCGCAACAAACAAGACGAGAATGGAGTCGTGGTCCGCAACAAGGCAAGACTTGTGGCCAAAGGGTTCTCGCAAGTTGAAGGACTAGACTTTGGGGAGACATTTGCTCCGGTCGCCCGGCTAGAAGCCATCCGTATACTTATTGCCTTTGCATCACATCATAATATTAGACTTTATCAAATGAATGTGAAAATTGCCTTTCTTAATGGTTACATTAACGAGCTTGTTTATGTTGAACAACCTCCTGGGTTTGAAGATCTGAGGAATCCTAATCATGTGTATAGGTTGCACAAGGCGCTCTACGGGCTCAAGCAAGCACCTAGGGCGTGGTATGAACGACTACGGGATTTCTTGATCATGCAAGGATTCAAGATCGGGAGGTTGGACACTACACTCTTCACCAAAGACATCAACGGAGATTTGTTTATTTGTCAAATTTATGTTGATGATATTATTTTTGGTTCAACTAACAAAGCTTTTAGCCATGAGTTTGGCAAAATGATGTCTAGGGAATTCGAGATGTCAATGATTGGAGAGCTCAACTTCTTCCTTGGATTTCAAATCAAGCAACTCAAGAGGGGACCTTCGTCTATCAAGAGAAGTACACCAAGGACCTCTTGAAGAAATTTGAGATGGAAGATCGTAGCTCAAGAAGCACTCCAATGGCAACAAATTGAACCTATTGACCAATCTAACTACCATTCTATGATTGGTTCATTGCTTTATCTTACCGCATCTAGGCCTGATATCATGTTTAGTGTATGCTTGTGTGCTCGCTTTCAAGCGGCACCTAAAGAATCGCATAGGAAGGTGGTCTTTAGGATACTTAGGTATCTTAAGCATACCCCTAGTGTGGGCTTGTGGTACCCTAAAGGTGCAAAATTCCACCTCTTGGGATACTCGGATTCGGACTTTGTCGGATGCCGCGTGGATCGCAAGAGTACCTCCGGTGGGTGCCACTTGCTTGGGCGTTCCCTAGTATCTTGGTCTAGCAAGAAGCAAAATTCCGTCGCCTTGTCCACGGCGGAAGCGGAGTATATAGCGACCGGTGCATGTTGTGCCCAAATTCTTTATATGAAGCAAACCCTTTTAGACTTTGGTATTAAACTTGGTTGTGTGCCTCTCCTTTGTGACAATGAAAGTGCGGTTAAGATAGCTAAACACCCCGTTCAACACTCCCGCACTAAGCACATTGATATTCGCCATCATTTCTTGAGGGACCATGAAACTAAGGGAGACATCTCATTGCGAGGTGTTAGGTCCGAAGAACAATTGGCGGATATCTTCACTAAACCACTTGATGAGAAAACTCCTTCTAGGCTAAGAAGTGAGATAAATGTGCTAGATGCAACGAACGTCATGTAAGAATGCACTTCATATAGGTCTTGCCTAACTCTCAAAGGATAGGGGTGAGCAAGGGTTAGCTTGGGATGGAGGTTCTTTTGGGTTTCCCCAAGGCTTGGAGAGTGGCTCTCCCTGAAGAAGCCTTTGAAAGGTTCAAATTTGGAAAGATAGATTTACTTTATGTCTTGCATGATGCCTGCCATATAGACTTGCACTCATATTTAAATTTCTTGCATTATAAAATATTTGGCATTGCATACGGTAGATTGTCACAAAGGGGAACCCACCTCATGAGAAAGAGACATGTTTGAAATGCAATATCTCAACTCATATGTGGTGGAAAGAACAAAATGTTAGGTGCGTTAATGCCTAAAGGAACATGCTTCTAAGAGATAGAAGGCTTCATCCGCTAGCTCACAAAGCATGGGCCTTACATTTTATTTGGATGATTTCCTCCTATTTTTCTCGGTGTTCCATTTGCTTTAAGGCCTAGCCAATTTATTGGCATATTAGTATTTTTGAGGGGTAAGGGGTTGCCCAAAAAGTCCTAAGACATGTGTTTCTCATTGCTTGTTTGTTTGGTCAAAGGACATATATGGGATGTTGCTGTTTTATAGTCATCGGATTATCCGATGCTTAGGTCAGTCCATCATCGGATCAGTTGGTGTTCAAAAGCCAAGAGTCAATTCAGTCAAGTGTGACAAATCAACCGACGAGTTCATTCTGAAACACATCGGTCCATCTGATGTTCACACCTCTGGAACTGTGATGAATTCCACCGATGATATTCCCTTCCACGTCGGACCATCCGGTGTCAACAGCACCGCCTTGAATACCCTTACTGTGCCATTCGATCGATGCTTCTATCGTTTCTACATCGGTCCATCCGGTGTTAAAGTTTCGGCTAGGGTTTGGGACCCACTATTTAAACGGCCTTTCATCTCCTTTTCTCTCTCTTCCCGATCCCGACGCAGCCCTCACCGCCGCCGCCGATCCTCTCGCCCAAGCTGCGCCACCGCCGTCTCCGGTCGCCGCCGCCGCACTTCGGCCGCCGTCCTCCGGTCGCCACCGCCGACCTCCGGCCGCCGCCGCCATCCTCCAGCGCCGCCGCCGCATCATCTAGCGCTGCCACCACTCGCCTCCACCGCAGCCGCCGCCGCCGCTCCACCCAACCGCCGCTACCGCTCCACCCAAGCGCCGCCGCCGCCTCTCTCCACCACCACAGCCGCCCCACGCACACACCACCCTCTGCGTTGTTGGTACCTCCACCGGTCGCCGACGCTAGGGTTTCCGACCGCATCGTCAACTTCGTTCACGCGCTTTGCCTCGTCACAATGGCTCGTGACAAGAAGAACAAGGGCAAGGCCATTGCGGAGCCGGCCGCAAAGAAGCAGAAGATCTCGAAGGAGGAGAAGAAGGCGTTGATGGCCGCTCGCGCCGCCGAGGAGCGAGAGCGTGGCCGAGGAGGATCTTTGAGGATCCGCGAGGCTCGTTCGAGGCAGCCTCTCGTGATCGATGAGTCCGAGGCCGAAGAAGAGCCGGAAGTGCCTCTTGTTCGCCGGCGCTCCGCCAGGACCCGTGGGGGTCATCCCGCGGCAGCACCACGTCCGAGACCGACTGCTGTCGATCGTCGTGAGGACAGGGAGGCCCAGAGAGCCATCTACGAGATGGACACCAACGTCCGTGTTGGTGAAGGTGTCCGGTTGACTGATTACCGGAAGATGAAAGCCAAGCAGCTAAGAAGACTCAGATGGAGTGTTCTACTTGAGGAGTGGTACCCGCAGCCCAGAGAGGCTCTTGTGGACAGTCGTTTCTGGACTGTGACACAGGCGTCTCTATACGAGACCTATAGACGCCGAGGCCACAAGCTATTCTAGCACAACTTTCTGGATTGGCATCAGCTCGCCCTGGCAGCAGAGACGGATATTCGCCCCTTCTTTGCGAGGTACAGAGGACTTGTTGAGCTGGTGTCCTACGAGAGGAGTGCCTACATGGAGGATTGGGTCCGCGTATTCTACGCTACCCTATATGTCTCTGAGGGCCGCAGATCTATAGACTTCATGTTCATGGGCCAGCACCATCACGTGACGAGGCAGACGCTGGCACAGCTGCTAGGAGTGGACCTGCACGACACTTGCGTGCATGAGAGAGTATATGGACTGGCAGACCCGCCAAGGAGGCTGCTCACTGGGGGAGTGGCACCACCACTGGAGGAGATACATTCTCTGTTCGGACCAACCTTCTCTCCAGACCAGCCGAGGGTACCGGCTCTGTTGACTCCAGCTGCGTGCACAGTGCACCTTGCCTTGCGCCGCACACTCTTGCCGAGGTCAGGATACTTAGAGGGGTTCACCAGCCTGCAGCAGACCCTCCTGTTCTACATCATGAACGGGATGGAGTTTGATATTTTGGACGTCCTCATATGCGAGATGGAGGATGTGATCACCGATGGAGTGGGCATGATGAGGCAGCTTGTGTTTGGACACTGGATCAGCTACCTGCTCTCCATGATGGTTCTTGAGGAGTCCGCCGTGCATGACCGTCTCACTGACAAGAGCGTCACACGGTTCAACCACTACCGAGCTCCAGCTCCTGGAGACCGCCGCCTTGGCCGTCCAGTCGAGCGTCAGGTCCGTGCTCGGCTATCTGAGGAGGACTGGTCTGATCTGGAGAAGGAGGATGAGAGGCTGGCAGAGGCAGAGGCTCTGGGTGAGGACCTGCAGCATATATGGTCCGAGAGCGACACTGATGACAGCGTTGAGGAGTACTTTCCACCTCCTCCCTCACCCAGGCAGCACGACGCGGAGGCTGGAGGCTCTATAGTGCCACCCCCTACTCCACCTCCCGTCACAGAGGCACAGGTCTCTCAGCCGACTGAGCTCACCTCACTTCTTCAGCAGATGGTTGAGCAGCAGCGCTTGGACCGGCTTGCAGCTGAGCAGGCCTGAGCGGAGCAGGCCGCACGCCTTCTGGGGCTCCAGCAGCAGCAGGAGATGCAGCGCCAGATCGCCCATGAGAGGCGAGAGGACACTGACCGGCTGACTGGGCTGATCGACCAGATGCACCAGCGCTCCCTCGACCAGCAGCAGCAGACGCAGCAGGCGATGATGGGCATTCTGGGGTTGATCACCAACCTCTACACCCAGACCAGTATTGCCCTACCGTCGCAGCTGCCAGGCGTTGCTCCACCACCACCTATCCTTGCTCCAGCTGCAGCTCCGGTGCCGACCATGCCGATCCCGTCGATCAGCATGTCTCCACTGCTGGCTCCAGGTGCACCGATTCACTCTCCACTGCCGGCCACGATACTGTTCCAGTAGACGCCGGCATCCGTCGTCAGTGCCCCTCTTCCAGCAGCTCCTACTCAGCAGGCACCCGACGGCGGCTCCTACGGCTCCGACAGCTCCTTCCATCTCTACTCCAGGCAGCAGCTCCGACGACAGCACTCCTGACGGTGACTAGTTCGTCATCGCGCCTAGTACTCAGGGTTCTTAGGCACTTGGATCCCTTTTTGGTGTCTTGATGCCAAAGGGGGAGAAGAGTTAGAGAGTCAGGGGGAGGGTTGCATAGAGGGTTGCTTAGTCTCAGGGGGAGTCTGTTTCTCTATCTTTTGTAATTCGATGTTTTTGCTACTCATTTGGTGTTTATTGAGTACTCTTAAGTTATTAATCGATTGAGCTTATTTGGTGTTATGATTACTTATTCACTTGAGTTATTCCTTGATTGAGCTTTCAAATTCATTACTATCAAGTGTGGTAATCTTGTATTCGTTGCATATCCTCTTAAGTTTTGTACTATCAAATTCATTACTATTGTGCTTCAATTGTTGTGTTGTCATCAATCACCAAAAAGGGGGAGATTGAAAGCATCTAGGCCCCCATGAGGTATGGTTTCGGTGATTAATGACAACCATTGGATTTTACTAATGAATTTGTGGATGCAAGGTCTCCCATATCACTCAATCAAATGAAATCCATATGTCATTGGAGACTACTAAACAATCAATTTATGAGATCAATCAATGTTGTGAAGATAAGAAGTAAAAGCTCTTATGTCAAAGTCATTAAACCATAATTGATGACACTTAATGCTTGACAACCATCAGAAGTACATTTCCAACAAATGTCTAAGAGGTCAATCGAGCGAGACACAAAAGAATCACTTAGAAACAACTTGAAGCAAGCAAAATCAACTCACCGGATCAACCGATGTTTCCAGAGAACAACACGTCGGTCGAGTTGGTTCAGCAGAAGAAGAAGACCTCAGAACAAAGTACTCACCGGATCATCCGATGTTAAGGGCTAAGCTACATCGGTCCATCAGCACAGTTTGCAATATCCTTGGACCAAGTGTAGCACCGGATCATCCGATGTACAGAAATATATACATCGGTCAATCACTCTAGTAAGCATCAAGTTTGAGCCAATTCTAGAGGAAGAGCCACCGGATCATCCGATGAGAAGACAAGTGCAACATCGGTCTAACAACGGTCATATCTGACACAATGATGTCAGCTAAAGTAAACTTGACCGATGATAACTAAAGGGGAGACATCGTATCATCCGGTGTTCGCAAAAAAGTTCTGTCAGCCTACTTTTCCAACGGCTATTTTGTGGAGGCTGGCTATAAATACCCCCTAAACCAGTCATTTCGACAAGTCTCGATCACCAGACATTCTCTACACATCCACAAGCGTTCAAGACCAAGAGCCATCACTTCTACATCATTTAGATCACTTACACACCAAGAGATAGGCTAGTACTAGCTAGAGAGAGAGCTTGTGTGCCTCCATTCTTGGTGAGTGGAATCTCTAGGGTAGTGAGAGCCTCAAGGGAGTGTCCCCTTTGTGTGTGTAATTGAGAGAAACTTCCGGAGCTTGCCAAGAGGATTGTGGAAGCCCGGAGGACCAAAGTGTACAAGGCTTGAGCTCCACCTTGCCGAGGTTGGCAAACGGAGAAGAATAGTGGAGATCCCTCGTCTCGGTGACTTGGGTGTGGCTATAACCTTTGGTGGGTGCCACAACGTGGATGTAGGAAGATCTTGACGATCTTGCCGAACCACGGGATAAATCCTCGTGTCTCCTCGGGAGTTTGCATCCTCTTCCTCTCCCTTACATTTATGCATTTTATATTCCGCGAAGTTGCTATTTACTTCAATGCATAGATTGTTTGCTTAGGGAATTGGGCTTTTAGGAATTAAGTTTTGTTGCTCAGATTTTTGAAAAGAAGCCCAATTCACCCCCCCCCCCCTCTTGGGCATTCGATCCTTACACCAGCGCGGTCCAAGGTGCCACGGGGGGCTCCGACAGCTTCACACCTATGGAGCCTCATGCAAAATTCCTCGAGCCAACGTTGTCGGTAGCTCGGGAGGCTCCTGGAGTGGCTCCGTCAGAGTTGGTGGAGGCACACCGACGCAGGGTGGCGGCATTGCTGGTGGTTTTGGTGGAGTCCCAGCTAGGGTGACCTCGCCTATTATGCCATCATCTTGGCCTGCGGCTTCAGGGTTGCCGAAAGTGGAGGCTCGGTGGATCTTCCGGGGACGTCGGTAAGGAATTCTTACCAACGCTTCCTCTATTATCTCATCTGCCTTTATTGATTGGTCAGAGCTTGTTCTTGCTTTGTAGGGCTACATCAGCTATTGTGAGGCCCTTACCGTCGAGGGTAGTGCCCAGAAATGCTTTGAAGGCGGTTGAGAAAGCCACGGAAGCGCCGACGGGGCAGCCTTCCAAGCTTGTCTAGGGGAGCGCTGATCCGGCGTCTGCGCTCGACGTGGGTAGTGAAGCATCTCCGACTGTATCTCCAACTATCGCATCGGAGGTACCTCCAGCTGTCGCGCCAGAGGCACCTCCAGCCGTCGTGGTAGAGGCGCCTCCTGTCGTCCTGGCAGAGACAATGTTGGAGTCGGCTCCGGGGGCTGAAGGTCTGGCCTCCACTACTGCTGAGCCGGCAGGCGACTCCTTGAGTGATGGCGGTGCTACTGCTTCGGGTGGCACCACAACTTTTGCTCAGTCTCCGGGGGCAAGATCCCCAGTACTGGTGGCCTCGCCTTCACCGCTACGGGAGGAAGAGGTCCCTGAGATGATCACCGGGCAGCCTTCCCTGACTTCGGTGCAGCCGGAGTGCCTCTCCGACGTCATGGACTTGACGCAGTCCAGCATCCTTCAGGTGCAATCCAATCTCCGTCGGGCGCAGGAGGCTCTTGCCGCAGAGTGGGAGAAGTTGCGTGCCGAGGGCAAGTGCCTCCGAGGCTGGGAGGATCTTCTGGGGTCCAGGGTTGCCGAGGCAAAGGCGAAGTACCAAAAGGAGAGCAAGGAGGTGGAGGTGTGGCACTGCTTGGTGAGGGCATCAGACACCCTGACCCAGAAGATTGTGGCTGACACCAAGGCATCCAACGACGCAGCGGACGCCCGCCTGCGCGCTCTTGCAGCCGGTTGAGAGGCCCTGAGTCGCCAAGAAGCCTCCGTTGGAGGATGTTGTCGCTGATCAAGAGGTGGCAGCGTAGGCGATGATGGCCCAGGCTGAGGCTGATCGGGACAGGCTACAGTCCCGCCTCGAAGACCTTGAGCTCCGGGAGAGCAATTTGGCGCGGGATCAGGTGCAACACTTGGATGAGCGTCAGGAACTCCTCCTGCATGATCTCAACGTCCAGTACCGAGAGCACAAAGTTGGGTGTTGTATCCGGGAGCTCAATCTGCGGGAGCGTCAGCTGACTCAGCGTCTAGAAGCTGAGGGTAGGGCTGCAGCGGAGATGGTGGCGTCCCATGTCTTGGTGTGCTACCAGAGCCGGTATCCCGATCTGCCTTTGGAGCTAGTTTTTGAAGGCCCTGTTGTGGAGCGCGAGGTGACAGCGGCGGCGGAGGTTACGGAGCCGCCAAACACGTCGTAGCGCAATTCAGTTGGGGCTAAGACTGGTAGCTCATCATTGTATCTGGGGTTCGCCCCCTTGTACAAATTTCTTAATGAATTTGAATTTGTGTCTATCAACTGTTGTTCTGAGTCCTTAGTTGCGTAAGGGTTTGCATAAACTTTGTCGAGCCCGTTAGCTTTTGAGAACCAACAGTTGCACAATTGATATGGCTTAGGTGTTGCTCATTGACTTCCTACCTATAGAACCCCCATAGAGGCCGCTTGGTCGATGTGGTTAGTTGGCTGAGCACATCTACCATCTGATTTGCAGGATGTCTTCAACGTGCCCCCAGTGGAGCAGGGGAGTTGGGGTGTCGTAGCGCCACCAGTTGCCGGAGCTGGCCACTCCGGCATCGCCCATCGTCATTGTTTGAGACGTCGACGGCAGGCCCCTTGGGAGGTGTCGGGGCTAGCTCATCTGGCATCGCCCACCATCGTTGTTGAGATGTTGACGGCAGGCCCCTTGGGAGGTGCTGGAGCTAGGTGCTCCGGCGTCGTCCGCCATCTTCGTAGGGTCGTCGACGGCAGGCCCCTGGTGTACAGGCTATCGCAAGAGAGCCCTATTAGCAACAAGTATGAGGCAGGAGAGCTTACTCACTTATTCGTGTTTGGTGTTGTCATTGACATTCTGGGACGTCGACGGCATGCCCCTTGGAAGGTGCCAGAGTTGGCTGCTCCGGCGTCACCCACCATCGTCGTGGAGACATCGACGGCATACCCCTTGGGAGGTGCCGGAGCTGTGTGCTCCGGCGTCGTCCACCGTCGTCGTAGAGTCATCGACATCAGGCCCCTTAGGAGGTGTCGGAGTTGGCTGCTCCGACGTCGCCCACCATCGTCGTAGAGTCGTCGACGGCAGGCCCCTTGGGGGGTGCCGGAGCTGGCTGCTCTGGCGTCGCCCACCATCGTTCTTGAGACGTCGACGGTCCGACGTCACCCACCACCGTTGTGGAGACGTTGACAGTAGGCTACTGGTGTATAGGCTATCGCAAGAGAACCCTGTTAATAACAAGTGCAGGGCAGGAGAGTTTACTTACTTATCCACGCTCGGTGCTGGCGTTGAAGTTATGGGACGTCGACGCCAGGCCCCTTGTGAAGGTGCCGGAGCTGGATGCTCCGGTGTCGCCCACCATCGCCGTTGAGACGTCGATGGCGGGCCCCTTGGGAGGTGCTGGAGCTGCATGCTCCAGCATCGTCCACCATCGTCATTGGGTCGCCGATGGCTGGCCCCCTTGGGAGGTGTCGGAGCTGGCTGCTCCGGTGTCGCCCGCCATCATCGTTGAGACGTCGATGGTCCAACGTCGCCCACCACCATCGTGGAGACGTCAACGGCAGGCTCCTGGTGTACAGGCTATTGCAAGAGAACCCTGTTAGCAACAAGTACGAGGCAGGAGAGTTTACTCACTTATCCGTGCTTGGTGTTGTTATTGACATTCTGGGACATCGACGGCAGGCCCCTTGGAAGGTGCGGGAGATGGCTGCTCCAGCGTCGCCCACCATCATCGTGGAGACATCAATGGTAGGCCCCTTGGGAGGTGCCAGAGCTATGTGCTCTGGCATCGTCCACCGTCGTTGTAGAGCCGTCGATGACAGGCCCCTTGGGAGGTGTTGGAGCTGGCTACTCCGGCGTCGCCCACCATCGTCGTAGTGTCGTCGACGGCAGGCCCCTTGGGGGTGCCGGAGCTGGCTGCTCCGGCGTCGCCCACCATCGTCATTTGAGATGTCGACGGTCCGGCGTCGCCCACCACCATCATGTAGACGTCGACGGCAGGCTCCTGGTGTACACGCTATCGCAAGAGAACCCTGTTGGCAACAAGTACGAGGCAGGAGAGTTTGCTCACTTATCCGCACTTGGTGTTGTCGTTGACATTCTGGGATGTCGACAGCAGGCCCCTTGGAAGGTGCCAGAGTTGGCTGCTCCGGCGTCGCCCACCATCGTCGTAGACACGTCGCCGGTAGGCCTCTTGGGAGGTGTTGGAGTTGTGTGCTCCGGCATCATCCACCGTCGTCGTAGAGTCGTCAACGACAGGCCCCTTGGGAGGTGTCGGAGCTAGCTGCTCCGGTGTCGCCCACCATCATCGTTGGGTCGCCGACGGCTGGCCCCCTGGGGGTGCAGGACCTGGACGCTCCGTCGGTTTGTCCTGCACATAGAAAGAGGGGGGGGGCTAGCCTTGCTCGTCGATCATACTTCTTCCTCTACGTAGCTCTGTCATGTATTACTGTCCTGGACTGATGCACGGGTCTTTGGTAATTCGATGCATTGGTGCTCCGGGGTTTGGCTCCTGCCGTCTTTAGGGTGTGAGCTTTCTGGTTCTAGTACTCAGTTGTAGCGCTGGGAGGCAGGGTGTGTATGCTTAGGGTGCAGGACCAGGCTAAGCAATTTACACCCCCTGGACCTCCTGCTAGGCTCAAACCTTTCCTGAGAAGCCTTCTGGCGCCACGGGACCCTGATAATGAGAGCAGCCGAAACAACCCCTCACACACTTCAGGTACCTCAAGTAAACCCGCCTATAGCTGGACTGCATGACTTCAGCAAGGATTTGTTATACAACCGTAAATATGAAGGTAACATACGATAAACGAGGCTAGTATGGTATGGTCATAAAATTAATGTGTAATTAAATGAATAATGTTTTTAAGAAAGCATTAAGTAAAACAGTGATTCTTTTTATCGGAGTTCATAGGCGGAGTCAGGCTTTTACAAAAGAGGGCAGCGGCTTGCTTTCGGATGATGAGGGAGGTAGGGTGTACAGGCTTAGGGTTAGGAACCAAGCTAAGCTGACTGCACACTCTAGACCTGACCCCCGAGAATGGGCTCCAGGGGGTGAGCTTCGACACCGGGATCTGCTGATCAGTGTCTCCGTCCAGCGGTGATGCTGTGCTGGAGTGGGCACACAGGATATCGAAGCCACCGCACGACGAAGGGTCTTGACCGCGTTCCGAGACGCGGGATCCCAAGACCCTCCGAAGATGACGTGGGGGGTCTTGCAACGCTCGTGGTCGCTGCTCGCGTCAGAGTCCTCGTCTTGGTGGACCACTTTGACAGCCCGCTCTTGCTTCTGGTACTCCAGCTCCTCGTCATCATCGACCTTGGCGACGACCTTCTGCTTGCCCTCCCGCTAGCAGAAGGGGGCACCGTCCAGGCACTGTTGTGCCCGCTCTTAGTAACGTTCGGCGCACCTTTTTATCTCCCAACACTGGCTCATGGTGTGTTCGCGAGTCTTGTGCATCGGGCAGAGCATGATGTCTTCATCAGTGGTAGGTGGCTGACGAGGGATCTTCTCCGAGCGTGGGGGTTTTCCTCCTCCGGTCGCGGTTGTCGCCGCGATGGGAGACCCATGCAGCGGCTTGTTCTGGCCACCACCCCAGTTCTTGTTCTTCTTTTTGCCGCTACCAGGGGTAATGGGTCCTTCCCCAGCCTGGCCGGCCCCGCCCACTCCGGGGGCGGGCTGAGCGTTCCAGTCGCGGCCTTCTGCCGCCCTAGCACACTGTTCAGCGATGGAGAAGAGCTCAGAGACGTTTTGCACGTTGTGCATGGCTAACTTCTCAAGCATCTTGCGGTCACGCACTCCCTGGCGGAATGCCACTATGACAGAGGCATTCAATATGTTGGGGATGGAGTTGTGTACCTGGGAGAAACGCTGGATGAATGATCGCAGCGTCTCCTAGGTTGTTGTCGCATGATGTGGAGGTCTAGCTTGGTGTCGGGGTGCGTGTAGGAGCTGCTGAAGTTCAACGTGAACTGCCGGCACAGCTCATCCCAAGAGTTTATAGACCCCTCAGGAAGGTTCATCAGCCACGAGCGAGTTGATCCAGTCATGGCAACCGGAAAGTAGTTCACCAAAATGGTCTCATCTGCCCCCGCTGCAAGGAGCGTCGTGGTGTAGATCTACAGGAACTTCGTCGGGTTGATGCTTTCTTCGAACCTCTCCGACACATGTGGCCCGAACTTGCGTGGCCACGTCATGCTGCGGAGGTGCGGAGCCAATACGCACAGCCTTCGATGGGCCTCGTCGGTGAGACATATGGAGCAGCATACCCCAAGGGGGTCTGCTGCACGACGTGCGGCACCTGTGGGACCTGTGGTTGTGGCATTGGTTGTGCCATGCGTTGTTGCAACGATACTGGGTGCGACAAGTATTGTTGTTGCATGTCCTGCTACATCGAGTACTGCAGGGGATCTATCGAGCCGACATACTCCAGGTCAGGTGGTGGGGGGGTTTACCTGCAGCGCACCTTGTACTGAGGACGCCTCGTGAATAGGGCATTGAGGGCCATATTCAGCGTCGAGGTTGCGCCGCCTCTCTCGTTGCCGCTCGATGATGACACGGTCGTCCATGTGAGCTTGATGACGGTCAAGCTCAGCCCTGAGGTCCTATGTGGGGAGCCAGCCAACGCTCGTAGGCTTGGAGGAGCGGGAGTTGGCGGTGCGACGGTCGATGGACAGCGTTCGTGATAGCAACACGAGGCGCCTTCCCTGTTAGGGGAGTTTATGGCTGCAAGGACAAAGTGGTTGATATCTTGGACTCACTGCTAAGCCGCCCCTTGAGAGGCGTTCAATGACAGTGGGTGGTGGAGGAGAGCTCTGATCACCGCCAAAGCGCTCTTCGAGCTTGCAGTTGTTGGTGTCGGTGGAGCCGACTGAGCCGGGGCATGTCCCGATGTGCCATATTGGCCAAGCGTACCTACACGGGGGCGAGACGGACCAGAGAGCATCGCTCGAGCGATGGACTGGTCACCGGACGACGGCCGCAAAACCGCCTTCCACGGGCCTGATGAACACCATGGTTGGTGAAAGCGCTACCACTTTTTTGAGGGAAAAATCCCCTACCTGGCGCGTCAAATATCGAAGTGTTAGAGCGACACTTCCCCTAGATCTGCTAAGGAGCAGCCCGCGGAGGTTCTTTTTTCGGCGGGTCTTAGGCCTCAATTAAGTGTACTAGCGGATGATGTTAGAGACAGTGGTTTTTACGTGGTTCCGGCCGCAAGGAGCGTAACACCCTACTCCATGGTGGATTGTATTGCTGGTGAGTGTGTATGCGTGTGTGTGTGTATCGGGGATTCTGAGTCTGGTCTTTTGTAACGGTGGCGGTCTGGGCCTTTTATAGACAAGGTCGGATGCCTTACAAGTGGGGTTCCGGGGCCCGACAAGTGGTCCCGGGCGATCTTATCCTAAAGATCTAAGGCTTCTTCCGTAAGCTTGCTCTGACGTGGACTTGAAGACTCGTCATCTTGCCGTCTGCGTCATAAGTAGCCATGTGCTGTTGCTGACATTGGCAGGGGATGTCTCGTCCAACTATCTCTATCGTCGTAAGCTATCCATTTGGCGGAGTGCGATAGGCCTGCGGGGCCTTCACTGTGATGCGATTGGTCGCAGCGGTACTTGACATTAGGCGTGCGCCGTGCCATGCATCTGGTGAAGCTTTGTTCAATCCTTGACAGCGACAAGGCGCATCTTCCTCTTAACTCATGCGTCCCTCCGCGCAGGGCAAGTGGTTGGACTATGTGACAGCTCAGGAGCTCACCTCTGCGAGAGAGGTTAGGTCCCGCCTTGTGAACCACGTGGCAGCTCGGGAGCTCACCTCTGCGGCGAAGGTTAGGTCCCGCCTTGCGGGCCACGTGGCGGCTCGGGAGCTCACCTCTGCGGGGATGGCTAGGCCTTGTCCTCCTGGATATGCGTCGGTGCAAGGAGCTCACCTCTGTGGTGGAGATTAGGTCCTGCTTTGCGATACATGTGGCAGCGCCAGAGCCCACCCATTTGGGAGGTGGTCCGCCTGATGTCTCTATCCACGTGGCAGCTCTGAAGCCCTGCCTCACGGGAAGGAGGGGTCCTTACCTGCTGGATATGTGAATTACCCAGAGGCTTGTCTCCGAAAGAGGGTGTCAAGCTCCTCCACCAGGTTTCTTGCGAATCTCCCGGACCTCCCATCTGTGGCTGATGGGGCTCGGTCTCTTGAACACGTGGCGCCCTAGGACCCCGCCTCTGCTGGGAGGCGAGGGTACCTAGGCGGCTTTAGCCCGTGCGCGAGGGTACCTAGTGTGCCGGGTACTGACAGTATAGTTATGCCTATGTCAAGTTTTAAGATTAGGAGATATGACTGTCTAAATTTGACAGATGAGCTGACTGGTTTCTGCCAGCAGCTCTCTAGTGTACCAGTTTCAACCTGGAATTTGAATTGGTTCAGTGTCGAATTAGAGAACACTTCAATTGACAAAGTTGTAGTGCTGCTTCTACCCTCTCCATATATGTATCACAATAGGGCAGAAGATTTTTCTCCAAGAAGTTATGGTGCAAATACAGAGACTGTGTAGTTGGGTAAGACATTTGTAGTAGTTTTTGTGGAGTTTAGTTTACACCAAGGTAGGATCATTTTGAGTCCTAATGACCAAAATAAACATTATAGTGGACTTGATGATATTTCCATCCATATAGCATAATCCTATGTTTTCTGTAAACTAATCAAGGTTTCAACCTGGCAAAGTTGAGAAAACTTCTGCCAGAAATAAAGAACCTTGATTCTTCACTAGTTATGATTGAAATTCACTTTGCGATGTCCAAAACCTACCAGCAACTGGTAGTCGGACTTTAAAACAAAATGCATCCATTATGTCATGGGGGACGGTCAATATACCAAATGTGATACGGGGGTACTACATGCCTCACCAATGAAAATCTAACCGGTATATCCGAATACGTCTGTAGGTGGCCCTAGTATCGTTCACTCGCAAACGTGTTCTACATGGGTTGCTACCGTGGTTAGTGTTCATGCAGAAGACAATAAATCCCATTTCACACCTTCACACCACAAGGGTGGCTCTGGGAAACACGACAGGCAGTCACAATATATATATATATATATATGAATGTAAATGCATACGACACATGCGTGAGTCGCCCCCGAGCGAAGTCATGTCTCGAGGTACATGGCCATACTAACACCCGCACGGCAAGGGCTCCCGTACAATCTGACTTATACACGCTCGGGCATACGTGTTCGCATGCTTCCATACATTCTGGAAAGCACACTATCGGGTTATACACCACCCGACGGGGACTCCCACTAATTTTTGAAGCACGCTGGAGTACCGCGTGTCATATTTTCTTAGAAACATAGAGAGTTTCAGAGACTCATATTGACTTTCCGTGGCTCATATTGACTTTCTGTGCCAAGCCACGAAAACAATCACATACCACATCTCGTATGGAAGAGCTTACCGAGATTGTTCCGCTCTTGGTGGTGTACCTTACCTCTTACCTGATGTTGGAGTGTTGTTACAGAATATAATAACAAGTAGGTTAGTATTGCCACCTTTATATCTTATACTAGTAATACTCCTTAGTGGGCATATAACTATTTCCTCACTCATATACTCCTAAGTTTTTGAAAATATGCTCTTTTCAGGCACACTGTTCCCAATGATGCTCTGATACTAGTCTGTAGGGACTAGGGTCCCGACATCCAAGGATCTCATCGGGTGGTGTCGTGCGATGCGACACCCAACAACATAGATGAAAAGAACGAGAATAAAACACAACACAAGTCCTTTATTTATAAACACAACAGAAGTTTTACGATATATAACATAGGAAAGAAGTCTATACATCATACTAAGATCTCAGCACTAGCTATACATGAGTAAAGTTGTCCATGCCCTCGGGCGCTTTACACTAGCAGCACTCATAGGTATCGACGGCGTGCAGGGCTTCCACTCAGCCGTGAACCCTCATGGTGTAAGCTGTCATTGTCAAGCTCGTCATCAATTGTATATCCTGCAAAAACGCGCTAACTGCAGATATGAGCATAAAGCTCAGAAAGACTGGCCCTCTCACCTAAACATGCGACTCTATATGCAAGATAACCAATTAAGCATAGGTAGGATATTGCGTAAACAAACTCGCCTACAAGTGGATCCTTAGCTTTCAAGTTATTAGAACCAAGTTAACAGTTCAAAAAGATAATTTTAATGAGCATATACTACAACACATAAGGTTGCCAGACAATTAATCATCAAGATCATATATCATATTCTTATGGCATTCCAGTTATTTACTACGTCACGACAGCGACGGACAAGTGGTACTCAAATAACCGCGAGGGACGGTGATTGCAATCAGTAGACACCCGATTACACGACACGCACACCCGTGTGGGAGACACATACGTGCTCTCCTCCCCGCGTCATACTGTAACGCTCTCATTTTCATGCATCATGCCTTGCATACATTCATATACATGTTTAACATTGATCCACATAAAGAGGAACAAGTTTAAAATCGATTTGGAACAAAACCACACTTAAAATGCAGGAAAGTGCGGACTAGTCCGATTTTGCTGAGGACTAGTCCGATTTCTCTCTGACTAAAAACGGACTTGTCCGATTTTGTGTGGACTAGTCCGATATTCCATGAATCCTTGAAAATTTGCTAAGTCCTTGGACTTTTCCGGACTAGTCCGGTGTTCCAGCGGACTTGTCCGATTTCCTCTCTATTCAAAGTCGGACTTGTCCGATGTTTGGCCAAACTTGTCCGATTTTCTCTCTGGACGACTTCGGACTAGTCCGGTCCTGTCCGGACTTGTCCGATATTTTGCGATTCTGAGTTGATCTTTTGTTTTACGACTTGTTTCTTGGGTTTCACGTTAAGTGGGTCTAGGGATGTCGTGCCTAACTTTTTTAGAGCCCATGTGGGACTCTAAACCGGCCTCTACTCATCCCAAAACTCAAAATCCATCTAACCCTAGCCTCCACCTCTATATAAACAACCCCACCCTTGGATTGACATCTATTTGCCAATTTTCCACCCACCCAAACCCTAGTTCGTGGAGAGCCACCATCAAGGAGGGAGGAGAAGATCCCAAGAAAGAAGAAGAAGAGGAGGAAACGAAAGAGGATCAAGATCTCCACCAAGTTTCGTCCTTCACCACCAATTCATCTCCAAGTTCATCACCAACCCTAGATCACCAAGATCCAAGTGTTACCTCCAAGTTTCTTGATTCATTGGAGTCCTAAACACCTGGTACACCTTCTATTATCTTTTCCTTACGTGAATTCAACCCCTAATCTCCAAATTTGCGTCGATCTAGAAAACCCTAATCTGCTGATCTCGCAGAGTGCGGACTTGTCCGGTCCCTAGCGGACTAGTCCGGTCTTTCTAGTTAAATTGTGTTGAATTTATTCTAAAATTTGATCTAATCACATACAAACCTGTATAAACTTGTTAAAAGATATTAGAACTAGTTATTGATCATTAAAAGCAATCTAGTAACAAGGTCTACCTTGCATTTGCATCAATCATGCATGTCATGTCATATTGAGTAATATTTGTGCAATCTTTGATTGTGTTTCTTGTCTTGTATGTTTATTATGCGGATTAGACGGAATTGCGCTAGAGAATGCCGCGGAGGATCTACAGCACCAAGAGTTTGAAGGCTTTGACCCTAATCAACAGCAAGAGCAAGGCAAGTGTCCTTGAAGCATATTGATCATGTTTTTAAAATAAATGTTTTGTTTGCAAACTGCATGCTGTGTCAATTTGATGGGAATCCTATGGTAGGAAGTTTACTAGATTTGCTAAATCACCCTTGTCACCTGGAATATATGGTTGAGAATCGGGAAGGGTTTTTACCTTTTTGCTTCGCTTAATTAATTGGGATGGAAAAACAATACTCCACATTTAATTATGTATTAATGATATTCTGGTTAATGTGAACTAGTCGATACGGTATGGTAATGGGTGATCTAAGCAAGCCTGGTATGTGGATGGGTTGGATGTTATGGTGGTTTTGCTTGCTTTAGATCTAAAAACCGGTTCATGCGAGAATAAGCCAGGACTACAGTGCCACCACGAGGCCAAGTATGGGTGCGGCGTAGCTGAATAATTAGGGCTTTGCCAGTTCTATTTGGACCATTGTGGATGCTCAGGGAAGGGGTAGTCGAATTGGGTTTGTTGATGATTGGTGGGACTACCCTGGGATCTGAATGGCTCAAGAGGGGGCCCTTGGTTGAAGATGTGCTCTGCGGGAGACATCGCCACCGGTGAAACCTCAGTGGGGTCTAAATAGGCTAGTAATCCCTTTGTAAAGGCTATTTTTTGATCTCTTGGCCATACACCAAAGGAAGTGTAATTGGCATAAGGGAGGTTCTTTAGTCGCCGACGGGTGATGGAATCACAAACACGTGGGTAAAGAGGTACAAACTCTGCAGAGTGTGTCTAAAACTATCATGATAGCCGTGCTCCCGGTTATGAGCACCTGGACAACTTCCATGATTAGAGGGAACTCGGTATTGGGATGGTATTTGGGATGGTTATGGTCAGTATTATGGTTATGGATCAATTTCTGGTATTGAATATGGTTATTGTCAAATGGTGAAATCTGGAATTATTGATCAGGATGGTGAACTATGGATTGGTATTGTGATATTATTTATGACTATGATGGGTTTACTTCACGTACATGTAATATATTGCTTTTCAAATGTTTTAATGTACTTTTCAGCACTTTGCCATTATTATTGTTGTCATTTGAATCAGCCACATGTCATACTTTCCACACTTGCTGAGTACGACATGTACTCACTCTTGCAATCCCTCATCCAACAGTTGCAGGTCAGGATTGGGAGTTTAATGGTGATAATGCGAAGTTCTAGGCCGTGTCTACCATCAGCTTTGCCTGTGGTGTTGATTGGAGCTGCGCTATCCCTTATGCTTAGTTTGCTTAGTTGCTTAATTAAGTTTATTTCCGCTGCATTAGTTGAACTTGTCATAAATATTCATTAGAGCTTGTATTCGAGGATAATCTGGTTTGTGTAATAAAATTTGGTTAATTAATCTTGTTCTGTTGTAATTTTCTGTATATCCTTTTGTGATTGCACCTGTGTATGTGTGATGAACATCCTGGGCACACATATGCGTTAGCTTGGTTCATTTTTCGGAACCGGGCGTCACAGATTGGTATCAGAGCCACAGGTTGACCGTAGCGTGCAGCCTAGATAGAATGGACACTTTAGAGCACATAGGAGCACTCAGGAATCGATGTGTTTTTGCTTGGAGTGTTGTTTGCTATATATATTGTTTGCTTGTGTGCTTAATAGAGGATTTTGGGGTGCCTTAGCATTGCCATGTCCACCTAGGCTATAGTAGCTAGCTGTTTAGCTTCATATCCCTTGATGCATATAGTTGGGGACGTTCTCTAATTCTTACCTATTGCTTTTCTTCAGATGGTGAGGACTCGCAACCAGAGGGATGGCAATGACGAGGAGGAGAACAATGGAGTGCCTCAGAACAACTTTGGACAAGGATCTACTCAGGGAGCTATCAACATTGAGCAGCTATTGGCTATGCAAAACCAGCTCATGCAGACCATGATACAGACTATGGGACAGCTGCAGGCTGGCAACATCAACAATCAGCCCCACATACCTCCACCGCCACCCCTGCCTCCTCATAACCGATTAGGAGAGTTTATGAGGACTAGGCCGCCAACCTTTGCTCAAGCTGCTGACCATATGGATGCGGATGATTGGCTCAAGTCCGTGGAGAAGAAACTTGCTATTGTCCAATGCAATGACCGGGAGAAGGTGCTATTTGCTTCTCATCAACTAGTTGGAGCAGCTGCGGATTGGTGGGATGCTTATTGCAATGCTCATGAGAATCAGGAGAGGATTACCGGAATTCAAGGAGAGTTTCCGTTCTCATTATGTGTCGAAGGGTGTTATGATCTTGAAGAGGCAAGAATTTGAGAATTTAAGGTAAGGAAAATCAAGCGTGAGTGAATATCTCAATAAGTTCACTCAACTCTCAAGGTATGTGCCTGAGGATGTTAGTCGGGACAGCCGAAAACAATACTTGTTCATGAGGGGCTTGAACAATGAAATCCAAGTGCAATTGCTCAATTGTGATTATGCAAATTTTCAGAAGCTTGTGGACAAAGCAATTGTGGTTGAGAACAAGATTCGTGAGATGGAGCAAGACAATAAGATAAAGGTGCCATATCAAGGACAGCAACAAGGGAGTAATGTGCGCCCTCGCTTTGCGCCGCCCAATGCGCCTCATTTCAGCTCTTCTATTCGTGCTCAACGCCCTGGATTTGCACCGCGCCCAACTCAGTTTGTGCAGCAGCGCCCTGTCATGCAAGCAACTAGGCCTCCAATGCCTTATGCGCCTCATGCTAATTTTCCTGCTGCAAGTGTTCAAAACCAAGCTCGTCCCAATAATTCTGGTGGAGTTAAGAAGTGCTATACTTGTGGAGAAGCTGGACACTTTGCGCATCAATGTCCTAAGTCAGACCTTGGTCAAGGAAGCAATGCGCCGAGGCAAAACCCAAGACCCAATGGAGGACAGCCACAAGGGAACCGTGGACAGCAGAATTTTGCTCGTGCCAACGTGAACCATGTCTCTACGGAGGATGCTCAACAAGTGGACGACGTGGTCATTGGTATGTTTCTCGCCAACTCCAACCCCGCGACTATGTTATTTGATTCTGGAGCATCACATTCATTCATTGCATCAAAGTATGTTGCCAAGTATAGTTTGCCTATCTCTCATATGAAGTTTACTCTATTGGTTAAGTCTCCTGGAGGAGAGATGAGGACAAATATAGTATGTCCAAAAGTAAGCCTTAGAATAAGGGGGGTAGACTTCTCCGCCAACCTCATTGTTTTGGATTCTCAAGGATTGGACATTATACTTGGTATGGACTGGTTGAGGAAGCACAATGGAGTTATTGAGTGTGCCACGAAGACGGTGAAGTTGACCAATGAGGAAGGGATCGCTGTAAAATTTGAAGCATCTCAAACCGCAACGAAGCAATTGGAGCTGAATCATATGGACGGTGCCGCAATTGAGGAGATTCTGGTGGTGTGTGAATTTTTGGATGTTTTTTCAGACGAGTTGCCAGGTATGCCACCTGATCGAGACATTGAGTTTGTTATTGATTTAATACCTGGAACCTCACCTATAGCTAAGAGGCCGTATAGGATGCCTCCTATGGAATTAGCGGAGCTCAAGAAGCAAATTCAAGAGCAACTAGAGAAGGGTTTTATTCGCCCTAGCTCTTCACCTTGGGGAGCGCCCGTTCTGTTCGTGGACAAGAAGGATGGATCCCAAAGGATGTGCGTAGACTACCGAGCTCTCAACGAGGTAACAATCAAGAACAAGTACACCTTGCCGCGCATAGAAGACTTGTTTGATTAGATGAAGGGTGCTTGTGTCTTCTCTAAGATTGATTTGAGGTCGGGATACTTTCAAATGAAGATTAGACCATCGGACATACCCAAGACAGCTTTTAGGACACGATATGGATCTTATGAGTGCACCGTGATGTCTTTTGGATTGACAAACACGCCTGCCTACTTTATGTACCTCATGAATAAGGTCTTCATGGAGTACTTGGACAAGTTAATCGTGGTGTTCATTGATGATATTATGATCTACTCGAAGGATGAGAAGGAACATGACGAACACTTGAGGCTTACATTGCAGAAATTGAGGGAGCACCGATTGTATGCCAAGTTCAACAAGTGTCAGTTTTGGTTGAGAGAGGTGTCGTTTTTGGGCCATATAATTTCAGGAGGAGGAGTATCGGTTGACCCCGGAAAAGTGAGAGACGTGTTGAAGTGGGAGCCACCGCAAATTGTAAAGGAAATAATGAGTTTTCTTGGGATGGTTGGATATTACCGTAGATTCATCAAGGACTTTTCCAAGATAGCCAAGCCTATGACGGAGTTGCTAATGAAGGGAAAGGCTTTCCAATGGACTCAAGCTTGTTAAAACAGTTTTGAGGAGTTGAAGAACAGGTTGACAACAGCCCCAGTTTTGGTACTGTTGGATGTGTGCAAGAGTTTTGATATCTATTATGATGCATCAAGACAAGGACTCGGGTGTGTATTGATGCAAGAAGGTCAAGTGGTCGCCTACGCATCAAGACAACTGAAGAAACATGAGTAGAATTATCCTACACATGATCTTGAACTAGCAGCCGTGGTACACGCGTTGAAAATTTGGAGACACTATATCCTTGGACATAGGTGTGAAATTTATACTGATCATAAGAGTTTGAAGTATATTTTCACACAAACGGATCTGAACTTGAGGCAGCGAAGATGGTTGGAGCTCATCAAAGATTATGATTTGGGGATCAACTATCATCTGGGAAAGGCCAATGTAGTGGCCGATGCTTTGAGTAGAAAGGGAGTAAGTCACCAACTCACAGTTCGAGAGTTACCATTCAAGTTATGTAAGGAGTTTGAAAGGTTGAACCTCGGGTTTGTAAATGAGATGGAAATGATGGAGCTAAATCCGACCTTGGAGCAAGAAATTCGAGAAGCACAAACAACAGATGAGGAGATCAAGGAAATCAAGGAAAGAACCGAAGAAGGGAGAGAATTCAGATTTGATGAAGACGAACATGGTACCTTATGGCTTGAGAATCGTTGTGCCTAATGTAAAGCATATTCGGGAGACAATACTAAAGGAGGCACATGACTCACCATACTTGATCCATCCTGGTTGTACGAAGATGTACACAGACTTGAAGACTTGCTATTGGTGGGATAGCATGAAAAAGGACATAGCTGAATATGTAGAATTGTGTGATGTGTGCCAACGAGTCAAGGCGGAACATCAATGGCCAGCTGGACTATTACAACCATTAAAGATTATGGAATGGAAGTGGGAAGAAATTGGTATGGACTTCATACTTGGGTTACCATGTACTCAGTCCGGGTATGACTCAATTTGGGTAATTGTGGATCGCTTAACCAAGTCGGCTCATTTTGTCCCTGTGAAGACCAAATATACAGCTGCACGATTGACCGAAATATACATGGAGCATATTGTGTGTCGACATGGAGTCTCTAAGAAGATAGTCTCGGATAGAGGTTCTCAATTTACTTCCAGGTTTTGGCAAAAATTGCATGAAGCTTTGGGAACGAGGTTGAATTTTAGTTCGGCGTATCACCCTCAGATGGATGGACAAACCGAGAGGACCAACCAGATTTTGGAGGACATGTTAAGAGCTTGTGCTTTAAAGCATGAGAAAAGTTGGGACAAAAGCTTGCCATACGCGGAATTTTCATACAACAATAGTTACCAAGCAAGTTTGAAGATGTCACCGTATGAAGCGCTTTATGGGAGGAAGTGTAGGACACCTTTATTCTGGAATGAGGCAGGAGAAACTCAAGTATTTGGTCCGGATGTGTTGCAAGAAGCCGAAAAGCAAGTCCAAATAATTCGTGAAAACTTGAGGGCTGCCCAATCAAGGCAAAAAGGTTATGCGGGCAATAGGAGAAGGAAATTAGCCTTTGAAATAGGAGATTTTGTTTACCTCAAGGTGTCACCAATGAGAGGTCATAAGAGGTTTAACATAAGGGGCAAGCTCGCACCTCGTTATATTGGACCATTCAAGATTTTGGACAAAAGAGGAGAAGTAGCGTATAAGTTGGAGATGCCAGCTCATCTTTCAGACGTACATGATGTCTTTCATGTTTCCCAGCTCAAGAAGTGTTTGCGAGTACCAAAAGAACAAGTGACAATGGTAGAATTGGAACTAGAGGAAGATTTGACTTATGCTGAGCAAGCGGTCAAAATCTTGGAAACCAAGGAGAGAGTCACAAGGAACAAGGTTATTAGATAGTGTAAAGTTCAATGGAAGCACCACACAGAACAAGAAGCAACGTGGAAATTGGAGTATGATCTCAAGAAGGACTTTCCCTATCTCTTCTCTTCCGCGTCGAATCTCGAGGGCAAGATTCATTTTAAGGGGGGTAGGTTTGTAACGCCCTCATTTTCATGCATCATGCCTTGCATACATTCATATACATGTTTAACATTGATCCACATAAAGAGGAACAAGTTTAAAATCAATTTGGAACAAAACCGCACTTAAAATGCAGGAAAGTGCGGACTAGTCCGATTTTGCTGAGGACTAGTCCGATTTCTCTCTGACTAAAAACGAACTTGTCCGATTTTGTCCGGACTAGTCCGATATTCCATGAATCCTTGAAAATTTTCTAAGTCCTTGGACTTTTCCGTACTAGTCCGGTGTTCTAGCGGACTTGTCCGATTTCCTCTCTGTTCAAAGTCGGACTTGTCCGATGTTTGGCCAGACTTGTCCGATTTTCTCTCTAGACGACTTCGGACTAGTCCGGTCCTGTCCGGACTTGTCCGATATTTCGCGATTCCGAGTTGATCTTTTGTTTTACGACTTGTTTCTTGGGTTTCACGTTAAGTGGGCCTAGGGACGTCGTGCCTAACTCTTTTAGAGCCCATGTGGGACTCTAAACTTGCCTCTACTCATCCCAAAACTCGAAATCCATCTAACCCTAGCCTCCACCTCTATATAAACAACCCCACCCTTGGATTAACATCTATTTGCCAATTTTCCACCCACCCAAACCCTAGTTCGTGGAGAGCCACCATCAAGGAGGGAGGAGAAGATCCCAAGCAAGAAGAAGAAGAGGAGGAAACGAAAGAGGATCAAGATCTCCACCAAGTTTCGTCCTTCACCACCAATTCATCTCCAAGTTCATCACCAACACTATATCACCAAGATCCAAGTGTTACCTCCAAGTTTCTCGATTCATTGGAGTCCTAAACACTTGGTATACCTTCTATTATCTTTTCCTTACGTGAATTCAACCCCTAATCTCCGAATTTACGTCTATCTAGAAAACCCTAATTTGCTGATCTCGCAGAGTGCGGACTTGTCCGGTCCCTAGCGGACTAGTCCGATCTTTCTAGTTAAATTGTGTTGAATTGATTCTAAAATTTGATCTAATCACATCCAAACTTGTATAAACTTGTTAAAAGCTATTAGAACTAGTTATTGATCATTAAAAGCAATCTAGTAACAAGTTCTACCTTGCATTTGCATCAATCATGCATTTCATGTCATATTGAGTAATATTTGTGCAATCTTTGATTGTGTTTCTTGTCTTGTATGTTTATTATGCGGATTAGACGGAATTGCGCTAGAGAGTGCCACGGAGGATTACAGCACCAAGAGTTTGAAGGCTTTGACCCTAATCAACAGCAAGAGCAAGGCAAGTGTCCTTGAAGCATATTGATCCTGTTTTTAAAATAAATGTTTTGTTTGCAAACTGCATGCTGTGTCAATTTGATGGGAATCCTATGGTAGGAAGTTTACTAGATTTGCTAAACCACCCTTGTCACCTGGAATATATGGTTGAGAGTCGGGAAGGGTTTTTACCTTTTTGCTTCGCTTAATTAATTGGGATGGAAAAACAACACTACACATTTAATTATGTATTAATGATATTCTGGTTAATGTGAACTGGTCGATACGGTATGGTAATGGGTGATCTAAGCAAGCCTGGTATGTGGATGGGTTGGATGTTATGGTGGTTTTGCTTGCTTTAGATCTAAGGACCGGTTCATGCGAGAATAAGCCAGGACTACAGTGCCACCACGAGGCCAAGTATGGGTGCGGCGTAGCTGAATAATTAGGGCTTTGCCAGTTCTATTTGGACCATTGTGGATGCTCGGGGAAGGGGTAGTCGGATTGGGTTTGTTGATGATTGGTGGGACTACCCTGGGATCCGAATGGCTCAAGAGGGGGCCCTTGGTTGAAGATGTGCTCTGCGGGAGACATCGCCACCGGTGAAACCTCAGTGGGGTCTAAATAGGCTAGTAATCCCTTTGTAAAGGCTATTTTTTGATCTCTTGGCCATACACCAAAGGAAGTGTAATTGGCATAAGGGAGGTTCTTTAGTCGCCGACGGGTGATGGAATCACAAACACGTGGGTAAAGAGGTACAAACTCTGCAGAGTGTGTCTAAAACTATCATGATAGTCGTGCTCCCGGTTATGAGCACCTGGACAACTTCCATGATTAGAGAGAACTCGGTATTGGGATGGTATTTGGGATGGTTATGTTCAGTATTATGGTTATGGATCAATTTTTGGTATTGAGTATGGTTATTCGCAAATGGTGAAATCTTGAATTATTGATGAGGATGGTGAACTATGGATTGGTATTGTGATATTATTTATGACTATGATGGGTTTACTTCACGTACATGTAATATATTGCTTTTCAAATGTTTTAATGTACTTTTCAGCACTTTGCCATTATTATTGTCGTCATTTGAATCAGCCACATGTCATACTTTCCACACTTGCTGAGTACAACATGTACTCACTCTTGCAATCCCCCACCCAACAGTTGCAGGTCAGGATTGGGAGTTTAATGGTGATAATGCGGAGTTCTAGGTCGTGTCTTCCGTCAGCTTTGCCTGTAGTGTTGATTGGAGTTGTGCTATCCCTTATGCTTAGTTTGCTTAGTTGCTTAATTAAGTTTATTTCCGCTGCATTAGTTGAACTTGTCATAAATATTCATTAGAGCTTGTATTCGAGGATAATCTGGTTTGTGTAATAAAATTTGGTTAATTAATCTTGTTATGTGGTAATTTTCTGTATATCCTTTTGTGATTGCACTCGTGTATGTGTGATGAACATCCTGGGCACACATATGCGTTAGCTTGGTTCATTTTTCGGAACCGGGCGTCACACATAAGTGGCCACCTTTCATCCAAAACCCCGATGCCGAAAAACCTCTTCATCCCGAGCAAAAGGTCCCCTACACAGACACGTTGAAGTTGTCTGCTAGAAGATTTACACCTTTGTGCCTTTGCATCTCCATTTAAGGACAGCACAGGAGTTTCCACACTACAATTTGGAGTTACATCAGTTTATTGGGTCCATATCCCATTATGCAACCGGTACAGTTCAAGCTTGCCCAACGGTGCTCAAGTGACACAGGCAGGGCTATGCGCCTGAGACTCCATCTCGTCGACTCTTATCCCCCTGCGCGGTCTCATATTCATCTCATAAGCCATTATCTCATCTTTCATCCTCATGTATACTGTCATTCCAATCTCGCGAGTAGATTCCAACTACTCAGCTTCTACTGGTATATCTACAACATTAGCATGACAGTTCTACATGTCAAGCTGTAAACCTTTCCAACCCTCCCATAGGATTTGTGGATATGCAAGTGGAGTATCAAACACCTTACACGTAATTCACATATCATATACAACTTATAGACGTAAGTAAATAAAACTGGAAAAGTTTGAAAAGCTCTTAAATGCAAATCGGGACTTGTCTTAGTTTGCGACTCGATTAAATGTCAATGGTCAGTGGTCTTTCTCCGGAGACTCCGCCAAGGACTTCAAGTGGACACTCTGGCCTTCTCCTCCAAAGAATGCTCCTAGCCGAGTTTCGACGTCACGTGAACTATCGAAATGCAAGTGCATATATAAGCATGAGATAGCATAACATTTAATTCTGTTGTAACAAGTTTAGTACAGAAACTAAGTGATCGAGAATGGAGTTCTTGTTGTGGTGATCTACAGGAATAAAGGAATATTGATGTGAAATGGAAAAAGATTAACTCCACATTTGATTTAGAGTTTATATGCACATAGACATATATAAAAGGATTGCTGATGCTACAGAGGTCCAATGAAGCTGGAAATTTAACAGTAGCTTCAATGGATAATGTGAAGTCAGTGTGCAAAATTTTAGTTCTAGCAAAGGTTGTATGTGGCCACAACAATTCTATATGTTTTCCACTTCTATGAATTGTCATTCAAATTACGGAGTTATATCATGACTACCAGCGGTTGTATCATATATAGGGGGTTGTCCTGGTTCTACCCAAATTTATTTCACATTTTTCTAAGCTTTATAGAGTGAGATATAGAATTTAGAAATTTGGAATGATTTTCTGGAAATAGTTTCTGGTGATTTATGAACAGCAGAACTAAAATTGAGGTTTAGGCAACCTATACAGGTTCAATGCGCCTTATATTTTTACTGGAGCTGAGTAAAACCTAAATAAGGCTCCTGGTAAATTTTGGTGAATTTCTAATGGAGTGATCAGCTGTGAAAATTCTATGAGTGTTTGGAGTAATTGAATTTTACGGAAATAAAAATAGCTTCTCATGGCTAAACATTAACACTTCCAAAAAATAGAGATTAAGACCTCTCAAACAAAAATTGTTTTAAGATTTTTTGAGCATTCTACAGGGAGTTATCTATTTTTGAAATTGGGCCAATTTTCTGGAATTTAGAAAACAGATTGAAACACTGCCAGTGGGCCCCACTGGTCAGGTTCATCTTCAACCTCGCGCCAGCTGAACTCAGACCACAGAGCAACGATGGTGCGCTCACGTTACGGCCTAAGGAGGAAGAATTAGACCAGGTTTTGAATACGGAAAATGATCAGGGTCAGGTGGAACGCATGCTAGGCAACTCGACGACACGGGACGGCGGCAGAAAGGCTCCCAACGACGTCGGCAGCGGCGGCCTTAGCATGGCCGATGGTGATCTCCTAGGTGTGTGCACCAAATGATACGTTGTGATGTCCAGGAGCATCGTAGTACTCCAAGGAACAATAATGTGAAGGTAAATCGTGGAGCAATTGCCCGAAAGGGGGTCCTCGACGGTGACCCGAGCCCTCTTCAATGGCGGTGGGGAAAACTTGAAGAACACCCTCTATGGTCGATTATTTTGGATGGGACTTGATCCAGTGGGTGTGCCTAGCCATCTATAAACTATTGCTTAATGGAATTAGAGGATGCTTGCACATGAAAACTGAATCGAAGCGAATACCTAGCTTCAATACGATGAACTTGCTTTCGGAAATTTTAAGAATACGAACGGAATATTTAAGGAAATTGAGTGTGGTATTCACCGTGAGATAGAAGGGGTGATGGCGATTCTTTTTTCTTTTTGGAGCAGCTTGCGAGGTGGTCTGTGTCGACGGCGCGACATCGAAGCAGAGAGGTCCGAGCTTGGCGGTACACCTCGGCAGCCACCAAATCCTCCCGTGCGATGAGAAGGGAGCTCAAACTGATCAAGAAATGGGTCAGGGAGCTGCGCAGGAACGTTGCAGTGATCTCAGAATGGAAGGCAATGATCACCACTCACTGTTTTCACTGGTTTTTGCCGAAACGTCGATGAAGCTCGCTGGTGTGAGCTTCTTGCGCTCGGGAGAGACAGAAGTGGTGGTCGCCTCAGAGACTTGGGAAAAGATCAAGAGAGGATAAGGGCGTGTTGTGCTGAGCTCCATGAGCTGTCTTCACGTGGTCGACGATAAAGCAGAGGCATGGTGCTCTGCACCTGACGCGGGAAGCAGAGGAAGGAAAGGAATTCCTCTCTGTTCTGGCAGGTGGGTCCTACCTCGCCCTCCTTATCCCCACTGCTCTGGTCAATTCAATTCCCTACCAAACTTGTCCCAAAATTCTTCAAACTTGGAAATTAAATCCATTCAAACATGGAGAGGCCAAATTTGGAATTCAATTCTTCATTTGATCAGGTTCCAATCAAATTCCAATTTGAATTCAAATTCAAATGGATTTTAATGCACCCCTTGAATTAAATAGCAAATGGCCTCCAAAAATTATGAAATTTTGTAGGTGAACTATTTGAGATATTAGTAACCGATTTGTGAACTCAATTTTCAGTTTGACTTAGTTTGAGCAGGAGCTAACTTAAATTTTTGAACCTCTCCTTTTAGGGTTTTTAATTTCCTTCATTTTCCATTTGCTCTTTGATTTGTTATTCTCCTTCTCATCTATAATACCTCAAAGCTGAAGTGCACCTAGAAATTTAGGGCCTGTACAGAACCTCCGCGCACAAGTACAACGGCACACTACAACTTACAAAAGACACTGACAATTCACATAACAAAAATCAAAACTCCCAGGTACATGATAGATATCACTTCTTGAATGCATTCCTCCCTTCTGCGCGCCAAAGTAGTAGGATATATCCCCGCAAGCAAAGAGGTGGTCTTGATACATTGCAGTGTCGTTGGTGGATATATTGCCTCCAGGTGAACAGATAAGATATGTTGCAGTAGATAGTAGTTGGTGCTTGAGCATAAAAGTTTTGCTAATGAAATTATGTATGGTACCGTATTAAAAAAATGGGCATGGGTTGATTGTGTAGGATGAACATACCCGCTCATACGGATTCTGAGTGTCCTCAACCGCGACGTGGTGGATGCTACCGGCCTTTGGGGTTGCCTTCTTCTGCAGCCCACGGTTCTCATTGGAGTCTTGATATGAGGGCATTTAACTGCCGCCCTGCTTGACTACACGACACTCCCATGTGAAGTGATCCTGGGGGCCACAAGTTGTGGCGCTCGTTGTCACTTCTGGAGTCAGAGTCCCCGTCATGGTGGACCACCTTGACGACCCGTTGGGGCTCCTGGTACTCCATCTCTTTCTCTTTGTCGACCTGCGGGTCGACCTTCTGCTTGCCCTCCCGCTGACGGAAGGCGCACCGCTGGGGGGTTGTTGTACATGCTCGCGGTACTGGTCTGCGAGCTTCTTGATTTCTTAGCACTCACTAGCGCTGTGGCCGCTAGTGTCGTGTACCGGGCAGCGCTCACCGCTGTTGCCACTAGCTGGTGGCTGCCACGAGCATTTGTCAGAGCATGGCGCCCTAGGACCGCCAGTCGGTGCTACTGCAGTGACGGGAGCCCAGAGCAACAGCCTATAATGGCCACCACCCTTGTTCATGTTCTTCTTACCGCTGCCTTGGGGAGCGGCACTTGCGCCGGGCTGGCCGGCTTACCCGCCTCGGGGGCGGGCTGTGAGTGCCAGTCACGGCCTTGAGCCGCCCTGGCGCACCTGTCGACAATGGAAAAAAGCTTGGAGACGTCTTGCACGTTGTGCGTGACTAACTTCTCAAGCATCTTCTTATCCCGCACACCCTGGCGAAATGCCACTATGACAGAAGCATTTGGGATGTAGGGAGTGGAATTGCGTACCTGAGAGAATCGTTGGATGAACGACTGCGACGTCTCCACGCAACGCTGTCGCATGACATGGACGCGAGCTTGGTGTCGGGACGCGTGTAGGAGCTGTCGAAGTTCACCGTGAACTGTCGGCGGACCTCCTCCCATGAGGTTATGGACCCTTCAGGCAGGTTCATAAGCCATGCTCATGTCAAGCTAGTCAAGGCACCCTTCGATGGCTTTTGTCCGAGATTGGTACCGTGTAGTGTACACCTGGGATGCCTGCTGCACGATATACGATGGAGGTGGAGGCACAACTTGCGCGATGTATGACTGCTATGGTGCTTGTTGCGCTGGGTACGGCTGATGCGCATGTTGTTGTTGCGGAGCATGCTGTTGCGGAACATGTTGTGCGTTGTATTGCTGGGAGGAGTCTTCGCAGTGTACTCTAGTGGTGGAGGTGGTGCAGGATTTACCTGAGGTGCGACCTGCTGAGGGTACCCCTAGGGGGCACCTTGTGGGACATACGGTTGGGGTATGTGTGGCGTCTGGTTCGCCTGTGGCGCAACCTGCGCAGCAGATGCCTCAGGCTCAGGCCCTTCAGTGTTGTAGTCAACTTCAAGGTTGTGTCATCTTTCCTGCTGTCGCTCGATGGTGGCGAGGTCGTCCTCCTTTGCAGCCCGACGGCAGTCAAGCTCGATCCTGAGGTCGGCCGTGTAGCGGTCGATGGTCGGCGTGCACGACAACAACACGTGTTGTCTTCTCTTCTGAGGAGATTTCATGGAAGGTGGGTTGCGGTGATAAGGAGGTTCAGGCCCGATCTTCTGAAAGGTAACGGATAAGTTGATTGATGGAGATCTCGACGTTAATGATCCAAGGCTCTCGAGTAGAACATGAAAAAACCCTGCAATCACTACACCACCGCTCCATTGGTTATCAATCGTGTTGCACACGATTGACCTCACCAAGAAGGCTAATCCCTGCAAGTGCAACCGAGAACACAAGCAAGAACGTAGAAGACACGATCTGAAATTGCGAAGTTTGGATTTCACAAACCGTAGAACGGTGATATTATTAGTCAAGCAAAACCTAATTGTTCATGATGGCTACTATGAAGTATATATAGGTGGGAGGACGTCCAAAGGGTGTTGGAGTCCTGACCTAACCCTAAGACACAAAAATAAGGGATGTAGACTTGATACAAGGCCCAATGGCCCAATACGGTGGCGCAACACCGGACAAAAATTTGGACTTAACTTGTTTTGACGATTCCTGATGACCCCGGAGAAATTTTGACATATGATCAAATCCATTGTAAATCTTATCTTCTCCTCTTTCCGTTCATATGTAGAACGTCAAAAACAGAGTCTGTATGCAATCTGGGCACCCGTTTAAAGGTGGACTGCTTCTGGACTCCGAGTTGAACTCGAGTCCAAGTTGTAAACTGGTTCCATCAATTTGTGGACGTCCCAGCTGGATCTCCACATTCCCAAGGCCTTATCTCCTCACTTGTTGATCTCCTCCATGGTTCCTAATAAAAATTAAATCATTACATAGCAATCCATTCTCAAATTCACATGGGTAGGCATTTAGGAAAGAGTTCACATGTTGATTTAGTAGCCGCTCTCGTGCTCTTGTGATTGGTCCTTGTAGTTCAACATGTGTATACACTGTTGGGATGTCCTCATCATCCCCCTCTTAAATCAGAGTCGTCCTCAACTCAAGCTCATCTTCATCTTCTCCCAAGTATGGCCACAAATCTAAAAGGTTAAATGTGGGACTAACCTCGAAATCGGGGGGCAACTCAAGCTTATATGCATTATCATTAATCTTTTCAATAATCTTAAAAGGACTAGCAGCTTGAGACATAAGTTTAGATTTTCTCAAGTCAGAGAAATGCTCTTTTCTCAAATGTAACCATTTTAAATCACCCGGTTCAAGTTTTACTTCTTTTCTACCTTTACTACTGCAATCCTATATTTCTCATTCATTCTTTCAATATTTTTCTTTGTAGTTTCATGCATCTTAAGAATGAATTCAGATTGTGGTGTGGCATCCAAATTTATAATTTCATAAGGAGGCAAAGATAGTAAATTAATAGGAGCATGGGGATTAAAATCATACACTACCTGGAATGGACTTACCTTCGTTGTGGAGTGAATAGATCTATTGTAAGCAAATTCTATATGCGGTAAACACTCCTCCCACAACTTTAAATTTGTTTTCAAGACAGCCCGCAACATAGTGGATAAAGTACGATTAACTATCTCAGTTTGTCCATCTGTTTATGGGTGATAAGTAGTTGAAAACAGCAACTTGGTTCTCAATTCACAAAGTTCTCCAAAAATAATTTAAAATTTTTGCATCACGATCAGAAACAATGATATTTATCACACCATGCAAACGAACAATTTCCATCATAAACAAATCAATAATATGTGAGGCATTATCATTCTTATGACAAAGTATAAAGTGTGCCAATTTGGAGAAATGATCAACAACTACAAAAATATTATCCCTCCCATTCTTAGTCCTAGGCAATCTCAAAATAAAGTTCATAGAAATATCCGTCCAAGGTACACTAGGAATAGGAAGAGGCATATAAAGATCATATGGGTTAAGGCGAGACTTAGCTTTATTGCAAGTAGTGCATCGTGATACGTAGCACTCGATATCATGCCTCATCTCTGGCCAAAAGAAATGTGTGGACAGCACGTCCTCAGTTTTCTTCACGCTAAAATGTCCCATAAATCTTCCTCCACGTGCTTCCTGCAAAAGTAATAGACGAACGGAGCTAGCTAAAACACATAGCTTGGTAGCACGATAGATGAGACCCTCTTGCAGCACATATTTATTCCAAGTTCTTCCTTCTCTACAATTTTGAAAAGCATCTTTGAAGTCCAAATCAGTAGGATATAATACTTTTATTGTTTCCAAACCAAAAATTTTATGATCAAGTTGGTACAGCGTAGTATAACGTCTAGACAACACATTAGCAATGATATTTTCCTTCCCTTTTATGCTTGATTATGTATGGAAACGACTCTATGAATTCAATCCACTTAGCATGTCATTTATTCAGATTGGTTTGACACTTAAGATACTTCAAAGATTCATGATCGAAATGTATGATAAACTCCTTAGACCAAAGATAATGTTGTCAAGTTTGTAGAACTCGTACTAAGGTATACAATTTTTTATCATAAGTAGAATAATTTGGAGAAGGACTATGCAGTTTTTCACTAAAGAAAGCAACGGGTTTACCTCCTTGTATGAGAACACCTTCAATACCAATGCCGCTTGCATCACATTCTAGCTCAAAGGTCTTGTCAAAATCAGGAAGTTGCAACAATTGGTGCTTGCGTAAGCTTCGATTTGAGAGCATCAAAAGCTTTTTGTTGCTGTTCGCTCCACCGAAATGGCACTCTCGTCTTCGTTAGCTCATGTAGAGGTGCTGCAATGGTGATAAAATCCCGCACGAAGCAGCGATAAAAACCTGCAAGACCAAGAAAACTACGCACTTGTGTGACGGTTGTTGGAGTTGGCTAGCTAGTGCTTGCAACAATTTTTGTCTTATCCATCTCAATTCTCTGCGAGGAAACAACATATCCAAGAAACAATACTCGATTGGTGCAAAATACGCACTTTTCGAGGTTACCAAACAAGCGTGCATCTCTCAAAACAGCAAAAACATCACATAAATGATCAAGATGTTCGTCATATAACTTGTTGTAAATGAGAATATCATCGAAGTAAACCACCATAAATTTTCCAATGAAAGCACGTAAAACCTCATTCATTAATCGCATAAAGATACTAGGTGCATTAGTTAAACCAAAAGGCATGACTAACCACTCATAAAGTCTAAATTTTGTTTTAAATGCAGTTTTCCATTCATCTCCTAGTGTCATTCTAATTTGGTGGTAACCACTACAAAAGTCAATTTTTGTGAAGATGATAGCTCCACTCAATTTATCAAGCATGTCATCTAAGCGAAGAATAGGATAACAATATCGAATGATGATGTTATTAATTGCATGACAATCAACACACATGCGCCAACTACCATCTTTCTTAGGAATCAAAAGAACATAAACGGAACAAGGGCTAAGGCTTTCACATATGTACCTATGGTCCAAAAGATCTTGAACTTGACGCAGAATTTCATTAGTCTCCTCTTGATTGGCCCTGTACGTTGCACGATTTGGCAAGCTTGCTCCTGGAATTAAGTCAATCTTGTGTTCAATGCCCATCATGGGTGGTAAACCAGGGGTATCTCGGAGAGAAACACATCCTCAAACTCCTACAAAAGGTTAGCAACAGCAGGGGCAATGCAATAGACAATTCATGAAGTAAAAAGAGGGCTTCTTTGCATACTAAAGCATAGCACATCCCCTCAGCATTAAATAAATCAGCAAGGTCAGATTTTGTTGTGAGCAATGAAGGTGAATTTAACTTAAAGACTTGCTGTTTTTCATATTCTAGTTTTGTTGTTTTATCATCACAAATTTTACTCTTCTCAAAATGCACAATTTCAGCAGGAGTCATAGGAAGCAAAGTGATTCTCTTTCCTTTATGCATGAGAGTGTATTTATTAGTTCTACCATGATGAATAGCGTTTGTATCAAATTCCAAGGAGGACCCAACAAAAGAGAACACACATTCATAGGCACGACATCAAAATCAGCAAAATCATTATAAGAACCAATTGAAAATTTTATTCTTGCTGTTTGTGTTACCCGAACCTTACTGTTGTTGTTGAACCACTGAATGTGGTATGTGTAGGATCGAAGAGCACATGAAAAGCTACCAGAGGGGGGGTGAATGGTAGATTTAAAAATCTTACGCAGCGGAAACAATTAAACCCCAAACCCTTTCGGCAGAAAAACAATCTCTTAAAGAAATCGTGTGTGAGACTAATCTAAACGTGTTTCTCCGTGACAAAAGTGATAGATATCAGAGATAATCAAGTCAATAAGACAACACAAAAAGAATCACTCAAATCCGACGAGAAAAACTCAAGTTATGATCGAAAGATCAAACAATGGTCAATCTGCCCTACCCGAGAAAAACAGTTTTGGAACGCTGCAAAGAAACTCGTGTAGATCATAGACCACAAATCCAATGACCGTGAAATTTTGACAGATGATAGATAATAAAGTTGTGAAGATAACACAAAAAGAATCACGTCAATTGGATCTGTAAAACTCGAGTTATGATAAAACCACCGACGAAAGGTAGTGCTGTCCAGAAACTCGACGAGTAAAACTTGTCTGGAACAAGTCGGACGAACAAGGCACAAAAGTTCCTTCAAACTATGAATTTTATTCGATAGAACATAAGAGGAACAGCCCCAAAGTCGTCACCCACGAGCTCTGGGCTCCCTTGCTTATATAACCAGCCCTTAGGCCAACCCAATATCAACTAGGACTCCAATCCTACTCAGATCACAAATCGTAACTTTCCATAACTGCTCAAGATTCTTCTATACGCAGATAGAAGCAATCTTAAGACTTCCAAACACCTTAGAAACGTATCCCACATTCCTAAACAACTCAAATTCGTGACACACATGAAATCCTAACATAACCAACTCGATACTTTCCATACCGAGCCATAACCGACTCTGCCGCAACCAAAGTCATCAACCGGTACGATCCGATCCTTCCAACCAGATCTTTCCATCCATAAACCATCTTCGGAACCATGTTGCCACATCATACACCGCATGCATACATGCAAACACCTTCCTTCGACGTCCAGTAACCTTCATATGCACCGCCCTTGATTCAATCATCCTGCACGACCTCCTGATCAGCTCAACCACAGTTCCTCCCGAACTTGGTTGTTGGAACCTCATCTCCTCCCTGAGACTAGTCCAATGGATCCCGTCACCAGCCATGACTTGAACTCAAGCAACACCTGCACATGAATAAACAACCAATCCATATGAGCCCAAGTCCTCGACTTGACTCAAGTTAGTTCCGAACACAACACCTTACGTGAGAACCTCACATAAGCATGTTGCAAAGCACAGCAAAACGATATCATCCATATCAACCAAAACGCACCAAAAACTTAGCAAATGAATACTAAGAAATCTTTCCAACAATGTAAAGCAAGTACGAAACATTGCAAATGAAAAGCAGAAGCACTACGGTCAAGTCCCGGACCTTGCCAGAGCAACCCGTAGCTTGAGCCGGAGCTAACTAAAGCTAGTAGAATCTAGCGCCGGAGCTTATCAAAGCTAGTATAACCAAGCTCCCGCTGGAGCTTACCAAAACTAGTCAAAACTAGTCAACCCAAAACTGGAGCTAGACAAAGTATGTCGGAGCTTAGCAAAAGCATGCCGGAGCTATCAAATATATGCCGGAGCTATTAAAGACATGCCGGAGCTAACAAAGACATGCCGGAGCTAATGATAAAGCTCACCGGAGCTAACCAAAGCTAGTCGGACCTTACCAAGAAGTCGGACCTAGCTTCGAACATAGTCGGAGCTAACCAAAACAAGTTGGACCTACCGTCGGACCTTGTTGTAGCTCAGAGCTAGAGTCGGACCTTGATAAAAAGGTGTTTTGGTGATATTCAAAACTTTTATCATCAAATCAAGTGTATTCACTACAAGCCAATGTATTCAGCACACAATGGTCTTACAATCTCCCCCTTGATGAATGCATTGGCAACACCATTTAAAATCCGAACAATGGCTTATTCTCAATAAAAGTTTTGAAGGCAATTTCTCCCCTTTTGTAAATCAAAAGTAAAATGAGAAGAAAATCTCTCCCCCTTTATTATCTCTCCTTATGCACATATTTTCTTTCTCTTCATGCTTATCTCTCCCCCTTTGACAATGTATTCAGCAAGTCATGAGCATATAAACAAATTATCTCTCCCTCTTTAGTTGTTATGAGCATATTATAACATATACATATAAACAAAGCTCATCCAAGTCATGAGATACATAAAGTAGTGTAAGCCATGCTAGAGATCAAATGTAATTTTCAATTTAAGCAAGTCATGATCTCACAAACTTACCTATTTCAAAACCTGAAAGCATGACACTAGTTGCTGCATTTTAATATTTTTCAAAGCATAAATTTAGATCATATGATATTTGCAAGAGATTATATGCGCATCTGCCTTATTCTAACCAACCAAGCCAAGCATATGTCATTTGACAATCAGAAGCTTAAGGACATGGTTTTAGTCATACACAACTTCTTCCAAGTTCGTATCTAAGTGCAATGACAAGCCATCTCAAAAGAAGAAGTGCGATGCATGCATATTCTCTTGATCTTTTCTCAATTTATATTTGTTCATAAAAACTCAACATGTGAGTTGATTACTTGATTAATTCTTTATGATTAAAAGCATTTGTGAGCATGTAACAAGTTCAAAACAACAAGAAAGTTCGACCATGACCAGATTTAGTGTAAGTAATTATTTCAATTACTAGACATGGCAAAAACTACAAAATGTATAACACGAGTAATATAGTAAGAACTATCAGCAAGTAAAAGGAATCACAGAGTCATATATGTATGAAATACTATGCTCATATTATTTTAATTTCAGATTCACACATAGACTTCCCAAGTTTCAAAACCCCCCCTCAATTTAAGCCATGAGGATGAATAACCCCTATTTCACTACGAATGAAACAAAAACGAGTGAAATCCAAAGGTTTTGTAAAAATGTCAGCCAATTGATGTTCGGTATCTACATGGTGAAGCACAATGTTTCCTTTTTCAATGTTATCTCGGAGAAAGTGATACCTAATATCAATGTGCTTAGTTCTAGAATGTTGCACGGGGTTTTTGGCAATGCAAATAACACTAGTGTTATCACAAAACAGTGGAACACTATCTAGATCAACCCCATAGTCCTTAAGTGTTTGAACAATCCAAAGAATTTGTGAGCAAGCACTAGCAGCAGCTACATATTCAGATTCAGTTGTGGATTGTGCAACTGAATTTTGTTTTCTAGAGGACCAAGCAACAAGAGAATTACGAAAAAAATGACAAGCACCATAAGTACTTTTCCTATCAATCCTACAACCCCCAAAATCAGCATCCGAAAAAGCTTTCAAAGTAACGGTTGAGGAAGAAGGAAGAAAAATGCCAAATTCTTGAGTTCCATGTAAGTACCTGAGAATCCTTTTGACGGCTTGACGATGTGAAACACGTGGGGAAGCTTGAAGCTGTGCACAAAGACATACGCTGAATTGTATGTCCGGTCTTTATGCCGTGAGGTACAAAAGTGATCTGATCATACTTCTATATTCTTTTTGATCCACGGGTTCACCATCTTCATCAAGTTCAAGTGTTGTTGATGTTCCCATTGGTGTCCGAAGAGGCTTGCTTTTGTCCATGTTGAAGCGCCTCAGGAGGTCTTTGGTATACTTCGTTTGATGCACAAAGGTACCCTCCTTGGTTTGCTTGATTTGCAGCCCCAAAAAGTAAGTGAGTTCACCCAGCATACTCATTTCAAATTTGGAACTCATCATTGCTGAAAACTTGGACACAAGATCATGAGAAGCACAACCAAAGATAATATCATCCACATACACTTGAACGAATAATGAGTCATTGTCATGCTTAAGCACAAAAAGAGTTTTATCAACCTTGCCCATGGTAAACCCCTTTTCAAGTAAGAATGTTTTTAACCTATCATACCATGCTCTAGGGGCTTGTTTGAGACCGTATAAGGCTTTGGACAGTTTGTAAACATGATTAGGAAAATTTGGATTTTCAAAACCCGGTGGTTGTTTGACATAAACCTCCTCATCTATGTAGCCATTAAGAAAAGCACTTTTAACATCCATTTGATATAGCTTAAAACCTTTAGATGCTGCAAAAGCTAACAAAATTCTTATGGCTTCTAATCTAGCGACAGGAGCAAAAGTTTCATCAAAATCTAGACCTTCAACTTGAGTGAACCTTGAGCAACCAGCCTAGCCTTATTCCTAACCATAACCCCATCCTCACTTTGTTTATTTTTAAATACCCATTTAGTTCCAATTAAAGTGTGACCTTGAGGTGGAGGTACAAGTTTCCAAACATTATTTCTTTCAAAATTTTCTAACTCTTCTTGCATGGCAATAATCCAAGATTCATTAGTGAGTGCGTGTGATATATCTTTGGGTTCAAAAGAAGCAACAAAAGCAGAATGAGCATAAGAGTTTGGATCACAAAACCTGGACCGTGTGACTCGTTCGTGCAAGATTCCAATCATCTGTTGTGGGGGATGATCTTTGTAAAAACGTAGGGGAACAGATGTCTCACAAGCTTCTTCTTCATTAGGTTCATCGTAGATTGATGAGCTTGTGACTTGTGGACGATCAGGACCAGCATAGGTGATAGCTGGAGCTTGTTCAATGTCCGGAGCTGGACACGTGTCAACTTCGGAACTACCAGGCGGTATCACCGGCTCTTCTTCATCTTCGAAAATACCCTCCCCCTGAGGATACGGATCTGGTCCTGCAACACCGGAGCTAGTACCTAGGCTAGCTTCATCAAAAGACACTTCACAAGTCTCCACAATTTTGTTAGTGTCAAGTAAAAACACACGGTAGCCTCTAGTATGAGATGGATAACCAAGAAACATGCCATCAATGGATCTAGGTTCAAATTTATCAAGATTACCATTTTTCTTAACAAAGCATTTGCAACCAAAGACCTGAAAGTGCATAACACTAGGCCTATGTCCAAACCGGAGCTCATATGGTGTTTTACCTAGCTTAGCACGCAAGAAAACACGATTTGAGACATAACAAGCGGTTGCTAACGCATCAGCCCAAAATTTCCTAGGAGTTTTATATTCATCAAGCATAGTCCTAGCCATCTCAACTAAGGTTCTGTTCTTTATTTCTACAACACTGTTTTGTTGAGGTACATATGGTGAAGAGAATTGATGATCTATTCTATTTTCAGCACAAAAGTGATCAAAAGATTGATTTTTAAATTCAGTACCATTATCACTTCTAATTGCTTTTAATGATCTTGGGTGATCAATTGATAATCTAAGAAATAAAGTTCTAAAGTGACTAAAAACTTCATTCTTAGACGCCATAAAGTAAACCCAAGAGTATCTAGAATAATCATCAACGATAACAAGTGCATACCATTTACCTCCGAAGGATTGAACACGTGAAGGTCCTACGGTGTCAAGATGCAAAAGTTGACATGGTTCAGTTGTCATGATCATTGTGAGAGGAGTATGTGAACCTGCAACCATCTTAGCATGTCTACAAGAAGAGCACACAATTTCTTTGTCCCCTTTAAGCTTAGGCAGCCCACGTATGTGATCAAGAGCACTAACACGTGTTAGATGATCAAAGCCTACGTGACCAAGTCTACGATGCCAAAAATATAAGTCCTTTGAATCATTAGCAACTAGACACCTATGCTTAGAGGAAGACATATCAAAATCAGCTTTAAAAACTCTTCCAAACCGAGACATGTTAAAAATAAGCTCACTATTTGAACCTACAACTTTGCAGCAGTTTTTATTGAAAATAATTTCTAGATTTTCATCTAGCAATTGTGAAACAGAAAGCAAGTTGTATTTCAAATTTTTGACAAGTGCCACATCCTTCAAAGTGTAGTGATCATTTACTCTAACCGAACCCTTAACAATTATAGGAGTTGAAGAATTATTGGCAAAAGTAACATTTTCTACATGTGACACAAAAGAGAGGGAGGAGAACCAATATTTGTTACCGGTCATGTGGTGTGAGCAACCATAATCCACAATCTAAATGTTCTCCTTCCTCAAACGTGTAACCTACATAGAAGCACAATACGTCGATGACTCAATACTGGGGTTAGTCAAAAGGCATTTAGGAATCCAGTACTGAGTCACGCGACGTGCAGCAGGAAAAACACGCGAAAGCTGGGACAAAACAGCAGGTTTATGAGTCAAAGATTGAGGTTTTCTGTTCTTAACAATTGATTTAGAAGTTGTTACTTGTTTAGAGTGAAAACCAGTAGCTCCGGGGTAAAAGCAGAAGGTCCGGAGGCAAAAACTAAAGCTTTGGAGGGAACAACAGAATATCTGGGAGCTCTCGGAGCTATCAGAACTACCGGAGCTGCCTTTGTAGATTTCTTGCCAAAAGTTCCGGAAGCTACCTTTTCAAATTTCTGACTCATTAAAGCAGGTTGTGTTTTTCTAATTGCATGAAAGTTATAAGATCTAGCAATCATCCTTTCCTTTTTCTGTTGTTTAGCTAGTCTATAACAAAAATTTATGACATGACCATTTCTACCACAGTAGGTACAATGAAATTTAACTTTGTGTTCATGTCTAGATGAGCAATCAACATTTTTATTTGATATCGAATGAGACAACACTCCTGCAGATTTGAAAACCACTTCTTTTTGTTTAGGAACTGTTTGAACCAAACCACTTCCTAATGACTTTACAATTTTAGGTGAATGTGCCTTAGCATGAGCATGAGAATCAAAACCTAAACCAGTTTTATCATTGCAAGACTTGGAAGAATTCAGCAGCAAGTTTAGGTTCTTATTCTCATTACAAAACCGATCTAATGTCCTATGCATGTTGTCAAGTTTATTTGACAGATCAAGGCAATTTTCACATGAAGTTTTTCCTTTTAGTTTGCAATTGGAACAAAATTTAACTTCATGAGAACGTAAATCATTGTTCAATATAGAAATTTCATTCATAGCATCTTGCAGTTTTTTATCAAGATCATCACAACTAGAACAATGCAAATCAATTGTAGAACAAGAAGCATCCTTTAAGTTTCCAATATTAAGTGCAGCAAGCTTTTTATTCTTTTCAATTTCAAGTTCAAGTTTATCAAGTGTGGAGGTGTGCGCACTTCTTAATGAGGACAATTGTTCATAGATTAAGTCACATGAGGGACATGCATCATCACTAGGAATCAAAGTTTTTAAACGGTTAATTTCAGATTCTAGTGATTCAATTTTAGCAGCATTATCCCTAAGCTTTTTGTCCTTTTTCTTGACAATAATAGTTGCATGAGAAATAGCATCACACATTTCATTGCAGGTAGAACATACATCATCGTCTTCACTGTTGTGTTCAGCATCCTCCTGACTTGATCTTGATCTTGTTTTGCCCACCATGAAGCATAAGTTGGCCAGATCATCATCATCTTCATCACTTTCAAAGTCTACATCACTTGAACTAAGTTCTTGAAGTGCGGTGATGAAGCTGTTAATCATCTTGCGTCCTATGGTACCCTTCTTTTTCTTTTTGTTGGAATTTCCAGAGGAGGTCCGGACCTTGCTTTGTTTTTCTTCCCGGGTGGTCGGACCTGAAAGGTTAGGGCATTCTGTACGAAAGTGTCCTGTTTTACCACATTCAAAACAGCGTTGAGGTCCGGAGCTTCCTCTCCTTCTAGTTCTCACATTTTGCAATGCTTTTGAGAATCTAGTAGAGATGAGTGCCAACTCCTCTTCTAGAAATTCTTCGATCTGCTCCAGGGTTAGTGAGGACAACAAAGCAAGAGTATTGCAGGATGATGATTGGCCAGAGCTAGACATATCACGTTGTGAAACAAATGCAATAGACTTATTGGGGTTCTTACGTGAGATTATGTCAATTTCATGAGTTTTTAATTTAGAATAAAGTACATCTAATGTAAGAGAACTCATGACAGTTGATTCACGAATAGATGTTACTTTCATCTCCCAAATTGACATGTCTAATGCACTAAGAAGTTGCCTAGCATTCTCAGCATCAGAAAAATTAACATTGACACTACGTAAGTTGCTAAGAATTTTATTGAAACGAGCAAAGAGGTCATCGATAGACTCACCTGGTTGCATCTCAAAACGCATATATTCCTTTTTGAACATATCTTGTTTTACCTCCTTGATTGTGTTGGAGCCTTCATGATAATCACATAGAGCTCTCCAAACATCGTATGCTGATCGGAGGTGCGCGACACGATCAAAGTCGCTTTGAGTGAGTCCTTGGATGATCAAGTTTCGGGCTTTGTTGTTGTTGTCGACGTCCCGTAGGTTTGTGGCCGTGACTTGATCATTCGGTGGCACTTCATAAGGCTTATACACCTTCTCCCATATTGCAAAGCCTTGTGCCTGGATGAAAGCCTCCATGCGTGCCTTCCAAACCTGAAAATCAATACCAGCAAACACATAAGGTTTGGCGGAGTACTTCTCCATGATGATTAGTCAAAAATACGTGCAAATCACAAAGATTAGAGCACCGTAGCTCTGATACCAATTGTAGGATCGAAGAGCACGTGAAAAGCTACCAGAGGGGGTGAATGGTAGATTTAAAAATCTTACGCAGCGGAAACAATTAAACTCCAAACCCTTTTGGCAGAAAAATGATCTCTTAAAGAAATCGTGTGTGAGACTAATATAAACGTGTTTCTCCGTGACAAAAGTGATAGATATCAGAGATAATCAAGTCACGAAGACAACACAAAAAGAATCACTCAAATCCGACGAGAAAAACTCAAGTTATGATCGAAAGATCAAACAATGGTCAATCTGCCCTATCCGAGAAAAACAGTTCTGGAACGCTTCAAAGAAACTCGTGTAGATCATACACCACAAATCCAATGACCGTGAAATTTTGACAGATGATAGATAATCAAGTTGTTAAGATAACCCAAAAAGAATCACGTCAATTGGATCTGTAAAACTCGAGTTATGATAAAACCACCAACGAAAGATAGTGCTGTCCAGAAACTCGACGAGTAAAACTTGTCTGGAACAAGTCGGAGGAACAAGGCACAAAAGTTCCTTCAAACTACGAATTTTATTCAATAGAACATAAGAGGAACAGCCCCAAAGTCGTCACCCACGAGCTCTGGGCCCCCTTGCTTATATAACCATCCCTTAGGCCAACCCAATATCAACTAGGACTCCAATCCTACTCAGATCACGAATCATAACTTTCCATAACTGCTCAAGATTCTTCTATACGCAGATAGAAGCAATATTAAGACTTCCAAACACCTTAGGAACGTATCCCACATTCCTAAACAACTCAAATTCGTGACACAAACAAAATCCTAACATAACCAACTCGATATTTTCCATACCGAGCCATAATCGACTCCGCCGCAGCCAAAGTCATCAACCGGTACGATCCGATCCTTCCAACCAGATCTTCCCATCCATAAACCATCTTCGGAACCATGTTGCCACATCATGCACCGCATGCATACGTGCAAACACCTTCCTTCAACGTCCAGTAACCTTCATATGCACCGCCCTTGATTCAATCATCCTGCACGACCTCCTGATCAGCTCAACCACAGTTCCTCCCGAACTTGGTTGTTGGAACCTCATCTCCTCCCTGAGACTACTCCAATGGATCCCGTCACCAGCCATGACTTGAACTCAGGCAACACCTGCACATGAATAAACAACCAATTCATACGAGCTCAAGTCCTCGACTTGACTCAAGTTAGTTCCAACACAACACCTTACGTGAGAACCTCACATAAGCATGTTGCAAAGCACAGCAAAACGATATCATCCATATCAACCAAAATGCACCAAAAACTTAGCAAATGAATACTAAGAAATCTTTCCAATAATGTAAAGCAAGTACGAAACATTGCAAATGAATAACAGAAGCACTGCGGTCAAGTTCCGGACCTTGCCAGAGCAACCCGGAGCTTGAGCCGGAGCTAACTAAAGCTAGTAGAATCTAGCGCGGGAGCTTATCAAAGCTAGTATAACCAAGCTCCCACCGGAGCTTACCAAAACTAGTCAAAACTAGTCAACCCAAAACCGGAGCTAGACAAAGTATGTCGGAGCTTAGCAAAAGCATGCCGGAGCTATCAAATATATGCTGGAGCTATTAAAGACATGCCGGAGCTAACAAAGACATGCCGGAGCTAATGATAAAGCTCACCGGATCTAACCAAATCTAGTCGGACCTTACCAAGAAGTCGGACCTAGCTTCGAACATAGCCGGAGCTACCCAAAACAAGCCGGACCTACCGTCGGACCTTGCTGTAGCTCAGAGCTAGAGTCGGACCTTGATAAAAAGGTGTTTTGGTGATATTCAAAACTTTTATCGTCAAATCAAGTGTATTCACTACAAGCCAATGTATTCAGCACACATAGGTCTTACAGTATGGATGAGAGTGTGCTCTTGTTGTCAAGCCAAGTTTCTTGACTACGTCTGTGTTCACCAAGTTATTGCAGCTATCTCCATCAGTTTTAGTGTGTACACGATTGTCTTGACGATGAGAAACATGTGAAAGAGGTTGTGTCGTTGTAGCTTGTCGTCAACCTCCACTTTGGTGCTCAAAGCACGCTGCACAATGATGTTCCTATAGTTTTCCGTCGCTGCCGTACAAATGCCTCTCCATCGGATTGTTCGTCATTTGTATGACATGCAACGTTAGTAGCAAGAGAATATTCATCTTCAACATCTGAAGTACTATCATACCCGCCATCGTCTCGTGCTATGTATGCTCATTTGCTCGGACAATCTCTCATCATGTGATCAAGTCCTTGGCAGCGGTGACACTTAATGTCAGAAGTACGACTCGTAGAAGTGGAAGACGAAGGCTGGAATAATGTCGACTTGATGCCCTCCGTCACGCGAGAAGGTGGAGCAGCAGGTACAGTTCTTTGGCCGCCATTGGATGGTGTAGTGGCTGCACGAAAACTCGAAGATGGTGTTGTTCTTTATGGTGTAGACGTCGAACACGGTGTGAAGGTGGTCCTCGTGCGGTTGCTACTGTTGGCAGCCCTGCAATTTTTTTTATGCCAACATAGCAAGATAAAATAATCTGTTAATAATATCATATTCCTTGTAATCAATAATGTTCTGAATTTTGCATCTCAACCCCCCCATAAAAGTGAGCTATTTTATCATCCATGTCCTCTACTACCCCACAGCGTAACATACCCTTTTGTAGCTCTTGATAGTATTCTTCTACCGACATATTACCTTGGTCTAAACACTGTAATTTTTTTGAAGGTCTCACTGAAAAGAAGGAGGCACAAAACAAACACGCATAACTTTTTTTAATCTATCCCATGTTGGAGGATCAGTTCTAGTTTTAACAAGTTCATTCCACCATAAGATAGCAAAATCCTTAAACTCACTAGTGGCTTGACGAACTCTATGTTGTTCAGGAACAAGATGGGCATTAAATTTTTGCTCTACTGTCATCTCCCAATCAAGATAAGCCTCAGCATCATAAGCACCAGAAAAGGAGGGTATAGTAAATTTTATAGTAGCAAAAATGCCATCAAGAGGACGGTTATAATCATTATGTTGATTATTACCTCCCATACCTCAACGATAAAGTGGAAGTCATGATTGATGATTATGATCTTCTATATCATAACAAGCATTGTCTTCATGTCCAGCGAGAGGCAGCCGAGCCTCAAGATTACCCATTTGAAAAGCAAGGTCATCAAGTTGGCGAGTCAAGTGCGCCAATGACTTTGTTGTTGCTGCAGTGTTTTGGTAAACACTTATGCCATATCGTTCATCATGTTACGCAACTCAACATTTGAAATTCCATCACAATTATTTCCTGCCATTGTTAGTATTTAAAAAAAGACAACAGAAAGATGTTATCCCTATTAACTACAAAGAGTAGTAGCAATGTGAGAGGTGGAAGGACAATCTCTCTCGCTCAAGCACCTTACCACACTCTTAGAAGTGTTCTTATCGACACAGCAGGTAGTGTGGACAGTGAGATGAACCAATGAAGTGTGGGATGATTGTAAAAGGTACATGTTCTTCTCAAGAGAAAGTGGAGCTTGGATGATACTTTATATGTAGCAAGGATTAACAACAATGCAATCAGATAGTAAAGTTGAATAATTGTCCAAAATACTTGTCAAAGTTGCTGGCCTAAATGTGTTCCTAGTAGGTCAAGCTAGCAAGACATGAAACAAAACTATAGGACACAAAGATGCAAGCACTTTCGTTATTATTTTTCTTTGTTTTTCTTTTATCTGTTTTTTGTGCGGCTTTTGTATCTTTTTTGCACTTGCCTTTTTCTTTTGTCTTCTTTGTTTTTTTAGAATGCGCTGCAAAAGAAGAACACAATGCAGAGCAATCAAAGATATCTCATAGGTCTGCTACATATTTTTTGCTCAATCATCTAAGGACAATTAGGCATCTTTAGAGGCCCTAAATCTAAGAACATTCAACGGCAAGATTATAGACATATCTCTCCTATTTAATTTTAGTATATATAAGACCTATTGCGGATCAAAACAATAGGAGATATTGCCCTAGAAATATAGGTTGTTCAAAAATTCTAGGTCAATAACAGATTCGGATGTAATGCAATTTCGGCCTCGATAACTCTATTTTTTGGGAAGCTGATGAATACGAAAGTTATAGAAAACTTCTTAAGTTTTCCAGAAAGTACAAGAACAACAAAATTTGAGTACGTATGAGTGAGATATGATGAAAATACCTAACTGGACATAGATGAATCTAATCTGGACGTGATGACGTGATTCAAAAGGATGAATCAACACAATGCAAAACTCAAAATAAGACCAACAACACTTTCTAAACCAGCAATATGACTCAACCACAGACACAGACTAAAAAAAATCAAACTGAAAACAAAAGTTGCAAATGCTCAATGGTGGTTTGGACAAAGTAATGAACATATCTACTAAACTGCAAGTTTTTTTTGTGGCTTTTACGTGAACACTAAGTATGAAAAACAAAACTATGTAATAGGTAGATGAATTACCTAACGGGCAACCTGGAAATTTGATACCAATTGATAAGGGGATTTAGGCCCGATCTTCTGAAAGGTAATGGATAAGTCCATTGATGGAGATCTCGACGTTGATGATCTGAGGCTCTCGAGTAGAACACGAAAAACCCTGCAATCACTACACCACCGCCCTGTTGGTTATCAACCGTGCTGCACACGATTGACCTCGCTAAGAAGGCTAATCTCTGCAAGTGCAACCGAGAACACAAGCAAGAATGTAGAAGACACGATCTGAAATCACGAAGTTGGGGTTTCGCAAACCGTAGAACGGTAATATTATTAATCTAAGCAAAACACAATTGTTCATGATGGCTACTATGAAGTATCTATAGGTGCGAGGATGTCCAAAGGGTGTTGGAGTCGTGACCTAACCCTAAGATACGAAAATAAGGGATGTAGACTTGATACAAGGCCCAATGGCCCAATACGGTGGCGCATCACCGGACAGAAATCTAGACTCAAATTGTTTCGATAATTCCTGATGACTCTGGAGGAATTTTGACGTGGGACTAGAGCCATTGAAAAGTTTCTCTTCTCCTCTTTTTGGGCATATGTAGAACATTGAAAATCGAGTTTGTATGCATCATGAGCGTCCGTTTTAAGGTGGACTGCTTCTGGACTCCGAGTTGAACTCGAGTCCGAGTTGTAAACTGGTTACATCAACTTGCGGACGTCCCAGCTAGTGCTCCACATTCCCAAGGCCTTCCATCCTCACTTTTTGATCTCCTCCATGGTTCCTAATAATAATTAAATCATTACATAGCAATCCATTCTCAAATTCACATGGATAGGCATTTAGGAAAGAGTTCACCTGTTGATTTAGTAACCGCGCTCGTGCTCTTGTGATTGGTCCTTGTAGTTCAACATGTGTATCTACTGTTGGGATGTCCTCATCATGCGGGGAAGAATCCTGGCTGCAACCAGAGCGCTCTCAGAACTTGCAGCTTGTGGCTCCATGAGTGTCGATGGAGTCGCCATCTGCTGGGAAGCGTCAACCTAATCGGTACTACTGTTTGGGGGTGCGATGGGCCAGACAACGCTCTGGAGCGGGATCTGGTCTCACCACCACCCAACGTGTGGCGACGACCTCGGGAATCACCATCCAAAAGCCTGATGTTCACCATCAGGATGAAGGCGCAACTTTTTGGGGGAAAAGCCCTCTTCCTAGCGCACCAAATGTCGAAGTGTTAGAATGATACTTCCCACAGACCTGCTAAGAAGCACCCCGCGGAAGTTTTTTTTAGGAGGGGCTAGTCTCCGATGAGCTTGCACATATGAGAGACGGTGAGTACAATTGTTTTACGTGGTTCGGGCCGCCGGAGCGTAACACCCTGCGTCCATGGTGAGAGTTGTATTGCTTGAGTCTTATGAGCTACGGAAGCTTGTATCTGAATGGCCTCAGCGTGTGTGAATAGCGATGTCTCAAGTTGGTGGTTGTCCGATCCTTTTATAGTAAGGTCGGGCGCTTTAGAAGTGCGGTCCGGGAACTGACAGGTGGCCCAAGAGCAATCTTATGCCTGTACAAGGTTTAGTGGTTTACTACGCCCGCTACCTCTGATCGTGGCTTGAAGACTCGCCGTCTTGCTGCGTCGGTCGCCAGTAGCTAGGTGTAGTCATTGATGATTGTACGAAATGTCGCGGCTTGAAGACTCGCCGTCTTGCTACGTCGGTCGCCAGTAGCTAGGCGTAGTCATTGATGATGGCAGAAATGTCTTATCGATCTTGTCACTGCAAGCTACCCAGTCAACAGCATGGGGTAGCCCTACAACGCCTTTACTGCGATATGATTGGGTGCAGCAGTATCGACAGGAGTGTGTGTTGCCTGGGAAAGGCGTGTGCCTTCAAAGTCCGACTTGGACAAGGCATGTTGCCCGTTACTCCCGCAATGTACCGCCCAAGACAAGTTACAGGACGTGTGGTAGCATAGCGAGGGAGGTCGAATCCTGCGCTGCGAGTCACGTGGCAGCTCTGGAGCCCAACTCTTAGGAGAGTCGAGGGTCTGGGACTATTGGACATGTGGCGGTTCCGAAGCCTGCCTCTGCAGAGGAGATCGACCCGGAGCCTCGAGCCACGTGGCGGCACCAGAGTCCACTCCTGTGGAGGAGCGGGTCTCGTCCCACTAGACACGTGGCAATTTTGGGGCCCGCCACTACAGAGGGGATCGACCCAGAACCTCGGGCCACGTGGCGGCATCGAAGCCCACTCCTGTCCTGCTGGACATGTGGCAGCTCGAGAGCCCGTCTGTGCGGGGGAGCCAGGTCCCGTGCTGAGTCCACGTGGAAGTACCGGAGCCTGACCCTAAGGAGAGACAGGGTCCAGGCCTGCTAGACATGTGGCGTCACCGGACCCTGCCTTAGTGGAGAGGCAAGGCACATAGGCGTTTTCATCCTGTGTGTGGAGTACCAGGTATGCTAGGTACCGATACCCGCCATCGATGTCTCCCTGCCGTGCCCAACCCCCTTCACCGACCTATCACCTGTTGTCTCGCCATCGGATCCGAGTGGCTCCAGCGAGTTGGTGCTGTTCCTCTTCATTCGTTTCGGGCTTGGCTGCTCGGGCCCCCTCCCGACTTCCCAACGTCGCTGCACACTGGATCTCAGTGAGGCGGTGATGGTGCCCCTGCGGAGTCCTTACAATTCCTCCATGTTGGGATCAGTCCCCCCCCCCCCCCCGACCACCCGACATGCGATCTGGCCTGACACGAGAAAAGGGTAGTCGTGCTGGCTTCGACTGGCACGAGAGATTTTCGGGCCGTGTCAGGCCCATGGATTACAGGATCGAGCCCGACCGTCTCGGCCTGGTCCGTTGGCCACCTATATGGTTAATTATTTTGACCGCCGTAAGTATGCTATTTTCCTGTTGTGTGGTGCAATCGTACAAAAATCTTTTCTTAACCACATAGTCTTTATCTAATGGATAATGCATGTTACACTTAAACTCTTCAACCTGATAGTATAAATGCAGTGCAAAAATTATTGTTTGGTAGAAGGATTTAAGTGCAAAAATACAGTAACTATTAAATGGAAATCGTGTAGTTAAAAAAGGGTTTTTGTACCATTGCACCAGAATAATGATTGCTCTCTAGTGGTCTCCTCTCATGAAATGGGCTCTATTTCTATGAATGGCCCATAAAAGCTACCGTTATTATATTTATATATGGTTATTTCAGTGAATCACTTGTGTAAATGAATCTGATTTATATAGGCCCCCTTTAGCAGAGCTTCACGAAGCTGATTCTTAAGCAGAATCAGAAAAGCTGTATCAAACACTGTTTTTTAGAAGAAGTGATTCTTGGCTGATTCTATGAAGTGATTCTCTGAAATGAACTAAGGGGCTGGAAGCTGGAAAAAGTAGATTCTCCCGATTCTGTGAAGTGATTCTCTATCCTAATTTTATGAGTTTATTCTAGAGAATTATAGAGAATCATTTTCAGCTACAAAATCACTTTACTAGAAAATCAGAAGTGAATCCAGAGAATCAGTTTTGTGGAGGTGTGCCAAAGGGAGCCATAGTTGTTTATGTAACGTTCCGGCTGCATAAATTAATTTTTGTATGCGGTTCTTGACGGTGGGACCTAATATAGATCAATCTACAAGTGAATTTTATAAAACACCATTTGTACTATTCTAGAGTGGCGTGTTTTTTTAGTAGTGTGAGCTACTTACTAAATGAGAAAGATATTGCCAAAACACGCCATTGAAGAAGCTACGCTCGTATAGATCTTGCCTAACTGACATTCAATCTTGTTGGTATTGTGAAGCTTTGCAAAAAAAAAAAACGTTTTAGGACATTAGTTGATTTGCATGTTCTTGCGTGTAATGTGCATATTATATGGGAAACCAATTTTAATATTCCACGGAACTAGTAGCTTAAAGAGGTCATGAACAATGATTATATGCCTTATCTACAACAAAATCTAAGTAATTCTACTGCTGGGACAAAGAGCAAAAATGATAAGTTTGAGTCTATAGGTGGCCAATTCACCATGTCGGACCAGCATGGTCCGAGCCCAACCAGATTCGGATCTTGAAAGCCTCATCCAGAAAGGGACTGAGCCAGACCAGCACGACAGGTCTCAGCCTTGGTCCAAACACATCCGAACTAATTTTACATGTGCTGTGCCAAGTCCGAGACGGACCGCGTCGATCCGAAGCTCGATATTACAAAAGTACATTCATAACATAAAACATCATATTATACGGGTTTATACGGGTCGGCATCTTGAGCACTGCAGGCCATGCACTGGACCGACCATTACATGGGTTATGTTGTGCCGGTCAACTGACTTGCACGTGTTAAGTCGTGTTCGTGCTGGACCGATTTCACTTGGATTCGAGGTGACTCGTTTAGCCCGACCTATTTGACCACTTATCTTGAGTTACTGTTATGCAATTAAATATCTTTTTTTTTTAAAAAAATTAGGCGCTAGGCCCCTCTTCTGCAATCTGATCACTCCATCCATACTAGAGACATTTGCGAGGTGAGATATTGAACCCCCGCCGGCATGTAGCAACACCGCTCCCATTACCACTAGGTCACGGATCCCTTGGCAATTAAGGGTGTGTTTGGTTTGAGGGATATGGTGGGACGGGACGGGACGATCCCACTTTTCTGTTGTTTGGTTTGGAGACACATAGGATGAAGTCATCTCTCAAAAGAGAATATTCCACACAGATGCGGGATGAAACCATTCCACCAAAAACATATGGACGGATCCGTCCCACCTCAGTAGAGGCAGACGCGCAGCCCCCCGGAGGTACTCATACTCACATATTCATGTCTCATCCTTTCATTCAAACAGAAGACATAACCATTCCGTTCCACACTATCCCACAAAACAAACAAGAAACATGCATCATTCCACCCCTCTAGACAAACAGGAAACATGACCATCTTATTCCTGAAAACAGGGATGGATCCATCCCATCTCACTTTGACTCCAAACCAAACACATCATAAAAGTTCTTTTCGGACATCATCTACGAGAACAAATGAATTTTATTATTTTTGATGCACTAGCTATCAAGTGTCTTTCTTAAATACTTGCACTGTATTTGAAATGATGACGTTTGGGCAATGGTTGCCGGTTGTTTTCCTGTTCAATTCAACGACAAGATTTAACAAACAAAGACCGCGTATAACTTTAGTATTTATAATCAATGACATTGGTGAATATATTGGAACGAGGCTGTTCTATATGGTTCTTAGATTTAGTAAAATCATGATCAAGGCGTGAATCAGCTTGGAGTATAACAATATGTAGTGTAGTTGTCCCTCTGATTTTCAATTATTAACATTGGCTAGTACAAATTGACACTAGCCGTCGTCAACAATTTGAAATCGAAGGGAGTGGTATTTCAATCGAGAAGATGAATTGAAACCAAACCCAGATTTGTTATTTCAGCTCTTCAGCAGCGACCAAGAATCTGAGCACAACAATATCGGAAGCATGAAGATAAACAGGTCAAGGCCGTACGTAGTTGGAAGAGAGACTGCCAAGAGTCGCACCCGGTTTCTTCTTGGATGCTTCTGGCCGGGCCCCACATCGTCCCGGTTTTCCGAACCCCCTCTCTCCTCCTGGTCACCGTCTCCCTCCGGGTCTCCCCGCGTCTGACTGTGGGTCCCACCGCCCACTCTGATCCGAGTAGGCACACTGCGCGTCACATGCTCAAAATCGCGTGCGCTTCTGTTTCACACTCAACACCCTCCTCCGTCCCTACTAGGATACTCTTGTCGGGCCCACCACCGCTGCCCCTGAAACAAGAAACTGAAACGCGATTAGCAGGTCACGCAAGGACCGTTTCACGGAAAACGCGGCGCAGTAAAAGATGCCTGCTTTATTTACCGTTTACTACTCACCCTCGGCGCGTTCGTGTTTCTCCCTCTAGGGTTTCTCCCCACTTCCGCTTTGCTTCGAACCTCCTCCCCCCCTTCTCTCTCTCTCATTCAACTCCAATGGCGGACGCCGACGCCGACGCCAATCCCCCGCCTCCCGGCATCGATGCAGCGTCCTCCCCGATCACCTTGATCTCGCCCTCCGATGCGGCGGCGACGGCGATCGAGGAGCAGCTCGCTGGCCTCGGCCTCACTGTCGCCGGCGGTGGCGCCGGTTTCGAGCCCTCGGGGTGGGACGACGTCCCTGTCCCCGTCGATGTAGCCGCCGGAGACGACAAGGTGGTCTCCGGCGACAAGGTGCAGGTGGCGGTGCTGTCGCCGGCCTCGGATGCGAGGGTGCGGTTCCCACGGCGGCCAGGGGAGCTGGACTGCAGCTACTATATCAAGTTCGGGACCTGCCGCTTTGGGACCAAGTGCAAGTTTAACCACCCGGCGCGGAAGAAGAAGAGCAGGGTGGGTCAGGCTGCTAGCTATGTTGATCTGGCTCCGGTGATGGCGATTCGGGGTTTAGTTGTTTGCGGAAGGCTGAATAAGGTGTCAATTTCGTTTTATTCATCTTTTTGTGACCTTGCGTTGTTTTCCATTGCGCGCGTGTGCAGGTGAAAGGGAGTGGAGGCAGCGGCAGCGGGAGCAACAGCAGCAGTAATAAAGCCTCTTCCCCGGACGATGAGGTGATTATCCCTTCTAAAACTGCTGCTTCATATGTGCGCATCGTGCTTTTTGTGCATGCATGTCTGTCTAGATTTGGCGCCTCAAAGGCAACAATTTTGGTGGTTTGGGTGTTATGTCGCAGGTGGGTGATTGCAGCCTGATCAGGGATGTAATTACAATGTGTTGTGTGCCTATAGTTACGAGAACATAAGTTTGAGGTACCTAGATGCATGTCAACTTTTCCATGTTGAAACTGCATAAGAAGCCACACGCGCACACACACACACACACACACGCACACACACACACACACACACACGCACGCACACACACACCACGCACACGCGCACGCGCGCACACACACACGGTTTTTCGTTGTCTCATTGCCTACTGTGGTAGTAAAAGTAACATCGGAATCCTTGTTACAGATACATCTAAAGTTTGATTTTGTAAGGTTTATTATTTGGATGTTTCAGTCATTCAGTCGGTATTTTGCAAGTCCTGATGCTGTTAATGTGTTCACTGTCAACTTCTATATTGATGATCACTTATCACAAGCGTTCTTGTAAATGCTTCCAAACCTGCCGTCTAATCGCTGGCGTCGTCGCTGGACGTCGCCGATGAACAGGGCAGGAGTAAAGAGATAAGTTCTCTTGGATTATAATTCTTGCTTGATTTATTTGTTCCGCGCTGGTCACAATACATAGCCGGTCTGCAGATTACATTAGGGAAACTAGGACTCTATCTCTAAGGAACAATCCAGACTCTTATCTCTAATATGGAAAACTAATCTATTTATTATTTATCTCTAACTTAATCTTATAGAAACTAATAATCTATCTCCACTTAACTAAATTAATTTATCCTCGTCTGATTCCTGGCCGGTGCCCAATATGCAACCGTATATGACATTACTTTTCTTTGTAGTAAACTAGCATCAGCTGCATTTACAATTCGTTATTACACTATAGCCTTGGAATGTACTTTTGATGTTGTTTATATTTTTAACTAAACTTTCAATCAGGCTCCTAAAGAAGAGTTTGAAGGTCTTGGTCCAGATATTTCAGATTCTCCGGTGAGTTGCTTTTCTGCACATGTCAATAGTCCATTTTGAAGGGATTGTACAGAAATGATATAAACCAGAAGTCTGGTGGATGCATGCCAGATTAACGTACATTTTTGTGACTCTTATGGCCCATAATAACAGGATGTGTTTCAGAAAGTAGCTGTTGGAAATCCAGTATTGGAAATCATAAATGAGGTGCCACATTTATTTCATTCATATGCTGGCCTTATATAGCCGGTTACACCACAATTTTGTTTCCATCTAGGACTCTTCTTTCCTAATGTCTTAGGACTCTACTTTCCTAATCTAAATGTCAGCAAACTTTCCTTCTATATGACCTGCCTTATTTATATACTCCTATCCTAATACAACTCCCACTATTTCCAAAACAGGATTAGTTCCAACAATCACCCCCCTAACCTTGTTTTCGGAACACACTTGCACTAATTTTAGGATGATGGAAGTTGTATTGTAAAACAAGATTATAAAATGGAAGACACACTTTTGCACTAATTCCAAAATCAAGATTAATTCCAACAGGAGATTATAAAACGGAAGATACTGATTTGTTGAGTAGTTAAAGAAGAGAGGATAGTGGCTCCTCCACTCTTTATGTTTCTGACAAAAAAACTATGTATTCTATAGGAATTTAACTAGCTCTGGAGCAAACTAAAGGCATGTCTCCATATCCTCTTAAAAGTTAGGACACATCCCGTGTGGCCAATTTTGTCATGAATCGAACATCTTAACTTGCCATCTTTTGGATTAGTTACTTGACGAGGGTTAATTAATTTTCTTTTGCTTTCAATAGTATATATTTCCTTCTAATTTTGTGCAGGTTTTTGATGACAAGGGGAGTGCATCTAACTCGGTTCAGGGTGCTGATGACAAGGGGAGCACACATACCTCAGAAAATCATAGGAAGGTATTATATGTGGTCAATATTAGAGGGGAAGAATAATTACTTGATTAACCGAGAGACAAGGGTACATATTTATAGATACATAGATGGGCCGGTACACAGGCCAGACCCAAACACATAACTCAACACAGTCCAACACCCCCCCGCAGTCCCAACATCTAGCCACAACAGATGTTGAGACTGGACCGAAACTCAAAAAATAAAGACGTCGGGAGTCCCTTCGTGAAGATGTCGGCAAACTGTGACGTCGTCGGCACATGGAGAACTCGGACCTCACCGCGTGAAACACGCTCACGAACAAAATGAAGATCAATCTCCACATGTTTCGTGCGCTGGTGTTGGACGGGGTTGGTGGAGAGGTAAACGGCGCTGACATTATCACAGTAGACCAACATGCTCCGGGCGACGGGGGTGTGGAGCTCCTGTAGTAACTGCTGGAGCCAAGACGCCTCTGCAACGCCGTTAGCCACGGCGCAGTACTCCACCTCAGCACTGGAGCGAGAAACCACGGGCTGTCGCTTCGAGGACCAGGAGACAAGATTCCCCACCAGGAAGACGGCGTAGCTAGAGGTGGAGCGGCGGGTATCAGGGCACCCCGCCCAATCAGCTTCGGTGTAGACCACCAACTCAGAAGGCGAGTCACATCGAAGTAGAAGGCCGTAGTCGAGGGAGCCGCGCAGGTACTGAAGAATCCGCTTCACAACGGTGAGGTGCGGCTCCCGCGGGTCGTGCATGTGCAAGCACACCTGCTGGACCGCGTAGGAGATGTCCGGCCTGGTGAAGGTGAGGTACTGTAGTGCACCTGCAAGACTCCTATTGGCAGTCTGGTCGCTGACAGGAGTCCCATCAGTAGAAGAGATCTTTGCCTGGGTATCCACCGGTGTGGAGCATGGCTTACACTCAGCCATACCTGCACGCTCGAGGATGTCCAGACAATACTGCCGCTGGTGAAGAAACAGGCCAACTGGTCTGTCCTCGACTGCAATCCCCAGAAAGTGGTGAAGCCGGCACAAGTCCTTCATAGCGAACTCCTGCTGGAGAGCAGAAATAATCCGCTGAAGGAGCGTAGGGCTGGACGCTGTCAGCACAATGTCATCGACGTAGAGAAGAAGGTAGGCAATGTCATCCTCCCGTCGATAAACAAAGAGTGACGTGTCCGATTTGGCTTCAACGAAACCCAAGGAGACTAGGAAGGAGGCGAATCTGTTATACCAGGCTCGAGGTGCCTACTTCAGACCATATAAGGACTTGTTCAGCTTGCAGACCATGGTTGGGCGAGCTGAATCCACAAATCCTGTCGGCTGAGAGCAATACACTGTCTCCGTCAGAGTACCGTGAAGAAAGACATTCTTGACGTCCAGCTGGTGGACTGACCAAGAACGCAAGAGAGCCAACGACAGAACCGTCCGCACTGTCGCTGGCTTAACCACCGGGCTGAAGGTCTCGTCGTAGTCCACTCCAGGGCGCTGAGTGAAGCCCCGAAGTACCCAACGAGCCTTATATCTCTCCAGGGATCCATCCGCCTTCCTCTTATGCGTGAAAACCCACTTGCCTGTGATAACGTTGCCACGAGGAGGACGAGGAACAAGGTCCCATGTCCGGTTGGCAAGTAGGGCCGCATACTCTTCCTCCATAGCGCCGCGCCAGTGAGGGTCAGCGAGGGCGCTACGGACGGAAGTCGGTATAGGTGATACCGAAGAGGAAGTGGATGGTGTCGGCGTCGTCGAAGAGAGTACCACTCCGGAGAATCGCTCAAGAGGCCGGAGAACCCCAGCGACACGTCTAGTCACCATCGGGTGAACGTGTCCTGGGTCCCGGTGGAGCAACGGTGGGTGGTACACCGAGGGCTCGGGACGAGCAGGCGCAGAGTCACCAACCCGCTCTCGTCGCTGGTAGATAAGAGCAGGGTTGGCGAACCGTGGAACAGGGGCCGCGCGTGGCGTAGCGCGTGACGAGGCCGGAGCGCTGGGGCCGCGCGTGGCGCAGCTGTAGGGGACGTTGGAGCCTCGTGTGGCGCAGGAGTCGAGGCCGGAGACACCGGGACCACGCGTGTGGCAGCCGTAGGAGACGCCGGGGCCTCGTGTGGCGCAGGAGTCGAGGTCGGAGACGCCGGGGCCGCGCGTGGCGCAGCCGTAGGAGGCGCCGAGACCTCGCGTGGTGCAGCCGTAGGAGACACCGGGGCGACTCGTGGCGCAGTCGAGGGAGACGTCGGTGCCACGCGTGGTGCAGCACTCGTCCCCAGGGTCGACGGAGCCTGGGCACCAACCCGCACTCGTCGCTGGTAGACAAGAGCAGGGTCAGTGAACCGCCGTGTCGTGGCTGTAGTAGGCACAGCTGGAGTCACAGGTGCCGGTGCTGCGTAAGGTGCAGCGGTCGATGTCGTGGGAGCCACCTGTGAGCTAGTGGGTGATGTACCTGCAAAAAAAGGCCAAGGCAGCTGTGGTGGAGCAGCCTCGGTGTCAGTAGAAAAAAGGGAGTCCAGCTCTGCAGCTGAACTAGAGGTGGAGGAATAAAAGGGGAAGGAGGACTCGTCGAAGACGACGTGCCGAGAGATCAAAATGCGGTGGGTAGAGAGGTCGAGGCACCGGTATCCCTTATGCTCAAGGGAGTACCCAAGAAAAACACACCTAGTAGAGCGGGGCGCAAGCTTATGTGGAGCTGTGGCAGAAAGATTAGGGTAGCAGGCGCACCGGAAGACACGAAGGTGGTCGTAGAGAGGGGTAGTGCCATATAGGGCAAAGAAAGGGGTCGGTGCTTGAATCGCCTTGGTGGGAAGGCGATTAAGGAGGAAGGTGGAAGTGTGGAGTGCCTCTACCCAGTATCAAGCAGGGATAGATGCCTGAAACATTAAGGAACGCATGACATCATTAATGGTGCGAAGCATGCGCTCAACCTTGCCATTCTGGGGGATGTGTATGGGCAAGACATGCGTAACTGGGTGCCATGTGTAAGAAGAAAGTCACGGAGTCGCGAGTTGTCAAACTCGCGTCCGTTGTCACACTGGAGAGCAAGAACAGTACGTCCAAACTGTGTGGAAACCCAAGTATAGAAGTGAGAGAGAGTATCAAATGTCTCAGATTTCAAACGTAAGGGAAAAGTCCAAGAGAAATGTGAGAAATCATCAAGTACCACCAAATAGAATTTAAAACCCGAGACACTGATAACAGGAGATGTCCACAAATCGCAGTGAATAAGATTAAAAATGTGTTGCACATGAGACACAGAATTGGGAACGAACATGGCGACCAAGCTGACAAGCGTGACATAACGACTCATGTGTGCCCCTAGTACACGAGATAACTGAACTACTAGACAACTTCGACATAGCATCAGCACCAGGGTGACCAAGCCGACGGTGCCAAGTAGCGGACGAAGCTGTCGTAGTTAGAGCAAATGATGGAGATGCAGCGGAAGTAGGAAGTCGAAGAGTGTACAGGGGCCCCGGACGATCACATCGAAGAAGAAGACGCCGCCGGGTGGAAAGATCCTTCACAGACAAACCAAAAGGATCAAACTCAACAGAAATATTGTTATCAGTGGTGAAACGATGAATGGAAAGCAAATTTTGAATAATGTTTGGAGCAACGAGAACATTGTTAAGATGGAATGAACCCGGAGAACCCGAGTCACCTACTGAGGTGACCGGAAGAACAAATCCATTTCCAACAACGATCGATGAAGGAAACGAGAGATGAGGTGGGTGGGTAGAAGAGAGAATACCAGCATCTGGGGTGGTGTGGTAGGAGGCGCCAGAATCAGCCACCCAATCAGTAGTCGGCGGTGTGAGGTGCATGGTGCTGAATGAAGACGCCAAGTCCTGACGATCCCACCCTAGGGGCGGCTCCTGGAGGGGTGCTGGCGGCTCCGAGTACCCAGCGGGGTAGGCAGCACCGACGTAGGCCGGAGTTGGCGATCCGGCCGCAGGGCGACCAAGTCCACCATAGCCCGGGTGGGCTACGTACGCCGCCTGAGGACGTGGCTGGCGCGGAGTAGAAGAAGTCGGTGGCGCCTCAAGAATACCCGGAGACGGTCCAGGCCACATAGAGATCTGGCCAGTCCACGGGTTGTAAGGTGTGGGCCAGGGCGCACCTCCCCGGCCAGTGCCACCAGTACCACTACCAGTAGGAGCAGTGGACATAGAGGTGCCGCCAACACCTCGTCCTGTGCGCCTCCCGCCGCGACGTCGACGAGTACCACTCCCAGAGCCACCAGAGGCACCCGGGGCGCTAGGCGTAGTAGGTGGTCGCGGTAGTGGTCCTCCAGAAGATGGTGGACGTGAGGGCCCAGAGCCATAGAAGGCTGTGGCAGGCCCAGAGGTAGCAGATCCACCAGTCGTGGTCTCCTCAAGCTCGAGATCGGACCAGACCTTCTCGAAGGTCGGTGGTGGCTCCATATGAAGAAGCCAGAAGCAAAGATGGTTGAAGCGCTCGTTCAGGCCGTGAAGGACCCGAAGTACTAGTGTGCTGTCGGCGACCGGCTCGCCAAGGTCGCGCAAGGAGTCAGCCATGCTCTTCATCTCTCCACAGTAGGCAGAGATGGAGCGGTCACCCTGCACTGTAGACTGGAACCGTGCGTTAATGTGAAGAGCCCGAGTCGTACGGTTCCCCCAAAAGTGGTGCTCCAGTATCTGTCAGGCCCGGCGCACGGTGCCCCCGTCGCGCTGTCCGACCAGCTCGTGTAGATCGTCCGCGAGAGAGCCAAGGATCCAAGCAAGGACCAGACTGTCCATGTTGATCCAAGAGTCATCCCACGAGTTGTCATCCCGCTGGATGTGGTCCTCAAGCTGATACCGCCTCAACGTGAGGAGGAACAAGTTACGCCAGCGGGCGTAGGCGGTGGAGTTAGAGCTCAGGTCAGTCGGCACTAGTGTCCGAATGTTCTGAACTCCAGCCGCCTGGGCATGTAGAGCGGCGACGAGAGACGCCGAGTATGCGGAGTCCGAGGTGAGCTCGTGTGTCGCGCTTAGCGGTCAGTGAGCACTCTCCTGGATCTGGTTCGAGAGAGCAACCGCTGAAGCGCGCTCCTGCTCTAAGGCAAGAGCGAGTGCCCGCTCGCGCTCGCGAGAGGCAGCCAGAGCCGCGAAGACACAGGAGGTGTCCGCGGTCGTCGTAGTGGTGCTGGCGACGCCGTAGAGAGGATCAGTGGCCGCGCTAGGAGCAGCAGCGGCGCCAACAACAGATCCGGAGCCTGTCATGAAGGCGACGACAGTAGGGCCGCCGAGTGATCCGCCGACTGTCGGATTAGTTGCTGCGCCGGGCGCGTGCCGAGCCATAGGGACGAGTGGTGCGCCGGCTGCCGGACCAGTAGCAGGTACACCGGCAGGATGGGACGCACCGGCCAGTGGCGGGGCGCCGATCTGGGTCGCGATGCGCCGATCTGGGTCCCGATGGCGCTGTCTAGGAAGGGGCCGCCGGTCAGGCCGCCGGCCAGGGGGACGCTGGCCAGGGGGACGCCGGCCAGGGGGGTGGCGCCGCCGGCGGCCAGGGAGGGGGCGCCGGTGGCGGCCAGGTAGGGGGCACCGGCAGCCAGGGAGGGGGCGCCGGCGGCGGCCAGGGAGGTGGCGCCGGCGGCGGCCAGGGGAACAGAGGCGCCGGGCCATGGGGGGGGGGGTCGGCGGCTGGGGTGGTGGGGATTAGGGTTAGGGTTAGGCTAATGATACCATATTAGAGGGGAAGAATAATTACTTGATTAACCGAGAGAAAGGATACATATTTATAGATACATAGATGGGCCGGTACACAGGCCAGGCCCAAACACATAACTCAACACAGTCCAACAGTCAACATTGCCTTCCAATATACTAGTTTTTTTTTTTTTTAAGAATGTCTTACTCTGTGCCACATTTATTTCATTCATATGTTGGCCTTATATAGCCGGTTACACCACAATTTTGTTTCCATCTAGGACTCTTCTTTCCTAATGTCTTAGGACTACTTTCCTAATCTAAATGGCAGCAAACTTTCCTTCTATATGACCTGCCTTATTTATATACTTCTATCCTAATACAACTCCCACTATTTCAAAAACAGGATTAGTTCCAACAATCACCCCCTTAATCTTGTTTTCGGAACACACTTGCACTAATTTTAGGATGATGGAAGTTGTATTGTAAAACAAGATTATAAAATGGAAGACACACTTGCACTAATTCCAAAAACAAGATTAATTCCAACAGTAGATTATAAAACGGAAGGTACTGATTTGTTGAGTAGTTAAAGAAGAGAGGATAGTGGCTCCTCCACTCTTTATGTTTCTGACAAAAAAACTATGTATTCTATAGGAATTTAACTAGCTCTAGAGCAAACTAAAGGCATGTCTCTAACTCCTCTTAAAAGTTAGGACACATCCTGTGTGGCCAATTTTGTCATGAATCAAACATCTTAACTTGCCATCTTTTGGATTAGTTACTTGACGAGGGTTAATTATTTTTCTTTTGCTTTCAATAGTATATATTTCCTTCTAATTTTCTGCAGGGCTTTGATGACAAGGGGAGTGCATCTAACTCGGTTCAGGGTGCTGATGACAAGGGGAGCACACATACCTCAGAAAATCATAGGAGGGTATTATATGTGGTCAACATTGCCTTCCAATATACTAGTGTTTTTTTTTAAAGAATGTCTTACTCTCAGATAGTTTTGGTAACAGCATTGTTACAGTGTACATGTTGAAATTGTTAATTTAAAATAAAATGAAACTGTTTTGTTATGGACATTATCACACGATTTGATGGCCAAGTTTGAAAATGTTGCATGCCTTTTGTGACAGTTTGCTGCAGAAACTGAAAAGGAATTTTATTTCAAGAAGTTAGATGAGACAAATGTCACCAAACATAATGTAAGGAGCTATAACAGTGCACTCTGATAGTATTTAAAGCATCTTTTGTAAGAGTTCTTCTAGATTTTCCCCATGAATGGTAATTTAAGCTTTCTCTGCGGGGCATATTTCAGCAATCTCTATCCTTTGCTTGAAACTTTTAGCAACAGAACTAAACAAGTTGTTTTTACTGTACTCATACTGACACGACATGATACATTCACTATCATGAAAAAATCAATCTTCTTGATGTTGCATAAGTTGACGATCTTTTGAATCATTTGTATTTTAAGACCTTCGTTTTATACAACCTGATCATTTTTGTCTGTTTCCTGACTTTTCAACATTCTGAAGGGGCCCAAAGATAAAAGAAAGGAAACTGTTGCAGAGAGCAGTGCTCGGGAGGAATGCAAGGTTTGTAACTTTTAACCATGGTAATAAGTTTGTTGGTTGAATTTGTGTGATTAGTGTTAGAGATGTAGGGGTATATTTGTATTTTCCCTTTTGCATAAGGGTCTTTCTGCATATTTGTTATCCCTCTACATCTATTTATTGAGGCCTCTGACCTCCTCAATAATACAAACGTTATTCATAATATGGTATCACAACCATCTAATTAGGGTTAAGGTTTTTTTTTTTCTCTACCCACCACGGCCGCTCTTCTCCGCGGTCGTGCTCATCCCCGGTCGATGCTCTGGGCGAGCTATCTCTGTCGCCCCGCGTCTCTTTCGCGATTTGGCCGCCTCTACGAGCGTACCGACGTCTTCCTCTAGAGCTCCTGCTGCCGGCCTGGTGTGCCACTCGAAGCCCCCTTTGGAAGCCGCTAGTCTTGGCCAGATCTGCTGGACTTCGCCGCCCCGGTGCGCCTCTCGAAGCCGCTGGTCTTGGGCGTCTTTCTCTGGTGCTCGACGACCCATGGGAGAAGCAGAGGCTCCTTCTGGTGTTGCGCCTCCACGGATCGAAGCTCGCCCTCTGCCCCGATCTCCTTCTGGCGCTGCTTGATTTCCTGCCTTGGGGATCGATTGCACCGTCCTCAGATCTCCCTCAATCGGGGTTGGGCAGCGCTATCGCTCGGGACTGCCACCGCCGCTAGGCTCAGTTTGAGTCAGCGACTGTTGGTTCAGTCTAGGTTTAAAAAAAATGCAGCTCGCGCCGCTTTGTCTCCTGCGCTCTTGCCCGCCGCTGCTTATTTTGTGCTCTCGCCATCGCCGGTTGTCCGATTAGGATGACTTCGTGTGGGGTTCCAGTCTCGCGTTGTCCGGTGTTTTTCAATAGCACCAACTATCGCGACTGGGTTTCCCGCATGCGTCCACATATGCGTGGTCTGCGTCTTTGGGAGTTTTTCATGAGTGATCTCAAATGTCCGCCCTGTCTTGCTGCTCCTTCACAACCTATCATTTGAGATAAAGCTACTGATGATGAGAAACAGAAGTTACTTGAAGATTATGAGACTTGTCTGGCTTCTTATGTGTCTCAGTTCAGTGTGTACAGGACGTGGTTGGATGAGGATGCTCGGGCAGGTGCTATTCTTGCTGCTAGTATGGAAGATCGTCTGTCTGCAAATATAGTGGAGTTTGAGCATGCACATCAGATGTGGGTTTTCTGCGTCACTGCTATGAGCCTGCTATGAGCCTACTGGTCAGTCTACCTATCTTGCTGCTATTCGTCATGAGCAGCTTTCACGACGGGAAGATGCCTCAGTGGATGAGTTCTTCGCTCAGATGTCTACTATTTGGCGTTAGCTTGACACTCTTGGTCCCTAGTTGTCACCGGATACCTGTTAGTCTTGTCAGAGTCAGAAGAATGCACTTTAGCTTCGTCGCACATATGACTTCTTGACTCGGCTTCGTGATGAGTTTGAGCCTCTTCGTGCTCAGCTGCTTGCTCGTCACCCTTGTGTCACTTTTATGGACGCTCTGTTGAGCGTTTGTAATGAGGAGGCTCGTGTTCGTGATGCTGGTCTGCTACAGTCTTCTTCAGTGTTGGCTGCTCGTTCCTCGGCTCCTCGACATACTGCTACTTCATCGACAATACCTTCTTCAGTTGCTCCTCCCTTTGGATTTGGGGGGCGTGGTGGTCTTCACTGTGACTATTGTGGTAAAGATAGACATGAGGAGACACGTTGTTTCAAGAAGAGGAAGGATTAGGCTCGACGTTCACAGGGTGCTGGTGGTGCTGGCACTGAAGGCTCTCAGAGGGGTTCTGCTACTACGAATGGCCAGTTGCTCGAGCTTCTTCGTTGCCTCGTCGCCTCTACACCATCAGGAGCTGCTGGTTCTGTGATTCAGCCTTCTGCACCTTCAGGTTCTGCTCCTGCTTCTAAGTCTTCTACTGAGGAACCACCTACCACTTCTGCTCTAGGTACCGGTCCATGGATTCTTGATTTCGGTGCCTCGTTCCATATGACTCCTTATCGTACCAGTTTGTCTCCTTTAAGTTCATCCTCTCGTTCTCTTACTGTTCATACTGCCGATGGTTCCTCTCTTTCTGTTATTGGACAAGACACTCTTTTCATGTTAACGATGCCTCTTATGTTCCTGGTCTGATCATGCAGCTTATATCTGTTGGTCAGCTAACTGATCATGACTGTCGAGTGATTCTGATCCTGATCTTTGTTATGTTCAGGATCGTTGCACGGGTCACCTAGTTGGCACTGGCCCCCGTCATTGTGACTCACAGCGTCTTTGGAAGATTGACTGACTTCGTCTTCCTTCCGCTACGCCCGTTAGTCTTGATGGCTCCGCGTTAGCTGCTTTGTCCACCTCATCGTTTGCTCAGTGGCACCATCGTCTGGGTCATTTGTGTGGCTCTCGTCTGTCAGTCCTAGTTCGTACTCTTCTTCTTGCTTCCTCTGTTCCACCTCTCTTTTGGGCTGAGGCTGTTTCTACTGCCACTTACCTGATTAACATTCAACGCTTACCTGATTAACATTCAACCTTCGTCTGCTCTTCAGGATGATATTCCTTTCTGACGTCTTACTGGCAAGATGCCTGGCTATACCATGCTTCGTCTTTTTGGTTGTGTGTGCTATGTGTTGCTCGCACCTTACGAGCGCACTAAGCTCACTGCCCAGTTGGTCAAGTGTGTTTTTTCTTAGATATAATGCTGAGCATAAGGGGTATCGTTGTTGGGATCCTGTTGGTCGACGGATGAGGATCTCACGGGATGTTGTCTTTGATGAGACGCGTCCATTCTATCCTCGTCCTTCTTCGGATACGCCTCCTGTATCTTTGGTTGATCCGATTTCGGATACGCCTCCTGTATCTTTGGTCGATCCGATTTTGGATACGCCTCATATACCCCCGTTGCTAGTTTACCTCCTTCACACACGGTGTTGTGTCCCACGGTTTTATCGGAGCCTTCTTCTATGGTCCCTGGCTATACTATGAAGCCTCCTGTGACACAGATCTACACTCGACGAGTTGTGCCTTCTTCTAGTGAGCCATCAACTCCAGTTGAATCATTGTCGTGTGATGACTCATCTTCTGCTGAGGCACCCTCTTCTCCTGAGGAATCATCTTCTTCTGATGATTCTTCTCCTGAGAAGCCTCTTGGACATGGTTATCGCTCTCGTCAACCTCCTGATTGGTACTCTCCTTCTAGCTTTGCTGCTATTGTTCTTTTTGAGCCGGCTACGTATCGTGATGTTGTTCCTCATCCGGAATGGCAGCATGCGATGGTCGTGGAGATTGCTGCTCTCGAGCACACCGACACGTGGGAACTTGTGCCCTGTCCCCCACATGTTCGTCCTATCACCTGTAAGTGGGTCTATAAGGTTAAGACCTACTCTGATCGTTCACTTGAGCGCTATAAGACTCGATTAGTCGCCCGTGGCTTCCAGCAGGAACATGGTCGTAACTATGACGAGACCTTTGCTCCTGTCGCTCACATGACCACTGTCCGCACTCTACTTGTTGTGGCCTCTGTTCGTGACTGGTCCATCTCCCAGCTTGATTTAAAAAAATGCTTTTCTTAATGGTGAGCTGCGTGATGAGGTTCATATGCAGTCACCACCTGATTCTTATGTTCGTGTGGGTATGGTTTGTTGTCTTTGACGCTCTCTTTATGGCCTTAAGCAAGCTCCTCGTGCTTGGTTTCAGCGTTTTGCGTTTGTGGTCACTGCTGCTGGTTTCTCTGCTAGTACTCATGATCCTGCGCTTTTTGTGTACACTTCGTCTCGTGGTCGCACTCTTCTTCTCTATGTTGATGACATGATCATCACCAGAGATGATTCTGAGTACATAGCATTTGTGAAAGCCCGTCTGAGCGAGCAGTTTCGTGTGTCCGATCTTGGTCCTCTTCGCTACTTTTTTGGGATTGGGATTTCCTCCTCCTCTAAAGGAGTTTATATATCTCAGGAGAAGTACATTCAGGATATTCTTGATCGGGTTTTTCTTACTGATCACCGGATGTTGAGACTCCCATAGAACTCAATTTCCATCTTTGAGCCACTGATGGTGAGCCTCTTGATGATCCTACTCGTTATCGTCATATTGTAGGGAGTCTAGTGTATCTTGGTGTTACTCGTCCTGATATCTCGTATTCTATTTACATTCTGAGCCAGTTTGTTTCGTCTCCTACTCAGGTTCACTATAGTCACTTGCTTCGTGCCTTGCGTTATGTACGTGGGACTATCTCTAGACCGCCCGTTCTTTCCACGCTCTAGCTCTTTACAACTCAAAGCATATTCTGATGCTACTTGGGCTAGTGATCCTTCTGATCGTCGATCTCTTTCTGCCTATTGTGTTTTTCTTGGTGGTTCCCTCATTGCTTGGAAGACTAAGAAGCATGTAACAGTTTCTCGTTCGAGTGCAAAGGCCGAGTTGTGTGCTATGGTTCTTGTGAGACTCGATTGCGGTGGTTGCTTGAGGACTTTGGTGTTTCTGTTGGTATGCCGACTCCTCTTTTGTCTAACAGTACAAGTGCTATCAGTGTTGCTCGTGATCCGGTCAAACATGAGCTTACCAAGCATATTGGTGTTGATGCTTCTCATACACGAGCACAAGTACAAGATGTTGTTAGTTGATCTTCAGTATGTGCCTTCAGAGCTTCAGTTGGCGGATTTCTTCACGAAGGCACAAACCTGAGCTCAACATAGTTTTTATCTTTCCAAACTCAGTGTTAGAGATGTAGGGGTATATTTGTATTTTTCCTTTTGCATAAGGGTATTTCTGCATATTTATTATCCTTGTACATCTATTTATAGAGGTCTCTGACCTCCTCAATAATACAAGCGCTATTCATAACAATTAGCATGGATGGAGAGCTTTTAAATATTCTTCCTAACATTATTTTCCATCCAAAATTGACTTGTTAGTGATATATAAAACGTCTTAATACTCTTTTGATTGGTATTGGGGCTGAGGAGCAGGGGCCAGCTCCCGAAAATCATTAACCAGCTGTCCTGTACTGAACCATCTTCCAACCTGGAACTAACCAAGTAGATGATTAGTGTTCCGATGTTATGTCTCCACTCCCGAACCTTATGTATTTGAATCACTGTTCTTTGCATCATTTTTTTGACAAGTTAGTTTCTTTTGGTCATCATGATAGGTAACGCAGAGCACAAACTCATGTGCACTTGTCTTGTGTAAAGTCTAAAGTTTGAGATAGGAGTTAGACCTTTCATGACAATAATATTCTTATCATGTTTGCTCTCTAACGCAACATTTCTTCCAGTATTATGGAACACCAGGAGGGTGTAAATTTGGGACAGCTTGCAAATACCTTCACCGTGTGGGGAAAGAAGGGAAAACAGAGGCTGAAAAGGTTGATCTGAACTTTCTTGGTCTTCCACTGCGTCCAGTAAGTCTTTCTTAGTTCTAGAGCTTATATCCTTATTCATATGTTGTTTTGCTTTGTTACCCTGATCTTTTTCTATGCTAATAACACACAGCATAGTGTAAAGTAGCAAATAGCTGAAATTATGCTAAGTTTATCATTTCGGTCACCAAATTAACATGAATTCTTAAAACATGTGAATGTGTTTCTCAACTTGATTTACTTTTGTATGAAAGTTAAAGTTGAGAGTAAATTCTATTTGGAAGTCATAAATTCTGACAAATTACAAATTATTATTGAACATATTATTTCCTTTTTGCATCTGACATGTTTAGTTTCCAATTTAAAATTTAAAAGAGTATCTAGTGTCAGTGTTTCCAAAACGGTTAAATGGCTGTCTAAATGCATGTAGACTGTAGATGGGAGGCAGCTGTGCAGTTTATGCCCTAGTCAGACTCCCTGATAGTTGACTTGTCTAATTGGTCAAAATCAGAGAAAACAGCTTAGATGACCTACAAGAGACGTTGCTGGATCAGTCCTGCCTGGCATTTTGCTCGACACGGGTGACAACTAGGAGATGGCGAAGCTTCAATCTGTGTTAGTCTAGATGCCACGCTAGGAGGGAGTGTCACGCCCGTACATATAATCGCTAGTATCATTTGCATATTTTTACTATTGCTTTAATGTTACTTTCAGTCTGGTGTTGTGTGGGTCTGAGCTGACGTGTGGGCCCATGTGTGGGCCATACTTGTACTGGGTTAAAACCTGATGTCGTGTGACCAGGGAGACTATCGAATCAATATTGAGAAACAGACGTACGTCTCTATCCACGGGCTTGTCCCCGCGACTTGCCACGCCGGGTGCTCGCCGGCGGCCTTGCGGCGCGCTCACGCCGGCGGCCACAGGTCGTCACAACTGGTATCAGAGCCCGTCATTCCTCGGCGGTGGTAAAGTTCCGCAGTTCTTCGGTGGAGAAGTAGAGCCTGTTCGTCGACGATGGGGAGAGAGCTCGAGGTCTTCGCGCGCAGGAGTTCGGGATCTGTGACGGCAACTCCAGGCTGGTGTATTCGGTGATCAAGGAGCAGGCGATTGACGAAGGTACGGGTGCCTATTTCATTTGGCGGCCGTGAAAGTTGGAGGCTAGGGTTTGTGGTTCTCTGATTGGCGTGAGATTGGGAATTCTATTGGCGGCGGTAGACCTGGGTGAATCAGCAGTTTACTTGGGCACAGAGGAAGTGTGGTGGGCTCGATAGTGATCGATTGGTGGCAGGTTGTTGCACTTTCGGGTTGTCAACTCCAGGAGCTAGGCGGAACCTTCCTCTGTTCAGATGCGGCTGGGTCAATCAATGCAAATGGCGACACAGTGGAATGGGGATGAGAAGTGGGAGAAGATGTTCAAGTTCCTTGATGCAACTTCACAGCGCCTGGACAAGCTGAAGAGTGCGCAGGAGCAATTCCTTGGTCAGCTAAGGTGGCAAACCATGGTAGAGGAACAAGCAGGCAAGGAGATGAACATGCTTTTCAAGCAAATTGCTGAAACCAACAGAAGGTTGACGGCTCTGGCTGAGAGGAGGACGGCGAGGTTGGATTGGTATCGTGAGGACGCTGTCCTCAAGGAGAGAAGAGGACGGGCTGAAAGAATAGCAGGGGAGAAATCATCAAAGGATCACTACTCATCAGTGGATAGAACAGTTCAAATTGGTGTTGATCACAGGGGATGGGGTAGTCCTTCTGAAGCACAAGGAATGAACAGAGCGCATTGGTCTCGAGGATTGCGGACTGATCCTACCAGGCACCAAAGATATGCAAATGGTGAATATAGTGCTCTGTTTCAGGATTGTGGTGAGTTCAAGGGTCTTCAAGGATCTGTCCTGTCTAAAGTGCACACCCCTGTTAATGGAGCATCTTTACTAGCAAACACTCAACAAGATGTTCTGAAGGAAATTAGCTTTGAGTCTCTGAAGCAGCAGGTTCATGGGAGGTCCACTGGACAATTTCTAAGTGAAAAAAGGCAGAGAATGAGATAGCCCTGCTATTATCTGATAAGACTTTGGGGCTAAGGGAGAAGGAAGACAAAATGACTGCCTTGGCTGATTCAGAGAATGAGTTAAAGGAGCGTAAAGTCCCTGACAAGTCTGCTACCTTGGAATCTAGGGAGTGCTCACCAATCCAGGAGGTCCTGTCTAAAGCTGAGGCCAAAGAATCGGCCAGTAAGATGATTAATGAGATCAAACCAGCGGTCAATGAGGACAAACATTGGGTCAGTGAAGAGGTTTTAGCTGCAGAAGACGGTTTCACCAAGGACCTACCACCAGTGTTTGACAATATTGTGGTACTCGGTGATGCTGAAACTGAAAGTGACAACCAATTTCTGCACAACCATATTTCTCTGTTATTATGGGGCTTTGATACTGGGACTGGTGAAAATAATGCTGTAGAACAAGAGGAAGTTGCCGGCTTTGATACTGAGACTGGTGAAAATAATGCTGTAGAACAAGAGGAAGTTGCCCAGACGATGAAGAAGTGCGGCGGTCCTGATACTCTGCAAGGAGATAGTTGTAAGGATGAGCATATTCTTTGTCTGCAGGTGATGAAAGAAGGGGTTCCAGAGGTGGAGTGGTTATGTGAGGCCTGCCAAAATAAAATAGAACCTGAGAAGCAAACCAATGAACTGATAACAGATAAAATCAATGAAGAATGTGATACGCTGGAGCATAAAGCTACTGCTGCCAGTGTGCAGGGTTCAACTGCATATTATAATCTCGAAGCTCATCAGGCTGATCTTGATACAGGAGATAATGATGGAGACGAAGTTCAGAAACTCAGCAAGAAATATTATCATGATTTGGATTATGACTTGGACATACAAAGGGAGCAGGCAAGCTGTGAAGAGGAAGTTGATGAGCAATCAGAATACAGGAAGAATTTTCATAGCTTTGGTTCATTTGGGGATGGAAAAGGTGTTGAAGGGGACTATTCTAATGTGATCATTAAAGTTCCTGTTGATGTATTCAACGGAGTCACAGTGGAGAATGCAGCTAAAGTGGTAGGTGGTCTGGTCCTAAATGCATCAGACTTTTATATGGGGCTAACTTCAAATACATCGAAGAAATGTAAGAAAAAAGACATAGGTCTGTGTGTTTATAAGGCAGGGCTGAAAGCCAAGAAGTGGGCTCCAATTTCAATTAAAGTGGCAAATGGTGATCAGTTGGGCAGTGATATGATCTTGCCTATTGTGGAATGAGGGGCACACAGTTATCACTAATATGAGGGTGCTGCAGGTTGGGGATGATGATGAGATGCATCAGGTTGAACTGATAGCAGCTGGGACCGTTGAAGCAAATGAGAGTGAAAAGTGGATCAGAAAATGTGTTATAACAATGTCTGGGTTTGATAAGTTATTTTTGGTGCTGAAACCAGATCACTCTAAGGCAGACTGTGATGGTGTTGATGACAATTCGACAAATTTTGTGCTGACAGGTGTGAGGGAAGCAAGAGGGAAGGTGAAGGTCATTGATTTGATCACACTGTCAACTCTACATTCAGGAATACCAGCTCATGCTCAGTGGTCTCATGCTCATAGTTATGCTATAGACACGGATAACAAAAACCTGGGAATCAGCACTGGTCTAATGAAACAGCTGAGAGTTGGATTATACTCAGCCTTTCTTGTTGCAGAGAAGATTGTGGTGTTCACGAAGAGCCCAAAATCAGATAAACGACATGTGTGGGATGCTGAGATTGCTAATATCTCTTATGTTCTCAAGGATTTATTTTATTGGCAGCGACACAATGTGAAAATGAAGAAGAATTTACGGGGTGCCCAGGGTGAAATGAAGCCAACCGTAAACAGACTGTCTGATGAAGTTTTTGTGCACCTGAACAGTGAAGATACCACTACTACTGAATGTTTAGAGTTCTCAGTTCATGCATTTTATAATACTGAAAACAAGGAGTGTTTGAGTCTAACCTCTTTAGTACAACATCAAGTATTATTCATGCTGGTAGATTCTACAGTGGTCAGTTCTGTGGAGCAGAAGGTGTTTTTCTTTTTGCTGGACTCAGGAAGCTTCACTTGGGTCATAGATGCCTCTCTGATAACTAAAGCCGAGTTGCCATGGGAGATCACAATGTTTGCAGATTCTGGAGAATTAGTTTTGCACTATCTACAGAAACAGCAGTGTCATCACCTGAACTATGACTGCACACTTGCTGTGCTGGGAGCAATGTCAACATGTTTTTCGCCCCACACGACATGGAGGACAAAGCTACTTCACCAATGGATTTACTGTATGAGCAAGCGGCGGCTGGGGAGCAGAGTTTGCAATGTAAGGATGAGTGTCAGGGGCTACTACAACGGCATAGGCTTTCAGCACGGACAAATGAAGGGTATGGTGCTTGGCATGGTTGGCAACGTGGACGGCTTGGCATGGTTGATCAGGTCTTTTGTTTTTGGCGGCTAGTGCTTGGGGACAAGCACAATCTGGCGGCGGGGGAGGTGTCACGCCCGTACATATAATCGCTAGTATCATTTGCATATTTTTACTATTGCTTTAATGTTACTTTCAGTCTGGTGTTGTGTGGGTCTGAGCTGACGTGTGGGCCCATGTGTGGGCCATACTTGTACTGGGTTAAAACCTGATGTCGTGTGACCAGGGAGACTATCGAATCAATATTGAGAAACAGACGTACGTCTCTATCCACGGGCTTGTCCCCGCGACTTGCCACGCCGGGTGCTCGCCGGCGGCCTTGCGGCGCGCTCACGCCCCGGCGACGGCACGCCGGCGGCCACGGGTCGTCACAGGGAGAGATAAGAGAGGAAGAGTGGGGGGGGATCCTATCAGCAAGGTCAGCTCTGTCATCGTCAGATCTGGTACTTGTGGACTTGTGGCTGGTTGCCGGCAAGCTGAGAGAGCATATGAAATGTGAAGGGACAAAGAAAGGGAGGAGGGGTTGAAGAAGCACTGCACAGCAGTGGTGGTGGCATTCTGTCAATTGGTGGGAGCCTGGGACACGGACACACGGTCATATGACCTAGGGAAGCTCTTGTGGGATAGCTGCTGTGCTAGGTTGGACGCTTTCCCTCCCTTATTTTTTTCTTTCCCCATTTTCATTTTTCCCCCTACCTTCATCTATTTTCCTCTGGTAGTATGCTGCAGTACAAAGTCGTTTAGCCCGTCTAAATGCGTGCAGGCCGTTTAAACACTAACCGATGGGTCACGGACTGATTAGCGTTTACCGTTTAGATTTCATAGACTGGTGTGCACTTGATATTTCTCTTGAACATTGACAGTCATTTCTTAAATTTTATGTTTGAGAAGATGCAGAATGTCTTCTTAGTACAATGTATGTGCAGGGGGGAAAGGAGTGCCCGTACTATATGCGCACTGGGAGCTGTAAATATGCCACAAACTGCAAGTTTCACCATCCAGACCCTAGCAACGTGTCTTCAAAAGAACCAGTGCTGGAACATGAGAATGGTGATACTCCACAGCAAAATGTCCAAGGATCCCCTCAAACAAGTGTCCCAATGTGGCCTGACCAGAGGGCAATGAGTGAGCAGCATGTTCCTTTTCTAGCTCCTGCACAATCCTACAATGCAGGAATGATGCCACCTCAAGGATTATATCCATCTCCCGACTGGAGTGGGTACCATCAGGTAAATAGGCTCATATTAAAGATATTTCTTTCACTCGCTCTTGTAGTGAGTATGTATCATAGTTTCAGAAGTGGTGAGGTGTCTGGTGGTGACCAGGGTGCACCTTGCTGCCTAGTTGACACCTTAAAAACATGGGTATATATGGATGATACCATTAACTGAATATTTATTGTTAAGTTAGTTTATTTTGCACTTGTGTTCATTATTCCTGAGTTCTGACCCCTTTCATTCATATGGTATCTTATACCATTTACTGTTTATCAGGAACTATGTGTGTAATTTACGATATGGCATGTATACCTCGTGCTTACAACAACAACAACCAAGCTTTTGTCCCAAGCGAGTTGGGATCGGCTAGAAATGGAACCCAACAATTTTGAGAAGTAATAGAAAATAAGATGAGAGAGAAAAAACAAATAAAATAAGATTTAGAAATTTATTTATTTTGGGAATAAAATAATAGGAAAGAATATAAGAGTAACAAAATACGAATAAACTAAGATTCTGGCACATGAATTGCTAATTTCCATGCAGTCCTATCATGAGCTAAATCTCTAGTTATGTCCCCCTTTTTTAAGTCTCGCTTCACCGCCTCCTGCCATGTCAACCTTGGTCAACCTCTACCTCTCCTAAAATTTTCTCTAGTCTATATAATTAATATTGCTTCCTAAGTGGGAGAAAAGTAGACTTGTGATATTGACTGAAATTGGTTAACACCAGTTTTTATCGTCTTTCACATTAGAATATTAGCGTTGGACTGTGTTGAGTTATGTGTTTGGGCCTGGCCTATGTACCGACCCGTCTATGTATCTATAAATATGTACCCTGTCCTTTGGTTAATCAAGTAATCATTCTAGCCCTCTAATATGGTATCATTAGCCTAACCCTAACCCTAATCCCCACCACCCCAGCCGCCGCCCCGCCCCCCCCCCCCCCCCCCAATGGCCGACGCCTCTGTTCCCCTGGCTGCCTCCGGCGCCACCTACCTGGCCGCCGCCGGCGCCCCCTCCCTGGCCGGCCTGCGCCCCCTCCCTGGCTGCCGGTGCACCCTCCCTGGCCGCCACCGGCACCCCCTCCCTGGCCGCTGTCGGTGGCTTGACCGGCGGCCCCTTCTTGGACAGCGCCATCGGGACCCAAATCGGCGCCCCGCCACTGGCCGGTGCGTCCCATCCCATTGGTGTACCTGCTACTGGTCTGGCAGCCGGCGCACCACTCGTCTCTATGGCTCGGCACGCGCCCAGCGCAGCGACTAATCCGACAGTCGACGGATCACTTGGCGGCCCTACTGCCGTCGCCTTCATGACAGGCTCCGGATCTGCTGTTGGCGCCGCTGCTGCTCCTAGCGTGGCCACTGATCCTCTCTACGGTGTCGCCAGCACCACTACGACGGCCGCGGACACCTTCGGTGTCTTCTCGGCTCTGGCTGCCTCTCGCGAGCGCGAGCAGGCACTCGCTCTTGCCTTGGAGCAGGAGCGCGCTTCAGCGGCTGCTCTCTCGCACCAGATCCAGGAGAGTGCTCACCGACCGCTAAGCGCGACGCACGAGCCCACCTCGGACTCCGCATACTCGTTGTCTCTCGTCGCCGCTCTACACGCCCAGGCGGCTGGAGTTCAGAACATTCGGACACTAGTGCTGACTGTCCTGAGCTCTAACGCCATCGCCTATGCCCGCTGGCGTAACTTGTTCCTCCTCACGTGGAGGCGGTATCAGCTTGAGGACCACGTCCAGCGGGATGACAACCCGTGGGATGACTCTTGGATCAACATGGACAGTCTGGTCCTTGCCTAGATCCTTGGCTCTCTCGCCGACGATCTACACGAGCTGATCGGACAGAGCGGCAGGGGCACCGCGTGCCGGGCCTGGCAGATACTGGAGCACCACTTCTTGGAGAACCGTACGACTCAGGCTCTTCAGATTAACGCACGGTTCCAGACTACAATGCAGTGTGACTGCTCCATCTCTACCTAATGTGGAGAGATGAAGAGCATGGCCGACTCCTTGCACGACCTTGGCAAGCCGGTCGCCGACAGCACACTAGTACTTCGGGTCCTTCACGGCCTGAACGAGCGCTTCAGCCATCTTCGCTTCTGGCTTCTTCATATGGAGCCACCACCGACCTTCGAGAAGGTCTGGTCCGATCTTGAGCTTGAGGAGATCACGAATGGTGGATCTGCTACCTCTGGGCCTACCACAACCTTCTATGGCTCTGGGCAGCCCTCACGTCCACCATCTTCTGGAGGACCACTACCACGACCACCTACTACGTCTACCGCCCCGGGTGCCTCTGCTGGCTCTGGGAGTGGTACTCGTCGACGTCGCGGCGGGAGGCGCACAGGACGAGGTGCTGGCGGCACCTCTATGTCTACTGCTCCTACTGGTAGTGGTACTGGTGGCACTGGCCGGGGAGGTGCGCCCTGGCCCACACCTTACAACCAGTGGACTGGCCAGATCTCTATGTGGCCTGGACCGTCTCCGGATATTCTTGGGGCGCCACTGACTTCTTCTACTCCGCACCAGCCACGTCCTCTGGCGGCGTACGTAGCCCACCCGGGCTATGGCGGACTTGGTCGCCCTGCGGCTGGATCGCCAACTCCGGCCTACGGCGGTGCTGCCTACCCCGCTGGGTACTCGGAGCCGCCAGCATCCCTCCAGGAGTCGCCCCAGGGGTGGGATCGTCAGGACTTGGCGTCTTCATTCAGCACCATGCACCTCACACCGCCGACTACTGATTGGGTGGCTGATTCTGGCGCCTCCTACCACACCACCCCAGATGCTGGTATTCTCTCTTCTACCCACCCACCTCATCCCTCGTTTCCTTCATCGATCGTTGTTGGAAATGGATCTGTTCCAGTCACCTCAGTAGGTGACTCGGGTTCTCCGGGTTCATTCCATCTTAACAATGTTCTCGTTGCTCCAGACATTATTCAAAATTTGCTTTTCATTCGTCGTTTCACCACTGATAACAATATTTCTGTTGAGCTTGATCCTTTTGGTTTGTCTGTGAAGGATCTTTCCACCCGGCGTCTTCTTCTTCGACGTGATAGTCCGGGGCCCCTGTACACTCTTCGACTTCCTACTTCCGCTGCATCTCCATCATTTGCTCTGGCTACGACAGCTTCGTCCGCTACTTGGCACCGCTGGCTTGGTCACCCTGGCGATGATGTTATGTCGAAGTTGTCTAGTAGTTCAGTTATCTCGTGTACTAGGGGCACACATGAGTCATTATGTCATGCTTGTCAGCTTGGTCGCCATGTTCGGCTTCCCTTTCCCAATTCTGTGTCTCATGTGCAACACATTTTTGATCTTATTCACTGTGATTTGTGGACATCTCCTGTTATCAGTGTCTCGGGTTTTAAATATTATTTGGTGGTACTTGATGATTTCTCACATTTCTCTTGGACTTTTCCCTTACGTTTGAAATCTGAGACATTTGATACTCTCTCTCACTTCTTTACTTGGGTTTCCACACAGTTTGGACGTACTGTTCGTGCTCTCCAGTGTGACAACGGACGCGAGTTTGACAACTCGCGACTCCGTGACTTTCTTCTTACACATGGCACCTAGTTACGCATGTCTTGTCCATACACATCCCCCAGAATGGCAAGGCTGAGCGCATGCTTTGCACCATTAATGATGTCATGCGTTCCTTGATGTTTCAGGCCTCTATTCCCGCTCGATACTGGGTAGAGGCACTCCACACTTCCACCTTCCTCCTTAATCGCCTTCCCACCAAGGCGATTCAAGCACCGACCCCTTTCTTTGCCCTATATGGCACTACCCCTCTCTACGACCACCTTCGTGTCTTCGGGTGCGCCTGCTACCCTAATCTTTCCGCCACAGCTCCACATAAGCTTGCGCCCCGTTCTACTAGGTGTGTCTTTCTTGGGTACTCCCTTGAGCATAAGGGGTACCGGTGCCTCGACCTGTCTACCCACTGCATTGTGATCTCTCGGCACGTCGTCTTCGACGAGTCCTCCCCCTTTTCTTCCTCCACCTCTGGTTCAGTTGCAGAGCTGGACTCCCTTTTTTCTACTGACACCGATGCTGCTCCACCACAGCTGCCTTGACCTTTTTCTGCAGGTACATCACCCGTCGGCTCACAGGTGGCTCCCACGACGTCGACCGCTGCACGTTACGCAGCGCCGGCACTTGTGGCGACTCCGGCTGTGCCTACTACAGCTACGACATGGCGGTTCACTGACCCTGCTCTCGTCTACCAGCGACGAGTGCAGGTTGGTGCCCAGGCTCCGACGACCCTGGGGACGACTGCTGCGCCACGCGTGGCACCGATGTCCTGTGCGCCATGTGCAGCCCCGACGTCTCCCTCGGCTGCGCCACGCGTCACCCCGGTGTCTCCTACGGCTACACCACGCGAGGTCCCGGTGTCTCCTACGGCTGCGCCACGCGCGGCCCCGACGTCTCCGGCCTCGACTCCTGCGCCACACGGGCCCCGACGTCTCCTACGACTGTGCCACGCGACCCTGGCGTCTCCGGCCTCGACTCCTGCGCCGCACGAGGCCCCGACGTCCCCTACAGTTGTGCCACGCGCGGCCCCGACGTCTCTGGCCTCGACTCCCGCGCCATGCGCGAACCCGGTGTCTACTCCGACTCCCGCGTCACGCGCAGCTCCAGCGTCTCCGACCTCATCACGCACTGCGCCACGCGCGGCCCCGGTTCCACGGTTCGCCGATCCTGCTCTTGTCTACCAGTGACGAGAGCGGGTTGGTGACTCTGCGCCTGCTCGTCCCGAGCCCTCGGTGTACCACCCACCGTTGCTCCACCAGGACCCGGGACACATTCACCCGATGGTGACTAGACGTGCTGTTGGGGTTCTCCGGCCTCTTGAGCGGTTCTCCGGAGTGGTACTCTCTTCGACGACGCTGACACCATCCACTTCCTCTTCGGTATCACCTATACCAACTTCCGTCCGCAGCGCCCTTGCTGACCCTCACTGGTGCAGCACTATGGAGGAAGAGTATGCGGCCCAACTTGCCAACCGGACTTGGGACCTTGTTCCTCGTCCTCCTCGTGGCAACGTTGTCACATGCAAGTGGGTTTTCACGCATAAGAGGAAGGCGGATGGATCTCTGGAGAGATATAAGGCTCGTTGGGTACTTCGGGGCTTCACTCAGCGCCCTGGAGTGGACTACGACGAGACCTTCAGTCTGATGGTTAAGCCAGCGATAGTGCAGATTGTCCTGTTGTTGGCTCTCTCGCGTTCTTGGCCAGTCCACCAGCTGGACGTCAAGAATGCCTTTCTTCATGGTACTCTGACGGAGACGGTATATTGCTCTCAGCCGACAGGATTTGTGGATTCAGCTCGCCCAACCATAGTCTGCAAGCTGAACAAGTCCTTGTACGGTCTGAAGCAGGCACCTCGAGCCTGGTACAGCAGATTCGCCTCCTTCCTAGTCTCCTTGGGTTTCGTTGAAGCCAAATCGGACACGTCACTCTTTGTTTATCGTCGGGAGGATGACACTGCCTACCTTCTTCTCTACGTCGACGACATTGTGCTGACAGCGTCCAGCCCTACGCTCCTTCAGCGGATTGTTTCTGCTCTCCAGCAGGAGTTCGCTATGAAGGACTTGGGCCTGCTTCACCACTTCCTGGGGATTGCAGTCGAGGACAGACCAGCTGGTCTGTTTCTTCACCAGCGGTAGTATTGTCTGGACATCCTCGAGCGTGCGGGTATGGCTGAGTGTAAGCCATGTTCCACACCGGTGGATACCCAGGTAAAGACCTCTTCTGCTGATGGGACTCTTGTCAGCGACCCGGCTGCTTATAGGAGCCTTGCAGGTGCACTACAGTACCTCACCTTCACCAGGCCGGACATCTCCTACGCGGTCCAGCAGGTGTGCTTGCACATGCACGACCCGCACCTCACCGCTGTGAAGCGGATTCTTCGGTACATGCGCGGCTCCCTCGACTACGGCCTTCTACTTCGACGTGACTCGCCTTCTGAGTTGGTGGTCTACACCGACGCTGATTGGGCAGGGTGCCCTGATACCCGCCGCTCCACCTCTGGTTGCGCTGTCTTCCTGGGGGGAATCTTGTCTCCTGATCCTCGAAGCGGCAGCTCGTGGTTTCTCGCTCCAGTGCTGAGGCGGAGTACCGCGCCGTGGCTAACGGCATGGCAGAGGCGTCTTGGCTCCAGCAGTTACTTCAGGAGCTCCACTCCCCTGTCGCCCAGAGCATGTTGGTCTACTGTGATAATGTCAGCGTCGTTTACCTCTCCACCAACCCCGTCCAACACCAGCGCACGAAACATGTGGATATTGATCTTCATTTTGTTCGTGAGCGGGTTGCACGCGGTGAGGTTCGAGTTCTCCATTGCCGACGATGTCACAGTTTGCCGACATCTTCACGAAGGGACTCCCGACGTCATTATTTTCTGAGTTTCGGTCCAGTCTCAACATCTGTTGTGGCTAGATGTTGGGACTGCGGGGGGGTTTTGGACTGTGTTGAGTTATGTGTTTGGACCTGGCTTATGTACCGGCCCGTCTATGTATCTATAAATATATACCCTGCCCCTTGGTTAATCAAGCAATCATTCTAGCCCTCTAATAATTAGATGTGGTTTCTCCAGTTGTGACAACCTAAAAAATTACATTGAACTCAAAGGAGCACAGCCTGATTTTCATTAACTCTTGTCGAAATTATCAGTAGGGAAATTCAACGGCGACCAGGAGAACAGTAGATAAGTGTTCAAAAAACAATTTATGAAATATCATGTATGCAGTTAAGTAAACTTGCAAAAACGTTTTTTATTAATCTTTTATATTGAGATTCAAAAAACATCAGTGGTGCTGTTACCTGTTAGCACAACCAGTTTTTTTTTTTTAATTTGTTTCTTGGGATCGAGCCGTAAAGCTGTTGTCTTGTGACCATGAGGTCTTCGAGTCCTGGAAACAGCCCCTTAATAGTAATGCACGGAAAGACTGCGTACAAAAGACCCAAAGTGGTCGGACCCTTCACCGGACCATGCGCAAGCGGGAGCTACGTGTACCGGGGCTGCCTCTTTTTTCTTGGGATCTAGAATGAATTTCGATGCTAAACTTTGTAGGGTTACTTAACTTCACATGTCTCACATCATTTTTGGCGAATTTTTGAAACATTGCAGCATGCCAAACTTGTTACCGGGGATGCAGGTACCCAATTGGACACAAGTTTCCATGTTACTGTTATACCAGCTGAGAAAATTGATGCACGGTATATGTATATGATATGGATTGGCTACAGATGCACTAGATAGCAGAAAGAAGGAACTGCAAGTTGCCCTCCCTCCGGTGTGGAGTGGGGAAGCGGGTGGTGTTGCAAAATTATAGGTTCTTATACCAAATGATATGGGTTGGATTATGAGAGGAGTGATTACCAAGATAGATTGACTAATTTGCTCCCTAAAGAGGCTCTGAGTAGTATTTAGGATCTATTTTCTTGTCTGCATTCTACGGTATGGGCTGCCATTATATAGCCAGCCAGGACTCCAATAAAAAATATGTAATTGAATCCTAACTAACATAACCTGCTAACAATCTTGTCTAATCAAGTTTTAAAACCAAAGGAAACTAATAGATATATCACCACTGGGATGGTTTGGAAAGGACTGCTCCTTGTGCTGGCCCTTGCTGACCCAAGGCCCACTTCCATAACAGTTTAACTCCTATTTCGTACTTATTTTGTTAGTTTTGATTGCATTGAATAAAGGTAAAGTTGAGTTATTGGGCCGGAGTAGGATATAGAAAACTGTGGCGTTCTTTCTTCTGTTTCAGTTCCTCAATTCCTGTCATTAAAAGCATTAGTTTTGCTTGATTCTTAACATTGATGCCTTCTCTTGGATAACTATTTGATGTACCGGATATTTTTTTCAGGTTCCTTTGAATCCTTATTACCCACCTGGTGTCCCTTTCCAGCATTTTACAACTCATCTAAATCATCCTATGTACAAGACAGCAGAGATACCAGGACATCAGCAAGTGGCCTCTGACGAGTATCCAGAGAGACCTGGCCAACCTGAATGTCAGCATTTTGTAAGAAGTGGTTTCTGCAAATACAAGATGAAATGCAGGTATCATCATCCAAAGTCGCGACTGCCTGCACTGCCACCAACAGGTCTTAGCCCTCTCGGCTTGCCTATCAAACCGGTAAGTTCCTATCTATTCAGTTTATTTTCACCATTAAGTTGGTAGCCCTTATGATAATACATCAATGGTGCCTTGATGCAATTTGACTTCATAGAACAGAAAAAGAAGGATTGCCTCCATATTCTGTTTGGGAGCATGCACAATATTTTAAGCTCGTGTAGATGATTTGTTGCTAGTTTAACTTGTGCATACAGGCTCTAGAAACTGTCCAGATTGATCTGGTCTCTCATGAGTTCTCCCTTATTTTGTTACAGGATCAACCTGTATGCACATACTATGGTCGCTTTGGTGTTTGCAAGTATGGTCCGGCTTGCATGTTCAACCACCCCTTCAATTTCGGCCCCCCTGTACATGCGGCAGGACCACCTGTTCCGGGCCAATACCCCACACCAGCAAACTTTACCGTTTAACAGGCATGAGATGAGCGATGTTTGGTCGCCGCTATGCTATGTATTCCCTCATTTCTTAAAAGATTGTCATCTTTAGTTTATTTTTTAAATTAAAGATGACAATCTTTTGAGAAAGTTGGGAGTAATAACTTACTAAAGTTGGGAGTAATAACTTACCACTTGTAAAATAGCACAGCCAAAAGCTGTACTTGGTTGGCGGTCGAGAACCGGCTCACAAGACGCAACGAAGTTGCATGTAGCTGGGTACATTTTTAACCGGATTCATGAAAACACCATTCAAACCTCCTGACAGGTCTGCCCCTTTGGTTGCGCAGCATGTATCGTTCTTAACTGTCTGTACTCTGGACGCGAAACCTCGCTTTAGATGTTTTCTTGTCAATAGCATGTTATATCAGCAAGTTGTAACAACTTTGGGTGGGTCGGTGGGGGGGTAAAGTCTAGTTTTTCTGGGTAGAATTACTTAAACTGTTTCAAATAGTAAAAAAAAGAAATGTTTCAAGGAAGAAACATCCTCAAATAAGGTGAAACATGTGAAAAAGTATTCCACACTTTGAAAAGTTTTGCTCAATTGTAACTCAGGTTTAAATTATAGAAAAAATACAAAAGATTTACTATCATCTGCCTTCTTTATGATAGGAAAAATCACCCACCTCAGGCACAATCTTATTCATTGAATTTCACTCCAACCTGTAATCGCCGCTGAAGACGCGGTACATCTGAAGTTGTTTAGCCGTGTGAGTAATTTCCAAAGTTCCTGTGCAGCATTCCGCCAAGACCTGCTGTTCGTAATAACCTCCAATGTTATTAACTTCACTACTATAGATAAACGAGTCGGTAGTGGATATCTTTTTTATTTAGGACTCTTTACTTTCTCAAAACATTATCACTTTTAGTTCATTTTTTGAATTAAAAGTGACAATTTTTTGAGAAAGGAAGGTACGTGTTATTATCTTCACAGCTACAAAAAAATGCTAAGTCGTGGTGAATAACAGATCGTCCGTCCTTACATGTTAAACTAGGAAGTCACAAATGGAAATCGGGACAAACAAGCCCGAAGAGAAACAGAAGGGGTAGAACATGATACAATAGACAGGGACGTTCTACTAGGCTACTATTAACTGGAGTACAAGCTAGACCGTTGGTGAAAATATTTGCTGGTAAAACCGTATTTAAAAATAGTAAATTCTTGGATCTTATTTTTGCCCATCATAAGCTGGCATAAAAGTTCACTCTAGCTCTATAAATTAATGACGGCAGCTTAATAAATGTTATGAGTGTAACTATTGATGAAGAGCTAGCTTTTCTACTTCCTCTCCCCTTATCTCCCTCCACTCATGTACTTCAAAAATCCTACTTCAGACGAATATTCTCACCTTTGTCCAGTATATAGTTCAAGCATCACTCGTCCTACTCCATAAGTATACTATATATAACCAACCACTCATTCTTTAATATTTCTTACAACTTTTTTATCTCTTCTTTTCCTTATATTTTCCCCTATCTTTTCCTTCTGTTTTGTTTACTCTTCTCTTTTCTTTCGGTCTTTTTATTCTATTTTCTTTATTTTTCATTATCTCTCCTTTTCTTTTTTTATTTCTTTATGTTTGCTTTTTTTCTTTATGCTTTCTTTTTTCCTTCCGTTTTATTTTTTCTTTATTTTTTCGGTTCCTTGTAACCTTATTCCTCTCTTTTTACCCGTCCCCGCCGCCCTTATCGCTGCCTCGTTGGCCCTGCCTCCATTCACCCCTCCTCCCCAACTGCTGCGTGTAGTGCCACAACTGTCATGGAAGCTGTTGCGTGCCCCACCGGGCCCTTCCTCTCCCCCTCCTCCTCTGCTCCCGCCTCTCATCGTCCTCCTTCACTCCGCTCAACATCGTGCCGCCTAACTCCCCGAGCTCCTCACGTCGCCTCCGTTCTATCACCACGCTACTCTCTCGTCACACTCGACACCTTCTCCCTCTCGTGGCCTACATGCCAAAATGCTCATTATGATTGCCCATGCGACCTACAATTTAAATAGAGCTAGTTTGATTGCGAAGAGGCACCTGCCAAGAACACTCAAACTGTTGATTTATGCTTTTATAGGGGTCTTTTGGGTTGTTTAAGCATAGGGATGGGTGAGTGCGGGCTACAATGTGATGGGGTTCTGCACTCCGAGTACTGAAGGATATAGGTTGACGATCATATTTCGACGCAATAACGGTGAGCGCTGTGTCCACCTCCAACTCGAGGCAAGACACAAAGCCCAAGCCCCGGCCGTCGAGGCTAGGGCAGAAGCCCGTCCGAGCCTCAACCACTAAGATCGGAACAACAGCACGCCCGAGCTCGAGCTCGGGAGAAGAAAGTAGATGGTGACATTCAATGAGGGTGTGGGCTAAAGCAAACGTTTTCATTAGTGACAGTACGACCATACATGACCTAACCCTGCCAGCACAGTGCTTGCAAATGCCTCTCGTGTCCCGTCCTCGACGCAAAGGCACACGTGCGCCATCGTACGATGAGGTCGAGCAAAAAGAACGGAGTGTTTATACGATGACAACTTCTACTACACGAGATGACCCCGAAAAAATCCCTGAGAGAGAACAATGTACCACCCGCTCGGAACAGGCTATAAAGGGGGCCCGAGGCCACCTTCACATAGGATGACGAACACGATGAGAAACCCACGCCGTGAGAGCTCTCCAAAGAGAACTCACTTGTAAACCGTTGTAACTCACTCCCGAGCTAACAGAGAACATGTGTCGACCACACTGGACATAGGGCATTCTTGTATAAACCTCTGGTGTCTGTGTAGGTAGGCCTTCGAGGATGAAATGTGTGTCAACATGATACTAGTCAGTGATAAAAACACCAATAGTTAGCGTGCCATGTAGGGGATCTGCCACGCATTTCTTCTTGCTTCCTTTGATGGCTTTATCACGCTCGACCGTTGCGCCTGGCGAGAAGATTCATTTCGGTAAGTTTGGGTTCGCCTCCACCAACAATGATGGCCTCAAGGCCAATTCTAGCTTCACCGTGCGCTAGGCCCTATGCTTCGAGAATCCAGACTTCTTCATCAGCGATGCTGGCATCCTCCGAAAACTGGTCACAAGTCTGTCGGTGAGCTCTTGACGGGCAAGACGTCCCTCATGGGGATGATCGACTACGCGTCACCATACCTCCACCATGTGCTAGAGGACGTCACAGATTGCGACTCTGGATCCTATGCTAGCATCGAGGAAAGCGGGCACCCATCTCGTGAGTGCCACGTTGTGAAATACCACGTCGACTCCCACATTGGCACGCATGTCAACATACCACCCCATCTCACGTCCGAGTAGCAAGCAACCTAGCACAACAAGCTATGATCGAGCACATGTGTCCTTGTGAGCTCGCCGACCAGTTTGAAGCATGACACATCGCGCTCGAAGTAGAGCACGTGTAGCTAGATGCGGACAGGGTCGCGTTCAAGGCAAAGCTGGACCCTTTCCCTAGCACAGGTCGGGCGCTCTCTCGCGTGTGCCAAGTCCAGGACCGCATTATCCCCGATGAGGACGACCAGTTGCATTTTGAGCAAGCAAGTCAGAACGTGGCGACCACAGTGCCATTACTCCATGGCGTTGTTGAAGGTCATTATATACCAATTTCGGTCGTGAATATAACTTAATTATGTGAACAATAAATATTTCTTACACACATCACATTTAGATTTTACATAATTCCACTTGTACTTGGAGAAATAGTGCATGCATGTACTTTTATGCAGAAATGAGGAAGAATGAGGGGAGCAATCCTGAAAAGTGACATCCTGACTAATCACGTGATGACATGTGGTATCACATGAATCCATCGACCCATTCCCAGACGTATCCGAGGGAATCCAAAGTCGATTCACGCGGGATGGGAACCATGGCAACCAGTCATTCTCTATAAGAAAGCACAACCGAGGAAGGGTCGGAGCTTGGTCAGCCGACCCTCTCACTCGACCAACTTGGTTTGGGCGCCAAACTCGGTCAGCCGACGTGAGGCGCCCATCTATGCACGTTTTTGGTGGCGAGAACCGCCTCAACTCCGTGTATAAATAGGGGTGTGTGCCTCACTTCACTTCATTAATTAGTTCTTCAAGTACTTAATGGAGGTTAGGCTGTAGAGAGGAGCCTCTAGTCCCAAGTCCAAATTAGGAAATGTATGGCTCATGTATCTTTTTTCCTTTTGTGACTTTATGCATATTAATAATAATATTATTAGTCTCTCTCTATTCATATAAATGGGCAAAGTGTTTCTTGTTTGATCGTGGAGTTCATGTATTTGCTAGTTATAGATGTTATTCTTATCTGACCATAATGTCCATATCATATTACTTTAAACAACATACACCTTCACTATAGTCTAATTAGGTAATAACATAATGATTATGTTAATATAAATAAGTTAATGCTTGGTCACAATGTTGGTTCAACGATATTTAGGTTAGTCATTGCGTTAGGATGGTCTTCTATTACAACTCTTAAGGTATTTACTTAACATGCAAGTATGGTGTTTGGATAGTTAAGTAACATTGAAAGTTTTGTAGACCCACATGTTATAGGGGTAGGTGGCAGGTGGTAACATCCCTGTCCATCCTTTGTACTCTCTCACATTCGGCTACTCAACATGCTCTTAACAAGAATCATCCTGATATTGTGAGGGGTAAACCCGTTCCCGATATGTTGGATCACTAAGCTCTAGTATTCACCATTAAAATATTTATGCGTACATGATTAGGCTATGTACATGAGTAATTAGAGCACAGTAGTAGAAGCCCATTCTCGTAGTTTAACCCTCATTAGGACAACCTTATATCTAGGAGTAGATTGCTTAGGTGTATGTGTCACACTACTCCTATTATCGTCTTACACCTGATCAAATAATTATTTAGTATCCTATACTTTAACCATGATTAAGAATAGTGTTTATTTTACTTCATCGCCTTCCTTTGGGATAAATACGATACATTTGGAAATACTCATGGGTGAAATGCTACAACAGTATCTTCCGCGTGCTTGCGAATCTGATATCTTATTAGAGATGTCTGTGGTGTTAAGAAATATCAATAAATATTTATGGCACATTATCAGAGAAGGCAAAGGAAATAAAATATAGCTATCACTTATGATTAAGCATCAGTGTCGTCATCATCCTGATTGTTACTACCATAATCCTGAGGCATATGTTGATTGTCCTGAAACATTGAGTAAGCCTTTCCTTCCTTATTCATTAGAAAAGACTAAATTGATATGAGCATTATCGCCATCGACACCTCTCTCATCATCATTATTATTCACTTCACGTGTATCTACCTCACTATGCTCTGGTAATATTGTCTAATTATTCTTAAAACCTCTTTTTACCAAGTGTGTTTGGATTACTACAGTACCTGTCAAATCAATCTTAATTATTTTTGCAGTATAATATCTCATCTGTCTTATGCATTTTCACATGTATCTTGAACGCTTCAATGAAGCTTACAACATTTTGAATGTACGTAGGATCAAGTCTTAACAAATTGTACATCCATACTCGGTCCATCTTTACGCCAGATCGTAAATTATAAAAGAAATATCATTTTATTCTCATTTATTTTCATGTATAAAATAAAAAATTAGAAAAATAGAGAAACCTTAAATTTAAATTTGAAAATGTAGGATATATACAACATAGCAAGACATATACATACCTTTTGGAGAGGCAAATAATTGAAAAGATCCATAATTTAGCTTAATTCTATTTCCAAATCTTCAAAATCCTTTAAAGTTCATGCAAAACCTAAATTCAAAAATTAAGACCTCAAATCGAACCAAAAAGGAAAAAAATGAAGCACGGCCATATACTTACCTTATGGTGACACAAATCTTTAAAACAATCTCTAATTTAACTCATTTACATGTTCAAATCTTCAAATACTCAAATTTTTGTGCAAAACCTAAATTACAAATTGGAGGCCTTAAGTCGCATCAAAAAGAAGGAGAAAATGAAGCAAAAATGTAGAATAACAATAAGGAGACATACCTCTAAAAAGATTTGAAAACAAACTTCTCACCTCCTCCTCACCCCCAAATTTTGCAAAAATATCGCTCAGCGCGACTCTAGCTAGCTCAGTCGCGCTCAAACAAGAACCCGTCGGGACTATGTATAAACTTATTTTTCACAAGAGGTCGATAGAGAACGGCACGTGATGATTACATTATCATAGGTGGTTCCCTATACAGACCGCCGTAAAAATAAGTGTATTTTCATAGACCTTTCTTATCGTATAACCGCTTGTAATATTGTCTATTATCACAGAGGGTTCATACTATTGATCGTCTGTGATAATTCATATTTCTTTTACAGAAGGTTTTTAGTTAAAGATTGTCTGTGATATTTATTATCACAGATAGATTTTTAGTGCATTGCACATCAGAAACGTTTTTTTACAAAACACCTGTAAAAAAATTGGCAAACACCTGCGAAAATGATTTTTGCAGTAGTGAGACTGTACACATGATTTTTTATGTTTTTAAACTATATTCTTGGTGACATTGGAAGCTTAAATTTCATAGAAATAAAAGAGCAGAATCCATGTAATTATGAGCGGAAACTATATAATTTATTGCTTTTCCGCTAATTTTAATCTGGTTCAGTACATTTTCACATTGAAATTTCAGTTTGCCTTCCATATTGATTCAAACTTAAGAAATCTCTGACCAGAAAAAGAAGGAAAACATGCCCTCTAGCTAGAACCACGGACAACATTTTTTCCTTCTGCTTGCATTTAGCAAAATTTCTGTTCCGTCAGACGCATTCATTGATCTTCCTAACAAGATTTGTCATTTGTCAACGGACAAGCGACATGCGAGGCGGGCTATTTTGCTCAAGAAGATTTGTCAGAAGGAAGACATCTGAATGGGGCATGGTAGATTTTCTCTATGCTAAACCATGTTTTCAGTTTTTATGTTCCTTTATGGCACCCTGGGTTGCCAAGGTTTTGTGTTGTATTGTCCGGACTGAATTATAATTTCTATCTTGGTTAATGCAAAAGCAGGAGACCTCCTACTTTCGAAAAAAAACATGGTAGATGACTACTTGATCTACCATACGTATTCAGCCAAGGAGCCGCAATAGCCCGCCAGCACTCTTACCCTCCCCACCTCCTCGTACGGTTCCGGGCGATTACACGCTGTAAAGCATACAATGTAAAACAGTAACAATTTAAAATATATACTGTACAATTAGAAAAAAACTAATGTATAAAATATACTTTAAAGTACGTTATTACGGATAGTCTAACACAGCTAGATCCAGCACCCTAACACAGCTAGATCCGCCGCTCCTTACTAGTACTCCGCTCCACCGCCAACTGCCTTCACCAAAAGAAATAAATATACACAACTAAAGGATTATCTGAACCTGCCGCGACACGCACACGGTATCCCGTTCTGTGCCGTTCCGTAGCTCATAACTGCATCCAACTGGCCGCGCGCATTCGCTCCGTTTGGACCGTTTTCCCACTTCCCCATACAGGGACGAACGGCGCCGGGATCCCGTCCTGGTGCGTTCCATTCCAGACCGTCCACGGCAACAAATCCGTTGCGGTGGAAGTCCGGCGAGCGCAACCGTGACAGAGCTAGAGTTGGACGCCACCCTTTCCATTCCTCTCCCTGCAACCCGTCGCGTTTCCTCCGAGCTGTTTGACTTTCAGGGACCTATAAAATCCCGGCCCGGGGAGAGAATCGGATCAAGTGAGTGGAAAGAAATACCTGACCTTTTGTTAGAGACGGAGAGCGCAAGGCACGAGAAGAGCGAGCCGGCGAAGTGGCCGAGATGTCGTCGTCGTGGAACTCGGTGGGGCTGGAGGTGTTGTACCAGGTGCTGGGGTGGGTCGCCTTCTTCGCCTGGTCCTTCAGCTTCTACCCGCAGGTCCTCCTCAACTACAAGCGCAAGAGGTCCGTCGCGCCCCTTCTTCTTGCTGGTCGAATGTGTCGTTCTTTGGGTTGGGTTCGGGTGACGACTGGCGAAAGGGTTGAATTTGCCGTGCGCCTGCCTTGATTTAGGACCTTTGAGTATGGCTCGCCGTTTCTTGATCGATTAGTGATCTTCTGATGCTATCATTTAGCCCCCGCAATCAGGTTGTTAGATGCTTGCAAAGCTATGGAAGTAAACCGAAAGGGGATGCTAGAGGATAGTATATGATGCATGTGGAATTCCAGGATTTATTTATGGTAGAAAATCTAGGTTCATTTGGTGTTTTAGATGATTTATAAGAGGATGTTCATCATGCTCCAACCATTATTTCCTTTTAGAATGTCCACCTGAGTTACACCTTAACAAGGAAGGTCATTATTTTCTTGCAGTATGCCATGCCAGATACAATTGCCTCTTAATTTGTTTCATTTTAATATAAATATTCAAGTTGATGTACTAGTCTGAATTAAGGTCGATGTGATCTAGATCTGAACTTTTAATAGAATTACCTCGTTATGTGGTTGATCTCAACCTATTGCAGTGTCGTGGGTCTGAATTTTGATTTTCTGGTGTTGAACTTGACAAAGCACTCGTCCTATCTCATATACAACGTGGCTCTATTCTTCAGCCCCTTCATCCAGAAACAGTATCATGAAAAATATGGTGACAAAGAGGTTTGTCTACACCCTTCTTTTCCGTCAATGTTCAGATACGGATGACAAATTTCAGTTCAGATATGAATAAATTGTTTACTGTTTAGCACCACCCAGTCAGCAACCTTTTTCTTGAATTGCTTCTCGATTATTCAATAATGTCATCTTGATAATTGTAATAACAGAATATGCACATCTTCACAGTAGATTAATTGTCTAATTATTTGCATTTGAGCATATCCAAAAGATAGAAAAGACTGTTATGTTGGATACAAAGGACATAGTTACTCCTAGTGATAGGTGATAACTTTTATTTACATTTCTGAAGCTAATATATGCAACCACATGTGACTAACTTAACTTGTGATTATGCCACTACTAGACATAATTGCTCGCTTTGATTGGCTATACTCCTATGTATGTATATTCCCTAGGTGAGGTGGACTGGTAGATGTAAATCTTTTGCTTCTGGAAATAGTTGGATACTTGACATGTACCATCAGAATATCAACATGGCAGAGCGCTTTACCTGTATCTCTGATGTTTTGTGCTTGATTTTGCTATTTAGTACTCAACCCAACATGCATTTGCCTGATTTGGTTAAAGCTATTGCAATGAAAATGCTGGAGGTCAAACATAGAACTGTTATAACTGGTTTTGACAGAACTTGGAACATAGGTGGTAATATTGTTTTTATGTCAGTTAGACTCATTTTTGTGCTGTTACATTAATAAATTTAGAAAACAAGTACTATACATTCATGTCCTATTGTACTTTATTGATGCCAGTGCACCTGGTCTTGCACTTTATATCTGTCAACTATAAAATTATATTCCTCAAGATTTAAATCAACACTTCCTTTTCATAGATGATTCCTGTGGCTGCAAATGACGTTGCTTTTTCCCTACATGCGGTTACATTGACAGCTATTACAATCTTTCAAGTATTCATTTATGAGGTTAGTTTATTATCATTATTTTTTGTGAGAGTTTTTTTTTATTATTCTAACAATGAAATTGTCTCCTAGTGGTTGCTGACTCCTTGATGTTTTGAATTTCTGAAATCCAAACATACAGCGAGGAACCCAAAAGGTGTCCAAGGTTTGCATATCAATTAGTGCTATTGTCTGGACTGGTGCTATTGTTTGCCTCATTATTGCTTGGCCTAAAAGTCACTGGCTTTGGCTTATTGATGTGTTCAAGTATATTTTCTCTGCTCTCGTTTGAAAATCCTAGTGAATTTGACTGTTTCAATATCTACCATCTTGAAAAATGATACTCATTTTCGTCCTCATCCGTGTGGATTTCAGTTCAATACAAGTTGGCATGACGGCAATCAAATACATTCCTCAGGTACTCATTGTTGCTAACAATAATTTAGTTATTTAAGTGCTAGGTTGCCTCTTGATGAGTAATTTTTAGGAACCAGCACAACCTTTTAGTGCAAATTGAAATTCAAAGTTAGGACATAAACCTTAACTGAAATATGATTATTTACAATCTTTTCACTGAGACAAATTTACACGTCTTATTTCCAATTGAAGTATTTAGAAGGAAATTGATGGTAGTCTAAAATCAGGGATATCAATAGCCATGGTCTAGAGTATCTGAAAAAAATATCACTCATTTGTGTATATGTTTTACACAACATTGCACCTTGAGAAAATCCATGTTATGCATTTGATACTTAGAATAAAGGAAAATTATCGGTTCTAGAATTTTTTCTCTAGATTCTACAGAAACAAGGAAAATAGTCTAGGTGTCCACTATAATTTTATGAACTACTTTTAAATAACTATATTTACCAGCGCAAATTATGTGCTCGTAGTTATGTTGCAATTCTTCTTGCTGTTAGGCCATCATGAACTTCAGGCGGAAGAGTACAATTGGTTGGAGTATTGGCAACATATTACTTGATCTCACTGGAGGGGTGCTCAATTTTGGTCAGATGGGTGTGCAATCTATAGATCAACGTAAGCTGCATTTATTCTTTGATTTGAGGGTATAATTTGTGTTACATGTTATATTTTCCTCACTGAATATATTGTGCTGCAGATACACTAGTAAATTTCTACGGGAATATTGGGAAAACGCTTCTTTCATTGGTGAGCATGATTCCTAGTGTTTACAATAAATATTGTTCCATCACCTTTTGACTTTTAACAAACTTTCTCTAGGTTTAAATTTTCCTTTGCTTGCAGAACTTGACTAATCAAAATATTCTCTTTTGGGTTTGTAGGAGACTGTTTTCTTTGATGTTCTATTCATAATTCAACATTATGTGTTGTACCCTGTCAAGAGGGATGAGAATGGTAAGGCAATCATTTCTGAAAGGGTTGCTCCTCTTATCAGGCCTTCAGATAAGCCTGAAGAAGATAATGTATGATAATCGCATAAGTACCGTCACACCCTGTATGGCACAGGCCGCAGCTTCATTTGTTTCAGGGGTCTTGGATTTCTGTTTAAACAAAAGATGATTCATTCTTATGAAACTAACTTTGGTATATATTTGCTTACGGATTACTGTAAGACCTGTAAAAGTTTGACGTATATTTTTATTTCTACAGATTCTATATTGTAAATATTTTGATTACATGCAGACCTATTTATACATTCACGGGGAATGGGTACTTTTTAATTCTGTTTTTTTTTTTTGTAGTTTGATATTTAAACTCTCTTTTGATTTTGTTGTAGTTCTTAACTTTTGAACACCGTTCACAGCACTTTTTTCTGTTAGTAAATATCACATTCGAAACTTGAAATTTTCATGTGGTCTAAGAAAACTAGAAATTTTCAAACTGACGTGTTAAGCATGAAGGTCGATAAAACTGTTCGTAGGCAACATAATCACATTCTAAACAATTTTTTCTTTGACGTCCTGACGTCAACGTTTTAAATTCACTGCTATTAATTAGCATTTGGATTTAATATTTGAATATTATTTTGGGGCTGCTATTTTCCTCATTAGCGATTCCTAGTTTCTTATGATTAATGGAGCACTTTACAATGTCAATCGTTCGATTGTTACGTCTCGTAGGGATAGAAGCTGGTGGCTCATGAGTTTGGCCGTCTCAAACTATCTTATCGATTGGAATTATTTTTAAAATCTAAAATCAAAACGCCAAAGTTACCTTGTTTTTTTTTTTCAGACGACGGTTACCCTGTTCTCCCCATTGAAGCAAAACACGTCGAAGTACAAAATGAAGGAGGCGGACCTTGATTGGGCTGGAAGCACGAGCCATGTGTGGGCTTAACTAGTCAAGAGTTGAAATCAGCAATGAAAGATGGTCGAACCAAGTGCAGAACAGTCCACTGTGAGAAGGAAAGAAGATCTAGCACTAGCAGAAGAAAAGCGCCCTAAACCGTAGAATTTTCTTTTGTAAGAAATGTCCAACCATGTGATGGGGAGAACAGGGTAACCGTCGTCTGAAAAAAAAAATATTCTCATAAAAGAACGATGAAATGAACGATGAATTGTCCATGTTGTCATCTGTCATCTCATAAAAGAATATTCTCTTCGGATTCAAGACATATTCATCCATCCAAAATCTAGAGTACCGACCCATCTCACTTCTAAGCTGTCAAACTCAGTCTCGGTCTGGTCTTGCTCGTACCCATTCGCTTTGAAGAGCGTGTCCTAGGGTTGGAGTTGGAGACCGACGACTGATGCAAAGGGGAATTTCAGGATGGGGGCGAGGCCCTCGACCTGCATGGGTCGAGGAGAGGGTCCAGGCCCCTCCCGAACTGATCCTTGACCCAGGGTGTGCGGTGCGGTCAGGTAGGATAATGAGTGTCCCTACTTGACTTTACGATCTGATTATCTTACTCCAATCTCTTTGGCGGGTCCAGTCCTGTTGAGGTGGCTTGTAGCCTTGGTGGTTTCTTTAGTACCGGGAATGACAATCCTCTTTCTCATTACATTGACAGATACCTCCATGGGCATTGGTTCAGTGGTGTTGGTGGCCGTTGTTGGAAACCAAGCTTTGATGCTATTTTTTCTTAATTTCCTCTTCCCACAAGGTGTAAACAACACAATTAAATAAATAATTGATTGTAAATGCATGAAAAACAATACAATTAAATAACGAATTAAACGTACGTTTCTGTTGTTCCATCGAGAGAACATTTGGAGCAGTTTTCCTTGTGTCCCAATTCACCACTTTTGGGACATTTGAATTTGCCTTTAATTAATCTCTTTTGCTTCTCAGTCTCATTTCCATTCGATTTCTTACAACTACCACTTTCGATGATGGTCCTTGATCCCCAATTTCCTATAGCGGCTTACACCCCTCTTTCCAAGTGATGCATGTACCTCACTTGCTATGTCCATTTTTGACCATTGTGACTTATCAGGAAGTGACTCTACTATCCTGTTTTATGCATTTCTTAACTTATCCACAGAGTTATATTCATCAACAAAGTTCTCCATCCTCAGATCTCTAATGTTGGGTTGTTATTGGAGCAAGAGCATGCTGACCATCCATGCAATCTCTCTCATTAATGTAGTTGTATTTACACTAAGATATTGTCTACATCTTTTTAGAAAACCCTCAATGTAAGGACCAAGTGAACAAAAGAATCTAAGGAATTAAAGTTTACCACCATCCACGCGTAGCAACTTCTAGTCTACCTTCATCATCACACCTATCCTCAAATTGTATTGCATCCCAATCAAGAATTGTTATGACAGTTCATTCAATGGTAAGTCCCTTTCCTTCCCACCGAGACATTATTCGTGCTCCATACTAGTAAGATTCCCGTGTTCCATGTTCATCGAGGCAAGCGAAGGTTGCTACAAGCAAAAAACAATATGATACATGATCAAGGAAACACAAATTCTATGTATTCCAACACAAATTTATACGACAAATTCACCTTTCTTCGAAGAAACACAAATTCACCATTGTCCGAGAAGCACAAATTTGTACAACAAAGATGGGATCCACTAAAGCATGAACATAAACATGAAGATGGGATGAAAAAGGACAAATACCACATTGGTGCATCCGTCGTACTAGAGGCATAAAGCGACGTCGGCCAATGTCGAGGCGACGATGGGCGACATCAACCGATGACTTGTGGGCGGCATGATCGGGGCTTGAGGCAGGAGATGGGGTCTTGGGTGGTGGCCACTGAAAGTGCATCTAGGCATCCTTTGTGGGTTTTAGTTGATTTATGACAAACAAATGAGATCCTAATCAAATTGTTGAGATGAGCGCAGATTTTAATGAAATTATGAAGAATGCGCAAAAAGAAAGGAGAATCAGGATCTATATGGAAAAGAGCTCAAGAGCTGAATAGATTAGATCATTGTGTATGGAGTGTGTTGGAGAAACACACCCCAAGAGCTCAAGCACAAGAAAACTCATTCACTGCACAAATTTACACAGGACTGGATTAGTCCGATACACCCCGGACTAGTCCGATAATCCCTCTGTTCAAAATCGGACAAGTCCTCCCAGTGCGGACTTGTCTGCACAATCCAGATTTACACAGACCGGACTAGTCTGATATTACCACAGACTAGTACGATATTGTAGGATCTAAGAACACGTGAAAAGCTACCAGAGGGGGGGTGAATGGTAGATTTAAAAAATCTTACGCAGCGGAAACAATTAAATCCTAATCCCTTCAGCAGAATAATGATCTGTTAAAGAAACCGTGTGTGAGACTAATCTAAACGTATTGACTGTGACAAAAGTGATAGATATAAGAGAGAATCAAGTCATGAGACCACAAGAATCACTCAAATCCGTCGAGAGAAACTCAAGTTACGATTGAAAGATCGAACAAAGGTCAATCTGTCCTACACGAGAAAAACAGTTCTGGAATGCTGCAAAGAAACTCGTGTAGATCAGAAACCATAAATCCAATGACCGTGAAATTTTGATAGATGATAGATAATCAAGTTGTGAAGACAACTCAAAAAGAATCACATCATTGGATATGTAAAACTCTAGTTATGATAAAACCACCGAACCAAGGTAGTGCTGTGCAGAAACTCGACGAGAAAAACTTGTCTGGAACAAGTCGGACAAACAAGGCACAAAAATTTCTTTAAACTACAAATTTTATTCAATAGAACACAAGAGGAACAACCCCAAAGTCATCTACCCACGAGATCTAGCCTCCCTTGCTTATATAACCAGTCATTAGGCCAACCCAATCTCAACTAGGACTCTAATCCTACTCAAATCACGAATCGAAACTTTCTATAACTGCTTAGGACTCTTCTATATGCAAATAGAAGCAATATTAAGACTTCCAAACACCTTAGGAACATATCCCACATTCCTAAAACAACTCAAATTCGTGACCTACACGATATCCTATCATAACCAACTCAAATCTTTCCATATTTAAGTCAAAACCAACTTAGCCGCAACTTGAGTCCATAACCTAATCGGTTGGACCTTTCCAACTAATTTTTTCCGTCCACATCTCTTCATCATGCCTTGAAACCGTGCAGCCACGTCCATGCACTCCTTGCACATGTGCAAACATCTTCCAACGACGTCCACAGTATCTTCATATGCATTGTTCTTGATTCAAACATGCTGCGCGACCTCCCGATCAACTCAACCACAATTCCTCCCGAACTTGGTTGTTGAACCTCATCTTCTCCCTAAGACTAGTTCAATGTATCCCGTCACCAGCCATGTCTTGAACTCAAGCAACACCTGCACATGAACAAACAAACAATACTTCCGAGCACAAGTCCTCGACTTGACTCTCGTTAGTTCTAAAACTACAACATCTTACGTGAGCACCTCACATAAGCATGTTGCAAACCATAGCAAACGATATCAACCTTAACCACCAAAACACAAAAAAAAACTTAGTAAAAGAATACTAAGCAACATTTCCATAAATGTAAAGCAAGTTCGAAACAATTTACAGTAAAAGCAGGAACATTGCGATCAAGCTCCAAACCTTGCCAAAGCTAACCGGAGCTTGAGCCGGAGCTTACCAAAGCTAGTACAACCTAGCGCCGAAGCTTACCAAAGCTAGTACAATCTAGCGTCGGAGCTTACCAAAGCTAGTATAACCTAGCGCCGGAGCTAGGAAAACATGTCAGAGCTAACCAACATAAGTCGGACCTATCAAAACATATCGGAGCTAGAGTCGAACCTTGCTAAGAAGGTGTTTTAGCAGAATTTCAGAACTTTTATCATCAAAACCAATGTATTCAGTACAAGCCAATATATTCAGCACACATAGTTCTCACAATCTTCCCCTTGATGAATGCATTGACAACACCACTTAAGATCCGAACATTGGCTTATTCACATTAAAAGTTTTGAAAACAATTTCTCTCCCTTTGCAAAACAGAAATAAAATGAGAAAAATAAATTCTTCCCCTGAGAAGAATCGTGCCAAAAACAATTGTGAATATGTGCAATGTGTAATCAATTTCTACCCCTGGCATACTTATCTTTAAAAATTCACATATTATCTCTCCCCCTTTGACAATGTATTCAACAAGGTTTATAAGACAAATTTTAATTGTTATGAGCATATTATAACATATACATATAAAAAAAGCTCATCCAAGTCATACTATCAAGTAACTTACACTATCACATTAATTAGTGTAAGCCATGCTAGAGATCAAATGTAATTTCCAATTTAGCAAGTCATGATCTCACAAACTTAACTATTTCAAAACCTGAAAGCATGACACTTGTTGCTGCATTTTATTATTTTTCAAAGCACACATTTTGATCATATGATATTTGCAAGAGATTATATGTGCATCTGCCTTATTCTAACCAACCAAGTCAAGCCTATGTCATTTGACAATCAGAAGCTTAAGGACATGGTTTTAGTCATACACAACTTCTTCCAAGTTCATATCTAAGTGCAATGATAAGCCATCTCAAAAGAAGAAGTGTGATGCATGCATATTCTCTTGATCTTTTCTCAACTTATATTTGTTCATAAAAACTCAACATGTGAGTTGATTACTTGATTAATTCTTAATGATTAAAAGCACTTGTGAGCATGCAACAAGTTCAAAACAGCAAGAAAGTTCGACCATGACCAGATTCAGTGTAAGTAATTATTCCAATTACTAGACATGACAAAAACTACAAAATGTATAACACGAGTAATGTAGTAAGAACTTTCAGTATGTAAAAGGAATCACAAAGTCATATATGTATGAAATACTATGCTCATATTATTTTAATTTCAGATTCACACATAGACTTTTCAAGTTTCAAAACTCCCCCTCAATGTAAGCCATGAGGATGCATAACCCCTATTTCACTACGAATGTAACAAAAACGAGTGAAATCCAAAGGTTTTGTAAAAATGTTAGCCAATTGTTGTTCGGTATCTACATAGTGAAGCACAATGTTTCCTTTTTCAACATTATCACGGAGAAAGTGATACCTAATGTCAATATGCTTAGTTCTAGAATGTTGCACATGGTTTTTAGCAATGCAAATGGCACTAGTGTTATCACAAAACAGTGGAACACTATCTAGATCAACCTCATAGTACTTAAGTGTTTGAACAATCCAAAGAATTTGTGAGCAAGCACTAGCAGCAGCTATATATTTAGATTCAACTATAGATTGTGCAACTGAGTTTTGTTTTCTAGAGGACCAAGCAACAAGTGAATTACCAAGAAAATGACAAGCACCGGAAGTACTTTTCCTATCAATCCTACAACCCCCAAAATCAGCATCCGAAAAAGCTTTCAAAGTAACTGTTGAGGAAGAAGGAATAAAAATGCCAAATTCTTGAGTTCCATGTAAGTACCTAAGAATCCTTTTGATGGCTTGACGATGTGAAGCACATGGGGAGGCTTGAAACCGTGCACAAAGAGATACGCTGAACTGTATGTCCGGTCTTGATGCCGCGAGGTACAAAAGTGATCCGATCATGCTTCTATATTCTTTTTGATCTACGGGTTCACCATCTTCATCAAGTTCAAGTGTTGTTGTTCCCATTGGTGTCCGAAGAGGCTTGCTTTTTTCCATGTTGAAGCGCCTTAGGAGGTCTTTTGTATACTTCGTTTGATGCACAAAGGTACCCTCCTTGGTTTGCTTGATTTGCAGCCCAAAAAGTACGTGAGTTCTCCCATCATACTCATCTCAAATTCTGAACTCATCATAGCTGAAAACTATCATGAGAAGCACAACCAAAGATAATATCATCCACATACACTTTAACGAATAATGAGTTATTGCCATGCTTAAGCATAAAAAGAGTTTTATCAACCATGCCCATGGTAAACCCCTTTTCAAGTAAGAATGTTTTTAACCTATCATACCATGCGCTAGGGGCTTGTTTGAGACCGTACAAGGCTTTGGACAGTTTGCAAACATGATTAGGAAAATCTGAATTTTCAAAACCCAGTGGTTGTTTGACATAAACCTCCTCATCTATGTAGCCATTAAGAAAAGCACTTTTAACATCCATTTGATATATCTTAAAGCCTTTAGATGCAACAAAAGCTAACAAAATTCTTATGGCTTCTAATCTAGCAACAGTAGCAAAAGTTTCATCAAAATCTAGACCTTCAACTTGAGTGAAACCTTACCAACCTAGCCTTATTCCTAACCACAACCCCATCCTCACTTTGTTTATTTTTAAACACCCATTTAGTTCCAATTAAAGTGTAACCTTGAGGTGGAGGTACAAGTTCCCAAACATTATTTCTTTTAAAATTTTCTAACTCTTCTTGCATGGCAATAATCCAAGATTCATTTGTGAGTGCGTGTGATATATCTTTGGGTTCAAAAGAAGCAACAAAAGCAGAATGAGCATGAGAGTTTGGATTGCAAAACCTGGACCGTGTGACTTGTTCATGCAAGCTTCCAATAATTTGTTATGGAGGATGAATTTTGAGAACCCGGAGGGGAGTGGACACTTCACAAGCTTCTTCTTAATGTTCATCACAAATCGATGAGCTTGTGACTTGAGGAGGATCTGAACCAGTAATGGTGGTCGTCGGTGCTGGCTGTGAATCAAAATCAAGAGCCGAAACAATATCATTAGCTGTTGGATTTTTGGGCGGCAGCAAAACTTCTTCCTCATCTTCAACGAAAATGCTCTCCTGTGGATATAGATCCGGACCTGCAATGTTTGAGCTAGTACCTGTGCTAGCTTCATCAAAATACACTTCACAAGTCTCCACAATTTAGTTAGTGTCAAGTAAAAGCACACGGTAGGCTCTAGTATGAGATGGATAACCAAGAAACATGCCATCAATGGATCTAGATTCAAATTTATCAAGATTACCATGTTTCTTAACAAAACATTTGCAACCAAAGACCCGAAAATGTGTAACACTAGGCCTATGTCCAAACCGGAGCTCATATGGTGTTTTACCTAACTTAGCGCGCAAGAAAACACGATTTGAGACATAACAGGCGATTGCAATCGCATCGGCCCAAAAATTCCTAGGAGTTTGATATTCATCAAGCATAGTCCTAGCCATCTCAACTAAAGTTTTGTTCTTTCTTTCTACAACACCGTTTTGTTGAGGTACATATGGTGAAGAAAATTGATGATCTGTTCTATTTTCAGCACAAAACTGATCAAAAGATTGATTTTTAAATTCGGTTCTGTTATCACTTCTAATTGCTTTTAAAGATCCTGGGTGATCAACTGATATTATAAGGAATAAAGTTCTAAAGTGACTAAAAGATTCATTCTTAGATGCCATAAAGTAAACCTAAGAGTATCTAGAATAATCATCAACAATCACAAGAATTTACCATTTACCTCCGAAGGATTGAACGCGTGAGGGTCCTACGGTGTCAAGGTGCAAAAGTTGAATGGGTTCAGTTGTCATGATCATTGTGAGAGGAGTATGTGAACCTGCAACCATCTTAGCATGTCTACAAGAAGAGCACACAATTTCTTTGTCCCCTTTAAGCTTAAGCAGCCCACATATGCGATCAAGCGCACCATTATAGGAATCCCGATGATTTGTGACAGCCAGGGCCATCGCAAATAAGGTAAAAACTGTCGCAAATAAGTCTATTTGCGACGGCTCGCAGCGGACGTCGCAAGTTTTTGCCCGGGGGCTGGTGGGCCCCGCACCTGTATTTGTGACGGCCAGGCCGTCACAATTTAAACCCTATTTGCAACGGTCGGGCCGTCGTAAATAAGTTCAGCTAGCAGGGCCCATGTGTCCTCCTCCGAGACCCACGTGGCTATTTGCCACGGCAAGGCCATCGCAAATAGCAGAGGCTTAATTGCAATGGCCTGGAGCCTTATTTGCGACGGTACTGTATAAAAAGTCGTCGCAAATAAGGTTTTTTATTTTTTTTAAAACAGAAAATACTACTCGGCTCGATGGCCAGAATCACAGAACAGTATTACAAACAACATCACAAAATAACATCACAATCACAAACAACATCACAATATCGTCGATACATCTCACATGATCATCAACAAAGCAAACAAGGGCTCACTCGCCCGTCTGACCTCCGAAGCCACCTCCGAAGTCGAAGTCCTCATCGCGCCTCATTCCAGGTGGCGGTAGTGACGGCGACAGAGTTTGTGCAGCTGTCGCAGACCCCTGCAATTATTGAAACTTAGAGTTAGAATATAAATGTATCAACATCTCTCTCCCTCCCTTCCTCTCCCTCTATCTTCATCTAGATCCCCCTCTCTTCCTCTCTCTTTTCATTTCTCTCTTTCTCTATCTCAATCTATCTTTCTCTCTCACTCTATCTCTCTATTGCTATCCTTTTCCCTTTATCTTCCTCCCTCTATCTCCATCTACATCTCCCTCTCTCCCTCTATCTTCCTCTCCCTCTATCTCCATCTACATCTCCCTCTCTCTCTTCATTCCTCTCCTCTCTCTTCTATTTCAATCCTTTTTTTTCTATCTTCCACCCTCTTCTAACTTCATCTCTCACTCTATCTATCTTTCACTATCACTCCATTTCCTCGCTTTATTTTGGTTAAGTTGAGTTAAAACTAGAATTGTTAAGTTGACATAGAAATTTACCTGCCCCGCAGAAGAAGGATCGCCTGGAAGGACCGGTGGTAGTGGCGGTAGCTGGATCCCCAGACCTTGCGCCCGAGCAATGACCTATCATTATAAACATTAAATGTTACCTATTAGTAAGTCATTTACGCTAAATTAATGAGAACTTTAGTTTTTATTTTGTTACCTCCATTGCTTCCCGCATCTGCGCCAACGCTGCTGCTTGGGTTTGGATCGTGACCTCCACTGCGATCCTTTGGCGTTCCACCTCTTCCTGTCGCCTGAAGTTCTCTTCTACAGTTTGTCGGAGGGACTGCATCTCATTGTCCCTCTACGAGACGCGATGACCTGCTGTGCCCACCGAAGAAACCTGCATGGAGCTGCCTCTCGCAGGTCTCCCAACCCTCGAGTCGACAACTCCGTCGAATATGGCAAGCCTATAAAAAAGAGAGTCAGTAATATCAAATTGAAATATCTTGAATACTTTGAATTGAAAATGATAAAATGACTTATAAACTCACCTTCCGTGTGCTTTTCCACCTCCGCTTGCATACGCGGCTTGAGGATCGATTGGTTCACGTTCCCAATCGAAATCTTCGTCGTGTATCTTCCTAGCCTCCTCCCAGTACTTAGCCTACAAAACAAGGAAACCGTGTAAGTTCACCAATACATATAGTTATATTTAATATGAATGATTTCTAAACTTACAAATCGCTCGGTTGCAGCCTGACTACACCCCTGAGGCTAGGAAGGGTCCCTGTGATCTCTCTTCCAAATCTCAGTAGGGGTCGGCGGCACCCGCATCTCGTGCTCCTGTCAATACGTGTTAGTACGGACAATATATTATGAATATATAAACATAAGTTGCATACACTTACCATGCGTTTAGCTAAACGCAAGTGGTTATCTTGGCCGTACCTGATCTTCCCCTCGACCCCTCTGCACTCTCGAGCCTTCTCGGACTTAGCTTTAAACTCATCGCTAGCCCAGTAGCGACAAAGGGCCCGAAATGCATCGGTCCGACCCTGCAACCAGCTCACGTGGCCCTGCACATAGTTGGAAGTCATTAAAAATACTACCGAGGAAATTATCAGAAAAAATACTTAGTACACCCCACGTACCTGCACGTACTCCTCCTCCATCAGGTGCCTCTCGCTCTCTTGCCGGAAGTGTAGCACGTGGTGCTGATTCGCCTTCAAGTGCTCATTAATAATTTGAACACGAGCATTCGACAAAGCTTGTCGAAGCGCCTTGGCAGTGTTGTAGTGAAACACTCTCCTCGCATCCTCAACCATGCGAGGGTCGTTCGGGTCCTCTAAAATATACCTTGCCTGTGATGAAGAATATATTGAAGAGATGTTCATTAAAAGAATTTAAGAGTTAAAACTTAGAAACTATTTTTAACATACTTACCATAAAATCAGCTCATACGGCCTCCTGAAGGTTGTCGTGCTCCTGGTAATGGAGCGTGCGTAGTCCTCCCACGAAAGAGCAGGCACCCCGTCGATGACCCCAGGATAGTGCAAACGCACTAAGGACCCAAGGACACCATTCACCGGTCTTTAGTGTCTCTCACCGGTGAAAGACGTGTCGTCCCAAAGCCTACAAGATATTTATTGATTAATTACTTAAGTAACCAAAAGAAACTAAAATTGAACATTATAATTTTTATTACCTGTCTCCGACTGGACGAATCACGATCCTCTGTTCACCAGTTGGCGACCTGTAAAGCCCTTCTTCTTCTTCTTCTTTTTGTTGAGGAGTGCTTCGTCCTTGATTGTTTTTCTTCTCGGGAAGTAGAACCTGAAAGGTTAGGCCAATCTGTACGAAAGTGTCCTGTCTTACCACATTCGAAGCATCGTTGAGGTCCGAAGCTTCCTCTCCTTCTAGTTCTCACATTTTGCAATGCTTTTGAGAACCTAGTAGAGAGAAGTGCTAGCTCCTCCTCTGGAAACTCCTCAATCTGTTCAAGGGTTAGAGAGGACAACAAAGCAAGTGTACCACAAGATGAAGATTGACCGGAGCTAGGCACATCTAAAGTAAGTGTACTCATGATAGTAGATTCACGAATGAATGTAACTTTCGTCTCCCAAATTGACATATCTAATGCACTTAACAATTGCCTAACATTTTCAGCATCTGAAAAATTAACATTGACGCTACGCAAGTTGCTGAGAATTTTATTAAAGCGAACAAAGAAATCATCAATGGACTCACCGGGTTGCATCTTGAAGCGCATGTATTCTTTCTTGAACATGTCTTGCCTTACCTCCTTGATCGTGTTGGATCCTTCGTGGTAGTCACAAAGTGCTTTCCACACATCGTATGCAGATCGATGGTGTGCAACACGGTCGAAGTCGCTTTGAGTTAATCCTTGGATGATCAAGTTCCGAGCCTTGTTGTTGTTGTCGACATCTCTCAGATTTGTAGTTGTAACTTGATCATTTGACGACACTTTGTAAGGCGTATACCTTCTCCCATATTGTGAAGCCTTGTGCCTGGATGAAAGCCTCCATGCGTGCCTTCCAAACCTGAAAATCAATACCAGCAAACACGCAAGGTTTGGCGGAGTATTTCTCCATGATGATTAGTCAAAACACATGCAAATTGCAAAGATTAGAGCACCGTGGCTCTGATACCAATTGTAGGATCGACGAGCACGTGAAAAGCTACCAGAGGGGGGTGAGTGGTAGATTTAAAAAATCTTACGTAGCCGAAATAATTAAATCCCAACCCCTTCGGCAGAAAAATGATCTATTAAAGAAATTGTGTGTGAGACTAATCTAAACGTGTTTAACCGTGACAAAAGTGATAGATATTAGAGAGAATCAAGTCATGAAGACGACACCACAAGAATCACTCAAATCCGTCGAGATAAACTCAAGTTACGATTGAAAGATCGAACAAAGTTCAATCTGTCCTACCCGAGAAAAACAGTTTTGGAATGCTGCAAAGAAACTCGTGTAGATCAGAAACCATAAAAATCCAATGACCGTGAAATTTTGACATATGATATATAATCAAGTTGTGAAGACAACCCAAAAATAACCACGTCAATTGCATCTGTAAAACTCGAGTTATGATAAAATCACTGAACCAAGGTAGTGATGTGCAGAAACTCGACGAGAAAAACTTATCTGGAACAAGTCGGATGAACAAGGCACAAAAGTTCCTTTCAACTACGAATTTTATTTAATAGAACACAAGAGGAACAGCCCCAAAGTCATCTACCCACGAGCTCTGGCCTCCCTTGCTTATATAACCATCCCTTAGTCCAACCCAATCTCAACTAGAACTCTAATCCTACTCTAATCACGAATTGAAACTTTCTATAACTGCTTAGGACTCTTCTATACGCAGATAGAAGCAATCTTAAGACTTCCAAACACCTTAGTAACGTATCCCCCATTCCGAAAACAACTCAAATTTGTGACCTACACAAAATCATATCATAACCAACTCAAATCTTTCCATATTTGAGTCAAAACCAACTCAACCTCAGCTTGAGTCCATAACCTAGTCGGTTGGACCTTTCCGACCAATTTTTTATGTCCACATCTCTTCATCACGCCTTGAAACCATGCAGCCACGTCCATGCACTCCTTTCTCACGTGCAAACATCTTCCAACAACGTCCATGATATCTTCATATGCATTGTTCTTGATTCAAATGCTGCGCGACCTCCCGATCAACTCAACCACAATTCCTCCCGATCTTGGTTGTTGAACCTCATCTTCTCCCTTAGACTAGTTCAATGGAACCTGTCACCAGCCATGTCTTGAACTCAAGTAACACCTGCACAAGAACAAGCAAACAGTACTTCCGAGCACAAGTCCTCGACTTGACTCTCGTTAGTTCTAAAACTACAACATCTTACGTGAGCACCTCACATAAGCATGTTGCAAACCATAGCAAAATGATATCAGCCTTAACCACCAAAACACACCAAAAACTTAGTAAAAGAATACTAAGCAACCTTTCCATAAATGTAAAGCAAATTCGAAACAATTCACAGTAAAAGCAGGAACATTGCGATCAAGCTTCGAACCTTGCCAAAACTAACCGGAGCTTGAGCTGGAGCTTACCAAAGCTAGTACAACCTAGCATCGGAGCTTACCAAAGCTAGTACAACCTAGCGCCGGAGCTTACCAAAGCTAGTACAACCTAGCGCTGGAGCTATAAAAACATGTCGGAGCTAACCAACATAAGTCGGACCAATCAAAACATATCAAAGCTAGAGTCGGACCTTGCTAAAAAGGTGTTTTAGCAGAATTTCAGAACTTTTATCATCAAAGCCAATATATTGAGTACAAGCCAATGTATTCAGTATACATAGATCTCACAAATATCTTTCTAACTAAGATCGGACCAGTCCTCCCCAGTGCAGACTAGTCCTCAACACTTCATAGCTTTGCACGACATCAGACAAGTCCGATAATATACGGACTAGTCTGATAACCTCTCTGACTAAAATCGGACAAGTCCTCCAAGTGCGGACTTGTCCCCAATTCACTAAGGGGTTCACCACAGCCGGACTAGTCCAATAATGACCGAACTAGTCCGAACTTCTCTAGAGACTAAAACGGACTAGTCCGCCCCTGGCCGGACAAGTCCGATAATTCAGGGCACTTAGGGTTTCCCACATGCCGCACACCGGCCTAGTTCGGAGTCCACCACGGACTAGTCTGGACTTTGAAAATCCTAACGAAAACCCTTGGAAACCGTAGTATAAATAGAGGTGCACAACCCAACTTTGACAACTCTCGATTCCTAGCGCCGTCACACCTTCCAAGAGCCTAGAAAACACGTCTCTCCACACAAACCAACGAAAGAAAGATCAAATTTGTGTGGATCAACTCTAGATCAAAGGAGAGACACGATTCTTCACGTTTGAGCTCTTGGGTTTGATTCTCTCGCACACTCTTGTTGTTTTATAGTAGATCTTACGAGTGTGTTCTTGGTGGTGTTCGATTTGTAATCTTGGGGATCCCTCAACTTGTGAGAAGGACCCTTGAACACGGTTATCTTACCCCTTTGTGATAGTGGAAGAGAATTGGCCTTTGTGGCGATTCAACGAGGGTAGGGTTGGAGAAGACCCGATCCTTTCGTGGGCTCCTCAACGTGGACGTTGGTTGCCTTCGTGGGAACTGAACAATGGGATAAAAATCGTGTGTCTTCACTTTGTGCTTATTGTTCATTGCATCTAGGGTTTAATTGACCTTAGTTAAATTACGTCAAAACTTGAATCTAAGGTTACTTTGTGCTATCCTCAGTTTAATTGAAGCAACATTCTCGAGTTACATCTTAATTTCCGTTGCGTAGAGTACTTGGATCGAGATTGTCGATACCCTGCAGACCGGGTACCCACACATACATGGAAGACAAGATGCTGGGTTCTACCTCCCAAGAGGGGAAGTACCCATAAGCTACAAAGTGTCATGCAGCTCCAGACCGGATCTGGCTCCTACTAAGGGTGGCTCCGATGCTGCCACGTGTCCCGCAGCTCCGGACCTGCCTCCCTACTAATGGTAGCTTCGGTGTTGTCACATGTTCCGTAGCTCCGGACCTACCTCCCTGCCAAGGGGTGGCTCCGATGCTGCCACGTGCTCCGCAGCTCCAGACATTCGGTGCTGCCATGCGACCCACGGCTCTAGACCTAACCTCCCCACTGAGGAAAGGTTCAGTACTGCGACGCATCCTGCGGATCATGAAGATGGCATGTGCACTCAAGATAGCATTAGTGCATCATCAAGAACTCGGCTTCAAGACACCATTAATGTGTCATCAAGACACATTAATACACCATGAAGACCCATCAAGACCCATTAACGTGTCATTAAGACACGTTAATGCACCATGAAGACCCATCAACGTGTCATCAAGGAACATTAATGCGCTTTCATGTCTAATTAACCTGGGGCCACCTGTCGGGCCCCGGTCATAATGTAAACCGCCGGACTTCACCTATAAAAGGACCAGGCAGCCAAGACAGGAGGGAGGACTCTCTCACACCTCGCTCATACAATACAACACAACCCCCGTGGATGTAGGGTATTACGTCTCACGACAGGCCGAACCACGTAAAAATCCTTCGTGTTCATCTAGCTCGTAGATCCAAGAAATTTGCCCTCCAAAAAAGAACCTCCGCGGGCTGCTCCTTAGCAGGTCCGGGGGAAGTGTCGCAAAAACACTTTGACATTTTGGCGCGCCAGGAAGGGGGGCACTTTTTTGGATCGACAAGCCTCACCTCGATGGTGAATCTTTAGTCCATCACCGACTCTTCTCGACCCTCGCGCCATGAAGGGAGCGGGGAAGACGGCACCACTTCCCGTTTCATAGCGAGTCGGCTGACTTAGCGGACGCACGCTCCGTGTTCTGGTGGCTACTGCTATCACCACTCGATGGCTTTCTACCGCCACCACCGCCAGTGGGAGGTCCATTGTGTACGTCCTGCTTAGCCTGGTCTTGCACCCTAAGCTGGTGCCTCGTGACCCTAAGCCTGTACACTTTGCCTCATGGCTACTTCCGCAACCAAGCGATGACTACCTGCGACCATGGCAACAATGACGCCACCAGGTACCTGTGACGTATTCGGTCTTCTTGGTTATTTTCCTGTTTTGAGTCCCATGGCATTGAACAGCCACTCCCATGAAAAGCTAATGCCAATAGAGGGTCCAAAGTGCGCTGTCTGCTTAGCCTGGTTTTGCACCCTAAGTATGTGCACTCTAACTTTCTTGCGGCTGAATACTGGGGGTCTGAAGTGTGCTACCTGCTTAGCCTGGTCCTGCACCCTAAGTATGCACACTCTACCTTTCCAATGTTGCGGCTGAGTACTGGGGGTCGGACGTCTCCCAAAAGACTAATGTCGGTGGGAGGTCAAGAGTGCGTAGACTGCTTAGCTTGGTCATGCCCCCAAAGTCATGCTCTGTGACCCTAAGCCAACACACTCTTCCTCCCCAGCACTACGGTTCAGTACCGGGGACTGAAAGGCACATGCTCCTAGACAAAGCAATAATTAAAATTCGGATACTGTCACCATGTTCACATAATTATGCTTAAATATTCTGCATATTATTCCCTTTTTCGCTCTGTTACATCTTTATGTTTGCCCACAATAGGAATTGTGCTATCCTGCTGCAGACGGACAACCTGAAGTACTTGTGATGTCTTTAGGTATTTCTGGTAGTTTCTCATTTGGGATCTCATGCCCGCTGAATGGCCTACTCGCCTGAAATACAATGCTAAAGACTTAGCCTGGTCCAGCACCCTAAGTACGCCACTCTATCTATTCTGGTGTTGCGTCACAGTAAGGCGGGTCCGTACACCACACGTTCCTGGGTGAGGCGGCAACCAGTACCCGGATACTATCGCACTGAATTACTCAGGCCCTGTAGCCCGGCTAAGGACCGTAAGCCGCAACAAAACTGAGGGTAGGAAGATTGTAACCAATGAACACTATTACTCTTTCTGTTGTCACTCTTGTGCAGGACTGCACCCTTCTTCGGACTCTACCGTCGGACCTCAACCTCTGGCACTGGCACCTTCCAAGGGGGACCGCTGTCAACGTTCTTAGCATCGATGGTGGACGCTCCCACACCTTCGCTAAGCTCCGCCGTCGGAACTCAAGCTCCGACACCGACACCTCTTAGGGGGGATCTGCCGTTGACATTCTTAGAGTTGAAGATGGTGGCACCACCTCTGGGATCCTCGCCTCTCCCGAGGTGGGCCTGGGGACCACTGTCGATACCCTGTAGATCAGGTACCCTCGCATACAAGGAAGACAAGACGCTGGGTTCTACCTCCTAAGAGGGGAAGTACCCAGAAGCTACCATGTGTCATGCAGCTCCGGACCGGACCTACCTCTCTGCCAAGGGTGGCTCCGGTGCTGCCACGTGCTCCGCAGCTCTGGACCTTCGGTGCTGCCATGCGACCCACGGCTTCGGACCTAACCTCCACGCTGAGGAAAGGTTTGGTGCTGCACGCGTCCTGCAGATCATGAAGACGGCATGTGCACTCAAGACAACATTAGTGCGTCATCAAGAACTCGGCTTCAAGACACCATTAATGTGTCATCAAGACACATTAATACACCATGAAGACCCATCAAGACCCATTAACGTGTCATTAGGACACGTTAATGCACCATGAAGACCCATCAACATGTCATCAAGGCACGTTAATGCGCTTTCATGTCTAATTAACCCGGGGCCACCTGTCGGGCCCCAGTCATAATGTAAGCTGCCGGCCTTCACCTATAAAAGGACCAGACATCCAAGACAGGAGGGAGGACTCTCTCACACCTCGCTCATACAATACAACACAACCCCCATGGATGTAGGGTATTACGTCTCACGGCGGCTCGAACCACGTAAAAATCCTTCGTGTTCATCTAGCTCGTAGATCCAAGAAATTCACCCTCCAAAAAAGAACCTCCGCGGGCTGCTCCTTAGTAGGTCTGGGGGAAGTGTCGCAAAAACACTTCGACAGAGATCATCGATCAAACTTGATCGATCTAGTCCGCAAGAATTGGACTAGTCCGCACCCTATCGGACTAGTCTGGTTTATCTGTATTTGATCTGGTTGTTGAGTGTTGCAGGTTCCGACTAAAATTCAAAAAGGACTATTCACCCCCCCTCTAGGCCACATTCAATTGGTATCAGAGCCAGACTCTTCAAAATGATACTAATCGCTCCAAGAGAAAATATCGAACATGAAGGATGTGCACAAGAGCCTCAACCAAGAGAAGGTTGAAGATGAGAAGGCTCATAAATTGGAGAAGCTCCCCGATGCCATTCAGGACTTCGAGGATGATGATGAGGAGACGCTTGAACTCAAGGCGCTCCTAAGGAAGAAAGCCCTTTCCAAAGGGAAAATGAAGTTCGAGGGTGAGAAGAAAAAGAAGGGGAGTAGTCGCACCGACTACTCCCGATATCCTTTCAACTACGATCGTCTAAATTCTAACAATAGCCATTATTTGTCTATTCCTCTAGGAAAAGCCCCACACTTTGATGGCAATGATTACTCAATGTGGAGGCAAAACATGAAAATGTATTTAATCTCACTTAACCCCAGCTTGTGGCATATATTGTGCGCAGGTATAGATATCCCAGACGACGATGAAGAGCTCACACCAAGCCAAGAGCAAGCAATTCATTGGAATGCTCAAGCTGCAACAGTCATCACATCATCACTAAGTCGGGACAAGTTCACCAAGGTGGATGGACTCAAGATTGCAAAGGAAATATGGGACACATTGCAAACTGCACATGAAGGTGATCGTCATGTGCGAGAGGCAAAGATTGAAATGATCGAAGGTGAATTGGGAAGATTCGCCATAGAAGAAGATGAGTCGCCGCAAGACATGTACAGCCTGTTGAAAACTCTCATCAACAAGGTTCGAGCATATGGAAGTAAAAAGTGGAACAATCACGAGGTGGTGAAGCTCATCCTTAGAGATTTCATGCCTCACAATGTTACCCTGTGCTCGATGATTAGAGAAAGCCCCGGGTACAAGAAAATGACTCTGAATGAATTGCTTGGAAAGATCATCAACTTTGAAATGATGGAGAAGCAAGCAAAACATGTCAAGGAGATTGCCGACCTCACCTCGGGAAAGAAGAAAGGGGTCGCCTTAAAATCCACTTGCAATCCCTTGTCAAAAGAAGCTCGAGAGGCTCAAGATGAAGATGACAGGGATGATGAGAGCAGCGACATAGATGAGGAATACATGATCCTCTTCATGAAGAAATTCAAGAGGATGATGAAGAGAAGACAAGGGGGTAAATCAAGTGAAGGAAAACACAAAGAAAAGTCAAGACCAAAGTTGAGGCGGGCCTGCTATAACTGTGGTGAATATGACCACTTTATAGTTGATTGCCCATATGTAGAAAACAAGAAGAAGATCAAGGAAACGAAGCCTCAACCCAAGAAGTTCTTCAAGAAGAAAAGGCAAGTGGGATAGGCACACCTAGGAAAGTAGTGGGACTCAAATGATGAGTCCTCGTCCGAAGAGGAAGAGGAGATGGCTAGCATAGCCATCAAAAAGACGACAAAGAAATCAACTCTCTTCCCATCTATTGGCGCCAGGAAGGACAACGACACATGTCTCATGGCGAAGGAAGGTAAAAGAAAGGTAACATCTAAATATTCCTCCTCGCATTCTTACTCTAGTGATAGCAATGCGAATAGTGATAATGAAGATATGCTTGTTGGCCTTGATAAGAAAACTGTCGCAAGAATGAAATTCTTAACGGATAAACTTATTGATAAGGAGGAGCTTGTTGATCGATAAGAAAATATGATCATCCTACAAAAGGAGGAGTATATCAAGATCAAAAAGCTCCTTGAACTTGAAAAGGAGCGAAGCAAGTCACTTGAACTTGAGTTAGCTTTGAGCAAGGAAGCTTGCTTGAAGTTAAGCGACTCAAATGCTATCATCAAGGATAAACTTGCTAACTTAACCAAAGTTAACAAGATCCTTGAGATACAAGTTGAGTCACTCAAGAAAAGTGAACCTTCATCCTCTTCAAGCTCTCCTTCTCAACCCCTTAAAACTGAACCTACTACTACTTGTGTATGTGCTAACATTGATACTAGCTTGAAGGACAAGTCAACCTCGACCAAGGAAAATCATCCTTCCCGTAGTGGCATATCTGACAAGGAGAAGGTCAAGTATGCACGCAATGCATACTTGGCCACAAGACCTCCTAATGTCAAATATGGCATTGGATATTCCTATGGTGAAAAGCAAATTGCTAGAAAACATAAGAATAACACGGAGTGCATTGACTTTGTGAAGGGAAATTCCCCTCAAGTTAGAAAACCTAACAATGTTGATAAGTTCAAAAACGTTAACACATATGAGCAACAATTATTATTTAGAACTTTTGATGCATCTTATGTTCTTATGAAAAACCTTTTGGTAAAGTGCATGCCAAATATGTTGGGCCACACCATGGGAACACCAAGTCCCATGTGTGCATGCCCAAATCTCTTGTGACTAACCTCAAAGGACCCAAGCAAGCTTGGGTACCTAAAACCAAGACATAATTTGTTTTTGCAGGCCTACTCCTCCGGTGGAGCAAAATGGGTGCTAGACAGTGGATGCACCAACCATATGACCGGAAAACAGAGAATTTTTGTAGAATATGGAGAAAATGAGGATCCAAGCGAGGGCATCTATTTTGGAGACAATAGTCAAGGAAGGGTGCTCGATACTGGTAAAATTGCAATATCATCTCAACACACGCTTTCTCATGTTTTGCATGTCGACTCCTTAGGTTATAACCTTCTGTCCATATCTCAATTATGTGACAAGGGTTATAATTGCTTGTTCTCTAATGAGGGTGTGATTGTTTCTAGAAGGAGTGATGACTCGGTTGCATTCAAGGGTGTGCTAAAGGTAAAACTTTATCTTGTTGACTTCAACAAAGATAAAGCCGAACTTCACACATGCTTGATTGCAAAGACCAACATGGGCTGACTGTGGCATAGACGGCTAGCACATGCTGGTATGAGGAATCTTCAAAAAATCCTCAAGGGTGATCATATTCTAGGTTTGAAGGATGTTGTTTTTGAGAAAGACAGGCCTTGTAGCACGTGCCAAGCCGGGAAGCAAGTAGGAGAACCCCATCCCGCGAAGAATGTCATGAAAACGACAATACCGCTCGAGCAACTTCACATGGACCTATTCGGTCCGATCGCTTACATAAGCATCAGCGGTAACAAATATGGCTTAGTAATTGTTCATGACTTTTTGCACTTCACGTGAGTTTTCTTTTTGCATGATAAGACAGAAACACAAGTAACTCTCAAGAAGTTCCTCAAGCGTGCACAAAATGAGTTCTCATTAAAGATCAAGAACATACAAAGTGACAACGGTACGGAGTTCAAGAACACTCAAGTTGAGGAGTACCTAGACGAAGAGGGCATCAAACATGAATTTTCACCATCGTACTAACCTCAACAAAATGGAGTGGCCTAAAGGAAGAATCGAACCCTCATAGAGATGACGAGAACAATGCTTGATGAGTACAAGACATCGGATCAGTTTTGGGCTGAAGCGGTGAACACCGCTTGTCACGCCATAAACCGACTCTATCTTCATCGCCTACTCAAGAAGACATCATATGGGCTACTCTGTAACACCCTCATTTTCATGCATCATGCCTTGCATACACTCATATACATGTTTAACATTAACCCACATCAAAAGGAACGAGTTTAAAATTGATTCGGAGCATTTAAAATTGATTTGGAACAAAACCGCACTTAAAATGTAGGAAAGTGCGATGTAGTGTTCGATGGAACTAACGGCTCTCAAGAAGAGCAAGTTGATCAACGGTGCTAGATAGAGAAGAAGCTCCATGTCAGGCATTAAGAATAATGGTGTTGGGCGATGTTCGACCACAGGCGCCACCTCCAAATGAAAATGAAGAAGATGAACCACAAGTGGAGGTAATGGATCAAGGGGGAGCTTCTGCACAAGATCAACCTCAAGAAGACGAAGATGATCAACACACAAATGAGGGCAACCATCTAGGGGGAGTAGAAGATGACCATGAAGACTCAAGACCACAAGTTCCACACCCAAGAGTACATCAATGCGTCCAAAGAGATCACCCCGTCGACAACATAATCAGGGACATCCAAAAGGGAGTAACTACTAGATCTTGAATTGCTAATTTTTGTGAACATTACTCTTTTGTATCCTTTTTGGAACCGCGCAGGATTGAGAATGCATTGAAAGATCCAGACTGGTTGGTGGCAATGCAAGAAGAACTTAACAACTTCAAACGGAACGAGGTGTGGGAACTCGTCGAAAGGCCCAAGTTCAACGTTGTCGGCACCAAATGGGTCTTCCGCAACAAGCAAGACGAACACGGGGTGGTGACAAGGAACAAGGCACGACTTGTGGCCAAAGGGTATTCACAAGTCAAAGATTTGGACTTCGACGAAACCTTTGCTCCCGTAGCTAGGCTTGAATCTATTATAATATTACTTGCATATGCTACTCACCATGATTTCAAGCTCTATCAAATGGATGTGAAAAACGCCTTCCTCAATGGACCAATCAAAGAGGAGGTGTACGTGGACAACCCCCCGATTCTAAGATCAAGAGTTCCCCAACCACGTGTTCAAACTGCGTAAGACTCTCTACGGCCTCAAACAAGCTCCTAGAGCTTGGTATGAGTGCCTTAGAGATTTCTTAATTGAAAATGGTTTTAAAATTGGCAATGCTGATTATACGTTGTTCACAAAGCATTTTGACAATGATATTTTTATTTGTCAAATTTATGTTGATGATATCATTTTTGGTTCAACTAACAAATCTTTCTATGAAGAATTTAGTAAGATTATGACACATAGGTTTGAAATGTCTATGATGGGAGAGCTAAAATACTTCTTGGGATTCCAACTGAGGCAACAAAAGGAGGAGACGTTCATAAGACAAACCAAGTATATTCAAGACATACTCAAGAAGTTTGGAATGGACAAGGCGAAGCATATAAAGACTCCCATGACAACAAATGGACACTTGGATCTCAATGAAGACAGACCAAGGGTGGATCAAAAGGTATATCTCTCCATGATTGGATCCCTACTTTACTTATGTGCATATAGGTCTGATATTATGTTGAGTGTGTGCTTGTGTGCAAGATTTCAAGCCAATCCTAAGGAGTGTCATTTGACAGCCGTAAAAAAAGTCTTGCAGTATTTAGTTCATACACCCAACCTAGGCCTTTGGTATCCTAAAGGGTCCAAATTCAATCTCATTGGATACTCCGATGCAGATTATGCTGGATGCAAAGTAGATAGAAAAAGTATCTCTGATACATGCTAATTTCTAGGTAGATCCCTAGTTTCTTGGTCCTCCAAGAAACAAAACTCCATTGCCTTATCCATGGCTGAAGCGGAGTATGTTGCAGCCGGGAGTTGTTGTGCACAACTCCTTTGGATGCGACAAACTCTAAGGGATTATGGTTACAATATAAGACGTATTCCACTTCTTTGTGATAATGAGAGTGCCATTAAAATTGCCCATAATATCGTTGAACACTCTAGGACTAAACACATTGACATTCGGCATCACTTTTTGAGAGACCACTCAATGAAAGGAGACATAGCCATTTCTCATGTCAACACCGAAAAACAACTAGCCGATATATTCACCAAGCCACTTTATGAAAAACGTTTTTTCGAACTTCAAAATGAACTAAATATCCTTGATGCTCGGAATGTGGCTTGAAAACTTGCATACCTGTATGGCTTCTTCAAAAAATGTTGGTTATGTTGTGAAAATCATCTCTCTCAACTTTCTCCGAAAAACTATTTAAATTGCTTGATCTTGGTGAATTATGGTCATTGCTTGATTGTTGTATGTTTACTGATCATATTCATCAAGATTATTTGATTGTTTTGGCCCTCATTTTTCTCTATAAGAACCTTCAAATATATATGAATGGGCTAATTATATATGTTCTGGTGACCACAAACTAGTCTGTGGTTATCCGGACTAGGTCCGGCAGTCCGGACTAGTCCGGCCGACCACAGACTAGTCCGATTTTTCGACTCCATAACCCTAGGCACCGCCAAAACCTAATCTCGTTCACCCTCACAACTCACCTCACATTCTCTCTTTTCACTCGAGAGCCCCCATGGCGATTTGGCAATTTATCCACCAAATCCCTTCAAGTTTGGATGGAAATCGATCTCCATTGCTATGGCATTAAAGATCACGGACTTGTTCGCACCTCCAACTCCTCCTTCGTCAAGAATCGAAGAATTTTGGTAAATTGCCCCCCAAATCCTAGAAACTTTGATTTCTTCTGTTTTGGATCGAATAGCTTAGTTCCTTTCAGCTAATACATGCTTCCTTGCTGTATTACATCTAAGTTAAGCTATTTTTGCATTGAGCAACACCATTTATCTCATAGTTAGGGTTTGAGATGTTGAACACCGGACTAGTCCGGTCTCTGTACAGACATGTCCGGTCCCTCCGAACTAGTCTGCACATGAGCACCGGACAAGTCCGATTTTCAACTGAACTCAATCCTAATTTTCAACTACTAAATGCACTTCCTTGCCATCAATTCTCATACATACATTGTATAATTCCCTCTCAGGACAATGTCGAGCTCCAACAATGAGATTTCCGATTATGAGGCCGACTTGGACCAAGACTCTTTGCTTCGGTCCTCGACGGGCCAAGGGAAGAAGCACCAAGAGCGTCCCTCTGAGCCAGCACCTTCTCCACCTTAGGTGAGGCGCAAGGTTCTAGCCAAGAAGCATGCATCCAAGGCCAAGGATGTAGCTAGCCCTAGCTCAGCGGCTCAATCAGCCCTCTCAAGATGGCAGCTCCGAGGCAGGGGAATAGGGATCCCTCCGAGGAGAAGTCAATGGCAAGGGAAGCGATACGGCTTCCAAGCTTAGATTTGTGGATTGCTACAACAGATCAAAGAAGGCAGCCGACGCCAGATTCTGGAGCAACTTCCACGCGGATTACTACAATTCCGTGTACATGTAGATGAAGACTCCAGTTGTCAACAGTCAATGGATTGACTGGAGTCACTTTGAGAGGAAGAGCTGGCCAGCCTTCGATGAAGTAATACAAGTTGTGGAAAGGCATGGGCTCAAAGACTTGTGATGAGGACATCACTTCTATGGATACAAACAACACTCCATTGAACATACAAGATGCAATCAATAGAGTTCATACACAACAATTAATTTCAGAGGTGAACTCGTTCTTATATATTTCCTTATATGTTTTTGAGCATAGATTGCTACTTAATGATTTATTTGTGATTAGGATCCATGGAGAGGTTCAGGGAGTACTTGGAGGGAGTATTAGGGACATGGAAGACCAGAGAATTCGTTCAAAGAAGATGGAAACCGAACCAAACTCCAAATCGTATCCAACTCGGAGTCCAGGAGCAGTACGCACTAAAACGGACGCCCAAGACGCATACGAACTCCGTTTTTGACGTTCTACATATGCACGGAAAGGGGAGAGGATATCATTTCCAATGACGTCGGTCCCATATCAAAATTCCTTCGGAGTCGACGGAAATCGTCGAAACAAAATCAAGTACAGAATCTGTCAGGGTGCTGCGCCACCGTATTGGGCCATTGGGCCTTGTATCAAGTCTAAGTCCATTATTTTCGTGTCTTAGGGTTAGTTCATGACCCTAACACCCCTTGGACGTCCTCCCACCTATATATACTCCATGGTAGCCGCCATAGACAATTGGGTTTTGCTTAGATCAATAATATCGTCATTCTACGGTTTGTGAGACCCCAACTTCGCGATTTTAGATCGTGTCTTCTACGTTCTTGCTTGTGTTCTCGGTTGCACTTGTAGGGATTAGCCTTCTTGGTGAGGTCAATCGTGTGCAACACAGTTGATAACCAACGGAGCGGTGGTGTAGTGATTGCAGGGGTTGTTCGTGTTCTACTCGAGAGCCTCGGATCATCAACATCGAGATCTCCACATCAATTGACTTATCCATTACCTTTCAGAAGATCGGGACTCATCTTTTTCCTATCAACTTGTTTGCATCAGGTGCAACTGGAACGATGAAATCATCACTCAATTCTATGCCACCTGCTACTTTGCTAGTGATGAGGAGGAGAGGGTGACTTGAATGACTCATGGATCCAAGTACACCATTAATTTTGATGAGTTTGCAAGACTGTTTCACCTTGAAGACACCTGCAACAATGAGCTCACTATACACATCATTGGTGTCTTAGGGAAGGATAAGATGGAGTTTCTTTATGATACTAACCTGAAGTACAACCCTCCATCGACCAAGAACATGAAGCCCTTCTTCATGGTTCTCAACAGGGTCCTTAAGAAGACAATTGCTCCAAAGAATGGAAATGTAGGGAGTGTCCAAGGATACATGAGGACCTTGATGAAAGTGATAAGAAAGAACAGAAAGTTTTATATTTTTGACTATATTTAGAATGACATGGTTAATATCTCCTGCACACCGAACCATTCCTGTGGCTATGCGCCTACCTCATGTTCATGATTGAGAAGGTCACATGAATTGAGTTCGTTAAGGATGTGGAGCACACTCCCCTGAGGCCTCAGAAGCCTACCCAAGCTACCCTCCCAACTGCTCCATCCCCAGTGTCTAGTGAAGAGGCTCCAAAGAGAGCTCGAGGAGATACGAGGACTGCTCCCGCCACTATGGCACCTCCTCAAAAAGGGTCCCCCAGTGGCATTTTGAAGTACTTGACAACCATTTTTGGCTCATGCAAGAAGGCAGAGGTAAAGCTTCACAGGCTGAACAAGGCAAGGAAGGCCGACATGAGGTATGTCAAGGAAAATGTCATAAATATTTGCCAGAAGCTGGAGATCGAGCCAATTGGATCTCTAGTTATCTCCTATGACTCTGCCTCTGACTTCACTGAGCTTGGACCTTTGACTCCCTCCTAGCTTGCTTACTTCGACATTGAGGGCACTTCGAGTGGATCCGTTCCTCCTCCTCCTCCACAGCGTGAAGATGATGATGAAAATGAGGAGAGGACCGACAGTGAGGAATGAAGGCACTAGATCCCTCCTCTCCTTTTTGGTGTCTTGATGCCAAAGCGGGAGAGATTGAGGGGGAGTCACTAAGTGTAGCTGTAGGTTGCGAGGAGAGCTCTATTCGTGTTCATTTCGGGTTGTAAATCTTTAATGCTCTCTTATGCTTTTGGACTTGTGATGTGGTACAATGACTATGACTATGCTTATGTCTCTAATTTATATTTGTGAAATCTGTGATTATTTGCCATAATATGTGCTTATGCTCTGAAATTAACATATATGCTTGATGATTGAGATAATTATGTAATATGTTTCATTCTCATCACGATTATTGTTTACACACACTTAGTTTTGCACCCCACCATAAAGAGTGCACATATGTCTTATGTTTTCATTGCCTAACTTGTTCCAAACTCATATGTGCACACTTTATGAAAACTCTGTATTTTTATCATATTTTGTGAAATCTCAATTGGTTGTCATCAATCACCAAAAAGGAGGAGATTTAAAGTGCATCTAGGCATTCCTTGTGGGTTTTGGTTGATTTATGACAAACAAATGAGATCCTAATCAAATTTTTGAGATGAGCGCAGGTTTTAATGAAATTATGAAGAAAACACAAAAAGAAAGGAAAATGAGGATCTATATGGAAAAGAGCTTAAGAACTGAATAGATTAGATCATTGTGTATGGAGTGTGTTGGAGAAACACACCCCAAGAGCTCAAGCTCAAGAAAACTCATTCAGTGCACAAATTTACACAGGACCGGACTAGTCCGATACACCCCGGACTAGTCCGATAATCCCTCTGTTCAAAATCGGACAAGTTCTCCCAGTGAGAACTTGTCTGCACAGTCTAAGTTTACACATACCGAACTAGTCCAATATTACCATAGACTAGTCTGACATCTTTCTGACTAAGATCGGACTAGTCCTCCCTAGTGCGGACTAGTCCTCAACACTTCACAGCTTTGCACGACATCGAACAAGTCCAATAATATCCGAACTAGTCCGATAAACTCTCTAACTAAAATCGGACAAGTCCTCCAAGTGCGGACTTGTCTCCAATTCACTAAGAGGTTCACCACAGCCGGACTAGTTTGATAATAACCGGACTAGTCCGAACTTTTCCAGAGACTAAAATGGACTAGTCCGCCCCTGGCCGGACAAGTCAGATAATTCGGGGCACTTAGGGTTTCCCACACGCCGCACACCGGACTAGTCCGGAGTCCACCACGGACTAGTCCGGACTTTGAAAACCCTAGCAGTAACCCTTGGAAACCCTAGTATAAATAGAGGTGCACAACCCAACTATGACAACTCTCGACTCCTAGTGCTGTCACACCTTCCAAGAGCCTAGAAAACACGTCTCTCCACACAAACCAACGAAAGAAAGATCAAATTTGTGTGGATCAACTCTAGATAAAAGGAGAGACATGATTCTTCACGTTTGAGCTCTTGGGTTTGATTCTCTCGCACACTCTTGTTGTTTTATAGTAGATCTTAAGAGTGTGTTCTTGGTGGTGTTCGATTTGTAATCTTGGGGAGCCCTCAACTTGTGAGAAGGCTCCTTAAACACGGTTATCTTACCCCTTTGTGATAGTGGAAGAGAATTGGCCTTTGTGGCGATTCAACGAGGGTAGGGTTGGAGAAGACCTGGTCCTTTCGTGGACTCCTCAACGTGGACGTAGACCAGTACCATTGGTGTCCTGTGATCCTCAAATATCTTTTTGGGTTGCCTTTGTGGGAACCGAACCATGGCATAAAAATCGTGTGTCTTCACTTTGTGCTTATTGTTCATTGCATCTAGGATTTAATTGATCTTAGTCAAATTACATCAAAACTTGAATCTAAGGTTACTTTGTGCTATCCTCAGTTTAATTGAAGCAACATTCTCTAGTTACATCTTAATTTCCGCTGCGTAGAGTACTTGGATCGAGATCATCGATCAAACTTGATCGATCTAGTCCGCAAGAATCGAGTCCGATTTATCTGTATTTGATCAGGTTTTTGAGTGTTGCAGGTTCTGACTAAAATTCAAAAAAGCATATTCACCCCCCCTCTAGGCCACTTTCAGCCACATCGGCGTACGAGAGTTGGGAAGCACCATAGGAAAAATATGATTGAAGGAAAATAAATGGAGATGTATGGAAATAGAAGGGTATTTCGGTCTTTTTGCGAGTCAGAATCTGCTCATTTTAGTTCTCCTACTACTTGTACTTGACCACATCTTCGGGGGGGGGGGGGGGGGGGTGGGATTTTTATTAATATACCTTTTCAAAATAATTTAATATAAATAACCTACTGTTTTGAAAATTTTAAAAGTAACTCAAGTTCGTAAGTGCTTCATACGAAATGACACGTAGGCCATGTATTTCGTATGCGGCACATACAAATCTGACGTGGCGTGCCACACTGTCAATTGAATCCCGAAGCGGTGGAGCGCTTCCTGAGGTCGTACGAATTTTGTATGTGTCTCATACAAAATTCTCTGAGTGATGGGACCCGCTGAGAATTTCCTATGTATCTCATACGAAATTCTCTGAGCTATGGGGACCACTGAGAATTTCTTATGTGTTTCATACGAAATTCTCCGAATGATGGGGCCCAACGGTATCGTTGAACGTGTCACAGGCGAGGTATTGTGCACGTCGTACGTGGCACATACGAAATTCGTATGTGTCCACTGTGACCAACATTTATTCTACCGTGGCATGCAACATCTGATGTGGCACACACGAAATGAGCATTTCGTATGAGACACATACGAAATTCGAATTTCATATTTTACTCGTACGACGCTAGATTATTTTTGTCAATTCGTCATTCCGTAAATTATTTATATTAAATTATTTTTAAAAGGATATATTAATAAAAAAAATCGGAAGAGGAGGGGGTTGTAAACGAAGACCAGGCCCGTCTTCTCCTTGCAAGATTCGAAGTCCCTGCAGCTTCCTCAGATTCTTGTCAGATGCATGGGGACCTATAGTAGAGCTGAGATTACGAGATGGGGTTTGTCTATGCATCCGAAAGATATGCGCTGTCAAGTCTTCTTCAGACTCTTGCGTAAGCTGCTGGGTGAGATTGCTGACGAAGAAGCTTCAGAAAATTGAAGAGATGCTGCAAGAGGAGACTGCCGTGGGAAGCTACCTCACGCTGGGCGCAGCGACAGCTGGAAACACGCCGCTATCGGCGTTTGGCTGCTGCAGGCCGCAGTGACGCCTGTAAAGACGTCGCTATTTTAGTGACTGGCGTCTGACAACATAGGCAACGCATGCTATGAGGGGAGAGAGCAAAGAGAGGGAGAATAAAAGAAGGGGAAAAAAGAAAGAAAAGGAAGAGAAAGGATTAAAATATGTAAAAGTTGGTATAGAGGTGATATAAAGGTGAACGAGCGTGAGAAACGAGACTGTAATGAGAGAATTTTTTTAGAAATAGAATATAGAGGTGAGATATAGAGCTCTACGAATGTAAACAATCTCATGACATGCATCCTGATTACCATCTTTGCCACACTTGACATCCCTGACCTCGTACGCGCAGGCTCCTACTGGCACTCGATCGGCATACACCAGCTTATCCAGGATGCTTCGAGCAGTGCAAAAAGGAGCACACAACGCCATGCCTGTTCTACACCTCTGAATCTGCTGGTGACAATAACTTTGCTTGTCTCTACAGTCTGCTGCCGGAAGAGCAGAGAGTGTACAAACTAATTAACCCTGCCGGACCCTTCTATAGGCAGCAGGATTTTTTTTAACAAACAACCAGGAGGCCTGACCTTATATTATAAGAAGACAGAAATTGTACAATATACAGGGTTTAAACATGAGGAATTTTGACATCAGCTCGAAGGCGAGCCACCTGTACAGACCAGAAAAATAAGAGCTAACTAGAAGGATGCAGCAATGCCATCAGATCCTTACAACCAGCAGACAACCAAACAAATAGCTCGTCCTTCAGCACATCTACGATCTGTTCTACTGTCTGCTCCTTTTGTTGAAAAATTCTTGTGTTTCGCTCAGGCCAGATCGCTCAAACTATAGCAATAGCTAGTGTTCTGATTGCTTTGGTTCGTGGAGCACTTGAATCCGAGGACAGTCCATCGAACCACAGCTATAGCGTTGTATTCAGTGCCTAGGTACTTGGTTTCAGCCTTGACTCTCCAACCCATTCGCTGACAGTTTTACAAACTTGACGGGCTAGAAGGCATTCAAAGAATAGGTGATATGCCGTCTCTAGGTTCCGAACACACAATGCACACAAGTAGTTGTTAGGCCATTGACGCTGTTGCAATCGATCCGCGGTCCATATCCGGTTTTGCCGAAGTAATCAGATGAAAGTTTTGTACTTTGTAGGAGCCCACACCTTCCATACTTTTACAGGGAAAGTTGAGCGGATTGTTCTCTCGAATTGCAGTAAGTAAGTCGACTTTGCTGAGTATTCGCCACTTGTTGTGTGTGTCCATTTGATCATGTCCCTCTCGTTTGGTAGCAGTGTCAGTTGCAGCTCCTCGATAAGAGTCCATAGCCTTAAACAGCTCGGTAATAACTCCACCGTCATGTTCCTTTGCAAGTCCAAGAGCCATATGTTTTGATTAAGTACCTGTGCTTTTGGATGATAGTATGTGTGGCGAGCGTTGAACCCTATGGTCTTGGGCCGCAAGTTTATTATAATAGTGTGTGATTATACGGTAGGAAAGTTTGGATGACTTACAAAACCAACTCGTAACAAAAAAGAAAAAGAAGATTACACCGATCATGATTGATTCGATTTTGAGTCTACCTCTATATCTTTCTATATCTCTAATAACCTCTGTCGGTACCCTGGATATCAGGTACCCCTGATACCGCATTTAAAACTAAGGAGTTCCTATGTCTGAGTTGAAGACTTCCGAAGGCAACACACATCTTGTAGCACTGGGATCGCCTCCTCCTTTGGGTAGCTCCGGTGCTACCATGTTTCCAGCGGGGCCGGACCTGCATCCTTTCACAGGGAAACTCCGGTCCCGCCACATGTCCAGTAGCCCCGGACCTACCCCCCAATAGAGGAAAGCTCCAGTACCGCCACGTGTCAAGTGGCTCCGGACCTGCCTTCCCATAAAGGGAAGCTTCGGATATGACCCGTGTTAAGCCTTCAGACCTAAGTCAACAATAGGAAGACCACAGGATTTCCAATGGCACGCAGATTCAAGAGGCTATTAAACAACCATTACAAGACCTGGTTAAAGCATCATTAATTCAATATTAATGATGCACAATCAGAGGAATGTCAATACCGATAACACCACCATTAAGGCACGTTATCACCCTGTTAATCACTCATAATACCAGTAGATCATGTATAGGGTGATTAATATAGTCGGGCCAGGTATGCTCTGTAATGGCCAGTCCTTAGCATATAAAAGGGTTGCGCCGCACGGTAGAAGGCATCTAGGATCACATGCATACAAGCAATCCCAAACACTCGCCACACACTCATACAATCAATAATCACCTCGTGGAGTACGGTATTACACTCAGGCGGCCCAAACCACGTAAAAACTCTTGTGTCATCATCTTGTTCGTGATCTTACACACTCCCCCATCCAAATAAAAACCTTCACGGACTAGGCTTTAGTATTACCGGGGAAAGTTTTGTTGCTACACTTCGATATTTGGCGTGCTAGGAAGGGAGGCCTAAGATCTCAAGATGGTGAATTCCGCCGCAGCTTCATCCAACGGTTTTGCTAAACAGCCTGCTGGTGGAAATACCTCCAACGTGCAGTAGCCAACCAATGTTGTTGTCCCAGCAGGTGTCGTACCACCGCCACCTCCACCATCGCAGCAAGATGGTGTGTTTGCATCGGTCACTACATCGACGAACAACCCTCAGAATGCGCTGAACGCAGCGCGGACTCTTCTCCAGCGTCCATCAGCGCGAGGAGCTCCTCCCGCCGCGCTAGAGCAGTGGCGTGCTGATGTGGAGCATTTGGTTGTAGCTGCAGCCAACGCCATCAGCAACCAAGGTCCGCACCACGCTAGGCAGGCACCTTCAAGGAAGGACCTTGTCTGGTAGACTTGGTCCTCAGGCGTCGCAGCACAGAAGATGTGTGCCCTCCCAACAAGTGACGTCACTGCCCTCCGGGGCACGCCACATTCATACGACGTCAATGCTTCCGACGTAGGACCTCTGACCAGAGCTCAACCGCTGATACATGAGGCAGTACGACCGCATCCATATCGAGCGCACTCGCGAGAGGCGAGAGGCTCAAGAAAACCCTTCTCCTCTAGGAGTGGGGGCAGTTGTTCAGCCCTGGCCATGCATCTTCGCATGGTCGAATGGCCACACAAGTCCGAGCCTCATCTACCAGAGAAGTACGATATGATGAGGACATCACAATAGCGGAGACGCACATTGAACTGCAAGGACCAATCACAAGAGCACGGGCACGGTATTTAAATCAGCAGGTGAATTCGTTCTTAACTTCTTTTGCATGTGAGTTTGAGAATAGATTGCTATGTGATGATTTAATTGTTATTAGGAATAATGGAGAAGATAAACAAGTGAACGAAGGAGGCCTTGGGAGCGTGGAGAACCACCTGGGACGTCCACAAGTTGATGGAAACAGTTTACAACTTGGACTCGAGTTCAACTCGGAGAGGAGCGGTCCACCTTAAAACAGACGCCCAGGAGGCATACGGACTCCGTTTTCTACGTTCTACATATGCACGTAAAGAGGAGGAGATAAAATTTCCAATGGTTCTCGTCCCACCTCAAAATTCCTTCGGAGTCACTGGGAATCGTCGAAACAAGTCGAGTCCAGATTTTTGTCTGGTGTTGCGCCACCGAATCGGGCCTTTGGGCCTTGTATCCCGTAAGAGTCCATTAGGGACGCGTCTAATCGTGTTTTGGTCGAACCCTAGCCTATAAATACTGCAGCCACCGGCATATTCGGTGGGTTTTGCTTAGATCAATAAAATCGCCGTTCTACGGTTTGTGAGACCCCAACTTCGCAATTTCCGATCGTGTCTTCTACGTTCTTGCTCGTGTTCTCGGTTGCACTTGCAGGGATTAGCCTTCTTGGCGAGGTCAAGCGTGTGCAGCAAGGTTGATAACCAATGGAGCCGTGGTGTAGTGATTGCAGGGGTACTCGAACCGCTCGAGTGCCGCGGATCATCAACGTCGAGTTCTCCACCCCAATCGACATACCTTTCGGAAGATCGGACCTAAACCTACTCATCAATTGGTATCAGATTTCCAGGTTTCCTGTGAGGTATCTTTGTTTTCCTTCCTTCCATTAGATTGATTTTGTTTCGTACCTAGAGTCCACAGAAAAGCCACAAAAAAAATTAGATCGTTTTTACCGCTTCCCAGACTATAGTGCCTGCAATTTCGTTTTCCAGTTTGCATTGTTGAGTTTGCATTCGTGTGTTGAGTCTTGTTGCTAGTTTAGCTTTGTGTTTTTGGGTCCTAGTTATCGTGTTTTGTCCTTGTTTTATTGCTATTCGACACCCATTCCACAATCCCTAAATAACAAACCGATCCGCCACGTTCATCGATTTGCCCTAGCTAGCCGCCTTGCGTGAACTCCCGCATCGCCAGCCCTAGATTAGGTGACAAATATTTGTGCCATTCATCCTTGAATCATCACACACCACCCCATTAGTTGCTGTGCAAATTCCCAATCGTTTTCGTATCCGATTGCGAGTTCTGTTCTCAAACCAAGTTGGAATCAACATCCAAAAAATCGTAACTCGGATAGCCTACCTTAAAACGGCCATAACTTTCGCATACGAACTCGAAATCAGGCGAATTTTTTTTTTCAAATTCATCTACGCGAAATTTCGCATCTGATTTTCCGTGGTGTAGCCGCGTTCGGCGAAATTAGATTGCCCAAATTCCCCTCGGAAGATAGGCTATCCGACCTCCGAAGTTTCAGCACGGATTTGAAAGAATCTTATTGATTTTCTATAGGCCGCATATTACATCCAATTGAGCTGCAAATTTGTGTGCTTCCTATATTTGTGCTCCTGAATAAAGAAAAAAAATATCAAAAAATATTACAAAAAAGAAAAAAAATAGTGAAGAGCACGCATATTAAAGCAATTGGCCTATACCACTTCGTGCTGTTTTGTTGGTTATATCATTCTGTCTTTCTTTTGCCTTAATACTTCCTTGTGTTGTACTAGGCTCTAGGGCACTCGGTTGACCAGCAATAGTTTCCTATATTGAATACTTATTCACCTTTGTTTAGCTGTTAACGATTTTCTGCTTATTAGCCACCATATTGTGCCATTCAAGACATTTCTCTTGAGCATAACAGGTACCTTTGCAACCATCCCACGCTTCATTGGTTCATCTCACCGTCCGCACCACCTGCTGTGTCGGTAAGAACACTTGTAAGAGCGTGGTAAGACGCTTGAGCGAGAGAGATTGTTTTCTTCCACCTTTGAAAGCATCTAGGCCCCCACGAGGTACGGTTTCGGTGATTAATGACAACCGTTATTTACTACTAATGAGTTTGTGGATGCGAGGTTTCATGTACAATGAATCAAACGTCGATCAATCAATCATAAATGTCATCTACTGCTCATTGGATGCAAAAGGAGACCCCTCAACGAACTAACCTAAGGGGTTAATCGGAAACAAATGAAGAACTCGTACAACGACGCAACCTTATCAAAATTGGCAACACAAGAAGCTTCATATCCATCAGAAGAGCCATACAAACAAGTGTTCAAGAGGTCACAAGTCCAAAATCCAAAAGATCAGTCCAACTCAACTCGAAGGAAACAAATTGTACACACCGGATCATCCGGTGATCTGAAGAATGACTGCATCGGTCGATTTGGACTCAACAGAAGAAGAAGACCTCAGAATGAAGTACACACCGGATCATCCGATGTGTATCAAGTGAACATCGGATGAATACAACAGTAAGCAAATTTTCTGAAGTGTTCTGAAGGACTGAACACCGGATCATCCGATGGTGAAGGCAGATACACATCGGTCGATTACAACAGAAGCAAATTATCAACTCAACCAGACTGAAGATCTATTCATCGGATCCTCCGATGGTGAAGAAGGTGAAGCATCGGTCTAATAACGGTCATTTCTGACAGAATGACGTCAGCTAATCTAATTAGACCGATGCTCATAAAAGGGGGTCATCGGATCATCCGATGTACACAGAAAAAGTAATCAGCCCACTTTTCCAACGGCTAATTCGGTTGGGCTGAGTATTTAACCCCCTCCCACCAGTCATTTCGGTGAGGCTGGACAACAAGAGCACCACTACACATTCCCCAAGTGTCCAAGACTTAGAATACTCATTTTCACACTCTTGTAACCCTTTCACACCTCAAGATATAGGCTAGTTCCTCTTAGAGTTAAGCTTGTGTGCGTCCTCTCTGGGTGAGTGGAGACTCTAGAGTAGGAAGAGCCGTGAGAAAGTGCATTCTTGGTGATTGCACTCACCTTGTATCAAGAGGAGAGTGAAGAGATCGCTCCGGAGCTTGCCGAGACCATTGTGGAAGCCCGGAGGATCGAAGTTGTACAAGGCTTGAGCTCCACCTTGCCAAGGATGGCGAACGGAGGAAGTTAGTGGATTCCCTCGTCTCGGTGACTTGGGAGTGGCGATACCCTTAGGTGGGTGCCACAACGTGGACGTAGGTGGATCCTAGTGATCTCACCGAACCACGGGAAAAATCGACGTGTCCCCGTGTCTTCGAGCGTTTGCATTTCTCCTCCCTACTCCTTTACGATTACGCAATTCTCAATTCCGCACTTAATTCTCTTAATTGCACTGTTGGCTTGCTTAGAGAATTAGATTTCACTTAAGCTTTAAATTGACTTAAAATTTGAAGTAGCCCAATTCACCCCCCCTCTTGGGCATTCGATCCCTACAATTGGTATCAGAGCAAGGTTGCTCATTGGATCATTCTAGCTTCACCGCTAGAGAGCAAAAATGGCCAAGAATGGGGGTTCGGTTCCTACCTTCGAGGGCAAGAATTTTGCTTATTGGAAAGCACGCATGCGCGCTTACCTTGAGGCAATTTCCCCCGAAGTGTGGGAAGCGACCCATGCGGGGTTTGGCAACCATGAATATATTGGTGATCAACTAAAATGGGATGCTAAGGCTAGGAATGCTATTTATGAGTGCATTAGTCAAGATGTATTTGCTAGAATTGCTAGTAAGGAGAAAGCTTGTGAAATTTGGGCTTGCTTGATTGAGATCCATGAGGGTTCCTCTCGTGTCAAAGAGCTCAAATATCACTTGCTTAAATCCAAGTATGATGATTTTAAAATGCTTCCTCATGAGAATGTTAATCAAATGTTTTCTCGCTTAAATGTACTCATTGAGGAAATTAATGCTCTTGACATTGCTTCTCTTGGCAAGGGACTCATCAACCGCAAGATCCTCATGCTACTTCCCAAGCCCAAGTACAACATCATCAACTCAATGCTCCAAAAGGAGTCACTTGACAACATTGAGGTTTCGGAGCTCATTGGAGAGATACATGCTCATGAGATGAGTGTGCTTGGAATGATGGAGGAGTCATCATCATCAAAGACCATTGCTCTCAAGGCCTCAACCAAGAAGACACATATCAAGAAGAAGAAAGTGGTTGAGCCTAGCTCAAGTGAGGAAGAACAAGCTACAAGTGAAGATGATGATGATGATGAGCTTGCATTGATGATGAGGAAGTTTTCACGTCTCAACTCAAAGATTGCCAAGAAGGGATACTCGTTTGATCCCAAGAAGAAAGCCTTCTTGCCAAGGAGAGATGAAAACAAGACGTGCTACAATTGTGGCGATCAAGGCCACATATCATATGATTGTCCAAGACCGGACAAGAGGAAGGACAAGGGCAAGCATCGCAAGCTAGAAGAGAGTGATGATGATGAAGATGCAAAGCCCAAGCGCACCTTTGGAAAGAAGAAACTTGACAAAGGCAAGAAGACCAAGCTCTTTCCAAAGAAGAGAAGAGGACCTCAAAAGGTCTTCATGTGCGAAGCAAATGAGTGGGTCACCGATGAAGAAACAAGTGATGATAGTGAAGATGAGGAAGAAAACTTGGCAAGCCTCGCTATCGTCAACAAGGATGACTCACCCCTTCCTCCACCGCCTATGTGCCTCATGGCGAAAGGTAACACAAAGGTATGTGATGACTCAAGTGATGATGAACTTTCTCCCGATGAACTAGCATCTATGATTAATGAATATCATGCCATTATCAAAAGGGAAAAGGCTAAGGTTAAGGCACTTGAGCTAACTCGCGCTAAGCTAGAGGGTGCCAACCTCGATTTGCAAGACAAGTATGTCACCATACTTAATGAGCATGAAACGCTCAAGTCACATGTCAAGCAAATCGAGGAGGAGAAGGCTCAAATCAAGCTTGAGTTCCATGAGCTTGACTTAGCTAACTCGGCACTATTGGCTAAGCATAACGAGTTAGTTCAAGAGCATGAGACACTTAGTCTTTCCTATGAAGCAATGGAACTAAAATTGAATAACTTGAAGAAAGAAACTCTTGATGGCAAAACACCCGCTAGTTCACATGCCACTAACAATTTGCATGAGTCTTTGCCATTGAAAGCTAATAGGGAGAAGGAGCTAATGGACGAGATCGAAAGTCTCCGCACTAGTGTGGCTAGACTTTCCAAGGGAGAGGACAAGCACAAGGAGATCCTCTTCCAACAAGCTAAAGGCTTCAACAAGAGGGGACTTGGGACCTTCCCTACGCCCAACAAATGGAAGGTGCCCTCACCGGAGCTTAGGACAAGCTTCATCAAGGAAGTGGGATCCTATTGCCAACATTGTGAGGTCACCGGACATTACACTAGGGAGTGCCCTCTTCCCACTCGTCCTTCTCCAAAATTACCTCCTAACTATTCATCTACTTTCAATGATTGTCACTATCTATTGAGCAAAGTAGGTGGAAAGGTGAAGGCGAAGTTCATTGGCAAAAACATCAAGGGCATGAAGGGGAAGCTCCCCAAGCAACTTTGGGTCCCAAAATCACTTGTATCACACATACAAGGACCTAAGTTGGCTTGGGTTCCTAAACTCAAAAACTAACTTCATGTGTGTAGGTGAACTACAAAGCCGGAGGAAAACATTGGGTACTCGATAGTGGGTGCACTCAACACATGACCGGCAATGATGGTATGTTCACCTCCATAGAAGACCCCGGCAATCATGAACAAGTCACCTTTGGTGATAACTCAAAGGGGAAGGTAATTGGTTTAGGTAAAATTGCAATTTCTAATGACTTGTCCATTTCGAATGTGCTTTACGTTAAGTCTCTTAGCTTTAATTTGCTCTCTATTGCTCAACTTTGTGATCTTGGACTAACGTGCACATTTGACAAAGATGGTGTTGTGGTGTCTAGTGTAGCTAGCAAAGAGCTAATATTCAAGGGCTTTAGGCATGGTCATCTATATTTGGTGGACTTCTCCAACAAGAGCGCAAGCCTAACCACTTGTCTTTTCACCAAGACAAGTTTGGGGTGGCTATGGCATCGGAGGATTGCTCACATAGGAATGAGCAAGCTCAAGAAGTCCTTCAAGCTAGGGATGGTGACCGGCGTAAAGGACGTGACGTTTGAAAAGAACAAGCTATGTAGCGCATGTCAAGCCGGGAAGCAAGTGGCTTCGCACCATCCGATGAAGACAATGGTGTCTACCTCCAAGCCGCTCGAACTACTTCACATGGACCTCTTCGGACCGTCCACCTACCAAAGCCTTGGCGGTAATCTCTATTGTCTCGTTATTGTTGATGATTACTCTCGCTATGCTTGGACTTTGTTTTTAGGTGACAAGGGTGAAACCCCGGAAGTCTTCAAGACCTTTGCAAAACGAGCTCAACGGGAATTCCAACTTCCCATCATCAAGGTCCGGAGTGACAACGGCACCGAGTTCAAGAACTACAATATTGGGGAGTGGTGTGACCGTGAAGGAGTCAAGCACGAATTTTCGGCTACATACACCCCTCAACAAAACGGTGTTGTTGAGAGAAAGAACAAGACACTAATCACCCTCGCGAGAGCCATGCTTGATGATTATGGGACGTCGGAGAAGTTTTGGGCGGAAGCGATCAACACGGCATGCCATGCCACAAATAGAGTCTACCTTCATCGACTTCTCCAAAAGACTCCCTACGAGCTCCTCATTGGGAGAAAGCCCAACATCTCCTACTTCCGGGTCTTCGGATGCAAGTGCTACATCTACCGCAATAAAAGACTTGGTAAGTTTGAAAGAAGGTGCGATGTTGGTATTTTCCTTGGTTATGCGTCAAACTCAAAGGCATATCGAGTATTCAACCAAACCTCCGGGTTAGTTGAAGAAAGTTGTGACGTTGAGTTTGATGAGACTAATGGCTCCCAAGAGGAGAGTTTTGGTCATGATGATATAGATGATGAGCCTCTACGAGAAGCTATGAAGAACATGACCATAGGAGACATCAAGCCCGAAGTTGAGGAGAGCCATGATCAAGGGGGAGCTTCAAGTCCGAACATCAACACCTCCATGGCGCCTCAAGTGGATGAAGAAGAAGACAAAGATGATCCATTGCCTATGCAAGACCAACAAGTAACACAACACCAAGAAGAAGATGAAGTCCAAGATGAAGTCCAACCACAAGACGAGCAAGATGCTTCACCACCACCAAGTGACTCACAACCGTTGATGAGACATGGGCGCATCTCCAAAGCACATCCAATGGATCAAATCATTGGAAGTCCTTCACGGGGAAACCCAAAAGCATTGAGGAAGCTCTCCAAGACTCCAATTGGGTGATGGCTATGCAAGAGGAACTCAACAACTTCACCCGCAATGAAGTTTGGGTGTTGGAGGAGCGACCCAAGGACAAGAATGTGATTGGAACGAAGTGGGTCTACCGCAACAAGCAAGATGAGAATGGCGTGGTGGTCCGCAACAAAGCTAGGCTTGTGGCGAAGGGATTTGCTCAAGTTGAAGGTTTGGATTTTGGGGAGACATTCGCCCCGGTAGCACGGTTAGAAGCTATCCGCATACTCCTTGCTTTTGCTTCTCATCATAATATCATGCTTTATCAAATGGATGTTAAGAGTGCATTTCTCAATGGCTATATTAATGAACTTGTGTTTGTTGAGCAACCTCCCGGGTTTGAGGACCCAAGAAACCCTAACCATGTCTATAGGCTAAACAAAGCACTCTATGGACTCAAGCAAGCTCCAAGGGCATGGTACGAGCGCTTAAGGGACTTCCTCGTCATGCAAGGTTTCAAGATTGGGAGGGTGGACACTACACTCTTCACCAAGGACATCGACGGAGACTTATTTCTTTGTCAAATTTATGTCGATGATATTATTTTTGGCTCAACTAACAAAGCTCTTAGCCATGAGTTTGGCAAAATGATGTCTAGGGAATTCGAGATGTCAATGATTGGAGAGCTCAACTTCTTCCTAGGATTTCAAATCAAGCAACTCCAAGAGGGGACCTTCATCCATCAAGAGAAGTACACTAAGGACCTCTTGAAGAAATTTGAGATGGGAGATTGTAGCTCAAGAAGCACTCCAATGGCGACAAATTGTCATCTCGACGCGGACATGGACGGTAAATCTATTGATCAATCTCATTACCGTTCCATGATTGGTTCATTGCTATATCTTACCGCATCTAGGCCCGATATTATGTTTAGTGTGTGCTTGTGTGCTCGCTTTCAAGCGGCACCTAAAGAATCGCACAAGAAGGCGGTCTTTAGGATACTTCAGTATCTCAAGCATACCCCAAGTGTAGGTTTGTGGTACCCCAAGAACGCTAGTTTTCATCTCTTAGGTTACTCGGATTCGGACTTTGCCGGATGCCGTGTAGACCGCAAGAGTACCTCCGGGGGTTGCCACTTACTTGGGCGTTCCCTAGTTTCTTGGTCGAGCAAGAAGCAAAATTCCGTGGCTTTGTCCACCGCGGAGGCGGAGTATATAGCGGCCGGTGCATGTTGTGCCCAAATCCTATATATGAAGCAAACCCTCTTGGACTTTGGAATTAAGTTTGGTTGTGTGCCTCTCCTTTGTGACAATGAAAGTGCGGTTAAGATAGCTAGAAACCCCGTTCAACACTCCCGCACTAAGCACATTGATATTCGCCATCACTTCTTGCGGGACCATGAGGCTAAGGGAGAAATCTCTTTGCAAGGTGTTAGGTCCGAAGAACAATTGGCGGATATCTTCACCAAACCACTTGATGAGAAAACTTTTTCTAGGCTTAGAAGTGAGTTAAATGTGCTAGATGCATCTAACGTCATGTAAATTGCCATGTTCATGTAAGGTTGCATGTCATATAGGTCTTGCCTAACTCCCAAAGGATAGGGGCGAGCTAGAAATAGTTTTCCCTGAGTAAGCCTTTGGCAGGTTTAAACTTGGCAAGATAGATTTATTTTATGCCTTGCATGATTCCTGTCATATAGACTTGCATTCATCTAATATTTTGCATTATCTTGTTTGACATTGCATACGGTAGATTGTCACAAAGGGGAACCCACATCATGAGAAGGAGACTTGTTTGAAATGCAATATCTCAACTCATATGATGTGGAAAGAGCAAAATTCTAAAGGAACATGCTATAATGAGATAGAAGTTTCCATACTCTAGCTCACAAAGCATGGGCCTACATTTTCGTGGTTTTTCCCTCCTAATTCTCTTTGTGTGCTCTTTTTGCTTAAGGGCTTAGCCGATATGTGGCACTATATCGAAAAGCCTTATTAGGGTTAGGAGGTGCCCAAAAAGTCCTAAGACTCGTTTTCTCTTTGTGTGTTTAAAGTCCAAGGACATTTATGGGCAGTTTTAGGTTTTCTGTAGTCATCGGATTATCCGATGCTAGGGTCAGCAGCTACATCGGATCAATTGGTGCTTCAGTTCAACGAGCAGATCAGTCAGAACCAAGAAATCGACCGATGAGTTCATTTCAGGAAACATCGGAGCATCCGGTGTTCAATCCTCTGTTACCCTGCAGAATTCGACCGATGATCGACGTAGCAACGTCGGATCATCCGGTGTGCAAAGAGAGTTTTTGGACCAACTCTCTGTTGAACTCGACCGATGATCCCCCAAATGCGCATCGGTCGATCCGGTGTTCGCGTAACGGCTAGGTCATCGGGTTCCTACTAAAAATCGTACGGCCGGCGCTTCTTCACTCCACGCCTCCTCCCCCCGCCGCGCCTCCATCACCGCCCCTCGCGCCGCCACCCTAGGCCGCGCCGCCGCCGTCCCCAAGGGCGCCGCCGCCTCTCTCCCGACCGCCGCCGCCGCGCCTCCCCAGGCCGCGCCGCTGCCGCCGCCTCTCTCCCAACCGCCGCCGCCGCGCCTCCCCAGGCCGCGCCGCCGCCGTCGCCTCTGTCGGCTGCCGCCGCCGCCTCTCCAGGGCGCCGCCGCCGCCCCTCCAGGGCGCCGCCGCCGCTTCTCCTCTGGTCGCCGCCGCCACACCGCCGGCAGTTCTCCCTGCTAGGGTTTCTCGCCCGAGCCATCGATCGTCGCCGTTCGTCGCCTTTCATCGATCTCATGTCTTTTCGTCGACGAGGTTTGTTCCGTGCAGCGCGACGTCCGTCATTGCTTCCCGTCATCTTTTCGCTAACCCTTGCTCTCGAATTTCTTGAAGATGGCCCGTGATCGCAAAGGCAAAGGCAAGGCTATCGAGGAGCCCGCCACAAAGAAGCCAAAGCTGTCGAAGGATGCACGACGCGCAGAGTTGGCCGCTCGCGCCGCCGAGGAGCGCAAGCGTGGCCATCGCGGATCCCTCCGGATTTGCGAGGCACGTGAGAGGCAGTCGCAGCAGCAACCGCCGGTGCAGCCAGTGCCGCCGGACGACTCTGAGGACGAGGACGAGACTGCGGTGACGCCACTGGTTCGCCGGCGCACCGTCAGGACTCGAGGGGGAGGTCAGACCCCCACCGCGGGTCGCCGCCCCACTGCGGCCGACCTCGCTGAGGACAGAGAGGCCCAGAGGGCCATCTACGAGATGGATACTGCTGCCAGGGTCGCCGAAGACGTCAGACTGACAGATTACCGCAAGTACAAGGCCAAGCAGTTGAAGAAGCTCAGATGGACTGCACTGCCTGAGGAGTGGTTCCCGCAGCCCAGGGACACTCGTGTGGACCCCCGATTCTGGACGGTGACGCAGGCGTCTTTGTACGAGACGTACAGACGTCGGGGGCACAAGCTGTTCCAGCACACGTACATCGATTGGAATCAGCTTGCAGCGGCAGTGGGTCACGGCATCAGGCCGTTCTTTGAGAGGTACAGAGGACTGGTGGATCTGCTGTCGCACCAGAGGAGTGTCTACGTGGAGGAGTGGGTCCGTGTGTTCTACGCGACACTCTACGTCGCTGAGGGACGTCGGTCCATTCACTTCATGTTCATGGGGCAGCGGCACGACGTATCCAGAGAGAGACTGGCTCAGCTGCTGGGAATGGACACACACCTCACGTGCCTGCATGAGGTTGTGTACGAAGGAGCAGACCCGCCGAGGAGGCCGCTGACAGGGGGAGTGTCACCCCCGTTTGAGGAGATCAGAGGCTTGTTCACCCACCCTTTCACGCCAGATCAGCCGAGGGTGCCAGCTCTCCTCACACCTGCAGCCAGGACCGTTCACCACATTCTCAGGCGTTCACTTCTACCGAGGTCCGGCTACTTAGAGGGGTTCACCAGCCTCCAGCTGACCATCCTGTTCTACGTCATGAACGGGATGGAGTTCGACATCGTAGATGTGCTGATCTGCGAGATGGAGGACGTGATCACTGACGGAGTCGGCATGCTGAGACAGTTGGTCTACGGTCACTGGATCAGCCGTCTGTTGTTCCTGCTAGCGCCAGAGGACTCGCCAGTCACCGCACCCATGACAGAGATGCACGCCACGAGGTTCGGCCACTACCGGGTGCCAGCTCCTGGAGACCGCCGTCTTGGTCGTCCAGTCGAGCGACAGGTCAGAGCTCGCCTCTCCGAGGAGGACTGGACCGAGTTAGCTCAGGAGGATGAGGCGCTCGCTCAGGCTGAGGCTCAGGGAGGTGGACTTGAGCACGTGTGGTCAGACAGTGACACCAACGACAGTGTTGAGGAGTACTTCCCTCCTCCGCCTCCTTCTCCGAGGCAGCACGACGCGGAGGCGGGAGCTTCCACTGCTGCACCACCGACGCCTCCACCAGTGTCAGAGGCTCAGGTGTCCCAGCCGTCCGAGCTCACCACACTGCTCCAGCAGATGGTCGAGCAGCAGCGGCAGGACCGGCTTGCAGCCGAGCAGGCCAGGGCAGAGCAGGCTGCGCGGCTCGCAGAGCTTCAGAGGCAGCAGACAGAGATGCAGCTAGAGATGGCCCGCCAGAGGCGCGAGGACACGGACCGGTTCACGAGTCTGGTGGACCAGATGCACCGGAGGACACTGGACCAGCAGCAGCAGACCCAGCAGGCGATGATGGGTATCCTGGGGTTGATCACCAACCTCTACCAGCAGACCGGGATAGCCCTTCCGCCACAGCACACCGGTCTCAGTCAGCCTCCAGCAGCACCTCCTCTGGCTCCAGCCTCAGTTCCAGCACCGGCGTCGCCGATCCCGAGCTACAGCATGTCTCCACTGCTGGCTTCGACGGTGCCGTTCCAGTTCTCGCCTCTCCCGGCCGTGCCTTCTCCACCACCAGCTCCAGCTCCAGCGGACCCTCCAGCAGCTCCAGCTCCAGCCACGTCAGCACCTCCGGCTCCTCCCGCTCCAGCACCAGCTCCGGCGACGTCTACCTCGAGCAGCTCCGACACCGCCGACGTCGACCGCTTCACCGTCGCCCCGAGAGCTCCGGAGTCCTAGGTACTCCTCTTCCCTTTTTGGTGTCTTGATGCCAAAGGGGGAGAAGAGTTAGAGTTAGGGGGAGTGTCTTGGGCTTAGGGGGAGTGCTTCTTATCTATTTGCTTTCAGTCTTGTTATTTGCTTCTATTTGAGACTTGATTGTTATCATTTGCTACTATTTGTAATTCAGTATGCTACTTCACTCTTATGATTTATATTTGATCACTGTTTGAGCCTTCGAGCTTCTTGTGTTGCATGTTGTTCCGATTACATTTCTTTATGAGCATTGCGTTTGCGTTTCAAATTCCATTACTTTTATGCTCTACTCGTTGTGTTGTCATCAATCACCAAAAAGGGGGAGATTGAAAGCATCTAGGCCCCCACGAGGTACGGTTTCGGTGATTAATGACAACCGTTATTTACTACTAATGAGTTTGTGGATGCGAGGTTTCATGTACAATGAATCAAACGTCGATCAATCAATCATAAATGTCATCTACTGCTCATTGGATGCAAAAGGAGACCCCTCAACGAACTAACCTAAGGGGTTAATCGGAAACAAATGAAGAACTCGTACAACGACGCAACCTTATCAAAATTGGCAACACAAGAAGCTTCATATCCATCAGAAGAGCCATACAAACAAGTGTTCAAGAGGTCACAAGTCCAAAATCCAAAAGATCAGTCCAACTCAACTCGAAGGAAACAAATTGTACACACCGGATCATCCGGTGATCTGAAGAATGACTGCATCGGTCGATTTGGACTCAACAGAAGAAGAAGACCTCAGAATGAAGTACACACCGGATCATCCGATGTGTATCAAGTGAACATCGGATGAATACAACAGTAAGCAAATTTTCTGAAGTGTTCTGAAGGACTGAACACCGGATCATCCGATGGTGAAGGCAGATACACATCGGTCGATTACAACAGAAGCAAATTATCAACTCAACCAGACTGAAGATCTATTCATCGGATCCTCCGATGGTGAAGAAGGTGAAGCATCGGTCTAATAACGGTCATTTCTGACAGAATGACGTCAGCTAATCTAATTAGACCGATGCTCATAAAAGGGGGTCATCGGATCATCCGATGTACACAGAAAAAGTAATCAGCCCACTTTTCCAACGGCTAATTCGGTTGGGCTGAGTATTTAACCCCCTCCCACCAGTCATTTCGGTGAGGCTGGACAACAAGAGCACCACTACACATTCCCCAAGTGTCCAAGACTTAGAATACTCATTTTCACACTCTTGTAACCCTTTCACACCTCAAGATATAGGCTAGTTCCTCTTAGAGTTAAGCTTGTGTGCGTCCTCTCTGGGTGAGTGGAGACTCTAGAGTAGGAAGAGCCGTGAGAAAGTGCATTCTTGGTGATTGCACTCACCTTGTATCAAGAGGAGAGTGAAGAGATCGCTCCGGAGCTTGCCGAGACCATTGTGGAAGCCCGGAGGATCGAAGTTGTACAAGGCTTGAGCTCCACCTTGCCAAGGATGGCGAACGGAGGAAGTTAGTGGATTCCCTCGTCTCGGTGACTTGGGAGTGGCGATACCCTTAGGTGGGTGCCACAACGTGGACGTAGGTGGATCCTAGTGATCTCACCGAACCACGGGAAAAATCGACGTGTCCCCGTGTCTTCGAGCGTTTGCATTTCTCCTCCCTACTCCTTTACGATTACGCAATTCTCAATTCCGCACTTAATTCTCTTAATTGCACTGTTGGCTTGCTTAGAGAATTAGATTTCACTTAAGCTTTAAATTGACTTAAAATTTGAAGTAGCCCAATTCACCCCCCCCCCTCTTGGGCATTCGATCCCTACAACCTTCCACATTGTCACTGTAGTTGATAGGGATAACATATTTTTTTGTTGTCTTTTGTTTCCTACTAACAATGGCAGGAGAAGACAATAATGACGAATGTGTTCAACATGCTGAGTTACGTGATATGATGAAGACCATGACGGATATGTTCGCCAAATACAACACAGCAACGGAGGAGTCATTAGCGAACTTGACTCGCCAATTGGATGACCTTGATCTTCGGATGAATACTTTTGAGGCTCGGTTGCCTCTCGCTGGAAGACAAGAAGACAATGCTTATGATGAACTGGAAGATCACAATAATCAGCCAAGACTGCCACTTTATCGTCGAGGTATGGGAGGTAATAATCATAACAATTATAATCGCCCTCCTGATGATCCTTTTGCTAAAGTAAAATTTACTATACCCTCTTTTCTGGTGCTTATGATGCTGAGGCTTATCTTGATTGGGAGATGACAGTAGAGCAAAAATTTAATTCCCATCTTGTTCCTGAACAACATAGAGTTCGTCAAGCCACTAGTGAGTTTAAGGACTTTGCTATCATATGGTGGAATGAACTTGTTAAAACTAGAACTGATCCTCCAACATGGGATATATTAAAGGAAGCTATGCGTGTTCGATTTGTTCCTCCATCTTTTCAGCGGGACCTTCGCAAAAAATTGCAGCGTTTAGACCAAGGTAACATGTCTGTAGAGGAGTATTATCAAGAGTTACAAAAGGGTATGCTGCGTTGTGGGGTAGTAGAGGACATGGATGATAAAATAGCTCGTTTTTATGGGGGTTTGAGACGTGAAATTCAGGACATTGTTGATTACAAGGAATATGATACTGTTAACAGATTGTTTCAGTTTGCTATGTTGGCAGAAAAAGAATTGCAGGGCCGACAACAACAGCAACAACACACGAGGAGCAACTTCACGCCGCGTGCAGCGACTACACCATCCAAAACAGCACCATATTCGACCCACCGTGCAGCGACTACACCACCCAATGGCGGCCAACGAACTATACCTGCTGCTCCACCTTCTTGCGTGCCGGAAGGCAGCAAGGCGACATCATTCAAGCCTTCGTCGTCCACTCCTTCTACGGGTCGTACTTCCGACATTAAGTGTCACCGCTGCCAGGGACTTGGTCATATGATGAGAGATTGCCCGAGCAAACGAGCATACATAGCACGCGACGATGGCGGGTATGATAGTACTTCGGATGTTGAAGATGAATATTCTCTTGCTACTGACTTTACAGATCCAAATGACGAACACACCGAAGAAGAGGTACTTGGTACAGCGGCGACGGAGAACTATAGGAGCATCATTGTGCAGCGTGCCTTGAGCTCCAAAGTGGAGACCGACGACAAGCTACAACGACACAACCTCTTCCACATGTTTCTCGTCATCAAGGACTGCCGTGTACACACTATAATTGATGGAGGTAGCTGCAATAACTTGGTAAACACAGACATTGTCAAGAAACTCGGTTTGACAATAAGAGCACACCCTCATCCGTACCACATTCAATGGTTCAACAACAGCGGTAAGGTTCGGGTAACACAAACAGCGAGAATACATTTTTCAATTGGTTCATACCATGATTTTGCTGATTTTGATGTTGTTCCTATGGATGCTTGTTCTCTTTTATTCGGTCGTCCTTTGGAATTTGATACAGATGCTATTCATCATGGTAGAAGCAATAAATATACTCCCATGCATAAGGGAAAGAAAATCACTTTTCTCCCCATGACTCCTTCTGAAATTGTGCATTTTGAGAAGAGTAAAATTCGTGAGGGCAAAGCAACAAAATTAGAATTTGAAAAACAGCAAGTTATTAAGTTAAAATCACCATCGTTGCTCGCAACTAAATCTGAATTTGCTGATTTATTCGATGCTAAGGGGATGTGCTATGCTTTAGTTTGCAAAGAAGCCATGTTTTCACTTCATGAATTGTCTATTGCATTGCCCCCTGCTGTTGCTAACCTTTTGCAGGAGTTTGAGAATGTGTTTCCCTCCGAGATACCCCCTGGTTACCACCGATGAGAGGCATTGAACACAAGATCGATTTGATTCCAGGAGCAAGTTTGCCAAATCGTGCAGCATACAGGGCGAATCCACAAGAAACTAAGGAAATTCAGCGACAAGTCTAAGATCTTTTGGACCGCGGGTACATTCGTGAAAGCCTTAGCCCTTGTTCCGTTCCTGTTCTTTTGGTTCCTAAGAAAGATGGTAGTTGGCGCATGTGTGTTGATTGTCGAGCGATTAATAACATCACCATTCGATATCGTTATCCTATTCCTCGATTAGATGACATGCTTGATGAATTGAGTGGTGCTATCATCTTCACAAAAATTGACTTGCGTAGTGGTTACCACCAAATTAGAATGGCACTAGGAGATGAATGGAAAACTGCATTTAAAACCAAGTTTGGACTTTATGAGTGGTTAGTCACGCCTTTTGGTTTAACTAATGCACCCAACACCTTTATGCGATTAATGAACGAGGTTTTACGTGCTTTCATTGGACAATTTGTGGTGGTTTACTTCGATGATATCCTCATTTATAGCAAGTCATATGATGAACATCTTGATCATTTACATGCTATTTTTACTGTTTTGAGAGATACACATTTGTTTGGTAACCTCGAAAAGTGCGTCTTTTGCACCAATCGAGTCTTGATTCTTGGCTATGTCGTTTGCTCGCAGGGAATTGAGATGGATGAGGCAAAAATTGAAGCCATCACCAGCTGGCCAGCCCCAACAACCGTCACACAGGTCCGTAGTTTTCTTGGTCTTGCAGGTTTTTATCGGTGCTTTGTGTGGGATTTCAGCACCATTGCAGCACCTCTACATGAGCTAACAAAGAAGGGAGTGCCATTTCAATGGGGAGAACAGCAGCAACACACTTTTGATGCTCTCAAATCGAAGCTTACACAAGCACCATTGCTACAACTTCCTGATTTTGACAAGACCTTTGAGCTAGAATGCGATGCAAGCGGCATTGGTATTGGAGGCGTTCTCATACAAGGAGGTAAACCCGTTGCTTTCTTTAGTGAAAAACTTCATGGTCCTTCTCTGAATTATTCCACTTATGATAAGGAATTGTATGCCTTAGTGCGTGTATTACAAACTTGGCAACATTATCTTTGGTCTAAGGAGTTTGTCATACATTCCGATCATGAATCATTGAAGTATCTTAAGTGTCAAACCAATCTGAATAAACGACATGCTAAATGGATTGAGTTCATAGAGTCGTTTCCATACATCATTAAGCATAAGAAAGGGAAGGAAAATATCATTGCTGATGCATTATCTAGGCGTTATACCATGCTGTCCCAACTTGATCATAAAATCTTTGGTTTGCAAACAATTAAAGCATTATATCCTACTGATTTGGACTTCAAAGATGCTTTTGAAAATTGTAGAGAAGGAAGAACTTGGAATAAATATGTGCTGCGAGAGGGTCTCCTCCATCGTGCTAACAAGCTATGCGTTCCAGCTAGCTCTGTTCGTCTATTGATTTTGCAGGAAGCACATGGAGGAGGTTTGATGGGACATTTTAGAGTGAAGAAAACTGAAGACGTGCTGTCCACACACTTCTTTTGGCCAAAGATGAGGCGTGATGTCGAGCGCTACGTGTCACGATGCACTACTTGCAACAAAGCTAAGTCTCGCCTTAACCCACATGGTCTTTATATGCCTCTTCCTATTCCTAGTGTACCTTGGGAGGATATTTCTATGGACTTTGTTTTGGGATTGCCTAGGACTAAGAGGGGGAGGGATAGTATTTTTGTAGTTGTTGATCGTTTTTCCAAAATGGCACACTTTATACCTTGTCATAAGAATGATAATGCCTCACACATTGCTGATTTATTTATGACGGAAATTGTTCATTTACATGGTGTGCCAAATACCATTGTTTCTGATCATGATGCAAAATTTTTAAGTCATTTTTGGAGAACTTTGTGGTATAAATTGGGAACCAAGTTGCTGTTTTCAACTACATGTCACCCACAAACGGATGGACATACCGAGGTAGTTAATCGTACTTTATACACTATGTTGCGGGCTGTCTTGAAAACAAATTTGAAGTTGTGGGAGGAGTGTTTACCACATATAGAATTTGCTTACAACAGATCCGTTCACTCCACGACAAAGGTAAGTCCATTCCAGGTAGTGTATGGTTTCAATCCCCGTGCTCCTATTGATTTACTACCTTTGCCTCCTTCTGAAACTATAAATTTGGATGCTACACAACGATCTGAATTCATTCTTAAGATGCATGAAACTACAAAGAAAAACATTGAAATGATTAATGAGAAGTATAGGATTGCAGGTAGTAAAGGTAGAAAAGAAGTAAAACTTCAACCGGGTGATTTGGTGTGGTTACATTTGAGAAAAGAGCGATGTCCCGACTTGAGAAAATCTAAACTTATGCCACGAGCTGCTGGTCCTTTTAAGATCGTTGCAAAGATTAATGATAATGCATATAAGCTTGAATTGCCTCCCGATTTTGGGGTTAGTCCTACATTTAACATTTCAGATTTGCGACCGTACATGGGAGAAGAAGATGAACTTGAGTTGAGGATGACTCCAATTCAAGAGGGGGAGGATGATGAGGACATCACAACAGCGGAGATGCACATTGAACTGCAAGGACCAATCACAAGAGCACGGGCACGGTTATTAAATCAGCGGGTGAATTCGTTCTTAACTTCTTTTGCATGTGAGTTTGAGAATAGATTGCTATGTGATGATTTAATTGTTATTAGGAATAATGGAGAAGATAAACAAGTGAAGGAAGGAGGCCTTGGGAGCGTGAAGAACAACCTGGGACGTCCACAAGTTGATGGAAACAGTTTACAACTTGGACTCGAGTTCAACTCGGAGTCCAGGAGCAGTCCACCTTAAAACAGACGCCCAGGAGGCATACGGACTCCGTTTTCGACGTTTTACATATGCACGGAAATAGGAGGATATAAAATTCCCAATGGTTCTGGTCCCACCTCAAAATTCCTTCGAAGTCATTGGGAATCATCAAAACAAGTCAAGTCCAGATTTCTGTTCGGTGCTGCACCACTGAATCGGGCCTTTGGGCCTTGTATCCCGTAAGAGTCCATTAGGGACACGTCTAATCGTGTTTTGGTTGAACCCTAGCCTATAAATACTGCAGCCGCCGGTCATATTCGGTGGGTTTTGCTTAGATCAATAAAATCGCCGTTCTACGGTTTGTGAGACCCCAACTTCGCGATTTCTGATCGTGTCTTCTACGTTCTTGCTCGTGTTCTCGGTTGCACTTGCAGGGATTAGCCTTCTTGGCGAGGTCAAGCGTGTGCAACACGGTTGATAACCAACAGAGCCGTGGTGTAGTGATTGCAGGGGTACTCGAACTGCTCGAGTGTCGCAGATCATCAACGTCGAGTTCTCCACCCCAATCGACATACCTTTCGGAAGATCGGGCCTAAACCTACTCATCACGATAGGACAGTCAACCCTGCCCAATTTTTTCAAATCTACTCCACCGCCATCCTCGCGGCTGGAGGCAATGAGGTCGTGATGGCCATCTACTTCCCCGTGGCTCTAACCGAGACAGCAAGGTTCTGGTTCATGAGTCTCCCTTCTAACTCCATTTATAGTTAGGAGGAACTTTGTCGCCAGTTCACTGTCAACTTCGGGAGCTCCTACACCTGACCTAGCACATAGCTGGACCTGTTCGCCGTACAACAAAAGGTGAGAGAATCGCTGCGATCATTCATCCAGCGGTTTTCTCAGGTATGAAACACCATTCCTTCAATCTACAAAACCTCTGTCATTGTTGCATTCCGACAGGGAGTTAGAGATAAGAAGATGTTGGAGAAGCTAGCAACCAAAGACATCAGCAACATTACGGAGCTCTTCAGCCTAGCTGACAAATGTGCTAGCGGAGGGCCAAGAGATGCACTTCAAACCAGCCACGAGAGCTGGTAAATCTTCTTCCAAGGCTGAAGCAACTGCCTATGGCAATGGAAAGAAGAAGAAGAAGTCCAACGGCAAGAAGAAGTTGTTGGTCGGCACCCTACTGATGCTGCTGCTGCAGCTCCTGGTGGTCAGGAGCAACGCCCCGAAAAATGACCCCGACCATCAACTAAGGACGGCGACAGTGAGAAGATGTGGTGTCCAATCCATAAATCAAACATCTATAATCTTGAAGACTGTCGCGAGGTCCAACGACTTGTCAAACGCAACAACAAGTGCCAAGTAGAAACCCCTTTTCGCCAACAGGAAGGGAAGCAGAAAGTCGGCGAAGCTCCGCCTGATCATGAGCTAGGCTTCCAGGACACTAAGAAGTCCCTAAAGGCCATCTACAACACCGTCGACGACGATTCTGATATCTCCAACAGTGAGCATTGGAAGAATCTCCATATGATATATGGAGGGTCCTGGGACATTACCTCCCAGCGTATCCTCAAGATAATGCGTCGAGAGATGGCTGCTGCAACTCCCACCACCAAGGCAGAACCTCATCGGAAGTGGATGGATACTGCCATCACCTTCGATGCTTCGGATTGCCCGAAGAACATGACCAGAGCTGGTCAGTTGCCTTTGATGGTCTCACCTACCATCAACAACATCCATCTCTACCAAGTCCTGGTGGATGGAGGTGCATCACTCAACATCCTCAGCTTCGCAGCTTTTGCTAAGCTCCATCTCACTCTATCGAACCTTAGGCCCTCACGTCCTTTCTCTGGAGTAGGTCCAGGAGCCATCACCCCTCTCGGATCAATTACACTCCTGGTGACCTTTGGGACTCGGGGCATTATAGGTCCGAGAAGCTAGTTTTCGATGTGGCACACATCAACCTTCCCTTCAATGCCATCCTAGGCAGGCCAACCCTGTATAGGTTCATAGCCGTAGCTCATTACAGCTATTTGGTGTTGAAGATGCCGACTCCTACAGGCATCCTTCGGATCCGTGGGGATCGCACTGCTGGGGTCATTGCGCTGGAAGAACTTCATGACCTTGCAACAGCGCAAGAAGAAGAATCTGGATAGGAGTGACCAACTCAACAACCTTCGTGCTCACGTCAGCGTGGCTCAACTTCTGCACCTCGTGTGAAACCAAGCGGCTACACCGACATCCCTGTGAAAGTCGTCCAAATTGGTTCCGATGCTACCCAAACCACTCGTATATCAGGAGGTCTGGATGGCAAATAGGAACTCGCGCTCATCACTTTCCTTCGAGCAAATGTTGATGTGTTTGTGTGGAAACCGTCACAGATGCTTGGGATCCCTAGGGAGGTGATCGAGCACAGCCTGAAGATATACCTCAATGCACGGCCATTACATCAGAAGCCTTAGAAGCAATCTGTCGAGCCGCAAAACTTCATCAGACAAGAAATCAAGAAGCTGCTCGACGCTCGTTTCATCCGGGAGGTTCACCATCCTCGGTGGCTGGTAAACCCAGTCATTGTACCAAAGGCCGATGGGAACCTTCGAATGTGCATCGACTACACCACCTTGAATAAGGCATGCCCAAAAGACCAATTTCCACTTCCTAGAATAGATCAGATAGTGAGTTCTACCTACGGGTGTGAGTTACTGTGTTTCCTAGATGCATATTCTGGATATCATCAGATTCAGATGTCTAGAGAAAATGAGGAGCATATTGCCTTCATTACAGTAGATGGGTTGTACTGTTATACTATCATGCCTTTTGGTCACAAAAATGATGCTTCAACTTTTGTGCGAGCCATACATAAAACATTTGGAGAGCTCATCAGGGACATAGTAGAGGTATACGTCGATGACATCGTCGTCAAGGTGAAGAACAAGGAATCACTCCTTGACAATCTGCAAGCTGTCTTTGACAAGCTGCGCTTGACGCGTACGAAGCTCAACCTGGACAAGTGCGTCTCCGGGGTTAACTCCGGAAAGCTCCTTGGTTTCTTGGTGACTCACCGAGAAATTGAGACAAATCCAGTGAAGATCAAGGCCATTGAAGAGATGCAACCCCCAGCCCGCGTCAAGGACGTCCAGAAGCTAACCGAGTGTCCAGCTGCGCTCAGCCGAATCATTTCAAGACAGGCAAAGCGAACACTTCCCTTCTTTAAGCTTTTGAGGAAGTCCGAGCCATTTCACTGGTCTAGAAGAAGCAGAGCAGTCCATGAGCTCAAGCAGCTCCTCACCACACTACTAGTTTTGGTAGCTCTGGAGCTTGGTGAGCCTCTTCTGCATTACATTTCGGCAACTACGGAGGTTGTCAGCATGGTCCTCGTCATAGAGAGACCAGAGCCATCTTTAGCTCAGGAGCCTAGACCCCTCCGGGAGGGTCCGAAGCTACCTGAAGGCGAGTGTGGGTCCCAACCCCTAGGCATGAATCCTAAAAGCAAGAGGCCTGAGGATCAACCTCTCTCATTCGATGGAGTTCCCGCAGTACAAGGAGAAGGTTCAGACCCCTCTGAAGAGGTCCGAGCTGATGAAAAAGAAGATCCAGACCCCTTCAGGAGGGTTCGGGTTGATGGAGAATAAGCTTTGGGCCCCTCCGGGAGGGTACGGACCGTACAACGGCCAGTGTACTTCATCAGTGAAGTGCTCCATGATGCCAAGACTTGATATATTGAGGTGCATAAGCTGCTATATGCAGTCCTTATTGCCTCAAGAAAGCTCATTACTTCCATGCCCACAAGATATCAGTGGTAAGCTCCTATCCACTGCGTGCTATATTGCATAATCCAAATTCTACTGGAAATATTGCCAAGTGGGCTGCAGAGCTGGCAGAATTCAATCTCGAATTCCTGCCTCGACATGCTACAAGAGTCAAGCGTTGGCCGACTTCGTGGCAGAGTGGACTCCTTCTTCATCAACTCCAGGGGACCTCAGTGAGCAGAAGCTGGAACCTAAGGTCCCGGTTTTCGCTGAGCCTCACTGGACCCTCTACTTCGATGGCTCCGTGTAGAAGCAGGAGTCCGGAGCTAGAATCCTTCTCCTCGCTCCGACTGGGGAGAAGGTCAAATACATGGTACACCTTGACTTCAAGGCAACCAACAACATGGCGGAGTACGAAGCTCTCATCTACGGACTCAAGGTGGAGCTATCATATGGCGTCAGGCAGCTACTGGTGAAGGGTGACTCGCAACTCAGCATCAAACAAGTCAAAGGTGAATGCAGTTGCAACAATCCCCAACTTGCTGCTCATTTACTTGAAGTCCAGAAGCTGCAAGCTGCAGAAGGACTTCCACGTCCTGGATCTCTGTCATGTCCAGCGTCTCAATAACGCTGAAGCTGACGATCTCTTGACAAAGGATTCAACAGGAGCTCAAGCTCCAGATGGATTTTTTGTCAGAAGATTGTCAGGACCTGCCGCTCAACCCGTCGAACTGAGTGGTGGGGGCGAGACCAACACCTCAAAGCTGACGGTCTCAGTGGCCCTGTTACCATGGCACCCACCAAGGATCGTAGACGCTGCAGGAAGCTCTGAGCAACTCTTGGTATTTCTTAACACCACAGAGTTATCCGCAAGCGCACGAAAATATCGTTGTAGCACTTCCCCTTAAGGAGTATTCCTAAGGGTATTGAATCCAAAGAACGTGTGTGCTAATCTTTCGAACTAGCTCACCCAAGTACACAAAGTTGTTTGGTAGGCAAGGAACAGAGAGGAATTCAAAGTATTGATCCTAATTCAAGGTAGCTTGCAGTAGATGCTTGCTTCGGGCACGGGCTTACTCCGAGCAATACTAGGACGACTCCTGCCAAGAGCTTATGGCATAGCCGAACGTGGAGTATTACGAAGGACAGATAGGGCTATCACCACCTACTGCCAACCTCTTCAATCCATGGGCCTACGAGATATCCACTGATGATTTTTAACCTAAGCACCACGCTTACATTCTAAATCACTACTCTAGTTGTTTCGAACACAAAGCAACAACTAGAGCCTCTATGGAACTAAAGCAGTGAACCCACAAGTAACTACTTGTGCAAACTACTAAGAATAAAAGATCAAACTTGTATTGAATTCACAAAGGATTACTTGATTGAGTAAAACTTTTGTAGGGGTACAAGTGTAGAAGAGGGACTTGACAAGCCCAAGCCTCCTTCTCCTAGAATCTTCACCACACTCTCCTTCTACTTTGGTAGCCTCTAGGACTACACTAAACCTTTGGAGTGTAGCACTATTCTCAACTTTTGATGTGTGTGAGAAGTGAGGTGAGGGGGTCTATTTATAGGTGGAGAAGGGTCGGTTCCCGCCACAATTAACGCGCGAATCAGTCACCATTGACTCCATGGAGTCGGGAGGAGCCAACACGTGTCATTTGACCGAGTTTGGCGCCAGGAAGAGGTCGGTCGAACCCCTGGTTCGGCCGACCTGGTCATGGCTCCCCTCGAGGAGTGCTTCCTCCAGGTGGCTTCCAGGTGGGTCCCCTTGATATATATGGGTGCAACACCGTTGGATCTCCTCGTATTCTTCTTTTTGTGGGCCATTTGATCCATGTGTTGCCACGTGTCATCGCCTGATTCGTTGAAATCCATTTTCATGGATTCATCCCTCCATGTTTCGGTATTTTGGGTAATAATTCACCTGCATACAAATAAACACCAACACTTGTGGAATTGGGTTAGTGTATAACCCTACCACTATGTTTTGTGTTTCTTTTATGCACATTATGAGGTGAATTGACGGTCAAAATGTGGTACTTAAGGACCGTCAACAAACTCCCCCACACTTAGTCCTTTGCTCGTCCTCGAGTGAGGGCAAGAAGAACTAGAGTGTTGTCATGAATTTGCTATAAGGTAGAAAATAAGGATACTAGATATTTCAACTTATACCCGAATTCATGGATCCCCTTTGTGTATGTGGCTACCACATCAATCTTGGGTGTTTGAAAAGTGGAACGGTTAGAATGAAGTTCCCTTGGATCATTTTCTGCTGAAATGATTTGGCAATTGCTATATTTGAAAGTCATAGGAACTTTTGCCCTTGCCTTCTCGATTGGAATCTCTCAAATCTCTCAAAGTGTTTGAGTCCTCACCATGGCATATTTTGCCAATTCTTGTCCCTATACTAAAAGTGGTTATATCTAGAGCTTGGTAGGGATGAATGTGGCACACATTTGCAATTCATATGTTACTAAGTCAAAAACTTGATCCTATGAGAGACTTATGCAATGAACAAAGTGAAGGGAAAATTCTTGTGCACATGAATGGAATGGAGGGGTGAGGTGATAACTCCCATGAATTTGCTCTCTTTTAAGGATGAAACATGGCTACTTTTTTTTAGCACTCTTACTCTTTTTCAAGAGTGGATGCTTTTTCTTTTTCTTTTTTTTTCTTGTAGCCATGTCTTCTACTCCTTTTTATTTTTTTAGAGAGGCTTTCATTTGTATTGTATGGAGTTTCTTTTTTGGCGGATGGGTAATCGATGGATGCAAACTCTCAATGTGAGAAATTTTGCATGAATGGAGTGCACAAGAGTTTTCAATTCAAAAAGTTCATGCATGTCACTCAATTGGGTCATGGGTTTGATAAAGTTCAATGAAAATCAAAGTGGCATATGCTTGTGGTTTTCAATGAATGTATCATATGGCCTTGGTGGGTATATAAATTTCCAATGAGAGATTTAGGCAAAGTTCAAGACTTCAAATAGTTACAAATGTCAAAATCAATTTCAAGCAAAAGGATGGTTTCTAAAGAACTCATTTACCATATCACACTAGTCAAATACCTAGCTGATGTGTTTTTTCCTATTGAATTATGGGAATCATAAACAAGGTAATGAATTGAAATATAAAGAATTCAAAATTTCAGCTTAAGCAAATTGTTGATTACCAAATTTTATTTCAATTTGTTGAGTTGATTCATTTTAGATATGCAATGAAAAATATGAAATCAACTCAAACAGCAGGGTAGCGCATAAAAGTGGGGATAGGGAATCCAAACCGATTTTCTGGAGCGAAAAGGAGTCGCATGGAGCAGAAAACAGGTCGGCCAACCAGGGGGTTCGGCCGACCTCCTGTTGGCTCTTCTGTGGCTCTGTTTCATCGGGTCATTTTGCTCATTCGGCCGCGACGTGTTTTGATATGTAACGTTAATTTTGCACATCAGGATTTCGTGACTTGGGGACATGTTTCCCCCACACTTGTTTCCTGAATTCTTTATTCAACAAGATAAACTAAAGGGGGAACTTTACCGGTGTTAGATGAACCGATAATTTCACTTTATTGAAATAAAAATATGGGGATGCTTACATTATTTAGCCTAACTTTAGAAAATAAATGTTTGGAAAAGAATAAAATCCTAAGTAGTAAGCATTCTATGCTGTCGGAACATCTAAACTATGGTGCGTTGTAGATGTCGGGCTCCCCGACGGCATTGCACAAGCACCACAACTTGGTGCTCATGCCACGGCGAACACCGTCAATCCCCTCCTTGAGGTCCATGATATCGTCCTTCAGTTCCGCCCTCTCGATGCACCCTTCAGCCACCAAGTCCGTCAGCTTCTTGTTCTCCAAGCGGAGAGAAGCGAGTTCCTTGGTCAGTTGTGCCACTTTAGGGGCACGAGGAGAGTCCTCATCACTGCCCTCGAACTGGTCGGGTGGCCCGTTGATGGCATGTGGTGGGATGTGTCGCCTAATCTTGGAGGGCGACAAGCCCGTCGACTCCTCCATCGCCAGATTATCCACGCGCTTGAATAGGCACTTAGCGTAGCCTCCTTCGGGTTTGCGCACCCCGTGGATAAGAAAGCGATCTCCCATGCATTCCGGCGAGGTACATGTGGGCGTCTTGTAGTGGTGGCTCACTACATCGCCCGTCTTAGTCTTCAATGTATACATGAACTCCTCGCCAAGCTGCAACGATGGGAGAGACTCGTATTTTCCGTGGAAAAGACGTGTCTTGACTGGGCTCAGCCCAGCCAAAGTCGAACGGCCTGGCGTCGTCGACTTCATCGGCGTTCTCCGAGGGGAGAGCGACCGGACAACACTACGAGGTGTAGGGCTATGCCCGCACGGAGTCGTCGCAGATGGGATCATGGAAAGGGGCTTGACATCGATCGCCATGACGGACTCCGAGGCAAGGGAAGTTTTGTCGTTGGCCGGCTTAATGTCTCCGCTCAGGTTGAAGGTTGAGCTGGAGGTATGAGGCACAATCTTCTTGTCGGCCATGACGAGGACGGGAGGAAGATGATGATTCAATAAGGTGCAACTTTCCTCTCTGTTTCCGTCCTTTAAATGGGCGGGGAATGATGAGTTTCACCAAGGATTTTGTGGACAATATCGAGGAGGATCAACACGAGAAAACAGAACGTGAACGGCGCGAAGGGAAGGTCGACCGACCCTAGGGTTCGGCCGAACCCCTTCTGGCTCCGTTCGGGCCACATTTTCTTGGGTCAATTAAATGGGCCTTCTAGAAGAAGAATTGGATGGGCCCATTAGTTGGACGCGGATAATTTAAACAGAATTGAAAGAAATGGCATGGAAATCGATTAGATTTACCACGTCAAATTCTTTTTCTGTATCCTTTTGGGAATCAAGAAATAATTTAAGTCGGTTCCCATTCACTTCGAATACTTGACCGTCATCACCTTGGAGTGTGATTGCTCCATGGGATGAAGTCTCTACTACAGTGAAGGGTCCTTCCCATTTACTTCTAAGCTTCACATGTCCAAAGAGTTTAACCTTAGAGTTAAAGAGTAAAACTTTATCTCCAGGTTTGAACTCTTTCGGCGTAATCCTCTTATCGTGCCATCTTTTGGTTCTCTCTTTATAAATTCTGGCACTGTGGTACGCCTTATCTCGCCATTTCTCCAACTCAGATATTTGCTTCAATCGGTGATTTCCAGCTTCGTTAAGATTCATGTTCCACCGCTTGATGGCCCAATACGCTCTATGTTCCAATTCTACGGGAAGATGACAAGTCTTCCCATAGACAAGTTGGAAAGGAGACATGCCGATAGGTGTCTTGTAGGCAGTACGATATGCCCACAATGCGTCGGGTAGCTTTTGCTTCTATCCCGTTCCCATTTCCAAGACAGTCTTTTGCAGAATATTCTTAATTTGCTTATTAGATGTTTCTGCTTGACCACTTGTCTGTGGGTGGTATGGGGTAGCAATGTTATGCTGGACTCCAAGTTCATTTAAAAGGTTTCGAAAGGTCTTATCTATGAAATGAGACCCTCCATCACTTATGACCTACGGGGAGTTCCAAAGCGTGGGAAAATGATCTCATGGAACATTTTCCTTGCTTGCTTGGAATCAGCATTTTTGCATGGCAATGCTTCTACCCATTTTGACACATAATCGACGGCAACCAGAATATACTCGCAATCATAAGATCTAGGAAAAGGTCCCATGAAGTCAATACCCCATACATCAAATAATTCCACTTGGAGATTGTATGTTAGGGGCATCGCATCGCGAGCAGAGATTCCTCCATGCTTCTGGCATTTCCAACATCTGCGAATGAATTCCTTGGTATCTTCATACATTGAAGGCCAATAGAATCCACTCTGCCAGATCTTTGCCTGAGTACGGTAGACACCGTAATGACCACCATAGGGGACAGCATAGCATTTCTCTATAATTTTGGTGCCTTCGGTTGATGGTACACACCTTCTAAGGAGGCTATCGGCACATACTCGATAGAGGTAAGGGTCAGCCCAAAGGTATCTACGACTCTCATAAATGAGTTTCTTTTTGTTCTCCCCTGGTGGTACGTATCCCGTGAACATAAAGTTCACGATATCCGCATACCAAGGGTGAGAGTCTGTCACCTTGAGGAGCATATCATCTCGTAGGAAGTCATTGATAGGTATGTCCATGGTTTGTGTGACTTCCATACGTGAAAGATGATCTGCTACTAAATTCTCTACTCCTTTCTTATCTCTTATTTCCAGATCAAATTCTTGGAGTAGAAGAATCCATCGAATTAGCCTGGGTTTAGCATCCTTTTTGGTTAGAAGATATTTCAAAGCAGCATGGTCTGTGTAGACTATGACATTTGCTCCAACCAAATAGGATCTAAACTTGTTGATAGCAAAAACTACTGCTAGGAGCTCTTTTTCAGTTGTGGCATAATTGAGTTGGGCTCTTGTTAGAGTTTTGCTAGCGTAGGCTATTGCGTGATGCTTTTTATCTTTAGTTTGGCCTAAGACCGCACCAACAGCAAAGTCACTGGCATCACACATGATTTCGAATGGCAGCGTCCAATCAGGAGGTTGGATATTTGGAGCTGAGATGAGTGCCTTTTTGAGTATATCAAATGATTTAATACATTCATCATCGAAATCAAAGGGATCTTCTTTAGCTAATAGGTTGGTGAGGGGTCTAGCGATTTTGGAGAAATCCTTGATAAATCGTCGGTAGAACCCCGCATGACCTAAAAAGTTGCAGATTCCCTTAACAATGATAGGAGGTGGAAGTTTTTCAATAACTTCAATTTTTGATTTGTCCACCTCTATCCCTCTCTCGGACACCAAGTGTCCAAGAACAATGCCTTCCCGGACCATGAAATGACACTTTTCCCAATTAAGCACAAGGTCCTTCTACTGGCATCTTTGTAAGACCCTATCTAAATTTTCTAGACAATGATCAAAAGTTTTTCCATAGACAGAGAAATCATCCATGAAAACTTCCATGATATCCTCGATCATGTCTGAAAATATAGACAGCATGCATCTCTGGAAAGAGGCAGGAGCGTTACACAGTCCAAAGGACATATGCCGGTAGGCATAGGTCCCGTAAGGACATGTGAACGTGGTCTTACTTTGATCATCGGGATGGATAGGAATTTGATTATATCCCGAATACCCATCAAGGAAATAGAAGTAGGAGTGTTTTGCCAATCGCTCTAACATCTCATCAATGAAGGACAATAGAAAATGGTCTTTCCTTGTTGCCTTGTTAAGTTTTTGGTAGTCAATGCACATCCTCCATCCCATGACGGTCCGTTGAGGAATTAATTCATTCCTTTCATTTTGAACGACCGTCGTACCTCCCTTCTTAGGCACTACTTCAACTGGACTTACCCAATCACTATGAGGAATAGGTTAAATAATCCCGGCATGCAGAAGTTTCAACACTTCTTTCTTGACAACTTCCCGCATCGCATTATTCAATCGCCTTTGAGGTTCCCTTGAGGGGACACTCTCAGGGTCAATAGAAATATGATGGGTGCATAACGCTGGACTAGTTCCCTTGAGATCCTGAAGTGAATATCCAAAAATAGCTCTATGTCTTTCTAACATGGCTATGAGTTTGAGCATTTCATCATCTGAAAGCTTGTCACTTATGATGACAGGGGCTTCCAAATCGCCATTTAGAAAGGCATAACGTAGGCCTGGAGGTAGAATCTTGAGCTTAACAGGAGGTTTTGGGGAGGGCTCTTCTTTTGGCAATTCTATTTCCTCCTCTTGGATGAAGTCTTCTTCTCCTTCAATTTCAGGGGATTCTAATATTGAAGAGTCCTAACCTCCTCCATTGGCTCATCTTGGATGGGAGATTCTGCAGATGTGTTCTTTGAACGCAGAATAGGCATGGAGAAATTTCTCCTCTAAGATTGATATTGAGGCTTCCTTCCAAAGGAACTTCCATGAGAATTTTCTCTATGGGAATCCCTATCATGGTGTCGAAATTTTGGATTTCGAACACATGAAAATCTAGGAGAGCCTCAACATCTTTGTGTATAATAGACACTTGTTGCAGAACCCCACATCCTTCAGGAATGGTTCCAAATGAATCTCGGAAGGATTTGCGTGTTGGTGCCAATGGCACATCGCCAAGAATGGCGAGAGCACAAGAATCGGAAATGAGATTTGCTCTAACAGTGGGGTTGTATAGGATTCTCATTGGTGTCTCTCTAATAGAATATAAAATGGTAGCCAAAGGTGAGGTCATCCAAAGAATTTTGGGTGAATTCTCGACTTCAGTTGTCCATTCTTTGATTTGAGAGTTTCCTGTGTATACCTTTGATTAGAAGGCATGAACACAGTTGTTCGAACTCTCGTAGATGGTGGTAAGGGTTTTCACAATCCGTTCCTGAGAAGGATTGTTCCCGAACCATGGCTATAAAGCCAGGGCGAAGTTCATAGCTGGTTGAACAAATAGGTTCCACCGAAGGCGGTGGCTCACAGAACTTGCCCTTCGGAGTAGAGTAAGAAAGAATGGTGGGTTGCTCCATTTATATGGTGGTGGTAAGGTAAGAATAAAAAGTTAAGATGATAGATAATGGGGATATGATACGAGGGTGATCTTGGTTCGAAGATTAACAGCAACCATTCCCCGACAACGGCGCCAGAAATGCTTGTTGGTATTTCTTAACACCACAGAGTTGTCCGCAAGTGCACGGAAATAACGTTGTAGCACTTCTCCTTAAGGAGTATTCCCAAGGGTATTGAATACAAAGAACGTGTGTGCTAATCTTTTGAACTAGCTCACCCAAGCACACAAAGTTGTTTTGTAGGCAAGGAACAGAGAGGAATTCAAAGTATTGATCCTAATTCAAGGTAGCTTGCAGTAAATGCTTGCTTTAGGCATAGGCTTACTCCTAGCAATACTAGGACGACTCCCGCCAAGAGCCTATGGCATAGCGGAACGTGGATGATTACGAGGGACAGATAGGGATGTCACCACCTACTGCCTACCTTTTCAATCCGTGGGTCTACGAGATATCCACTAATGATTTTTAACCTAAGCACCACGCTTACGTTCTAAATCACTACTCTAGTTGTTTCGAACACAAAGCTACAACTAGAGCCTCTAATGAATTAAAGCAGTGAACCCACAAGTAACTACTTGTGCAAACTACTAAGAATAAAAGATCAAACTTATATTGAATTCACAAAGGCTTACTTGATTGAGTAAAAATTTTGTAGGGGTACAAGTGTAGAATAGGGACTTGACAAGCCCAAACCTCCTTCTCCTAGACTCTTCACCACACTCTCCTTCTACTTTGGTAGCCTCTAGGACTACTCTAAACCTTTGGAGTGTAGCACTATTCTCAACTTTTGATGTGTGTGAGAAGTGAGGTGAGGGGGTCTATTTATAGGTGGAGAAGGGTCGGTTCCCACCACAATTAACGTGTGAATCAGTCACCATTGACTCCAGGGAGTCAGGAGGAGCCAACACGTGTCATTTGACCGAGTTTGGCGCCAGGAAGAGGTCGGTCGAACCCCTGGTTCGGCCGACCTGGTCAAGGCTCCCCTCGGGGAGTGCTTCCTCCAGATGGCTTCCAGGTGGACCCCCTTGATATATATGGGTGCCGCACCGTTGGATCTCCTCGTATTCTTCTGTTTGTGGGCCATTGATCCTTGTGTTACCACATGTCAAATAAACACCAACACTTGTGGAATTGGGTTAGTGTATAACCCTACCACTATGTTTTTGTGTTTCTTTTATGCACATTATGAGGTGAATTGACGGTCAAAATGTGGTACTTAAGGAGCGTCAATGGCAACCCAACGCGCAAGATCTAGAAGCTCAAGTTAGTTCCGATGCATGGATCTCAAAGATCCGGAGCTACTTGAAGGACAATATCCTTCCTGAAGATGGTGCTTCTGCTGATCGAATTGTTAGATTGGCTAAAATATACACATTGGTAGAAGGGGATCTCTACCGACATGGTGCCAATGACATTCTAATACGATGCATTTCTCGTTAAGAAGGTTGCGAGCTTCTCGCAGAGATCCATGGAGGCGAGTGCGAGAATCACGTGTCTTCTCGCACGTTGGTCGGCAAAGCCTTCCAGCATGGCTTTTACTGGCCTACAGCACTCCACGATGCAGTCGAGTTGGTAAAAAAATGTGAAGCGTGCTAGTTCCACGCAAAGCAGATTCACACATCGGCTCAATCACTGCAAATGACACCTCCCACGTGGCCATTCACTGTGTGGGGGTGGAAATTTTGGGACCTTTCCTAAAAGCCATCGGAGGTTACAAGTTCCTGTACATCGCCATCGACAAGTTCACCAAGTGGCTGGAAGCTACCCAGTTGTGACAATCAATAAGGAATTTGACAATCAATAAGCTACTCCATAGTCTGCAGATTTGGAGTTCCGAAAAAAGTCATTATCGACAACAAAATCCAATTCACAAGTGCAACATTCCAAGAGTACTGCCAAGATCTCGGCATACAAGTCAGCTATGCATCAGTAGTTCACCCAGCAAGTAATGGACAAGCTGGGAGAGCTAATGCAGAAATACTCAAGGGACTCAAGACACGCACATATGAGCGGCTGAAGAAACATGGTGCCAACTGGATAGAGGAGCTTCCGTCTACATTGTGGGCAAGCAGGACAACACCTAGCTGAGAAACTGGAGAGACACCTTTCTTTTTGGTCTACAAAGTTGAAGCGATCTTTCCTCCGAAGATCACCATGGGGTCTCTCTGAGTCTGTACCTTCGACGAAGCCACGCAGGACAAGTTCTGACATGAAGACCTAGGCCTCATCGACGAGGCAAGGTGCCAAGCAGCAGTTCGGAATGCACGATACCGCCAGGCACTCCGGCGCAATCATCAAATGTTCATGTGCAAACCAAAACCTAGAAGAAGGTGATCTGGTGCTGCAGAGAACTGCTCGAGAAGGGATGAAGAAACTCTCCCCCGGCTAGGAAGGTCCCTTCCGTGTTATCAAAGTCTCCCGCCCCGTATGCATTCGCTTGGCAACAGAGGATGGGACTCCGCTTCCTAATCCGTGGAACATCTAGCACCTCCTTAAGTTTTATGCCTAGCTACATGGAGGTGAGTCTATTTGTATAAATTATATCTCTTATAGTCTACGAACAGGGTCGAGAAGGGTCCTAGTGCACTTAACTTGGTCGTGTACTTTAGATGTGTCTTTACCCTCCCTGGGTTAGATCAAGATGAATAGCACACTTAACGTGGTCAATGTACTTTAAGTGTGTCCTTGTCTTCCCCTGTAATTTGGACTTTAATGAGAAAACATTTTATACAGACAGACTCTACGTGCATTTCATTTGTACAAGCTCATTACTTTTTTACCTTCTTGTCTATAACAATGTTGTGCAATCCCTTCAAAATTTAGTCTGGGGTATTCATGCAATATATAAGTTGTATTGATAATTTTCTTTTGGGTTTTGACATTGTTGTATGGTCTACTCGCCCGAAAGCCAAAGCCAATGACAGGTCTGAAGTGTGCTATCGAATTAGACTAGTCAAGCACCCTAAGTACGCCACTCAACCTATATCTTGGCAGGTCCCAGTAGGGCGGGTCTGGAAGGCATTTAGACCTAAATAGATTTAATAAATACACTTATGTTGTCATGTTAAGTTCCTTAGGATCTAAAATTCAAAGAAGGATAATAAGTCTCAAATAAGTTATAGACAAGGAGACAAATTTTACTGCTTTTCTTGTTTCTTATACACAGGAAAAATGAATATTCGATGACAATTTGCTCGATGATGGTGGATGTTGCCGGAGCACTAGCTCCGACAACCCCCAGGTGGGCCCGCCGTCAACGTTCTATACGTTGATAGTGGGCGCCGTCGAAGCTATTAAGCTCCTACAACCCCCAGGGGGCCCCCGTCAACGTTCCAAGCGTTGACAGTGGGCATTGTCGAAGGTACCAAGCTCCAATGACTCCCGGGGGGGCCTGCTGGCACCGTCAAAGCTACCAAGCTCCACCAACTCCTAGGAGCCCCGTCGGCCACCGTCGACGTTCCAAGCATTGACAGTGGGCGCCGTCAAAGCTACCAAGCGCTGACAACTCCCGGGGGGCCCACCATCGATGTTCCAAGCATTTGCATTGGGCGTCGTCGAAGCTACCAAGCTCCGACAACTCTCAGGGGGCCCGCCGTCGACATTCCAAGCGTTGATAGTGAGCACCGTCGAAGCTACCAAGCTCCGACAACTCCCAGGGGGCCTGTCGTCGATGTAACAAAGGGTCCCTAGAGATATCGGAGGCAAGACTCAAAACTCGAAGCTATCATACTGGCTACGAATTAGGAGCTATTGAGTTTTGAAGACATTGTCTAAATCCTCATGGTAGATGCCTTCAATTCATTGAACACATCTACCAGGGGGCTAACAATATAAAAGACAATACATTGAAGACACAAAAATGGAATTAGAAAAGATTTCATTCATTCAAAATCAGAGGATTACAAGATGAAGGCAAAAAAAGAGAGGTCCTAACTACTGGAGTTCCTATTGAAGAATGAGGTAACTGTTCGGGCATCATCTTGAACGCTGGCCCTGGCGGCTTCTTCCTCCTCGGCAATGGGTCCTTCAAACACCGGAGCTAAAGACATCTGGGGGTCTCGGCTCTTGAAACACATCAGCACATACTCGACAACGTTCTTGGTCAGGGACCTTCTTTCCGTCTCCAGTTCATCGACGACCACGTCTCCCACTACTTCCAGCTTCTTGCCGGCGGAGTTCAATGCCACCAGTGCCTTATCCATCTCCGGCTCCGGGTTAGTCGGATGTACCGGGCTGAAATCAAACGGCACCAGAGCTTCATTCTGAATGTGGCCTAGAGGGGGTGAATAGGCCTTTTTGAAATTTGTCGGAACCTGTAACACTTAACAACCAGTTCAAAACCGGAGATATCGGACTAGTCCGGTAAAGTGCAGACTAGTCCGGTGTGTGCGGACTAGGTTGATCAAGTTTGATTTATTAAGTTTGATTCTAGGATGTAGCAGCGGAAATATACTTCTAATTTATGTGTTGCAAGATTATGTACTAGGGTATATCACAAGTTAATCTTAAATCTGATATTTCAACGTAAAATGAGCAAGATTAATTGAAACCCTAGATTGATATAATGTAAAGAACGATGAACTCAAAACAAGAACACAAGAGATTTATCCCATGGTTCGGTTCCCACAGAGGAAACCTACATCCACGTTGAGGAGTCCACAAAAGGACCGGGTCATCTCCAACCCTACTCTCGTCAGATCGCCACGAAGACCAATCCTCTTCCACTTATCACAAAGGGGTGAATAACCGAATTCAAAGGGGCCTTCTAACACGTTGAGAGCTCCCTTAGATCACAACACAAAATACCACCAAGAACACACTCAAAAGATTACAATGAAATCACAGGAGTGTGTTAGAGAATCAAACCAAGAGATCAATGAGTGTTGAACGTGTCTCTCCAATGATCTAGAGTGGATCCTCAAAGGATTGATCTTTGTTGCACTTAATTTCGTGGAGAGATGTGGTTTTTGAGGCTCTTGGGAGGTGTGACGGCGCTAGGGTTCGAGAGAGATTCAAGTTGGGTCATGCACTTCTATTTATATGGGGTTTCTAAAAGTTATCGTTAGGGTTTAGAAAGATCAGACTAGTCCGTGGTGGACACCGAACTAGTCCGGTGTGCTATGTGTAGCAAACCCTAAGTGTCCCGAAATATCGGACTAGTCCGGCTAGGAGCGGACTTGTCCGATTTCGCTTCAAGAAATATTCGGACTAGTCCGATAGTTATCGGACTTGTCTGGACATGTGAAACCCTAAGTGAATTGGGTGACAAGTCCGCACTTGGAGGACTTGCCCGATTTACGTCAGAGGGTTTTTCGGACTAGTCCGTGCTAATATCGGACTTGTCCGATTTAGAATAGAACGAATATCGAACTAGTCTGGAGGTGATCAGACTTGTACGATTTTGTGCGACTTGTGAAGTGTTTAGAGGACTAGTACGCACTGGGTAGGACTAGTACAATTCTAGTCAGAGAGATATCGGACTAGTCTGATGGATATCGGACTTGTCCGATTTTGTGCAGAGAGGATATCGGACTAGTCCGGTCCCTTCGGACTAGCCCGGTCCTGTATAACTTTGTGCAATGTGTGTGTTTAATTGTGATTGAGCTCTTGGGGTGTGTTTCCTTAACACACTCCATACACAATGATCTACTATTCTTCTTTCTAGAGCTCATTTCCACTTTGCTCCTCATTCTCCCTTCTTCTTGGCACTTTGCTTATTTTGCTATTAAAACCTGTGCTCATCTCAACAAATAGGTTAGGATCTCATTTGCTTGTTAAATCATCCAAAACCCACAAGGGATTCCTTGATGCACTTTCACTTTCACTTTCCCCAAAAGTCCCATACTTGCTAGGACTCAGTTGCTCTCAAATTCTTGAGCTCCTCCAGTGATCTCCTGGCAGCCGAAAGTTCCGCAGAACCATCCTTGGATAAACGCTCAACTTCCTTAGCATAATGCTAAATCATTTCAGCCACTTGATTTTCTTGGTCGCTGAGCTCCCTCTCTCGGAGGTGAATGTGGTTCCTTCGCTCTGCCAAGTCCTTCTCCTTGGCCTTCACCTTTTCCTCTCTGGTGGAGATATCAGTCTCTCTTTTGGAGACGTTTACTCCCACCTGCCATATCCGATCCTTCTCTTGTTCGCACCACAGATTGAACTATTCGACGCGATCAGTCAAGCTTTGCTCTCCCAGCGACAACTTTTGGGCGAGCTCTTCTTCCCTCTTCGTGAAACCTTCCTCTTTCTCTAGGAGCTTATCCTCCTTTTGATCGAGTGCTTCTCGGCGCTTGATAAGTTGCTCATTCAATTCATTGAGGCTATCTGAGCGGCTGTCGGCCGCTTCACTAGCCTCCTTAGCATGCTCATAGACCTCCCTGGTCTTCTCATCGAGGGCCTTGATCATGGCCTCTCTCTCATTGAGTGTGCAGTCAAACCGCGCTAGCTGGACCTTCTCCTTGGCCACCCACTCCTTCTGGTCTGCCAGCCGAGACTGCATTAGCTTGGTCTCGAAGAACAGCCTGTTGCGCCAATGCCTCAGGGTGTCGCGCTCTTCTTCGAGAGTCTTGCGTTCATAGCAAAGGCAAGTTGGACCTAGCGGAGACTTGAGCAAGCATTATCAATAGACAACGTCAGGGGAATTGGCTCCAGGCTAACCTGAGGAGCATCTGTGTGCTCCAAGGGATCTTATACAATCACTATCGAAACCCACAGCGCGAGCATGTTCTCCAACAGCTCCACATCACCGAGGTCGATCTTTGAGAGCTCATCAATATCCATCGCAGCTGAGGAAGGTCCCGTAGTGGGAACTTCTACCTCCAGAGATGATGAGGAGGGTCCCTTAGCTGGATCTTCAAATGTCGGCCTAGAATGTGGAGGGCCCGCGGCCAGATCCCCTGGCTCTGCCGGCTCGGACGCAGTCACCTCCGGAGCTATCACTTCTGGGGCTGGCACAGAAGCTTCAACTGGAGCTTCGGTCACTTCCCACACAGATGTCGGAGCTTCTGTCGCCGACTCTGAAACCATCGGAGCTTCCTCAAGTACTTCTTCCACTGGTCCGGCGCTACTACAAGATCTTTTTACATCAGCACTGGACTTGTCTCCACGACAGTTGGCGCCAGAGTTGTCATGTCATCCACCACCACTACTGGAGGAGAGGCAGGAGCTGGGGCAGGAGCTTTAGCTGAGGCAGCCTACGGAGCTGTCGTACTTGCTCTCTATGTTCTGGAAGCAGAAAGAAGCAAATTCAAGAAACAACAAAGATTAAATACTACAACTCAAGTTACGCTGACGACCTTTACCTTGGGACGTTGCCGCTCGAAACGGCACGAAACTTTTTCTTCTAGCGACCGGAGCTAGAGCCCAACATAGTTGGTGTGGCAAAAGCTCCGGATTTCGACCCAGAGCTCTCTGTCGCCGTTGACGTCATCTCAGCTGGGACCTCCCATAGCTAGGAAGGACCTCCAGACCTAGAGCTCGTAGTCGGCACTAGGGCTGGGGTCGACTCCTCGAAGCCAACGCCCTTTGCGGACGACAGATCCGAAGATGATTTCGTCACCGAAGCTGGATTTGGCCAAGGCGAGGGCACTGCTGGCGTTAGAGTTGATCTGATGGAACTTCCATCTGTATGCCTCAGCTTCCTCTTCCGACTGGAAGGTTCAGCAGGCTCCTTACCCTTGCCCTTGCCTATATCAGCCCCCTTCTGGCTTGGAGCAGCAGGGGCTCTTCTCTCCGAAGCTCCGGGGAATGGAGAGCCCTGCATTTCCCCGCCTCTCCACCAAGCCAAGGTCATCAAGATCCGGTAGCCCCCTCCGCAACTCCCTCCTAATCTCCGGAACCATGTTCAGAGGGAGGAATTCTGCTGGGGGAGTCAGGTTATTTGGATGGATGGCTCCGTGATGTAGCTTTTGAAGATGAAGCTTCAAAGCCTTTTCATCCAAATTAGACAGGAGACCAGTTCCAATCCGTTTGGTGTCCATCACTCCACTGAACGCCCATGCAGGGCAATCTCTCTTCTTTAGCAGGGCCCACCAATTTGTCAATAAATTGGTGATCACCATCTGTGGAGTCACTCCTTCCTCCACACATTGTCGGATCCTTGTCAAAATGGGGTTGTACACTTCTAATAGCTTCAGGACTACTTCCCAGGTGTCAGTGTCAATGTTGGGAAGGTTTTCGGGCAACTCCAGCATGTCGTGGTGATCCACCGTGATACCACCTAGTCCTTCTTTCAGCTGTCCCACTTTCCGAAAGGGGATGTCTTCAAGTACTTCAAGGGACAATTCTTGCACTTCACGAAGTAGTAGAAGTCAAGTAACTCCTTCGATTTCCCGGTGGAGTGGATCATGAAGAAGGTCCGGAAGAGCTCGATGCAGGGCGACACACCCACCCACATCTTGCAAAAGTGGACGAAAGTCACCACTAGCAAGAAGGAATGGGGGCCGAGGTGATGAAGCTGCAGATAGTAGAAGTCGAGAAGCATCAGCAGAAAGCTGGAGAAGGGAGGGATGAGCCCTACCATGGCGAATGCCGTGAAGTAGACAATCTCGTCGGCGTGTTTCTTCTTGAAGGGGAACTTGCCGATGCGGATCAAGTTGTTGAAGGAGTCGCTTGACCATCCCATGTAGGTGCGAACCTTTGACAAATCTTCGTTCTTCTTGATCCGTCTGCAGGGAAGACCCAACTCCATTGCAGCAAAGTGGAGCAGAAGTAGAGGAAGCAAGGCAAAGGCGGAGATCTCTAAGCGCAAGATCGTACAAAAGCGTAAAGAGTTCTCTCCCCGTGCAAGTTTTCCCCCTTTAGTAAGCCTCCGCAATGCTTGGATGGAAACCGTGTCGGGATCAAAATCACATTCTGGAATGTTACATCGTCGATGACAAGGGCGCTTGGGACCACTTTGGTAAAAAGTCATACCAGGTGAACCGTTGTCATGATGGGAAGTTGAAACCCTGAGGGCGATGGCCCAACAGGGCTACAAAGATATTCGCATGCCTTCAATTGCATGATATTCGCATGCCATGATCCCACTCGCCATATCAAGAAGGGTCATGTGGCAGTGGCATAACTCTTTGTCGTTGCCTCAATCGCCCAGGATAATACTTTGAAGCTGCAGCACGGGAATCGAAGATGGCCCCACCTCTAGTAGTATAACCTCACCCAGAGGGTCTCTCCCAGAGGTGGGCCTAGGGGCCACTGTTGGTACCCTGGATACTAGGTACCCCCTAATACTGCATTTAAAACCAAGGAGTTCCTATGTGTGAGTTGAAGACTTCAGAAGGCAACACACATCCCGTAGCACTGGGCCTGCCTCCCTCTTTCGGGTAGCTCCAGTGCTACCACGTGTCCAGCGAGGCCGAACCTACATCCTTTCAAAGAGAAGCTTTGGTCTCGCCACGTGTCTAGTAGCTCTAGACCTAACCCCCAGTAGAGGGAAGCTCTGGTGCCGCCACATGTCATGTAGCTCAGGACCTGCCTTCCCATAGAGGGAAGCTCTCGATATACCATGTGTTAAACCTTCAGACCTAAGTCAGCAACAGGAAGACCACATGATTTCCAATGGCGCGCACATTCAAGAGGCTATTAAACTGCCACTATAAGACCTGGTTAAAGCATCATTAATTTAGTATTAATGATGCACAATCACAGGAGTCTCAATACCGGTAACGTTGCCATTAAGGCACGTTATTACCCTCTTAATCACTCATAATACCAGTAGATCATGTATAGGGTGATTAATATAGCCGAGGCCACCTGTTGTGCCAGGCAAGCTCTGTAATGGCCAGTCCTTAGCATATAAAAGGGTTGCACCGCACGGTAGAAGGCATCTAGTCTCACATGCATACAAACAATCTTAGACACTCACCACACACTCATACAATCAACAACCACCCTGTGGAGTAGGGTATTACGCTCAGGTGGCCCGAAACACGTAAAAACTCCTGTGTCATCATCTTGTTCGTGATCTTACGTGTGCCCCATCCGAACATGAACCTCCGCGGACTATGCTTTAGTAGTATTGGGAGAAGTGTCATTTCTACATTTCGACAACCTCTCTTAATCACAACTTGATCAAGTTGAGATTACGCTTAAACTCTTCCAAACCTCTCTGTGGTAGAGCTTTGGGAGATCTGTCCACCACTTGATCCTTTGAATGGACAAATTGTATCTTCATCTGATTTCTTGCAACTCTTTCATGAACAAAATGGTAATATATCTCAATGTGCTTTGTCCTGGCATGAAACACAGGATTCGCTGATAAATAAGTCGCACCAACATTACCACATCGGAGGCAAGGAACATGATTCTCTCTAATTCCCAATTCATTTAGCAGAGATTACATCCACATGATTTTTGATGTGGTATTGGCCAGGGCCTTGTACTCTGCCTCTGTGCTTGATCTGGACACTATTGGTTGTTTCTTATCACACCACGAGACAAGGTTCAAACCAAGAAATACCGCAAAACCTCCCGTGGATCGTGATCATCCAAGCAGCCAGCCCAGTTCACATTAGAGAATGCACTAACTGCTGTTGATGAAGATTTACTAAAAAATAAACCGACTGTAGATGTATTTCACATATACCTTAGAATTAGCTTGGCTACTGTCCAATGATCTGTAGTTGGTGCATGTAGATACTGACACACTTTGTTCACCGAGAAAGATATGTCAGGTCTCGTGAGCGTAAGATATTGGAGAGCTCCAACAATGATTCTCAATCTTGTGCTATCCTCGGCTTCAAGTGGTGTCCCTTGATGAGCAGATAATTTTTCTATATTAGAAAGTGGTGTAGGCGACGTGAAAGTGCATCTAGGCATCCCCGTTGGTTTTGGATGATTGATGATGACAATTAAGAGACTGATGAGCTGAGTTGATCTTAAGCACAACTGTGATGATTGAAATGAGACAAAATCCCTCAAAAAGGAAAATGTTGAAACGGGCGTCGAAGACTCAAGCATAGAAATTATGGTTTCTATTGTATTGAGTTTAGACTAGTTGTATCAAGTGTGAGGGTGTATGTATCATGTGCATGGAGATCTTCAAAGAGGGCTCAAAGTGGAGGTTGAGAGAAATACCTAAGTGAGAAGCCTTAGAGAGAGAAAATTCCCAGTGACTGGACTTGTCCAGGCATCAGGCTGGACTAGTCCAGGTTGCCAGGTTTGTCCGTTTTGGTACAGACTAAATGTCTCTGTTGGAGTTTGCACTTGTTCGTATGGGTACAAACTAGTCCGTTCTGCCTTGGTGAGCATCTGTAGAGCTAAGTCCTGGGAGGTCGGACTTGTCCGCCCCAGGGGTAGGACTAGTATGGACCCCCAGAGTAGTCTATTTTGGGACGGAACAAACGTTTCTGTTTGAGTTCGGACTTGTCTGTTGTTGTACGGACTAGTCTGTTTGAGTCTTAGTGTGAGATCCTGAAGCCAAGTCCTTGGGGCCGGACTTGTCCGCCCCTGTGGTCGGACTAGTCTGCGCCCTCCTAGAATAGTCCATTTTCAGCCGGACTAAAGTGTTTTGTCCAACTTCGGACTAGTCCATTTTGGGACGTACTAGTCCGTGTTTCCAGTGACCATTTGAAATTCAAATGTTTGAAGGAGGACATCACCTATTTTGTCGATGGGTGACCTCGAATTTTTGGTGGTCCCAAAAGGCCAGACTAGTCCATGGTACAGGGCCGAACTAGTCTAGGGTTATGTTGATGGCAACGGTTAGTTGTTGGGACCCCTATAAAAAGAGGATATCCATCCCCTATTTGAAGTATCTTGAACCCTAGCACTGCCACAATAGTCCTTGAGCCTTCCAAATCCTTCTACTCATCCTACTTTCCCTCTAAGACCAAATCTTGAAGAGATTAGAGTTTTGGAAGGAGAGTGAAGGAAGATCATCGTGCTTTGGCTCTCGGTTTGATCTCTTGCACTTGGTGTTGTGTTTTGTGGCTTGTGTGAGTTGATCTTTGTGTGCTCCTTGTTGTATTGATTCGTGGGAGCCTCAACTTGTGAGTAGCCACAAGAAACTTGGTGATTACCCCTTTGATATAGTGGAAACCAAGCTGGCTATTGTGGTGGCTTGGTGAGAAGAGGGTCAAGTGAGACCCGGTCCATGTGTGGACTTCTCAATGTGGATGTAGGCTTATTTGTGGAGCTGAACCATGGGATAAATCGTGTCTCTCTTATCTCTTTACATTTCGGTATTCAGTAGAATTGCTATTAGGGTTCATACCATTCTTCATATCGTTCTTCATTGAAATCTTGCTATCTAATTGTTTACATTTGTTAATCCAAGTTGTATTAGGTTGCTAGACATTGCATCTAACTTTCGTCAACCTAAATTCTGCAAATAACTTGTATAAATCAAGTTTTTAGGTTTTCACCTCGTGTTGAGCGAACTAGTCCGGCCCATATCAGACTAGTCCAACCTTAAGAATTTAATCTCATTTGATTAAGCGATTTCAAGTCATATTGCCTATTCACCCCCTTCTAGGCGACTTTCAATTGGTATCAGAGCAGGACTCTCCACCAAGAGTCTAACGACTCAGAGAGTAGATGACCAGAAGGGATGACAACGAGGTTCCAGTGATCGTCAATGACGATAAGACGAACAATGTCGATGTGCTACAAGATGATCCCAATGACGACGAGGAAGTGAGTCTACTCAAGGCCCGACTTCATGAGAAGCTAGGTCTTCCAAAGTAGGAGAGTAAGGTGATCGATCCAATCAACAACAACAATGGGAGTAGTTCACAAGTGGTGATAGGGAGGATGGCACTTGAAAATATTCGACCACAGGAACAACCTCAAGACTCAAGTGATCATTCCACACATCAAGCAAGATCTTTCTCAAATAACCAAGCTCAAGACCCCCAAGATGCGCTTCAAGAAGATGAAAATGGAGGCATCAATCAAGGGGAGACAAAGAAAATGAGGAAGATGAAGATGAAGATCCAAGACCGCAAGCACCACACCCAAGAGTTCATCAAAGCGTTCAACGGGACCATCCCGTTGACAACATCCTTGGAGACATCTCCAAGGGGGTAAGTACTCGATCTCGTGTTGCAAAGTTTTGTGAACATTACTCTTTTGTTTCTTCTTTGGAGCCTCACAAGGTTGAAGAAGCACTACGAGATCCGGACTGGGTGATGACCATGCAAGAAGAGCTCAACAACTTTGAAAGAAATCAAGTATGGGAGCTAGTGAACAGGTCTAATGCAAATGTTCTGGGCACCAAGTGAGTGTTCCGCAACAAACAAGATGAGCACGGGGTGGTTACAAGGAACAAAGCATGACTTGTGGCCAAGGGGTATTCACAAGTCGAAGGTTTGGATTTCGATGAAACCTTTGCTCCCGTAGCTAGGCTTGAATCATTTCGTATATTACTTGCCTTTGCTACTCACCATGACTTTAATCTATATCAAATGAAGATCAAGAGTGCATTCCTCAATGGTCCAATCAAAGAATAGGTGTATGTGGAGCAACCCACGGCTTTGAAGATCAAGAATTCCCAAACCAAGTCTACAAATTGCATAAGGCTCTCTATGGTCTCAAACAAGCTCCTAGAGCTTGGTATGAGTGCCTTAGAGACTTCTTAACTCAAAATGGTTTCAAAATTGGGAGGGCAAATTACACTTTATTCACTAAGCACTTTGATGATGACTTGTTTGTTTGCCAAATATATGTCTATGACATTATATTTGGTTCTACTAACAAAGCTTTTTGTGATGAGTTTTCCAAGATAATGACCGAGAGGTTTGAGATGTCCATGTTGGGGCAGTTGAAGTTCTTCTAGGTTCTCAAGTGAAGCAACTCAAGGAAGGTACGTTCATTAGTCAAACAAAGTACACACAAGATATACTCAAGATGTTTGACATGGGCAAAGCCAAACCCATCAAGGCTCCAATGGGAACAAATGGGCACATTGACCTTAATGAAGATGGTCCAAGTGTGGACCAAAAGGTATATCGTTCCGTGATAGTTTCATTGCTTTACTTATGTGCATCTAGGCCCGATATAATGCTAAGTGTTTGTATGTGTACTCGATTCTAAGCTGTTCCTAAGGTGTGTCATTTAACCATCGTTAAGAGAATTCTTAGATATTTGGTTCACACACCAAGCCTATGACTCTGGTATCCCAAGGTCTCTAAGTTTAACCTCATTGGATATTCCGATGCGGATTATGCAGGGTGCAAAGTTGATAGAAAGAGCACCTCCAGAACTAGTCAATTCCTTGGTAGATCCCTAGTGTCTTAGTCCTCAAAGAAACAAAACTACATTGCTCTTTCCACAGCCGAAGCGGAGTATGTTGCTGCTAGAAGTTGTTGTGCACAACTTCTTTAGATGCGACAAACTCTTAGCCCTCCTATATGACAATGAGAGTGCCATCAAAATAGCCCACAATCCAATTGAACACTCAAGGACCAAACACATTGATATTCGCCACCATTTCTTGAGAGATCACTCCATCAAAGGAGACATAGCAATTTCCCATATGAGAACCGAAAAACAATTGGCCGATATCTTCACCAAGCCCCTAGATGAGAAAAAAATTTGGGAACTTAGGAGTAAGCTAAATATCTTAGATTCTCGAAATGTGGCTTGAGTCATGCACATCTGATTGTTACTTGTATTTGCTTCAAAATTCACACATGCTTGCGAAAAACTCTTCCTTCCTCAATTTTCTACAAAATTATTTGAAATTATTGAATCTTTGTGAATTATGGTCATAGTTTGGTTGTTGATTGCTTACTGACCATGTTTGCAAAGATCTTTTGTGACAATCTAGTCCAAAAGGATCAAATCTCCAGTAAAAACCCAATATATATATATATATATATATATATATATGTGTGTTTTCAGCCTTTGGACCGGACTAGTCCGCCCCTCACGCTGGACAAGTCCGGCACACAAGAATTGTACGGACCAAGTCCGTAGGCTGGACAAGTCTAGATCTCCAACCGGACTAGTCCGGCCTCTGGGGACTTAACCTCCCCAAAGGACCTCTGACCTCCTCACTCCACTCAAGCGCCCTCTCTCCTCAAAAAGAAAAAATCGCACCACAAATCGGCAATTTTCGACTCTTTCCACCAAAAGTCGATTCCAATCCTTGGATTGAAGCCCCAAGGTGTGTGGGAACTCTTCCCCAAGCATACTAGGCCGATTCTTCATCCACATTTCGTCGATTTGAAGATTTGAGGAGGTATTCTTGACCTAGCCATAAATCCTTCAAAATTCAATTCTCTTAGGTCTTTTGATAGAAACTTCTTCACAAAAGCTATTCTATATGTCATTGTGATCCTATCCCTAAAATATTGTGGCCAGATCCATAGTTTTTGCAAAAATCCTCAAGATTAGGATTCTTGTTGTGTGAACCGGACTAGTCCGACCACAGGTCGGACTAGTCCGGCTCGTGCGGACTAGTCTGACCCTTGGGCAGACAAGTCCGGATTTTACAGCGAAAATCCTAACCTTGATCGATTTTGTGAAATCTAACAAAATGTTCCACTTCCTTGGACTCATATACTCTCTTTTACATCACTTCGCAAGGACGATGTTAGATTCCGACTACTCGCCTCTATCCGATCCCGAGGCTGAAGCAGGGATACAAGAAACCCATTGTCAGGCTCGAGAGGAGCGAGAGCTTGCTATAGCTCTCCTCGAATTGAGGTCTGAAGCAAGGAATGCCAAAAAGAAGCAAAGAGAGGCACACAACTCAGCTGCTGCCGAGATTTCCCCAAGGAAGAAGAGACTTGTGACCATGGGAGAGAAAGCAAGAACTCAAGAGGTTAGGAGTTCCAAGGACAAGGGCAAAGCACCAGTCGATGAGGCACCAAAAAAGAGAGCAACCATTGTTAAGAAGCCTGCAAGCAAAACTAAGAAGGGACCCTCTCAACCCATAGGTCCCTTAAGGATGTCTTCACCTGCTAGAAACCCCAACCGCCAAGCTACTGTTGAAGCAAACATATTCAAAGGCAAAGGGGCTAAGAAGGCTATAAGACTCAGAACGGTCAATATGTATCAACGTGAGAAGAGCACCGCCGACCCTCGCTTCTGGTTTGATTTCCACTTTGATTACTATCGGACCGTCTACATGTCGAAGAAGACTCTAGTGATGGCTGCCTAGTGGATTGATTGGGACTACATGGCACAAAAGAATCATGCTGCATTCAATGTCATGATTGAAGCAATCGAGCACCATGGATTGAAGAAACTCATGGCATTCAACTATGACTGGAATGTTGAAGTCATTGTGCAATTCTACTCAAATGTCTACTTTCACACCGATGGAGATCGGAGAATCACTTGGATGACCAATGGAGAGCAATACACTGCCACTTATTGGGAGTTTGCTAAAATCCTTGACTTGGAGAGTCAACTTGAAAATAAGATCATCATCTCCAACCTCAAGGCAGTTGATAGAGATGTCTTGGATTACATGTATCCAAGTCATGGAGTTCAATACGAGGCAGGCCATATACGAAACATCAAGCCACTCTACATGGTGCTCAACCGTGTGCTCCCGAAGACAATAGCCCCCAAGGATTGAGATGCAGACATCATTCAAGGAAATTTGAGACACCTAATGGTGATCATTGATGGAGATGTCGATTTCAATGTAGTGGACTGCATCTTTGATGACATCTTTAATATCTCTCACACACCCAACTGATCATGTGGCTATGCACCCTATGTCATGTTTAGGATCGAGAAGGTGTTCGAGCTAACTTTCAAGAAGGATATCACTCATAGGAGACTTCGTCCTCAGATTCCTCCTTCGGAGCCCGTTGCACCAAGAAGGAAGCATGCAGATCCTCTTGCTTCATTCTCTCATCCCGTGGCTTCTCCACCTCCACCTCCTCCATCACAATCTAGAAGTGGATTCTTCAAGTGCTTCAAGGCCATTTTCGCCTCTTGTCGGAAAGTGGAAGTTCGAGAACGTCGCATGGAGCATCGCCAAGAGAAGTATCTCAAGGCGATGTGCGACAAGCTCAAAGTTCACATGTCTCTCCCCATGGAGAGTGATGGAGAGGTGACTCCATTCCCCGAGTTCACCGCCGAAGAACTCGCTCACTTTGGTGATGTTAGCACCTCCACGGTGGCACCCTCCAAAGAACAAGGCGATGATGAAAACACCAAAGATCCGGAGGCAACGAAGAGTGACTGTGAGCAGCAACACGAAGACGACGACGACAATGATGAAGAGTAGATCTTAGGGAGAGAGATTGGAAGGGGGTACATAGTTTTATTCTCGTCGCCTCTTTTGATCCTACTATGGACATATATTATGTTTTAAAAACTCTCGCATTTCAATTTGTGTAAGACTTAATCTATTATGGGTTGTATGCACTTTACAATGCTTGCAATTCTTAGTTATGATGTGATGCTTGAAATGACTTTTTATCACTTATATTCATCGTCTTATCACAAATTATGAACACATCACTTAGGCACCCCACCATAACATGTATATGTATGATAACTCTCTCAATTTCTTGATTCTTAATGTATACATTGAGGGGGAGTTACTTATACACATACGTGTTATGAAAACCAATTATTATCCTTTTTGTTGAAGCTTAATGTGTTGTCATCAATCACCAAAAAGGGGAGATTGAAAGTGCATCTAGGCATCCCCATGGGTTTTGGATGACTGATGACAACAATTAAGAGACTAATGAGCTGAGTTGATCTTAAGCACATGTGTGATGATTGAAATGAGACAAAATCCCTCAAAAAGGAAAAGGTTGAAACGGGCGTCGAAAACTCAAGCATAGAAATTAGGTTTTCTATTGTGTTGAGTTTAGACTAGTTGTATTAAGTGTGAGGGTATGTGTATCATGTGCATGGAGATCATCAAAGAGGGATCAAAGTGGTGGTTGATAGAAATACCTAAGTGAGAAGCCTTAGAGAGAGAAAATTTCCAGTGACCGGACTTGTCCGCGCATCAGGCTGGACTAGTCCGGGTTTCCAGGTTAGTCCGTTTTTGAATGGACTAGTTGTATCTGTTAGAGTTCAGACTTATCTGTATGGGTACGGACTAGTCCGTTCAGCCTTGGTGAGCATCTATGGAGCTAAGTCCTGGGAGACCGGACTTGTCCGCCCTAGGGGTCGGACTAGTCCGGACCCCCAAAGTAGTTTGTTTTGAAATTCAAACGTTTGGCAGGGACGTCACCTAGTTTGTCGATGGGTGACATCGAATTGTCGATGGTCCAAAAAGGCTGGACTAGTCCATGGTATAGGGCTGGACTAGTCCAGGGTTATGTTGATGGCAACGGTTAGTTGTTGGGAACCCTATAAAAAGGGGATCCCCGACCCCTATTTGAAGTATCTTGAACCCTAGCGCCACCACAACAGTCCTTGAGCCTTCCAAAGCCTTCTACTCGTCCTACTTGCCCTCTAAGACCAAATCTTGAAGAGATTAGGGTTCCGGAAGGAGAGTGGAGGAAGATCATCATGCTTTGGCTCTCGGTTTGATCTCTTGCACTTGGTGTTGCATTTTGTGGCTTGTGTGAGTTGATCTTCGTGTGGTCCTTGCTGTATTGATTCGTGGGAGCCTCAACTTGTGAGCAGCCCCAAAAAACTTGGTGATTACCCCTTTGATATAGTGGAAACCAAGTTGGCCATTGTGGTGGCTTGGTGAGAAGAGGGTCAAGTGAGACTCGGTTCTTGTGTGGACTTCTCAATGTGGATGTAGGCTTCTTTGTGGTGCTAAACCATGAGATAAATCGTTTCTCTCTTGTCGCTTTATATTTCGGTATTCACTAGAATTGCTATTAGGGTTTATATCGTTCTTCAAATCATTCTTTATTGAAATCTTGCAATCTAATTGTTTACATTTGTTAATCCAAGTTGTATTAGGTTGCTAGACATTGCATCTAACTTTCGTCAACCAAAATTCCGAAGATCGGCTATGATACCATATTAGATGATAGTATGTGTGGCAAGCGTTGAACCCTTTTGTCTTGGGCCGCAAGTTTATTTATAATAGTGTGTGATTACATAGTAGGAAATTTTGGATTGGTTACAAAATCAACTCGTAACATAAAAGGAAAAGAAGATTACATCCAATCATGATTGATTTGGTTTTGTTTCTACCTCTATATCTTTCTATATCTCTAACACATTGTTTTGTCCTTCCCCTTTCTGATTTTGAAAAGCTCAGGTAACATTGTCATTGAGGCTTACCCATTTAACCAGCTTGAATGCAACAATAGAGCTAGGTTGCCATTCCCAACCGTGACACACGCAGCAGGATTCTAATCGGGTCCCACGGTGGTTGGCTGGCTTGTTACGGTCGATGAGGCTTCCTGCATGTGCAATGCTTCTAGTCAACCCGACCGATCACTTGGAAATAGATCAATCTACCGTACGTCCGTGGCCACCATCGAGCATGTGAAACCCATATATGATAATGACTCTGGTACTATATATTCACAAGGAGTATAGCTACTTGTGGCATTTTGGAACCACCATGGTTATCCACGGCCGGTTCCTATACCTTTTACTTTTGTAGAGTTTTGAGAATGCATGGTTCTACTGTAAGGCTTTTGTATTAATCTCTGATACGTCGCCGACTCGACTAGGTTACATCGTGGATCTAATACACAAATCCTTTTGCCAGATCTCAATTGCACGTACGGGAAGGTGACGATAAGTGGACCACGATTGCTACAGGTGGCCAAATGGGCCGGATCAGATGGGCTGGCCTGAGGCTCGGTGTTTTTGGCCCGACATGAGCACGGCCCGACACAAAGAGTATCGGGCTGGGGCCGGCCCGAAGCACGGCTCGGGTTGTGCCTGGGCTTAGCCTCTAGCCCGTTGGGCCAGCCCAACACAACCCGATTAAGAGATGGCCCGACAAGCTCAATAACTGGCCCATGTAGCCCGGCTGGGCCGGCCCGACACGAGCACGGCTACCGGGTATCCCACGGCACCGCAAGTAAAATTCATGGAGTTCAACATGTCCGAGTTGAAGACCTCCGAAGGCTACACGTGTCTCGCAGCACTGGACCCGCCTCCCTCATTCTGGTAGCTCTGGCGGTGCCACGTGTAACGCAAGGCCGGACCTAATTCCCTGTATAGGGAAGCTCTGGTCATGCCACGTGTCAAGTGGCCCCGGACCTAACCCTGAGTAGAGGGAAGCTCCGGTGCTTTCATGTGTATAGTAGCTCCGGACCTGCCTCCCCACAGAGGAAAGCTCCAGAGTTCCCACGTGCCGAGCCTCCGGACCTAAGTCTGCAACGGAAAGGCTGTCGGATCTCCAACGGCGCGGACATTCAAGGGGCAGTTAAAGCAGTTGTTACAAGACCTAATTACGTGTCATTGATGTCATGTTAATGACACACGATTAGAGGACTATTAATACCGGTAACACTGCCATTAAGGCATGTTATTACACTGATTAATTATACTTAATACACGTAGATCGTGTATTAGGTGATTGAATACCATTGGGGCCACATGTTGGGCCAAGCTAAAAATGTAATGGTCAGTCCTTGGCATATAAAAGGATTGTGTCGCACGGTAGAAACCAAGTCCAATCGACCAAGTCGAGACGCTCGCCAAGCAAGCATACACACTCTCATACAATCAACAACAACCCCGTGGAGTAGGGTATTACGCTCAGGCGGCCCGAGCCACGTAAAATCCCTTGTCTCACTGTCTCGTTCATAATCTTATGCGCGCTCCAACCGAATGCGAACCTCCGCGAACTACGCTTTAGTAGTACCGGGGGAAGTGTTGATCGCACACTTCGACAACCTCCTCCCTAATCAAGCCCTAGCCGCCACTGGTCTGTCCCTTCATCCCACGCCTCTCTCTCCCCGTCTCCCGTTCCTCCGTGGCTCCGCCCCCATCTCTCTCCCGTCCCTCCGCTCCTGTCTCTCTCACGCGCCCCTCTGGCCACGCCTCCCCGTTGACGCGATGCCTCCACGATCTGGATGTATAAAGTGTATTAATATTGTGATAACATGCCTTAATGACAGCATTACTGGCCTTAACATTCCTCTGATTGTGCGCTATTAATGTGGGATTAATAGCACGTTACCCAGGTCTTGTAACTGCCGCTGAATGAATCTTCATTGATTGTGCCGTTGGAGATCTCTGATTCTTACCATTGCAGACAGGTCCGACACGCGCTATGTGGTGACTCCGGAGCTTCCCTCTACTGGAGGATATGTCCAGTGCTATTGGACACGTGACAGTGCTGGAACTTTTTTGGGGAGGGGGGCAGGTCCAGCTCTGCAGGACACATGGTAGAACCTGAGCTACCCAAATGAGGGAGGCAGGTTCGGCTCTTCTGGACACATGGAGCCACCCTAAGTAGGGAGGCAAATCCAGTACTGCGGGACGCGTATCTCCTTCGGACGTTCACCTCCTGGATATAGTAACTCCATGACTCTGTTTACGGTACCAAGGGGTACCCGGTACGTAGGGTACCGACAGTGGCCCCCGGGCCCACCTCAGGGAGAGGTTATGCTACCGGAGGTGGTGCTATCATCGATTACCGCGCTGCTGCTCCAAAGTCTTTTCCTAGGCGGTTGAAGTGACGACACATTGTTATGCCATCGCCACGTGACCCTTCTTGATATGGTGAGTGGGATCCTGACATGTGGATCTCACGCAATTGAAGATCGTCGGTTCTCAATACGAAATTCATATCGGTTTACAAAGTTATATCTATATCCATGTTAGGGCTCTACCCTATAACTTCCAACTCCTCATCATGACAACGGTTCATCTGGTACAACTTTTTGACCTGGGCCCTCCTTGTCATTGACGAGGTTATTCGTGATTCAGGTCCGGATGTAGTTTCCACCCAAGCGTTGTGGAGGCTTACTAAAGAGAGAAAGCTTGCACGGGAAGAGAACTCCTTACGCTTTCATTTGATCTTGTGCTTAGAGCTCTCCGCCCTTGCATCACTTTTTCCACTTCTACTCCACTTTGTAGCGATGGAATTAGGACTTCCTCCCAGCAAGATCAAGAGCGATAACGAGTTGTCAAGAGTCTGCACCTACATGGGGTGGTCGAGTGACTCCTTCAAGAACTCGATTCACTTCTGCAAGCTCCCCTTCAAGAAGGAAACCGCTTATGAGATCGTGTACTTCTAGGCATTCGCCACGGTGGGGCTCATCCCGCCATTCTCCAGCATCTTGTTGATGTTGCTGGACTTCTACGGTTTGCAGCTCCATCACCTTGTCTCCAACTCCTTCTTGCTGGTGGCGACTTCCGTCCATTTTTGCGAGATGTGGGTGGGTGTGCCGCCCTGCATCGTGCTCTTCTGGATCTTCTTCACGGTCCGCACAATCGGGAAAAGAAATGAGTTCCTTGGCTTCTACTACTTCGTGAAGCGCAAAAATCCACCCTTCAAGTACTTGAAGTTGTGTCATTTCGGAAAGTGGGATGGCTGGAAGAAGGATTGGGTGATCATCAGGATGGATCGCCATGACAGGCTGGTGCTGCCTGACGACCTTCCCACCACCAACACTGACACCTGGGAGGTACTCCTGAAGCTGACAGAAGAGTACAACCCGATCTTTTCAAGGATTGAGGGTTGTGTGGAAGGAGGGGTGACCCCTCTAATGGTTATTGCAAACTTCCTGACCAACCGTTGTGCTCCGTTGAAGAAGAGGGAACGACCTGCATGGGCATTCAGTGGAGAAACGGACCCATACTGGATTGATGTTGGTGTCGGGTAAAACTTGGATGAGTTTGCTTTGAAGCTTAATCTCAAAAAGTTGTACAACAGAACCATCAATCCCGACGATTTGACACCTCTAGCAGAGTTCCTACCCCTGAACATGGTTCCAAAGGTCAGGAGGTAGCTACGGAAAGAGATGCCGGCACTTGATGACTTGGGCATTGTGGAGAGACGTAGAAGTGCTCCCTCAGTAGGATCGTGATCTTCGGAGCTCCTTGTCCACATAGAGGTTTCGGACTTGCACCAGCCAGCGGCAAAGGCGAAGATTCCATAGCTCCGCCGTTCTCCAGAGATCCCAGCTGAGGTGACACCAATGGCTGCTACAAGCCCTGGGACAAAGTTGGGGCCTCTGATTCACCAACAACAGTGGGCTCTGGCTCTGGTCGTCCAAGGAAGAAGATATGTGCCGACTGGAGCAGCAACGTCCCTAGGTAAGGGTCGACTCTTTAGTTTGTATCTTGATTTTGCTTTTTCCTTTTTTCTTTAATTCTCTATCCTCTGTTTCCATAGTGTCGAGAAGAGTAACTGATGCTCTGGTGTCTGCCGCATCCACAGAGACTGCACAAGCTGAAGCTCTCGCCACTGCTCCAGTCCCTCCCCCTAGGGTTGTGGCGGAAGACATGATAGCTCCAGTGCCGACAACCGAAAAGCATGTGGTTGCGCCAGACCACGAGGAAGAATTGCCTGAGCAAGCTCCGGCTGTCTCGGAGCCAGCTACGGAGGTTCCCACATCAACGTCAGAAATTAATGGAGCTTCGACGGAAGTCCTGGCGCCAGCTACAGAGGTGACTGCACCGGAGGTGGCCATGCCCGATCCTGCACAAGGATATCTGATTGTGGGGCCTTTGAATTCTTCGTCGGAGGTGGATGATCTCCCAGAGCTTAGCATTGCTGACGTCAAGCTGTTGGACTCCATGCTTGTGCCATGGGCTTCGACGACAATCCCTGAAGACTCGGGGGAGCGAAAGGAGGAGGAACCTGTGGCAGGTCTTGAATCAATCCCTCTGTGTATGTCTATAGACAACACCTTCTCCAGCCTCTACCAATTCTAGCTCGCCTTTGAATACGAGTGCAAGGCCCTAGAAGAATAGTGTGAGACCCTGAGGTGCTGGCGAAGACTGTTGTACTTCAAGACAAAGTTGATGCAGTCCTGGCTTGCTGACCAAAGGGAGTGGCTAGAATCAAAGAAAGCTTGGCAGTCACACCCGAACAAGGCTTTGGATAAACGAGAGGCTGCTATAAAAGCCCTCGATAAAAAGACCCAGGAGATCTACGAGCACGCTTAGAGGGCCAATGAAGTGGCCGAAAGCCGCTCAGAGAGTCTCAACATTGTGAGAGAACAGCTCCTCAAACGTCAGGACGAATTGGACAATAAGAAGGATGAACTCCAAAAAAGAGAGGATGAAATCTCACAGAAGCTGACACGCGGCGAGCAGGACTTGGTTGACCGTATAGAAAAATTCAAGTCCTTGTGCGAATAAGAGGAGCACCAAGTATGGCTGGCAGGAGAAGGAGTCAGCAAAAGAGAGAATGTTGTCTCTGCCAGGGTGGACAAAGTGAAGGTGAAGGAGAAAAAACTTGTGGAAAGGTGGAACCGCATATATCTTCTAGAGAAGAAACTCGCTGACCAGGAGAAGTTGTTGGCTGAACGAATCCAGCAGCACACCAAAGAGGTCGAGCGATTCTCGAAGGAAGGTTTTGCGGAACTTTCGTCTGCAAGGAGGTCGCTAGAGGAGCTCTGGAGCATAATAGAGATTGAATCACACCAAGTCTGGGACTTCCTTGGGCGTGTAATGAAGCTCTGGTGCTAATGGGATTTAGCCCGGTCCGACCGGCTGACCCGGAACGAGAGATGGACAAGACCTTGGTGGTACTAAACTCCGCTAACACTAAGATGGATGCTATGGGGGATGTGGTCGTTGACCAGCTCGAGGCATAAGGGAAGTCTCTAGCCAAGAATGTCGCAGAGTATGTGCAGACGTGCTTCTGGAGCCGAGACCCCTCGATGTCTTTAGCTACGGTGGTCGAAGGACCCATTGTCAAGGAGGAAGAAGCTGACAGGGCTAATGTCCAAGAAGCTGCCCAGAAGGTTGCTTCATACTTCGTGTGGAACTCCAGTAGCTAGGACTTTTCTCTTTTGCCTTGATCTTATAAATCTCCAAATTTCGAAAGAATGAAATCCTTTCGAATTCCAGTTTTGTGTCTTCAATGCATTTCCTCTATCTTGTTGGACCCCTCGTAGATGCGCTCAATTGATTGAGGACATCTACCATAAGGAATTTGACAATGTCTTGAAAACTTGATTGATCCGAACTTGTAGCTAGTTTGATAGCTCCGAGGTCCGAGGCTTGTCTCCAAAATCTCCAAGGACCATTTGTTACGTTAGCGGCGGGCCCTCTGGGAGTTGTCGGAGCTTGTTCGCTTTGACGGCACCCAGTGTCAACGTGTAAAATGTCGACGGTGTGTCCCCTTGGGGTTGTCAGAGCTTGTTCGCTTCGACGGCACCCACTGTCAACGCATAAAACATTGACGGCAGGCCCCTTGGGGATTTTCGGAGCTTGTTCGCTTCGACACTGCCCACTGTCAACGCGTAAAATGTTGACGGCGTGTCCCCTGGGGGTTGTCGGAGCTTGTTCGCTTCGACAGCGCCCACTGTCAACGCGTAAAACATCGACGGCAGGCCTCCTAGGGATTGTCAGAGCTTGTTTGCTTCGACGGTGCCCACTGTCAACACTTAAAACGTCGATGACAGGCCACCTGGGGGTTGGGGCTTGTTCGCTTCGACGACGCCCACTGTCAACACGTAAAACATCGACGGCAGGCCCCCTGGGATTGTTGGAGCTTGTTCGCTTCGGCGATGCCCACCGCCCACCGTCAACACTTAAAATGTCGACGGCGGGCCCCCTGGGGGTTGTTGGAGCTTGTTCGCTTCGCTGGCACCCACTGTCAACGCATGAAACGTCGACTGCGCGCCCACTGGGGGTTGTCGGAGCTTAGTGCTCCTGCAGCATCCACCATCATCATGCAGATTGCCATCAATTATTCATTTTTCCTGTGCATAAGAGACAAGAAAAGCAGTAAAGTTCGTCCTCTTGTCTATAGCTTATTTGCAGCTTATTACCCTTCTTTGAATTTTAGATCCTAACAAACTCAATGTGACAACATAATCATACTAATTTAACTTCTTTAGATCCGTATGCTTTCTTGACTTGCCTTACTGAGACCCACCAGAATAGGTAGAGTGGCGTACATAGGGTGTTGGACCAGGCTAAGTCAACAGCGCACCCCAAACTTGTCATTTGCTTTGGTTTTCGGGCGAGTAGGCCATCTAGCAATACTAAGATCCAATAGAAGATTACCAATAAAACTTATATATCACATGAATATCAAGGACTAAATTTCAAGCGAATTGCACAACATTGCTATAGAAAAGAAGGTAAAGGATGATAAAAATATTGAGCATGCACAAAATTAATGCACATAGAGTCTATTTTCACACAAATGTATTTCATTATAGGCCTGAATAACATGGGAGACAAGGACACACTTAAAGTACAAGACCAAGTTAAGTGTGCTATTCATCTTGTTCTAACACAGGGAAGGTAAAGACACACTTAAAGTACATGACCAAGTGAAGTGCGCTTTTGATCTAAGACCTATCCGACTCTGTTCATAGACTCTATAAGATACATTTAATTCAAATACAGAATCACCTCCGTGTATCTAAGTGTAATACTTACGAAAGTGCTCAATGTTCCAGGGATTGGGAAGTGGTATCCCATCCTCTGTTGCCAAGCGGACGCATCCGTGACGGAAAACTTTTACTACTTGAAAGGGATCTTCCCAACTGGGGGAAAGTTTGTTTATACCTTCGTGAGTAAGTATTCACCGCAGCACCAGATCTCCTTCCTCCAACTGCCGGTTGCGCACATACTTTTGGTGATAGCGCTGGAGCGCCTGGAGGTAGCGCGCATTTTGGACAGCTGCTTGGCACCTTGCCTCATCGACAAGGTCTAGGTCTTCACGCCAAAACTAGTCCCGCGTGGCTTCATCTAAGATCCGGACCCAGAGAGAACCCATGGTGATTTCTGGAGGAATGACTGCTTCAGCTCCATACACCAAGAAGAAGGGTGTCTCTCCTTTTGCTCGGTTGGGTGTTGTCCGGCTCGCCCATAGTGCAGACGGAAGGTCTTCTATCCAGTAGGCGTCATGTTTCTTTAAGCGCTCATAAGTGTGTGTCTTGATTCCCTTGAGTATTTCTGCGTTTGCTCTCTCAGCTTGGCCATTGCTTGATGGATGAGTTACTGATGTGTAGCTAACTATTATGTCGAGGTCTTCACAGTACTCTTGGGATGTTGCGATTGTGAATTGGGTTCCGTTGTCAGTGATGACTCTGTTCGGAACTCCAAATCTGCACACAATGGACTTCAAGAACTTGATGGTAGATTGCTTGTTGATTGTAACAACTGGAGTTGATTCCAACCACTTCATGAACTTGTCGATGGCAACATATAAGAACCGGTACCCTCCAACGGCTTTTGGGAAAGGACTCAAAATATCCACCCCCCACACAGCGGATGACCACGTGGAAGGAATCATTTGCAGTGACTGTGCCGGTGTATGAATCTTCTTCGCATGGAACTGGCACGCTTCACACTTGTTGACCAGCTCAATTGCATCCTAGAGTGTTGTAGGCTAATAAAAACCATGCCAAAAAGCCTTATCGACCAGCGTGCAGGATGACGCGTGGTTCCCGCACTCACCTCCACGGATCTCTATGAGGAGTTCGCAACCTTCTTCTTGGGAAATGCACTGCATTAGAATGTCGTTGGCGCCATGTTGGTAGAGATCCCCTTTTACCAACGTGTATCTTTTAGCCAACCTAACAATTTGCTCAGCAGATACACTGTCTTCAAGAAGGACATTGTCTTTCAAGTAGTCTCGGACCTCCGAGATCCATGCATCGGGACTAACTTGATCTTCTAGATCTTGCATGCTTGGTTGCTCGAAGCTTCCTATAGCGCCTACGATCTTTAGTGGACGCCATGGTAACAGGGCCACTGGGACCACCAGCTTTGGGATTCTAGTCTCGCCCCCATCGCTCAGTTCGGCAGGCTGAGCGGCAGGTGCTGGTAATCTCCTAACAAAAACCTCGTCGGGTGCTTGAGCCCCGGTTGAAGCCTTCATCGAGAGGTCGTCGGCTTTAGCTTTGTTGAGATGCTGGACATGGCAGAGGTCCAGGACGTGGAAGTCTTTCTCCAACTTCTGGACTTCATGTAGATAAGCAGCAAGATGTGGGTTATTGCAACAACATTCACCTTCAACTTGCTTGATGATGAGTTGCGAGTCACCCTTCACCAACAGCTGTTGAACTCCATATGATAGTTCCTCCTTAAGTCCGAAGATGAGAGCTTCATATTCTGCCATGTTGTTGGTTGCCTTGAAGTCGAGGCGCACCATGTACTTGACCTTCTCCCAGGTCGGAGCGAAGAGAGGCATTCCAGCGTCGGCCCCCTACTTTTGTATGGAGCTGTCGAAGTAGAGAGTCCAGTGAGGCTCAGTGAAGATCGGGACCTTAGGCTTCGACTTTTGCTCATTGAGGCCTCCTAGGGTTGATGAAGAGGGTGTCCACTCCGCTACGAAGTTAGCCAGTGCCTAGCTCTTGATTGCATGTCGAGGCAGGAATTCGATATCAAATTTTGCCAGCTCCGCATCCCACTTGGCGATATTTCCTATTGAATTGGAATTATGTAAAATAGCTCGCAGTGGAAAAGAGGTTACCACTAATATCTTGTGGGCCTGGAAGTAGTGACGAAGCTTCCTTAAGGCTATAAGAACTGCGTACAACAGCTTAGGCACTTCAATGTTCCGAGTCTTGGCATCATGAAGTACTTCGCTGATGAAGTACACTGACCGCTGGACAGTTCGGACCCTCCCAGAGGGGTCTGAAGCTTCTTCTTCATCAACCCGGACCCTCCCGGAGGGGTCCGTATCTCCTTCTTGGTCAGTAGATACTCCCTCGGATGAGAGAGGTTGATCCGCAGACATCTTGCCTTTAGGATCCGTGCCTGGGACTGGGACCCAAACTCGCCTTCAGGTAGCTCGGGACCCTCCCGGAGGGGTCGAGACTCCTGAGTTGAAGATGTTTCTAGTCTTTTCGCAACCAGAACCATGCTAACAACCTCCATAGTTGCAGCGATGTAAAGCAGAAGAGGCTCACTAGGTTCCGGAGCTACCATGATTGGTAGTGTGGTGAGGAGCTGCTTGAGCTCTTTGAATGCCTTCTCTGCTTCTTCAGACCAATGGAATTGTATGGACTTCCTCAACAGCTTGAAGAAGGGAAGCGCCCGCTCTGTCAGCCTTGAGATGAACTGTCTAAGCGAAGCTAGACATCCAGTGAGCTTCTGGATGTCCTTGACACGGGCCGGAGGTCGCATCACTTCGATGGCTCTGACCTTGGCCAGATTTGCTTCAATTCCTCGCTGGGTCACCAAGAAACCAAGAAGTTTTCCGGAGCTAACCCCAAAAGACACACTTGTTCGGGTTGAGCTTCGTGCGTGTCAGGCACAACTCGTCGAAGATGGATTGAAGATTGTCGAGGAGTGGGTCTTTGTTCTTCACCTTGACAACAATGTCATCGACGTATACTTCATCCAAGTCCCTATTAAACTCCTCAAAAGTTCTGTGCATGGCTCGCACAAAAGTAGAGGCAGGATTTTTAAGACCAAAAGGCATGACAGAATAACAATACAACCCATCTACTGTGATGAAGGAAATATGCTCTTCATCTTTCTTAGACATTGGAATTTGATGATATCCAGAATAAGCATCTAGGAAACACAATAGTTCACACTCGGAGGTAGAATCCACTATTTGATCTATTCTTGATAGTGGAAAAGGGTCTTTTGGACATGCCTTATTCAAAGTGGTGTAGTCGATGCACATCCAAAGCTTCCCGTCATCCTTTGGTACAACAACTGGGTTTGCTAGCCATCGTGGATGGTGAACCCCCAGATGAATCCACTATCAAGCAGCTTCTTAACTTCTTCCCGAATGAAGATTTGTCGCTCAATAGAATTCTTCTAGGGCTTCTGTTGTATAGACCGTGTGTCGGGCTAGATCTTTAGATGGTGCTCGATCACCTCCCTGGAGATCTCAGGAATCTGTGATGGTTGCCATGAAAACACGTCGACATTTACCCAGAGGAAAGTGACGACCGCGAGTTCCTATTTGTCAGTCAGACCTCCCGATATACGGGTGGTCTAATTGGCATCATAACCTATTTGGATAACTTTGATGGGAACGTCGATGTAGCCACTTGGTTGCACAAGAGGTGTACAGGATGAGCCGTGTTGGCACGAGCTCACTGGTTGCTGAGCTGGTTGCTCCTTGTCGGATTCATCTTCTTGCGCTGTTGCAAGCGCATGAAGTTTCTCCAGCGTGGTTACCCCAACAGTGTGATCCCGTCAGATTCGGAGGATGCTTGACGGAGTTGGCATCTTCAACCCAAGGTAGCCATAGTGGGCCACTGCCATGAACCTATATAGGCCTGGCATACCTAGGACGGTGTTGAAGGGAAGATTGAAGTGTGCCACATCAAACACCAGCTTCTCGAACCTATAGTTCTCTGGTGTCCCGAAGGTAACTGGTAGAGTAATTGACCTGGGAGGTGTGATAGCTCCAGGACCCACTCCAGAGAATGGACATGAGGGCCGGAGGTTCCGAGATACTGAGTTGGAGCTTCACAAAGGCTGCAAAATTGATGAGGTTGAGCACCGCTGTCAGTACCCTATGTACCGGGTACCCCACGATACTGCAACAAGTGCAAGTAAGTTCCACCCGCCAGAGTCGAAGGCCCTTGCTGGTCCCACACGTCACGTTGCACCGGACCCGCTCCCGTCACATGGTTGGCTCCTGGGTTAACACGTGTAAAATAAGCCCGGAACAAAACTCCCAACCAAGGGAAGCTCCGGTGACTACACGTGTACGACAGCCCCAGACCTAGCCCCCGTCAGAGAGGAGTTATGGTACTGACACGTGTACAGCAACCCCGAACCTATTCTCCCGCAAGGGAAAGCTCCGGATCCGCCATGTGAGGAGCCTCCGGACCTTCATCACCAACGGAAATACAAGCCGATCATGACCATTACAGACATTCAAGGATGGTTAAAGTGGCAGTTACAAGGTCTAATAATGTGTCATTAATACCTTATTAATGACAAATGATCAGTGTACCATTAATAGTGGTATCGCTGCCATGAAGGCATGTTACCACACCATTAATTGTACTTAATACTCTTTAGACAATGTATTAGTTCATTAAGCACGCCAGGTCCACATGTCGGGCCAGGCCAGCTTTGTAATGGTCAGTCCTTAGAACTATAAAAGGGTTGCACCGCGTGAGTATAGAGTAGGCTGATTCAAGCTATTGCAACCTGACCTTTGCGAACTCGCTCAATACAATCACACAAACCCCGTGGAGTAGGGTGTTACGCTTAGGCAGCCGGAACCACGTAAATCTCTGAGATCACCATCTTGATATTGATCTTGTGTCCCCTAACCACATAAGAACCTCTGCGGGCTGCTTTTCAGCGGGTCCGGGGGAAGTGTCGTATTCCACACTTCGGCATATGGCGCGCCAGGTAGGGGCGGGCGTTTGTTCCAAAATCACGAGATGGTGAATTCAGCTGTTGGATCATCCAACGGCAATCATGCTGAACAACCTACTGGAGGCAACCCCTCAATTGTTTAGCAACCAGTAGGTGCCAACGCTCCAGCAGGCACTGCAACACCATCTGTCCCGGCAAACAATGCCAATCAACGAGATGGGGCATCTGCATCGATCACTGCATTGGCAAACAACAACCCTGAGCACGCGCTCATTGTCACGCAAGCTCTTCTGCAACATCCACCACCTCCAGGCACACCCCAGGGTGCTATGGAGCAGTGGAGGGGTGATGTTGACCATCTGGTTGCAGCTGCGGCTACAGGCATCAGCAACCAAGGTCCTCCTCCTTCGGGAAGGGCACCTTCACAACGACGGACCTTGTCCGGTCGGCTTTGTCCACAAGCCTCTCAACAAAGGAGGCATGCCACCTCCCAACAAGTGACTTTGTTTCCCTCTGGGGCGCGACGCACCCATGCCATCACCAGGATTCCGACCCATGACCTGCGGTCAGAACTGGATTGTCGTTATTAGCAACAGGACGGCCGAGTCCACATCGAGCGTGCTCGCAAAAGGCGAGAGGCTCGAGACAACCCTGCTCCTCAAGGAGTAGGAGGAGGTTTTTCTGCCCTGTCCATGCACTTACGTATGGTCAGGTGGCCACAGAAGTTCCAGCCTCACTTGCCGAAAAAATTCAATGGGACAGTCAACCCCACTAAATTTCTGCAAATCTACTCTACTGCCATACTGGCAGCGGGGGGTGAGGAGGCTGTAATGGCCAATTACTTTTCAGTGGCCTTAACCGAAACTGCAAGGTCCTGGTTCATGAGTCTTCCACCCGACTCCATCAATAGTTGGGTGGAACTATACCAACAATTGACTGCCAACTTCGGGAGCTCCTACACTTGACCCGACACTGAACTGGACCTGTTTGTTGTGAAGCAAACATCGGGGGAATCCCTACGGTCCTTCATCCAGCGATTCTCACAAGTATGAAATACCATACCATCTATCTTGAGCTCTTCTGTTATCGTAGCATTCAGATAGGGTGTTCGAGATAAGAAGATGCTAGAGAAGTTGGCTATTAAGGAAGTTATCAGCGTCACGGAGCTCTTTAGCCTAGCCGACAAATGTGCTAGGGCTGCAGAGGGCCATGAAATGCACTCCAAGCCAGCTCTGGGGGTCAACCAGAAGTCCTCCAAAACTGAAGCCACTACATCTGGTAGTGGTAAGAAGAAGAAGAAACCCAACGGCAAAAAGAAACTTTCGGCGGGCACTTCGACTGCTGCTGCAGCAGCTCCTGGAAGCCGGGGGCCACGCCCCAAGAAGCGACGTCGTCCTTCATCAGAAGACGGCAACAGTTCCAAAGCATGGTGTCCAATTCACAGGACGAATCAACACAACTTGGAAGAGTGTCGGGAGGTCCAGAACCTTGCCGAGCGCTACAACAAGCGTCGGGAAAAAGCTCCTTTTCGTCAAAGGGAAGGAAAACAAAAAGTCGATGAAGCTCCGACTGATGAAGAGCTAGGTTTCCAGGACCCTAAAAAGGTCTTGAAAGCCGTTTGCAACACTGTCGACGATGATTCCAACGCCTCCGACAACGAACGTCGGAAAACCTTGAACACCATATATGGTGGTTCTTGGGACATCACTTCTCGTCGCATCCTCAAGACAATGCAGCGAGACATGGCCATGGTAGCTCCTACTGCTAAGGCAAAACCACATCAGAAGTGGATGGACACACCCATCATTTTTTATGCTTTGGACTGTCCCCGAAACATGATCGGGGCTGGTCAACTCCCGTTGATGGTGTCACCCACCACTAACAATATACAAATTCACCATGTGATCGTGGATGGAGGTTCCGGGCTTAACCTCATAAGCTTCGAAGCTTTTGTTAAGCTTCAGCTTCAGCCTTCGGACCTCCGTCCATCCCGGCCTTTCTACGAAGTAGGTCCGGGAACCAGCACTCCTCTTGATTCTATTGTAACACCCTAATTTTCATGCATCATGCCCTACATACACTCATATATAGTTTATCATCAACCCACATAAAGAGGAACGAGTTTAAAATTGATCCGGAGCATTTAAAATTGATTTGGAACAAAACCGCACTTAAAACGCAGGAAAGTGCGGACTAGTCCGATTTTGGCTCTGGAAACTTTCGAACTTGTCCAATTTTGTGCAGACTAGTCCGATATTCCAAGAATCCTTGAAAATTTGCTAAGTCCCTGGACTCTTCCGGACTAGTCCGGTGTTCCAGCGGACTTGTCCGTTTTCCTCTCTGTTCAAAGTCGAACTTGTCCGATGTTTGGCCAGACTTGTCCGATTTTCTCTCTGGACGACTTCGGACTAGTCCGGTCCTTTCCGGACTTGTACGATATTTCGTGACTCCGAGATGATCTTTTGTTTTACGACTTGTTTCTTGGGTTTCACATTAAGTGGGCCTAGGGATGTCGTGCCTAACTCTTTTAGAGCCCATCTGGGACTCTAAACCGGCCTCTACTCATCCCAAAACTTGAAATCCATCTAACCCTAGCCTCCACCTCTATATAAACAACCCACCCCTTGGATTGACATATATTTGCCACTTTTCCACCCACCCAACCCTAGTTCGTGGGGAGCCACCATCAAGGAGGGAGGAGAAGATCCCAAGCAAGAAGAAGAAGAGGAGGAAATGAAGGAGGATCGAGATCTCCACCAAGTTTCGTCCTTCACCACCAATTCATCTCAAAGTTCATCACCAACTCTAGATCATCAAGATCCAAGTGCTACCTCCAAGTTTCTTGATTCATTGGAGTTCTAAACACCTGTTATACCTTCTATTCTCTTTTCCTTACGTGAATTCGACCGCTAATCTCCAAATTCACGTCGATCTAGAAAACCCTAATCTGCTGATCTCGCAGTGTGCGGACTTGTCCGGTCCCTAGCGGACTAGTCCGATCTTCCTGGTTAAATTGGGTTGAATTAATTCTAAAATTTGATCTAATCGAATCCAAACCTGTATAAACTTGTTAAAAGCTATTAGAACTAGTTATTTATCATTAAAAGCAATCTAGTAACAAGTTCTACCTTGCATATGCATCAATCATGCATGTCATGTCATATTGAGTAATATTTGTGCACTCTTTGATTGTGTTTCTTGTCTTGTATGTTTATTGTGTGGTTTAGACGAATTTGCGCTAGAAAGTGCCGCGGAGGATCTACAGCACCAAGAGTTTGAAGGCTTTGATCCTAATCAACCGCAAGAGCAAGGCAAGTGTCCTTGAAGCATATTGATCCTATTTTTAAATTAAATGTTTTGTTTGTAAACTGCATACTGTGTCAATTTGATGGGAATCCTATGATAGGAAGTTTACTAGAATTGTTTAACCACCCTTGTCACCTGGAATTTATGGTAGAGAGTCGAAAAGGGTTTTTACCTTTTTGTTTCGCTTAATCAACTAGGATGGGAAAACAACAATACCGCTCAATTTAATTACACATGGATGAGGTTATGGTTAACATGAACTGGTTAAATATGATATGGTAATGGGTGATCTAAGCAAGTCTGGTATGTGGATGGGTTAGATGTTATGGTGGTTTGCTTGCTTTAGATCTAAGGACCGGTTCATGCGAGAATAAGCGAGGACTACAGTGCCACCACGTGGCCAAGTATGAGTGCGGCGTAGCTGATTAATTAGGGCTTTGCCAGTGCTATTCGGACCATTATGGATGCTCGGGGAAGGGGTAGTCGGATTGGGTTTGTTGATGATTGGTGGGACTACCCTGGGATGCGAATGGCTCAAGAGGGGGCCCTTGGTTGAAGATGTGCTCAGTTGGAGGCATCGCCACCGGTGAAACCTCAGTGGGGTCTAAATAGGCTAGTAATCCCTTTGTAAAGGCTATTTTGTGATCTCTTGGCCACACACCGATGGAAGTGTGAGACGACACAATAGAGGTTCTAGTCATCGAAAGGTGATGAAATCACAAACACGTGGGTAAAGAGGTACAAACTCTGTAGAGTTGAATAAAACTATCATGATAGTCGTGCTCCCGGTTATGAGCACCTGGACAACTTCCATGATTAGAGGGAACTCGATATTGGGATGGTATTTGGGATGGTTATGGTCTAGTAATGGTTATGGCTGGTTATGAATTAATTTCTGGTATTGAATATGGTTATTGGCAAATGGTGAAATATGGAATTATTGATGATGGTAATGAATTCAGATTTGGTATTATGGTATTACTTATGATTATGATGGGTTTACTTCACATACATGTAATATATTGCTTTTCACATGTTTTTAATGTACTTTTGAGCACTTTGCCATTATTATTGTCGTCATTTGAATAAGCCACATGTCATACTTTCCACACTTGCTGAGTACGACATGTACTCACTCTTGCAATCCCCCCAACAGTTGCAGGTCAGGATTGGGAGTTTAATGGTGAGAATGCGGAGTTCTAGGCCGTGTCTACCGTCAGCTTTGCCTGTGGTGTTATTGGAGCTGCGCTATACCCTATTGCTTATACTGCCTAGCTGTTTAGTTTCCTTAATTAGTTTATTTCCGCTGCATTAGTTGAACTTGTCATTAATATTCATTAGAGCTTGTATTTGAGGATAATCTGGTTTGTGTAATAAAATTTGGTTAATTAATCTTGTTATGTGGTAATTATCTGTATATCGTTTGTGATTGCACTCGTGTATGTGTGATGAACATCCTGGGCACACATATGTGTTAGCTTGGTTCATTTTTCGGAACCGGGCGTCACAGATTGGTATCAGAGCCACAGGTTGACCGTAGGATGCAGCCTAGATAGAATGGACACTTTAGAGCACATAGGAGCACTCAGGAATTGATGTGTTTTTGTTGGTGTGTTGTTTGCTATATATATTGCTTGCTTGTGTGCTTAATAGAGGATTTTGGGATGCCTTAGCATTGCCATGTCCACCTAGGCTAGTGTAGCTAGCTGTTTAGTTTCATATACCTTGATGCATATAGTTGGGGACGTTTTCTAATTATTACCTACTGCTTTTCTTCAGATGGTGAGGACTCGCAACCAGAGGGATGGCAATGATGAGGAGGAGAACAATGGAGTGCCTCAGAACAACATTGGACAAGGATCTACTCAGGGATCTATCAACATTGAGCAGCTATTGGCTATGCAAAACCAGCTCATGCAGACCATGATACAGACTATGGGACAGCTGCAGGCTGGCAATATCAACAATCAGCCCCACATGCCTCCACCGCCACCCCCACCTCCTCATAACCGATTGGGAGAGTTTATGAGGACTAGGCCGCCAACCTTTGCTCAAGCTACTGACCCTATGGATGCGGATGATTGGCTCAAGTCCGTGGAGAAGAAGCTAGCCATTGTCCAATGCAGTGACCGGAAAAAGGTCTTGTTTGCTTCTCATCAACTCGTTAGAGCAGCTGCGGATTGGTGGGATGCTTATTGAAATGCTCACGAGAACCAAGAGAGAATTACTTGGGCCGAATTCAAGGAGAATTTTCGTTCTCATTATGTGTCGGAGGGTGTTATGATCTTGAAGAGGCAAGAATTTGAGAATTTAAGGCAAGGAAGATCAAGCGTGAGTGAATATCTCAATAAATTCACTCAACTCTCAAGGTACGTGCCTGAGGATGTTAGTCGGGACAGCCGGAAGCAATACTTGTTCATGAGGGGCTTGAACAATGAGATCCAAGTGCAATTGCTCAACTGTGATTATGCCAATTTTCAGAAGCTTGTGGACAAAGCAATTGTGGTTGAGAACAAGATCCGTGAGATGGAGCAAGAAATCAAGATGAAGGCATTGTATCAAGGACAGCAACAAGGAAGTAATGTGCGCCCTCGCTTTGCGCCACCCAATGTGCCTCATTACAACTCCTCTATTCCCGCTCAATGCCCTGGTTCTGCACCACGCCCAACTCAGTTTGTGCAGCAACGCCCTGTTATGCAAGCACCTAGGCCTCCAATGCCTTATGCACCTCGTGCTAATTTTCCTGATGCAAATGTTCAAAACCAAGCTCGTCCCAATAACTCTGGCGGAGTTAAGAAGTGCTATTCTTGTGGAGAAGCTGGACACTTTGCGCATCAATGTCCTAAGTCAGGCCTTGGTCAAGGAAGCAATGCGCCTAGGCAAAACCCAAGATCCAATGGAGGACAACCACAAGGAAACCGCGGACAGCAGAATTTTGCTCGTGGCAACGTGAACCATGTCTCTACGGAGGATGCTCAACAAGCGTATGACGTGGTCATTGGTATGTTTCTCGCCAACTCCAACCCCGCGACTATGTTATTTGATTCTGGAGCATCGCATTCATTCATTGCATCGAAGTATGTTGCCAAGTATAGTTTGCCTATCTCTCATATGAAGTTTACTCTATTGGTTAAGTCTCCTGGAGGAGAGATGAGGACAAATATAGTATTTCCAAAAGTAAGCCTTACAATAAGGGGGGTAGACTTCTCCGCCAACCTCATTGTTTTGGATTCTCAAGGGTTGGATATTATACTTGGTATGGACTGGTTGAGGAAGCACAATGGAGTTATTGAGTGTGCCACGAAGACAGTGAAGTTGACCAACGAAGAAGGGATCACCGTAGAATTTGAAGCATCTCAAACCACACCGAAGCAATTGGAGTTGAATCATATGGACGGTGCCACAATTAAGGAGATTCCGATGGTGTGTGAATTTTTGGATGTTTTTCCGGACGAGTTGCCAGGTATGCCACCCGATCGAGACATTGAGTTTGTTATTGATTTAATACCTGGAACTGCACCTATAGCTAAGAGGCCGTATAGGATGCCTCCTATGGAATTAGTGGAGCTCAAGAAGCAAATTCAAGAGCAACTAGAGAAGGGTTTCATTCGCCCTAGCTCTTCGCCTTGGGGAGCGCCCATTCTATTTGTGGACAAGAAGGATGGATCCCAAAGGATGTACGTAGATTTCCGAGCTCTCAACGAGGTAACAATCAAGAACAAGTACACCTTGCCACTTATAGAAGACTTGTTTGATCAGATGAAGGATGCTTGTGTCTTCTCTAAGATTGACTTGAGGTCAGGATACTTTCAAATGAAGATTAGACCATCAGACATACCCAAAACAGCTTTTAGAACACGGTATGGGTCTTATGAGTACACCGTGATGTCTTTTGGATTGACAAATGCGTCTGCCTACTTTATGTACCTCATGAATAAGGTCTTCATGGAGTACTTGGATAAGTTCGTCGTGGTGTTTATTGATGATATTATGGTCTACTCGGAGGATGAGAAAGAACATGAGGAACACTTGAGGCTTACGCTACAGAAATTAGGGAGCATCAATTGTATGCCAAGTTCAACAAGTGTCAGTTTTTGTTGAGAGAGGTATCGTTTTTGGGTCATATAATCTCAGGAGGAGGAGTATCGGTTGACCCCGGAAAAGTGAGAGACGTGTTGAAGTGGGAACCACCGCAAAATGTCAAGGAAATAAGGAGTTTTCTTGGGATGGCTGGATATTACCGTAGATTCATCAAGGACTTTTCCAAGATAGCCAAGCCTATGACGGAGTTGCTAATGAAGGGAAAGGCTTTCCAATGGACTCAAGCTTGTGAAAATAGTTTTGAGGAGTTAAAGAAGAGGTTGACAACAGCCCCAGTTTTGGTATTGCCGGATGTGAGCAAGAGTTTTGATATTTATTGCGACGCATCGAGACAAGGGCTTGGATGTGTATTGATGCAAGAAGGTCAAGTGGTCGCCTATGCATCAAGACAATTGAAGAAACATGAGCAGAATTACCCAACACATGATTTAGAACTCGCAGCCGTGGTACATGCATTGAAGATTTGGAGACACTATATTCTTGGACATAGGTGGGAAATTTATACGGATCATAAGAGTTTGAAGTATATTTTCACACAAATGGATCTGAACTTGAGGCAACGAAGATGGTTGGAGCTCATCAAAGATTATGATTTGGGGATCAACTATCATCCGGGAAAGGCCAATGTAGTGGCCGATGCTTTGAGTAGAAAGGGAGTAAGTCACCAACTCACAGTTCGAGAGTTACCATCCGTAGTTATGCAAGGAGTTTGAACGGTTGAACCTCGGATTTGTAAATGAGATGGAGATGATGGAGTTAAACCCAACCTTGGAGCAAGAAATTCGAGAGGCACAAACCGCAGATGAGGAGATCAAGGAAATCAAGGAAAGGATCGAGGAAGGAAGAGAATTCAGATTTGATGAAGACGAACATGGTACCTTATGGCTTGGAAAGAGGATTGTCGTGCCCGATGTAAAGCATATTCGAGAGACAATATTAAAGGAGGCACATGACTCGCCTTACTCAATTCACCCTGGTTGTACGAAGATGTACAAAGACTTGAAGACTTGCTATTGGTGGGATAGCATGAAGAAGGACATAGCTGAATGCATAGCATTGTGTGATGTGTGCCAACGAGTCAAGGTGGAACATCAAAGGTCAGCCGGATTATTGCAACCGTTGAAGATGTCACCGTATGAAGCGCTTTATGGGAGGAAGTGTAGAACACCTTTATTCTGGAATGAGGCAGGAGAAACTCAAGTATTTGGTCCAGATGTGTTGCAAGAAGCCGAAAATCAAGTCCAAATAATTCGTGAAAACTTGAGGGCTGCCCAATCAAGGTAAAAAGGCTATGCGGATAATAGAAGAAGGAAACTAGCCTTTGAAGTGGGAGATTTTGTTTACCTCAAGGTGTCACCAATGAGAGGTCATAAGAGGTTTAACATAAGAGGTAAGCTCGCACCTTGTTATATTGGACCGTTCAAGATTTTGGACAAAAGAGGAGAAGTAGCGTATAAGTTGGAGATGCCAGCTCATCTCTCAGACGTGCATGATGTCTTTCATGTTTCCCAGCTCAAGAAGTGCTTGAGAGTACCGGAAGAACAAGTGCCAATGGAAGAATTGGAATTAGAGGAAGATTTGACTTATGCCGAATGACTGGTCAAAATCTTGGAAACCAAGGAGAGAGTCACAAGGAACAAGGTTATTAAATAGTGTAAAGTTCAATGGAAGCACCACACAGAAAAAGAAGCGACGTGGGAATTAGAAGATGATCTCAAGAAGGACTTTCCCTATCTTTTCTCTTCCGCGTCGAATCTCGAGGGCGAGATTCATTTTAAGGGGGGTAGGATTGTAACACCCTAATTTTCATGCATCATGCCCTACATACACTCATATACATGTTTAACATCAACCCACATAAAGAGGAACGAGTTTAAAATTGATTCGGAGCATTTAAAATTGATTTGGAACAAAACCGCACTTAAAACGCAGGAAAGTGCGGACTAGTCCGATTTTACTGAGGACTAGTCCGATTTTGGCTCTGGAAACTTTCGGACTTGTCCGATTTTGTGCGGACTAGTCCGATATTCCAAGAATCCTTGAAAATTTGCTAAGTCCCCGGACTCTTCCGGACTAGTCCGATGTTCCAGCGGACTTGTCCGTTTTCCTCTCTGTTCAAAGTCGGACTTGTCCGATGTTTGGCCAGACTTGTCCGATTTTCTCTCTGGACGACTTCAGACTAGTCCGGTCCTTTCCGGACTTGTCCGATATTTCGTGACTCCGAGTTGATCTTTTGTTTTACGACTTGTTTCTTGGGTTTCACGTTAAGTGGGCCTAGGGACGCCGTGCCTAACTCTTTTAGAGACCATGTGGGACTCTAAACCGGCCTCTACTCATCCCAAAACTTGAAATCCATCTAACCCTAGCCTCCACCTCTATATAAACAACCCCACCCCTTTGATTGACATCTATTTGCCACTTTTCCACCCACCCAAACCCTAGTTCGTGGGGAGCCACCATCAAGGAGGGAGGAGAAGATCCCAAGCAAGAAGAAGAAGAGGAGGAAACGAAGGAGGATCGAGATCTCCACCATGTTTCGTCCTTCACTACCAATTCATCTCAAAGTTCATCACCAACCCTAGATCATCAAGATCCAAGTGCTACCTCCAAGTTTCTTGATTCATCGGAGTTCTAAACACCTAGTATATCTTCTATTATCTTTTCCTTACATGAATTTGACCCCTAATCTCCAAATTCACGTCGATCTAGAAAACCCTAATCTGCTGATCTCGTGGAGTGCGGACTTGTCCGGTCCCTAGCGGACTAGTCCGATCTTCCTGGTTAAATTGGGTTGAATTAATTCTAAAATTTGATCTAATCGAATCCAAACCTGTATAAACTTGTTAAAAGCTATTAGAACTAGTTAGTTATCATTAAAAGCAATCTAGTAACAAGTTTTACCTTGCATTTGCATCAATCATGCATGTCATGTCATATTGAGTAATATTTGTGCACTCTTTGATTGTGTTTCTTGTCTTGTATGTTTATTGTGTGGATTAGACGGATTTGCGCTAGAAAGTGCTGTGGAGGATCTACGGCACCAAGAGTTTGAAGGCTTTGATCCTAATCAACCGCAAGAGCAAGGCAAGTGTCCTTGAAGCATATTGATCCTGTTTTTAAATTAAATGTTTTGTTTGTAAACTGCATGCTGTGTCAATTTGATGGGAATCCTATGATAGGAAGTTTACTAGAATTGTTTAACCACCCTTGTCATCTGGAATTTATGGTAGAGAGTCGGAAAGGGTTTTTACCTTTTTGCTTCGCTTAATCAACTGGGATGGGAAAACAACTATACTGCTCAATTTAATTACGCATGGATGAGGTTATGGTTAACATGAACTGGTTAAATATGATATGGTAATGGGTGATCTAAGCAAGCCTGGTATGTGGATGGGTTGGATGTTATCGTGGTTTGATTGCTTTAGATCTAAGGACCGGTTCATGCGAGAATAAGCGAGGACTACAGTGCCACCACGAGGCCAAGTATGGGTGCGGCGTAGCCGATTAATTAGGGCTTTGCCAGTGCTATTTGGAATATTATGGATGATCGGGGAAGGGGTAGTCGGATTGGGTTTGTTGATGATTGGTGGGACTACCCTGGGATCCTAATGGCTCAAGAGGGGGCCCTTGGTTGAAGATGTGCTAAGCTGGAGGCATCGCCACCGGTGAAACCTCAGTGGGGTCTAAATAGGCTAGTAATCCCTTTGTAAAGGCTATTTTGTGATCTCTTGGCCACACACTGATGGAAGTGTGAGACGGCACAATAGAGGTTCTAGTCATCGAAAGGTGATGAAATCACAAACACGTGGGTAAAGAGGTACAAACTCTGCAGAGTTGAATAAAACTATCATGATAGTCGTGCTCCCGGTTATGATCACCTGGACAACTTCCATGATTAGAGGGAACTCGATATTGGGATGCTTATGGTCTGGTAATGGTTATGGCTGGTTATGAATTAATTTCTGGTATTGAATATGGTTATTGGCAAATGGTGAAATCTGGAATTATTGATGATGGTAATGAATTCAGATTTGGTATTATGGTATTACTTATGATTATGATGGGTTTACTTCACATACATGTAATATATTGCTTTTCACATGTTTTTAATGTACTTTTCAGCACTTTGCCATTATTATTGTCGTCATTTGAATAAGTCACATGTCATACTTTCCACACTTACTGAGTATGACATGTACTCACTCTTGCAATCCCCCCAACTATTGCAGGTCAAGATTGGGAGTTTAATGGTGAGAATGCGGAGTTCTAGGCCGTATCTACCGTCAGCTTTGCCTGTGGTGTTATTGGAGTTGCGTTATACCCTATTGCTTATGTTGCCTAGCTGTTTAGTTTGCTTAATTAGTTTATTTCCACTGCATTAGTTGAACTTGTCATTAATATTCATTAGATCTTGTATTCGAGGATAATCTGGTTTGTGTAATAAAATTTGGTTAATTAATCTTGTTCTGTGTTAATTATCTGTATATCGTTTGTGATTGCACTCGTGTATGTGTGATGAACATCCTCGGCACACATATGTGTTATCTTGGTTCATTTTTCGGAACTGGGCGTCACATCTATTACACTCCCGGTGACCTTCGGGACCCGTGAAAACTACATAACCGAGAAGTTGATCTTCGACGTTGCGCAGATCAGTCTGTCTTTCAATGCCATTTTGGACAGGCCAACTTTATACAAGTTTATGGCTGCTGCCCATTATGGTTATTTGGTGTTGAAGATGCCAACACCTACGGGCGTTCTCCGGATCCGTGGAGATCGCATCGCAGGAGTCACTGCTCTGGAAGAACTCTATGCGCTTACCACCACGCAAGAGGAAGCATCCGGAAAAGAGCCTGCTGCGAATCCTCCAAGCATTCGCCACAAAGGCTCTACCTCTGCACCTCATGTGCAACCAAGCGGCGATGCCGAAGTTCCCGTCAAAGTCGTCCAAATTGGTTTCGATGCTGCTCAGACTACCCGTATATCGGGGGGGGGGGGGGGGGGGGGGTCCGCCAACAACAAATAGGAACTCGCGCTCATCACTTTCCTCCGGGCTAATGTCGACGTGTTTGCCTGTCAACCGTCACAAATGTCTGGGATCCCTAGGGAGGTATTGAGCACAATATGAATATTTACCCACACACCCGGCCTGTATACCAGAAGCCCCGGAAACAATCAATCGAGCGACAAAACTTCATCCAACAGGAAATCAAGAAGTTGCTCGAAGCTGGATTCATCCGGAAAGTCTTCCATCCAAAATGGCTGGCAAACCCAGTTGTTGTACCCAAGGCTGGTGGGAAGCTTCGGATGTGTATTGACCACACCACCTTAAATAAGGCATGTCTAAAAGATCCATTTCCACCTCCGGGTGCGAACTACTGTGTTTCTTAGATGCATATTCAGGATATCATCAAATCCAAATGTCTAAGGAAGATGAAGAGCATATTGCCTTCATAACAGTAGATGGATTGTATTGTTATACTGTCATGCCATTTGGTCTCAAAAATGCTGCTTCAACATTTGTGCGAGCTATGTACAAAACATTTGGAGAGCTAATTAGAGACTTGGTAGAGGTGTATGTTGATGACATCGTCGTGAAGATTAAAAACAAGGAATCACTCCTTGACAACTTACAAGCCGTCTTCGACAAGTTGGTCGTACTACACGCACCAAGCTGAACTCAGACAAGTGCATCTTCAGGGTTAGTTCCGAGAAGCATTTGGGTTTCTTGGTGACTCATCGAGGAATCGAAGAAAATCCGGTGAAGATCAATGCTATAGAAGAAATGTGACCCCCAACCCGCATTAAAGACGTCCAAAAGTTGATTGGATGTCTAGCTGCGCTTAGTCGGTTTATCTCAAGACTGGCAGACGGGCGCTACCCTTCTTCAAACTCTTGAGGAAGTTAGGGCCATTTCATTGGTCTGAAGAAGCAGAAAAGGCGTTTCAAGAGCTGAAGCAGCTCCTCACCACACTACCAATTCTAGTAGCTCCGAACCCTGGTGAGTCTTTACTGCTTTACATTTTGGCAACTACAGAGGTTGTCAGTATGGTCCTGGTCGCAAAAAGACCGGAGCCATCCCCAATTCGGGACTCTAGACCCCTCTGGGAGGGTCCGGAACTATCTGAAGGCGAGTCTGAGGACCAACCCTCAGACTGTAAGACCTATGTGTGTTGAATACATTGGCTTGTAGTGAATACACTTGGCTTTGATGATAAAAGTTTTGAGTTTCACCAAAACACCTTTTTATCAAGGTCCGACTCTAGCTCTGAGCTACAGCAAGGTCCGACGGTAGGTCCGTCTTGGTTTGGGTAGCTCCGGTTACGTTCGATGCTAGGTCCGACTAGCTTTGGGTAGCTCCGGTTACGTTCAATGCTAGGTCCGACTAGCTTTGGTCAGCTCCGGTGAGCTTTATCTTTAGCTCCGACGCTAGGTCCTGCTAGTTTTGTAAGCTCCGGCGAGAGCTTGGTTGTAATAGTTTTGGTAAGCTCCGGTGCTAGGTTCTACTAGCTTTTGTTAGCTCCGGCTCAAGGTTCGGGTTGCTCTGGCAAGGTCCGAAACTTGACCGTAGTGCTTTTGCTTTTCATTTGCAATGTTTCGTACTTGCTTTACATTCTTGGAAAGATTGCTTAGTATTCATTTGCTAAGTTTTTGGTGTGTTTTGGTTGATATGGATGATTTCGTTTTGATATGCTTTGCAACATGCTTATGGGAGGTGCTCATGTAAGGTGTTGTGTTCGGAACTAACTTGAGTCAAGTCGAGGACTTGGGCTCGTATGGATTGGTTGTTTATTCATGTGCGGGTGTTGCTTGAGTTCAAGACATGGCTGGTGACGGGATCCATTGAACTAGTCTCAGGGAGGAGATGAGGTTCCAACAACCAAATTTAGGAGGAATTGTGGTTGAGCTGATCAGGAGGTTGCGCAGCATGATTGAATCAAGAACAATGCATATGAAGGTATCGTGGACGTCATTGGAAGATGTTTGCACGTGTGCAAGGAGTGCGTGGATGTGGATACATGGTTCCAAGATGTGATGAAGATATGTGGACATAAAGAGTTGGTCGGAAAGGTCCAACCGACTAGGTTATGGACTCAAGCTGCGACTGAGTCGGGTTTGACTCAAATATGGAAAGATTTGAGTTGGTTATGATAGGATTTCGTGTGGGTCACGAATTTAAGTTGTTTAGGAATGTGGGATACGTTCCTAAGGTGTTCGAAAGTCTTAAGATTGCTTCTATCTGCGTATAGAAGAATCTTGAGCAGTTATGGAAAGTTACGATTCGTGATCTGAGTGGGATTGGAGTCCTAGTTGATATTGGGTTGGCCTAAGGACTGGTTATATAAGCAAGGGAGCCCAGAGCTCGTGGTGCACGACTTTGGGGCTGTTCCTCTTGTGTTCTATTGAATAAAATTCGTAGTTTGAAGGAACTTTTGTGCCTTGTTCGTCCGACTTGTTCCAGACAAGTTTTACTCGTCGAGTTTCTGGACAGCACTACCTTTCGTCGGTGGTTTTATCATAACTCGAGTTTTACTGATCCAATTGACATGATTCTTTTTGGGTTGTCTTCACAACTTGATTGTCTATCATTGGATTTGTGGTCTATGATCTACACGAGTTTCTTTGCAGCGTTCCAGAACTGTTTTTTCTCGTGTAGGGCAGATTGACCATTGTTTGATCTTTCGATCATAACTTGAGTTTTTCTCGACGGATTGGAGTGATTCTTTTTGTGTTGTCTTCGTGACCTGATTATCTCTGATATCTATCACTTTTGTCATGGTGAAACACGTTTAGATTAGTCTCACACACGATTTCTTCAATAGATCGGTTTTCTGCCGAAGGGTTTGGGGTTTAATTGTTTCCGCTGCGTAAGATTTTTAAATCTACCATTCACCCCCCCCTCTGGTAGCTTTTCACGTGCTCTTCGATCCTACAATTGGTATCAGAGCCAGGGTGCTCTAATCTTTGTGATTTTCACGTGTTTTTGACTAATCATCATGGAGAAGTACTCCGCCAAACCGTGTGTGTTTGCTGGTATTGATTTTCAGGTTTGGAAGGCACGCATGGAGGCTTTCATCTAGGCACAAGGCTTTGCAATATGGGAGAAGGTATACAAGCCTTACGAAGTGCCATCAAACGATCAAGTTACAGCTACAAATCTGAGAGATGCCGACAACAACAACAAGGCTCGGAACTTGATCATACAAGGATTAACACAAAGCGACTTTGACCGTGTTGCACACCTCCGATCTGCATACGATGTGTGGAAAGCACTTTGTGACTACCACGAAGGATCCAACACGATCAAGTAGGTAAGGCAAGACATGTTCAAAAAAGAATACATGCGCTTCGAGATGCATCTCGGTGAGTCAATTGATGATCTCTTTGCTCGCTTTAATAAAATTCTCAGCAACTTGCGTAGCGTCAATGTTAATTTTTCAGATGCTGAAAATGCTAGGCAATTGTTAAGTGCATTAGACATGTCAATTTGGGAGATGAAAGTTACATCTATTTGTGAATCTACTGTCATGAGTACACTTACTTTAGATGTGCTATATTCCAAGCTAAAAACTCATGAAATTGATATAATATCACGTAAGAACCCCAATAAGTCTATTGCATTTGTTTCACAATGTGATATGTCTAGCTTCGGCCAATCATTATCTTGCAATACTCTTGCTTTGTTGTCCTCACTAACCCTGGAGCAGATCGAAGAATTTCCAGAAGAGGAGTTGGCACTCATCTCTACTAGATTCTCAAAAGCATTGCAAAATGTGAGAACTAGAAGGAGAGGAAGCTCCGGACCTCAACGCTGTTTTGAATGTGGTAAAACAGGACACTTTTGTACAGAATGCCCTAACCTTTCAGGTTCGACCACCCGGGAAGAAAAACAAAGAAAGGTCTGGACCTCCTCTGGAAATTCCAACAAGAAGAAGAAAGGTACCATAGGACGCAAGATGATCAACAGTTTCATCACCGCGCTTCAAGAGTTCAGTTCAAGCGACGTGGACATTGGAAGTGATGAAGATGAAGATGATTTGGCAAACTTGTGTTTCATGGCGGGCAAGTCAAGATCAAGTATGGAGGAGGCAGAACACAACATCGACAATGAAGAGGTATGTCCTACTTGCGAAGAAATGTGTGATGCTATTTCTCGTGCCACTATTATTGTTAAGAAAAAGGACAAAAAGCTTAGTGATAGTGCTGCTAAAATTGAATCACTAGAATCTGAAATCAATCGTTTAAAAACTTTGATTCCTAGTGATGATGCATGCTCCTCATGTGATTTAATATATGAACAATTGTCCTCATTAAGAAGTGCGCACACCTCCACACTTGATAAACTTGAGTTAGAAATTGAAAAGAACAAAGAGCTTGCTGCACTTAATGATAAAAACTTGAAAGATACTAGCTGTTCTACAATTGATTTGCATTGTTCTAATTGTGATGATCTTGATAAGAAACTACAGGATGCTATGAATGAAATTTCTATATTGAACAATGTTTTACGTTCTCATGAAGTTAAATCTTGTTCAACTTGCAAACTAAAAGGAAAAACTTCATGTGAAAATTGCCTTGATCTGTCCAATAAACTTGATGACATGCATAGGACTTTAGATCAGTTTTGTAATGGGAATAAGAACCTAAACTTACTGTTGAATTCTTCCAAGTCTTACAATGATAAAACTGGTTTAGATTTTGATTCTCATGCTCTTGCTAAGGCACATCCACCTAAAATTGTAAAGTCATTAGGAAGTGGTTTGGTTCAAATAGTTCCTAAACAAAAAGGAGTGGTTTTCAAATCTGCAGGAGTGTTGCCTCATTCGGTTTTAAATAAAAATATTGCTTGCTCATCTAGACATGAACACAAAGTTAAATTTCATTGTACCTTCTATGGTAGAGATGGTCATGTCATAGATTTTTGTTATAGACTAGCTAAACAACAGAAAAGGGAAAGAATGGTTGCTAAATCTCATAACTTTCATGCAAAATTTGCTGCACACATTGAACCGAATGTACAACCTACTGTTTTGAGTCAAAAACATTCAAAGTTTACCTCCGGACCTTCTGTTTTTGCCTTCGGAGCTACTGATTTTTGTGCTACACAAGTAACACCTTATAGGTCAGTAGTTAAGAATAAAAAATCTCAAACTTTGACTCATAAACCTGCTGTTTTGTCTCAGCTTTCGCGTGTTTTTCCTACTGCACGTCGCGTGACTCAGTACTGGATTCCTAAATGCCTTTTGACTAACCCCAGTATTGAGTCATCGACGTATTGTGCTTTTATGTAGGTTACACGTTTGAGGAAGGAGAACATTTGGATTGTGGATTCAGGTTGCTCACGCCACATGACCGGTAACAAAGATTGGTTCTCCTCCCTCTCTTTTGTGTCACGTGTAGAGAATGTTACTTTTGCCGATAATTCTTCAACTCCTATAATTGCTAAGGGTTCGTTTAGAGTAAATGATCACTACACTTTGAAGAATGTGGCACTTGTCAAAAATTTGAAATACAACTTGCTTTCTGTTGCACAATTGCTAGATGAAAATCTAGAAATTATTTTCAATAAAAACTGCTGCAAAGTTGTAGGTTCAAATAGTGAGCTTATTTTTAACATGTCTCGGTTTGGAAGAGTTTTTAAAGCTGATTTTGATATGTCTTCCTCTAAGAATAGGTGTATAGTTGCTAATGATTCAAAGGACTTATATTTTTGGCATCGTAGACTTGGTCACGTAGGCTTTGATCACCTAACGCGTGTTAGTGCTCTTGATCGCATACGTGGGCTGCCTAAGCTAAAAGGGGACAAAGAATTTGTGTGCTCTTCTTGTAGACATGCTAAGATGGTTGCAGGTTCACATACTCCTCTCACAATGATCATTACAACTGAACCATCTCAACTTTTGCATCTTGACACCGTAGGACCTTCACGTGTTCAATCCTTCGGAGGTAAATGGTATGTTCTTGTTATCGTTGATGATTATTCTAGATACTCTTGGGTTTACTTTATGGCATCTAAGAATGAAGTTTTTAGTCACTTTAGAACTTTATTTCCTAGATTATCAATTGATCACCCAGGGTCATTAAAAGCAATTAGAAGTGATAATGGAACTGAATTTAAAAATCAATCTTTTGATCACTTTTGTGCTGAAAATAGAATAGATCATCAATTCTCTTCACCATATGTACCTCAACAAAACGGTGTTGTAGAAAGAAAGAACAGAACCTTAGTTGAGATGGCTAGGACTATGCTTGATGAATTTCAAACTCCTATGAAATTTTGGGCTGATGCGTTAGCAACCGCTTGTTATGTCTCAAATCGTGTTTTCTTGCGTGCTAAGCTAGGTAAAACACCATATGAGCTTCGGTTTGGACATAGGCCTAGTGTTACACACTTTCGGGTCTTTGGTTGCAAGTGCTTTGTTAAGAAACATGGTAATCTTGATAAATTTGAACCTAGATCTATTGATGGCATGTTTCTTGGTTATCCATCTAATACTAGAGGCTACCGTGTGCTTTTACTTGACACTAACAAAATTATGGAGACTTGTGAAGTGTCTTTTGATGAAGCTAGCCCAGGTACTAGCTCCGTTGTTGCAGGACCAGATCCGTATCCTCAGGGGGAGGGTATTTTTGAAGATGAAGAAGAGCCGGTGATACTGCCTGGTAGTTCCGAAGTTGACATGTGTCCAGCTCCGGACATTGAACAAGCTCCGGCTATCACCTATGCTGGTCCTGATCGTCCACAAGTCACAATCTCATCAATCTACGATGAACCTAATAAAGAAGAAGCTTGTGAGACATCTATTCCCCTACGTTTTTACAAAGATCATCCCCCACAACAGATGATTGGAAGCTTGCACGAACGAGTCACACGGTCCAGGTTTTGCGATCCAAACTCTCATGCTCATTCTTTTTTTGTTGCTTCTTTTGAACCCAAAGATATATCACACGCACTCACTAATGAATCTTGGATTATTGCCATGCAAGAGAGTTAGAAAATTTTGAAAGAAATAATGTTTGGAAACTTGTACCTCCACCTCAAGGTCACACTTTAATTGGAACTAAATGGGTATTTAAAAATAAACAAAGTGAGGATGGGGTTGTGGTTAGGAATAAAGCTAGGTTGGTTGCTCAAGGTTTCACTCAAGTTGAAGGTCTAGATTTTGATGAAACTTTTGCTCCCGTTGCTAGATTAGAAGCCATAAGAATTTTGTTAGCTTTTGCAGCATCTAAAGGTTTTAAGCTATATCAAATGGATGTTAAAAGTGCTTTTCTTAATGGCTACATAGATGAGGAGGTTTATGTCAAACAACCATCGGGTTTTGAAAATCCAGATTTTCCTAATCATGTTTACAAACTGTCCAAATCCTTATACGGTCTCAAACAAGCCCCTAGAGCATGGTATGATAGGCTAAAAACATTCTTACTTGAAAAGGGGTTTACCATGGGCAAGGTTGATAAAACTCTTTTTGTGCTTAAACATGGCAATGACTCATTATTCGTTCAAGTGTATGTGGATGATATTATCTTTGGTTGTGCTTCTCATGATCTTGTGTCCAAGTTTTCAGCAATGATGAGTTCCGAATTTGAAATGAGTATGATGGGTGAACTCACTTACTTTTTGGGGCTGCAAATCAAGCAAACCACGGAGGGTACCTTTGTGCATCAAACGAAGTATACCAAAGACCTCCTAAGGCGCTTCAACATGGACAAAAGCAAGCCTCTTCGGACACCCATGGGAACAGCAACAACACTTGAACTTGATGAAGATGGTGAACCCGTGGATCAAAAAGAATATAGAAGCATGATCGGATCACTTTTGTACCTCACGGCATCAAGACCGGACATACAATTCAGCGTATGTCTTTGTGCACGGTTTCAAGTTTCCCCACGTGTTTCACATCGTCAAGCCGTCAAAAGGATTCTCAGGTACTTACATGGAACTCAAGAATTTGGCATTTTTCTTCCTTCTTCCTCAACCGTTACTTTGAAAGCTTTTTCGGATGTTGTTTTTGGGGGGTTGTAGGATTGATAGGAAAAGTACTTCCGGTGCTTGTCATTTTCTTGGTAATTCTCTTGTTGCTTGGTCCTCTAGAAAACAAAATTCAGTTGCACAATCCACAGCCAAATCTGAATATTGTAGCTGCTGCTAGTGCTTGCTCACAAATTCTTTGGATTGTTCAAACACTTAAGGACTATGGGGTTGATCTAGATAGTGTTCCACTATTCTGTGATAACACTAGTGCCATTTGCATTGCTAAAAACCCCGTGCAACATTCTAGAACTAAGCACATTGATATTAGGTATCACTTTCTACGTGATAATGTTGAAAAAAGAAACATTGTGCTTCACCATGTAGATACCGAACAACAATTAGCTGACATTTTTACAAAACCTTTGGATTTCACTCATTTTTGTTTCATTCGTAGTGAAATAGGGGTTATGCATCCTCATTGCTTAAATTGAGGGGGAGTTTTGAAACTTGGGAAGTCTATGTGTGAATCTGAAATTAAAATAATATGAGCATAGTATTTCATACATATATGACTTTGTGATTCTTTTTACATGCTGAAAGTTCTTACTACATTACTCATGTTATACGTTTTGTAGTTTTTGCCATGTCTAGTAATTGGAATAATTACTTACACTAAAACAGGTCATGGTCGAACTTTCTTGCTGTTTTGAACTTGTTACATGTTCACAAGTGCTTTTAATCATTAAGAATTAATCAAGTAATCAACTCACATGTTGAGTTTTTATGAACAAATATAAATTGAGAAAAGATCAAGAGAATATGCATGCATCGCACTTCTTCTTTTGAGATGGCTTATCATTGTACTTAGATATGAACTTGGAAGAAGTTGTGTATGACTAAAACCATATCCTTAAGCTTCTGATTGTCAAATGACATAGGCTTGGCTTGGTTGGTTAGAATAAGGCAGATGCACATATAATCTCTTGCAAATATCATATGATCTAAATTTATGCTTTGAAAAATAATAAAATGCAGCAACTAGTGTCATGCTTTCAGGTTTTGAAATAGTTAAGTTTGTGAGATCATGACTTGCTTAAATTGAAAATTACATTTGATCTCTAGCATGGCTTACACTACTTTATGTATTTCATTGATGTGATAATGTAAGGTACTTGATAGTATGACTTGGATGAGCTTTGGTTATATGTATATGTTATAATATGCTCATAACAACTAAAGGGGGGAGATAAATTGTTTATATGCTCATGACTTGCTGAATACATTGTCAAAGGGGGAGAGATAGCATGAAGAGAAAGAGAATATGTGCATAAGGAGAGATAATAAAGGGGTAGAAATAATATGGGATAATTTTTTGGATTTTCTTCTCATTTTACTTTTGATTTACAAAGGGGGAGAAATTATTTTCAAAACTTTTATGTGAATAAGCCAATGTTCGGATTTTAAATGGTGTTGCCAATGCATTCATCAAGGGGGGGATTGTAAGACCTATGTGTGCTGAATACATTGGCTTGTAGTGAATACAGTTGGCTTTGATGATAAAAGTTTTGAGTTTCACCAAAACACCCTTTTATCAAGGTCCGACTCTAGCTCTGAGCTACAACAAGGTCCAACGGTAGGTCCGGCTTGGTTTGGGTAGCTCCGGTTACGTTCGATGCTAGGTCCGACTAGCTTTGGGTAGCTCCGCTTACGTTCGATGCTAGGTCCGACTAGCTTTGGTCAGCTCCGGTGAGCTTTATCTTTAGCTCCGGTGCTAGGTAATACTAGTTTTGTAAGCTCTGACGGGAGCTTGGTTGTACTAGTTTTGGTAAGCTCCAGTGCTAGGTTCTACTAGCTTTTGTTAGCTCCGGCTCAAGGTCCGGATTACTCTGGCAAGGTCCGAAACTTGACCGTAGTGCTTCTGCTTTTCATTTGCAATGTTTCGTACTTGCTTTACATTCTTGGAAAGATTGCTTAGTATTCATTTGCTAAGTTTTTGGTGTGTTTTGGTTGATATGGATGATCTCGTTTTGATATGCTTTGCAACATGCTTATCTGAGGTGCTCACGTAAGGTGTTGTGTTCGGAACTAACTTGAGTCAAGTCGAGGACTTGGGCTCGTATGGATTGGTTGTTTATTCATGTGCAGGTGTTGCTTGAGTTCAAGACATGGCTGGTGACGGGATCCATTGGACTAGTCTCAGGGAGGAGATGAGGTTCCAACAACCAAATTCAGGAGGAATTGTGGTTGAGCTGATCAGGAGGTTGCGCATCATGATTGAATCAAGAACAATGCATATGAAGGTATCGTGGACGTCATTGGAAGATGTTTGCACGTGTGCAAGGAGTGCATGGACGTGGCTACATGGTTCCAAGACGTGATGAAGAGATGTGTACATAAAGAGTTGGTCGGAAAGGTCCAACCGACTAGGTTATGGACTCAAGCTGCGGCTGAGTCGGGTTTGACTCAAATATGGAAAGATTTGAGTTGGTTATGATAGGATTTCGTGTGGGTCACGAATTTAAGTTGTTTAGGAATGTGGGATACGTTTCTAAGGTGTTTGGAAGTCTTAAGATTGCTTCTATCTGCGTATAGAAGAATCTTGAGCAGTTATGGAAAGTTACGATTCGTGATCTGAGTAGGATTGGAGTCCTAGGTGATATTGGGTTGGCCTAAGGACTGGTTATATAAGCAAGGGAGCCCAGAGCTCGTGGTGCACGACTTTGGGGCTGTTCCTCTTGTGTTATATTAAATAAAATTCGTAGTTTGAAGGAACTTTTGTGCCTTGTTCGTCCGACTTGTTCCAGACAAGTTTTACTCGTCGAGTTTCTGGACAGCACTACCTTTCGTTGGTGGTTTTATCATAACTCGAGTTTTACTGATCCAATTGACGTGATTCTTTTTGGGTTGTCTTCACAACTTGATTGTATATCATCTGTAAAAATTTCATGGTTATTGGATTTGTGGTCTATGATCTACACGAGTTTCTTTGCAGCATTCCAGAACTGTTTTTTCTCGGGTAGGGCAGATTGACCATTGTTTGATCTTTCGATCATAACTTGAGTTTTTATCGACGGATTGGAGTGATTCTTTTTGTGTTGTCTTCGTGACCTGATTCTCTCTGATATCTATCACTTTTGTCATGGTGAAACACGTTTATATTAGTCTCACACACGATTTCTTCAACAGATCGGTTTTCTGCCGAAGGGTTTGGGGTTTAATTGTTTCCGCTGCGTAAGATTTTTAAATCTACCATTCACCTCCCCCCCTCTGGTAGCTTTTCACGTGCTCTTCGATCCTACACAGACACATATCCTCAAGGTGATATTCCAGAGGATCAACTTTCTTCAAACGAAGGAGTAATTGTTGCTGAACGACAAGGTCCGGACTCCTCCGGGAGGGTCCGGGTTGATGAGGAGGAAGCTTCGGGCCCCTCCGAGAAGGTCTGGACAGCCCAGCGCCTAGTGTACTTCATTAGTGAAGTACTCCACGACGCCAAGACAAGATACATTGAGGTGCATAAACTGCTTTATGCAGTTCTCATCATCTCAAGAAAGCTCCGTCATTACTTCCAATCCCACAAAATATCAGTGGTAACTTCTTTTCCACTACGTGCAATTTTGCATAACCCTAATTCTACTAGGAATATTGCAGAGTGGGCAGCGGAGCTAGCAGAATTCGATCTAGAATTTGTGTCAAGACAAGCAATTAAAAGTCAAGCCTTGGCTGACTTTGTGGCGGAGTGGACTCCCTCTCCATCAAACCCTCCACAGTGAGCAAAAACCAGAGCTCAAAGTTTCGGTATTCATTGAGCCTCATTGGACCCTCTGCTTTGATGGCTCCGTGCAGAAGCAGGGGGCCGGAGCTGGAGTCCTTCTCCTAGCTCCGACCGTAGAGAAGGTCAAGTATATGGTACACCTTGACTTCAAGGCAACCAACAATATGGCGGAGTATGAAGCCCTGATCTATGGACTCAAGGTGGCACTATCTTATGGTGTCAAATAGCTGTTGGTGAAGGGAGATTCACAGCTCATCATCAAGCAAGTGAAAGGTGAATGCTCTTGTAACAATTCACAATTAGTTTCTTATCTCCTTGAAGTCCAGAGGCTTCAGAAGGACTTCGAAGTCCTAGATCTCCATCATGTTCAGCGCCTTCATAACTCCGAAGCCGATGAACTCTTGACGAAAGCCTCAACCGGAGCTCCGGCTCCCGAAGGAATCTTCGTCCGGAGGTTATCAAAACCAACAGCTCAACCTGTTGAACTGAGCGAAGGGGGCAAGACCAGCATCTTGAAGCTGGCGGTCCCGATGGCCCTGTTACCATGGCGCTCACCAAGGGGCGTAGGTGATGTCGGAAGCTCCGAGCAACCAAGCACGCAAGACTAAGAAGATCAAGTTAGCTCCGATGCATGGACCTCGGAGATCCGGAGCTACTTGAAAGATAATATCCTTCCTGAAGACAGTGTATCCGCTGACCGGATTGTCAGATTGGCTAAAAGATACACGTTGGTAGAAGGGGATCTCTATCGACGCGATGCCAATGGCATCCTAATGCGGTGCATTGCAAGAGAAGAAGGACGTGATCTCCTCGTGGAAATCCATGGAGGCGAGTGCGGGAATCACACATCTTCTTGCACACTCGTCGGTAAAGCCTTCCGGCATGGCTTTTACTGGCCTACAACACTCTAGGATGCGGTTGAGCTAGTGAAGAAATGTGAAGCATGTCAGTTCCATGCAAAACAAATTCATACACCAGCTCAATCACTACAAATGATACCTCCTACATGGCCATTCACTGTGTGGGGCATGGATATCTTGGGACCTTTCCCAAAAGCCGTCGGAGATTACAGGTTCCTATATGTCGCCATCGACAAGTTCACCAAGTGGCTGGAAGCAACTCCAGTAGTAACAATCAACAAACAATCAGCAATAAAGTTCTTGAAGTCCATTATATGCAGATCTGGAGTTCCAAATAAAGTCATAACTGACAATGGAACACAATTTACAAGTGTTGCATTCCAAGAATATTGCAAAGACCTCGGCATTCAACTTAGCTACGCCTCAGTAGCTCATCCAGCAAGCAATGGTCAAGCCGAGAGAGCAAATGCAGAAATCTTAAAAGGACTCAAGACGCGCACATATGAGCGTTTGAAAAAGCACGGAGCTAACTGTATTGAAGAGCTTCCGTCCACACTTTGGGCGAATAGGACAACACCTAATGGATCAACTGGGGAGACTCCATTTTTCCTGGTGCATGGAGCTAAAGTAGTACTTCCTCCGGAGATCGCCTTGGGGACCCTCCGGGTCTGGACCTTCGACGAAGCCATGCAGGACCAGCTCCGACATGAAGACCTTGACCTCGTCGACGAGGGAAGGTGTCGAGCAACTGTTCGAAATGCACGTTATCGCCAAGCGCTCCGGCGCTACCATCAAAGACACGTGCATGACCGACAGCTAGAAGAAGGCGACCTGGTGCTCCAGAATATACTAACTCGTGAAGGGATGAACAAACTTTCCCCCAGTTGGGAGGGTCCTTTCCAAGTCATTAAAGTATCCCAACCAGGCTGCGTTCGCTTGGCAACGGAGGATGGGATCCCACTTCCCAATCCTTGGAACATCGAGCACCTCCATAAGTTTTATGCTTAGAATCACGGAGGTGAGTCTGTAATTACACACAATGCATGTTATAGAGTCATTATACAGAGTCGAGCAAGTCCTCCAGGAGAACATACGGACCCCTCTGGGAGGGTCCGCAAAGTTCAAGTAACACTTGACACAGTCTCAATACTAAAAGTTTAACTACTTGCTCTGGGCTAGCACAAGATGTATAGCACATTTAGCTTGGTCCAGCACCCTAAGTGTGTCCTTGTCTCCCCTGTAATCCGGACCTATAATGGAAAGCACTGTTGTGTGAAAACAGACTCCACGTGCATTTACTTTTTGTACAAGGCTCAATATGTCAAATTATTTTTACCCCGCTTGTCTATAATGAAGTTGTGCAAATCTTTTTAAATTTTGTTCCAAGTAAATCACATGCATTACAAGCCTTATTGGTAGTCTTTTTGGATCTTAACACCGCCACATAGTCTACTTGCGTGAACGCCAAGCCAACCTAGGTCCGGGGTGTGCTATCGACTTAGCCTCGTCTTGCACCCTAAGTACGCCACTCTACCTACACTCCGGCAGGCCTCAGTAGGGTGAATACTGAAAAAGGCATGTGGATCTAGAAAGATTCTATCAAAACGCTTGTTACCATGTTGAGTTTCTTCGGACATAAAGTTCAAATAAGAACAATAAGTCACAACCAATTTATAGACAAGAGGACGAATTTTTACTTTCTCCCTTTCCTTTGATGTACAGGAAAAGCAAAAATTCATAGCGATGATGGATGACGCCGGAGCTATTAAGTTCCGACATCTCCCAAGATAGGTTTGTCATCAATATCTAATATGTTGACGCCGGAGTTACCAAGCTCCGACCCTTGCAGGGGGCTTGTCTTCGACGCTTCAAAATTGAAGACTTCAACATACTGTCATAACCTTTGGTACATGTACACATCTCAACTGTACACATGTACCAGGGTGCCAACAAGACATGACACAGTACATTGAAGACAAAGTAAAATTCAAGGCAAAAAGGAGGATTTCATTAATCAGAAGAACTGGATTACAAAATTGAGATTACAAGGGACAAAGGGAGAAAAGTCCTAGCTACTGGAGGATCTAGGTCCTGTGGAAAAACGAAGCAACCTTCTCAACAGCTTCTTGAACACTAGCCCTGGCGACATCTTCCTCCTTCGTGATGATTCCTTCAAAAACCGGATAAAGGGAGAATTGGGGATCTCGGCCCCGGTAACATGCCAAGACATACTCGGCGATGTTCTTGGCCAAGGATTTACCCTCCGTCTCCAGTTGATCGGCGATGACGTCACCCATCGCGTCGAGTTTGCTACCAACAGAGCTAAGTGCCGCCAACGTCTGGTCAAGCTCCTGCGTCGGGTTCTCTAGGCGTACTGGACAGAACCCAAGGGGCATGAGGGCCCTGTCTGCACGACCGAGGAAGTCTCAAACCATCAAGGACACAGTAGCCTTGGAGCTCCGCAGCTCCTCCAGTGACCTCCGGGCGGCCGTAAGCTCTGAGCTTTCACGGGCAAGTCGCTCAGCCAGCTTGGCATGTTGTTGCTTGACCTGAGCAACTTGCTTCTCCTAGTCGGCCAACTCCGTCTCCTAGAGGTGAATACGGTCCTGCCTCTCAGCTAGGTCCTTCTCCCTGCCCTTGACTCTCTCCTCCCTAGCGGCAATGTCAGACTCTCTCTTTGAGAGCTCTTGCTCCACCTTCCAGTTCTTCTTCCTCTCTTCCTCCTTCTATAGATCCAGCTTTTTGTTGCGATCCGCCAAATTTTTCTCACCCAAAGCCAACTTCTGGGTGACCTCCGCTTCCCTCCTCACCACATCCTCCTGCTACCCCAGGAGTTTTTCCTCCCTCGCCTCCAGGTCCGCTCGATGCTTCATGAGAGTTTCATTCAACTCTGCAAGTTTTTTGTAACGCTCGTCAGCAGTGTCACGTCTCTCTTTGGCTTGCTCTAGAATTTCCCTGGAGTTAGCATTGAGTGCCCAGATGGCGGCCTCCTTCTCCTCCATCAACTAGTCCCAGTACTCTAACCGGGCCTTCTACCCTTGTATCCATTCCTTCTGGTCAGCCAGCCTTGTCTGAGCAAGCTTGGTCTCAAAATGGAGTCTGTTGCGCCAACGCCTTAAGGTGTTGTGCTCCTCCTCAAAAGCTTTGCTCTCATGGTCAAAGGCTAGCTGGACCTGTCGAAGGCTTGAGCAGGTGTTGTCTATGGACAACGCCAGAGGGATAGGTTCCGGGCTTGCCGGGATCATTTTCGCAGGCTCAAGCGGGTTCTCTGTAACAAAAATGGGGTCCCACTCTACAATAGTGGTCCCCGGTACTCCTGCGGCACTGGGACCGCTCTCCTGGAGCCCTTCAGTGGCAGCAGAAGAACCCATGGGGGGGAACTTTCGCCTCTGGAGCAGGTGAAAGGCACCACTTCTGGGTCTTCAGTCGACGGCTCCGATGTTGAAGGACTTGTCGCCGGTCCTGCGAGTTGCTCTGGCTCCGGCGCTGGTACATCCTGGACCACCACTTCTGGAGCAGCAGCAGGAACTTCAACTGGTACCTCGACCTCCACTGGTTCGGGCCCCGGTGCGGCGACTACCTCCGGCACAGCCGCCGGACCTTCAACAACCTCCAACACAATTGCCGGACCTCCAACCTCCTCCGGCTCAACAACCAAACCTTCTAAAACTTCCGGCTCTGCCGCTGGATCTTCAACTGTTCTCGACACAAGGGGCGGAACCTCGACAATCTCTGGCTCAACAGTCGGGACTTCAACTACCTCTGGCTCAACAGCCAGGGCTTCGACAACTTCCGGCTCGGAAGTCAGAACTTCTGGCGTTGCTAGTGATGGAGCACCAGACTCTGCCTCCAGGGGCACCTCTTCAACTTCCCTCCTGCGGTCCGGCGCTACCATAGGAGCTTCAGGAGGGGACTCTGAGTCCAGGCTCACAACAGCTGGCGCCAGAGCTGCCACGGCTTCCACCTCTGCTTGATGAGGAGGCTCAACAATCGAAGCCGGAGCTTCGACAGGTGCAGCCCCAGCCGTTGCAACAGGTGTTGAAGCTTTGGGTCCCTTCTTCGATACCCTAAAATAAAGGGAAGAGAAGATTAAAGACATATCCAAAAGCAAGATTAACATTTCAGAGTGAGCAATCAATGCTTACCTCGGGATGCTACCACCCTAGTCGCCTCGGAACCTCTTCTTCTGAGGCCCGGAGCTAGAGCCACCAAGTCTGGTGAGGCAACTCCTTCAGACCTCGGTTGAGGAACACTCGCAACCGTCGGAGTTCTTTCAGCGGGAGCTTCCCTTCGCCGGGAAGAACCCTGAACTTGGAGCCTCTAGCCGGTGTTGCGGCCAGAGTCGACTGGCTAGAGCTTATGCCTCTCGAAGATGTTTGCACCGGAGCAGGAGTAGTAGCAAAAGACCTACCCCTTCGGGGGGAAGCAGCCGTCGTGGAAGGAGCAGGCCTGATGGACCTCCCGTCAGCGTGCTTCAACTTCCTCTTCCAGCTGGAAGGCTCAGCTGGCTCTTTGCCCTTGCCTTTGCTGATGTCTTCAGTCCTTCGGCTTGGGGCGGGGGCAGGACCACCCTCGGAAGCTTCGGGGATCGCCAATCTGGTGGTCAGGAGCCTTTCCACCTCACCAAGATCGTCAAGCGCCGGCGTACTCCTCCGGAGCTCCCTAGTGAACTGCACCTCCATGTTCAGAGGGAGGAAAGCCGCCGGCGGAGTTAAGTCGTTGCCTTCGACGTCAATTCCATACTGGAACTTCTTGAGATGAAGCTCCAAAGCTGCGCCATCCAAGTTGGATTTCAAACCAATTTCAATCCGGTCTTCATCCATCACACTATTGAGGGCCCACACAAGCTTCTCCCTCTTCTTCAGCAGAGCCCACCTGTTGACCAGGAAGTTGCAGAAGACCATCTGGGGGGTCACTCCACCTTCCATGCATTCACGGATCCTGGTCAAGGCAGGGTTGAAGGCCTCTGACAGCACCGGAACCACACTCCATGCGTCAGTGTCAACATTTGGGAGCTCCAACTTCTCATGCTCCTCCACCGTGATGATGATCCAATCTTTCTTCCAGTTGTCCCACTTACCGGAAGGAAACGACCTCAAGTATTTGAAGGGGCATTTCATGCGCTTTACGAAATAGTAGAAGCCAAGAAATTCGGACCCCTTCCCGGTGGTGTGGATGGTGAAGAAGGTGCGGAAGAGCTCGACACAGGGGGGAATACCCACCCACATCTCGCAGAAGTGGACAAATGTTGACACAAGAAGAAGAGAATGGGGGCCAAGGTGGTATAGCTGCAGACCATAGAAGTCCAGCAGCATCAAAAGGAAAGTTGAGAAAGATGGGATCAACCCCACCATGGCGTATGCAGAGAAGTACACCATATCGCCGCCGCGCTCCTTCTTGAGCGGGAGCTTGCCGGCATGTACCAGATGGTTGAAGGAGTCACTAGACCACCCCATGTAGGTCCGGACATTCTTCAGATCATCATCGCTCTTGAGGCGGCTCTTGGGGAGACCCAACTCCATCTCAGCAAAGTAGAGCAAAAGATGGAAAGTTAGGCGGAGTTTGGGAGGCTCTGAGTGCAAAGATGATCGAAGGCGTAAAGAGTCATCAACCCGTGTGCACTTTCCTTCTTAAGTAAGCCTCTGCGACGCTTGTATGGAAACCGCAATGAGATCAAAAGTACTTTTAAAAAATCTACCCTGTCAATGACGAGTGGGCCTGGGGCCACCCCGACGAAGAGATCGAGGTCCTTACCCAAGGCCAACCGTTGCCATGATGAGTGGCGGGAAACCCAAAGTCGGCGCTCTGACAGGGCGCGCGGAACTGATACGGTTTTCGGATTGGGAACCGGCGACCTTCAATTGCGTGAGATCCGCACTCAAAGATCTCATCTGTCGTATTCATGACAAGCCACGCATCGAAGGCTCACCTCCAAACCGCCACTCTATCGGCACATCAGAGGACTTTTTGAAAATCAAAGCTCGAGAATCAAGAATGGCCCCACCTCCAGCAGAACAACTTAACCCAAGGGGTTTCTCCCAGAGGTGGGCCCGGGGGCCACTGTCGGTACCCTACGTACCGGGTACCCCATGATACTGCAAAAAGTGCAAGAAAGTTCCACCCGCCAGAGTCGAAGGCCCTTGCTGGTCCCACATGTCAAGTCGCACTGGACCCGCTCCCCTCACATGGCTGGCTCCCGGGTTAACACATGTAAAATAAGTGCGGAACAAAACTCCCAACCAAGGGAAGCTCCGGCGACTACACGTGTACGACGGCCCCGGACCTAGCCCCCATCAGAGAGGAGCTCCGATACTGACATGTGTACAGCGACCCTGGACCTATTCTCCCGTAAGGGAAAGCTCCGGATCCGCCACCTGAGGAGCCTCCGAACCTTCGTCACCAACGGAAATACAAGCCGATCATGACCATTACAGACATTCAAGGATGGTTAAGACGACAGTTACAAGGTCTAATAATGTGTCATTAATACCATATTAATGACACACGATCAGTGTACCGTTAATAGTGGTAACGCTGCCATGAAGGCACGTTACCACACCATTACTTAATACTCTTTAGACAGTGTATTAGGTCATTAAGCATGCCAGGTCCACATGTCGGGCCAGGCCAACTTTGTAACGGTCAGTCCTCAGAACTATAAAAGGGTTGCACCGCGCGAGTATAGAGCAGGCTGATTCAAGCTATTGCAACCTGACCTTAGCGAACTCGCTCAATACAATCACACAAACCCCGTGGAGTAGGGTGTTATGCTCAGGCGGCCCGAACCACGTAAATTTTCGAGGTCACCATCTTGATATTGATCTTGTGTCCCCTAACTACATAAGAACCTCTGCGGGCTGCTTTTCAGCGGGTCCGAGGGAAGTGTCGTATTCCACACTTCGACAACCGCGCCTCCATCCACCAAGATATGGAAGAGCTGTATATTGTTGATAGTCGGGGAGATCATCAAAGGAAATTTTCCAGCTCTTGCCATGTTCTTTGGATAGTCCAAAGCATCGAAGGTAATGGAAGTATCCATTCACTTATAATGAGGCTCCGCCTTGGCAGTAGGAGGAGCAGTAACCATCTCCCGATGCATAGTCTTCAGAATGCGCCGCGAGGTGACGTCCCAGGACCCTCCATACATCATATGGAGAGTCTTCAGACACTCATTGTCGGAGGTGTCAGAGTCATCATCGACAGTGTTGTAGACTGCCTTTAATGCCTTCTTGGCATCTTTGAAGCCTAGCTCCTGATCAGACGGAGCTTCGCCGACTTTTTTGCTTTCCCTTCCACTGACGGAAAGAAGATTCTTCTTAACGTTTGTTGTTGCATTCAACAAGCCTCTTGACCTCACAACAGTCTTCTAGATTGTGGCTTGTCGATTTGTGAATCGGACACCACATCTTTTCGCTGTCATCATCTTTAGACGATGGTCAGAGTCACTTGTCCGGGCGTGGCTCCCGACCACTAGTTGCTGCGGCAGCGACAGCAATAGGTGTGTCGGCAAGTGACTTCTTCTTTCCACTTGACTTTTTCTTATTCTTACTACTACAAGAGGTAGTAGCTTCATCTTTGGAAGCAGATTGGTCGGCCTCCGTAGCCAGTTTGGAGTGCATTTCACGACCCTCCGCAGCTCTGGTGCATTTGTGAGCTAGTCTAAAGAGTTATGTGACGCTGCTGACATACTTGGTTGCCAGCTTCTCCAACATCTTCTTGTCTCTAATTCCCTGTTGGAATGCAACCACAACAGAAAGCGTTAGAGATAGAAGGAATAGTATTTCGTACCTAAGAGAATCGTTGGATGAACGATTGTAGTGACTCTCCCGACTTCTGCTGTATAGCGAACAGGTTCAACTCGGTGCTAGGTCGGGTGTAGGAGCTCCTAATGTTGGCAGTGAACTGGCGACATAGTTCACCCTAACTGTAGATGGAGTCAGGGGTAAGCTCATAAACGAGGATGGCGGTGGAGTAAATCTAAAGAAACTTGACGGGATTGTCAGTCTCGTCATATTTCTCCAGCAGATGAGGTCGGAACTTGGGTGGCCATTCTACCATGCGGAGATGCATGGCGAGAGCTGAATAGCTGCCTCCTACTCCCAGAGGAGAAGAGTTTTCTAGAGCAAGTCGTCTCTCACGAGTATGCTCGATGTTGACACGACCATCCTGTCTCATGTATTGGCAGTCGATCTCTGACCGAAGGTCCTGAGTAGGGATCCTGCATGCCATGTGAGTACGACGAGCCCCAAAGGACAATGATGTCACTTGCTGACAGGGAGCACGTCTCCTGAGCTGCGACGCCAGAGGACCAAGTTTACGAGACAAGGTCTTATTTCGATAAGGTATCTGCCCTGCATGGGGCTGACCTTGGTTGTTGATCGCATTGGCCACGGCTGCAACCAAATGCTCAATGTCAGCGCGCCATTATTCCAACGCGACCGGAGGAGCTCCCGGCGTTGGAGGACGCTGGAGTAGAGTTTGCGCTGCGTTCAACACATTTTTCAGGTTGTTCGTCGATTCTGTGACCGACACGAATTCACCATCCTGCTGTACAATGTTGACTGCTGGAGCAGGTGGTGGTGGTGGTGGTACGACGCCTGTCGGGACAACAACGTTGGCCGGTTGCTGCATATTGGGGGGATTTCCCTCAATAGGCTGTACAGCCAATCCGTTGGATGAAGCGGCAGTGGAGTTCACCATCTTTAGATCTTAAGAGCAGTGCTCCTTCCTGATGCGCCAAATGTCGAAGTGTAGACTAAAACACTTCCCTGGATACTACTAAGAAGTAGTCCGCAGAGGTTTATATTCGGATGGGGCGCTAATCAAGATCAAAAACAAGGGTGAACAGAGAGAGTTTTACATGGTTCAGACCTCTTGAGCGTAATACCCTACTCTACGGGGTGTGTGTTGATTGTATGAGTATAGCTTGAGTGTGTATGAGCTTAGTTGAGCTTGGCCATTTCTATCGAGCAGCACGACCCTTTTATATGTCAAGGACTGGCTGTTACAACGGGTGTTGAGACACAACAGGTGGTCCCAACTACGTTTACTACTCTATACACGATATGGATGTATAAAGTGTATTAATACTGTGATAACGTGTCTTAATAGCAACATTACCGGCCTTAACAGTCCTCTGATTGCGTGCTATTAATATGGGATTAATAGCGCATTACCCAGGCCAATGACTGTCTTTTTGTTGCTTGTGCCGTTGGAGATCTCTGATTCTTCTCGTTGCAGATAGGTCTGACCACACGCTACGTGGTGGCTATAGAGCTCCCCTCTACTAGGTGATAGGTCTGGTGTTATTGGACATATGGCAGTGCCGGAGCTTTCCTGAGGAGGGGAGCAGGTCCAGCTCTACATGACACGTGGTAGCACCGGAGCTACCCAAACGTGAGAGGCAGGTCCGGCTCTTCTGAACACGTGGAGCCACCATAAGGAGGGAGACAGATCCGGTACTGCAGAACGTGTATCTCCTTCGGACGCCCGCCTCATAGATATAGGAATTTCATAACTTTGTTTACGGTTTTAAGGGTACCCGATACGCATGGTACTGATAAAAAGCTTTGATTTTTTTTTCGTTTCTTATTACTGTATGTGCTTTACCAGATCGACTATTTGTTCTTCTGACCATTAATGTAAACTGTAATCAGAGCGCTGTAGAATGAGTCAGATTGTTGAAAGGATGTCCAGGCAGCTATACATTCATATTCTTCATCAAATTCCAGATGTAATATTTGAATTCTTCTTATACTGAACGATAGGTTTAAATTTTTTTAAACTAAACATTTATTGCATAAGATGATAAGAATGAAATTTAACCTATCACAGGCGTTTCATCTTAAAAGGAAATCACATCATTTACCTAGCTAGGCCGTAATCTTCCGTACCTTTCAGCAATCATTCTGTGGCGCCTGGCTGGCTTGCAGTCAAGGGAAAAGACGCGTCGGTGCGGCTCCCGGCTTTGGCTTGGCTGGCCCACTCGTGGAGGAGTCGCACAGCAACCGAACCGAGCCGAGCTAGCAGTGCCGCGGACTTGCAGCAGAGTCCAGTCTCCAGCGCCGCGCTCACCGAAGCTTCGTCCGCCCACCTCTCCTGCCGCTGCCTCCGCCTCCGCCTCCCTTCCCTCTAGCCGTGCAGCAGCCCCCGCCTCAGATCCGCTCCCCTTGTCCTTTACTTGCCGCGAGGTCGGCTTCCCGTGTGCTCTGGTAGCGCGGTGCCGCCCCGCCCTCTGCGGTGGCCGCCGAAGCCGGTCCGGCGGGCGCCTCCTCCGTTTGTTGTCGTCCTGCGGGCCGGGGCTGGTGTTGCCCCTGTCTCCGCGCCACGATTTCCTGTTAGTTGCCATCGATCGGAATCCCTCGGGGATAGAGGTAAGATTCTTCCCTCCTCGCGCTTGACCCGCGATGAAATTGAAGACGGTTTTGGAATCGGTAGCGTCCTCTGCGGCAAGAGCTTGATTGGCTGGCAGTAGCCATACAGATTCGCGAGGCCGTGGGTTGCCTGCCCTCGTGCCTCGTCTGATATCTAATAGTAGCTTTATTAGTACTCTTGTTACGATTAGTACATCACATGTGTGTCCTTGTCACTTTTGTTTGATTCTAAATAAGTAATTGATGCAGAACATTAAACTGCATCAGTTATGCTGTTTTTCCTTTCTTTACCCTCATCTGGATACGGATGCCATTTCCCTTTTACACGTCTGTAGCCAGCTCGTTACATCTATTATTGCTGTTCATCTTAAACCTGCTGCGCCTTCTACCAATATTATACCCCATATTTGACATAAAGCCTCTTGCCTCATTTGCAGCATTGCAGTAGTGATGATGGCAGAAGCTCAGGATAGTCACTATGATTCATCATCCCAATCAACTGACTACTTGCGTATTGAGCCAATATACGAGTCGTTCCTTTGTCCGCTCACCAAACAGGTTATGCGGGATCCTGTCACTATTGAGAGCGGTGTTACGTTTGAACGCGAAGCCATTCTCAAGTGGTTCAATGACTGCCATAGCAGTAGAAGGAGGCTTGTCTGCCCTGTGTCTAGGAAGGAGCTCAGCAGCACTGAATTGAACCCAAGTATTGCTCTGAGGAACACTATCAGTGAGTGGATGAATCGCAACGAAGTTGCCAAGCTTGATGTAGCCCGTAAGTCATTGACATCTGAGAGCACGGAAAGTGATATCTTACAAGCTCTCCAGTATGTTGCTGAGATATGCCAGAGAAATCAATCAAGCAAGCATGTTGTGAGGAAAGATGGATTGATAAGCATGATTGCTGATTTGATGAAGAATGGCAGTACAAAAGTACGGCAAAAAGTATTAGAAACTCTTTGTGTAATCGCGAAAGATGACACCGACAATAAGGTGATTTTCTTTGAGTCTCACTTGCTTTGATGTTTAGCTTGTCTGCAACTCATGCGGTTATTATATTGACTTTTCATGTACACTGTAGGTTGAGATTGCTGCTGGAGATAATATTCGCACAGTTGTGAAGTTCTTATCTCATGGTCAAGTTCAGGAAAAAGAACAAGCTGTGTCGCTATTGTATGAGCTTTCAGAAATTACATACCTATCAGAAAAGATTGGCAGTGTTCCTGGAGCCATTCTTATACTTGTTGGCTTATCAAGCAGTAAAGTCGAAAACTTATTGATTGTTGATAGAGCTGAAAAAACATTGGAGAATTTAGAGAATTGTGAAAAAAATGTTAGACAGATGGCTGAAAATGGTAGATTGCAACCCCTTCTTAGACTTCTCCTTGAAGGTACATTTGCTTCCCAGTGTTTATATTTCTCAGCCATGTTGATTATATATGCTATTCTTCTATAACACTTGTCACCCGATTGATGTGTCGTCGGTGACTAGTGCATGGGGGAGAATGTAACAACAAGTGGATTGGGCATTGGAGTGCAAGGGATATTGAACTCGGCGAGGCGATGAACTGCCATCATCACCGGCCAGGGAGGTGTTCCCAGCCAGGGCGACCGAGGACAATGTCGCCCAACAGGGAGACTATATTCTTTCATCAATGGAACTCATTGAACACAACAACCTTTATAGACTAGGCACTTAACTAATTGACATCACAAACAAAGCAACAACACTACAACAGAACAAACTCCAACTAAACTCTCCCTGATTATTCTCTAATCTACCATGGCCTATAGTTATCCACTTTTCAGTTCCGACGTTCGTTGTTGCTGCTTCGTCCTTCATTGGCAAGTGCGGCCCAGTGAGGCGGAAGAGCTCTGGCCAGAACACGCTTGTGAAGACCGTGCCATGTCCACACATCCATGCACAAACTCTTGGACGCGACAGAGAGTGTGTTAGTTTGTTGGAGTTCCCGGCATGTAGGTGTAGCATGCTAGAGAACAACCGATGCAGACAACAAATCTGAAACAGAGGAGATGCATTTCTGGGGCTGGTTGTATTGTCCCAACTTTTCATTATTTTGCTCTGCTTATATATGGGTACAAAAACAGTCCTACTAGGACTTGATCTACAATCCGAGTAGGATTTATTATTCTTGTTCTAATAGGACTCAAACTCTAGACTGGCTAGGACTCTAAGCCCAAACCGACTAAGACTCTAACTCTAGATAGACATACACGAAATTACTAACAATATTCTCTTCCTAACCTTGATGCTTGCGCTTGACGATGACACCAATGTGTCCACACAATTGTCCTAGTGCCTTCTTTGTATTACCCCTTGTCTTCTTTGACCAGGGTAGGTATTCATCCACATGTCACACTGACCGCTTGCTTTGTCCTCAGACACAACAATGATGATGAGCTTGTGTGCCCTCTCAGTGTCATTACTCCTGTCCATGGCCTGGATCCTCGTTTGTGATGCCTTCGAACGCCCCCACGACAGACCCGCCACGTCTGAGTCCTTGCTTTGTGTGGTGGCAGTGACATGTATGACCTTGGCGGCGCAATACATGCAGTCATGCGCAGCGTCTGTGCTGCCACACCGAATGTCTCCCACCATCAGATATCGTTTGAAAGGTGCCCTTGTGATAGTATTTTTGTAGAAACTTTCCCCTTTGCACAAGAATACCATGTGTGGTGGTAGCTCGTGTGTGGTGCCATGTACGGTGCCGTGCAGGTGAAGGAGCTCCGTCGCCTGCTCGCGCACCTCGCTCGCTCGACCTCAGCGAGTGCTTCCTCAACTCGTCCAACGACATGCTCTGTCACGTCACTTTCAATTGCATGTTCCCACACGACAAGGGGATAAGCTCAGCGTTGTGCTTGTTGAGGCGTCAGACCTCTTCGTTGGGGTTCATTGTCGATGACTCCTTCCAGAGTTCAAGGCCTTCACCGGCATTGTGATTGGTCTCTGCCATCTACTCAAGAGCTGCCTCTCCGACCTCCATGAGGTGTGCGACGACATCTTCCAGGAGAACAACGACAAGCACCAGCACATCCCTTATGATCACAAGGACTTCGTTGACATTGCTCCTTTGCGTATAGAAGTCCCCTGACCCCGAGGCCTCCCTCAGACAGCCTTGTTGTCAAGCTTGAAGATGACACATGACCCAGTCATATGATTGGTTGCAGCCGTGTCAAGGTGCCATAATGTGTCGTTGGGGCTGGCCTCATTGAGGTGTGCGAAGACATGTGCTTCCACCAGCTCTGCTAGTTTCCTGTGCAGTGCTTGTCTAAACAGAATATATCCTAACCATCATCAAGGTGTTTTGTTCTTCCTCATAATCCACAATGTGAGATTCTCACTATTTGGGCTTGGAGTGGCACTCCCTAGCTCACACCCCTAGCACCGATCCAAACCAATCTCGGTCAGGATCAGATTTCATGCGCTCGCCGTCGCCACCATTTGTTGAATTTTGGCATTGGCGCCACTCTTGAGTTCTCGACTTTGGTGAGCCAACAGTCTTGCCCGTCCGCTTCTCCTTCAACCGCGCCTTTCGTTGCTCCTTCGTGAGGTACAACTTGTTGCCATGGTGTACTTTGGGCAATGAGTCATCAAACGTGTTCCGCGCAGCCCTCAAGCATTTGGTCACCTCTGCAAGCATGAACGTCAACACATCAAGGAGGTTTGGATGGTGACCACAATTTGCTTGAAGAGTGACAGAACGCTTCACAACATCTTCATCGCTGTGAACTCTTCCAGCACCCAGTCGAGCGTCGTGAGTTGTGTAAATTCTCCACGCTCTCACATTAAAATTCGCGAGGTCGAAGTGTTGCGTCGTCCACTTGCTCATGTTGTCGCCTCCGTTCCGTGTGAACTTGATCGCCTCGCATGCCTCCTTCGCTGAGCCTTTGTTAGCGGTCATGCTCGTCATCTTTGGTTGCATAACACTGACGAGAACGCCGACAACCATCATGTCCTACTCATTTACACCACCCATCTCGATGGCCTTTCAAATTGTTCGCGCCTTGAGATTAACCTTCATCAATGTCCAATTCGAGTAGTTGGTCTTTGTGAGGATGGGGTAGCTAGTCCCGTTGTTCACCTCAAACTACCCTCACGCCACTAAAGTCGTCGGCCATGTTGTCACCCTTGGAACTCGTATGGTCATCGAAGCCTTGTGCCTCTTGCAAATTCGCGCGCACATGCATAGGCCCAATCAGCAGTTCCTATGCTCATGAGTGTTGTCGCGAACCGTGAATGCCTCCTGCACATGTTCAGTTTGCAACACATGCAAATTGCCGCACGCCTCTGTGATCTCAACCTTGCTCTGGTACCAATTGTTGTAATTTTGACATTGGTTCTTGTCCTGCAACCCCCTCTATTCTTATGCTTATATAGGGTATATATGTCCCATTAGGATTCGACCCGCAATCCAACTAGGACTTATTATTCTTGCTCTAGACTCTGAACCCTTACTCTAAACATACTAGTACTCCAAACCGCCTAGGTTGGGCAAAAAAACCGGTAACCGAAAACCGAAACCGAAATCGAACAAACCGAACCGACAAAACCGGATCATATTTCGGTTACCATTCTCTGAAAACCAAACTTTTTCTCAGTTTTCGATTTTTTCTCCCGGTTAACCGAATTAACCAAACTAATAACCAACCGGCCCAATAGCAGTCTGTCCATCCAATAGTCAGCCCAATTGAACCCAATAATAACCCTAACCTACCACCCCCAACCCTCAGCCGCCACCAGCCACGTGCAGCGCGCCCCACCGCCCTGTCGCTCGGTACTCTCACCCGACGGTCTCCTCCCACGACTCGCCGACAGCCGCCGCGGCTGCCTCCGCCTGACGGTCGCTCCCTCCGATAGCAGCCCTTCTCGAGCTCCGACGGTCGCCTCCCACGGCTCGCCGACGGCTGCCTCCGCCCGACGGCCGTTCCGTCCTCGAGGCCCCGGTGACTCGCATCCGATGCCGTGCGAGCCTACCCCGATGGCCACGCGTGTGCTAGATCCGAGGCCCTGCTACAGTGCTGCTTCCGCTGGCGAGCCTCGCCGCTGCCATCTGGCGAGCCCCGCCGCCCCGCCTACCGCGCCTCGCGGGCATCCCCGACGGGCGAAGGCAACCGTGCCTTGCGGCCATCCCCGACAAGTGAAGGCCACCGCACCTTGCAGCCAGGCAACCGCGCCTTGCGACCATCCCCGACGGGCGAGGCCACGGGCCATCGTGCGCTGTGCTCCCTGCCGATCGAGAGAGACATTGAGGGCTAATGCTGAGTTCGTTTTTTTTCGGTTAACCGGAAACCGAACCAAAATTCCCGGTTAACCGAATGACCAGTTTTTCTTTTTATGAGTTGTATTTCGGTTGTCATTTTTCAGAAACCGAATTTTTAAAAAAACCAAAAACCGAACCGAATTGTATCGGTTAACCGAATGCCCACCCCTACAAACCGCAACACATGATTACTAAAAACATAGTTGAAGAAGGATGTGTGCCACAGATGCAATATTTCCTATGCACCTTCGTAGCCACCGACATGCGCTGCAGCCAAAGTATGGAGGCATTAGGCACGAAGATGCAACCCTTGAATAGCAACAGACCATCCACTTCTATGTACCCAACAAAAGTTGTGCCTACTTTAAGCTGTGCGGGAATGGCCACCACTTGGGTTCATAGACAGCTCAACGGTAGAGCGTCAAACAACTCGAATGTCAAGGATATAATAGCATTCATGGTAATTTCTTCTTGTCATGGCGGGAATGTGGCCGCCACCGTGTTGAGCTTGCCTAGCTTGTATTCGATCGAGGTATCGTATTCAAACAACTTGCTCACCCAAGTGTGCGGGATAAACGATGGTTGAGGATGAGCTTCAAGCTGTAGTGGTCAGTGCGCACGGTGAAAGTGGGAGTGTGTGACCCCATAAGTACGACTGGTAGCTTGGTGCGGTGTGGCTGAAGAATGCCACAACATCGTACCCATGGTGCAGCACGACGTCGAACCCACTACCCGACTCATCATAATCTACAAAGATGTGCTTGGTGAAGTTCGTCATTTGAAGTAGCGACGCGGATGTGATAGCTTGCTTGAGTGCGTCGAACGTTGTTTGACCTCGGGTGACTATTGGAATGGCTCCTTCAACATAGCGGTGAGGGGTGCGACCACTACCTTGTAGCCCGCAAGACCTAAGATTCCATGAAGTACCTTCATGAACGAGGATGTGACCAGGGTGCAACAACAAACACCTTATCGGGATTCATCGCCACATCATCAGCTGAGATCACACGACCAAGGTAGGACTTGGATGTTTCAGCAAAGGAGCACATGGACCTCTTCAAGGCTAGCTTATGGTCGCACAAAACTTGGAACACCACCTTAACATGTTGCAAATTTTGAACCCAGGATGAGTTGAACACCAAGATATTATAAAAAAAGACAAGGACAAATTTGCAAATGGATGGCATTAGGATGTCATTCATGAGCATTTGGAACGTCGGCGGCACGTTGGTGAGGCCAAAAGGCAATACCATAAATTCGAAGAGAACTCCATTTTTCCAATGTCATCCGAGTGCGTATGCGCTACCCACTGTTGAGATCTAGCTTAGTGATGAAACGAGCGCTTTATGCTCGCCAAGAAGCTTGTGGAACTTGCCATCCTCGTCTTCTCGTTCAAGCATAGTAGTCGATGCAAAATCGCTAGATGTTGTCTGCCTTCCACATGTGGAGCACTAAAGAATAGAACGTTGAGGTGTTGTGCCTGATGATGCCTCGAGCCAACATGTTGTCATATTGGTGCTCAATCTTGTCCTTTAACAACAATAGATAGTGGCATGGCTAGACCACGATTGGTGTCATCCCGGGTAGCAGGTGGATGTGGTGGTCCTGTCAATGCTGCGACAACCCCCTTGGTTCCTCTTAAGATATCGACGAATGATGATAGTAGGGCCTCCAAAGGTCACACAACGTGGCAATGTTGTTGACGAGTGGCGGCTTGCCCCCCATGCCTACCCATTTGACTGTTTGGCTATGTCGCTAAGAGGGCATTGCAAATTCGTTGAAGTTCCAATGAATTGGTCTCGCCGAATGCGACCAATGCAAGCCGAGGACGAAGTCGAAGCCTTCAAGGGTAAGGCGTAGCAATTGATGGAGAACTCTTCGTCGGCAATGGTGACAGCAGTCCGGAGGCAGATGCTAGCATTAGTGACACAGTTGTTGTTCGCCATCTTGAGATGGGCCTTGGATGTTGTGAGATCGACAGACCAGACCGTTGTGTCACTGAGTCACATATAAATGTGAGTGCACTCTTGTTGACCAACCCATCAAGAGTCTCGCCGCTGATATGTAGATGCATCGTTTTGGCGACGTCAATCCCTGTCATGGGGTGCAAGGATATGACTAATTCCTCGGCAACATCCTCAAGCTCCACTTCTTCATTGAGCTCTAGGAGGAAGACAACACCTGTGTCCACATTTGTATTGGAATTCCGAACTCAAATGTTCAACTCGAAATCCTTTTCTAATTGCTTTGTTTATTCTAATTGGATTGGTGGCTATTTACTGCCCGGTTACAACCAATTTGACTCCTATTATGAGTCTAACTCAACTCCAACTAGGACTAGGACTTCTTACTCCAATCTAACTTGGACTCTCCCTAATACACTGTTGAGATCACCTAACAATTTGTGCTCGCCTGTGTATTACTTGGGTTAATAGTATCATTCTCCGCTTATGCACTTGGTTGCCATCTCTTCTATTGTCAAATGGTGAAACCTTGGCCGCGGCCCTGGTGTGCCAAGGTCCTTGGCAGGAGCCGCTTGGTCGTCAAGGTCACACCATGGTTTGGCAATGTGGCGACACCGTTTTTGGGGCATTCGTCTCCTTGAGTGTCGGCATTCATAGGCACTGGCTAGGCTCATGGCAGTTTGTAGATTGGAGGGTCTGGTGCTCCACGTCAGTCTTCAATGGCTGCCGAAACCTGCTGTGAACAAGTTGATCTGTTGCTGGTTCATGAGATCCTCACAGTGGCAGAGTAGCAACAAGAATTGGCATTGGTACTCAATGGTGCTGGTGAAGTCGGGTCCTTCAGTTCCACCAGCGTTTTCAACCTCAGTGGCGGGCCAAAACACAGGTTTACAAATTCTAAAAATCGTGTCCCAGACATGATGCCGAGGTCGCGTTTGAGGGCACAATACCACTCCGCAACAACACCGTCAAGGTGTAGGGACGCGAGCCACACCTCTGCCATGGTGCGCGTTCCTATGAAAGAGGACTCACATTTATTGAGCCATGACTGGTCCACCACGATGATTATCGTTACAGTCACAATCGAAGAAATGGACGCCAATGCTGCCGCTGCAACCACTGCCATGATGTCAACCGCCATGCTCATTCTACCGGAGAGGTGGGTCAGAAGGGGGTATCAAGGAGTCGCTGCCGGACTGGAATTTCGCTGTACGTGCAACATGCTTGTCGTGAGAGTCCAGGAGTGTGTTCATGATCACAAGCTGTGCCAGGATCCTGTCGATTGTGGCTGAGTCAAGAGCTGCTCAGGATCGATGAGGGAGCCGGACAATGATGCTGATGCTCCAGTTGAATCTGATACAAGTTTAATGTCTCGTTGGCGAGGAGTGCGCAGGGGAAAATGTAACATGTTGGATTGAGAGTTGCAGCAAGGGATATCAAACTTGATGAGGCGATGAACTGTTGTGCTCACCGGTTAGGGAGGTGTTCGCAGCCACGGCGACAAAGGACATTCTCACCCAACAGGGACACTATATTCCTCTGTGGGTCTGTTGTTTCAATTATCTATCGGCTCTAGCTCTTTGTTGCTCTGATTGCTACCCCCTACCCAGCCCCTTCATTGTGCCCAGAATGTTGATATGGTGTCGCCTAGGCAGGGGTAGATCGCCACAGGACGCGACAACGTCGCAAAAACATGGTTAACAAGATCGTGCTATATTGTTGTATTGATGTTCTTGCTAGCATTTAATTTTTTGGAGCTAACTCTGTTGTTGCAGTTAACATTTATTTAGACGTGTCTGGAAATTTTGGAGCATTGAGATGTTTTAGATAGTATAAGTGTATTTGTTCTTATGCGTACACACAAGTGCAATCATTGTATACATTTTTGAATTGATTGCTGCATCGTTATAAATATTATACAATCTTCTCCCCTGATTCCTTCTTGTGTTGACATCTGCAGGTTCACCTGCCACACAATTATCAATGGCAGGATATCTTGGGGAGCTTGTTCTGAGTAATGATATTAAAGTTTTCGTGGCAGAAACAGCAGGCTCCACTCTGGTTAATATCATGAAAAAGGGGAATAAAGAGGCCAGAGAAGCAGCTCTGAAGGCATTGAACCAAATTTCATCCTATGAGAGCAGTGCAAAGATACTAATTGAGGTGGGTATTCTTCCAGCTCTCATCACTGACCTCTTTACTGTTGGCAGTAATCAACTGCCGATGAGATTGAAGGAGGTTTCGGCAACAATTCTAGCAAATGTTGTAGCATCGGGTGCACATTTTGAGTCCATTCCACTCGATAACAACAGGCAGACCTTGGTATCTGAGGACATTGTTCACAATCTGCTCCATCTCATAAGTAACACTGGGCCAGCAATTGAGTGCAAGTTACTCCAGGTCTTTGTTGGCCTGACTGATTCTCCGACAACTGTCCAAAACATAGTGGATGCCATCAAAAGTTCGGGTGCTATTGTCAGTTTGATTCAGTTTGTTGAAGCACCTCAAAGGGAAGTTCGCATGGCCTCCATCAAGCTCTTGAATAACATATCACCTTTGATGGGTCAAGAATTGGCTGACGCTTTTCGTGGAAACTTTAGTCAACTCAGCAGCTTGATCAGGGTCATTGCTGATAACAATGGTATTTCTGAAGAGCAAGCAGCAGCTGCTGGACTTGTAGCTGATCTTCCCGTGCAGGACTCAATCCTTACCAGACGTCTTCTTCAAGATGGGGCATTTGCTACAATCATCTCCAAAGTTGTTAGAATTCGACAGGGGGAGATTCGTGGGGGGCGCTTTATCAACCCGTTTCTCGGAGGTCTAGTTAGGATAGTCTCAAGGATCACATTTGTCTTGGATGGTGATCCGGATATTATTGCGGTTGCTCGTGAATACAATGTTACTGCACTTTTTACTGATCTGCTTCAGATGAATGGACTTGATGTTGTCCAGATTGTCTCTGCCACTGCACTAGAGAAACTCTCGCAGCAATCAAAGGATCTTACAAAGATGATACCAGCTCCAAATCCAGGATTATGTTTTTCGATATTTCCATGTCTCAGTCAGAAATCTGTAGCAAGTGGGGTCTGCAGAGTTCATCATGGGGTATGTTCTGCAAGGGAGAGCTTCTGTCTCTTGGAGGGGAAAGCAGTAGAGAAGTTGGTTGCTTGCTTGGATAACAACAATGAGAAAGTAGTTGAAGCTTCCCTAGCAGCACTGTCTACACTATTAGAGGATGGAGTAGACATTGACCAAGGTGTTATGGTGCTGTGTGATGCTGATGGAATCAATCCTATTCTTGACATATTGTGTGAGAACCGAAACGAGGCACTGCGGCAGCGAGCAGTGTGGGCAGTGGAAAGGATCTTGCGGATTGATGAAATTGCTTATGAGATATCTGGAAACCAAAATGTCAGCACAGCCTTGGTTGAGGCTTTCAGGCATGGTGACTACAGGACAAGACAAGTTGCAGAGCGAGCACTAAAGCATGTAGATAAGTTGCCAAATTTCTCTGCGATCTTTTCCAAGATGGGAGCTCAATGACGATGGAAGTAGGCTAGTTCTATTTGACATGTAAATTGCAGAGCCCCTTGACTCAAAGACTGCATGACAAATCTGGTCATCGTTCCCAGCGCAAAAGCTTGTCAGCTTTTGCTGACTGCGCTCTGCATGCGTAGTTCCCGTAGCGATATGATTGATGGACGGAGAATTAAGGTATTGCACGTACGTGTTGTATAGTGGTGTATATTTCCACATGTAAACTTGTCTGTATTTTCCTGGTTGGTCAGATTCACAGGTAAGTTGTATTTTTCATTACGTGTTTCAAACGATAGTTACACATGGGTGGATGGTGAGAAAAAAGAAGTTTTCATAAAAAATAACTTGATGTTTTCATTATTTGTGTTTTTAAGTTTCTGCTACAAGGTTTATACATTTTTGGTGATGTTGCTCGTATGACAATATTTTGACGAAGTCATGGTTTTCCATGTGTCCTGAAAGGTTGTGGATATCACCTTTTCTTCCATGCGTGCTCTTGCTGGTTTTATTGATTGTAAGACTATCTCCAACAGTATATGCAAATAAGTGCCCAAACTAATTTTAGGTATTAATAACTGAAAAAACAACCTCCAACAGAGATTCCATCCACCAAGTTCATCTAAGGGCGTCTGTCCTCCGTAGCCTTTATCGGCGCGGATTGAACCGTCCCCATCCCAACTGACCGCTCTTTTTTCTTCCGAACTCGCCTGTCGGGCTTCTTCCCATACGTGTGCCTTCCTCCTCTCTCCCACCGTCGCTCTTTCTCGCCGTCGGGCTCCTCCCCGCCACATGCGCCGATCGTTTTCCCTGTAGTCCGCGCTGCGCCTCGCCATTGTCCGCACCGGGCGTCTTCGCCGTCACCGCGCCTCACCTCCTCCTGCTGCCTGTGTCGCACCTCCTCCCTGCCACCTGCGCCGATTTCGATTCGAGCTGGATCCCGCAGGCCGTTGTGCGCCGATGCCCCTCCATGCTGCTCATCGATTTGGTTCTTCGCTGCGCACCGGCAGTTCGAATCTTGCTTCACGGTCGCTTCACGGAGGCTCGAGCCATGGTCGAGGAGCTCTGCATGATGGCGAGCATGTTACCTTGCTAAACTGGTTTCTCGTATCCTAAACTGGTTTCTCTGTTAGAGATGTCTAAATATTGGGTTACAATTATCAGAGATGAGGAGTCCCAAATGCTCAAATAGCTCTTCCATTTTTGCTATCCTTGTTGGAGATAGCCTAAAAGTATGGTAGTTAACTGAATATAAGCATCACAGATCAGCGGGACCATGCGCTGGAATAATAAGCCGCGTCCCTCGCTGTTAGCCGCCGGCGAGCGCTAGGAGATCGAGACTTGGAGAAGGGGAAGAAGAAGGACGGAGTAGGTAGGAATCGTCTGATAGTTCGTTGTAACCGAATGTCCTCCTCTGTTCTCCCTCCACTCTTACTTGTACTGGATTCGATTACAGGCCTCTATGGGCCGGCCCACTCGGAGCCATGGACTCGCACATTTGGGATTCTGGCCCGAGTGCTGCGACGCGGCCCCCGGATGCTTGAATCTTCCCGCTCATCCTCTTCCAGCCTGATGACGCCTCCAGGTGAAGGTGAACACACCCTCGGGTCGCTGACATTCCCCCCGCCTTGGAAGCCAGCTTGTCCCCAAGCTGGGGCGCGAGGAAACTCCTGCTTGAGACGGTCGAAGTCCTCCCAGGTGGCGAGGTCGGCCGGAAGACCAGACCACTTGATCAGTACTTGACGTAGAGTGGTCCCGCCACGAGAGATTACCCGATCTTGGAGAACTGCTTCAGGAATCTGCAAATCCAGTGGAATGTCAGGGAGAGTAGAAGTTACATGGAGTGGTCGATGAGTCCCGCTCTTCAGCTGCGAGACATGGAAGACCGGGTGAATTGAAGAGCCTGCAGGGAGCTTCAACTTGTACGCCACTGTGCCAATACGGTCCAGAATTTCAAAAGGGCCGAAGTATCTGAATGCAAGCTTCTGACAGGAGCGTCGAAACAGGGACGATTGAATGTAGGGTTGCAGCTTCACAAAGACGGAGTCACCAATGTTGAATGATCGTTCGGAACGTCTCTTGTCAGCTTGCTGTTTCATGCGATGCTGAGCTCGAAGCATATGTTGGCGGGCGACATCATTCATCAGTGCACGATCAGACAACCAAGATGCGAGGTCAGTAGGTGTGCAATTCTCATTGGGAGCAGCATTGAAGATATTTGGTTGGCGACCATAGAGTATCTCAAATGGAGACTTGCCAAGGGAGGAATGGAAGCTAGTGTTATACCAAAATTCGGCCAACGAAATCCACTTGATCCATTTGGATGGGCAGGTATGAACGAAACATCGGAGATAAGTTTCAAGGCATTGGTTGACACGCTCGGTCTGGCCATCCGACTGTGGGTGGTAAGCAGAATTCATGCGCAATTGAACCCCCGCGAGAGCAAAGAGCTCCGTCCAGAACTTACTGCAGAATACTCGATCTCGGTCAGAGATGATGGCTTGAGGTAATCCATGCAACTTGTAGACATGATCCAGGAAAACCCGTGCCACCGAAGCAGCTGTATATGGGTGGCGTAATGGAATGAAGTGACCAAATTTGGAAAATTTGTCGACCACCACCAATAGACAGTTAGCAGGGCCTGAATGAGGGAGACCTTCCACAAAATCCATAGATATGACCTGCCAGGCATGTGAAGGAATTTCCAGTGGCTGAAGTAACCCAGGGTAAGGGGATCGATCAGGCTTAGCTTGGATGCAGATGGTGCATTGCTTAATGAAAGTAGAGACAGCAGCTTTCATGCCTTTCCAATAGAATAGCTGTTTGATTCGTCGAAGTGTGACGGGAATTCCCGAGTGGCCTCCAATAGCACTGGTGTGTAATGCTGCAATGATACGGTGCTGGACATTGTGATCCGGGCCAACCCAAATTTTGCCTTTGTAGCGCAGAATACCCTTATTGAGAGTGAACTGATCCGATGAGGAGGGGTTTACCGACAAGGCAGCTATCAGGTCTTCAGAATATTTGTCTCCTTTATAACTGGCGATAATGTCGTCAAACCATGATGGGTGATTGGTGGACAGGGCCCAAGCTTGATTCTCAGGATGTGGTAATCGAGAAAGAGCATCTGCTGCCTTGTTCTCGGAGCCTTGTTTATAAAAGATTTTATATTGCAAACCCAAAAGCTTGGTAAAGACTTTTTGTTGCCATGGTGTGTGAAGGCGTTGGTCAGAGAGGTGCAGAAGGCTTCTTTGATCAGTCTTAATAGTGAATTCGCCAAATTGCAAATAAGGGCGCCACTGGTTAACAGCTAGAAGAATAGCCAGGTACTCTTTCTCATAGGCCGACAACCCTCTCGTCTTTGGACCTAGAGCTTTACTGATGAATGCAATCGGATGCCCATCTTGCATGAGAACAGCACCGACACCCACTCCACTTGCGTCAGTTTCGATGCAAAAGGATTTGTTAAAGTCTGGGAGAGCCAGAACAGGGGCTGAAGAAAGAGCTGATTTCAGAGTCTCGAATGCCACTGCATGATCTGAAGTCCATAAGAAGGGTATGTTCTTCCGAAGAAGGTTAGTGAGGGGTTTACTTATGACTTCGAAATGCCGCACGAAACGACGGTAATAGCCAGCTAACCCGAGGAAACTGCGCAACTCTTTTACTGAACTCGGAGTCGGCCACCCATGAATAGCCGAAACCTTGTTTGGGTCAGTCGCCACTCCTTCAGAGCTGATGATATGTCCCAGGTAAGAGAGCTTGTTTTTAGCGAAAGAACACTTAGAGAATTTAACTTTCCAATGATCTCGAAGCAGAAGATCAAACACTTGTTTAATGTGTAGAAGGTGCGATGGGTAATCGGGACTGTAAATGAGAATGTCATCAAAGAAAACCATCACGCACTTCCGGAGCAGAGGGGCTAGGGTAGCGTTCATGGCTCCCTGAAAAGTAGCCGGGGCACCAGTTAGACCGAAAGCCATGACACAGAATTCATAATGGCCGAGGTGAGTAGAGAATGCAGTCTTATGTTCTTCTCCCTCATGAAGTCTGATCTGATGAAACCCAGCCCACAGATCAAGATTGGTGAACCATTTGGCATTGTGGAGCTCAAAGAAAATGTCTTCAATGATGGGAATGAGAAATTGTTTTTTGAGTGTGAGAGCATTTAGGTGTCTGAAATCGACGCAGAATCTCCAGGAGTTATCTTTTTTCTTTACCATCAAAACAGGGGAGCTAAACTCACTAGCACTTGGTTGGATGAGGCCATTTTTGAGCATCTCTGAAACTTGGGATTCTATTTCAGATTTCAATCGAGGGGGATATCTATAAGGTCTTATGTTGACAGGTCTGGCTCCAGGAATCAATGGAATGGTATGATCACAAGCTCGAGGAGGAGGGAGACCAGCCGGAGACTCAAACAGGGTTGAATACTGTTGAATCAGTGTCTGAAGATCGTCAGGTAGGTCATCCAGAACCAATGAGGTACAGTAAAAATCCACAGGACGAATCTGTATCACTGTGTTGGCAGGTAACACCGGTAAGATACCTTGAAGTAAGACTGTGGAACCCTTATAAGGTATTGACATCCATTTTTGCTGCCAGTCGACCTTCATTGGACTGAACTGTTGCAGCCAGTCCATCCCCAGGATGGCGTCGTAACAATGCAGGTTTAAATTTTGAAGTCCGAAGTAAAACTGCAGTTCTGGAGGTGCCAAGATGCATTCAATAGCTCTGTAGAGCAAGAGAGATTGTCCCCATTAGCAACTGACACTTTGAAGGGTTTTGCAACTGGAGATACCCCATGTAATTTCCTGGAGATGGCCGAGCTCAAGAAGGAGTGTGAGCTGCCACTATCCACTAGGATCAGAATCTCAGTATCCTGAATAGAACCAATAAACTTCATTGTAAGAGGGGATTCAGAACCTCTAGCACCTGCATCTGAAAGTGTCATAAAAACTTGGTTGGGAATATCACGTGGCGAAGAGGCAGACTGATCGTCTGAACTCAGAATCTCCCATAGTTCTTGAACTACATTGAGTTGAACTGCAGGTGAGCATTTGTGTCCCTTATGCCACTTTTCTGCGCATACCTTACAGAGACCCTTAGCCATTCTATAAGCCTTCAGAGCTTCGAGTCTGTCATGAGCAGAAGGTAGAGTGAGGTCATCAGACGTCTTCTTGTCAGATGTAGGTTTTCCGGCCGGTGGTGGAGGCAACAGAGGATAAGCATTCTTGACCGAGCTTTTAGAAACATTGGGGGATTCAGAAGAGGAGATCCAACCATGATCCTGCCGCCTGTAAGGTCGACGAACACCCGAAGGTGCCACTTCCTCCTGCAGAGAAGCAAGAACACAAGCAGTATCGAGGTCGGGAGGTCTCTGAACAATGACAGCAGCACGTATATCGTCACGTAACCCATCAATGAAGCGTTCCGTGTAGAACAGTGGGTCAGTGAATGAGTCATAAGCGTGTAACTGATCGACAAGTTCAGAGAACTGTTCGACGTAGTCAGTTACTGTGCCGATCTGCTTAATGTGAAAAAGTTTGCGGATCAGGATCTCGCGCTCATTACGCCCGAAACGATCGGTGACCAGAGAGCAGAAGATTTCCCATGAAGAGTGAGAGATCTTGCGCTCGACGGATTGGAGCCAACGGGCAGCCGATCCCTCAAAATGAAGAGAAGCCACTTTCACCCAGATGCCGGGATCAATGGAAAACATCTCAAAGTATGACTCACAACGAGATTTCCATAGCTTAGGATTGTCCCCATCGAAACGAGGAAAATTAAGCTTAGGAAGATTGGTCCGATGGGCAACCGGGTTGTGCAGAGGACGATCAAAATGCCAGGATGCATTATGAAAAACAGGAGGTCGGTCGTGATCGAGCGTACCCTTGACCGGGATATGGGTATGGGCGAACACCGACCCAAACCCGACATCCCGGTGGTGTGGTTCGACGCGGTGGCCAGAAGGCCCGTCGACCGCGGGGCTCGGAGGAGAGCGATCATGCGCCGACTCACGATGAATGACTCCAGGGTGGTATTGTTGATGTCCACGAGCGTCGCGGTCGAAGAACTTGTTGAGCTTGTGTATCTCCAGCTTGACCGCAGCGACAGAAGCTTCAACCTCGGGCTTCCAGGAGGAGATCGACTTGTCGAGCTCGATCGGTGGAGACCTCCAGTGCAGAGAGACGCTCCGCTTGCGCGTGTGCGGTGGATTGAAGGTCGGCGAAACGCTTGTCGGCGCTCGTCGTGTGCTCGGTGAGGATGGTCGTGAGGTCGGAGCGGAGCTTCTTCATCTCGTCGAGGAGCATCTTGGTGTTGGGGTCCATGGCGCCGGACTGCTTCCTGCGACGGGTGTAGTAGGCGTACTCCTCCAGGCCGGATCGAAGAATCTGATACTAATTGTTAGCCGCCGGCGAGCGCTAGGAGATCGAGACTTGGAGAAGGGGAAGAAGAAGGACGGAGTAGGTAGGAATCGTTTGATAGTTCGTTGTAACCGAATGTCCTCCTCTGTTCTCCCTCCACTCCTACTTGTACTGGATTCGATTACAGGCCTCTATGGGCCGGCCCACTCGGAGCCATGGACTCGCACATTTGGGATTCTGGCCCGAGTGCTGCGACGCGGCCCCCGGATGCTTGAATCTTCCCGCTCATCCTCTTCCCGCCTGATGACGCCTCCAGGTGAAGGTGAACACACCCTCGGGTCGCTGACACTCGCGGACGGAGATCCTCCTCTTTAGGAGAATTAATGCCGTCGGCAGAGGACCTGGTGCGTGTGTCCGCCACCTGTGCCTCCTTCCGCCGCGTTGTCTCCACCCCGCGCGCAATTTGCAAAAGATGGCTGTTCAGTTTAGTCGCACCTTGGTAGTGAATAGTAGTAAGTTGACGAAGGAAAGCCTACTGCCCTCCTTATTCTGGACGACATGGCCACGCCTCCTACCGATCAGAGATTGTCGGCCCGTACAACCATGGCATTTGCCCCATCCCCCTCGGTAGTTGGTTTGCATTTTTTTTATTTTAGCATTATTAATTTATTATTTAATATTGATAGCATCTGAATTTTTTTTTGCAAAACTAGCATCTGCCACGCGGCAAGTGGTCCACCACGTGGCAGCACATGTGGCACTCTCAAAAATTTCGGTTTTTGTTCATTTTTGGGCACCCATTTTAAAATACTTAGAGACATATTTTGGAAATGTTGTTATTGAAAAAAATGTAGTATACAATGTGTACTACAAATTCTTCGATAACAATATTTCCAAAATATGTCTCTAGGTATTTCAAAATATCCGTTCAAAATTGAATAAAACTCAGCAAAATTGGGATGCAGAGGCAAATTTGCTAAGTTCAATCACTTTTCGACGACTATTTTAAAATAACTAGATACATATTCATGAAATTTTAATATTGGATAACTGTAAAACAATCTTTAATATATTTTATTCAATAACAATATTTCAAAAATATGTTCCTAGGTATTTGAAAATAGGTGTCCAAAAGTGAATGAAACTAAGAAAATTCGGGTTGCAGAGACAAATTTGCTGTGCTTAGTCACTTTTGAATGGTTATTTTAAAATACTTAGGGACATATTTAGGAAATGTGGTTATTGAATAAAATGTAGTAAAGATTGTTATCTACAGTTATTCCAGTATCATAATTTTCTAAATTTGTATCTATATATTTTAAAAGGGCCGTCGAAATGTGACTAAACTCAGCAAATTTGCCTCTGCAGTGCAAATTTGCTGAGTTTTATTCACATTTGGACGGCTATTTAGAAATATCTAGAGGCCTATTTTGGAAATGTTGTTACTTAAGAAATTTTAGTACACATTGCTATTATATTTTTTCAATAACAACATTTTCAAAATATGTCTCTAAGTATTTTAAAATAGGCGCTCAAAAATGAACAAAAACCAGAATTTTTGAGACTGTCACATGTGCTGCCACGTGGTAAGTCGTCCAGGAGGTGGACGGCTACCTGCCACGCGGCAGGGATGCTAGTTTTGCAAAAAAATCGGACGCTATTAATATTAAATAATAAATTAATAATGCTAAAATAAAAAAAATCTATTTTCGACGTATCCATGACAATGATGAGGAGTGTGGAGCCTTGACACAAGGAGAAGAGATTGGAGCCTTGACACAATGAGAGGATTTTCTATTTGTCCACCTTTAGACCTAAAAAGGATTATTGTGGCATTGCTGAAGAGGAAAGTGATTGTGATACCTGAATTGGGAGCAACTAGAATGCAATCTAAGTTATGGTGCAATCGTGCAATTAGTCATTCTTGTCCATTGAATCTACATCATATGATCGTTGTATTTTTTTACTTAACTCCCTCCATATGATGCACTTAGATGGAGGAGATTAAGTAAAAAAGATACACAACCGTAAGATGCAGATCCAATGAATAAGAACGGCTGATTGCACGATTACACAAAAATACAAATTGCATTCTAGTCATTGTCACCTGAATTTATCACTATATGGGATCTTAAGATAATCTCTATATGTGCTGCAAACATCATAGAAAATTTTTAGCAAATGGCATTTTAGAAGTTTTGAGTTCTGCATGTAAGATAACTAAGGGAAACAATCTATTTTACTACTCTTAAATATCAGCTTTGTTCACTTGACCTCATAAATAAATTTTTGACCTAATTTACTCCTTCAAACTATTTAGATTTGTTCAATTCACTTCCTACTCAATTTTTCCTTTTTTGATTATCTTTGTATGGGTTATGTTTGAAACTAAAATTTTGTAGGATAGTAAATAAATAAACCTTGCCAGAAAAACTTGTATAACTTCTCATAAACTTTTTCTTACATTATTCCATCTCCCATGAGATTTATTTACATGCTTTAAAGCATAAAAACTAAATAAAAAATATTGCATAACTTAAACCTCAGACATGATGTTACAAAGAGAATAAAAAATCATTAGAGGGTGAGTTGTAGCAATCTAAATAGTTTGTTAGAGTAAATTGAACAAAAAATTTCTTTAGGAGGTTAAGTGAACAACACTGATACTTGAGGATAGTAAAATAGACTTTATCCATAACAATAAAAATTTTTGTCTGGAAATGTTGCTCCTTAAAAATGTATTTTTTCTGTTTTGTCGATATTATTAGAACTCAAACTTTCTTTAGTTCATTTTAAAGCCAGAAAATGCCAGATTGGAGTATTAGATGGATCTAGAATGATATATACTCCAAACACAGAAAATTTCACAGCATAGGTGTCCTATACACCATAGAAAAATGAAAGAATAAGTTATTACCGGAAACCCTTACTCAGTGAGAACTGATCTAATACAGGTTCCTGATGGGGAACTGATCTAATACAGCATGGAACTGATCTAATACAGCTTTCTGATGGGGAAGCAACATATTTGTTTCTCCTTGTATACACATTTGCCCATTTGGTGTGTATGATTAACATTACTCATCAGATAATAACGTTGATCCTTCGGGAAATGTTGGATCTCCTGGGCATTCTGCATTTACATCTTTAAAATTTTAGAATTTATAAATCAAACATTGATAATATAGAGCATGTGGAAACAGTTCAGAGTAATATGAAACTCAGGCAAAAGGTTTGTATAAATTTCTCTTGTTACCTTGTTTATTCTGCAAGTAAACAATGTCCAGACAATACATGATAATGAGAAATGAGACAGTGTTTTCCAGTTTGAAAAGGACACAGATAATTCTACACGCAAGCAAAGTTCAATACAAATAGTGTTCATAACCTTTCAGTATATATATCATAGATAAGAGACAATCACAGTATTGCATTACAAGTTTGCAGTTGTGAATAAAGTAGAAACCGAATATGTTCCTAAAGGATCAACGTTATTAAGAGTTGACACTGTGCATACATTGAAATGGACAAAAAGTTAAACAGGGCCATGGACCGGTTCTTGACACTCAGGTAACAAACAAAGGAGTGGTATTGACTCCTTGCTGACAAATGAATGGCGCCCACATTAGTTTATTCCCGGAAGCAAATCCTTTGATTCCAGTGGGTATGGCGCCCATATGTCAGCTGCAGTAACAGCACTGCAGTCAGACGATTTTAATCCATCTATTCCATTGCTGACAAATGAATTATTATTTTCGAGAACATTTGGTTGTGGTCATATCCTGACTATCGCAGCTCATGTTTATATAAAGGAACATATGAAACTGGTGCACCATTTCAACGAGTTTCAATGCACAATCTAATAGATGGATCAATGCCCTCCAATGTTTCGAAACAATGAGTTTTATGTATGACATCCTATGATCACCGGTAAGAAGATATGAAGGCTGGTTGTCTACATCTCGTGCCGGTTTATAATTTATTTTTCTATATTAAGGATTCCACCTGTGCACTACCTATCACATGATGTAAATTCCATGTTATTTAGTTGGACATCGAACCTAGGTAATAAATTCCATGTTTGTGCTAGAACAAACAAATTTAATAAAAGATTTATGAATGTGCATTTGTGTACAGAGAATGCACTGGAAATCTATGGAGTTAGTAGCGGGAGATAAGCCATTGTTTTCCATTTTCCATATTTTCTAAGTTTGATCAGTTTATGCCCTGGAAAGTGAAACAAAAGAGACACGTTGAACTACCAAAATTAAATATAATTCCACAATCTTTTAAATTTGATTGGCTTGGAGAAAACAGAAAATATCAATTGTAGGCTTTTAGCAGCTTAAAGAAGATATCAATCTTTGATACACAACTGTGACTTGCAGTTTTAGAAGCATAAAACTGTTAGAGGTATTATAGTCATATTACATTAGTGACTTCTTTGCATATTTGTCATCCTGTACATCTATTTATAGAGGTCTCTGGCCTCCTCAATAATACAACATTAGAAGATTTAATATTCATAACATGGTATCACAGCTTAGGTTTTAGATCTTCTACTCTAATTTCGTTTTCTGGCGGCAGCGGTTCCTCTTGGTGAGGTGCTTTGCTGACAGATCCCGCTGCCGCCGGAGGTTTTTCTGCTGATCCTCGCTGTGGATCTGCTGTCCACGTGATTCTGCGGCTTCATCGTTCTGCGGCTTCATCTTTCGTCATCGACGCCTCTTGTCCACGTCGGCTTGTACTCGTCCAGCTCCACGTACTCGTAATCGTCACCGGCGGCGCAAGCTCCCGATCGTCGCTTGGCAGGACGTGCCGGCGCTAGACGGCCACGAGACACGCCGCACCAGGATCAGATCTGAGTCGGTCGGCCGCCCTCAATTTCTTTGCCGGGCGCGAGGCCCCCGACTTCTCCCGGCTAACACCAAGTGTCCGCAATCGATCACGCCCGGGACAGTGTTGATCCTGCTCGCGGGGCGCTTCATGGTGCTGGTCGTCTAAGCGCTCCTTGTGCTCCTCCTCGAGTCGCCGCTCCTGTCCACCTCGTCCGTTGGTGGCGGCGGCGGGGGCGGTGAGGCTTGCGGCAGCAGAGCGCGGAAGCTCCATCTCTCCTCCAGTTCCGTGCGGCGCGGCACGGTCGCGCGACCAGACAAGGAGCCTCTCGCCGTGTCCGTCTCCAGCAAGTCGTCAGCGCTCGGTCGGAATCGGCTCTCACGGTTTGTTTCCGGCCTCGACCTCCGCCTCCTCGACTCATCCAGCTCCGGTGCGCTCCGCCAGCCTGTATCCGACACCGTCGCGGCGGGCCGCCGAGGAGTTCCACGAGAGGGGTCGCCGACGGCGGCGCTTTCTGTCCGCATTTTTCTCGTCGGCGACGTCCTTTTTTTCCTGATCCGGATCTGCGGACCTCGTCGGTGCCTGGCGCAGTCCTGCGTGTGGGGCTTTGGCTTGCATCGTTCGATCTGAGCCGTCCCATGTCATCCATCGGCGCCATCCTCGCCGACAGCTATTGGGCCAAGTACGGGATCATACTGGCGTCCATCACCTTCTACCTCATCGGCCTGGTGCTGCTCACATGGATTGATCCAGAAACTTTCGACTTGGTGGTAGATCGATCCCTAGTCGGTGCTTCATTTGGCTTGGTGTTGCTCACGTGTGTCTCTAATGCTGACGTCATTGTGATGTACCCTTGACATCAGCGTGACATGTGACGTCAGCTTGACTTCTTCAGCCAGCAGTTATTCAAAAAAAAAAAACGGCGGCGGATGCTTCGGGGTCTTCGTCGTTGGCTGCCCCGCATCTTGTGTTGTTGGTTGTCGTTTTTCTTCGGTCTACGTCTTCGGTTTCGTTCCGCCAGTGACGATCTCGTCTCCATCGACTTCATTCTGTTGTTTGCGCTTCGTCAAGAAAAAAAAATCAGGTGGTAGCGGATGGCTCCTCTTCGAATTTAAGATGTGATGTCTTTAGGGCGCTTTCTTTTGGCTGCCTATGTCATCTTGGTCCATCGTTGATTCGGGTGCTCCGCTTGCGCCTAAAAAAAATGATGTTTGCGCCGCTTTTGTTGCACTCTCGCCGTCGCCTGCCGTCGCATATGTTTGCATCTTGCCGTTTTGGTCATCTTCGTCATGATGACTTTCTGCTTCAGTAGGAATTCCAGCTATGCGGTGTGCTTTTCAATTGCACTAATAGTCGTGATTGGGTTCCTCGGATGCGTCTATATATGTATGGTTTACGACTCTGGGAGTGCTCATGAACGATCTCTGGTTGGTACTCTGATCCTCGTCGGCGTGATTCGCAGCATGTTTGGGAGCTTGACTGACTTCGTCTTCCGCTGCGCATGCCAGTTTTGCTGCTTCATCTACTTCGACGTTTACTCGGCGACACTACCTTTTGGATCATCTTTGTGGCTCTTAGCATGATTTTTATCTCTTCAAACTCAATGTATGCACCTTGAGTTTGAGAGTTTGAGAGGGGGGGGTGTTAGAGGTATTAGTCATATTATATTAGATGATGTGTATTATTTATAGAAGCCTGTACATCTATTTTATAGAAGCCTCCGGCCTCCTCAATAATACAACATTAGAAGATCCAATATTCATAATAAAAACATATCTAGGATCCAAACATTTCTTTGGTGCAATCGTTCAAACATCTCTTCTAGGTCACTGCATTTTTTTACTTCCATGTGACAACGATGTCCATATTTCATTTTCAATTTGAGTTGCTAGGCAGAGGGACTTAAGTGAGAAATTGTAGTGATGTAGGATGAAGACCGTATAGGGCTGTTTGCACAATCGCACCAGGAGTTGTTTACATCCTAGTCGTCCCCTACGACCAAACATTATATATATTAAAAATATCTTAAACTATTTGATAGAGAATAATGACTTGATTAATTAACCCCAAAGAGGGAGAGTACATGGGCCTAGCCCAATACATCTATTAGGGACACACATACAGTCCAACAACCCCCCGCAATCTCAACATCTAGCCACAATAGATGTTAAGACTAGACCGAAACTCTGAAAACAGCGACGACGGGAGACTCTTCGTGAAGGTGTTGGCGAACTGCGACGTCATCGGGATGTGGAGAACCCAGACCTCGCCACGTGCAACCCGCTCGTGAACAAAATAGAGATCAATCAGCTTTGTGCTCTTATGCTGGATGGGGTTGGTGTAGAGGTAGACGGCACTGACTTTATAGCAATAGACCAACGTGCTCCGAGCGACGGGTGAGTGAAGCTCCTGAAGTAGCTATTGAAGTCAAGAAGACTCAGCTACACCGTTAGCCACGGCACGGTACTCCACCTCAGCACTCGAGCGCGACACCACGGGTTGCCACTTCGAGGACCAGGAGAAAGGTCCCCCCCTCCCCCAGGAAGACGACGTAGCCAGGTGGATTAACGGATGTCTGGGCAACCCGCCCAGTCAGCGTTAGTGTAGAAGACCAACTCAGAGGTCACGTCGAAGAAGGAGGCCGTAGTCGAGGGTATCGCGCGGGTACCAGAGGATCCGCTTCACAGCGGTGAGGTGTGGCTCCCGCGGATCATGCATGTGAAGGCACACCTGCTGAACCGCATAGGAGATGTCCGGTCTGGTGAGGTACTGAAGCGCACCTGCAAGACTCCTGTAGGTGATCGAGTCACTGATAGGTGTCCCGTCGGTAGAAGAGACCTTAGCCTGGGTATCTACCGACGTGGAGCACGACTTACACTCAGCCATGCCCGCTCGCTCGAGGATGTCCAAACAGTACTGCTGCTGGTGAAGAAACAGGTGACCTTCGGCCCTCGACCGCAACACCCAGGAAGTGGTGGAGCTAGCCCAAGTCCTTCATAGCGAACTCCTGCTGTAAGGCAGAGATAGTACGCTGAAGGAGAGCCGGACTGGATGCTGTGAGCACAATGTCATCAAAATAAAGGAGAAGATAGGCAGTGTCACCCTCCCGCCGATAGACAAACAGTGACGTGTTCGACTTGGCCTCAACAAAGCCCAACAAGACCAAGAAGGAGGCGAGCCGGCTGTACCAGGCTCGGGGTGCCTGCTTCAGACCGTACAAGGATTTTTTCAGCTTGTAGGCCATGTGTGGATGAACTGAATCAACAAACTTTGTCGGCTGACTGCAGTACACTATCTCTGTCAGAGTATAGTGGTGATGTGTTCTTGACATCCAGCTGGTGGACAGGCCGAGAACGCGAGAGAGCCAGCGACAGAACGGTGCGAATCATCGCCGGCTTCACCACCCGATTGAAGGTCTCGTCGTAGTCCACTCTAGGTCGCTGAGTAAAGCCCTGAAGTACCCATCGAGCCTTATATCTCTCCAGGGGAGCCGCCTGCCTTCGTCTTATATGTGAACACTTACTTGTCTGTGACAATATTGCCACGAGTAGGACGAGAAACAAGGTCCCACGCATACTCCTCCACCATAGCGCGACGCCAATGAGGGTCGGTGATGGAATAAGTCTTGTAGTCCTTTGGTCTTTGGTCCCCTAGTCCCTTGTACCCTTGTCCTTAGTTTGTTGTACCTTAGTCTTTGGTCTTTGGTCCTTGTTGTACTCATCTTAGACTAGAGGACAACATCTTGGACTGCTTTTAGAGCAGCTAGGACAGCAGCATCTTGACTACTTTTTAGGATAGCTGTTAGCATCTTTAGAACAGCACCTTGCATGGCATCTTGGACTAGCAAGAAGGCATATGCTTGGCTGGTTGGCTGCCCTTGGACTGCAATAAATATGTAGCCTCAACCCATTGGGTTGACATGACATTGTGTGAGGAATAGACAAGAAAATTGCCCCAACCCTCTATTGTCATCCTCTCTTCAATGAGAGTAAAAATCCAGCTACTAACAGTCGACGAGAGCGCTACGGACGGAAGATGGTATAGGCGATACCGAAGAAGAGGCAGACGGTGGACGTGTCGTCGACGAGAGGACGACCCCAGAGAAACGCTCAACAGGCCGGAGGACCCCAGCTCCACGTCGAGTAGCCATCTGGTGAACGTGTCCTGGGTCCCGGTGGAGCAAAGGCGGGTGGTACACCGGGGGCTCAGCACGAGCAGGAGTCGGGTCACCAATCCGCTCTCGTCGCTGGTAGACAAGAGCAGGGTTGGCAAAACGTGGTGTCGTGGCCGCGTGTGACGTCAGTGACACTGGGGCTGCGCGTGGTGCGGCAGTAGAGGTCGGAGACGTCGGGGCCGCGTGTGGCGCAGCTGACGGGGTCGGAGACGCCTGGGTCGCGTGTGTCGCGACAGTGTGACGGGGCCACGCGTAGCGCGACGGTGGAGGTCAGAGATGTTGGGGCCACGCGTGGCGCAACAGTGGAGGTCGGATATGTTGGGGCCGTGCATGGCGCGGGTGAGGGGGTCGGAGACGTCGAGCCACGTGTGGCGCGGCTGGGGACCCCCAAAATGCCAGAGCTGCTGGAGCATGAGCACTAACCCGCGCTCGTCGCTGGTAGACGAGTGCAGGGTCGGTGAACCGAGACGTCGTGCACAGCCAGTGGTGCCTAAGGTGTCGATACTGCACGGGGTGCAGCAGTCGACGTCGTGAACACCAGAGTCACACGTGGCCCAGCAGGTGACGTCGAGGCCACGCGTGGCGCAGCAGGTGTTGTACCTGCAGAAAAATGCCAAGGCAACTATAGTGCAGCAGCCTTGATGTCAGTAGAAAGCAGGGAGTCCAACTCTGCTGCTGAAGCAGAGGAGAAAGTGGAGAACGGAAAGGAGGACTCGTTGAAGATAACGTGCCATCAAGATACGATGAGTAGTGAGATCAAGACACCGGTACCCCTTATGATCAAGAGAGTACCCAAGGAAGACACATTGGGTAGAGTGGGGCGCAAGCTTATGTGGAGTCGTGGCGGAAAGGGGTAGCGCACCCGAAAACTCGAAGGTGGTCGTAAAGAGGGGTGGTGCCATACAAGGCAAAATATGGGGTAGGTGCTCGAATCGCCTTGGTGGGAAGGCGATTAATAAGAAAAGTGGAAGTGTGGAGTGCCTTTATCCAGTACCGAGCAGGAACAAAAGCATGAAACATCAGGGAGTGCATGGCATCATTAGTGGTGTGAATCGTACGCTCTGCCTTGTCATTTTGGGGAGAACTGGACTCCATGTGCGAGTAGAAAATTATGGAGCACCGAGTTGTCAAACTCCCGACCGTTATCACACTGGAGAGCACGGACAGTGTGTCCAAACCGAGTGGAAACCCAAAAAGAAGTGAGAGAGAGTGACATATATGTCTCATACTTCAAGCGTAAGGGAAAAGTTCAGAAAAATGCGAGAAATCATTACTGACCGCCAATTAATATTTAAAACCAGAAACACTGATAATAGATGTCCACAAACCACAGTGAATGAGATAAAAAATATGCTCAACATGAGTCACAGACGTAGCAAACGGAAGCCTAACATGGCGACCAAGCTGACAAGCATGACATAAAGACTCATGTGTGCCCCTAGTACACGAGATAACTGAACTACTAGACAACTTGAACATAGCATCAACGCCAGAATGGCCAAGCTGGTGGTGCCAAGTGGTGGACGAAGCCGTCATAGCCAGAGCAAAACACGGAGATGCAGCAGAAGTAGGAAGTCGATGCGTGTACAGGGGTCTCGGGCTATCACATCGAAGAAGAAGATGTCGGGTGGAAAGATTCTTCACAGACAAACCAAAATGATCAAACTCAACAGAAACACTATTATATGTGGCAAAACGATGAATAGAAAGCAAGTTTTGAATGATATTCGGAGCAACAAGAATGTTGTTAAGATGAAAGGAACCCAGAGATCCCGAGTCACCTACTGAGGCGACCGAAAGAACAGACCCATTCCCGACAACGATAGACGAAGGAAACGAAGGATGAGGGGGTGGGTAGAAGAGAGTATACCAACATCAGGATTAGTATGGTATGAAGCTCCGGAATCAGTCACCCAGTCAGTAGCAGGTGGTGTGAGGTGCATGGTGCTGAATGAAGACGCCAGTGACTGGCAGTCCCACCCCAAGGGCAGCTCCTGGAGCGGTGCTGGCGACTCTGAGTACCGAGCAGGGTAGGCAGTGCCCCCGTAGGCCTGAGTCGATGATCCATCGACGGGGTAGGCGAGTCCACCAAAGCCCGGGTGGGCTACGTACACCGGCTGAGGACGCGGCTGGCGTACAAAAGGAAGAACCAAAAACGTCCCAGACCACATGGAGATCTAGCCAGTCCACGGGATGTAGGGTGTGGGCCAGGGTGCACCTCCCCGCCCAGTGCCACCACTACCACCTCCAGGGGCAAGGGTAGGAGCAGACTCAGAGGTGCTACCGGCATCAGAACCTCGTCCTCCGCGCTTCCCGCGGCGTCGAAGATTACCACCCCCGGAGCCTACAGGGGCACCTGGAGCGGTAGACGGAGCAGGTGGTCTCGGAGGTGGTCCGCCAGAAGTAGGTGGCCGCGAGGACTGTCCAGAGCCATAGAAGGCTGTGGCAGGCCCGGAGCCAGTAGGGCCACCATTCGTGATCTCCTCGAGCTCAAGATCAGACCAGACCTTCTCAAAGGTCGATGGCTGCTCCACACGAAGAAGCCATGAACAAAGGTGGTTGTAGCGCTCGTTCAGGCTCTGAAGGACCCAAAGAACGAGTGTGCTATCGGCGATCGGCTCGCCAAGGTCGCGCAAAGCATCAGTCATGCTCTTCATCTCCCCGCAGTAGGCGGAGATAGTGCGGCCACCCTGGACTGTGTTCTAGAATCGTGCGTTGATGTTGATTGCCCGAGTAGCACGGTTCTCCAAGAAGTGTTGCTCAAGCATCAGCCACGCCCGACGTGCAGTACCACCACCGCGTTGCCCGACGAGGTCGTGTAGCTCGTCGGAGAGGGACCACAGGGAGCCATCCTGTTGGACGTGGTCCTCAAGCTGGTACTGCCTCAACGTTCGAACGAACACGTTACGCCAATGAGCGTAGGTGGTGGAGTTAGAACTGAGGACGATCGGCACAAGCGTCCCGATGTTCTGAACTCCAGCAGCCTGGGCGTGTAGAGCGGCGGCGAGATACGCTGAGTACGCGGAGTGCGTACCAACGTTTGAGGAAGGCTCATATGTAGCACTCAACGACCGGTGAGCACTCTCCTGGATCTGGTGAGAGAGAGCGGCTACTGAAGCACACTCCTACTCCAGAGCGAGAGCAAATGCTCGCTCGCGTTCGCGAGAAGCAGCCAAAGCCGCGAAGACACCGGAGGTGTCCGCAGCCATTATGGTGGTGCTGTTGACGCCGTAGAATGGGGCAGTGGCCGCGCTATGAGTGGCGGCGGCACCAGCAGCAGATCCGTCTGGTCCAGAGCCCGTCATGAAGGCGACGGCAGTGGGACCGGCGAGTGGGTCGCCGGCTGTCGGACCAGTCGTTGCGACGTGCGTGTGCCGAGCCACAGCAACGAGGGGCGCGTCTGTTGCCGAACCACAGGCAGGCGCACCGGCGAGTAGCGGCTGCGCCTCGACCAGGGGGCGCGTCGGTCTGGGCGCCGGCCTGGGGGGCCACGCCGGCCAGGGCGCCGGCCAGGGGGGCCGCACCAGCCAGAGGAGTCACGTCGACCTGGGGAGTGACGGCGGCAGCAGCGGCTGTGCGCAAGCCAGGGGGCGCGCGTTGGCCAGAGACATTGCGCCGAGGAGGAGGGGCGCGTCGGCAGCGGTCGGCAGCGGTTGTGGAGCCTGCGCCATGAGGGCGGCGGCGGACAGCGACTGTGGAGTCTGCGCCATGAGGGCGACGGTTGGGGTGGTGGGGGCTAGAGCTAGGGTTAGGGTTGGGGAAACCTGGCTAATGATACCATGATAGAGAATAATGATTTGATTAATTAACCCCAGAGGGGGAGAGTACATATATATAGACCCAAGAGCGGGTTGGTACATGGACCTAGCCCAATACACCTAATAGGGTCACACATACAGTCCAACACTATTTATTAATTTGTGCAGTTCCCTGGAATATGTTTTGCACTCTTTAAGAATTCATGGTATGAAAGCAGAAGAAACAAATACAAGTGCAATTAGATGTTTCACATCAATTACATTACAGTGAGCGAGGTGTTGTTGTAAAATATCAAATTTGTTTTCTAGTATAAGGAAAAAAGCAACAAGTGCAATTTAATCTGATATGTTTAACAAAGCAAGAAATAATCAGTGTCAATACAATATATATGATCTCAAATACAAATTTCCTTTTTGCAAAATAGCATTTTGCCAATGAGCCGATCTGACAGGTTTACAAACAGATATATTTTCGAGTTAGAACCAGTATCAAAGTGCATATAGAAATGTGGAAAAGGATAGTACCTGCTGATTTGAATCCTTCTCCTTTTTGCTTTTCCAACAAAACATTGGCAGTAGCCTAGTTTTGAAGCAAAATATCTGCTGTGATTCCTTGAACCCAGGTTCATTGTCCAGTTTTTTCTGCACAATACAAACTCAAATAAATATATGCGATGCATTGTAACTTCTTTTCAATATGTATTTTTTTCTATTTTGTAAGCAAGTAGATTTTTGAAAGCTTTATTTACTAGATAGCAATAAGCAATAAGGCAGTTATCTTATTGTCAAAACAGATTAATGTATAGCTGTATTACCAGAATGATTTGACTAGTATGATTTTAAATATTTCTCCACATGTTTCTCCTAAATTTTTATAATTGACTTGTTCCACCTATGAAACTTGTTTTTTTTTCATGGATCATTGAGATCTTTATTTTCATCAATTAAGAGAGCACGTACCTGTTTTTCTCTAGTGCCTCCAATTTTCAGAGTCACTGATGGTGATGCAGAACCAAACAACTTTTGTTTGACTCTCATCACATGGGATGATCTGAATGGTGCAAGAGACAGAGGATACAGATTACAATCAGATGATGGCTTCAAACTTTAAAGGCGTTTCAAATTTCATAGGTATGAGTAATATTATAAGAAAGTACTGCACGATAGTTCATGAATAAAATAGTATTACAGTTTGGAGAACTAATAACAAGCCCATTATAATAAGTCCCCTTGAAGAATGAGCTACCTTTGTTCGACCACTTGAGACGCCCTTGGTGCAATTTCTTGCAATGCTACCTGAAATATTGACAAAGCGAAATCCTTATGAAAGTCAGATCGGCAACAATTTGTCTTTCAGGGAAAAAAAGAGGGACAAAAGTGAACTGAACCAGCATGGCTATTTTTTGTACCTTTCTCGGTGGCTTGAACTCCTCAGGCTGAGAATTTTCCACAGGCCTGCTTGCAGAGTGCAACTGGCTAATCCTCTCGGCAACGGTCGTACCAAGATTCGTCGAGCTCGAGGCAGTTTCGCATCTGGAGAAGCTCATTGACATGTGCAGCGCTGCCGGTGTGTACCTCCTTTTAGGGACAGAGGATGCGGATCGCTTGCTACTATCCGTGCTAGGAGGCGAGGCGTTCTCCTTTGAGGAATGCAATGCTGATCGCTTTTGGGGGGATGAAGACTGCCCTTCCTTCCCCGACGAGGGAGAGCTGGGTTCGGCCGGCTTCTGAAGCTGCAGGGACGGCATCTGATTCTTGGAAGAATCCGTAATGTCCTGGTTAACAATGGGACTTTCCTGCAGGGAGGGAACACACATCAACAGAGGTTAGAAATAAGTCAGTAGTTCACTTGCACAAATTTTACAAAGAAGAAATTTTCAAAGCAAACATTCGGCCGGCAGTAACCTTCAGAGGCTGTCTCTCTACTGCAGCATCAGCGGACACCAAATGTGCGTTACACAAATCCTGCTTCTGCTTAGATTGCAACTCGTCATAGTCAGACTCATTGTTATCCGCGGCAGCACTGAGCCCGTCGTTGACCTTTTCCGTGGTCACTCCAGCCAGCGCATCGACGGTACCGCCGTCGCTGCAGACCTCCTTCCCCGGGCCAGCCTCGTCCGTCATACAGGAAGACCCCGCTGGAGACGACGATAACGAAGCGGCGGCATCACCGTCCACCGCCGCGAGATCCTCCTCGTGGTCAGCTTCTTCGGTCTCGACGACCTTGCGCTTCCTGCAGGCGTAGCGCGCCTCGAAGAGCGCCTTCTTCTGAGCGACGGAGCCCGGGCGCGCCTGCCGCGCCGCCTCCTCGAGGTACCGGTTGTGCGCGAACGCCGACCACTTGCCCCAGTCGAGCGGCTCCGAGAGGAACCGGCCGAAGGAGACCGACTCCCCCAGCGCCGACATCATGTCCGCCTTCAAGCTCTGCTGCATGCATCCAGCAGCGAGTCATGGGCGCGCGCGAGAGATGTCACCGAACCCGTCGACCTTCAACAGGCGGAAAGAACTGCCTACCTTGGTGTTGTCGTGGCCGCGGATGTCCGGCACCGGCGGCGAGAGGTCCGTCTCGGCTGCCATTGGGAAATTCGGACTTGGATCAGATCTCGGCGAGGAATCGGCCGCCGCGCTGGTTCGGGTGGTGCCTTTTTTCGAAATTGGGTGCGATGGAGCGGGGAGCGTGATTGCTGGTAGGAGCAGCTTTCGGTGGAGGTGGGCTAGCTTTCAATTTGCCGGAGGTGGGGGGCAAAAAGTATACGTTGGCTGGGGCAGGTCAGGTGACCGTTGTACAGGTTTGACATGTGTGCTCCCCGACCGTTTATTTTTGGGCCATCTTATCTTCAAGAGGATTTTACTTGGATTGTACTACTCACTTTATTTTAAAAATTTTGTCCACACGACATCAATTATAATGCTCAGAAAGGAGTATATCCTGCTCTTTATATAAATAGCAGAATGTTGGTATGATATTGAGAATTTTGAAAAATATAAATGAGGCACAGCTAATTCCTGTGTACAAGACGATGCAATTATTCGAGGCGGAAATCTTGTCCGATTTCCTTGTAAGGGAACATTCCACCCAACTGACCAGCAAAATTAGTAACATCAAAACACGAATCTATGCTAATGAGCTGACAGAGTCGCCTTGTTCCGTTTTATCTCATAATTCCAGCCGTAACAATGAAACATTAACTAAACCGGGTGGGAAGTTCTCTCCCCGTTTTCTTCCATATTACTCTCCGTTCACAAAAGTTTGTAGTTCATTTTTGAACTACAAAACGATATACTTTTGGAAATAGAGGGAGTATAATAAATTAGATGTGTTTCAAGACACGAGCACAACAATGCATTAACGGGGAGTAGTAGCTTGGACTTCCCTTTCTTTAGACTTAGTAAGAGAAAAGAACGCAGTATAAAGAACATGGGAGCAGGCTTTTTCATCAAAACAGAAGAAATGCAGATGCAGCTCAACCGCAAGAACTCGCGTACAAGTGCCAAGCCATGGATCAAACGGAAGCAAAATTGCACAAGGATCAATTTTCGCAACGCCTGAACCTTATACAAACTTGCAGCTTTCTCCAACGGGCTATTGGGGACCGTAAGGGAGCTTCAGCCCCTCAACTGCTAGTCCAACAGGGGAGCCTCTATGGAGTAAATCCAACGGGCTATCGGGCGATTTGGATCATGATAGAATCAAAACGACGTTGAAAAAAAGTCTACTTAACCCTCCAACTATACTACAAGGAACAATTTACTTCCTAAACTACAAAATCGGTTTCTTAACATCTAATCTTTTTTAAACCATCTATTTTACTTTTTAAGATGGTTTTACTGGACAGTATTGCCACGTCACTATGCCTTAATAGGTGGGACACACATGTCATGGAGTAAATCCATGATGGTCATGACGCTAGAGGTAATCCATCTCCACTCGGTTCCCCTGACCGACGTTGCGCTTCGGCGGGTGATCGGCACCAGACTCTACCTCCGGAGCTTCAACTCCGGCACTGCTGCCACATCGACTTCACCACCGTATGGATGGCTAACCTGAAGAGTTTTACCACCGTGGACTGCTCCCGTGTGCACTGAGTTGCGTTTCCCAGTAGCACCTAGGGGGCGCCTCTGCGGGAGAGTCGGGTCCCAGATTGAGATCCACGTGGCAGTATCGGAGTCCGCTCCTTAGGAGTTAGGAGGAACGGGGTCCACGGCTGCTAGATATGTGACGCCACCGGACCATGCCTCGTTTTCATATCCTGTACACGCGACAACCATGAACCTAAATAATTGAATTGTGTTGGATGTACATATGACTGATGATGCTAACGTTGTTAATAACGCATGAGGACCGTAATTCATTAGTGTTTGACTCATTATATGCTTGATTCAATCTCGACTCAAATTGTAAATGAGTTAAGCTTGAGCTTTAAGATTGAACGGATTCCAGACTTACTTGAGATCAGATCGAATTTTTATCAAATTTAATCTTAAAACGGCAAGCTTAACTAGTTGACGGGTCAAATGGGCAATTGTTAGAAAATAGGAGGCAATTTACTGAACAATCCCGGAAAAACATGCGAAAAATAGCAGCGATTAACACCGACAGACAGACGGAATGAGTAATATTGTGTATCGATTTGAAACAGGACGAACCGCTGTAAATGTAACGGCGAACAACCGCTGCAGACGTTGGTGACGACGTTGAGCCGCAGCGCCTGATCTCCTCGGTAGACGAGCCGTGGTGAAGATCGCGAGCAGTCGCGCGGAGCGCTTCCCAAAAACCTTATTCGCCCTCTCCCGGTGCAGGATTGCAAAAGCGAGCGGTTCCGGAGACCTGCTCTCCCGATCGTCGGTGCACGCCGGCGCTCAGGATAGAGTAGACTAGAAGGCGGCGCAAGGAACGCGAACGTGGGAACGATCTGATCGTGGGATGACTGTCGTACCGTGTACGTCCGTATTTATAGAGTCCCACGGAGGTGGTTCGTATGCGATCTGGAGGATCCGGATCCGAACTGACTCCGCAGTCGTAAACGCGTCCGTCTCCAACGACTTGGACTCTTTCTCGGGTAGCACCAAAATTTCGGAAGCCCAAAAGCCCAATTTAATTTTCTGCAAAAATATAAAATTTGGGCTCGGCTCGAGGCTCGAATTCACACGAACACAAGTGCGCACGCGCGCGCGTGTGCGGGGCGGGGCGGGGCGAGGTGAGGCAAGGTGAGGCGTGGTGTGGCGTGGCGAGGCGAGCGAGGAGGAGGAGGAGGAGGAGGAGGAGCACGCATGGGCCACCCCTCCCTTCCTCTCTTCTCTCTCACTCAAGGAGCGGAAGATCAACCTCCCTTATATGTAGGGGTTGCTCCACTTCCACTTCCCATGTGGGACTAAACACTTAGCACCACTCCTTCTTGCCCTAATGGGCCTTTGAGATTTTCTAGGATTTATTTCTGAATTAGTATTGGGCCAAGCCCATTAATTCTAACAATCCCCCACCAGATCTCAAAGCCATTAGGACAGAGGTCATTCTCGTTCCTTGTTTGATATACTAGTATTTTCGGCGGAGACTGTGAAGTTGAACTTCTGCCTAGATCCTCAAGTTTCATGAGGTCACAACTTGAACAATGGACTACGCCTTGAATTGCAAGTTTTTTGTGAACTGACTTCACCCAGAGACCATTACCAGTACTTGACTACCAGTAGTCTACCCCGCGTGTGGAGCATATGCGTCGTACTCCCTGGTCTCTTCATGAGCTTTCCACAGATCACCCAAATCTCATAGACTGCGACGTTAGACAGTCGGAGCTCATATAGGTGTGTTTCCTTCAAGACTGACATGTAGGACGGTATCTTTGCTACACATAGCCAACAGAAACACATTAAGGCAAATTGTCAACCTGCCTTACAGTTTGAGAGTACAAGTGTGCATCTTCACATAGAGAGGGTCTGAAGGAAGTACTCTCCACAGTGAACCACTAGCTTGTTTTCCCATATCCTAATTCACGGGATCTCCGATCATATAGGTTGGATTACTACTATGGTGTCACATCAATAGGTCTCAAACTCATCTCTCTCGATGCACTTTCTATCACATTACGTGATAGACCCTTCGTAAAGGGATCTGCCAGGTTTTTGTCTGTTTGTATGTACGAAACAGTAATAACTCCGGAGTTTCTCATTTTTTGATAGATTTTAAACGTATCTTGACGTGTCTTGATGATTTTGCATTATCCTTAGAACTGGTCACTTTGGCAATCACGGTCTGATTATCACAATTCATAAGGATTGCAGGCAATGGTTTCTCAACTATAGACAAATCCATCAAGAGCTCTCGCAGTCATTCTGCCTCTGCAGTTGCTGTCTCTAAAGCAGTGAGTTCTGCTTCCATGGTTGACCTCGTCAAAATGGTCTGTTTGCAAGACCTCCATGATATATCGCCACCAGCTAGAGCGAACACATATCCACTTGTGGCATAGAGTTTATCAACATCATAGATCCAGTTCGAATCACTATAAGCCTCAGGCACGGCCGGATGCCCAATATAGTGAATTCCATAACTCATTGTACCTCTCAAGTAGCGCATAACCCTTTCAAGTGCATGCTAATGATCTGTACTCGTGTTTGACATGAACCTGCTCAGTTTGCTCACAGCAAACGAGATATCAGGACGGGTTGCGCTAGCTAAGTAGATGAGTGAACCGATCATCTGAGAATATCTGAGTTGATCTCTTGACTCTTTCTTGTTCTTTCTAAGTATCACGCTGGGATCATAAGGCGTTGGAGAAATCTCGCTATCCATAAAGCCGAACTGGCTCAATATTTTCTCAACATAGTGGGATTGACCTAAAGTAATTCCACTCTCATCCTTATTCAGCTTAATGTTCAAAATAACATTAGCTTCTCACAGATCTTTCATATCAAAACACTTTGATAGAAAAGACTTGACCTCAGAAATTATATTAATGCTCGTACCAAAAATGAGTATATCATCTACATACAAGCATAATATAACGCTATCGCCTCCACCATGGCGATAGTACACGCACCGATCAGCCTCATTAATGACAAAGCCCGCATACGTCAAAGTACTATCGAACTTTTCATGCCATTGCTTAGGTGCTTGTTTCAGGCCATACAAGTATTTCAACAATTTGCACATATTTGTCTCTTCACCTTTTACTACGAACCCATCAGGTTGTTCTATATAAATCTCCTCTTCCAACTCTCCGTTCAGGAAAGCTATTTTTACATCCATTTGATGGATGATTAAACCATAAGAGGCAGCCAAAGAAAGTAGTACACGCATTGTCGTCATTCTGGCGATAGGTGAATAGGTGTCAAAATAGTCTTCACCTTCCTTTTGAGTATAACCCTTTGCAACTAGTCTCGCCTTGTACTTTTCAATGGTACCGTCAGGCCTGAGCTTCTTCTTGAACACCCACTTGCAGCCTACTGGTTTGCACACGTATGGCCGTTCAGTTAACTTCCAGGTTCCATTGGAAAGAATTGAGTCCATCTCACTATGAACTGCTTCTTTCTAGTCATCTGCATCAGGTGATGCATATGTCTCTGCTATGGATCTAGGAGTATCGTTGTAAGGACCGAATGCCCAAGAGGGGGGGGGGTGAATTGAGCTTTCTTCGAAAAATTCTAAGCAATGAAACTTAATTTCTAAAGCCCAATTCTCTACGCACACTATCTATGAATTCTAGTAGATAGAAACTTCGCGAAATATAAAATGCATGAAAGTAAAGGAAAGGAGAAGGATGCAAACTCCCGAGGAGACAAGGATTTATCCCGTGGCTCGGCAAGATCGTTAAGATCTTCCTACATCCACGTTGTGGCACCCATCAAAGGGTTTTGCCACACCCAAGTCACCGAGATGAGGGGTCTTCACTATTCCTCTCCGTTTGCCTCCTTTGGCAAGGTGGAGCTCAAGCCTTGTACAACTTCGACCTTCTGGGCTTCCACACACACCTTGGCAAGCTTCGGAAGTCTTCTCACAGTTACAAACACCAAGGCCACTCCCTTGAGGCTCTCACACTATCCTAGAGAGTCCACTCACCCAAAATGGAGGCACACAAGCTCTCTCTCTAGCTAGTTCTAGCCTAAATCTTGGTGTAAAGGTGATCGAAATGGTGTGGAAGTGATTGCTCTTGGTCTTGAATACTTGTGGATGTGTTGATAGCTTCTAGTGATCAAGACTTGACGAAATGACAGGGTTAGGGGGTATTTATAGCCAGCCTCCCCGAAATAGCCGTTGGAAAAGTAGGCTGACAGAACTTTACTGTGAACACCGGATGATCTGATGTCTCCCCTTTAGTTATCATCGGTCTAATTACTTTGGCTGACGTCATTGTGTCAGATATGACCGTTGTAAGACCAATGTTGCTCATGTCTTCTCATCGGATGATCCGGTGGCTCTTCCTCCAGAATTTGCTTAATCTTGATGCTTACTAGAGTGATTGACATATGTGTGTAAGTCTGTACATCGGATGATCCGGTGCTACACTTGGTCCAATGGTATTGCAAACTGTACTGATGGACCAATGTCACTGAGCCATTCACATCGGATGATCCGGTGAGTACATTGTTCTGAGGTCTTCTTCTTCAGTTGAACCAACTCGACCGATGTGTACATTTCTGAAATCATCGATTGATCCGGTGAGTTGATTTTGTTTGCTTTGAGTTGTTTTGAGTGAATCTTTTGTGTCTTGCTCAGAGGACCTCTTAGACATTTGTTTCATAAGCCTCTCTCATGATCTTCAAGCATTGTATGTTGTCAACTTATGGTTGAGTGACTTAGACATAAGAGCTTTCACTTCTTCTCTTTATCTCATTGATTTGATCTCAAAAGTTGATTGTATATGGGTCTCCAATGACATATTCATTTCATTTTATTGAGTGATTATGGGGACCTTGCATTCACAAATTCATTAGTAAAGTTCAATGGTTGTCATTAATCACCGAAACCGTACTTCATGGGGGGCCTAGATGCTTTCAATATCCCCCTTTTTGGTGATTGATGACAACACAATAATCAAAGCGCAATAGTAATGAATTTGATAGAATGAAACTTAAAAGAATATGCAATGAATACAGGATGTCACACTTGAAGCTTAAGCATCAATTAATAACTCAAGTGTGAATAATAAGTGATCATAAACATAGATAAACACCAAATGAGCCCAATCGATTAATAACTCATGGAAATAAGTTCATTAGAGCTCAATAAGTAGCAAATGAGTAGCAAACACACCAAATGTAGCAAACACACTGAATTACAAGAATGATAAACGATAAATGATAAATGAGACTCCCCCTGACACTAAGACGCTCCCCCTGACTCCTCTAACTCTTCTCCCCCTTTGGCATCAAGACACCAAAAAGAGATCTGAGTGCCTAAGGATCCTGAGTACTTGGCGCGATGATGAACTGGTCACCGTCGCTGTCGTCGGAGCTGCTGGCTGGAGTAGCGGTGAAAGGGGCTGCCGGAGCTGTAGGAGCCACCGTCGGTGCCTGCTGTGTAGGAGCTGCTGGAACAAGGGCACTGACGACGGAGGCCGACGTCTGCTGAAACAGTGTCGTGGCCGGCAGCGGGGAGTGGATCGGAGCACCAAGAGCCAGAAGTGGAGACATGTTGAAGGACGGAATCGGCGTAGAAGGTATTGGGGCCACTGGAGCGGCAGCTGGAGCCAGGACTGGAGGTGGTGGAGCGACTCCTGGCAGCTGCGACAGAAGGGCAATCCCGGTCTGGGTGTAGAGGTTGGTGATCAACCCCAGGATGCCCATCATCGCCTGCTGCGTCTGCTGCTGCTGGTCGAGAGTGCGCTGGTGCATCTGGTCGATAAGCCCCGTCAGCCTGTCAGTGTCTTCACGCCTCTCACGGGCGATCTGACGCTGCATCTCCTGGTGCTGCTACTGGAGCTCAAGGAGACGGGCAGCCTGCTCCGCTCGGGCCTGCTCGGCTGCCAGCCTGTCCAGACGCTGCTGCTCAACCATCTGCTGGAGGAGCGATGTCAGCTCTGACGGCTGCGTGACCTGCGCCTCAGTGACGGGATGTGGAGTAGGTGGTGGCATTGTAGAGCCTCCAGCCTCCGCGTCGTGCTGCCTGGGTGAGGGCGGAGGAGGGAAGTACTCCTCGACGCTGTCGTCGGTGTCGCTCTCTGACCAGATATGTTGCAAGTCCTCTCCCCGTGCCTCAGCCTCGACAAGCCTCTCATCCTCCTTCTCTAAGTCAGACCAGTCCTCCTCAGAAAGGCGAGCCCTGACCTGACGCTCGACTGGACGGCCAAGGCGGCGGTCTCCAGAAGCTGGGGCACGGTAGTGACCAAACCGTGTCACACTCTAGTCAGTGAGACGGTCGTGCACGGCGGACTCATCAGGGACCATCATGGTGAGCAGGTAGCTGATCCAGTGTCCATACACGAGCTGCCTCATCATCCCCACTCCATCTGTGATCACATCCTCCATCTCGCATATGAGGACGTCCACGATGTCGAACTCCATCCCGTTCATGATGTAGAACAGGAGAGTCTGCTGTAAGCTGGTGAACCCCTCCAAGTAACCAGACCTCGGCAGGAGCGTGCGGTGCAAGGTGAGGTGCACTGTGCGCGCAGCTGGAGTCAACAAAGCTAGTACTCTCGGCTGGTCAGGAGAGAAGGTAGGACCGAACAAAGAACGAATCTCCTCCAGAGCTGGTGCCACTCCTCCAGTGAGCGGCCTCCTCGGCGGGTCTGCCTGACCATAGACCCTCTCATGCACGCAAGAGTCGTGCAAGTCCACTCCCAGTAGCTGTGCCAGTGTCTGCCTCGTCAAGTGGTAGTGCTGACCCATGAACATGAATTCAATTGATCTTCTGCCCTTAGAGACATAGAGGGTGGCGTACAAGACGCGGACCCAATCTTCCACATAGGCACTCCGCTCATATGCCATTAGCTGCACCAAACCTCAGTACCTCTCAAAATAAGGACGGATCTCCGTCTCTGCTGCCAAAGCTAGCTGACCCCAATCCAGATAGTTGTGTTGAAACAGCTTGTGACCTCGACGCCTGTAGGTCTCATAGAGTGATGCCTGGGTGACAGTGCAGAAGCGACTATCCACCAGAGCCTCTCTGGGCTGTGGGTACCACTCCTCAAGCAGCACATTCCACCTGAGCTTGCGAAGCTGCTTGGCCTTCATCTTCCGGTAGTCGGTCAACCGGACTCCTTCAGCGACATGGACAGTGGTGTCCATCTCGTAGATCGCTCGCTGGGCCTCCCTGTCCTCACGACGGTCGGCAGCCATCGGTCTCGGACGTGGTGCTGCCGTGGTGTGACCCCCACGGGTCCGGGCTGAGCGACGATGAACGAGAGGCTCTTCCGGCTCTTCTTTGGCCTCGGAGTCGTCAATCACTGGAGGCTGCCTCGAAAGAGCCTCACGGATCCTTAGGGATCCCCCTCGGCCACGCTCACGCTCTTCGGCGGCGCGAGCGGCCATCAAGGCCTTCTTCTCCTCCTTCGACAATTTTTTCTTCTTCGCGGCCGGCTCCGCGATAGCCTTCCCCTTGTTCTTCTTGTCGCGAGCCATTGCGATCACGCGATTGAATGGAGTCGACGACGGTGACGTGGAGATTGATGGTGCCGGTAAGCCCTAGAGTCGGCGAAGAGATGCAATTTGGATGTACCACGATGGCGACTTGGTGGTGAGGGAGAGGAGTGGCGGCGGCGTACTTGGGTGGAGACGGCGGCGCTTGGAGGCGGCGGCGCGTGGTGGAGGCGACGACGCTTGGAGGCGGTGGCGCTTGGAGGCGATGGAGGTTGCGGCGCGGTGATGGTGGCAGCGGCGCTAGGAGATGATGGCCGCGCGGTGGAGTGGGCGGCGCGTGGATGGAGGCGGCGGCGCGGCGGGCGGCGGCGGCCGGTGGGCGGCGGCGGTGTCCGGCGGCAGTGGAGGTGGCGCAAGGTGAGCAAGGCGGCGGCGGAGGCAAATGAGATCGGGGAGAGAGAAGAGGTACACGAACGGCCAGTTTAAATAGTGGGTCCCAAACCCTAGCCGTATTTTTAGCACCGGATGGACCGATGTTAGATGGGATATACATCGGTCGAACACCACAGTAAGGATATTCAAAATGTTGTTGTTGACATCGGATGGACCGACGTTGAGAGATGAGATCATCGGTTGAATGGCACAATAAGGGTATTCAAAAATGTACTGTTGACACCGGATGGTCCGACGCGGGAAAAAGTAGCATCGGTGGAGTTTGGCACAGCTCCAGAATTGTGAACACCGGATGGGCCAATGTTTTTCAGAATGAACGCGTCGGTTGATTTGCAGCACCGACTAAACTGACTCTTGGTTTTTGAACACCAATTGATCCGATGATGGTTTGACCTAAGCATCGGATAATCCGATGACTATAAAATGTCAACATCCCATATATGTCCTTTGACCAATCAATCAAGCATTAAAGAACACATGTCTTAGGACTTTTTGGGCAACCCCTTACCCCTCAAAAGAGCTAATATGCCAATAGCTTGGCTAGGCCTTAAAGCAAATGGAACAACGAGAAAAATAGGAGGAAATTATCCAAATAAAATGTAAGGCCCATGCTTTGTGAGGTAGAGTATGAAGACTTCTATCTCTTTGAAGCATGTTCCTCTAGGCATTAACGCACCTAACATTTTGTTCTTTCCACCTTATATGAGTTGAGATATTGCATTTTAAACAAGTCTCTTTCTCATGAGGTGGGTTCCCCTTTGTGACAATCTACCGTATGCAATTCCAAACAAATTATAGTGCAAGAAATTTAAATATGAGTGCAAGTCTATATGGCAGGCATCATGCAAGGCATAAAGTAAATCTATCTTGCCAAGTTTGAACCTTTCAAAGGCTTTTTCAGGGAGAACCACTCTCCAAGCCTTGGGAAAACCCAAAAGAACCACCATTCCAAGCTAACCCTTGCTCACCCCTATCCTTTGAGAGTTAGGCAAGACCTATATGACATGCATTCTTACATGATCATGGCAACTTACATGACGTTTGATGCATCTAGCACATTTAATTCACTCATTAGCCTAGAAAAAGTTTTATCATCAAGTGGTTTAGTGAAGATATCCGCCAATTATTCTTCGGACCTAACACCTCGCAATGAGATGTCTCCCTTAGCTTCATGGTCCCTTAAGAAATGATGGCGAATATCAATGTGCTTAGTGCGGGAGTGTTGAACGGGGTTTTTAGCTATCTTAACCGCACTTTCATTGTCACAAAGGAGAGGCACACAACCAAATTTAATACCAAAGTCCAAAAGGGTTTGCTTCATATAAAGAATTTGGGCACAACATGCATCGGCCGCAATGTATTCCGCTTCCGCCGTGGACAAGGCGACGGAATTTTGCTTCTTGCTTGACCAAGAAACTAGGGAACGCCCATGCAAGTGGCACCCACCAGAGGTACTCTTGCGATCCACGCGGCATCAGGCAAAGTCCGAATCCGAGTATCCCACAAGATGTAATTTTGCACCTTTAGGGTACCACAAGCCCACACTAGGGGTATGCTTAAGATACCTAAGTATCCTAAAGACCGCCTTCCTATGCGATTCTTTAGGTGCCGCTTGAAAGCGAGCACACAAGCATACACTAAACATGATATCGGGCCTAGATGCGGTAAGGTAAAGTAATGAACCAATCATAGAACGGTAGTTAGATTGATCAATAGGTTTACCGTCCTTATCCGTGTCGAGATGACAATTTGTTGCCATTGGCGTGCTTCTTGAGCTACAATCTCCCATCTCAAATTTCTTCAAGAGGTCCTTGGTGTACTTCTCTTGATAGACGAAGGTCCCCTCTTGAAGTTGCTTGATTTGGAATCCAAGGAAGAAGTTAAGCTCTCCAATCATTGACATCTCGAATTCCCTAGACATCATTTTGCCAAACTCATGGCTAAGAGCTTTGTTAGTTAAACCAAAAATAATATCATCAACATAAATTTGACAAATGAACAAATCTCCGTTGATGTCCTTGTTGAAGAGTGTATTGTCCACCCTCCCGATCTTGAATCCTTGCATGATGAGGAAATCCCGTAGTCGTTCGTACCACGCCCTAGGTGCTTGCTTGAGCCTGTAGAGCGCCTTGTGCAACCTATACACATGATTAGGATTCCTCAGATCTTCAAACCCGGGAGGTTGTTCAACATAAACAAGCTCGTTAATGTAACCATTAAGAAAGACACTTTTCACATACATTTGATAAAGTCTAATACTATGATGTGATGCAAAGGCAAGGAGTATACGGATGGCTTCTAGCTGGGCGACCGGGGCAAATGTCTCCCCAAAATCTAGTCCTTCAACTTGTGAGAACCCTTTGGCCACAAGTCTTGCCTTGTTGCGGACCACAACGCCATTCTCATCTTGTTTGTTGCGGTACACCCACTTTGTTCCGATGATGTTCTTGTCCTTGGGTCGCTCCTCCAACACCCAGACTTCATTGCGGATGTAGTTGTTGAGTTCTTCTTGCATGGCCATCACCCAATCTGGGTCTTGGAGTGCTTCCTCAATATGAGTGGGTTCTACACATGAAACAAAAGTGTAGTGCTCACAAAATGAAGCAAAATAGCGAGAACGTGTACTTACACCCCTTGACGGACTTCCAATGATTTGGTCCATTGGATGCGCCTTGGAGATGCGTCCATGCCTCATAAGTGGTCGTGAAGCACTTGGCAATGGTGATGCGTGTTGCTCCTCTTGTGGTTGGACTTGATCATGGACTTCTTCTTCTTCTTGATGTTGTTGTGCTTGTGAGTCTTGACTCGGCAATGGATCATCCTTCTCTTCTTCGTCAACTTGAGGCGCCATAGAGGTGTTGTTGTTGGAACTTGAAGCTCCCTCTTGATCATGGATTTCCTCAACTTCGGGCTTGATGTCTCCAATGGTCATGTTCTTCATGGCTTCTCGTAGAGGCTCATCATCTATTTCATCATGACCAAAACTCTCCTCTTGGGAGCCATTAGTCTCATCAAACTCAACATCACAACTTTCCTCAACTAAACCGGAGGTTTGGTTGAATACTCGATATGCTTTTGAGTTTGATGCATAACCAAGGAATATACCAACATCACATCTTCTTTCAAACTTACCGAGCCTTTTCTTGCGGTAGATGTAGCACTTGCATCCAAAGACTCGAAAGTAAGAGATGTTGGGTTTTCTCCCAATGAGAAGCTCGTACGGGGTCTTTTGAAGTAGTCGATGGAGATAGACCCTATTTGCGGCATGGCACGCCGTGTTGATTGTTTCGGCCCAAAACTTCTCCGACGTGCCGTAGTCATCAAGCATTGCTCTTGCAAGAGTGATGAGTGTCTTGTTCTTCCTTTCAACGACACCGTTTTGTTGAGGGGTGTATGTGGCCGAAAACTCATGTTTTACTCCTTCACGGTCACACCACTCCCCAATGTTGTAGTTCTTGAATTCGGTGCCGTTGTCACTCCGGACCTTGATGATGGGAAGTTGAAATTCCATTTGAGCGCGGTTAGCGAAGGTCTTGAACACTTCCGGAGTCTCACTCTTGTCACTAGAAATAGAGTCCAAGCATAGCGAGAATAGTCATCAACAATAACGAGACAATAGAGGTTACCGTCAAGGCTTTGATATGTGGACGGTCCGAAAAGGTCCATGTGGAGTAGTTCAAGTGGCTTGGAGGTTGACACCATTGTCTTCATTGGGTGGTGTGAAGCAACTTGCTTCCCGGCTTGACAAGCGCTACAAAGCTTGTTCTTCTCAAATGTGACATCCTTCACGCCGGTCACCATCCCAAGTTTGAATGACTTCTTGAGTTTGCTCATCCCTATGTGCGATATGCGTCGGTGCCATAGCCAACCCAAGCTTGTCTTAGTGAAAAGACAAGTGGTCAGGCTAGCATTCTTGTTGGAGAAGTCCACTAGGTAGAGGTGTCCATGCCGAAATCCTTTGAAGACTATGTCTTGGCTTGTTTCACTAATCACAACAACATCATTTTTGCTAAATGTGCACGTTAGTCCAAGATCACATAGTTGTGCAATAGAAAGTAAATTGAAACTAAGTGACTTAACATACAAAACATTAGAAATAGACAAGTCATTTGAAATAGCAATTTTACCTAACCCAATTACCTTTCCCTTAGAGTTATCACCAAAGGTGACTTGTTCATGATTGCCGGGGTTTTCTATGGTGGTGAACATACCATCATTGCCAGTCATATGTTGAGTGCACCCGCTATCGAGTACCCAATGCTTTCCTCCGGCTTTGTAGTTCACCTACACACATGAATTCAATTTTTGACTTTAGGCACCCAAGCCAACTTAGGTCCTTGTATGTGTGATACAAGTGTTTTTGGGACCCAAAGTTGCTTGGGGAGCTTCCCCTTCATGCCCTTCATGTCTTTGCCAATGAACCTTGCCTTCACCTTGCCATGTACTTTACTCAAGAGATAATAATGATCATTGAAAGTAGATTTATAGTTAGTAGGCAATTTTGGAGAAGGTCGGTTAGGAAGAGGACACTCCCTTGTGTGGTGACCGGTGACCTCACAATGTTGGCAATAATAACCAACTTCCTTGATGAAGCTTGTTCTTAGCTCCGGTGAGGGCACCTTTCCTTTGTTAGGCACCGGGAAGGATCCAAGTCCTCTCTTGTTGAAGGCCTTTGCTTGTTGGAAGAGAATTTCCTTGTGCTTGACTTCTCCTTTTGAAAGTCTAGCCACACTAGTGCGGAGACTCTCAATTTCTTCCAAAAAGTCCTTCTCCCTAGCATTAGCTTTCAAAGGCAAAGACTTGTGCAAAGCATTAGTGGCATGAGAAGTAATGGATATCTTATCATTAAGAGTTTGATTCTTCATATTTTTCAACTCTTGATCAAGCATGTCATGAGCAAGGTTAAGTGTTTGATGTTCTTGTATTAACTTGTTGTGCTCTTCGAAGAGTGTTTGGTGTGCTAAGTCAAGTTCATGATTATCTATCTTGATTTTAGCCTTTTCTTCCTCAATTTGCTTGACATGGGATTTGAGCGTGTCATGCTCTTTGAGTATGCATTCATACTTGTCAAGCAAATCAAGGTTAGCACTCTCAAGTTTAGCACGAGTTTCTTCAAGCACTTTAACCTTACTCTTTTCCCTCTTAATGATAGCATGATATTAATTTATCAAAGACGTTAAATCATCGGGGGAAAGCTCATCATCGCTAGAGTCGTCACATACCTTGGTGTTACCTTTCGCCATGAGGCACATGGGCGGTTGATGAAGAGGTGCATCATCATTGTTGGCGATGGCGAGGTCGGCCAAGCTTTCTTCTTCCTCTTCACTCTCTTCATCACTTGTTTCTTCGTGGGTGACCCATTCATTTGCCTCACACATGAACACCTTTTGTGGGCCATTTCTCTTCTTTGGGAAGAGCCTTGTCTTCTTGCCCTTGTCATGTTTCTTCTTTCCAAAGGCTCTTGGTTTGGGTTTGGTCTCTTCTTCATCATCATCACTCTATTCAAGCTTGCGATGCTTGCTTTTGTAGTTCTCTCTTCTTTTGTCCGGTTTTGGACAATCATAGGAGATGTGGCCTTGATCACCACAATTGTAGCAAGTCTTGCGATCATCTCTCCTTGGTAAAAATGACTTCTTCTTGGGATCAAAGGTGTACCTCTTCTTGGTAATCTTGGAGTTCAAGCGTGAGAACTTTCTCATCATCAATGCAAGCTCATCATCATCATCTTCACTTGTTGCTTATTCTTCTTCACTTGAGCTAGGCTCAACCACCTTCTTCTTCTTGAGGCTTGTTTTCTTGGTGGAGACCTTTAGAGCAATTGACTTTGAAGATGATTGCTCCATCATCCCAAGTACACTCATCTCATGAGCGTGTATTTCTCTAATGAGCTCCGAAACTTCAATGTGGTCAAGTGACTCTTTTTGGAGCATGGAGTTCATGATGTTGTACTTTGGCTTGGGAGGGAGCATGAGGATCTTGCGATTGATGAGTCCCTTGCCAAGAGAAGCAATGTCAAGAGCATTTATTTCTTCAATAAGCACATTTAAGCGAGAGAACATCTCATTGACATTTTCATGAGGAAGCATTTTAAATTCATCATATTTGACTTTAAGCATGTGATATTTTAATTCCTTGACACGAGAAGAGCTCTCATGAATTTCTATTAAGCAAGCCCAAATTTCACAAGCTTTTTCTTTACTAGCAATTCTAGCAAATACATCTTGACTAATGCATTCATAGATTGCATTCCTAGCTTTAGCATCCCATTTAATTTGGTCACCAACATAATTATGTTCTCCAAACCCCGCGTGGGTTGCTTCCCAAACTTCAGGAGCAATAGCCTCTAGATAAGTGCGCATGCGTGCTTTCCAATAGGCAAAGTTCTTGCCCTCGAAGATAGGAACCGAACCCCCAACCTTGTCCATTTTAGCTCTCTAGCGGTGAAGCTAGAATGATCCTATGAGCAACCTTGCTCTGATACCAATGGTAAGGACCGAATGCCCAAGAGGGGGGGGGGTGAATTGGGCTTTCTTCGAAAAATTCTAAGCAATGAAACTTAATTTCTAAATCCCAATTCCCTACGCACACTATCTATGCATTCTAGTAGATAGAAGCTTCGCGGAATATAAAATGCATGAAAGTAAAGTAAAGGAATGGAGAAGGATGCAAACTCCCGAGGAGACAAGGATTTATCCCGTGGTTCGGCAAGATCGTTAAGATCTTCCTACATCCACGTTGTGGCACCCATCAAAGTGTTTTGCCACACCCAAGTCACCGAGACGAGGGGTCTTCACTATTCCTCTCCGTTTGCCTCCTTTGGCAAGGTGGAGCTCAAGCCTTGTACAACTTCGACCTTCCGGGCTTCCACACACACCTTGGCAAGCTCTGGAAGTCTTCTCACAGTTACAAACACCAAGGCCACTCCCTTGAGGCTCTCACACTATCCTAGAGAGTCCACTCACCCAGAATGGAGGCACACAAGCTCTCTCTCTAGCTAGTTCTAGCCTAAATCTTGGTGTAAAGGTGATCGAAATGGTGTGGAAGTGATTGCTCTTGGTCTTGAATACTTGTGGATGTGTTGATAGCTTCTAGTGATCAAGACTTGACGAAATGACAGGGTTAGGGGGTATTTATAGCCAGCCTCCCCGAAATAGCCGTTGGAAAAGTAGGCTGACAGAACTTTACTGTGAACACCGGATGATCCGATGTCTCCCCTTTAGTTATCATCGGTCTAATTACTTTGACTGACGTCATTGTGTCAGATATGACCATTGTTAGACCGATGTTGCTCTTGTCTTCTCATCGGATGATCCGGTGGCTCTTCCTCCAGAATTTGCTTAATCTTGATGCTTACTGGAGTGATTGACCGATGTGTGTAAGTCTGTACATCGGATGATCCGGTGCTACACTTGGTCCAATGGTATTGCAAACTGTACTGATGGACCGATGTCACTGAGCCATTGACATCGGATGATCCGGTGAGTACATTGTTCTGAGGTCTTCTTCTTCAGTTGAACCAACTCGACCGATGTGTACATTTCTGAAATCATCGGTTGATCCGGTGAGTTGATTTTGTTTGCTTCGAGTTGTTTTGAGTGAATCTTTTGTGTCTTGCTCAGATGACCTCTTAGACATTTGTTTCATAAGCCTCTCTGATGATCTTCAAGCATTGTATGTTGTTAACTTATGGTTGAGTGACTTAGACATAAGAGCTTTCACTTCTTGTCTTTATCTCATTGATTTGATCTCAAAAGTTGATTGTATATGGGTCTCCAATGACATATTCATTTCATTTTATTGAGTGATTATGGGGACCTTGCATTCACAAATTCATTAGTAAAGTTCAATGGTTGTCATTAATCACCGAAACCGTACTTCATGGGGGGCCTAGATGCTTTCAATCGTTCACAAGGTACACAATGAAATCATCACCGAAGGATTTTGCAATCCGTGATATCTTACTCGATTGAGTTATTTCTTTGTGTTCCTCCCCTGAGACATTCTCAAACGGTGTATCAAGAAACTCGCTAGTTGTGGTGGATTCAAGACAAATTTCTGAAGAGATCCTAGCAGTGCTATGCATATCTTTCATAAGAAAAATATTCTCAAAAAATGTTGCATCACGAGATTTCATAATAGTATCAACATGCATATCAGGTACCTCAGATTTGATTACTAAAATCTATATGCAATGATCCGATGAGCATAGCCTAGAAAAACACAATCCACTATCATTGGTCCCAACTTGCGTTTCTTGGTAATTGGAACATGGACCTTTGCCAAACATCCCCAAGTACGCAAGTATGAAAGTGATGGTTTTCTCCCAACCCACTCCTTATAAGGGGTTTTCTCTTTATTCTTGTTTGGAACGCGATTTAATACATGACACGAAGTCAATAGAGCGTCCTCACCATGCCTTAGATAAACCGGACGTGTCTAACATGACATTCACCAAGTCACACAGTGTGCGGTTTTTCCTCTCGGCTATCCCGTTTGATTGAGGTGAATAGGGAGGCGTCCTCTCATGTATAATACTGTGTTTCGCACAAAAATCATCAAATATTTTGGGAAAATACTCACCACCACGATCTGACCTAAGACGTTTGATCTTTCTCTTTAATTGAGTTTCTACTTCAAATTTATAGATTTTAAAGTAGTCTAAAGCTTCATCTTTAGTTTGCAACAAGTAAACATAGCAGAATCTAGTAGAATAGTCTATTAATGTCATAAAATATTTCTTTCCACTTTTTGTCAACACATCATTCATCTCGCATAGATAAGAATATATGAGTTCTAATAGTGCCAAGTTTCTCTCCTCGGCTGCCTTGTAAGGCTTTCGAGGTTGCTTTGACTGCACACAACTATGACACTTAGAACCTTTGACAATAGTGAATTTTGAAATTAATTTGAGACTAGATAGTCGATTCATTAAACCAAAATTAACGTGACATAAACGAGAATGCCAAACACTTGCATCATCATTAATACCGCCACAAATATGGTTTACTGACTTATTATTAAACTCTAAAAGAGAAAAGCGGAACATGCCTCCACATTCATAGCCTTTAACAATAAATTGTTCATGCTTAGACACAACTATTTTATTGGACTCTAAAACTACTTTAAACCCATCTCTGCATAGAAGGGTACCGCTAACAAGATTCTTGTTCATAGAATCATAGTAGGGACATATTGCACGTTCTTCAGCTGGACAATCTTTCTCGAAGTGAACTTCAGATCGACTGTGCCAACAACACGAACAGAAGCATGTGACCCATTCCCCATTAGGACGACGGAATTCCAGACGAACTGGTAAGAAGTAAACATGGACATGTCAGAACATACATGAACATTAGCACCCGTATCAAACTAGTCTGAGAAACAGAAAGAACAGTAAAGGAATTACTGTACCCATCTGCATTGCTGGATGTCACGATGTTGATATTCTTTTTTCCTTTGCCATCTGTCCTCTCAGGACAGTTCTTGGAAATATGTCCCTGCTCGCCACAGGTGTAGCAGCAGCCATCATTGGCTTTGTTTGACTTCTTCTTCTTGAAAGCAGTAGTTTTGTTTAGCTTTAATTGAGACTTGTTCTCTTTGTTTTTGACATTGGGCTTCTGCACCATATTAGCATTGGCACTAGATTGACCCTCGCCTCCTTTCTCAGTAGCGTCCTTAGCCCGAGCCTTCTCCTCAACATCAAGAGATGCTATCAGGTTTTCAACTGATATTTTCTGTCTCTTGTGTTTGAGAGTTGTGGTGAAGTTCTTCCATGATGGAGGTAACTTTGCAATAATGCACTCAACCACAAACTTGTCAGGTAAAGGACACTTAAGGAGATTGAGCTCTCTCGCAAGACACTGTATTTCATGAGCTTGTTCAACTACAGGACAGCTGTTAACCATCTTGTAGTCATAAAAATTTTCTATGATATACAATTCACCGCCTGCATCGGCTGCACCATACTTAACGTTAAGTGTCTCCTAGATCTCCTTATCATCTGTGATTGTCACATAAACATCACAGAGTTTATTGTCAAGAACACTTAAGATGCATCCTCTCAGGGCAGAATTGGCTTCCTTGAACTTCGTCTGTTCTTCAACAGAGAAAGGACCTTGAGACCTGCCCTCGGTTAACCAGAAGATCTTAAGCGATTGGAGTCAGAGCGTGGCCTTAACTTGCTACCTCTTGAAGTGCACGCCAGAGAATTTCTCTGGCCTCAGTGCATCGGCTAGAGTCATCATGTTCAACTCAAGAAATTGCCTAATAAGATTTTTGGATTGTTAGAAAATAGGAGGCAATTTACTGAACAATTTCGGAAAAACACGCGAAAACTAACAGCGATTAACACCGGCAGACAGACGGGGCGAGTAATATTGCGTACCGATTTGAAACCGGACGTGTCACTGTAGATGTAACGACGAACAACCGCTGCAGACGTTGGTGACGACGTTGAGCCGCATCGCCCAATCTCCTCGGTAGATGAGTCGTGGTGAAGATCGCGAACAGTCGCGCGGAGCGCTTCCTAAAAACCTTATTCGCCCTCTCCCGATGCAGGATCGCAAGGGCGAGCGGTTTCGAAGACCTGCTCTCCCGATCGTCGGTGCACGTCGGCGCTCGGAATGGAGTAGACTAGAAGGCGGCGCAAGAAACGTGAACGTGGAAACGATTTGATCGTGGGATGACTGCCATAGTGCGCACGTCTATATTTATAGAGTCCCACGGAGGCGGTTCGTATGCGATCCGGAGGATCCGGATCCGAACTGACTCCGTAGTCGTAAACGCGTCCGTCTCCAACGACTTGGACTCTGTCTCGGGTAGCACCAAAAATTCGGAAGCCAAAAAGCCTAATTTAATTTTATCCATATTTATAGAGTCTCACGGAGGCGGTTCATATGCGATCTGGAGGATCTGGATCCGAACTGACTCCGCAGTCATAAACGCGTCCGTCTCCAACGACTTGGACTCTGTCTCGGATAGCACCAAAAATTCGGAAGCCAAAAAGTCCAATTTAATTTTCTGCAAAAATATAAAATCTGGGCTCGGCTCGAATTCACACGCATGTGCGGGGCATGGGGTGGCGTGGCGAGGCGAGCGAGGAGGAGGAGGAGTGCGCGTGGGTCACCCTTCGCTTTCTCTCTTCTCTCTCACTCAAGGAGTGGAAGAGCAACCTACCTTATGTGTAGAGGTTGCTCCACTTCCGCTTCTCATGTGGGACTAACCCTTAACATCACTTCCTCTTACTCTAATGTGCCTTTGATATTTTCTAGAATTTATTTCTGAATTAGTATTGGGTCAAGCTAATTAATTCCAAAAGCAATACCTCTCCTATCCTACCAGAATCAGTTCCAAACTTGCAGTTTCCCTTCTCGCCGTCCACTCAGCATGGTGCACGGCCAGCTTTTGGCGCCCATCGACGTGGCTGAATCCACAGCTCAGTCAGGCTGCCCATATCCCGTACCTGGCGATAAGGCGCGAACTGCCATATACAAAGCCGCGGCCGCGAACTCGTCCACGCAGACGACGCAGGCACGGGACCCGCCTCCCGCCTGTGGTCGCGCGTCGCGTCGCGTGTCGTCGCCAGCTCCCAAGACAGTAAGAAGAAGACACTACCATCCCCGGGGGGCGACGAGCACGCACGCACGCACGCTGTCGCCACCGTCAAATCATCATCGTCAAGGCGAAGCATGGCCGCGCCGTCATCCTCCCTGGCCTCTTCCTCCCACCTCTCCCGCCGCGCCGCCGCTGCCGCGTCGTACCTGCCGGCGCAGCCGCAGCTCCTGGCCGGTTGCTCCTCCCGCGGCGGCGCGCTCCGGCACCGGCACCGCGCGCGGTGGAACTGGGCCGTCCGGGGGGCAGCGGCGCCGAGGCGTCGCGCGCAAGGTGTTTGCTTGGTGGCCTCACCAACCCAGCCAGGTTCGCGCTACCGCACAGCTTTTCAGCAGCGTGGCGGTGCAGAGTTGTTGCTGATTCTGGTGTCGTGCAGGGCTTACTGCCATCGATGTTGCCATCCCCAATGCGGATAAGGCCAGCGTCCCGAAGCGGACCTCAGTGTCCTCGCTTTTGGAGGTCGTGTCCGACGACTTGCTGAGGCTCAATAACAATCTGAAATCTGTGAGCTTCTTCTTGCCTTCTCCTACTAGAGCAGTATCTTCGTTCCGTTCACTCCAACTTGCTCTGGAAACAAAGGCATTTCCTTCTTGACTAAGTAGTTTATGTTCGCTTGTTAGAGTACGCTTGGTACAAAGCTGACAGTCAACATGATAGGATAAGATGACTACTGAGGCCACTAGTTATGGACTAGCCACTTTAAAGGAAAGATAATTGTTTGCAACTGCACCTAATCAGAAATTATAAAATTAGAAATTACTTCGAAAAGATCTTTCATCATAAAATTGTCTCAGTTGGGATCAGTTAATCAGACCAAGCAGTGCTTCGCTTTAACCTCTTATGTAACATGGTACCGTTACATCTGCGAATGAAAAGTTTGTGGAACCAAATGCTTAAAAAAACATTTTTATGTATTCTTTGAGAAACATAAGAAAACAATGTATCCTTATTTTTTAGAGCGGTGGCCTCAAATCAGTAAGGGTAGCTGCATACTTAAGTTAGTGGAGTTGCTGCTCCGTTTTCCCTTTTGGTGAAGGACAAGAAATACCTGTTAGATGGATTGAATATCATGCAAAAGTTATATGCTATCCATAGTCAAGCATCAAGGCATGACTGGGTTACTGTTTGCTTTCAAGGTGACAAGGCATACCCCAGGTCAACACAGGACACCTTAATGTGGCAAACTTGGGAAGATACTCTAACATGTTTCAAAAGTAGATAGCATTTGCATTGCACCAATGTGCAATTGCTATCCATGAGTTTTCTGCAGAGTGCATCATTAAGTTGATTCAAGATAGTGAAATTGCTTGCTGTAGCAGCCCTTACGAAACCATCCTACATTTCTTCATGTAGTGGCCCATATCTATATGAATATTGGGCGTTGGGATCAGCTAGTTATGCTGACGTTTTCTGCATCTCAACTTAATTCCACTGCATTGCTGTTTGTATAAGGCAAGACATCAAACTTTGTGAATTGTTATCATGATATAAAATACTATAAACTGTACCATGAGTTGGGAAAACTTTATTTGTCCTTCCTACCTGCAACAGTAATAGGCTTAACAGCTAACATAACTTCAATAGCTTGTTGGTGCAGAAAATCCCGTTTTAGTTTCGGCGGCTGAACAAATTTTTGGCGCTGGTGGAAAGAGATTAAGACCAGCATTAGTATTTCTGGTGTCTAGAGCAACTGCTGAATTAGCTGGTTTGTCGTAAGTTCGCTTTGTGATTGCAACTTTATCATTTTCAAGGGAGTGTCTCGAAAATACTTATTTTTTTCTTTTCATTCCAGGGAGCTAACAACGGAACATCAACGCTTGGCAGAGATTATCGAGATGATTCACACAGCAAGTTTGATACATGATGATGTCATAGATGACAGTGGGATGCGGAGAGGTAACCATTTATTTTCAAATATGGTTGTCAAATTGTATCAACAAAAAATTGTCTATCTTTATTTTTATATCCATTTATGGATGCACACTTTTTAGTGTCAGTAAAAACATTTCAGTACTCAAAGCACAGATACTTAGGAATTCATGAATATTTTGGGAATGTTCTTTATGATATTTTTGTTCTCATTATCCCTTTTAGGGGGCAAATCTGATTATAATCAAACTCAAATCACAATATACTTCATATTTATTGTTCTTTCTTGTTGAAAATTAGCTACGAGCTTTCGTGTTTGCTTAGAAAGAGATGAACACTTGAACCGGTCATAGGTTTTGAACCTAAGTGGGTGAACTGGTTAATCAGCCTCCCTAGCATCTCGGAATCTTAATGTTTATTTTTAGTGCACACCATTTTTATTCAGTATTATTTGCTGGTTCAAAGTTTGGATCATTTATCAATATTGACCAGTTTAGCCTAATGTAAACTTGTTTTTTAAGATGCCTAATTTAAACTTGATTCTTTAACAGGGAAGGAAACTATTCATCAGCTATATGGTACACGGGTCGCTGTACTCGCAGGAGATTTTATGTTTGCACAGTCTTCTTGGTTTCTTGCAAACCTAGAAAACATTGAAGTGATAAAATTGATCAGCCAGGTAAACAAGGACTTGAGCAAGCTTACATACTTTGTTTAAAATTATGCATGATTTTCTTTACAGAAATCATGCTCTAACAGGTAATAAAAGATTTTGCAAGTGGTGAGATAAAACAAGCATCCACTCTATTTGATTGTGACGTCAGCCTTGATGATTACCTACTCAAGAGCTACTATAAAACCGCTTCTCTTATCGCTGCCAGCACAAGGTCAGCTGCCATATTCAGTGGTGTCAGCACCGCCATTTGTGAACAAATGTATGAATATGGCAGGAATCTTGGTCTCTCATTCCAGGTAGTTGATGATATTCTGGACTTTACCCAATCAGCAGAACAACTTGGCAAACCAGCAGGAAGTGACTTGGCAAAAGGAAATCTGACAGCTCCGGTTATTTTCGCTTTACAAAAGGAACCACAGCTAAGGGAGATCATTGATTCTGAGTTCAGTGAGATGGATTCATTAGCAACCGCCATTGAGCTTGTCCATAGAAGTGGTGGAATAAGGAGGGCACATGAGCTTGCTAGAGAGAAAGGTGACTTAGCTATCCAAAATCTAGAGTGCCTTCCAAGAAGCGACTTTAGAAGTACCCTTGAGAAGATGGTAAAATATAATCTTGAAAGGATTGACTAAGATGAATTTACTTGATTGCTCCATCAAATACAGACCTCCTTTTAGATTTGAGGTACTCCCATACATAGTTGAAAGATACGATTTCAGCCCCTTTTCGAAAGATATGATTCCTAAGGAATTTTGGAGGAACTGCACCATTTGATACATATTCTGGGAGACCCTTGTGACGTAGGACATTACTATCATGTTGATTCTGGGAAATGATTTATGCAGCACCACCGCAAAGCAAGGACTACCCATATGGTCGAACCCCTTGTGCCTACATGTATCTGAGCTCCTCTCCAGCTCTTGTAAATAAAAGAAGTATTGTGTAACTTAGCATTCGTTTATTTCACAATTTGTACATGCCTACAGGCAATAACTTACGCGTTATACTTGTAATGATACCTAACAGGCTGACACAGTTGTGCACTCTGGATCGGTTTATATTTTCCACCAGAAATGGAACGCAGCTAGTGTCAAATGGATCGCTGGTTTTGAGGATTTTAAGGTAAAATAGTTTCTATTTTGAAATTTCGTAAAAGAGTACAATATAATAGTTGTCTCAACACGTTAGGAGTGGACGTGTTTGATTCAATAACCGGAGAGGGACGTCTATAATAATGCTTAATTCGTGTATGGAAGCTCCCAAATATGCAGACCTCCAAAAATTGAGAACCGGGTTGAAAATCCGAGTGTTCATAATTTGCCTTATTTAAATATGACACATGATGCTGGATTGATGGTGAGCATATTTCAACATCACATTAATAAGATGAAAGCTTCCGCACTGAATCTATCCTTTACATTAATACTTTGACCGTCAAACAGAACACGTCGTACCCGTGATATGTAGCGTAGAAATCATAACTCTTGTTCTGGATGCTTGCAGGAACGTCACTAATAAGATACTCTGGAAGCTTGCGAGAACACGGCTAAAACATCGCTGCTCAAATATAACATGTTACAGTCTTACAGAGATACAATGTACTCATCCAAAAGCAGCGTCAAGAAATAGGCAAAACGCAAGGCGCCAGCAACAACTAATACACTATACAACTTATATATAGCGTCCAGACATGCATTCGAGTTTAGAATCACAATCAGCAAACAGAGTCCCATATTTACACGGATTTTTCCACAGGAAGGTACGACGGAGAACTGCTGCCAGCATGGCTCTTCTTCTTATGGAACATGCTCGTGATGTTTGGCAACATAAAGCTCTTCCTCAATAGCGTTCTACTGTTCCTTTGATGCCCCTCGTTCTTCTCAGCGGCTTTACCAACAGATGCCTGCTGCATAGGTGGAGATTCAGTTGCATGTTCTAGTGCATGTGCTTCTGAAGATGCCGCAGCTATCTTCTGCTCTTTCTCACACCATCTCTTAAGTTCACCTTCTACAGCTTTCTTTGCTGATTCGGCCATCTCTGCCCTCTTTAGTGCCTCCTCGGTTGCCACTTCCATGTCCTCCATTTCCTTCCGGGCAGCTTCCAATTTTTTAATTGCCTCAATCTCACTGGCTCTGATAGCTTCCACTTGAGCCATAGCGGCAGCAACTTTCATTTCACTCAACTTTTCAGACTCCTCCACCTTTCGGCTTAGAGAATCGAACTCCTCTTTTGAGATTGTGATATTTCCTCCAGATACAGAAGTTGAGGCCCGAGCGGCACTTGCCCGATCTGACAGTTGCTTAATCTGATCAAGGGCCTTTGCTTCAGCTGCCTTTGCTTCTTCTGCTTCCTTCAGTGCCAGCTGCAACTTTTTCTCAGCTTCTGCTAATTCAACCCGAGCCTTTTCAGCTTCATCTCTTAGTTCAGCCGCACTCTTCTGCATCATCTCAGCTTCCTGCAGAGCATTCTTTGACTCAGAAGACAACTGCTGAAGAGCCAACATCAGGTCATCAGAAGCTGATGTAGCTTTCAGTTCAGCAGCTACAGCTGCCTCAAGTTCAGATTTGCACTTCTGAAGCTTGATATGTAGATCCGCAACAATGGATTCAGTTTCTGCATCTTTCTCTTTGAGCTGATTGTGGTCGTCTTTTATAGCTTCTAGCTCCGTTTTCAGTGATTCCACTAAATTCCTAAGAGAACTTTCCTCCTCAGCAACTTTCAGCAACATTTCCTTGGCATCATCCAACTCAGTGCTGACAACAGCAACAGCCTCTAAATCCCAAGCATGGGCATCCTCTATCTTTTTCTGCATAGACGCAATCTCAAAATTGGTTTGGTCTAGTTTCTCTTTGAGACTGTCGTAAGCAGCAGGATCAAAATCATTTCTCAAAGAAGACAATTTCTTCTGAGTTTCTTCCAAGGCTTGTTTGTATGTTTCCCTAGCCATGTCCTTCTCAGCGAGGATTTGCGATTCCTCTTCATGAGCTTGTTCTGTAGCTGCCCTAACATGCATAAGCGACTCTTGAATTTCTGCAATCTCATTGCGTAGTTGATTAGCCTTTTCCTTGTTGGCTTCAGTTGAGTGCAATGATTCATCTTCCTGCTGGGCAGCTGACAACCTCATATCCAATGAGGTTTCAAAATCCTTCTTTAGCTTTCTAAGCTCCTGTTTTGCTGCATCAAGTTCTGCCAAGGCAACAGTATACTGCTCCCTTGCACTTTCCAGTTCCTGATTCAGAGGACCATCTGTGCCAAGACCTTCATTTGACCTGCCAACTTCAAGCTGCTTTATTCGAGCCTTTGCATCCTCAGTTGCCTGAATGGCCAGTTCTTTAGACTTATTGATTGCATCAAGTTTAGTCGTCAGCTCCTCAACAGTCCTTTTAGCTTTCTCTAGCTCTGACAGGGCATGTACTCTGGTTGTCTCAGCATTACTCAGTTTTTCCTTGTATTTATTCAACTCCTTCTGGGCCAAGTGTAGCTCTGTTTCCTTGGCTAACACCCTCTGCACAATAGGATGCCAAAATTACAACACAGCAAGACATAAATGGTGGACCAGATACCAAATGGATAGAGTAAATTAAATCACTGATTTAGATGTACGAGAAAATTATTAGCATTAGGTTATAAGCTTAAAGTTCATCTTCAAAGGGTCCAATTAGGCTGATTTGGCCGAGTATATATAGTAACAAGCGAAACAATTGACTTGGTCAAAGATCAAAGTCAGCTAAGGCTAGAGGATAGTATGGCTAGTTGGACAATTTAGGGCGCACAATCTACCACTGGACAACGTGACATTTCTTCCCATTGTTGACAGAATCTGAATGATATGTACACATGACTTTCAAAAATTCTCTAGAATTGAGGAAAAAAATCAATTTTTTCTTCATGTTGCTGTAATTTTTCTTCATAGTTCATACTGTCACATGTGCAAAATAATTTACAAATAGGCCGCAGATTACACATGTTATTTTTTTAGAGGACATCTAGAACTTTTAGAACAGAGAAAGTGGTGATTTATAGTTTTTAAAAGAAGGCAGTTTTGGCTTCAATGATAGCAAACGAGCTGCAGAGTAAGATCGTGTTTGGATATTATAAGCATGCATAAGGTCAGAACAAGTGTTCCCACAGTTAATGCTGAAGTATACACGTGTAAACATATTATGCCCCCCAGTTCAGAAATCAGAAATTACTACCTCAGCTTGAGGAGCCTTGGGCTTTCTAGCGGCTGATTTGTCAGATGAAAACTTGACTTCACCAAATAAACTCACTGCAGCTTTAACAGATTCAAAAGGAGCCCTTGTGTCTATTTCTCCAATCTCAATTTTTTCTGGATCGGTAGGTGGTGGACGAGTTTTTGTACCCATATTTGCCTTCACTTGTTATACTGTAAGCAAGCTGCGACAGAAGACAAAATGAAGTTCAGGAAACATGGTGATAAGAAACATTTTTTGCATGTAAAAGAAAGTCATTTAATGAGGTCTTGGCATGATCATTACCGACATACATTATTAGTCTGCTCAAGAATCTATTTTCGTGGAGCAGATCATTGTTCTGTGAGGGACAGACAGATCAATGCATTGAACACGCGCACGCCTGGCCAGGCTTCCTCTTCACCCCAGATACTACGGTAAATCGAAGCTATAATCCTAATAACAATTTCCGACTTTGAGGAAATCCGGGACCTAACAAATTCCGGAAAATCAAAACACACACATTTTGGCAACCCACCGCCAGCTGATCCGCCAGAAAATGGACGGAACGAAGCATGCGCCACCGCAGTGTATTCGGATTCTAGGACCCGAGGCGAAGAAACGACTGCGCGGAGAACAAAATGAAAGATTATTCGATGGATTTAGGGCGCGCTTACCGGCGGGGAGGAAGAGGGAAACCAGGGGCATGGACGGACGGGGGCGAGGGAATGCAGCCGCGGTGGGAGGAGTGGCTAAATCTAGCTGGGGCGGGGGGTTGCGGGTGCCGCGTTCGTCGGGGGCGGTGGAGGACGGGGCTGGAGGCGCCGGTGGAAATGGTGGTGGGGCGACTGGTAGCTTTGCCGGAAGAAAATGGGCCCCGGGTGCGCGTGTGGGTTGACCACATTTTTAATCGGTTAATCTAAAATGGCACCTGCGTGCTTTAGCTCAAACAGGCACCTGGTCTTTTTTCCCTCTTTATCCACATCCTCTCTAAGAATCAAAATAGACAGATATGAACGAATAAAATGTTTTTCCATATTCATATTCACATAATAATTTCAGAAATGGATTCGGATCGGATGTTGTCGGAAACGGATTTGGTATCGGATATGTCGGATGTATCGAAAACAGATTCATCGGATCGAAAACTTATGGATATCGGACAGACTCGGATATTTATTTCGGAAAAGACGTTTCACATATCACATCATTACATGATAGACAATGAAAGAAATATAAAGTCCTCACACATAACAATGTAATTAACATTTCACATATTACATGTAATTAACATTTTAAAAAAATAACACATAACTCGTAGTTCATACACATAATTCATAACATATAAGTCATGAACTGTTATCAAAAGTATTCAATGATCTCCATTTACAACCACATGATAATGACTTGATGTTTTAATCAGAAGCTTAACTATAACTTCATATTTTTTATTGTAAAATGCGCCTAGTTTATGGATCATAAGTTTCATCCATAGTGTGAATCATATGTGTTACAGTATTTAAATAAAGAAGAACAAAAAAATGGCTTCATGCAAGATTTGTTGTTTGGCATGTAACCTTGCATGCATGGGCGTGTGGGTTCAATTCCCACTTCTTGCAAACCTTTTTATGGATGGGAAGTAAGGATTTTCAGATTTCGGATTGGGCCAGACTGCATCCAAATGGGTCTGTCGACGTTTGGATCCGGCAGATCTCCCGACACTACTGTTGGTAGATCGAGGAGTTGTAGTTCGGTAATGGGCACGCAGAGATTCAAGAAGGTGAAAGACAAAATGACACAGAAATTTACGTGGTTCGGGCCGCCTGAGCGTAATACCCTACTCCACGGGGTGTGTTGGTGTTGTATTGAGCGTGTCAGTCTAGAAGAAGCTCTAGAAGAAGAAGCTCGTCTAGCTCAGGGAGTTCAGAAGAAGTCTGGAGTCGTCCCTTATGTATCGTCGACCAGTCCTTTTATAGTACAAGGACTGGTTGTTACACCGTTAGCCTGGCCCGACATGTGGCCCCGGTGGTTACACATGCTTGATACACAATCAATGAGATTGATTACCCTTAATAGCTTGGTAATGGGCCTTAACAGTGTCGTTACTAGTATTAAGGGCCATCCGATCGTGTGTCATTAATATGGCATTAATGGCACTTAATCGGGTCTTGAAGTCTTTGATTGCTCCTTGAAGGTTCAGAACCGTTAGGGGTCCACCATCCTGATTGTTGAAGTTGAAGGTCCGGCGGTTCAGCCACGTGGCAGCTCCGGAGCTTAACGTCGTGGACGGGTAGGTCCGGTGCTGTTGGACACGTGTCGACACCGGAGCTTCCCTCTATTTGGGGTTAGGTTCGAGGATGCCATATTGGTATCTATCCGGAGCTTTCCCATGCATGGGCGATAGCTCCGGTCTTATGATACACGTGGCGGCCCTGGGACTAACCACGTCGGGGAAGCAGGTCCGGTTACACCTGACATGTGGGGCCTTCAGAGGTCTTCAAATCTGGTAGATGGAGTTTTCTTGTGATCTTTGCAATCTCAAGGGGTATCTGGTACATAGGGTACCGACAGTGGCCCCCTGGGCCCACCTCCGGGAGAGACTTTTTGGATGAAGTCGTTCTGTTGGAGGTGGGTCCATTCTTCGGTTTTTGAGCCGTGTCTTCAAGGGTCTTCGGACGTGCCGTTGGCGATAGTTCGCAGTTAAACCTTCGCCGCGTGGCATATCCTGGAGGCGGCAGATGAGATCTCAGCGTGCGGATCTCACGCAATTGAAGGTCGCGGGTTCCCGATACAAAAAATCGTATCGGTTCCGCGCGCCATGTCAGGCCGCCGCCTTCGGGTTTCCCGCCTTTCATGATGACAACCGTTCGCCTGGGGTAAGGACCTCGACTTGATCGTCGGGGTGGCCCCGGGCCCCTTTGTCATTGGCAGGGTGAAGTTTTTGACTGGTATCATCGGCTCCTCTGTGGTTTCCATCCAAGTGTTGTAGGGGCTTACTTAAGAAGGAAAGCACGCACCGTTTGGGGTTCTTTACGCCTTTCATTCGAACTTGTGCTCAAACCTTTCAAACTTTCGCTTGCTGTTCCTCTCTTGCCTCGTTGTGCCGCGATGGAGTTGGGTCTCCGCCAGAGCCGACTGAAGACCGATGATGATTTGAAGAAGGTTCGGTCCCTCATAGGATGGTCCCCTGACTTCTTCAACCACTTGGTCCGCGTCGGCAAGCTTTCGTTCGAGAAGGAACACGTCGGAAACATGGTGTACTTCTCCGCGTACACCATGGTGGGGCTGATCCCACCTTTCTCCTCTTTCTTCTTGATGCTGCTAGACTTCTATGGTCTGCAGCTGTACCACCTTGGCCCCACTCCATTCTCCTGGTGTCAATCTTTGTCCACTTCTACGAGATGTGGATGAGCATTCCCCCCTGCATTGAGCTCTTCCGCACCTTCTTCACTGTCCAAACTATGGGAAGGAGTGACAAGTACCTTGGCTTCTACTATTTTGTGAAGCGCAAGAAGTGCCCGTACAAGTACTTGTGGTCGTTCCCTTCTGGAAAGTGGGACGACTGGGAGAAGGATTGGATTGTCATCAGGGTGGACGAGCACGAGAAGCTGGAGCTACCGGAAGGCCTCCCCAACATCGATACTGCAGTTTGGAGTGAAGCTCCGGTGTTGTCAGACGCCTTCAACCCTGCTCTGACCAGGATCTGCCTGTGCGTGGAAGGAGGGGTGACTCCTCAGGCGGTGTTTTGCAACTTCCTAACCAACAGGTGGGCTCCGCTGAAGAAGAGGGAGAAGCTTGCTTGGGCCCTCAACAGTATGCTGGACGACGACCGGATCGAGACCGGTTTGAACTCCAACATGGAGGGTGCAACTTTGGAGTTCCACCTCAATAAGTTCCAGCACGACATCGACGTTGAGGGTGATGACTTGGCTCCGCCGGTAGCTTTCCTCCCTCTGAACATGGAGGCAGAGTTCAGCAGGGGGCTCCAGCGGACGATGTCGGTGCTTGACGACCTTGGTGTCGTTGAGAGACGTTCGACCACTGGGTTGGCGATCTCCGGAGCTCCTGAAGGAGGCTCCGCTCCCGCCCCAAATCCAAGAACCGAAGTCGTCGGCAAGGGCAAGGAGTCGGCCGAGCCCTCGAGCCGTAAAAGGAAGCTGAAGCATGCCAACGGAATGTCCATCAGGCATGCTTCTTCAGCGGCGGCTCCTTCTCCCCGGAGGGGGAGGTCTTCAACGGCGGCATCTACTCCAGTGGCGGCATCTTCCCGGGGTGCTAGCTCCGGCCATGTGACTCTAGCACCAGGGCCAGCTGAGAGCTCTGGGTCTGGAGGTCCTTCCCGGTCGAGGAGGACCTCGACCAAGGCGACGCCGGTAGCCGCAGGAAGCTCCGGAGGACCTTCCGGGGCTACCATGCCAGTGGCGGCTGGGGTCAGTCCGGAGCGTCCGGAAAAGAGGTTCCGTGCTAACTGGTGCAGAAGCCTTCCGAGGTAATTTTTGATTGTTTACCTCAGCTAGTTGTTTTATTGTTATGTCTGTATTTGAGTTTCTTCATCCTTCATCCACAGCGTGCCTAAGAAAAGGGTTGAAGCTCCAGTCCCTGCAGCAGCAGTTGAGGCTGTGCAGGTTGAAGCTCTGACTCTGATTCCAGCGCCGCCCCAAGAGGTGGCTGAGGCTGCGGGAGCCCCGACGCTGGCTGTCGTGGTCTTGGACCTTGACTCATCCCCAGAAGCTCCCGTGGTAGTGCCGAACCACGGGAATGAAGATGTACCAGCGGTGCCAGCCCCAGGGGTTGAAGCTCCAGGCTTGGATGCTGAGATGTTGGACGCTCCGGCCACAGAGCCGGAGGTAGCTGCGTTTCCGGCCCTAGAGCCAGATGTTGTTGAAGCCCCGGCAGTCGAGTCGGTGGTTGATGAGGTCCCGGCAGTAGAGCCGGGTGTTGATGAACTCCGACACTTGAGCCGGTTGTTGAGGAAGCTCCGGCGGTAGAGCTGGTTGCTGCAGAAGTTCCGGCTGTAGAGCCGGTCATTGAAGAGGTTCTGGCGTCCGAGCCAGTTGCTGCGGAGGTGTCGGCACCTGAGCCTATGGTGGTCGAAGCGCCAGCGCCTGAGCCCATGATGGTCAAAGCGCGAGCACCTGAGCCAGTGGCGGAGGAGGCGTCTGCGCCGGAGCCAGAAGTAGCTTCTGCTCCGACCGAACCTTCAACACCTGCTCCGGAAGTGGTGATCCCGGAGGTGCTTGCTACTGAGTTAGGGTGCCAAGATGAAGCTGCTGGCCCCCCGCCTTAGGGGCCAGTTGTTGATGACCTGGCGGTGGGACCTTCGGAGTCAATTCCAGAGGTTGGAACTTCTGCTGCAAGTACTTCCTCGGCGGCGGCCGAGGCTATACCGGAGGATGGCCCTAGTGCTGTGGAAGCTCAGGGAACCGATCTTGTAGAGTGGGACCCAATTTTTGTCACTGAAGATCCGCTGGAGCCAGCGGAGAGGACCCCGACAGGTCCGGACCCGATCCCCCTATCGTTGTCTATTGACAACGCCTGCTCCAGTCTTCGCCAGGTCCAGCTGGCTTTCTACCACGACAGCAAGGCCCTCAAGGAGGAGCACCAAACCTTTAGGAGGTGGCGCAACCAACTCCATTTTGAGACCAAGCTGGCGCAGTCGAGGCTGGCTGACGATAAGGAGTGGGTGCAGAGGGAGAAGGTACGCCTGGAGTACTGCGGTAAGCTGTTGGATGAGAATGAAAGCATGACGCGATCCCTCGACAACCAGTCGCGGGCCATCTATGAGCAGGCCAAGGCTGCAAATAGCGCAGCGGATGATCGCCAGGAAAGGCTCGCCGCTATCCACGATAGTCTCGTCAAGCGCCGGGAGGCTCTTGAAGCGCGGGAGAGAAGGCTCGAAGATGAAGAGCAAAAATTCCTGGAGCTGCGGGACGACCTCGTGAAGAGGGAGGAAGAGCTTGTCCAAAAGACAGCTCTGGCTGACAAGAGCCTCAAAGAACGCACCAAGAAATTGGAGGAGCGTTGCGAGGAGGAGGAGAAGAAGGCATGGGAGCGAGGGAAAGATCTCTACAAGCAGGAGAATGCCATCGCCGCCAGGGAGAAGAAAGTGCGGGGTCGAGAGAAGGATCTGGTCAACCGCCGCAATGAGATCCACTTCCGGGAGGAAGAGCTCAGTAAACTTGAAAGGAAGGTTGCTGAAAAGATTCAGCAGAATGCCAAAGAAGTGGAGCGTCTTTCTCGGGAGAACTCGGAGCTTGCGGCTGCCAAAAGATCCTTGGCGGAGATGCGAAGCACAAGGTCTACAGAGTCCCAACAAATTTGGGACTTCCTGGTAAAGGCCAACGACGCGCTGACACCAATGGGTTTCAATCCCGTGCATCCGTATGATCCAGAGCCGGAGCTGGGCCAAGCGTTGGAGGCGCTGAGTTCAGCAGGCAACAAGCTCACCAAGATGGGCGATGTCATCGCGGACCAGCTGGAAACTGATGGACAGTCCCTGGCAAAAAATGTTGCAGAGTTTGTGCTGACGTTGTAAGTGCATCTAGGATATCCCTTGTGGGTTTTGTCTAATTGATGACAAACATATGAGATCCTAATGAAACTATTGAGATGGTTGCAGGACAAACAAAGTGAAACAGCTCGGTACACACAAAAAGGTGAAAAACGGAGTGGTGTCTAAAGAGGGATACTTTGATGGAGCTTGGAAGAACAAATTAGATTTTAAATATATAGGGAGTGTATGAAAGACACACTCCAAGAGCTCACAACTTTGCGCCGGGGTAAGGGTTTTAAAATTAACCTAACTTTCACAGTGCACCGGACTAGTCCGATCACGGACCGGACTAGTCCGACAGACTTTCTGGAGTCTCCCTTCTCCGGAGACCGAACTAGTCTGTGTGTCCACCGGACTAGTCCGTTAAACTCCGTGGAGTCTCCCTTCTCTGGAGACCGGACTAGTCTGTGTGTTCACCGGACTAGTCCGTTGAACTTTCTGGAGTCTCTCATATTGGGAGACCGGACTAGTTCGTGTGTCCACCGGACTAGTCCGTTGAACTTTCTGGAGTCTCCAATTTGTGGAGACCAGACTAGTCCGCTGAACTTTCTGGAGTCCACCTTCACACAGCACCGGACTAGTCCGAGCTTGGACCGGACTAGTCTGCCAGACTTTCTGGACTTCGAGTTACACTGTGACCGGACAAGTCCGGACTTGCATCGGACTAGTCCGGTATTAGGGTTTTTCAATGGTAACTCTTTGGAAACCATATAAATAGAGAATCCACGGCCTTCCAAAGAACACACACGTCGAATACTGTTGAAAACACAAACCCTAGAGCCGCCACTTTGTCCCAAGAGCCCCAAACACATCTCTCCACACATCTAAGGTGCAAAAAAAGAGTCAAATCATTTGAACACTTGGATTTGGGATTGGGAGATTGTCGTTCCTTCGTTGCGAGCTCTTGGGGTTTGATCTTTCTACACTTATACTCTGCATTGTAATACTTTCAAGTGTATTTGATCGCCTCTTTCGTTGTAATTCTCGTGGGAGCCCTCAACGTGTGAGGTTGCCCCACAAACTCGGTGATTACCCATGATAGTGGAATCAAGTCGGCCTTCGTGGTGACTTGAAGAGGGAAAGGGTTGGAGACCCGGCTCTGTGTGAGCTTCCTCAACGAGGACATAGATCTCATGGTGAGATCAAACCTCGGTAAAAATTTGCTTGTCTCTTGTGCCTCATTTACTTTACTTTTTGTTCACTAGATCACTTGATTGCTAAACAACAATATAAGTTGCTCATAATTCTTCAAGTGCATTCATACACTAATCTTAAATCAAAGAATCTGTTGTTCTCATTTCTGCTGCTAGAAGAACCTAGTTTCCCAAACAACACTTAACCAATTCACATATTTCAGCACACCGGACTAGTCCGCCCACATAACCGGACTAGTCCGGTCAATCAAGTTTTTGACAATTCTATTAAGTGTGCAGGAAATTCAAAAGGCCTATTCACCCCCCTTCTAGGCCACGTTCAATTTGTATCAGAGCAAGGTTCTCTGCCAACGAGACTCACATCTCGGAGAGATTAATGGCCTCTGAGAAGAACAACGACATCTCGAAGATGAAACATCAATGAGGAGGAACAAAAAGCTAAAGCCTTTGATGTGCTGAAAGAAAGCCCACATGATGATGATGAAGTGCGACAACTAAAGGCACTTCTGAGAAAGAAACTGCTAGGACAAAAAGGAAAGGAATAATAGAAGACGACGGGGAGTGGTCATCACGACTACTCCCGACATCCTTACAACTACAACCGTATCAATTCAAACAATCACTATCTCTCCATTCCTATGGGAAATCCTCCACAGTTTGACGGAAGTGACCACACCATGTGGAAGTACAACATGAAAATGCATCTGATATCCCTTAATCCTAGTCTGTGGCACATTGTTTGCACATGCATAGATATCCCGGACACAGATGAGGAGCTCACTTAGAAACAAGAACAAGAGATTCACAGAAACGCACAAGCCGTCGCCGTGATCACATCATCACTAAGCAGAGAGGAATTCACCAAGATCGATGGTTTAGAAAGTGCAAAAGAAATCTGGGATACACTTAAGACAGCTCACGAAGGAAATAGGTCGATTCGTGAAGCTAAAATTGAGATGCTTGAAGGAGAGTTGGGGATATTCGCTATTGAAGAAGGTGAATCACCTCAAGACATGTACAACCGGATGAAGACACTCATCAACAAAATACGTGCCTATGGAAGTAAGAAATGGACGGATCACGAGGTGGTCAAAAGAATGATTAGAGCCTTCATGCCAAGAAATGTCACACTGTCCTCAATGATTAGAGAAAGCCCCGAATTTCACAAAATGACTCCGGATGAATTATTGGGGAAGATCATAAATCATGAAATGATGGAGAAAGAGGCTCAATACGTCAAAGACTTAGCCGAACTCACCTCTTCCAAAAAGAAAGAAGTTGCTCTCAAAGCAACGTGCAGACCCAAACTCAAAGAAACTCGTGAAGACCAAGACGATGGGCATACACACGACGAGAGTACTGATCGTGATGATGAAGAAATGGTACTCTTTATCAAGAAGTTCAAGCGCATGATGAAAAGAAGACATGGCAACAATTCAAATGAAGGAAAAAGCAAGGATAAAGGAAAATCCAAGGCTCGACGCACTTGCTACAACTGCGGAGAGTATGGTCACTTCATGGTGGACTGTCCTTACGAAGAAAACAAAAAGAAGAAGGAAACAAGACCTCAAGAAAAGAAAAATTTCAGAAAAAGAAGACAAGCCCATCAAGCTCACATTGGCAAGGAGTGAGACTCAAACGACGAGTCCTCTTCCGATGAAGAAGAAGAGATAGCCACTATCGCGGTCAAGAAGCCTACCATGAGAGCCACACTCTTCCCAAACATGGGAGGACGGGATATGAACAACCACACTTGCCTTTTGGCTAAGGAAGGCAAGAAAAAGGTTCGACTTACTCCTCCTACACTAAATTCCTCTATTGATGACTTTGATAGCTCTAGTGATAATGAAGAAATGTTTAGAGGATTAAGTAAAATTGCTTTAAAGAAAATGGAAATGTTGTCGAACGAAATCTTTGAAAAGGAGGAACTTGCTAACCGACAAGAAGATATGCTCATCCGTGAAATGAAGAGATATCAAGAAGTTGAAAAGCTTCTCAAACTTGAAAGAGAGAAGAACGAGTCGCTTGAGGTTGATCTAGCCCTGAGTAAGGAAACTTACTCAAAGCTAGATGACTCGCATATTGCAATCAAGGAAGAACTTGCTAACTTGTCAAAAGTTAACAAGATCCTTGAGGTGCAAGTTGAGTCGCTCAAGCAAAGTGACTCATCTTCCTCTAAGAGCTCTTCCTCCAAAGATATGAGTTCGACAACAATCGGAACTTGCACTTGCTCTAGTAAGAAGAATGTTATTTCTAATACTTCAACTTCTCATAATATGCATGCCTCTCCAAGCGGCATCTTTGATAAGGAGAAGATCAAATATGCACGCAGTGCATATATGGTCACTAGACCTCCTAATGTCAAAAATGGCCTTGGTTTTGACAGGAACAAACACATGTCTACTCCTAATCATGCTAAGAATAGAATTGTCTTTATTAAGGTAAAATCCCATGAATCTGATTTACAAATATTGTTTCGTACATTTGATGCTTCCTATGTTCTTATGAAAGTCAAATATGGAAAAGTCATTGCTAAATATACAGGGCCACGCCACAAGAACTTGAAAACTTGTGTGTGGGTGCCCAAGACTCTTGTGACTAACCTGAGAGGACCCAAGCAAGCTTGGGTACCTAAAACCAAAGAATAATTCTTTTTTGCAGGCTTACTCCTCCGGTGGATCTAAATGGGTGCTAGATATCGAATGCACAAATCACATGACCGGGGAGAGAGGTATGTTTGTGGAGTACGAGTATAACAAGGATCCAAGTGAAGGCATATACTTCGGAGACAACAGCCAAGGAAAGGTCCTTGGTAGCGGTAACATTGAAATATCCTCTCAACACACCTTATCTAATGTTTTACATGTAGATTCTCTAGATTATAACCTTTTGTCAATATCTCAACTATGCGACAAAGGTTACAACTGTTTATTCACTAATGAGGGTGTGACCGTTTTTAGAAGAAGCGATGGTTCGATTGCATTCAAGGGAATGTTGAAGGGCAAGCTTTATCTTGTTGACTTCAACAAAGATAAAGCCGAACTCAACACTTGCTTGGTTGCTAAGACCAACATGGGATGGCTGTGGCATAGACGGCTAGCCCATGTTGGGATGAGAAATCTGCAGAAACTTCTAAAAGGTGGTCACATCCGTGATCTTAAGGATGTGGTCTTTGAAAAAGACAGGCCGTGCAGCGCTTGTCAAGCAGGAAAACAAGTTGGAGCACCACACCCCGCCAAGAATGTGATGACTACCGGAAGACCGCTGGAACTCCTCCACATGGATCTCTTTGGTCCAATTTCGTACATCAGCATCGACGGTAACAAATGCGGTTTAGTATTTGTTGATGATTTTTCAGGATTTACCTGAGTATTTTTCTTGTATGATAAATCAGAAACTCAGGGAATCCTCAAGAAGTTCTTGAAAAGAGCTCATAATGAATTCTCATCAACCATAAAGAATATTAGAAGTGACAATGGGACAGAATTCAAGAACCTCCAAGTTGAAGATTTTCTCGATGAAGAAGGGATAAAGCATGAGTTCTCGGCACCCTACTCCCCTCAACAAAATGGAGTGGCCGAAAGGAAGAACAAAACATTGATCAAAATGGCCAGAACTATGTTGGATGAATACAAGACGTCAGATCGATTTTGGGCAGAAGCGGTGAACACCGCTTGTCATGCCACGAATCGGTTGTACCTCCACCGACTACTGAAGAAAACTCCATATGAGCTCCTTACCGGTAAAAATCCTAATGTTTCTTATTTCAAAGTCTTTGGTTGTAATTGTTTTATTCTGAACAAGAAACCGAGAGCCTCGAAGTTCGCTTCAAAGTCCGATGAAAGGTTCTTGCTCGGTTATGAATCGAATGCCTACGCCTATCGTGTCTTCAACAAGGTGTTCGGCCTTGTTGAAGTAGCACGTGACGTAGTGTTTGATGAATCTAACGGCTCACAAGTGGAGCAAGTTGATAAGTGTGTGCTAGATAAAGAGGAAACTCCATATGAAGCACTAAAGAAAATGGGACTTGGTGATATCTTACCACAAGAGCGAACATTCGACTCAAATGCACAAGATGAACTTCAACACGGAGGCAATGATCAAGGGGGAGCTCTTTCACAAGATCAAGATGAGGAAAATCAAGAATATCAAGATAATGAACATGAAGATAATGAAGAACAAGCAACTACACAAGTTCCACACCCAAGAGTACATCAGAACGTGCAAAGAGACCATCATGTCAATAATATCATTGGACATATTGCTAAGGGAGTAACTACTAGATCTCGAGTTGCAAATTTCTGTGAATACTATTCTTTTGTGTCTTTTCTGGAACCATACAAGGTAGAAGAAGCCTTAAGGGATCCAGACTGGGTGATGGCGATGCAAGAGGAGTTGAACAACTTCAAAAGAAATGAAGTGTGGGAGCTGGTGGAGAGACCAAAGGCGAACATCATTGGAACCAAATGGGTCTTTCGGAACAAGCAAGATGAACATGGAGTAGTAACAAGAAATAAAGCAAGATTAAAGGTTATTCTCAGGCCGAAGGTTTGGACTTCGATGAAACTTTCGCTCCTGTAGCTAGACTTGAGTCCATTCGTAATTTATTGGCATATGCTACTCACCATAATTTTAAGCTGTATCAAATGGACGTCAAAAGCGCCTTCCTAAATGGTCCAATCAACAAGGAAGTTTATGTGGAGCAGCCACCGGGATTCGAAGACTAATAGTATCCCAATCATGTCTTCAAACTGCGTAAGGCTCTCTATGGCCTCAAACAAGCTCCTCGAGCTTGGTATGAGTGCCTTAGAGATTTTCTGACTCAAAACGGGTTCAAAATTGGTAAAGCTGACTATACACTTTTCACTAAACATCTTGATGATCATCTATTCGTATGTCAAATTTATGTTGATGACATTATCTTTGGATCCATTAACAAGTCTTTTTGTGAAGAATTTAGCAAAATTATGACAGATAGGTTCGAGATGTCAATGATGGGCGAATTGAAGTTCTTCTTGGGATTCCAAGTGAAGCAACTAAGAGAAGGTACATTTATAAGCCAAACCAAATATACACAGAACATTCTCAAGAAATTCAATATGGACAAAGCCAAGCCCATCAAGACACCCATGGCCATTAACAGACATCTCGACCTCAATGAAGACAGTCCAAATGTGGACCAGAAGGTATACCGGTTCATGATCGGCTCCTTACTTTATTTATGTGCATTTAGGCCAGATATTTTGCTTAGTGTTTGCTTGTGTGCAAGGTTTCAAGCCGCACCTAAAAAGTGTCACTTAATTGCTGTAAAAAGAATCCTAAGGTATCTTGTGCACACACCCAACTTGGGCCTTTGGTATCCAAAGCATCCAAGTTTAACTTGATAGGGTATTCCGACGCCGAATATGCAGGATGCAAAGTCGATAGAAAGAGCACGTCAGGGACTTGTCAGTTTCTTGGTAGGTCCCTAGTTTCTTGGTCATCTAAAAAGCAAAACTCCATTGCTCTTTCCACAGCGGAAGCTGAGTATGTTGTAGCCGGTAGTTGTTGCGCACAACTACTTTGGATGCGACAGACTTTTAGGGACTATGGCTAGAATCTTAGCCATATCCCGCTTCTATGTGATAATGAAAGTGCTATAAAAATTACACACAACCCTGTAGAGCACTCAAGAACTAAGCACATAGACATCTGTCATCATTTCCTTAGAGATCATTCGTTAAAAGGTGATATTGCTATTTCACATGTTAGGACTGAAAAACAACTTGCGGATATTTTCACCAAACCATTAGATGAGAAAAGGTTTTGTGAGCTTAGAAATGAACTTAATATTCTTGACTCTCGAAATGTGACTTGAAACGATGCATACCTGATTCAAACTTCAAACATCGCATTTTATTGTTAAAAACTGCTCCTCACCTCTTTTTCTTCTAAGAAAACTATTTTTAATAAAGAAATCTTGCAGTTTATGACCACTTTTCATTGTTGCTTTTCTAATGGTCATAATTACCAAGATTATTTGCAAAATTATTGTCCTTGGATCACTATTAATCATTTCTATTTGTATCCAGTCTGTTGGGACTGGACTTGTCAGGTTTACCACCGTACTAGTCCGAAAAGACTCTCACTCCTAGGTTTTCCAGGGGTACCAGACTAGTCCGTCCCCTGACTGGACTAGTCCGGTCGGCCGCGTATATAAGCAGCTGGCCGATCCAAATCAAAATTTCAAACCTCCATCCACTTCCTCTCCCTCACCTCTCCTCTTCTCTCCTAAACCCTAGCCCCCCCCCCCCCAAAGAGACCTTCGAGTTGAGCCCCCAAAAATCAAGTTTTCTCCGTGGAGAATCCTCTCCTCGACGAGTTGATCCTCCCCTCCGGACAGGTTCTAGCTTCCTCATCGCGAATCTTCAAAACTCGGTAAATTTCACCCTAAAACCAAAATCTCGACTTTTCTCGTTCTAGCTCGTTTCCTTTGATTCCAAGGCTGTACATTGGCTTCATAGATGTATTCCTACCACCTTCCCATCATTTTGTATGCTTAGATAGAAGTTTTGGAACTCAAGTAAATCATTAGGCTTCTTGCCAGGCCAGACTAGTCCGGCGCTCAGATACGGACAAGTCCGGTACGCCGGACAAGTCCACACTGTGAACCCGGACAAGTCCGGTCTCTGACATCTGAATCCCTAATTTGACCTCGATCCTTGGTTCATTCTTATCTAATCCATGAACTACTTATTAGGCACGATGTCTTCAAGCTCAGATGATAACTCTTTCCACATTGATGAAGAAGTTGAATGTGAAAAAGCGAGGAGAGCTAAGGAGAGGTACATGAAGAAAAGACATGATGTCAATGTCCACTCTCCACCCTCAAACGATAATCTGCCTAAGAAGAGGAAGGTGGTTGTCAAGAAGGCCCAAGGAAAAGCTGCCGAGAGCTCCTCAGGGCCAAAGAGGGCTCTTAATAAAGGGAAGGGACTTGCTAGTGGTCCCATTGGGCCCCTGAAGATGAAAAACCCAAGTCACCGCAACAAGCAGCGTTCCAGTGAGGATTTCACCGGAAAAGGGGGTGACCTAGCTGATAGCTTCAGGAAGATCAATGTGTATAATCGACCTAGGCAATGCTCTGATCCAAGATTCTGGAGCAACTTCCATGCCGACTACTACGAGCACGTGCACATGAAGATGAAGAATCCCGTTGTGGAGAGTCAATGGGTGAACATTGGATACATGCAGTCGAAGAAGTATCCTGCCTTTCGTGAGGTGGTTGTGGCTCTGGAGAGGCACGGTCTGAAGGAACTGTTTTCCTTTGAGAATGACTGAAACAATGAGATCATCACCCAATTTTACTCCACGCTCTACTTTGCTCGTGGTGATGGAGACAGTCTTACTTGGATGACTCATGGTTCCAAGTATAGTGTGACTTATGATGAATTTGCAAGGATTCTTCACCTTGAACATACTCTGGATCATGATTTTGTCATCCACAATCTGCAACCCTTGGATAAGGATGAGCTTAAGTTCCTCTATGACACAAGGATGCCCTATACTCCTCCCAACATCAAATATTTGAAGCCCTTCTTTGTGGTCCTCAAAAGGATCTTGAGGAAGACAATAGCCCCGAAAGATGGAGATGCGGGGACTATCCAAGGAACCTTGATGACCCTAATGAAGGTCATTAGCGGAAGGAGACCATTCAATGTCTTTGAGTATATCTACAACGACATTGTGAACATCTCAATCACCCCCAATAGGTCTTGTGGGTATGCCCCGTACATCATGTTCATGATTGAGAAAGTGACGGGTCTTGAGTTTGTCAAGGATGTCTCTCATACGGGGTTGAAGCCACAAAAGCCCACCGAGTACACCCTTCCCTCAGCACCACCTGCCCCCCCCCCCCCCCCCCCCCCGCGGAGCTGACAGGAGGTCTAAACAAACTCAGGATGTGAATGCCACAAGATCTGCAGCTGCTCCTCCTGGCTCTGCACCTGTTAATGAACCCTCCGGTGGCATCCTCAAAATGCTCACCTCCATCTTTGCCTGTTGCCGCAAGATTGAAGTCAGGCAGAAGAAACATCAGCAATATGTAAATGCCAACATCAAAGCTATCTGTGACAAGCTTGATATTGAGCCGGTTGGATCACGGCCCGCCTTCGAGGACTCCGAGGAAGATCCTGCTCCGGTGAATGATGATGGTGATGAAGATGAAGATCGGACCGAAACTGAAGAAGGGAGCGGCGATGAGTGATTCCCCTCGATTTTTCCCTTTTTGGTGCCTTGATGCCAAATGGGGAGAGATTGAGACTAGTTTGAGACTATCTCTAGTTGTAGTCATTATGCTTTTGTGATCGAGGACATGTACCTATTTTTAAAACCTTGTAATGCACTATTTCCTTTTTTATGTGTGATGCTTATTGTTGCTCTAATGCTTACTTCTATGCTCATTATCGTTATCTTTATGTCATCACACTTTGTTGATCACACACATGTTAGGAACCCCACCATAAGGTGTGTGCATATGTGTGAAGCTTTTTGTGGATTTATCGTTATTCTCATATGTGCACACCTTATGAAAATCAAAATTTTACTCTCATTTGTAATATCTCAAATGGTTGTCATCAATCACCAAAAAGGGGGAGATTGTAAGTGCATCTAGGATATCCCTTGTGGGTTTTGGCTAATTGATGACAAAAATATGTGATCCTAATGAAACTATTGAGATGATTGCAGGACAAACAAAGTGAAACAGCTCGGTGCACACAAAAAGGTGAAAAATGGAGTGGTGTCCAAAGAGGGATACTTTGATGGAGCTTGGAAGAACAAATTAGATTTTAAATGTATAGGGAGTGTATGAAAGACACACTCCAAGAGTTGCGCAGGGGTAAGGGTTCTAAAATTAACCTAACTTTCACAGTGCACCGGACTAGTCCGATCACGGACCGGACTAGTCCGACAGACTTTCTGGAGTCTCCCTTCTCCGGAGACCGGACTAGTCCGTGTGTCCACTGGACTAGTCCGTTAAACTCTCTGGAGTCTCCCTTCTCTGGAGACCAGACTAGTCCGTGTGTCCACCGGACTAGTCCGTTGAACTTTCTAGAGTCTCTCATATCGGGAGACCGGACTAGTCCGTGTGTCCACCGGACTAGTCCGTTGAACTTTCTGGAGTCTCCCATCTGTGGAGACCGGACTAGTCTGCTGAACTTTCTGGAGTCCACCTTCACACAGCACCGGACTAGTCCGAGCTTGGACCGAACTAGTCCGCCAGACTTTCTGGACTTCGAGTTACACTGTGACCGGACAAGTCCGGACTTGCACCTGACTAGTCCGGTATTAGGGTTTTTCAACGGTAACTCTTTGGAAACCATATAAATAGAGAATCCACGGCCTTCCAAAGAACACACACGTCGAATACTGCTGAAAACACAAACCCTAAAGCCGCCACTTTGTCCCAAGAGCCCAAAACACATCTCCCCACACATCTAAGGTGCAAAAAAAAAAGAGTCAAATCATTTGAACACTTGGATTCGGGATTGGGAGATCGTCGTTCCTTCATTGTGAGCTCTTGGGGTTTGATCTTTCTACACTTATACTCTGCATTGTAATACTTTTAAGTGTATTTGATCGCCTCTTTCGTTGTAATTCTCGTGGGAGCCCTAAACGTGTGAGGTTGCCCCACAAACTTGGTGATGAATCAAGTCAACCTTCGTGGTGACTTGAAGAGGGAAAGGGTTGGAGACCCGGCTCTATGTGAGCTTCCTCAACGAGGACGTAGATCTCGTGGTGAGATCAAACCTCGGTAAAAATTCTCTTATCTCTTGTGCCTCATTTACTTTACTTTTTGTTCACTAGATCACTTGATTGCTAAACAACAATTTAAGTTGCTCATAAGTCTTCATGTGCATTCATACACTAATCTTAAATCAAAGAATTTGTTGTTCTCATTTCCGCTGCTAGAAGAACCTAGTTTCCCAAACAACACTTAATCAATTCACATATTTCAGCACACCGGACTAGTTCGCCCACATAACCGGACTAGTCCGGTCAATCAAGTTTTTGACAACTCTATTAAGTGTGCAGGAAATTCAAAATGCCTATTCATCCCCCCTCTAGGCAACGTTCAGACGTGCTACACCAGCCGAGACCCTCAATTCCCCCTCGACCCGGTGCTTGAAGGCCCCATCGAAGGAGAGGGTGGAGCCGCCCGAGCTAGTGTGTCGAAGGTTGCCCAGAAGGTCACCCAATTCTTCCACAGGGTCTAGGACCATCTCTTTTGTAGCTCCCGCTTGTATTCTCTCTTCTTCTTCTCTAATTTTGTAATCTCTTGTCTCTAGATGAATGAAATCCAATTTTTTTGTGAATTTCATTTTTGTCTTCAACACCACCTTTGTCTCACTTGGCCCCCTGGTAGATGTACATAATTTGATTGTGTACATGTACCAAGAGGATGTAACAGTTGTTGTAGACTTGTGTGCTTCGAACTTGTAGAATGTAGGTCCGAAGTCTTTGATAGTGTAGGCCCCATGAGGTTATTGGAGCTTAGTGGCTCCGGCATTGACCATCGTCAGAGCTTAGTAGCTCTAGCAGTAGTCTCCATAAACGCGTAAAGCATCGACAGTTAGCCCTCTAGGGTGTCAAAGTTTTGTAGCTCGGCGGTGACCTCTGTCAACATGTGGTGTATCGACAGTAGACACCTCTGTAGAGTCTTTCCACCATCTTTTCTTCACGTTGATGGCTTGCCCCCTAGCTTTACCGGAGCTGAGTAGCTCCAGCGATGCTCAATGTTAATGTTTGGACATCGACACAAGTCGCCTAGAGGATGTCGGAGCTTTGGCAGCTCTGGCTTCATTCACTATCATCATGAAATATTTATTTTTCCTGCACACTGAAGTCAAGAAAAATAGTAAAATCCATTTCCTATCTATAACTTCATTGCGGCTTACTATTTCCGAGAAAGGTTTAGGTCGAACACAATTCTAGATATAATCAAGAGCGCTGTCTTGTTTCCTTCAGGCCCGATCGTTTCTGGACTCGCCTTACTTCGGCCTGCCGGGGTGTAGGTAGAGTGGCGTACTTAGGGTGCATGACCAGGCTAAGTCGATAGCACACTCCAGCCTGGCTTGGCGGCATTCAAACGAGTATACCATCAACAATGTTTGAACCCAGAAGAATAGACAATGCAACTCGAATTGTACATAAATTGGCCGAGCTAAAATTTCTTAAGAACTGCGCAACTTTGTTATAGACAAGAAAGAGAAAAATAAAAAATATTGAGCCTGTACAAAGTAAATGCACGTGGAGTCTGTTTTCACACAATGATGTCTTTCATAATAGGTCCGGGGTACAGGGGAAACAAGTACACTCTTAGGGTACGGAACCAGGCTAAGTGTGTTTCGTTTCTCGTTTGACCCAAGGTAGCTAGCTACACTTTTAGTTCTGAGACTGTGACAAGTGTTACATGGACGTTGCGTACCTAACAGGGTAGGTCCGGCTACTCTCCGGAGGAGCTACCCGACTCTGTACAATGACTCTATAACATACATCACATGTAATTATAGACTCACCTCCATGATATTAAGCGTATAACTTACGGAGGTGCTCAATGTTCCAAGGATTTGGGAGAGGTGTCCCATCCTCGGTTGCCAAGCGAACGCATCTGGGACGGGATACTTTGATCACTCGGAAGGGTCCTTCCCAGCTAGGGGAGAGTTTGTTTAACCCTTCTCTGGATTTTATTCTTCGTAGCACCAGATCGCCTTCCTCGAGCTGTCAGCTGTGAACATGCCGTTGGTGATAGCACCGAAGAGCTTGGCGGTATCGGGCATTCCGAACAGCTGCTCGGCACCTTCCCTCTTCAAGGAGGTCAAGGTCTTCACGCCGGAGCTGGTCCTGCGTGGCTTCGTCGGAGGTCCGGACCCGGAGCGACTCCAAGGTGATTTCCGGAGGAAGGACTGCTTCAGCTCCGTACACCAGGAAGAAGGGTGTCTCTCCAGTTGACTGGTTTGGAGTTGTCCTATTGGCCCATAGAGTGGGCGGAAGCTCTTCGATCCAGTTGGCTCCATGTTTTTTCAGGCGCTCATATGTGCGCGTCTTGAGTCCTTTCATGATTTCTGCATTTGCTCTCTCGGCTTGGCCATTGCTTGCTAGGTGAGCTACGGAGGCGTAGCTGACTTGGATGCCGAGGTCTTTGCAGTATCCTTGGAAAGCAAAGCTTGTGAATTGGGTCCCATTATCTGTTATGATTTTGTTCGGGACTCCAAATCTGCATACGATGGACTGCAAGAAGTTGATAGCTGATTGTTTGTTTATTGTCACAACTGAAGTTGCTTCCGACCATTTGGTGAACTTGTCAATGGCAACATACAGGAAGTTGTAACCTCCGACGACTCTTGGGAAAGGTCCCAAGATGTCCAACCCCACACAGCGAAAGGCCATGTAGGAGGTATCATTTGTAGAGGCTGAGCCGATGTGTGAATTTGCTTTGCATGGAACTAGCATGCTTCACATTTCTTCACCAGCTCAGTTGCATCCTGGAGCGTTGTAGGCCAGTAGAAGCCATGCCAGAAGGCTTTACCGACCAGCGTGCGGGAAGACGCGTGGTTCCCACACTCGCCTCCATGGATTTCTGCAAGGAGTTCGCAGCCTTCTTCCCTTGTGATGCACCGCATTAGGACGTCATTGGCACAGCGCCGATAGAGATCCCCTTCTACTAGCGTGTATCTTTTAGCCAATCTGACTATCCGTTCAACAGATACATCATCGTCAGGAAGGATATTGTCTTTCAAGTAGCTTCGAATCTCCGAGATCCATGCATCGAAGCTTGCTTGAGCATTTGAGTCTTGTGTGCTGGGTTGCTCGGAGCTTCCAGCAGCACCTACGACCCTTGATGGCTGCCATGGTAACAGGGCCATCGGGACCGCCAGCTTCGGGATGCTGGTCTCGCCCCTTCGCTCAGTTCGGCAGGCTGAGCTTTGGGTTTTGACAACCTCCGGATGAAGGTTCCGTCAGGAGCCAGAGCTCCGGTTGACGCTTTCGTCGAGAGTTTGTCAGCTTCAGCGTTATGGACACGTTGGACATGGTGTAGATCCAGGACTTCGAAGTCCTTCTGAAGCCTCTGGACTTCAAGGAGATAAGCAGCTAGTTGAGGGTTGTTACAGGAGCATTCACCCTTCACCTGTTTAATGATGAGCTGTGAATCTCCCTTGACCAACAGCTGCTTGACACCATATGATAGTGCCACCTTTAGTCTGTAAATGAGTTCTTCATACTCCGCCATGTTGTTGGTCGCCTTGAAGTCAAGGTGGACCATGTATTTTACCTTCTCCCCGGTTGGAGCGAGGAGAAGGACTCCAGCTCCAGCCCCCTGCTTTTGCATGGAGCCGTCGAAGTAGAGGGTCCAGTGAGGCTCGGTGAAGACCGAAGCCTTGAGTTCTGTCTTCTGCTCACTAGGTCCCCTAGGGTTTGATGGAGAGGGGGTCCATTCCACCACAAAGTCTGCCAATGCTTGACTCTTGATCGCTTGTCTTAGGACGAATTCAAGATCGAATTCAGCCAATTCCGCTACCCACTTTTCAATGTTCCCAGTAGAGTTGGGATTATGCAAGATCGCACGCAGTGGATAAGAGGTAACCACTGAGATCTTGTGAGCTTGGAAGTAATGGCAAAGCTTCCTGGAGGCGATGAGAACTGCGTAGAGCAGCTTGTGCACCTCTAGGTATCGAGTCTTGGCATCATGTAATACTTTGCTGATGAAGTACATTGGGCGCTGGACTGTCCGGACCCTCCCAGAGGGGCCCAGAGCTTCCTCCACATCGACCCGGGCCCTCCCGGAGGGGTCCATACCTGCTTCGGGGACCTCCGGGTCCTTGCTGGAGGAACCCAGAGCTTCTGCTGGGGTGACCCGGACCCTCCCGGAGGGGTCCTGATCTTCTGGAATAACTCCTTGTAGATCCAGGTCTGGGGGCTCGGACCCAGACTCACCTTCAGGAACCTCCGGACCCTCCCGGAGGGGTCTGGATTCCTGAGCTTGGGATGGTTCTGGTCTCTCCGCAACCAAAATCATGCTGACAACCTCGTCGGTTGCTGAAATGTAAAGCAGTAAGGGCTCACCAGGGTTTGGAGCTACCAAGGTTGGTAGAGTGGTGAGGAGCTGCTTTAGCTCCTGGAACGCCTTTTCTGCTTCTTCACACCATTGGAATGGTCCGGACTTCCTCAATAGCTTGATGAAGGGTAGCGCTCGTTCCACCAGTCTTGAGATGAACCGGTTGAGGGCGGCTAGACATCCAGTCAGTTTCTGGACGTCCTTGATGCGGGCTGGTGGCCGCATATCCTCAATGGCTTTAATCTTCGTCGAATTAGCCTCTATGCCTCGGTGGTTTACCAGGAAACCAAGAAGCTTTCCGCAGCTAACCCCGAAGACTCACTTGTCTGGGTTCAGCTTCGTGCGAGTGACTCGCATCTTGTCGAAGACAGCTTGCAAAGTGTGAAGGAGTGACTCCTTGTCTTTGATCTTGACGACGATGTCATCAACATACACTTCCACTACGTCTCTGATGAGCTCTCCAAAGGTTTTGTACATAGCTCGTACAAATGTTGAAGCTGCATTCTTGAGACCAAATGGCATGGCAGTATAGCAGTACAATCCATCTAATGTGATAAAAGAAGTATGTTCTTCATCTTCCCTAGACATTCTGATTTGATGGTACCCAGGATATTCGTCTAGGAAACACAATAATTCACACCCGGAGGTGGAATCCACTATATGATCTAGTCTAGGTAGTGGGAATGGATCTTTTGGGCATGGCTTATTTAGTGTTGTGTAGTCGATACACATCCGAAGCTTCCCGCCGGCCTTGGGTACAACGACTGGGTTTGCCAGCCATTTTGGATGAAAGACTTCTCAGATGAATCTAGCTTTGAGCAACTTCTTCACTTCCTGTCGTATAAAGTTCTGTCGCTCTACTGATTGCTTCTGAGGCTTCTGATGTACAGGCCGAGCATCAGGATAGATCTTCAGATTATGCTCGATCACTTCCCTAGGGATCCCAGGCATTTGCGACGGTTGCCAGGCAAACACGCCAACGTTAGCCCGGAGGAAAGTGATGAGCGCGAGTTCCTATTTGTCATTCAGAACTTCCGATATAGCAAGCGCATGAAGTTCCTCCACAACAGTCACTCCGGCAGTACGGTCTCCGCGGATCTGAAGAACACCAGCTGGTGTTGTCATCTTCAACACCAGATAGCCATAATGAGCAGCAGCCATGAAATTGTACAAGGCGGGTCTACCCAGAATGGCGTTGAAAGGTAAGTTGATCTGAGTGACGTCAAAGATCAACTTCTGAGTACGATAATTCTCCCGAGTCCCGAAGGTCACAGGGAGAGTAATGGCACCGAGTGGGGTTATGGCCCCCGGACCTACTCCAGAGAAAGGTCGGGAGGGACAAAGGTCCGAAGGTCGGAGCTGAAGCTTGACAAAAGCTTCAAAGCTTATGAGGTTCAGCCCCGAACCTCCGTCCACTATTACATGGTGGAGTTGAATGTTATTGATGGTAGGTGATACCATCAAAGGTAGTTGACCAGCTCCGATCATGTTTCGAGGAAAGTCTGAAGCATCAAAAGTGATGGTGGTGTCCATCCACTTTCGATGAGGCTCCGCCCTGGCTGTAGGAGTTACTGAGGCCATGTACCGCCGCATGGTCTTGAGGACACGGCGGGAGGTGATGTCCCACGAACCACCAAAGATGGTGTTCATGGTCTTCCGATTCTCATTGTCGGAGACGTCGGAGTCGTCGTCGACGGAGGTGTAAACAACCTTCAGGACCTTTTTAGGGCCCTGAAAGCCTAACTCCTCTTCAGCCGGAGCTTCATCGACTTTTTGTTTTCCTTCCCTCTGACAGAAAGGAACTTCTCCCCGGCGCTTGTTATAGCGCTCGACAAGGTTTTGGACCTCCCAGCAGCCTTCCAAGTTGTGGCTGTTCGACTTGTGGATAGGACACCACACTTTGGAGTTGCCACCGTCTTCAGAGGACGGTCGAGGTCGTTTCTCAGGGCGTGGCCCCCGGCCACCCGGAGCTGCTGCAGCTGCAGCAGTAGATGTGCCGGCCGACAGCTTCTTCTTGCCGTTAGACTTTTTCTTATTTTTGCCACTCCCGGAGGTAGTGGCTTCACCTTTGGAGGATTTTTTACTATCGTCCGGAGGTGGTTTGGAGTGTATTTCACGGCCCTCCGCAGCTTTGGCACACTTGTCTGCCAAGCTAAAGAGCTCCGTGACGCTGGTGATCTCCTTGATCGCCAGCTTCTCCAGCATCTTCTTATCTCGTACGCCCTGTCTAAATGCCACAATAACAGAGGCGCTGGAGATAGAAGGACTAGTGTTTCGTACCTGGGAGAACCTCTAGATGAATGAGCGCAGGGATTCTCCCCCCTTCTGCACGACAGCAAAAAGGTCCAGTTCAGTGCCTGGTCGGGTGTATGAACTCCCGGAATTGGTGGTGAACTGTTGGCACAATTCCTCCCAACTATTGATGGAGTTGTGAGGAAGGCTCATGAAACAGGACCTGGCGGTCCCAGTCAAGGCCACTGTGAAGTAGTTGGCCATTACAGCCTCGTTACCTCCGACCGCAAGGATTGCGGTGGAGTAAATCTGGAGAAACTCAGCGGGATTAATAGTCTTGTCAAATTTCTCCAGCAGGTGAGGACCGAACTTTTGTGGCCATCTGACCATGCGTAGGTGCATGGCCAGGGCAGAACAACCTCCTCCTACTCCCTTGGGAGCATGACTGTCTCGAGCCTCTCGCCTTTCGCGAGCATGCTCGATATGGACACGGTCGTCCTGTTGATGGTAACGGCGATCAAGCTCTGCCCGGAGGTCATGAGTTGAAAGCCTGGTTACCGTATGAGTGTGTCGCGCCCCGAAAGGTAGTGATGTAACTTGCTGTGATGCAACACGCCTCCTATTTTGGGAAGCGTGCAGACCAAGTCTGCCAGACACAGTCCGACGCTGCGACGGGGCTCGCCCCGAAGGGGGAGGACCTTGGTTGCTGATGCGGTCGGCTGCTGCTGCAACCAGATGTTCCACGTCAGTCCTCCATTGCACCCTGGGATGCACCTGGAGGTGGTGGACGTTGGAGGAGAGCACGCGCTGCATGGAGCGCATGTTCAGGGTTGTTGTTATTCGCCGATGCGATGACCGACGCCGATGCATCGTCACGCTGCTCAGCTTGACGTGCTGGTGCAGGCGGTGGTGGTGGAGGCATGACTCCTGCTGGAGCCATGGCACCTGCTGGTTGCTGCATGTTGGAGGGATTGCCCCCAGCGAGTTGAACAGCAGAGTTGCCATTGCATGATCCAGCAACTGAGTTCACCATCCTTGAAATCTCGGGCGCCCCCTACCTTGCGCGCCAACCGTCGACGTTTGGATCCGGCAGATCTCCCGACATTACCGTTGGTAGATCAAGGAGTTGTAGTTCGGTGATGGGCGCGCAGAGATTCAAGAAGGTGAAAGACAAAAGGACACAAAGATTTACGTGTTTCGTACCGCCTGAGCGTAATACCCTACTCCACGGGGTGTGTTGGTGTTGTATTGAGCGTGTGAGTCTAGAAGAAGCTCCAGAAGAAGAAGCTCGTCTAGCTCAGGGAGTTCAGAAGAGGTCTAGAGCCGTCCCTTGTGTATCATCGACCAGTCCTTGTACTATTGTCGACCAATCCTTTTATAGTTCAAGGACTGGTCGTTACACCGTTAGTCTGGCCCGACATGTGGGCCCGGCGGTTACACATGCTTGATATACAATTAATGAGATTAATTACCCTTAATAGCCTGGTAACGGGTCTTAACAGCGTCGTTAACAGTACTAAGGGCCATCCGATCGTGTGTCATTAATATGACATTAATGACACTTAATCGGGTCTTGAAGTCTTTGATTGCTCCTTGAAGGTTCGGAGTCGTTAGGGGTCCACCATCCTGATTGTTGAAGTTGAAGGTCTGGCGGTTCATCCACGTGGCAGCTCCGGAGCTTACCATCGTGGACGGGTAGGTCCGATGCTGTTGGACACGTGTCGGCACCAGAGCTTCCCTCTGTCTGGGGTTAGGTCCGGGGATGCCATACTGGTACCTAGCCGGAGCTTTCCCATGCGTGGACGATAGCTCCGATCTTATGATACACGTGGCGGCCCTAGGACTAACCACGTCGGGGAAGCAGGTCCAGTTACACCTAACATGTGGGGCCTTCAGTGGACTTCAAATCTGGTAGATGGAGTTTCCTTGTGATCTTTGCAATCTCAAGGGGTATCTGGTACATAAGGTACCGACAGGGCCAAAAAATGATATGGATATTATTCGTATTTAGATTCGGATATATTCGACAAAATATGGATATCCGACCATTCGGACGGATATTAAGCCGTACCGTTTTCAATCCAATATCCGAATTCAAATATCCGATATTCGATCCATTCAATAAAGATCCGACAAAAATGGATATGGACCGGATATTTTCGGATCTGGTACCCGGACGGATCGGAAAATATCCAATTCGTTTTCATCCCTAATCCTCTCTATAGCCACGAATGTTCTAAGAATGCTTCAACCAAGTTTCTCCAAGTAGGGGTAGCATTTAAGATTAAGTGGTTAGAAGGAAGCTTTCTTATGGAATGGTTAGATATATTTTTGACAAAGACTTATGTCATATAAATTTATAGTTTACTGACGTCACAAAACTTTTTTTCAGCTGATAACTCGCGAAAGTCAGTAGCGAAATCAAAAGTGAAGTTTTTTTTGGCTGGGATGGTCAGGCATGAAAAGATCTTAATAATCTGGAGAGAAAAGAGATAAATAACAACATAATATGTCTGTTATACCTGTTAGAGATATAATAGTAATATTATATTAGATGATGTATTAGGGACTTATTTACATATTTGTCATCCTTGTACATCTATTTATAGAGGCCCCCGACCTCCTCAATAATACAAGATCTAATATTCATAACACGGTATCAGAGCTAGGTTATTTTCTTCTGGCGGCAGCGGCGGCGGCTCTTCTTCGGATCTGATCTATTCAGCTGCTGTCCGCCCATCGGCGTCGTTCTGTCGGCTCGCCTCGCTTCGTGTGGCGTCTAAACCTCGACAACTTCACATCCTGAGCCCACACGCTGGCCACAGTGGCGTTCTCCCGTAGCGGATCCGCGTAGAACACCGACAGAGAGCCCCTGTTGAGGAATGCAGAGAGGAAGCATCGATCCCAGCAGCGGCGCTGATCCGCGAGACGTGGGCCCGTTTGTTGGCGAGGACACGGAATCCGCCGCCGGCCTAGCAGCGGAAGGAGGATTCCAACCGCACCTAGGAGAGATGAAGTGGGGGCTGGCAGCCATCGTTGCCTCCGTCGCGGTCGTCACCGAGGGAGAAGCTTCGTCGTGATCACAATGGCAACAGGTTAGCGCCGCGATTCGATGGGTTGTGCTTCATTGAGACGCTCGTGATGGCGCACTGCTCTGCCTTCTGCATCGCCGCCACGCCGCTCTTCGACCTCCCTCGTCGATTCGCGAGCTCCGACCGCGTCGCCCGCTTCGTCGCTGCCTTCGCGTCTGCGTCTGCCTCTGGCCTTTGGCACCGCCCATCAATTGTGGTCTCCTGCCGCCCGACTTGAATCTGAGTTTTGACGGAGCTGACGTCAGCGTGATGTCATGCTGACATCACTTGGATCTGATGATGTCATGCTGATGTCAGCATGACGTCATATTGAGGGTAAAACCCCGGTTTTTTTTAAAAGCTGGCGGTGTCGACTCCTCTTCGGATCTAGGATGGAATTGACGTCTTTTGGGCGCTTTTGTTTTGGCTGCCTGTGACATCTTGATCCATCGTTGATTTGGAAGCTTCGCCTCTGCCTCGTAAAAAAAAAAGACTTGTTGCCTGCATCACTTTTATTTCTACTCTCCCAGTTATCTCCTGCCATTTTTTTGCGCTCTCACCGTCGCCTGTCATCTTCTTTATGATGACTTTTCTTCTTCGACCGGAATTTCAGTTGTGCGGTGTGTGGTGCTTTTCAATTGCATCAATTACCGTGACTGGATTCCTCGTATGCGTCTACATATGCATGGTCTACGACTTTGGGAGTTGCTCACGAACGATCTCTGGTTAGTACTGGTCCTCGTTGTCATGATTCACAACATCTTTGGGAGTTTGACTGACTTCGTCTTTCTTCCGCTGCGCCTGTCAATTCTATCAGCTCCAATTTTGTTGCTTCATCTACTTCGACGTTTTGCTCAGTGACACCACCGTTTGGATCATCTTTGTGGCTCTTAGCATGATTGTTATCTCTCCAAACTCAATTTTCTTGACACACACTCATTTTGAGGGAGGTGTTAGAGATATAATAGTAATATTATATTAGATAATATATTAGGGACTTATTTGCATATTTTTCATCTTTGTATATCTATTTATAGAGACCTCCGACCTCCTCAATAGTACAAGATCTAATATTCGTAACAATACCTTGTCACCTTGAACATGAGGAAACAATGGTGGTACACGCCTTTTTGTGTAATGCCAATTTGCATAGTGGCACATTGGATGGCCGGGGTTCAAAGAGCGGGAGAAGGGGTGGCCGGAAAAGAAAAGAAAAAAGGGATTAAAGTAGGCATATTGCTATACATATGATGAAAAGAGGGGAATAAAAGAACTTTTCAAGGAAAAGAGCAAATACCGCAGTTTGTAGCACTAATGATCAAAGAAAAAAATTAACTAACTCACCTTGGTAAGGAGATTTTTGGGAGAACTCGGGGTGATTCATACATGCACTCAGACTGTCCACACTGACACATTGTAAAGCATATTGTAGCGCAGTAGAAGTTTAAAAATATGTACTGTAAAAATAGAAGAAGAATAGTATATAGAGTATGCTTTAGAGTACGCTGGTGCAGACAGTCTCAGGACGGTATTTGAGGCGTCCCATCAGGGACCCTTTTCTGTGCTTTTTCTTTTTTTGGATTCTTGTCTTTCCTGATGCTTCTCGGGAACATCTTGTTGCTTCCATCTTTTTCTGTTTTCTTGTATTTTATATTAGATATTTTACTCCTTTTAATTGTATAAGAACTACTTAGAATGCAATCAGCTCTCCGACGCAATCGTGCAAAAAATTGTTATGGGTCACACAATTTTCATCTTACAATTATTGTATTTTCGCACTTAAAACCTTCCAACATGTAATAGAGTTCTTGTTGTTCAGTAAGAGGATTTAAGTGTAAAAGTACAATAACAGTAGAATGAGGATCGTCTAGCTCACAAGTATTTTTGTATGATTGCACTAGAGAGTTGATGATTCTAGTCTTTCTCTTCATGCATATGTCATAAAAAACTATGGAGGCAGTTGGGTGCCCGTGGGCGGGGTGTTAGAAGACAGCCAGGGGTGCAGGATCATGGTGAGTGCAACAATGATGAGATGATGACAATGACGGCAGTGCAAGCAGTGACCAGTAGTGGCAGCCAGGAAGACCCCACACGCGAGATAAGGTCTAAATTGGAGTAACTTCTCTGTCCTGAGTTGACAGCAACAATATAATTTACGGAAATGCTATTTGGCATATGAAATTTAGGGATTTTTCCGGCAACCTAGATGTTACTGGCAACCTAGATGTTACTTTGACATTTGTGCGGCTCAACCTTATTTCTTCCCAACCTCTTCCCAAGTCGCGATTCCACTCTATCGGGCTCATGAATCCCTAGTGGCAACACGACGTGTGGATCATGGTGTCGGCGGTACGTACGGTGACCTGTTCGGCAACACGGAGGGCGGGCGACCAATTGCCGGTGGCGTGGATGTTGGACGACGGTCATAGAAGTAGAAGATGCACTATTTTTATTATTTTTAATTGTTAATGTGAAAGAATTATGTTAGTTGTAAAATTGTCAATTAAAATAATTTTTTGATTGTATAGATAATAAAAATGTTAGTTTGTTAATTTTTAGGATTAATAGTTAATTATAAGAATTACTTTTAATAATAGTCATTGGTTGTTAATTATCCGGTGCCTAAATTTTCTCAAATTTCAGATGTTTGAGAGACGTAGCCTATAATTTAAGATTGATGACGACGGATAAACTTTAGATCATCGTCAAAACCAAAAAGTCAGCTGTCGGACACCCAAAAAACAATTGAATTCTTACTGAGGGTCCTGAAATAAAAAGGTTGTTACCGTGTTTGATTTAAGACTCAAAATACTATTTTTTCTTTCATTGAGTTGTACTTACATCATAATTGCTGTGTCATTTTCCCTATCTTGAACCGAGGAGCTACATACTAATTGGAAGTCGTTAGTCGACTTTAATATTATCGTTTGGTCCTACATGTTTTGATTTGCTTAGCTCTTTTCTATAAATTTTGCCCCCTTCAAACTCCTGTGCTAATATGTGTAGCTGCCCTCTGCAAAATATAAGAAATCTATATTTGTAATTTTAAAAACATATTTGCAACTGTGGGCATGTGTGAAGCCAGCTCTTAAATATCGGTGTTGTCCGCCTTCTATAATTCTAGCATATATGCAAATTGTATATGGTCAAAATTAGTTATTTAGTAGTGAAATATTTATCTAGCCTAGTTTTGGGGACCTAGATTTGCCAGTTGCTGCGGGGATATATATTGAGTAGCTATCATGCTTGTTTTTTCATTCTATATATCGCCAGGAGCAAAACTGAGACTGAAAAATAAGGTGATGACTCCAATGCAGGTCAGAGAACTGAAGAAGATGAATAGAGGAGATGATGGGCCAAGGAGGAGAAAATGCCAGATGGAAGATATTCAAATAGATGACATATTTTGGAAAGTGACCTATGTGATTAGGTCGTATTTTGTGAACTATATATTGCCTTTCAGAACTGTTTTTTAATTGTTGTGTGTGGAACCTTTACTGTCTCTTACAAGTCTACATGGATATATCTGTTATGGGTTTAATCTATCTACTATGGATTTTCGTCTTCTGCCTTCTTTATCAATGGATGATTAACTACCTCTGTCATGGATTCCTTAAGCATTTATATTTGTCATATCTTCATCTCAAAAGCTTTCACAATGGATAATAGAGATTGCAAAAAATGGGAGATCATGAGCTGGAATATTAGAGGTCTCAACTCTAAAGAGAAACGAAGTGCTCTCAAAGACAAAATAATAAATAATCAATTGGAGTCATCTTTATTCGGAGTATTGCCCCGAGAAAGTTTGATAGCTTTATTTTCTCCCCCGCTATGGGTTCTTCGGGAGGCATATTACCGGTTTGGGTAGGGGCTAGATTCAAAGTGGTCTCTGCAAACACCCGATGATTTGTCATTACTGCTACATTCACTTCATGAGCTAATGGGGATGATTTCTTGCTATCAGCTATTTATGGACTATGTCAAGGAGTGAAAAGCAAGAATTCTTACTATGGATGACAAATCTGAATATAGAAGAAGGACTTAACTTGATGTTTCTTGGTGATTTTAACCTATATAGATCACAAGAGGATAGAAATAAACTAGGAGACAATTCGGGTGACATGCTAACCTTTAATACTGTCATCAGGGAATTTAGGACTTCTTGAAGTTCCACTAAAGGCAAAAAGTATACTTGGAGCAATATGCAGAGAGATCCTTTGTTACGGCAAATTGGTTGGTGTGGTGTTTCATTTTTTCGGACTGGTCTTCGACATATCCAAAAATGATCATGCATTCTTTACCGAAGACGGTTACAGACCATATTCCACTCAAAATTGAAGTAGGCACTTCAATTCCCAGGACAAAAATTTTCAGATTTGAGAATAGCTAGCTAAAAATACAAGAGTGCAAAGAGGTCATCAAGAGAACATGGTCAGAATGTGCAAGATTCACTACAAGTGTTGAAATGATATAAAATAAGTTCAAGTTATTAAGGAAAACCTTAACGCAGTGGGGTAAACCACTATTGGGCCTCTTGGAAATTATATCAAACTGTGAAAGAATATTGTTAACAATGTATAAATTGGAGGACCAGAGACCTTTGTATATTCAGGAATATAATTTCAGAACCATATTGAGATGACACATTGAGAAGTTGCTCCAATTGAATAATGAATATTGGTGAAATAGATACACGGTTAGACGGACAAAACTTGGGAATCAATCAACAAAATTCTTCCACGGAGCTGCAACTGATAAATATAGAATCAATCCCATGATGAGTTTAGACTCTGGAAATGGGCAGATAGTAACCAAACATGAGGATAAAGCAGATGTGTTGTGGCGCACATTCAGAGAGAGAACGGGTCAATCTGAGAAGACACAAATGCTATTTGATCTAGATTCTTGGTCATCAAGCACAATCATCTGGATTCTTTAGTGGAGAATTATACTACTAAGGAAATAGATCAAATTGTCCATAACATGCCCTCAGATAAATCTTCTGGTACAGATGGATTCAATAATATGTTTATAAAAAAGTATTGGGATATAATCAAGGAGGACTTCTATAATCTATGCTCGAATTTCTTTAGTGGCCAGCTGGACCTGAGACCTATTAATAATTCTTTCATCATGCTGGTACCAAAAGTAGTAAATCTAGTTATCGTAAATGATTTTAAACCCATCTCATTGCTTAATTTCTCGATCAAGCTGATCACAAACCTAATGGCTAACAGACTTCAAGGTGTGAACCTTTCTCTTGTGCACAGGAACCAATATGGGTTTATTAGAAATCACACGGTTCATGATTGTTTAGGTTGGATGTATGAGTACATACATCAGTGCATGAACTCAAAAAAAGGAGATCATCATTCTGAAACTTAATTTTGCTAAGGCTTTTGACATGATTGCGCAGTGCTATTCTTTCAATGTTACAACAATTGGGCTTTCCTCATAAGTGGAACAAATGGGTCAGTGATATATTGGATTCAGGCTCTGCTTCAGTATTATTAAATGGTGTTCTTGGAAAAGAATTCAGATGTAGATGAGGCTTAAGACAAGGGGATCCACTGTCCCCTTTGTTGTTTGTTATTGCAACTGATTTGTTGCAATGTATAGTTAATAAAGCAATAGAGAAGCAACTTGTATCCTAGCCCATGGATCAGTTAGGCTTCAAGGATTTCCTGATCATACAGTATGCCAATGATACATTGTTAGTAATGAAAGCCTCCCAAAAAGAGCTATTCTTTCTGAAAGGATTGCTTGAATCTTTTGGTCAGTCTACGGGCCTAAGAGTCAACTATACAAAATCCTCATTAATTCCTCTCAATGTTGATATACAAGCAGCACAAAGGCTGGCAGGGGCATTTGGATGTCGGTTGGAAAACTTCCCCTTTACTTGTTTGGGTTTACCCCTAAGTATTAATAAGTCTCGGTTTAGGGATTATGTTCCCCTTTTGAACAGTACAGAGAGGAAGTTAGTAGCTACTTCAAGACTATTGAACCATGCTGGTAGATTGCAAATCATCGATTTTGTGTTATCAGCATTACCTACCTATGCTATGTGCACACTCTACCTTTCTAATGAGGTACTACAACGAATTGACAATGCCAGATAACAACGCCTTTGGCATGAACCTGAATTTAATAGGAAGATCAAAGATCTGGTTAGTTGGAATAGATGTACATTGCCTAAGAAACATGGGGGATTAGGTGTTCACTACAGGAATCGGGCAAAGAAATATCGGCTCTATAGCCGTCGGTAAGATACTGTAACCGACAAACATAGTCTAAAGTCGCCGGCCTACCGACGGTCATAGCCGTCGACTCTTGTTTGACGTTCTTAAGGCCTTATAGACGCCGATCCCGACAATTTTAGGCTCTTAAAGTCGTCGGGCACCAGATACTGACGTCTTTAGTTTGAAAACCAACTAAGACCGTCGGCCTGGCCACACTGACGGTCATAACGCCATAAAGACATCGGCTCGTCGGTCCCGACGTCTTTAATGGGCTTAAAATCCCCCCCCCCCCCCCCCCAAGCGTACCGACAGCCATAAGATGGACACGTTTATCAAGCTCTTTTGATAAATAATTTAGATAAGTTTTTTAACAAAAAAGGATGTACCATGGCTACAATTGATATGGAACTCGTATTACACAACGGGTCAATTGAGCTTTCAAAAGAAAAATGTGGGATCATTTTGGTGGAAGGATATACTTGGTTTGGTCAGTGCTTTTAAGGAAATATCACATTGTAAATTGGGAGAAGGATCTACAATCAGTTTTTGGAATGATAGTTGGCTCACAAGAAGATTACAAACTGTTCCCCATTTACATTCGTTCTCGTCCAACCAAGATATATCAGCCCAATGCTTCTTCCAGGAGGAGCAAATTGATAACCTCTTTCATCTACCTCTCTTCAGAAGCTTTACAAGAACAGACAACACTAAACAGTCTTATCCCAAATGATGTTCCCAATGAAAAAGGTATCTGGACATATAAATGGGGACCCAAATTCTCTTCAAAGAAATTTTATGAAACAATTTTTCAGGAGATTTCTCCCCCAATTCATCTGAAAAACATATGGAAGGCTAAAAGTAACAATAAACTTAATGTATTTTATTGGTTACTCATGTTTGACCAGTTGAATACCAGGAGTACCTTAGAAGGAAGAATATTCACCTGTCAAGAAATGATTATACATGTGTTTTATGCTCAAGATGTGCTCAAGAGACAACTTTGCACCTTTTCTTCAAATATGTATTTAGTCGAGGGCTATAGAATTGGATAGAAATTGAATGGAATACAAATATGGGCTTTTATGATATGAGTTCAATGCTCGAAATTCTTTCCATAGAGGGTTCTTCATGGATATTTTTATGCTAGTTTGTTGGTCTATCTGGTGCCACAGGCATGGAGAAATCTTTGAAGGGAGAAGACCTAACTTGCGAAGATGTCAAGTCTACTTCATCTAGGAATGCAAATTACAGATTTTAAGATGCAAACTAGATACTAGATAGAATGGGAACTATGGCTAGATTCCTTATCATAATGTACTTTAGGGAATGCTTAAACCTGGGTGCATCCATCCAAAATAAGCGTCTTCCATTTGTATTATCCTTATGGATTAATACAAGTCCGGCAGGGTCTTCCTGTTGTTTGTAAAAAAAAAAGGTGAGTCAAACAACATCGTCATATAATTTTATGGCACATTTTATTCAATTATAAGTGCTAATATTTTTTTGCTACTTTTATAGCTGGAAAGGTGATACGCGTTAAATAGACTTTAGGAAATATAAGAGAGATTAAGCACTAGTACTAATAATAAGAAAAGGTAGAGCTCTATTCCGCCACTGCCCATAGCCTAAACGTAATTTGGAAGCCTTGTTTGTTTCGTTCTATAGTCTCATAAAGAAGGTTTCCCGAAATTGATAGTTTGTTTCGTGGTTTTTGCATGGTTCTTGTTGTTTGGTTAACTGAATTTCTTCCGACGAGCTGAAAAAACCCAAATCAAACGAGTATGGCTTGGCAATGCCACCACCAACAAGTACATGAATCGTACGTTAGTGTTGTTACTCAATGAATTTCATAATTTGAATTTAGGCAAAACTCGAGGGGCCTATCCCAAAACGATACAATTCCTACCTTGCACATCAGTCGAAGATATCAATAGCTGTGGATTTCTTTAAAGATGGACATAGTGTTATATCTAATTCCTGGATGTTGGAGGACTTGGTTTTTTGAGATGAATTTTGGAGTATTTAGTTTGCTGTTTGTAGGCTAAAGAAAGAGGAAAATGAAAAAGAGAAATAAATCAAGAAATCGCTGTCAACATGGGCTAACGTATAGGCCCATGTCCAACTTCAACCCATCAAGGCCCAACGATAGCTCAGAAAATTCGGCATTAACCTCATTACCACAAACTACTTCCAATGAAATCCAAGGCCACCCGTACGGCTTCCGCTTCACGCTTCGGTGATGCGGCGATCAGCCTTCCCTCTCGTCTCCCACCTCTCACCAAAGAAAGCGCCCCCACTCTCTCGGCGCCCATCACGTGTTCGCCGATATGCCGCCGCCAGGCTAGACCTCCCCACTTCCCCGCCTCTACCGCCGGCCTCCGCCTACGTCCACCTCCCCTTCTGCCGCAAGCGTTGCCACTACTGCGACTTTCCCATCGTCGCGCTTGGCTCCTCCTCTCCTTCCCCCTCCCCGTTCGGCGAGGGGGCGGAGGACCCGCGGATCACCGACTACGTGCACCTCCTTCTGCGCGAGGTCGCCTTCACCCGCCCCGTCCCCGACGACGACGCCGTCCCGCTCGAGACCGTCTTCTTCGGCGGCGGCACGCCGTCGCTGGTGCCGCCGCGGCTCGTGGCGGCGGTGCTCGACGCGCTGCGCGGCCGGTTCGGCCTGTCGCAGTGCCCCGAGGTGTCCATCGAGATGGACCCCGGCACGTTCGACGCCGCCAGGCTGCGAGACCTCGTGGGCGCCGGCGTCAACCGTGTCTCGCTCGGCGTGCAGGCGTTCCAGGAGGGCCTGCTCCATGCCTGCGGCCGCGCGCACGGGCTCAGGGAGGTGCACGAGGCGGTCGGGATCGTCACGTCCTGCGAGGGGCTGCAGAACTGGAGCATGGACCTCATCTCCTCGCTGCCCAACCAGACGGAGGAGATGTGGGAGGAGAGCTTGAGGTGCACGGTGGATGCCCGGCCCACGCACGTCTCCGTCTATGACCTGCAGATTGAGCAGGGTACCAAGTTCGGCCAAATGTGAGGCTTCTTCCTTCTGCATCCTCAATTTCACCATGCCACGACAAATTAATTAGGGACAACCTTTACTTGTACCATCAGCTTCTGTTTGTGGGTAAGACCACATGCACATCTTTGTTAAGAGCCTGTGAAACGCTAGATTGAGTAATAGCTATGTATAGTATGTGTAACGCAATGCAACCTGCAATGTGAATTCCTCTGCGTATGAGTATTCTCTATCATTGTGGTTGAGTTCAAGCTTTGATTGATGGCAACACTTCTAAACATATTTGTCTTGTGGCAGGTATACTCCTGGTGTGCATCCTCTTCCGAGTGACAATGAGTCTGCAAACTTTTACAAGATTGCTTCAAAACGGCTTTCTGAAGCCGGATACCATCATTATGAAATCAGTAGCTACTGCAAGCCTGGATATGAGTGCAAACACAATGTAACATATTGGCAAAATCGGCCATTTTATGCGTTCGGTCTTGGGTCAGCAAGCTACATCAATGGTGTCAGGTTTTCCAGGCCTAGAAGAATGAAGGGATATGCTGAGTGGGTTCAGAACCTAGAGAATGGAACTTGGAGCCATGAGTCTAGAAACTCTGATATGAAGGAAATGGCAATGGACGTGGTGATGCTATCATTGAGAACAGCTTGGGGGCTTGATTTGCGAAGTTTCAGTAAATCCTTTGGAACAAGTCTAACACTATCGCTTTGTAACACATTTATGCCTTTTGTGGAGAGTGGCCTTGTAATTGCCATGGATATGCAGCGACAAGCCTTGTCACCTAGTGATTTTGAGTTGGACCTGCGAAGTGAGTGTGATTTTGGAAGCAGAGCTGCGTTCATCCGTCTTAGTGACCCCGATGGATTTTTGTTGTCCAATGAGTTGATTTCACTCGCTTTTGGAATTATCTCACCATAACAATTTTAACATTAATTAACATGGGTCATTTATGTTTTGGTTCTTTTTATCTGGCCAAATTGAGATCTTTGGCCTGCTGATCTATCTAGTGTTGACATGGCTGTGTAGGAGAACATCAGCTGGTCACTGTGACACAGCACGGAGGAAATATTGTTTTTGACAAATCCATTACAATAGTTGCACAAATGCAATTAAGTAGTCTATGGCGTCTCACATGTGGAAGAAATTGAAGTCTAAAGAAACTTCTTCATTCTCACAGTCGTATAGGTCAAATTGGAATCCAATTGCGGAGTTGACTCACTATCTCGAAAGATTATGTGGCTCATGATCCAATATTTTAGGTATATATTTTACTTATTTTACATCTAAATATGAAAAAATATTTAGACTTCTATTTATGTTGAATTTTTAGGATGATGTTGAAGTGAACCTTTTAGGGTGGTGGAAAGACAATAAACGTCAGTTTTCGGTGCTCTCCCAATTTGCACGTGATGTGCTACTTATTCTAGTTTTTAGTGTCACTTCTGAAGTTATATTTAGCTCAGCTGGAAGAATTGTAGAAGAAATGAGGTGATTCTCATATTAGTTCATATTGTGTTATCTCATATTCATTTACATTCAATTTATGTCATTTTGATTCAATGTTGTAGATCCTCTCTATCATTCGATATGGTTGAGTGCCTCACATGCCTTAAGGATTGGGAGGCGGTAGAAGCTAGAGATCAACACCGCTGAGGATCCGGAAATTGTAAAGGTGTTGGAGGATTTTGAGTTTGAAGAATTCAAATGGTTGAAAAAATTTAAACAAATTGTACTCTTTTCTTTACGGGGGAGCTCACAATGAGTGTAAGGTTTTTAATAAGACAATTTGTAAAAAAACTTGATACTTCAATAAAATTTCATTCCCCCCTACATGTGTGTGATTTGTGATTTTTGAATGTGCTATGTGATTTGTGAATGTGTTATGTGATTTGTGAATGTGCTATGTTATTTCTAATTATATGAATTTATCGATGTTGATGTGAATCTGGAAAGTTGAAAGAAGATGGAGTTTTGTTTGCTCTCTGGAACTGAATGGAACCCCTCTCCTCTATGTTTGCTATCTCGAACTGGAACCCCCTCCTCTATGTTTGCCTCTATGCAGGTGGGGCAGGGGCAGGTGGGCCGCTTTCTTTCTCCCTCTCATGCTGACAGGCAGGGCCGGACGCTGTTCTTAGTTGTTTCTTTAATGATGCTGCATTTTTCTATTTTGATTCCGACGAGAAAATTATACTTGTATAGAATACACATAAATGGTGCAAATTGATTATTTTTTCTATACTTTTTTAGAAAAATTTTATCCACAATGTTCAAACATTATTGTTGATGGTTCTATCCTCAATTTTTTGTACACAATTCAAAACAAAACATATGCACATATTCTTTTCTTTCTTTTGTAAATCTGCAAAAAAATCAGTAAAATGAATCCATTTTTTTGTGTAGGTGTGTATTATATTTATCAGCACCCCCGCGTTGTGTCGGCCACTGCCTGTGGATACACCACTAGCTAGGAGTTTCTGGTCTGTATATGCACAAGCTAAAATAGAGTATTGCCCATTCTCTCCCTGAAACCAATTGCATAACTAATATCTGTATGTTTAAATCAAAGTGTGTTACCATGAGAGGTATCATTCAACATATACTAAATAACTTACTAAGAGCACGGCATAGTTATAGTACAGGAAATGCCTTATGTGATGAAAAGATTACATCCCAAAAATATTCTAATACTTGGTACACAAGTTAGTGCTGTGGCCACAAACGAATTATAGCCAGGACAGGAACAGACGAGAAACAATGTTTATATATAGTAGAAAATTAAATCGGACTATGTAATACGATCTAATAAACCACAAGATTTATATGCTACAGTTTACTTGAGCCGAGCAAACAAAACTAAACAGGCCAACCACGAGAACGGAGACGAATGGCGCGAGAGGCCATGGCTCTCAAATTGTCTCGGGCAGCGGACACGGCGTTCCGTGGCAGCCTCTCCTGAGTCTCCACCTCACTCTCGAAAGCATTCATGAACTCGTTCTGTTGTAACCTGTAAGCCAATGCAGCATCATCAGATTGGTCTGACCTCGCTGAGCTCCTGTTAGTGACCAGTTGTGAGGCCGGTATGAAGCCCCTCCTGTTACTGCGTCGTGTGCTGGCAGGCGCACTGATGAAGGCTCCACTGGTGGTGTTACTTGTTGTAGTGCTACCATGTGCCCTCATGAAGTCCCCACTGGTGTTACTGCTTGTTATGCTGCCAGGAGTGACAAAATTTCTGTAGCTGCTTCTTGTTCTGCCTTCTGTGATGAAGTCGCCGCCGCTGTTCCTTGTTCTCACGCCACCTTGTGAAAAACTACTACCTTTTGGCGGGCTTTGGCTAACATCATCGTTGCATGATGAAGATGATGCCATCGAAGTCCTTCTCGCCTCAACTTCGTAGGGAAATAATAGCTGAATGGTGTTCCAGAGCACCGTGTTGACAGTGCACGATCTTGAATTGCTGCACAGTAACAACTATTTAGTGATTGTATGGAGTATAGTTACCATGAGTTTCCTAGTCACAATTGCACCTCTTTGGGGGAAGATGCAAAGCCTGATACTTGCCTGATTAATTGCCGGCATTTAGGACAGCGTTTCCCACATTTCATTGCAGCGTGCTTTAGGCATTTCAAGCAGAAGCTGTTAAGTGGAGGGCACGGCAATGATGTTAGAATCACAATGTTACAGACCAGCCAAAGAAATAATAATCAAATAGTTCAAATCCCCATGTTCCTCAAAGAAATGAATGGTCAATTAGTTTTTTTTCTAATACCACCCAAGTAATTTGTACAATAAATACTTTGGGGGATAATGAACGGATGAATTAGCATTGCAATCACTAAACTGAGATGAATATGTAAAAAAAAATGGCATATCAAGGATTCAGTCAATGGTTACCATGAGTCGGATATATAACTCAGATGAATAAACTGCAAATTTGAGCATCCCAAACATGTTTTTCAAATGCATTTGAGATTGCACTTTTTTTAGTAAAACAAGATGTTGTACGCTAATCAACAATAATGTTCTAATACCCTGTTGCTCTATAAAAATAGTGTTCAGTTCCATTTTTTCTATAGCACTAGTGTTTTGTTTTGAACCATGAACAGAGCAAGGGAGACCCCAATAGGAGCGAAAATTTGACTCTGGGAATAACCTACCATTGGGTGGGCACATCAATCACTAAACGTGATGAATACAGTAAAACTAAGATGGAAAATCAGGGATTCAGTGAATGATAAGTGTTTTACAGTTCAGATGATCGAATCTGAAAATTCTAGTTCTAGCATCCCAAATGTTGTGTTTACATGAACTCAGAATACCAAGGCATTGAAATGCACAAAACGAATGCACCTCTTAGGGTAACAAACTTTTTCTACAGTAATAAAATAGAATGTTCCTATTCCAAGAAAAAAATGTTGAACTGCACTTCCAAGTTCTAACAGCTGAGAAATTTTCACTGACCTCAGCAAATCAAGTAGAAAACTGCACTGATTTCAATTGGCATTCTATTACACATTCAGGAAGCGGAGCCTTGGTGCAGCGGTAAAGCTGCTGCCTTGTGACCATGAGGTCACGGGTTCAATTGCTGAAAACAGCCTCTTACAGAAATGTAGGGAACGGCTGCGTACAAAAGACCTAAATGGGTCGGACCCTTCCGCGGACCCTGCGCAAGTGGGAGCTACATGCACCGGACTGCCCTTTCTATTCTATTACACATTCAAATTACACAAAGCGAAATTTCGTTCTTTGTTTCATGTTGCATACATGTTTTCTGAATTGAAGCAGAAGGGCAATTGAAATTACCTGTGCCCACAAGGTGTGGTGCTCGGCTCAAAGCAGATATCCAGGCAAATCTGCGCAACATACATCACCCAAATCATTCTCCAACATCATCAAGAACGCAATCGCAGATCTAACAACAACCAAATGAAACCCCCTCCACTTACCGCACAAGAAAGTTCTTCCCGGAGTCGATCCATACATGGTAGCTTGCTCATCGCATCTTCCTTCTCGCCAGACCCGGACGTCTCCTTCTCTCCAACGATGACAACCTTCTCATCCATCTTCTCGTTCACGTCCTTCTTGCCATCTATAGGTACCCAGACCGAGAACCCCCAAACAGACTCGTCAAGAAATCGCCCAGGATGGGGCCAAGGAAGAAATTGAGGAACGGATTACAAACCTGCCGCGCAGTCGGGCTTTTCGTCGTCGTCGAGCACGAGAGTTACTGGCGGAATCACAGCCGAAGTCTGCCTCCGAACCCTCCTCTTCCTGCAAAACGAGGCATCAGGACGGGGATCAAGAAACCCAGCAAGAAAAGGAGTGGGGGTTTAAGCCGGCAGAATGGAAGGAGGGGGGGGGGGGGGAGAGTGAGAGAGAGAGAGAGCCTGGTGTTGGATCCGGTGCCGCCACCGCCGTTGGAAGTGGAGGATCGCCTCTTGCGGCGGGACTCCCGGACGGGGGTGTCCTCGACGACGAGCGCCGCGAGGAGGATTGACTCCTCGTCCCACCCGGCCAGCTCGGCGGCGGAGCGGAACCGTGGGCTCAGAATGTCTGCAGCGCCGCTATCCTTGGAGGCCGCAGGCGCTCCATTCCGGCGCGGCGCAGATCTGGGGCTCCCCGCCGCGTCTGTGGACGCCATCTCCGCCGCGTCGAGATGTGGTAGCCGTTGGAGGAGACGCAACGGTTAGGAATTTCGAAATGGGGCGCACGGATACCGGGTTGGTGTGGTGTGGTGCTACTGTGTTATAATACAGTGATTGGCTGGCAGGTGGGGCCGTGAGGTTGAAGCCATTATGGAATTTGTAAAAAGAAATATCTTTTTATGACAGATAATATGTTTTTTAAAATGTTATATCCTATAAGGCATTTTGTACATTCGGAGAGCTTTCCAAACAAGGACTGCACAACGAGAGAAAAAAATGAATTTTTTATTATTAGCCGATTAAAAAAATATTTTAATATTAATAGCCGACGTTTTTTTTTTTTTTTTTGCAAAAAGTAGCAACCTACTCGCAGTCTAGAATAGCGACCCGCCATTCGGTTGTGCGAGTTGATGACGTGGACAAGCGACAAAGGTCTTGACGGCGAAGCTGACAGGGGGTCCCACCAAGTTGTGATTCTGCCAAGCGACCAAACTGATTCGCAATTCGCTTCTCTAAAAGGCGACTCGCACAACTACATCGCGACTCACCCTCTAGTAAAAAAATTTTCAAGTCAGTATCTGTTTATATTTTCGTTTTTATGTCATTTTTATCGTGTTCATATAAATATCTTAATTAAATTTTGAAGATAAGTAAAAAACTTGAGAGCGACATAATACGAAGAAATTTTTTTGTGACATTAACATATCTGAAGATATACCAAATATCGATTGCTACGTTGTACATGTTGAATGTACTTTCGAGTTGACTTAGTAGATGGTGGATCAACCCGTAGTGTATATCCACAATTTTCATCATCATAGTAACACTAAAACCAAAAATATTGTTATTAAAACAACATATATGAAATATGTCTGTCAATGATATTTAATACTTACTCCACCAATAGGAAAACAAAAGAAACGACGACTACTATCGTCTTCTTCATCCATCATTTGGAAAATACAATCAAGATCACAACCACACTTAGTCCACTTATGTTGCTGCCATCGTATGATCGTAGAAGATAGAACGGATCAAAATCACTCTTAGTATAAAACGAGAACTCATCCAGTGCTGGTTTGTACCAAGTTGGACCTCCCATCAAGTAATTCTTAAGCACTGCTGTAAAGTTTGCACATCCTCGCCTACCGCAACTTGTACTCGCCATTGTGTCACCTCCACGCCTACCACGACCTTTATCGGCCATTATTTTTTTTATCACTTGGGTGAATAACACAACTACTGATGGGCAGTTCTATTTATAGGGAGCGAACGTTGAGAGTAATAATATTTTAATACGGATATGACAATGAGTGTTGTGCTTTACTGACCACTTTATGATTGATGTAGACAACACACTGATCGCATTTGTTGAAGTGTTAATGCGACACTTCCCCCTGATCTGCTAAGGAGCAGCCTGCGGAGGTTCTTGTTCGGTGGGGCTTAGGCCTCAATCAAGTGTACGCGCGTATGAGAGAGTATGAGATGGTGGTTTTTACGTGGTTCGGGCCGCAAGGAGCATAACACCCTACTCCACAGTGGATTGTACTGTATGCGTGTGTGTATCAGGGATTCAATGTTGGGTCCTCTTTGTAATGGTGGTGGTATGATCTTTTTATAGACAAGGTCGGACGCCTTACAAGTGGGGTCCGGGACCCGACAGGTGGTCCCAGGGCGATCTTATCCTAAAGATCTATGGATTCTCGCGTAAGCTTCCTCTGATCATGGCAGTGAAGACTCGCCGTCTTGCTGCCTCTCTCGTCAGTAGCCCACGCACCATTGCTGACGATGGTAGAAGGTGTCCCGTCAGCTTGTCTTGTTGCCACAAGGTACCCACTTGGCTGAGTGGGATAGGCTTGCAGCGCCTTCACTACAATGCGATTGGTCATAGCGGTATCTGACTGTTGGCATGCTCCGCGTTGTGCGGTGGAGGTGGGTGCGCGTCTTCAATGCTTGACTCGGGCAGGGCACACCATCCCTTAACTCCCGCATCTTACCGTCCGGGGCAAGTTGCTGGACACATGGAAGCGTCAGGGCTGACCTCTGCTAGGGAGGCCAGCCCCGGTCCTTCGTGATGCGTGGCAGTTCCAGGTCTCTTCAAGGAATGTGGCTGCTCCAGGCCCTTTCTCGTGGGGGGTGCTGGACCTGGCGCTCCGAGCCACGTGGCTGCACCGGAGCTCTCTCCCAAGGTTGGGTGAGGTCCCGTCCCTACACATGGCATCTCGGGAGCCTGCCTTACCGGAGGGGCCGAGTCCCATCTTCAAGGCTCACGTGGCTGTGCTGGAGCTCGATCTTGAGAGACATAGAGGTCTTGGCACCTTAGGGACACGTGGGGCCGCCGAACGTGCCTCGGTGTCTTCATCCTGTGTGCGAGGGTACCCCGTCTGCAGGGTACCGACAGTGGCCCCTTGATCCAACTTGGGGCGAGGTGAAGAGCCCAAAGGTGGAGCCCTTTCCATGTTTTCTCGCACTATGCTTCGAGTTCTGTCTTGTACAGCCGAAGCAGTGGGCGCTTCTGCCAACGTCGCCATGCGTCTTCCTCAGGTTGAGAGATTATGGCGACGGGATCTTTGCTTGTTGTAGTATCTCTGTCTTCCGCGACACCTTTAACCGTGATGGTTCCTGATGCAGCTATAGCACTTTTGTTCGCTCTGCGTTTATGGGAGTCACTTCAGCTGTTTTCTCAGGTGGCTTACCGCCTGGGCCAGTGCTTCTACCATGGGGCATAGGGCCCATTGTCATGGGTGCTGTGCGTTGAGTGGTGCGGGTCGAACCTTTGCACGAAGTACTCAAGCGTCGCGGGGGTGATAAAAAAGGAAACCTTTGTTAGAGGGAACGGTTCCTTCCTTACTCACACCTGCAGCCTAATTTTTCGCCTTCTTCCTTGAGCGACCGAGCCTTCACCCCTCATCCAAAGCTCTCACCTTTGCTTGCTCCAATGGCTTCCCCACTGCCTCCTTCTCGCTTCTAGTCGGCTGATGACTTGTTGTCGATGCGGAGACTACTTGGATGGTTGGCGGCAGAGTGTGTGTGGATGATCCGCTACAGATCTCCCACTCTCGAAGAACTGCGCGAATACGAGACTTTCATCTTCGCTGCTTACGTGTCTGCGGGGCTTGGGCTCCCGCTGTTGAGGTACTTCCTCGTAGTGCTGGAGGAGTACAGGCTACAGCCTCACCACCTGTCGCCGAATTCCTTCGTCGTGATCGCTGTGTTCGTCCACTTCTGTGAGGCGTTCGTAGGCTGCAAGCCAACAGTGGAGATGTTATGGTTCTTCTTCGTGATGAAGACTACCGGAAAGAGCAAGATGACCCAGGTGGGTGCCTACTACTTTCGGCACCAGGACAAGATCTCCCGACTCTACCTCCCTTCGCTCAAAGGGGGCAAGTGGAAGACCTGGAGGGAAGATTGGGCGATCGTGCGGGTCGAGGCCCAACCTGCGCTGAAGATGCCCTTTGAAGGTCCGACTTCTGATCCCATCACCTGGGAAGCTTTCCAGGTGTTGACGAAGGAGCATACGCCGATATTGAGGAGGATCTGGTTCCTGGCAAGCAAAGACTTAACCGCCCTGATGGTGCTGGCCGACTTCTTGCACTGCTGCACCGCCCCTCTCCAGAAGTGATGAGGACATCTCTCCTTTGCATACAATGCAAGGACCGATCACTAGAGCACGTGCACGACAATTGGATCTCCATGTACGTTCTAACCTTATCAATTGTTTTTAAGAACTTACGCTTGTTTCCATGCATGTTTTATTGATTAGGAACAATTGAGAGGACTATAAAGGGCTTGGAGGAGTCCAAGGAATCAAGGAGGAGGAGATAGGTCGTGCACACCAAGGAGGAACCCAAGTACAACTCGACTTTGACTCCACCTCGGGTTCCAGGAGCTGCCTTCACCAAAACTGACGTCCCAGACACATACGGAGTCGGATTTGGACGTTCTATATATGGTTGGAACCGTGATTTCATAAAGCTTCCAATGGAACCAGCCCCAACTCAAAATTCGGTGCTGCGCCACCGTCTTTTGGGCTGCTGGCCCGTGTATCGTGTGGAAGCCCATTAGGGTTGCGTCCAGGGGTCTTGCACGCCCCTAACTCTTTTATATACATCAGCTGTCACCACATTAGGGTCGGATTTTTCTTAGATACAATCTATCATTGAACAGTGTCGCTGATCATTGGTTGTGAGACCCCAAATTCGTGATCAATTCTGTTTTGATTGCAACTTATCTATTCTTGCTTGTGTTCTTGATTGCGCTTGCAGGGATAAGCCTTCGTGGCGAGGTCATTCGTGTGACACGGGTGATAACCAACGGAGCAGTGGTGTAGTGATTGCGGGGTTTCATTCGTTCGGAGCCTTGGATCATCAACGTTGAGACCTCCACCCAATCAAGTTTACCATACCTCTCGGAAGATCGGGACCAATTTTCCTATCAATTGGTATAAGATTTCCAGGTTCACCATGAGTTATACTTGTGTTCCTTTTAGATTTATTTTGTTTCAGTCCTATCGTCCACAAAAAGCCACAAATTTTTTTTACTTTCCCTGACCTACAACCCCCGCTCAGCCTTTTGCACAATTTAGTTTCGGAGTCCGTAGTTCTGAGTTCGTGTCCTAGGTTGAGTCTGGTTGCTGGTTTAGATTTGTTTTTGTTTAGTTTTGTTTCTTCCATCCGCTGCCATCTACAAAAAAACCAATCTACAAAAAACTTCCATCCACCGATTCGTTTCTGTTGCAGTTTCCAACACCACCAAAACCTGATTCGGGGTATCCTCCTTAAAACGAGCGTAACTTTTCTCTCGGAACTCCGATTGAGGCGCATTTTTTTCCAGGAAAGGTCTCGAAAAAATCCACATACGATACACCAGCTACGCCAGTCACAACATTTTCAAAAAAAATTAAAAAAATTAAGAAGGCCCTCGTTTGAAACCCCAAAGTTCCGGCACCAGTTTTTTTCAATCGCTCCTAAATTTGTACCGATCACATCTTTCATCGGTTTGAGCTAATACTTGGTGCTGTTTCTATTCTTGTGCCCCTGGTTGAGAAAAAAATATCAAAAAAATAAAGAGAAAAAAGGATTTTGATTTCTACTAGTGCTTCCAAGCAAAAACAGGAGGCTAAGGAGTTTCCAAGTTGTGTTGTTCCTGTGTGAGTGTTGGATACTTGCTGATATTATCCTTGTTGTTAATCATCATTCATCCTTGTCCTCGCTTGTTGCCAAAATTGTTCTAATACATTCTTAGGCCAGCAACTAGGTGAAATTCTTTGGACACTTATTCAACATTTCTATCTATTACTAACTTGTGTGCCACATACATATACTGCATTTGAGCCTTCCAAGCTCCACCTCCTCTCGAGCGGAACAAGTAACCTCTGCAATCACACCCACTCTCTGCTTGCTTCACACCGGTCACCGTTGGCCACCTGCAGTGCTGGTAAGAAACTTGTAAGAACGGGGTAAGACACATCTTACTGATTGATTTTCTACTTCCACTTCAGAGAGCGTAGTAATAGGGTTCTTCACGATCTTTTTTGTCTTTGTTTCTATTTTGTACTAACAATAACAGGAAAGAAGCCTATGGATAAGACCTCTGGTTCTACACCTCCGGATGATGATGAGTGCACGTCCCATATGGAACTAAGGGACATGATGTGGGTGATGACCGAAGCTTTCAACAATTACCAGACCACTACAAAAGCCACCTTTCAGAGGCTCCATACAAGTGTTGCTGGTCTGAACACACGGTTGGACGAGATGGAGACTCGTCTTCCCCAACACGCTACACCCTCTATCATCCTTGATGCTGATGCACATGCTCACTACGACACTGAGGATGACTTCAATAACAATGAGGTTGATGCACAACAGCACCGTCGCCCTCGACGAAATCGTCAAGGTATGGGAGGTAGACCTCGTCCTCATGCCCCTGAACAAGATAATGATCCTTACGCTAAAATTAAGTTTTCTATTCCACCATTTTATGGATCTTATGATGCTGAGACTTACTTGGATTGGGAGATGACGGTAGAACAAAAATTTAGCTCTCATCTTGTTCCTGAGCGACATAGAGTTAGACAAGCCACTAGTGAGTTTAAAGATTTTGCTATAATTTGGTGGAATGAACTTGTCAATACACGTAATGCACCACAAACATGGGCTGCATTAAAAGAAGAGATGCGCGCTAGGTTTGTTCCTCCTTCATATAGACGTGATCTTCTTAAGAAATTGCAACGCTTTGATCAGGGTGACATGACTGTCCAAGAGTACTACCAAGAGTTGCAAAAAGATATGCTTCGCTGTGGGGTAGTTGAGGATTAGGAAGACCAAATTGTTAGGTTTTATGGGGGCTTGCAGCATGAGAACCAGGGCATAGTTGGCTACAAGGAATATCATTCTATTCAACATTTATTTCAACTTTCTATGTTAGCAGAAAAAGAAGTGCAGGGTCGCCAACAATAGCGGCGGAACAACACCTTCATGCCACGACAGCTTCCGGTGCCATCCAAAGCAGTGCCCTCCTCGAGCGTACGTGCTTCTACACCACCATCCACTGGTGTTGTACGCAGCAGCACCGCACCTTCTACATCACGAGGACAAGATAACAGCAAGTCGCAGATGCCTCCAGGCATTGCAGCAAAGCCGGATGCACCCAACGCTTCGACAAGTCGCACCTCCGACATCAAGTGCCATCGCTGCTAGGGACTTGGTCATATGCAACGAGATTGCCCCAACAAACGGGCGATCATTGCCACTGCTGATGGTGGGTATGTTAGTGCTTCTGATATTGAAGATGAAAATATTATTGCAACTAACATTTTAGGTTCGGATGATGGTGCTGAGGAGGTTCTTGGTACAGCTGCAACCGACACCTATAGGACTTTGATTGTGCAGCGAGCTTTGAGTGCCACGGTTCGAGAGGACGACAACCGCCAACGTCACAACCTTTTCAACATGTTTCTTGTCGTCAAGGACTGTCGTGTACATACCATCATTGATGGTGGTAGCTGCAATAATTTGGTGAATGTTGAGGTGGTCAAGAAGCTTGGCTTGACCACACGGGAGCATCCCCACCCTTATCACATTCAATGGTTTAACAACAATGGTAAGGTAAAGGTAACACAAACAACAAGAATACATTTTTCCATTGGTTCTTATCATGATTTTGCTGATTTTGATGTGGTACCTATGGATGCTTGCTCTCTTTTGTTGGGACGTCCTTGGGAGTTTGATACTGATGCTATTCACCATGGTCGATCTAATAAGTATACTCTTATGCATAAGGGCAAGAAATTTGTGTTGCTTCCTATGAGTCCCACTGAAATTGTGAAATTTGAGCAGGAGAAAAATAATAATGCTAAGCAAAAGGGTGTTTTCAATTCTGAAATTCAGCAACCTATTAAGTTGAAAAATCCCATTTTACTTGCAACTAAATCTGATCTTGATGATTTATATGCCTCTAATGGAACTTGCTATGCTTTAGTGTGCAAACATGCTTTATATTCCATTGAGGATACATCCATTGTCTTGCCACCTGCCGTTGCTAACCTTTTGCAAGAATATATGGATGTTTTTCCATCAGAGATACCCCCAGGGTTACCACCTGTGCGAGGCATTGAGCACAATATTGATTTGATTCCAGGGGCGAGCTTGCCAAACCGTGCCACCTACAGGACCAAACCCGACGAGACTAAGGAAATTCAACGACAAGTCCAAGATCTTATGGACCGCGGATACATTCGTGAGAGCCTTAGTCCTTGTTCTGTTCCTGTTCTTTTGGTTCCGAAAAAAGATGGCACTTGGCGCATGTGTGTTGATTGTAGAGCCATCAATAACATTACCATTCGTTATCGCTATCCTATTCCTAGATTGGATGACATGCTTGATGAGTTGAGTGGTTCTGTTATTTTCGCCAAGATTGATTTGCGTAGTGGGTATCATCAGATTCGTATGGCTTTAGGTGATGAATGGAAAACTGCTTTTAAAACTAAATTCGGACTTTATGAATGGTTAGTCATGCCATTTGGTTTAACTAATGCACCCAACACTTTCATGAGGTTGACGAATGAGGTTTTACGTGCTTTCATTGGTAATTTTTTTGTGGTTTACTTTGATGATATCCTTATTTACAGCAAGTCATATGATGAGCATCTTGAACATTTGCGTGCTGTTTTTAATGTCTTGCGTGATGCATGTTTATTTGGTAACCTTGAGAAGTGTATCTTTTGCACCGATCGTGTGTCTTTTCTTGGTTATGTTGTTACTTCGCAGGGCATTGAGGTGGACGAGGCAAAGATTGTTGCCATCACGAGCTGGCCACTTCCGACTACAGTCACACAGGTTCGGAGTTTTCTTGGTCTCGTAGGTTTCTTCTGGCGTTTCATGCAGGATTTCAGCACCATTGTGGCACCTCTCCACGAGTTGACAAAGCATGGAGTGCCGTTTCGATGGGGACCAGCACAACAACAAGCTTTTGATGTTCTCAAGTCGAAGCTCACACAAGCACCATTGCTGCAATCTCCAGATTTTGAGAAGACCTTCAAACTTGAATGTGACGCAAGCGACATTGGCATTGGAGGAGTGCTAATTCAAGGAGGTAAACCTGTTGCCTTCTTTAATGAAAAATTGCATGGGCATTCACTGAATTATTCTACATATGACAAAGAACTTTATGCTTTAGTGCGTGTCTTGCAAACTTGGCAACATTACCTATGGTCTAAAGAATTTGTCATACATTCAGATCATGAGTCTTTGAAGTATCTTAAAGGACAAGCTAATCTGAACAAACGTCATGCTAAATGGATTGAGTTGATAGAATCATTTCCTTACATCATTAAACATAAGAAAGGGAAAGACAATGTGATTGCCGATGCTTTATCTAGACGTTATACCATGTTGTCCCAACTTTCTCATAAAATCTTTGGTTTGGAAACCATAAAGAGGTTATATGCTACTGATTTGGACTTCAAAGATGCCTTTGAAAATTGCACAGAGGGAAGAACGTGGCAACAATTCCTGCTGCGTGAAGGCCTTCTCTACTGAGCTAACAAGCTGTGTGTTCCAGCTAGCTCCGTTCGTCTTTTGTTATTGTAGGAAGCGCATGGAGGTGGTTTGATGGGACATTTTGGTGTTAAAAAGACAGAGGATGTGCTGGCCGCTCACTTCTTTTGGCCACAAATGAGGCGTGATGTGGAGTGCTACGTTTCACGTTGCACGACATGCAACAAAGCTAATTCTCGACTTAACCCACATGGTCTTTATATGTCTCTTCCTATTACTAGTGCACCTTGGGAGGATATTTTTATGGACTTTGTTTTAGGATTGCCTAGAACAAAGAGGGGGGGGGGTAGTGTCTTTGTGGTTGTTGATCGTTTCTCTAAAATGGCTCATTTTATACCCTTCCACAAGACCGATAATGCTTCACATGTTGCTGATTTGTTCTTTAATGAGATTGTGCATTTGCATGGTGTTCCCAATACTATTATTTCTGATAGGGATTCTAAGTTTTTGAGTCACTTTTGGAGAACTTTATGGTATAAATTGGGAACAAAGTTGCTGTTTTCTACTACTTGTCATCCACAAACTGATGGGCAAACGGAGGTAGTTAATCGTACCTTATCTACTATGTTGCGGGCTGTTTTGAAAGACAATTTGAGGTTGTGGGAGGAGTGTTTGCCACATATTGAGTTTGTTTATAACAGGTCTATTCACTCCACTACCAAGTTAAGTCCGTTTATGGTAGTCTATGGTTTCAATCCTCGTGCTCCAATTGATTTGCTACCTTTACCACATACTGAAATTGTGAACTTGGATGCTACACAACGTTCTGAATTTATTCTTAAGTTGCATGAAACTACCAAGTTACAAATTGGAAAAATGAATGAAAAGTATCGCATTGCTGCTAGCAAAGGTAGGAAGGAGGTAAAATTGGAACCAGGTGATTTGGTGTCGGTTCATTTGAGAAAAGATAGGTTTCCGGATTTGAGAAAGTCCAAACTCATACCACGTGCTGCTGGACCTTTTAAGGTTCTTGAGAAGATAAATGACAATGCATATAAACTTGAGTTGCCTCCCAAGTTTGGGGTTAGTCCCACATTTAACATTTCAGATTTGAAGCCATACTTGGGTGAGGAAGATGAGCTTGAGTTGAGGATGACTCAAATTCAAGAGGGGGAGGATGATGAGGACATCTCTCTTTTGCGTACAATGCAAGTACCGATCACTAGAGCACGTGCACGACCATTGGATCTCCAGGTACATTCTAACCTTGTCAATTGTTTTTCAGAACTTACGCTTGTTTCCATGCATGTTTTATTGATTAGGACCAATGGAGAGGACCAGAAAGGGCTTGGAGGAGTCCAAGGAATCAAGGAGGAGGAGATAAGACGTGCACACCAAGGAGGAACCCAAGTACAACTCGACTTCGACTCCACCTTGGGTTCCAGGAGCTGCCTTCACCAAAACTAACGTCCTGGACACATACGGAGTCGGATTTGGACGTTCTATATATGGTTGGGACCGTGATTTCATATAGCTTCCAATGGAACCAGCCCCACCTCAAAATTCCTTCTAAGTTTACGAGAATCAGTGAAACAAGTGGGCGTCTAGAATCTGTCTGGTGCTGCGCCACCGTCTTTTGGGCTGCTGGCCCGTGTATCGTGTGGAAGCCCATTAGGGTTGCGTCCAGGGGTCTTGCACGTTCCTAAACTCCTTTATATACAGAAGCCGTCACCACATTAGGGTCGGATTTTGCTTAGATACAATCTGTCATTGAGCAGTGTCACCGATCATCGGTTGTGAGACTCCAAATTCGTGATCAATTCACTTTTGGTTGCAACTTCTCTGTTCTTGCTTGTTTTCTTCATTGCGCTTGCAGAGATAAGCCTTCGTGGCGAGGTCATTCGTGTGACACGGGTGATAACCAACGGAGCAGTGGTGTAGTGATTGTGGGGTTTCGTTCGTTCGGAGCCTTGGATCATCAACGTCGAGACCTCCACCCAATCAGGTTTATCATACCTCTCGGAAGATCGGGACCAATTCTACTATCAATTGGTATCATATTTCCAGGTTCACCGTGAGGTATACTTGTGTGCCTTTTAGATTTATTTTGTTTCAGTCCTATCGTCCACAAAAAGCCACAAATATTTTTTACTTTCCCTGACCTACAACCCCCGCTCGTCGACGGCAGACCCCTTGGAAGGTGCCGGAGCTGGATGCTCCGATGTCATCTAGAATCGTCGTAGGGACGTCGACGACAAACCCCTGGTGTACAGGCTATCACAAGAGAACCCTGTTAGCAACAAGAGCGGGGCAGGAGAGTTTACTCACTTATCCACGCTTGTTGCTGTCGTTGGTGTTTCAACGGTAGGCCCCTTGAGAGGTGCCAGAGCTGGATGCTCTGACAGCGCCTACCATCAATGCTAAGAAACATCGACAACGACCCCCTGGGAGGTGCCGGAGCTGGATGCTCCGACGTTGCCAATCATTAACGAGAAGAATGTCGACGGTTCCCCCCCGCCCCCTGGGTGGTGTCAGAGCTAGATGCTCAGGCGGCGCCCACCATCAACACTAAGAAACATTGACGACGGACCCCCCGGGAAGTGCTAGAGCTGGATGCTCCAGCATCGTCCATCATCAATGAGAAGAACGTCGACGACAGGCACCCTAGGTGGTGTCGGAGCTGAATGCTCCAGTGGTGCCTACCATCAATGCTAAGAAACGTCAACGGCGGCCCCCCTGAGAGGTGTCGAAGCTGGATGCTCTGACGTCACCCATCATCAATGAGAATAACGTCGACGGAGGGCCCCCTGGGTGGTGTCGGAGCTGGACGCTCTGGCAACGCCCACCATCAATGCTAAGAAATGTCGATGGTGGGCCCTCTAAAGGTGCCGAAGCTAGGTGCTTCGACGGCGATGGAGGCGCAACTTCCCGAGAGAAAAAACCCCCTACCTGGTGCGCCAAATGTCGAAGTGTTAATGCGACACTTCCCCCAGATCTTCCAAGGAGCAGCCCGCGGAGGTTCTTGTTTGGCGGGGCTTAGGCCTCAATCAAGTGTACGCACATATGAGAGAGTATGAGACGGTGATTTTTACGTGGTTTGGGCTGCTAGGAGCGTAACACCCTACTCCATGATGGATTGTATTGTATGCGTGTGTGTGTATGGGGATTCGATGTTGGGTCCTCTTTGTAACAGTGGAGGTCTAGTCCTTTTGTAGACAAGGTCGGATGCCTTACAAGTGGGATCTGGGGCCCGACAGGTGGTCCTGGGGTGATCTTATCCTAAAGATCTAAGGCTTCTTGCGTAATCTTCCTCTGATCGTGGCAGTTAAGAATTGCCTTCTTGCCGCCTCTCTCGTCAGTAGCCCACGGGCCGTTGCTGACGATGGCAGAAGGTGTCTCGTCAGCTTGTCTTGTTGCCGCAAGCTACCCAATTGGCCGAGTGGGATAGGCCTGCAGTGCCTTCACTGCGATGCGATTGGTCATAGCTGTCTCTGATCGTTGGCGTGCTCTGCGTTGTGCGCTTGAGGTGGGTGCGCATCTTCAGTGCTTGACTCGGGTAGGGTGCACCATCCCTTAACTCCCACATCTTATCGTCCGGGGCTGACCCCTGCTAGGGAGGCCAACCCCGATCCTTCGTGATGCGTGGCAGCTCCGGGGTTCTTCAAGGAACGTGGCTGCTCCGATCCCTTTCCCGTGGGGGGTGCTGGATCTGGCGCTCTGAGCCACGTGGCTGCACCGGAGCTCTCCCTCAAGGTTGGGTGAGGTCCTGTCCCTACATGTGGTGTCTCGTGAGCCCGCCTCACCGGAGGGGCCAAGTTCCATCTTCAAGGCTCACGTGGCTGTGCTGGAGGTCGATCTTGAGGGAGACAGAGGTCTTGGCACCTTCGGTACACGTGGGGTCGCCGGACGTGCCCTCGGTGTCTTCATCCTGTGTGCGAGGCTACCTCGTCTGCAGGGTACCGACAGCATTGATCGCCACTTTTTTTTGGCAGATGATGTTGACAACTCGTACGTGAATCACTTTATGATTGATATGAATAACATACTGATTGCATATATATATATATATATATATATATATATATATATATGTGTGTGTGTGTGTGTGTGTGTGTGTGTGTGTGTGTGTGTGTGTGTGTGTGTGTGTGTGTGTGTGTGTGTGTGTGTGTGTGTGTGTGTGAGCATTCAAAAACAATCGTACGTACTAGTATATATCTTAAGATTGAAGTTTGATGTTTCATTACTACTTACTCTATTAAATAGCTAGATATCCAAACCATTCTCCAATGTATACTCAAGTTTTGAAAAATGATTTATAAAGATTATAAAAGCATTTATTTTAGGATTTGGGGTATACATTAGATATCTACCTATTGAAAATAATACATGCATTATATTTATTATTTTAATGTTTATATTTAGGGGCACATATCTTTTATTTTGCCATGGGCCTAAAAATCTCAGTAGTTGCCATGCGAGGCAGGAGCTCCACACCTTTGTAAGTAGTGACCACTATGGTATGCTTAACACCGCTGAATCAACGAAGCAAACAAGGATAGGTAAAAGTGGATAATAAACAATGGGTTTTGCATCCTATCTATGATACTGAGCATTGGGAGGCAACATTTTGGTTTGCGTCATGTGATGGGAGTCCTTTTGATATTTACTCTTCGTGCAGAGCACTGTAGTAATCATTAATGGTCATATAGGGTGTTTTGCTTGGTGTTGTTGTCGGTACTCTGCATACCGGGTACCCCATGATACAGCAAGAAAATCTAAGGAGTTCTCCCTATTCATGTTGAAGACCTCTGAAGGCCACACGTGTTGCGCAGTACTGGACTCGCCTCCCTCGTTTGGATAGCTCCGACACTAACACGTGTATCACAAGGTCGGACCTAACACCTGTCATAGGGAAGCTCCGGTCTTGACACGTGTCCAGTGACCCCTTACCTAACCCCTAGTAGAGGGAAGCTCTGGTGCTACCACGTGTATGGTGGCTCCAGGCCTGCCTCCCCACGATGGCAAGCTCGAGAGCCGCCACGTGTCGAACCTTCGGAGTTAGGACTTCAACGAAAGACAGAGAGATCTCCAACGGCTCAGACTTTTAAGGGACAGTTAAAGCGACAATTATAAGACCCGATTACGTGTCATTAATGCCATATTAATGACACGCGATCAGTAGAAAGTTAATAGGGGTAACACCATCATTAAGGCGCATTATCACCCTACTAACCACTCTTAATATTCATCGACCGTGTATTAGACAGTTAACTACGCCAGGGCCATATGTTGGGCCAAACAAGTGTTGTAACGGCCAGTCCTTAGACTATAAAAGGGTTGTATCGCACGATACAAGGGGGCAAGCTCATACGCACACAACGACACATACACATTTTTCATACATACCATGCACAACCTGTGGAGTAGGGTGTTATGCTCAGGCGGTCTGAACCACGTAAATCCTTCGTGTCACTGTCTTGTCCAAATCTCACGCGCCCCTACCAATCAAGAACCTCTACGGGCTATGATCTAAGTAGTACCGGGGGAAGTGTCGATCGCACACTTTAACATTTGGCGCGCCAGGTAGGGGCACTACTGAAATTTCAAGATGGTCAACTCCGCCGCAGGATCATCCAACGGCAATGCTGTACAACCTGCTAGGGGAATCCCTCCAATGTGCAACAGCCAACAGATGCTATTGTCCTCGCGGGCGTGGCACCACATCCAGCTGCTCCAGCTGCTCCAGCTAACAATGCTGGGCATCAGGATGGAGTTCTTGTGTCGATCACTGCATCAATACACAACAACCCCGAGAACACGCTGATTGCTGCGCATACTGTTCTGGAGTGCCCACCTGCGCTCGGAGCACCTCAGGATGCAATGGAGCAGTAGTGCGCTGATGTGCATGTGACACCCGGTTCCGAAAAAAAACCAAGTGAACGCATATGTGTGCCCAGGACGTTCAACACACATACACGAGTGCATTCACAAAAGAGTATACAAAAAATTACCACAAAACAAGATTCATTAACCAAATTTTATTGCACAAACCATAGTATCCTCGAATACAAACTCTAATGAACATTAATGACAAGTTCTACTAATGCAGCGGAAATAAACTAAATAAGCAAACTAAAGACCTAGGCAGCATAAGCAATAGGGTATAGCGCAGCTCCATGCAGCACCACAAGCAAAGCTGATGGTAGACATGGCCTAGAACTCCGCATTATCGCCATTTAACTCCCAATCCTAACCTGCAACTGTTGGGGGGACAAAAGGAGTGGGTACATGGCGTACTCAGTAAGTGTGGAAAGTATGACATGTGGCTGATTCAAATGACGAATATAATAATGGTTAAGTGCTGAAAAGTACATTAAAACATTTGGAAAAGCAATATATTATATGTATATGAAATAAACCCATCATAAACCATAATTAATAATGTAGCTCCAATCCATATTCCATATCCATCACCATCAAACCATTAACCATATTCAATGTCATAGTTTAATCCATATCCAGCCATAACCAGTACCAACCCATAACAATCCCAAATACCATCCCAATACCGAGTCCCCTCTAATCATGTGAGGGTCCAGGTTGCTCATAACCGGGATCATGGCTATCATGATAGTTTTAGACACACTCTGCAGAGGTTGTACCGCTTTACCCACGTGTTTGTGATTGTATCACCTTTCGATGACTATAGAATCTCAATTATGCCATCTCACACTTCCTTAGGTGTGTGGCCAAGAGATCACAAAGTAGCCTTTACAAAGGGATTACTAGCCTATTTAGACCTCACCGAGGTTTCACTGGTGGCAATGCCTCCAACTGAGCACATCTTCAACCAAGGGCCCCCTCTTGAGCCATCCGGATCCCAGGGTAGTCCCACCAATCATCAACAAACCCAATCCGACTACTGCTTCCCCGAGCATCCTTAATGGTCCAAATAGCACTGGCAAAGTCCTAATTAATCAACTACGCCGCACCCATACTTGGCCTCATGGTGGCACTATAAATACTGGATGGTCGCTCCACGAACCGGTCCTTAGATCTAAAGCAAGCAAAACCACTATAACATCCAACCCATCCACATACCAGGCTTGCTTAGATCACCCATTACCATATCATATTAACCAGTTCATGTCAACCATAATCTCATAAATACATAATTAAGTTGAGTGGTATAGTTGTTTTCCCATCCCAGTTGATTAAGCGAAGCAAAAAGGTAAACGCCCTTCCCGACTCTCTACCATAATTCGAGGTGACAAGGGTGGTTAACAAATCTAGTAAACTTCCTACCATAGGATTTCCCATCAAATTGACACAAGCATGCAATTTTCAAACAAAACATTTATTTCAAAACAGGATCAATATGCTTTAAGGACACTTGCCTTGCTCTTGCGGTTGATTAGGGTCAAAGCCTTCAAACTCTTGGTGTTGTAGATCCTCCGTTGCACTCTCTAGCGCAAATCCGTCTAATCCACACAATAAACATACAAGACAAGAAACACAATCAAAGAGTGCACAAATATTACTCAATATGACATGACATGCATGATTAATGCAAATGCAAGGTAAAACTTGTTAATAGATTGCTTTTAATGATCACTAACTAGTTCTAATAGATTTTAATAAGTTTATACAAGTTTGGATTTGATTAGATCTAATTTTAGAATCAATTCAACACAATATAGTTAGCAAAATCGGACTAGTCTACAGAAGGTCGGACTAGTCCGCACTTCGCAGAACTAGCGAACTAGGGTTTTCTAGATCGAGGTAATTTTGGAGATTAGGGGTTGAATTCTTGTAAGGAAAAGAGAATAGAAGGTATACTAGGTGTTTAGAACTCCAATGAATCAAGAAACTTGGAGGTAACACTTGGATCTTTATGATCTAGGGTTGGGGATGAACTTGGAGATGAATTGGTGATGAAGAACGAAAGCTTGGGGGAGATCTTGATCCTCTTTCATTTCCTCCTCTTTTTCTTCTTGCTTGGGATCTCCTCCTCCCTCCTTGATGGTGGCTCTCTACGAGCTAGGGTTTGAGTGGGGTGGAAAAGTGGCAAATAGATGTCAAGCCAAGGGGTGGAGTTGTTTATATAGAGGTGGAGGCTAGGGTTAGATGGATTTCGAGTTTGAGATGAATAGAGGCCGGTTTAGAGTCCCACATGGGCTCTAAAAGAGTTAGCCACGACGTCCCTAGGTCCACTTAACGTGAACCCCAAGAAACTAGGCGTAAAACAAAAGATCAATTCAGGGTCGCGAAATATTGGACAAGCCCGAAAAGGACCGGACTAGTCCGAAAATGTCCAGAGAGAAAATCGGACAAGTCTGGCATAAAATCGGACAAGTCCAACTTTTGTCAGAGAGGAAAACGGACAAGTCCGCTGGAACACCGGACTAGTCCGGAAAAGTCCAGGGACTTAGCAAATTTTCAAGGATTCTTGGAATATCAGACTAGTCCGCACAAAATCAGACAAGTCTGAAAGTTTCCAGAGGTAAAATCGGACTAGTCCGCAGCAAAAACGGACAAGTCCATTTCTAGTCAGAGAGAAATCGGACTAGTCCTCACCAAAATCGGACTAGTCCGCACTTTTCAGCATTTTAAGTGCGGTTTTGTTCCAAATCAATTTTAAATGTTCCAAATCAATTTTAAACTCGTTCCTCTTTATGTGGGTTAATAACATGTATATGAATGTATGTAGGACACGATGCATGAAAATGAGGGTGTTACAAACCTACCCCCCTTAAAATGAATCTCGCCCTCGAGATTCGACGCGGAAGAGAAGAGATAGGGAAATTCCTTCTTGATATCATCCTCCAATTCCCATGTCGCTTCTTTTTCTGTGTGGTGCTTCCATTGAAATTTACACCATCTAATAACCTTGTTCCTTGTGACCCTCTCCTTAATTTCCAAGATTTTGATCAGTCGCTCGGCATAAGTCAAATCTTCCTCTAGTTCTAATCCTTCCATGGGCACTTGTTCTTTCGGTACTCTCAAGCATTTCTTAAGATGGGAAACATGAAACACATCATGGACATCTGAAAGATGAGTTGGCATCTCCAACTTATACGCTACTTCTCCTCTTTTGTCCAAAATTTTGAATGGTCCAATGTAGCGAGGTGCTAGCTTGCCTCTTATGTTAAACCTCTTATGACCTCTCATTGGAGACACCTTGAGGTAAACAAAATCTCCCACTTCAAAGGTTAATTTCCTTCTCCTATTGTCTGTATAGCCCTTTTGTCTTGATTGGGCAGCCCTCAAGTTTTCACGAATTATTTGAACTTGCTTTTCGGCTTCTTGCAACATGTCCGCACCAAATACTTGAGTTTTCCCTACCTCATTCCAGAATAAAGGTGTCCTACACTTCCTTCCATAAAGCGCTTCATATGGTGACATTTTCAAGCTTGCTTGGTAACTATTGTTGTATGAAAATTCTGCATATGGCAAGATCTTGTCCCAACTTTTTTCATGCTTCAAGGCACAAGCTCTTAACATGTCTTCCAAAATTTGATTGGTTCTCTCAGTTTGTCCATCCGTTTGAGGGTGGTATGCTGAACTAAAATTCAACCTCGTTCCCAAAGCTTCATGCAGTTTTTGCCAAAACCTGGAAGTGAATTGTGAACCTCTATCCGAGACTATCTTCTTCGGAACTCTATGCAAACATACTATTCTTCTCATATACAGTTCCGCCAATTTCTCTCCATTATAGGTGGTCTTGATGGGAATAAAGTGGGCTGACTTAGTTAACAGATCCACAATTACCCAAATTGAGTCGTAACCGGAGTGAGTACGTGGTAAACCAACTATAAGGTCCATTCCAATTTCTTCCCACTTCCACTCTGGAACCTTCAATGGTTGCAATAATCCAGTTGGCCTTTGATGTTCAGCTTTAACTCGCTGGCACACATCACACAACGCAACATATTCGGCTATCCTTTTTAATGCTAGCCCACCAATAGCATGTCTTCAAATCCTTGTACATCTTTGTACAACCGGGGTGAATTGAGTATGGTGAGTCATGTGCCTCTTTTATTATTGTCTCCCGAATACACTTCACAATAGGCACAACAATCCTCTTACCAAGCCATAGGGTACCATGTTCATCCTCATCAAATCTAAATTCTCTCCCTTCTTTGTCCTTTCCTTGATTTCCTTGATCTCTTCATCCGTGGCTTGTGCTTCTCGAATTTCTTGCTCCAGGGTTGGATTTAACTCCATTATTCCCATCTCATTCACAAATCTGAGGTTCAACTGTTCGAACTCCTTACATAACTCGGATGACAACTCTCGAACTGTGAGTTGATGACTTACTCCTTTTCTACTCAAGCGTCGGCCACTACGTTGGCTTTTCCCGGATGGTAGTTGATCCCCAAATCATAATCTTTGATAAGCTCCAACCATCTCTGTTGCCTCAAATTCAAATCCGTTTGTGTGAAAATATACTTAAGACTCTTGTGATCCGTATAGATTTCACACCTATGTCCAAGGATATAGTGTCTCCAAATTTTCAATGCGTGTATCACGATTGCAAGTTCCAAATCATGTGTTGGATAATTCTGCTCATGTTTCTTCAATTGTCTTGACGCATAGGCGACCACTTGACCTTCTTGCATGATCACACATCCAAGTCCTTGTCTCGAGGCGTCGCAATATATATCAAAACTCTTGCTCACATCCGACAATACCAAAACTGGGGATGTTGTCAACCTCTTCTTCAACTCCTCAAATCTGTTTTGACAAGATTGAGTCCATTGGAAAGCCTTTCCCTTCATTAGCAATTCCGCCATTGGCTTGGCTATCTTGGAAAAGTCCTTGATGAATCGAAAGTAATATCCAGCCATTCCAAGAAAACTCCTTATTTCCTTTACATTTTGCGGCGGTTCCCACTTCAACACGTCTCTCACTTTTCCGGGGTCAACTGATACCCCCCCGAGATGATATGACCAAAAAACGACACCTCTTTCAACCAAAACTGACACTTGTTGAACTTGGCATACAATTGATGCTCATTTAATTTCTGCAACGTAAGCCTCAAGTGTTCCTCATGTTCCTTCTCATCCTTCGAGTAAATCATAATGTCATCAATAAACACCACAACGAACCTATCCAAGTACTCCATGAAGACCTTATTCATGACGTACATAAAATACGCAGGCGCATTTGTCAATCCAAAAGACATAACGGTGTACTCATAAGATCCATACCGCGTCCTAAAAGTTGTCTTGGGTATGTCTGATGGTCTAATCTTCATTTGAAAATATCCCGACCTCAAATCAATCTTAGAGAAGACACAAGAACCATTCATCTGATCAAACAAATCCTCTATACGGGGCAAGGTGTACTTGTTCTTGATGGTCACCTCGTTGAGAGCTCGGTAATCCACACACATCCTTTGGGATCCATCCTTCTTGTCCCCAAATAGAACGGGCGCTCCCCAAGGTGAAGAGCTGGGCTGAATGAAACCCTTCTCTAGTTGCTTTTGAATTTGCTTCTTGAGCTCCGCTAATTCCATAGGAGGCATCCTATACAGCCTCTTAGCTATAGGCACAGTTCTTGGTATTAATTCAATAATAAACTCAATGTCTCGATCAGGTGCCATACCTGACAACTCATCCAGAAAAACATCCAAAAATTCACACACCACCGGAATTTCCTCAATTGTAGTACCATCCATGTGATTCAGCTCCAATTGCTTCGGTACATGTTGAGTTGCTTCAAATTCTATGGTGATCCCTTCTTCATTAGTCAATTTCACCGTCTTCGTGGCACACTCGATAACTCCATTTTGCTTCCTCAACCAGTCCATACCAAGTATAATGTCCAATCCTTGAGAGTCCAAAACAATGAGGTTGGCGGAGAAGTCTACCCCCCCTTATTCTAAGGATTACTTTTGGACATATTATATTTGTCCTCATCTCTCCTCCAGGAGACTTAACCAATAGAGTAAACTTCATATGAGAGATAGGCAAACTATACTTGGCAACATACTTCGATGCAATGAATGAATGCGATGCTCTAGAATCAAATAACATAGTCGCGGGGTTGGAGATGGCGAGAAACATACCAATGACCACGTCATACGCTTGTTGAGCATCCTACGGAGAGACATGGTTCACGTTGCCATGACCAAAATTCCGCTGTCCACAGTTCCCTTGTGGCTGTCCTCCATTGGGTCTTGGGTTTTGCCTCGGTGTAGTGCTTCCTTGACCAAGTCCTAACTTAGGGCATTGATGCGCAAAGTGTCCAGCTTCTCCACAAGTAGAGCACTTCTTAACTCCACCAGAATTATTGGGATGAGCTTGGTTTTGAGCATTGGCACCAGGATAGTTAGCACAAGGTGCATATGGCATTGGAGGCCTAGGTGCTTGCATAATAGGGCACTGCTGCACAAACTGAACTGGGCGCGGTGCAAATCCAGGGTGCTATACAGGAATAGAGGAGCTGTAATATGACGCATTGGGAGGCGCAAAGCGAGGGCGCACACTACTTCCTTGCGGCTGTCCTTGATATGGCGCCTGCCTCTTGTTATCTTGTTCCATCTCACGAATCTTGTTCTCAACCACAATTGCTTTGTCCACAAGCTTCTGGAAATTTGCATAGTCACAATTGAGCAATTGCACTTGAATCTCATTGTTCAAGCCCCTCATGAACAAGTATTGCTTCCGACTGTCCCAACTCACATCCTCAGGCGCATACCTTGAGATTTGATTGAATTTGTTGAGATATTCACCCACACTCGATCTTCCTTGCCTTAAGTTATCAAATTCTTGCCTCTTCAAGATCATAACTCCTTCCGACACATAATGAGAACGGAAACTCTCCTTGAATTACGCCCAGGTAATTCTCTCCTGATTCTCATGAGCATTGCAATATGAGTCCCACCAATCCGCAGCTGCTCCAACTAGCTGATGAGATGCAAATAGAAACTTCTCCTGATCACTGCATTGGACAATAGCAAGCTTCTTCTCCACGGACTTGAGCCAATCATCAGCATCCATAGGGTTAGCGTCTTGAGCAAAGGTTGGCGGCCTAGTCCTCATAAACTCTCCCAATCGGTTATGAGGAGGCGGGGGTGGCGGTGGAGGCATGTGGGGCTGATTGTTGATGTTGCCAGCCTGCAGCTGTCCCATTGTTTGTATCATGGTCTACATGAGCTAGTTTTGCATAGCCAATAGCTGCTCAATATTGATAGCTCCATGAGCAGGTCCTTGTCCATTGTTGTTCTGAGGTGCTCCATGGTTCTCCTCCTCCTCATTAGCATCCCTCTGGTTGCGAGTCCTCACCATCTGGAGAAAAGCAATAGGTAAGAATTAGAAAACGTCCCCAACTATATGCATCAAGGGATATGAAGCTAAAAACCTAACTAGCATACGTGGATATGGTGATGCTAAAGCATCCCAAAATCCTCTATTAAGCACACAAGCAAACAATATATAGCAAGCAGCACACCAAGCAAGAACACATTGATTCCTGAGTGCTCCTATGTGTTCTAAAGTGTCTATTCTACCTAGGCTGCATCCTACGGTCAACTTGTTGCTATGATACCAATCTGTGACACCCGGTTCCGAAAAAAAAACCAAGTGAACGCATATGTGTGCCCAGGACGTTCAACACACATACACGAGTGCATTCACAAAAGAGTATACAAAAAATTACCACAAAATAAGATTAATTAACCAAATTTTATTGCACAAACTATAGTATCCTCGAATACAAACTCTAATGAATATTAATGACAAGTTCAACTAATGCAGTGGAAATAAACTAAATAAGCAAAATAAACAGCTAGGCAGCATAAGCAATAGGGTATAGCGCAGCTCCATGCAGCACCATAGGCAAAGCTGACGGTAGACACGGCTTAGAACTCCGCATTATCGCCATTTAACTCCCAATCCTGACCTGCAACTGTTGGGGGGGATTGCAAGAGTGAGTACATGTCGTACTCAGCAAGTGTGGAAAGTATGACATGTGGCTGATTCAAATGACGAATATAATAATGGTTAAGTGCTGAAAAGTACATTAAAACATTTGGAAAAGCAATATATTATATGAGTATGAAATAAACCCATCATAAACCATAATTAATAATGTAGCTCCAATCCATATTTCAGATCCATCACCATCATACCATTAACCATATTCAATGTCAGAGTTTAATCCATATCCAGCCATAACTAGTACCAACCCATAACAATCCCAAATACCATCCCAATACCGAGTCCCCTCTAATCATTTGAGGGTCCAAGTTGCTCATAACCGGGAGCACGGCTATCATGATATCTTTAGACACACTCTGCAGAGGTTGTACCGCTTTACCCATGTGTTTGTGATTTCATCACCTTTCGATGACTATAGAATCTCAATTATGCCGTCTCACACTTCCTTAGGTGTGTGGCCAAGAGATCACAAAGTAGCCTTTACAAAGGGATTACTAGCCTATTTAGACCCCACTGAGGTTTCACCGGTGGCGATGCCTCCAACTGAGAACATCTTCAACCAAGGGCCCCCTCTTGAGCCATTCGGATCCCAGGGTAGTCCTACCAATCGTCAACAAACCCAACCCGACTACCCCTTCCCGGAGCATCCTTAATGGTTCAAATAGCACTGTCAAAGCCCTAATTAATCAGCTATGACGCACCCATACTTGGCCTCGTGGTGGCACTATAAATACTGGATGGTAGCTCCATGAACCGGGCCTTAGATCTAAAGCAAGCAAAACCACCATAACATCCAACCCATCCATATATCAGGCTTGCTTAGATCACCCATTACCATATCATATTAACCAGTTCATGTTAACCATAATCTCATAAATACATAATTAAGTTGAGTGGTATAGTTGTTTTCCCACCCCAGTTGATTAAGCGAAGCAAAAAGGTAAAAAGCCCTTCTCGACTCTCTACCGTAATTCGAGGTGACAAGAGTGGTTAACAAATCTAGTAGACTTCCTACCATAGGATTTCCCATCAAATTGACACAAGCATGCAATTTTCAAACAAACCATTTATTTCAAAACATGATCAATATGCTTCAAGGACACTTACCTTGCTCTTGTGGTTGATTAGGGTCAAAGCCTTCAAACTCTTGGTGCTGTAGATCCTCCGTGGCACTCTCTAGCGCAAATCCGTCTAATCCACACAATAAACATACAAGACAAGAAACACAATCAAAGAGTGCACAAATATTACTCAATATGACATGACATGACATGCATGATTAATGCAAATGCAAGGAAGAACTTGTTAATAGATTGCTTTTAAGTGATCACTAACTAGTTCTAATAGATTTTAATAAGTTTATACAGGTTTGGATTTGATTAGATCTAATTTTAGAATCAATTCAACACAATATAGTCAGCAAAACCGGACTAGTCTGCAGAATGCCGGACTAGTCCGCACTTCGCAGAACTAGCGAACTAGGGTTTTCTAGATCGATGTAAATTTGGAGATTAGGGGTTGAATTCTCGTAAGGAAAAGAGAATAGAAGGTATACCAGGTGTTTAGAACTCCAATGAATCAAGAAACTTGGAGGTAACACTTGGATCTTGATGATCTAGGGTTGGGGATGAACTTGGAGATGAATTGGTGATGAAGAACGAAAGCTTGGGGGAGATCTTGATCCTCTTTCGTTTCCTCCTCCTCTTCTTCTTGCTTGGGATCTCCTCCTCCCTCCTTGATGGTGGCTCTCCACGAACTAGGGTTTGGGTGGGGTGGAAAAGTGGCAAATAGATGTCAAGCCAAGGGGTGGAGTTGTTTATATAGAGGTGGAGGCTAGGGTTAGATGGATTTCGAGTTTGAGATGAATAGAGGCCGGTTTAGAGTCCCACATGGGCTCTAAAAGAGTTAGGCATGACGTCCCTAGGCCCACTTAACGTGAACCCCAAGAAACAAGTCGTAAAACAAAAGATCAATTCGGGGTTGCGAAATATCGGACAAGTCCGAAAAGGACTGGACTAGTCCGAATATGTCCAGAGAGAAAATCGGACAAGTCTGGCCTAAAATCGGACAAGTCCGACTTTAGTCAGAGAGGAGAACGGGTCCGATGCTGCTCAGAACACCTGTATATCGGGAGGTCTGGACAACAAATAGGAACTCACACTCATCACTTTCCTCCGGGCGAATGTTGACGTGTTTGCCTAACAACCGTCACAAAAGCCTGGGATCCCTAGGGAGGTGATTGAGCACAAACTGAAGATTTATCTCAACGCACGGCCAGTACACCAAAAGCCCCGGAAGCAATCAGTTGAAAGGCATAACTTCATCTGATAGGAGATCCAGAAGCCGCTCGAAGCTGGTTTCATTTGGGAGGTTCATCACCCAAAATGGCTGGCAAACCCAGTCGTTGTACCCAAGGCCGGCGGGAAGCTTCAGATGTATATAGACTACACCACCTTAAATAAGGCATGTCCAAAAGATCCATTTCCACTACCTAGAATAGATCAGATAGTAGACTCCACCTCCGGGTGTGAGCTATTGTGTTTCCTAGATGCCTACTCCAGATATCATCAAATCCAAATGTCTAAGGAAGATGAAGAGCATACTGCCTTCATAACAGTAGATGGATTATATTGTTATACTGCTATGCCATTTGGTCTCAAAAATGCTGCTTCAACTTTTGTGCGAGCTATGCACAAAACCTTTGGAGAGCTAATCAGGGACTTGGTGGACGTGTATGTCGATGATATCGTCATGAAGGTCAAGAACAAGGAGTCACTCATTGACAACTTGCAAGCTGTCTTCGACAAGCTGCGCATCACGCGCAGCAAGCTGAACCCGGACAAGTGTGTTTTCGGGTTTAGTTCTCGGAAGCTCCTTGGTTTCTTTGTGACTCACCCAGGAATTGAGGCGAATCCAACGAAGATCAAGGCTATTGAAGATATGCGCCCCCCAATCCGCATCAAGGACATCCAGAAGCTGACTGGATGTCTAGTTGTGCTCAGCCGATTCATCTCAAGACTAGCGGAGCGGGCACTTCCATTCTTCCAGCTATTGAGGAAGACCGGGTCTTTCCATTGGTCCGAAGAAGTAAAAAAGGCGTTCCAAGAGCTCAAGCAGCTCCTTACCACACTACCAATCTTGGTAGCTCCGAACCCTGGTGAGCCTCTATTGCTTTATATTTCTGCAACTACAGAGATTGTCAGCATGGTCCTGGTTGTGGAAAGATCGGGACCACAACTAGTTCAGAAGCCCAGACCTTCCAGGGAGGGTCTGGAGCTACCTAAAAGCGAGTCTGGGTCCCAGCCCCGAGGCATGGAGCTTCAAGGAGAAATGCTAGAAGTTCAACCTCTCTCATCTGAGGGAGGTATCACGGTCGATCAGAAAGATCCGAACCCCTTCGGGAGTGTAAGACCTATATGTGCTGAATACATTGGTTTGTAGTGAATACACTTGGTTTTGATGATAAAAGTTTTAAATATCACCAAAACACCTTTTTGTCAAGGTCCGACTCTAGCTCCGAGCTACAGCAAGGTCCGACGGTAGGTCCGGCTTGTTTTGGGTAGCTCCGACTACGTTAGATGCTAGGTACGCCTTCTTGGTAAGGTCCGACTAGCTTTGGTTAGCTCTGGTGAGCTTTATCTTTAGCTCCGGCATGTCTTTGATAGCTCCGGTATATACTTGATAGCTCCGGCATGCTTTTGCTAAGCTCCGACGTACTTTGTCTAACTTCGGTTTTGGGTTGACTAGTTTTGACTAGTTTTTGGTAAGCTCCGGTGCTAGGATCTACTAGTTTTGGTAAGCTCCGGTGCTAGGTTCTACTAGCTTTTGTTAGCTCCGGCTCAAGCTCCGGGTTGCTCTGGCAAGGTCCGAAACTTGACCTAAGTGCTTCTGCTTTTCATTTGCAATGTTTCGTACTTGCTTTACATTGTTGGAAAGATTGCTTAGTATTCATTTGCTAAGTTTTTGGTGCGTTTTGGATGATATGGTTGATATCGTTTCTACTGTGGTTTTGCAACATGCTTATGTGAGGTGCTCACATAAGGTGTTGTGTTCGGAACTAACTTGAGTCAAGTCGAGGACTTGGGCTCGTATGGATTGGTTGTTTATTCATGTGCAGGTGTTGCTTGAGTTCAAGTCATGGCTGGTGACGGGATCCATTGGACTAGTCTCAGGAGGAGATGAGGTTCCAACAACCAAGTTCGGGAGGAACTGTGGTTGAGCGGGTCAGGAGGTCACACAGGATGATTGAATCAAGGGCAGTGCATATGAAGGTCAAAGGAAGGTGTTCACACGTGTGCATGAGGTGCATGACGTGGCAATATGCTTCTATAGACGGATTATGGAAGGAAGATCTGATCGGAAGGATCGGATCGTATCAGTTGAAGACTTAGGCTGCTAGCTGAGTCGGTTATGGCTCGGTATGGAAATATCGAGTTGGTTATGTTAGGATTTCGTGTGGGTCACGAATTTGAGTTGTTTAGGAATGTGGGATACATTCCTAAGGTGTTTGGAAGTCTTAAGATTGCTTCTATCTGCGTATAGAAGAATCTTGAGCAGTTATGGAAAGTTCCGATTGTGATCGGATTAGGATTGGAGTCCTAGTTGAGGTTGGGATGGCCTAAGGGCTGGTTATATAAGCGAGGGAAGGCCAAAGCTCGTGCAAGACCACTTTGGGGCTGTTCCTCTTGTGTTCTATTGAATAAAATTCATAGTTTGAAGGAACTTTTGTGCCTTTTTCGTCCGACTTGTTCCAGACAAGTTTTACTCGTCGAGTTTCTGGACAGCACTACCTTTCGTCGGTGGTTTTATCATAACTCGAGTTTTACTGATCAAATTGACGTGATTCTTTTTGGGTTGTCTTCACAACTTGATTGTCTATCATCTGTCAAAATTTCACAGTCATTGGATTTGTGGTTTTTGATCTACACGAGTTTCTTTGCAGCATTCTAGAAACAGTTTTTCTCGGGTAGGTCAGATTGATCAGTGTTTGATCTTTTGATCATAACTTGAGTTTTTCTTGACGGATTTTAGTAATTCCTTTTGTGTTGTCTTTGTGACTTGATTCTCTCTGATAACTATCACTTTTATCACGGTGAAACACGTTTAGACTAGTCTCACACACGATTTCTTTAACAGATCGTTTTTCTACCGAAGGGATTAGGGTTTTATTGTTTCCGCTGCATAAGATTTTTAAATCTACCATTCACCCCCCATATGGTAGCTTTTCATGTGCTCTTCGATCCTACAATTGGTATCAGAGCCACGGTGCTCTAATCTTTGAGATTTGCACGTGTTTTTGACTAATCATCATGGAGAAGTACTGTGCCAAACCTTGTGTGTTTGCTGGTATTGATTTTCAGGTTTGGAAGGCACGCATGGAGGCCTTCATCCAGGCGCAAGGCTTCGAAATATGGGAAAAGGTGTACAAACCTTATGAAGACCCACCTAACGATCAAGTTATGGCTACGAACCTCCGGGACGTCGACAACAACAACAAAGCACGAAACTTGATCATCCAAGGACTCACTCAAAGCGACTTTGATCGTGTCGCACATCTCCGGTCAGCATACGATGTTTGGAGAGCTCCCTGTGCTTATCATGAAGGCTCCAACACAATCAAGGAGGTCAAACAAGATATGTTCAAAAATGAATATATGCGTTTTGAGATGCAACCAGGTGAGTCTATCGATGACCTCTTTGCTCGTTTGAATAAAATTCTCAGCAACTTACGTAGTGTCAATGTTAATTTTTCTGATGCTGAGAATGCTAGACAACTTCTTAGTGCATTAGACATGTCAGTTTGGGAGATGAATGTAACATCCATTCGTGAATCAACTATCATGAGTTCTCTTACATTAGATGTACTTTACTCTAAACTAAAAACTCATGAAATTGACATCCTAGCACGTAAGAACCCAAACAAGTCTATTGCATTTGTCTCACAACGAGATATGTATAGCTCCGGTCAATCATCATCCTGCAATACTCTTGCTTTGTTGTCCTCACTAACCCTAGAAATAATCGAAGAATTTCCAGAAGAGGAGTTGGCACTCATCTCTACTAGATTATCAAAAGCATTGCAAAATGTGAGAACTAGAAGGAGAGGAAGCCACGAACCTCAACGCTGTTTTGAATGTGGTAAAATAGGACACTTTCGTACAAAATGCCCTAACCTTTCAGGTCCGACCACTCGGGAAGAAAAACAAAGCAAGATCCGGACCTCCTCTGAAAACTCCAACAAGAAGAAGAAGGGTACCATAGGACGCAAGATGATTAACAGCTTCATCACCGTACTTCAAGAACTTAGTTCAAGTGATGTAGACTTTGAAAGTGATGAAGATGATGACGATCTGGCCAACTTATGCTTCATGGCGGGCAAAACAAGATCAAGATCAAGTCAGGAGGATGCATAACACAACAGTGAAGACGATGAGGTATGTTCTACCTGCAATGAAATGTGTGATGCTATCTCTCGTGCAACTATTATTGTCAAGAAAAAGGACAAAAAGCTTAGGGATAATGCTGCTAAAATTGAATCACTAGAATCTGAAATTAACCGTTTAAAAACTTTGATTCCTAGGGATGATGCATGTCCCTCATGTGACTTAATCTATGAACAATTGTCCACATTAAGAAGTGCACACTCCTCCACTCTAGACAGACTTGATGAGGAAATTGAAAAGAACAAAAAGCTTGCTGCACTTAGTGATAAAAATTTAAAAGATGCTTCTTGTTCTACAGATGATTTGCATTGTTCTGCATGTGAAAATCTTGATAAGAAACTAAAAGATGTAATGAATGAAATTTCCATTATGAACAATGCTTTACAATCTCATGAAGTTAAAAATTGTTCCAATTGCAAACTAAAAGGAAAAACTTCATGTGCAAACTGCCTAGACTTGTCTAAGAAACTTGATGACATGAATAGGACACTAGGTCGGTTTTGTAATGGGAATAAGAATCTAAACTTGCTGCTGAATTCTTCCAAGTCTTGCAAAGATAAAACTGGTTTAGGTTTTGATTCTCTTGTTCATGCTAAGGCACATCCACCTAAAATTGTAAAGTCATTAGGAAGTGGTTTGATTCAAATAGTTCCTAAACAAAAAGGAGTGGTTTTCAAATCTGCAGGAGTGTTGCCTCATTCGGTTTCAAATAAAAATATTGCTTGCTCATCTAGACATGAACACAAAGTTAAATTTCATTGTACCTTCTGTGGTAGAGATGGTCATGTCATAGATTTTTGTTATAGACTAGCTAAACAACAGAAAAAGGAAAGAAAAATTGCTAGATCTTATAACTTTCATGCAATTAGAAAACACAACCTGCTTTAGTGAGTCAGAAATTTGAAAATGTAGCTTCTGGACCTTCTGGTAAGAAATCCGCAAAAGCAGCTCCGATAGTTCCGATAGCTCCGAGAGCTCCCGGACCTTCTGCTGTTTCCTTCGGAACTTCAGCTTTTGCTTCCGGAGCTTCAGCCTTGTCTTTTGGAACTGCTGCTTTTACCTCCGGAGCTACTGGTTTTTGTGCTAAAAGAGTTAAGAACAGAAAACCTCAATCTTTGACTCATAAACCTGCTGTGTTGTCTCAGCTTTCGCGTGTTTTTCCTACTGCACGTCGCGTGACTCAGTACTGGATTCCTAAATGCCTTTTGACTAACCCCAGTATTGAGTCATCGACATATTGTGCTTCTATGTAGGTTACACGCTTGAGGAAGGAGAACGTTTGGATTGTGGATTCAGGTTGCTCACGCCACATGACCGGTAACAAAGATTGGTTCTCCTCCCTCTCTTTTGTGTCATGTGTAGAAAATATTACTTTTGCCGATAATTCTTCAACTCCTATAATTTCTAAGGGTTCGGTTAGAGTAAATGATCACTACACTTTGAAAAATGTGGCACTTGTCAAAAATTTGAAATACAACTTGCTTTCTGTTTCACAATTGCTAGATGAAAAATCTAGAAATTATTTTCAATAAAAACTGCTGCAAAGTTGTAGGTTCAAACAGTGAGCTTATTTTTAACATGTCTCGGTTTGGAAGAGTTTTTAAAGCTGATTTTGATATGTCTTCCTCTAAGCATAGGTGTCTAGTTGCTAATGATTCAAAGGACTTATATTTTTGGCATCATAGACTTGGTCATGTAGGCTTTGATCACCTAACGCGTGTTAGTGCTCTTGATTGCATACGTGGGCTGCCTAAGCTTAAAGGGGACAAAGAAATTGTGTGCTCTTCTTGTAGACATGCTAAGATGGTTGCAGGTTCACATACTCCTCTCACAATGATCATGACAACTGAACCATGTCAACTTTTGCATCTAGACACCGTAGTACCTTCACGTGTTCAATCCTTCGGAGGTAAATGGTATGTTCTTGTGATTGTTGATGATTATTCTAGATACTCTTGGGTTTACTTTATGGCGTCTAAGAATGAAGTTTTTAGTCACTTTAGAACTTTATTTCTTAGATTATCAATTGATCACCCAGAATCATTAAAAGCAATTAGAAGTGATAATGGAACTGAATTTAAAAATCAATCTTTTGATCACTTTTGTGCTGAAAATAGAATAGATCATCAATTTTCTTCACCTTATGTACCTCAACAAAACGGTGTTGTAGAAAGAAAGAACAGAACCTTAGTTGAGATGGCTAGGACTATGCTTGATGAATATCAAACTCCTAGGAAATTTTGGGCTGATGCGTTAGCAACCGCTTGTTATGTCTCAAATCGTGTTTTCTTGCGTGCTAAGCTAGGTAAAACACCATATGAGCTCCGGTTTTGACATAGGCCTAGTGTTACACACTTTCGGATCTTTGGTTGCAAATGCTTTGTTAAGAAACATGGTAATCTTGATAAATTTGAACCTAGATCCATTGATGGCATGTTTCTTGGTTATCCATCTCATACTAGAGGCTACCATGTGCTTTTACTTGACACTAACAAAGTTGTGGAGACTTGTGAAGTGTATTTTGATGAAGCTAGCCCAGGTACTAGCTCCGGTGTTGCAGGACCAGATCCGTACCCTTAGGGGGAGGGTATTTTCGAAGAAGAAGAAGAGCCGGTGATACTGCCTGGTAGTTCCGAAGCTGACACGTGTCCAGCTCCGGACATTGAACAAGCTCCGGCTATCACCTCTGCTGGTCCTGATCGTCCACAAGTCACAAGCTCATCAATCTACGATGAACCTAATGAACAAGAAGCTTGTGAGACATCTGTTCCCCCATGTTTTTACAAAGATCATCCCCCACAACAGATGATTGGAAGCTTGCACGAATGAGTCACACGGTCCAGGTTTTGCGATCCAAACTCTCATGCTCATTCTGCTTTTGTTGCTTCTTTTGAACCCAAAGATATATCATACGCACTCACTAATGAATCTTGGATTATTGCCATGCAAGAAGAATTAGAAAATTTTGAAATAAATAATGTTTGGAAACTTGTACCTCCACCTCAAGGTCACACTTTAATTGGAACTAAATGGGTATATAAAAATAAACAAAGTGAGGATGGGGTTGTGGTTAGGAATAAAGCTAGGTTGGTTGCTCAAGGTTTCATTCAAGTTGAAGGTCTAGATTTTGATGAAACTTTTGCTCCCATTGCTAGATTAGAAGCCATAAGAATTTTGTTAGCTTTTGCAGCATCTAAAGGTTTTAAGCTATATCAAATGGATGTTAAAAGTGCTTTTCTTAATGGCTACATAGATGAGGAGGTTTATGTCTAACAACCACCGGGTTTTGAAAATCCAGATTTTCCTAATCATGTTTACAAACTGTCCAAAGCCTTATATGGTCTCAAACAAGCCCCTAGAGCATGGTATGATAGGATAAAAACATTCTTACTTGTTGATAAAAGGGGTTTACCATGGGCAAGGTTGATAAAACTCTTTTTGTGCTTAAACATGGCAATGACTCATTATTTGTTCAAGTGTATGTGGATGATATTATCTTTGGTTGTGCTTCTCATGATCTTGTGTCCAAGTTTTCAACAATGATGAGTTCCGAATTTGAAATGAGTATGATGGGTGAACTCACTTACTTTTTGGGGCTGCAAATCAAGCAAACCAAGGAGGGTATCTTTGTGCATCAAACGAAGTATACCAAAGACCTCCTAAGGCGCTTCAACATGGACAAAAGCAAGCCTCTTCGGACACCAATGGGAACAGCAACAACACTTGAACTTGATGAAGATGGTGAACCCGTGGATCAAAAAGAATATAGAAGCATGATCGGATCACTTTTGTACCTCACGGCATCAAGACCGGACATACAATTCAGCGTATGTCTTTGTGCACAGTTTCAAGCTTCCCCACGTGTTTCACATCGTCAAGCCGTCAAAAGGATTCTCAGGTACTTACATGGAACTCAAGAATTTGGCATTTTTCTTCCTTCTTTCTCAACTGTTACTTTGAAAGCTTTTTCGGATGCTGATTTTGGGGGTTGTAGGATTGATAGGAAAAGTACTTCCGGTGCTTGTCATTTTCTTGGTAATTCTCTTGTTGCTTGGTCCTCTAGAAAACAAAATTCAGTTGCACAATCCACAGCCGAATATGAATATGTAGCTGCTGCTAGTGCTTGCTCACAAATTCTTTGGATTGTTCAAACACTTAAGGACTATGGGGTTGATCTAGATAGTGTTCCACTGTTTTGTGATAACACTAGTGCCATTTGCATTGCTAAAAACCCCTTGCAACATTCTAGAACTAAGAACATTGACATTAGGTATCACTTTCTCCGAGATAATGTTGAAAAAGGAAACATTGTGCTTCACCATGTAGATACCGAACAACAATTGGCTGACATTTTTACAAAACCTTTGGATTTCACTTGTTTTTGTTACATTCGTAGTGAAATAGGGGTTATGCATCCTCATGGCTTAAATTGAGGGGGAGTTTTTGAAACTTGGGAAGTCTATGTGTGAATCTGAAATTAAAATAATATGAGCATAGTATTTCATACATATATGACTTTGTGATTCCTTTTACATGATGAAAGTTCTTACTACATTATTCGTGTTATACATTTTGTAGTTTTTGCCATGTCTAGTAATTGGAATAATTACTTACACTAAATATGGTCATGGTCAAACTTTCTTGCTATTTTGAACTTGTTGCATGCTCACAAATGCTTTTAATCATAAAGAATTAATCAATTAATCAACTCACATGTTGAGTTTTTATGAACAAATATAAATTGAGAAAAGATCAAGAGAATATGCATGCATCACACTTCTTCTTTTGAGATAACTTATCATTGCACTTAGATATGAACTTGGAAGAAGTTGTGTATGACTAAAACCATGTTCTTAAGCTTCTGATTGTCAAATGACATAGGCTTGGCTTGGTTGGTTAGAATAAGGCAGATGCACATATAATCTCTTGCAAATATCATATGATCTAAATTTATGTTTTGACAAATAATAAAATGTAGCAACTAGTGTCATGCTTTCAGGTTTTGAAATAGTTAAGTTTGTGAGATCATGACTTGCTTAAATTGAAAATTACATTTGATCTCTAGCATGGCTTACACTACTTTATGTATTTCATTGATGTGATAATGTAAAGTACTTGATAGTATGACTTGGATGAGCTTTGTTTATATGTATATGTTATAATATGCTCATAACAACTAAAGTGGGAGAGATAATTTGTTTATATGCTCATGACTTGCTGAATACATTGTCAAAGGGGGAGAGATAAGCATGAAGAGAAAGAGAATATGTGCATAAGGAGAGATAATAAAGGGGGAGAGATAATATGGGATAATTTTTCTTCTCATTTTACTTTTGATTTACAAAGGGGGAGAAATTGCTTTCAAAACTCTTATGTGAATAAGCCAATGTTCGGATTTTAAATGGTGTTGCCAATGCATTCATCAAGGGGGAGATTGTAAGACCTATATGTGCTGAATACATTGGTTTGTAGTGAATACACTTGGCTTTGATGATAAAAGTTTTAAATATCACCAAAACACCTTTTTGTCAAGGTCCGACTCAAGCTCCGAGCTACAGCAAGGTCCGACGGTAGGTCCAGCTTGTTTTGGGTAGCTCCGGCTACGTTAGATGCTAGGTCCGGCTTCTTGGTAAGGTCCGACTAGCTTTGGTTAGCTCCGGTGAGCTTTATCTTTAGCTCCAGCATGTCTTTGATAGCTCCGGCATATACTTGATAGCTCCGGCATGCTTTTGCTAAGCTCCGACGTACTTTGTCTAGCTCCGGTTTTGGGTTGACTAGTTTTGACTAGTTTTTGGTAAGCTCCGGTGCTAGGATCTACTAGTTTTGGTAAGCTCCGGCGCTAGGTTCTACTAGCTTTTGTTAGCTCCAGCTCAAGCTCCGGGTTGCTCTGGCAAGGTCCGGAACTTGACCTAAGTGCTTCTGCTTTTTATTTGCAATGTTTCGTACTTGCTTTACATTGTTGGAAAGATTGCTTAGTATTCATTTGCTAAGTTTTTGGTGCGTTTTGGATGATATGGTTGATATCGTTTCTACTGTGGTTTTGCAACATGCTTATGTGAGGTGCTCACATAAGGTGTTGTGTTCGGAACTAACTTGAGTCAAGTCAAGGACTTGGGCTCGTATGGATTGGTTGTTTATTCATGTGCAGGTGTTGCTTGAGTTCAAGTCATGGCTGGTGACGGGATCCATTGGACTAGTCTCAGGAGGAGATGAGGTTCCAACAACCAAGTTCGGGAGGAACTGTGGTTGAGCGGGTCAGGAGGTCACGCAGGATGATTGAATCAAGGGCAATGCATATGAAGGTCAAAGGAAGGTGTTCGCACGTGTGCATGAGGTTCATGACGTGGCAATATGCTTCTAGAGATGGATTATGGAAGGAAGATCTGATCGGAAGGATCGGATCGTATCGGTTGAAGACTTAGGCTGCTAGCTGAGTCGATTATGGCTCGATATGGAAATATCGAGTTGGTTATGTTAGGATTTCGTGTGGGTCACGAATTTGAGTTGTTTAGGAATGTGGGATACGTTCCTAAGATGTTTGGAAGTCTTAAGATTGCTTCTATCTGCGTATAGAAGAATCTTGAGCAGTTATGGAAAGTTCCGATTGTGATTGGATTAGGATTGGAGTCCTAGTTGAGGTTGGGATGGCCTAAGGGCTGGTTATATAAGCGAGGGAAGGCCAAAGCTCGTGCAAGACGACTTTGGGGCAGTTCCTCTTGTGTTCTATTGTATAAAATTCATAGTTTGAAGGAACTTTTGTGCCTTGTTCGTCCGACTTGTTCCAGACAAGTTTTACTCGTCGAGTTTCTGGACAGTACTACCTTTCGTCGGTGGTTTTATCATAACTCGAGTTTTACTGATCAAATTGACGTGATTCTTTTTGGTTGTCTTCACAACTTGATTGTCTATCATCTGTCAAAATTTCACAGTCATTGGATTTGTGGTTTTTGTTCTACACGAGTTTCTTTGCAGCATTCCAGAAACTGTTTTTCTCGGGTAGGTCAGATTGATCAGTGTTTGATCTTTTGATCATAACTTGAGTTTTTCTCGACGGATTTTAGTAATTCATTTTATGTTGTCTTCGTGACTTGATTCTCTCTGATAACTATCACTTTTGTCGCGGTGAAACACGTTTAGACTAGTCTCACACACGATTTCTTTAACAGATCGTTTTTCTACCGAAGGGATTAGGGTTTTATTGTTCCCGCTGCGTAAGATTTTTAAATCTACCATTCACCCCCCCTCTGGTAGCTTTTCACGTGCTCTTCGATCCTACAGGGAGAGCCACAATTGAATAAGAAGAAGTTCCGGACGCCTCCGGAAGGGTCCGGAAAGATCAAAAAGAAGGTCCGGACCCCTCTGGGAGGGTTCGGGTCGATAGAGAAGAAGCTCCGGGCCCCTATGAGAGGGTCCGGACTATCCAGCGACCAGTATATTTCATCAGCGAAGTACTCCATGATGCCAAGACTAGATACATTGAGGTGCATAAGCTGCTTTACGCAATTCTTATTGCCTCAAGGAAGTTTCGTCATTACTTCTATGCCCACAAGATATCAGTGGTAACTTCTTATCCACTGCGTGCTATTCTGCATAATCCAAATTCTACTGGAATCATCGCCACGTGGGCAGCAGAGCTGGCAGAGTTTGATCTTGAATTCCTGCCACGACAAGCTATCAAGAGTCAAGCCTTGGCTGATTTCGTAGCGGAGTGGAATCCTTCTCCATCAAATCCTGTGACACCCGGTTCCGAAAATGAACCAAGTGAGCACATATGTGTGCCCAGGATGTTTAACACACATACACGAGTGCATTGACAAAAGGATATACAAAAAGTTATCACAGAATAAGATTAATTAAGTACTTTTATTACAAAATTCATAATATCCTCTAATACAAGCTCTAATGAATGTTAATGACAAGTTTCAACTAATGCAGCGGAAATAAATTAATTAAGCAAACTATGCAGCTAAGCCAAAAAGGGTATAGCGCAGCTCCAATCAACACCACAGACAAGCTAACGACAGAAACGACCTAGAACTTCGCAGTATCATCGTTATACTCCCAATCCTGACATGCAACTATTGGTGGGGGAATTGCAAGAGTGAGTACATGTCGTACTCAGCAAGTGTGGAAAGTATGACATGTAGATGATACAAATGATGATAATAATAAAGGCTAAGTGCTGAAAAGTACATTAAAACATTTGAAAAGCAATATATTATACATATGTGAGATAAACCGATCATAAACCATAATCATTAACATAGTACAAGTCCATATTCCATATCCATCACCATTATACCAGATTTCTCATTACCATTAACCATATCCATTGCCATAAACCATAATACCATCCATAACCATCCCCAAAACCATCCCAATACCAAGTTTTCCCCTAATCATATGAGGGTCCAGGTTGCTCATAACTGGGAACACGACTCATGATAGTTTTTAAGACACTCTATAGAGGTTGTACCACTTTACCCACGTGTTTGTGATTTCATCACCTTTTGATGACTATAAAATCTCAATTATGCCATCTCACACTGCCTTAGGTGTGTGGCCAAGAGATCACAAAATAGCCTTTACAAAGGGATTACTAGCCTATTTAGACCCCACTAAGGTTTCACAGGTGGCGATGCCTCCAACTGAGCACATCTTCAACCAAGGGCCCCTTCTCGAGCCATTCGGATCCCAGGGAAGTCCCACCAATCATCAACATACCTAATCCGACTACCCCTTCCCCGAGCATCCTTAATGGTCCAAATAGCACTGGCAAAGCCCTAATTAATCAGCTATGTTGCACCCATACTTGGCCTCGTTGTGGCACTGTAAATCCTGGATGGTCGCTCCACGAACCGATCCTTAGATCTAAGGCAAACAAAACACCATAGCATCCAACCCAATCCACATACCATGCTTGCTTAGATTACCCATTACCATATCATATTAACCAGGTCATGTTAATCATAATCTCATAAATGCATAAATAAATGATATAGTTGTTTTCCCATCCAAATTGATTAAGCAAAGCAAAAAGGGTAAAAAGCCCATCCCGACTCTCTACCATGAATTCCAGGTGACAAGGGTGGTTAAACAAAGCTAGTAAACTTCCTACCATAGGATTCCCACCAAATTGACACATACATGCTGTTTTGCAAACAAAACATTTATTGTCAAAACAGGATCAATATGTTCAAGGACACTTGCCATGCTCTTGGCATTGGTTCGGGTCAAAGGCTTCAAACTTCTAGTGCTGGAGATCCTCCACAGCACCCCCTAGCGCAAATATGTCTAATCCGCACAATAAACATACAAGAAAAGAATCACAACCAAAAAGTGTACAAATATTACTCAATATGACATTACATGCATGATTAATGCAAATGCGAAGCAAAACTAGTTTATAAGTTGTTAATAATGTTTATTAATCAATTATAATGGTTATTAATAGGTTTATACAGGTTTGGAGTTGATTCAATCTAATCTTGGAATTTATTCAACACAATTTAAGCAGGAAAATCGGACTAGTCCGTAAGGGACCGCACAATTCCACACATCGCGGAACTAGCGAACTAGGGTTTTCTAGATCAACATGAATTTGGAGATTTGAAATTGAATTCACGTAAGGAAAAGGAAGTAGAAGGTATACTAGGTGTCTAAGACTCCAATGAATCAAGGGTTTGGAGGCAACACTTGGATCTTGACGATCTAGGGTTGATGAAGAACTGGATGGTGAATTGTTGATGAAGAACGTGAAGTTGATGGAGATCTTGATCCTCTTTTGTTTCCTCCTCTTCTTCTTCTTGCTCTAGATCTTCTTCTCCCTCCTTGATGGCGGCTATTCACGAGCTAGGGTTTAGGTGAGGTGAAAAGTGGCAAATAGATGTCATGCCAAGGGGTGGGGTTGTTTATATACATGTGGAGGCTAGGGTTGGATGGATTTTGAGTTTGAGATGAGTAGGGGTCGGTTTTAGGATCCCAAATGGGCTCTAAAAGAGTTAGGCATGATGTCCCTAGGCCCACTTAACGAAAATCCAAGAAACAAGTCATGAAACAAAAGATCAACTCGGAGTCACGATTTATCAGACAAGTCCGCAAAAGGTCGGACTAGTTCAAAGTTGGCAGAGAGATAACAGACAAGTCGGGACTGGACATTGGACAAGTACGAACTTATCCAGAGGGGAAAACAGACAAGTCTAGCCAAAATTGGACAAGTCCGACTTAGTCAGAGAGAAAAACGGACAAGTCCGCTAGAATACCGGATTAGTCCGGACAAGTCCAGGGACTTAGCAAAATTTCAAGCAATTTGGGATACCGGACTAGTCCGCTATGGGCCAGACAAGTCCAAAAAGGTCCAGAGGAAATTCAGAATAGTCTGCACAAAACAGACAAGTCCGATTGAAGTCAGAGAGAAATCGGACTAGTCCACACCAAAATTGGACTAGTCAGCACTTCCCAGAATTCTTAAGTGCGGTTTTGCTTCTAATTTATTTTAAACCCATTCCTTTTTATGTTGCTCAATGTTAAACACATTTAATGATGGATGCAGGGCATGATGCATGAAAATGAGGGTGTTACAAATCCTGGAGGCCCCAGTGAGTAGAAGTCGGAACACAAGGTCCCGATATTCACTGAGCCTCATTGGACCCTATACTTCGATGGCTCCGTGCAGAAGCAGGGGGCCAGAGCTGGAATACTTCTCCCCGCTCCAACCGGGGAGAAGGTCAAATATATGGTGCACCTTGATTTCAAGGCGACCAATAACATGGTGGAATATGAAGCTCTCATCTATGGGCTCAAGGTGGCACTATCTTTTGGCGTCAAGCAGATGCTAGTGAAGGGTCACTCGAAGCTCATCATCAAACAAGTTAAAGGCGAATGCAGTTGAAACAACCCTCAACTCGCTGCTTATCTCCTTGAATTCCAGAAGCTCCAGAAAGACTTCCATGTCTTGGACCTCTGCCATGTCTAGTGTCTCAACAACACAGAAGCTGACGAACTCTCGACGAAGGCTTCAACAGGAGCTCCGGCTCCCGACGGAGTTTTTGTCTGGAGATTGTCAAGACCAACCGCTCAGCCCACTGAACTGGGTGACAGGGGCGAGACCAGCACCTCGAAGCTGGTGGTCCCGGTGGCCCTGTTACCATGGCGTCCACCAAGGGTCGTAGGTGCCGCAGGAAGCTTCGAGCAACATGGCACGCAAGACTCAGAAGCTCAAGTTAGCTCCAATGCATGGACCCCGGAGATCCGGAGCTACTTGAAAGACAACCACCTTCTTGAAGATAGTGTATCCGCAGACTGGATCATCAGATTGGCTAAAAGATACACACTGGTAGAAGGGGATCTCTACCGATGCGGTGCCAACAGCATCCTAATGGGGTGCATTGCAAGGGAAGAAGGCCGCGAGCTCCTCGGGGAGATCCATGGAGGCTAATGTGGGAACCATGTGTCTTCTCGCACGCTGGTCGGCAAAGCCTTTCGGCATGGCTTCTACTGGCCTACAACACTCCACGATGCAGTAGAGTTGGTGAAAAATGTGTAAAGCGTGCCAGTTCCATGCAAAACAAATTCACACACCGGCTCAGTCACTGCAAATGATTCCACCTACATGGCCATTCGCTGTGTGGGGCATGGACATCTTAGGAACTTTCTTAAAAGCTGTCGGAGGTTACAGGTTCATGTATGTCGCTATCGACAAGTTCACCAAGTGGTCGAAAGCTACTCCAGTTGTGACTATCAATAAGCAGTCAACAATCAAGTTCTTGAAGTCCATAGTCTGCAGGTTTGGAGTTCCAAACAAAGTCATCACTGACAATAGAACCCAATTTCCAAGTGCAACATTTCAAGAGTATTGCGAAGACCTCGACATTCAAGTCAGCTATGCATCAGTAGCTCACCTGACAAGTAATGCCCAAGCTAAGAGAGCAAATGCAGAAATCTTAAAAGGACTCAAAACGCACACTTATAAGCGCCTGAAAAAACATGGAGCCAACTGGATCGAGGAGTTTCCGTCCGCACTGTGGGCAAGCAGGACTACACCCAACCGGTCTACTGGAGAGACACCCTTCTTCCTGGTGTACGAAGCTGAAGCAGTCCTTTCTCCGGAGATCACCATGGGGTCACTCCGGGTCTGGACCTTTGACGAAGCCATGCAGGACCAGCTCTGGCGTAAAGACCTTGACCTTGTTGACGAGGGAAGGTGCCAAGCAGCGGTTCGGAATGCACGTTATCGCCAGACGCTCCGACACTATCATCACATGTGTGTAATCGATGACTTGAGGAAGCCGATCTAGTGCTGCTGAAAATACTAACCCGAGAAGGGATGAACAAACTTTTCCCCAACTGGGAAGTTCCCTTCCGAGTTATGAAAGTATCCCATCCCGGATGCGTTCGCTTGACAACTGAAGATGGGACCCTACTTCCTAATCCTTGTAACATCGAGCACCTCCGTAAGTTTTACTCTTAGTTTCACGGAGGTGAGTCTGTAATTATATGCAATGTAAATTATAGAGTCTATAAAAAGAGTCAGGTAGGTCCTCCGGGAGAACATCCGGACCCCTCCGGGAGGGTCCGAGAAGTTCAAGCAACACTTGACACAGTCGCAGCACTGAAAGTGTAGCTACTTTCCTTGGGTTAGTACAAGATGTATATCATGCTTAGCTTGGTTCCATACACTAAGTGTGTCCTTGTCTCCCCTATAATACAGAACTATAATGAAATGCATTGTTATATAACAGCAGACTCCACGTGCATTAATTTTGTGCAGGCTCATTCCCTTTTATTTATCCTTCTCCTTCTTGTCTATAACGAGTTGTGCAATCCTTTTTTAGTTTTAGTCCAAGTTATTCATATGTTGTACAAGATATATTGGTGGTCCCTTCAGATCTTAGCATTGCTGCATAGTCTACTCGCCTGAACGCCAAGCCAACACAGGTCCAGAGTGTGCTATCGACTTAGCCGGGTCCTGCATCCTAAGTACGCCACTCTACCTACATTACGGTGACCCCAGTAGGGCGGGTCCTAAACGCACTCGGATCTGGAAAGACTATATCAATGTGCTTGTTATCATATCGAGTTTCTTTGGCTCTAAAATTTAAATAAGAACAATAAGTCACAAAAGAGTTATAGACGAGAAGACGAATTTTACTATTTCCCTTTTCTTTGATAAACAGGAAAAATGAAAACTCATGACGATGGTGGACGATGCCGGAGCTACCAATCTTCGACATCCCCCAAGGGGGCACGCCGTCGACGTTTTAAATGTTGAAAGTGGGCGTCATCGGAGCTAACAAGCTCCAACAACTCCCATGGGGACCCGCTGTCGACGTGGAGCGTAATGGCAATTGAAGTGAAGATGGTGTAACCACCCGAGGGGATTCGCCATCGACGTGTTCTACAATTGATGGTGGATATCGTTGAAGCCGAGAAGCTCCAGCAACCCCAGGGGGCCCGCCGTCGACGTTTCACGCGTTGACAGTGGGTATCGTTGGACCTACTAAGCTCTGACAAACCAAGGGGGCCCGCCGTCGACGTTCCATGCGTTGACAGTGGGTGTTGTTGGACCCACCAAGCTCCGACAACCCAGGGGGCCCGCTGTCGACGTAACAAAAGGTCCCTGGAGAAGTCGAAAATAAACTTCGGACCTAAAAGCTACAAGTTCGAAGTGTCCAAGCATCAACACATCGTCAAATCCTTTTGGTACATATTCGCAATCAAATTGTGTACATCTACTAGGGGCAAACAAGATAAAGGACAATGTATTGAAGACAAGGACAAAATGAAATTCATTTCAGAAAGATTGGATTTCATTCATTTGAGGAGATTACAAAATTGGGGAGTTACAAGCAGAAGTAAAAGAGAAAAGTCCTAGGTTTTGCGGAAGTATGAGGCAACTTTCTGGGCAACCTCTTGAACGTTGGCCTTGGCGGTGTCCTCCTCTTCAGCAACGGGTCCTTCGAGCACCGGATCCAGAGAGAATTGGGGGTCTCAACTCTTGTAACGCATTAGCACATATTTTGCGACATTCTTGGCCAGAGATTTCCCCTCCATCTCCAGCTGGTCCACGATGATGTCACCCATCGCGTCGAGTTTGTTGCCGGTAGAGCTGAGTGCGACCAGCGCTTGGTCCAACTCCAGCTTTGGATTATCCGGACGTACTGGACTGAAGCCCAGCGGCATCAAAGTGTCATTGGCTCGCCCCAAGAAGTCCCACACTTGCTGGGACTCAGTCTCCCTCAAATTCCACAGCTCCTCCGGTGACCTTCTGGAGGCCACAAGTTCCGATCCTTCCCGGGTAAGGCACTCAACCTCTTTGGCATGACGCTGAATGCTTTCGGCAACTTGCTTCTCGCGTTTTATGAGCTCTGACTCCCGGAGGTGGATGCGGTTCCGCCAGTTTGCCAGATCTTTCTCCCTGCCCCGCACTTTCTACTCTCTGGTGGAGACTTCAACCTCTCTTTTGTTGAGGTCTTGTCCCCTCTGCAGATCTTATCTTCCTCTTCCTTGCACCTCAGATCAAGCTTTTTCGTGCGATCAGCCAAGTTTTGCTCTCACAGAGTTAGCTTCTGGGCAAGGTCCTCCTCCCTTATCAAAATATCCTCCTGCTGGTCCAGGAGTTTCTCTTCCCTTACATCGAGGTCAGCTTGGCGCTTCAGGAGAATCTCGTTTAATGTATTGAGGTTGTCATGACGTTCATCAGTAGCATCATTGATTTTCTTGGCCTGCTCGAGAATCTCCCGAGAATTAGCGTCGAGGGCCCTGATGGAAGCCTCCTTTTCCTCCAGCAACTTGCCCCAATATTCCATCCGAGCCTTTTCCTTCTCGACCCACTCCTTCTGATCAGCAAGCCTAGTCTGTAGAAACTTGGTCTCGAAGTGGAGCCTGTTGCGCCAACACCTCAAGGTGTGACACTCTTCTTCAAGGACCTTGCTGTCGTGGTCGAACGCGAGCTAGACCTGTCGGAGGCTCGAGCGGGCATTGTCAATAGACAACGCCAAGGGAATAGGCTCCGGACCTGCAAGGGTCATCTTCGCTAGCTCCAAGGGGTCTTCAAAAACAAAAATTAGGTCCCACGCCACAAGCGTGGTCCCCTGTGGTCCTGCGGCACTAGGGCTGCCTTCAAGAGGTACCTCAACCTCCACTCTCGCTTAGGAAGGCCCCACCGGAGGGACTTCAAATTCTTGAACTGATGACGAAGGCTCCCCCGCTGGAATTTCCACCATTGGCTCGGCAGGTGGAGGGCCTGCCATAGACTCTTCTTGGTGCTCCGGGTCGGACACGGGCGCCTCCGGAGCTATCACCTCAGGGGTGGACGATGGAGTTTCATCCGAAGCCCCCATCACCTCCAGCTCAGACGCCTAAACATCAACCGACTTTAGTATGGAAGCCAGAGCTTCGACTATCTCCGACATAAAGGTTGGGACTGCAAGCACCTTCGGCTCGATTGTTGGCTCTTCGACAACTTCCGACACAAGCGTTGGAGCTTCGGTTGCCTCTGGCTCAATTGTCGGAGCTTCTGCCATCTCCATGTCTTGACCCGGAGCTTCAACCACCAGCGCTACCGTTGCCGACGCGTCTTCACAAATGTCTTCCCCGTGGTTCAGTGCTACCACGAGAGCCTCAGGTGTCTCTTCGGGATCCATATCCACAACAGCCGGCGCTAGAGCTGTCGTGACCTCATCCACCACTTGGGGAGGAGTAGGATTCAGAGCTGGAACTTCCGCCTGCACAACCTTAGTTGCTGGGGCGGATGTCGGAGCTCCGAGCTCTTCCTCGTTGCTCTGAAAACAAAGAATCAAAAGATTCAATAGATGACTAAAAACAAAAACACCAACTCAAGGTGATGATGCAATGTCTACCTTGGAAGGTTACTACTCCAACTGGCGAGAAACTTCTTCACTGGGCGATCGGAGCCAGAGCCTGCTGCAGTCAGCGTGACCAGAGCTCCAGATTGCTGCCCCGAACTTGTTGTCTTCTTCGGCGTTGACTCAGCTGGGACCTCCCTTGATTGAGAAGGACCTCTAGACCCAGAGCCCACAACTGGTACCGGAGCTGGGGTTGATCTGCCGAAGCTGGTGCCCCTTGAGGATGCCTGCACCGGAGGAGGCGTGGCCGCTGAAGATCTACCTCGCCGGGGAGAAGGAACAGTTGTTGTCGGAGCTAACCTGATCTGGCTCCCATCAGCATGCCTCAACTTTCTCTCCCGACTAGAGGATTCACCTGTCTCCTTGCCTTTACCCTCGCCCTTGCTGACATCATCGACTTTCTGGCTCACTGTAGGGGTAATCACCCTCTCAGAAGCTTCGGGGTTCGTAATCCCGGAGATAGGATGCCTCTCGACCACGCCCAAGTCGTCCAATGCTAGCATTCTTCTTCGGATCTCCCTGCTGACCTCCAAAACCATGTTTAGAGGCAGGAAGGCAGCCGGTGGAGTCGGGGTGTCGCGGGAGATACCCCCATTTTGAAATTTTTTGAGATGGATCTTCAAAACTTCATCGTCAAAGCTGGTGTTCAAACCGACATCAATTCGATCATGCTCGATCTCACTATTAAACGCCCATGCGGGCTGTTCCCTAGTCTTCAGCGGGGCCCACCTGTTCACCAAGAAATTGCCGAAGACCATTTGGGGAGTCACTCCTCCCTCTATGCATTCTTCGATCCTTTCCAGGATGGGCTTGTACGCATTCGACAACTCCGCAACTACGTTCCAGGCTTCGTTGTCGACATTGGGAAGGCACTTAAGTAGCTCCAGCTTCTCATGCTCCTCCACGATGATGATCACCCAATACTTCTTCCAATCATCCCACATACCGGAGGGGAAGGACTTCAAGTACTTGAAGGGAAATTCTTCCGCTTCACGAAATAGTAGAAGCCGACGAGCTCCGTCCCCTTAGCGGTTGTGTGGACCGTGAAGAAGGTCCGGAACAACTCGATGCAGGGAGGCACGCCCACCCACATCTCGCAGAAGTGGACACAAGTCGCCACTAGCAAGAGGGAGTGGGGGCCGATATGATAAAGTTGGAGGCCGTAGAAATCTAGTAGCATCAGGAGGAAGCTTGAGAAAGGCGGGATCAGACCCACCATAGCGTACGCCGAGAAGTACACCATATCTCCGGTGTGCTCCTTCTTAAAGGGGAGCTTGCCGAAGCAGATGTCCTTGTTGCAGGAATCGCTGGACCAACCCATGTAGGTCTGGACACTCGCCATCTCCTCGTTGGTCTTGACCTTGCTGCGGGGAAGACCCAACTCCATCGCGGTAAAGTGGAGCGAAAGTTAGAAGGCTATGCGGGGGTTGGGAGGCTCTGAGGACGAGTTCGATTGAAAGCGTGAAGAGTCCTCAAACCGTGCGGGCTTTCCTTCTTAAGTAAGCCCCCGCAAAGCTTGGATGGAAACCACAGTGGGACTGAGGTTACACCCTTAAAATCTACCTTGCCAATGAAAAATGGGCCCGGGTCCACTTTGGCAAAATAGGCCGAAGCTATTGCCCCAGGTGAATCGTTGTCATGATTGGAGGTAGGAAGCCCGAGGGTGGCGACCTGACAAGGCGCGCAGAACCGATACAATTTTTGCATCGGGAACGGGCAACCTTCAATTGCGTGAGATCCGCACACAAAGATCTCACCTGCCACATTAAAAAAATCCACGTGGCGATGGTTTAACCACGGAGCATCGCCCGAACGACATATCAGAAGATCTTTGAAGCCGCAGTGCGAGAATCGAGGATGGTCCCACCTGCAGTAGAATAACTTAACCGAAAGGATTTCTTGCAGAGGTGGGCTCGGGGGTCACTATCGGTACCCTGCATACCGGGTGCCCTATGATACTGTAAGAAAAGTTAAGTAGTTCCCCCCATTCATGTTGAATACCTCTGAAGACCACACGTGTTGCGCAGTACTGGACTCGCCTTCCTCGTTTGGGTAGCTCCGATACTAACACGTGTATCACAAGGCCGGACCTAACACCCGTGATAGGGAAGCTCCAGTCTTAACACGTATCCAGTGACCCCGAACCTAACCCCCAGTAGAGGGAAGCTCCGGTGCTACCACGTGTATGGTGGCTCCAGACCTGCCTCCCCATGATGGGAAGCTTTGGAGCCGCCACGCGTCGAACCTCTGAAGCTAGGACTTCAACGGAAGACAGAGAGATATCCAACGGCTCGGATCTTCAAGGGACAGTTAAAGTGACAATTACAAGACCCGATTACGTATCATTAATGCCATATTATTGACACGCGATCAGTAGACTATTAATAGGGGTAACACCATCATTAAGGCGCGTTATCACCCTATCGACCACCCTTAATATTCAACGATCATGTATTAGACAGTAAACTACGCAAGGGCCACATGTCAGGCCAGACAAGTGTTGTAGCGGTCAGTCCTTAGACTATAAAAGGGTTGTGTCGCACGATACAAGGGGGCAAACTCATACGCACACAACGCCTGACACATTTTTCATACATACAACACACAACCTGTGGAGTAGTGTGTTACGCTCAGGCGGCTCGAACCACGTAATTCCTTCGTGTCACTATCTTGTCCAAATCTCATGCGCGCCAACCAATCAAGAACCTCCGCATACTACGATCTAAGTAGTACCGGAGGAAGTGTCGATCACACACTTCGACATTGTAATCTATATGATTTTTTTTAATGTGAATGCTCCACAAATTCATAATTAGTAATGAAAGATATGTAGAAAGTAATAAAGAATAAGTGTAAAGTTCCTAAAAAACACATTATTAGTAACAAAGATGTATATAGATCGAGTAAACACAAGGCAGGCACTAGACATTAATATTTTTATTTATTACGTCTGCATCAAATAAATGAGTTTATTGGGAGTTTGAACAACTACAGCGCGTTGGACTTTGGCACTTGCCATTTGGAAAGTCTGGATATCTGCTTCTGCACTCAGTCGTGCATCTAGCATCATCACAGTTTTCAAGAGGAAAGGACCACCCCGTGTGTACTCGTGGTGTTCGTGGCTGTTTTGGCACGGGCACGGGTACGGGAGGGTTCTCGCCACCAGCATCACCTACATATCAAAGAAATAGTGTATAAAATTATCAAGATTCTTTAGATATTTTTAATATTGTGAACACGTCTAATAATGAATGAAAGTAGAAGTAAAAGAACATTACCCCCAGTAGCATGTACAAGGGAGATCATAGAAGCCATAAGAACCATGAGCAGAAAAGCTGTCATGGACAGCATGTTTTTCGTATTTCCTTTAGAAGATACCATGTGTCCCAAAGTGGAATAAGTGTGTGTAAAGGATTACTTGTTGTATTTCATTTCTGTATTGGTGTGCACATGTTTATATAAGCTCACTACAGGAAATACAATCATTTGCGACGGCCAAAGATATTTACGACGGCGGGCCGTCGCAAATAAAGTAACGAGCCGTCACAAATAATGCGGGCCATCGAAAATAGATGGTTAATTTGCGACGGCCGCCATGGTAGCCGTCGTAATTCGCCCGCCGTCACAAATAAAAGTTATTTATGACGGTCCGGTTACAAAGCCGTCGTAAATAGGGTTAATCGCGATGGCCAACCCTAGAGCCGTCGCAATTAACGTGACCGTCGCAAATTAAAGCCTTATATCTCTGTCCTCCATGCACCCGACTCATTTCCAAAACGCCGCCGCCGAAACTGCCGCCATCGCCGCCTCAAGGTAAGCTACCCCTCCCGTCTCTCCCTCCCTCTATCCATGGCCACTCCCCCCTCTCCCCCCTCTATCCATGGCCGCCCCGTCCCCCCTCCTACTCCCTCCATAGCCGACCTCCCCTCCATGGCTGGCCCCCCTCCCCTTCCGTGGCCGCCCCACCCCCTTCCATGGCCGCCCCCCTTCCATGGACGCCCCCCTCCTAGCCGACCCCCTACCCCCCCCCCCACTCCATGGACACCCCCTTCCCCTCCCTCCAAGTCGACCCCCCTTCCATGGCCGCCCCCCACCCCCTCCATGGCCGCCCCCTCCCTCCTCTCCTCCATGGTGCCCCCACTCCCTCCATTTGAATTTTGAGCACAAATTTTTGCTTAATATGTTGAATTAGTTAGGTGGTCAGTAATTTTTTGCTTGATGTGTTTTGTGACTGTTGTGATGTGTTTTGTGACTGTTATTATATATTGTCTGTTCAGTGTTTCTGGCCATCGAGCCGGGTAGCATTTTCTGTTAAAAAAATAAAATAAAAAACCTTATTTGAGACAACTTTTTATATAGTACCATCGCAAATAAGGCTCCTGGCCGTCGCAACTAAGGAACTATTTGCGACGGCCTGGCCGTCGCAAATTGCCGCGTGGGTCTTATCGGCTGGTATAATTTGCGACGGCCTGACTGTCGCAAATTGGAACTAAATTTTGATGGCCAGACCATCGCAAATAGCCGCGTAGGGCCCATCGGCGTTCGGACAATAACTTACGACAGCTGCAACAAGCCTTATTTGCAACGGTGGTCGTCGCAAATAAGATTAATTGCGACGAGAAACTTGCGATGGACAGAAATCATCGCAAATAAGGAAAACCGTCGCAAATAGCTTATTTGCGACGGTCCTGACCATCGCAAATCGTCAGGATTCCTGTAGTGGCTGACCGCATGTATAGAAAATTCTGGTCCTATAGTTAATGCCCTTTCCTATGTATCCTCATTAACGCTTTGATATCTCAAGTCCGTGGTTCAATATCTTGTACACTCTAATAAATATATAGATGTAACCATTGAAGACAATCATGAGCGTCAGTATATCAATATTGAAATTTGATGTCATCTTACTAGATACTCTCCATTAAATAACAAGGTATCCAAACCATTCTCGAATGCATGGCTTGATATCCCCTGCTTTGCTATGTCCTGGATCTGCTTCAATGTAGCCCCCTAGTCCATGATCCTTACTAGAAATTTGTATAAAGCAAGTAGTGTGTGTTATGTCCACTTGCCAGATATAATTTTTTGGCAAGCTGATTATCTCATTCGTACTAGTGTTTTGACCATGACTTTATTACTTGTTTGACACACACGATTAACTTAAAGGTCTATTGACAGTCCAGTTGAACGACCCAAACACCACTTGCGACGTCATGTGTGAAATCAACATGTTACTCCCCGTCATCGGTCTCGGCAGGAAAAGTAATAAAAATCATTGTGGTCTCACCTACAAAACTCCAAGAAACAAATATGGGTATGAAGGTACTTGCAGGACTTATTTGTATAGTATATATAGTCCGACTGGAAGGAGTACAAATATGATAATAGCAAGGAGGCGCAGATAAAAAACTATTTGCGGAAAGCTGTTATAATTAATTTGATAAGCATATAAGCATAGAGAAAATGACTCATGTGCGACACACATACACAATCCAACATTTTGCAGATAGTAAATCATATAGAACCATGTGTGAAAGAAAACACATTTCACCCAAAAAACAAAAGCAATAAGCTCCAATTTCATTGATAGTTAAGTTCAATGAACACCAAGCATGACCATGAACAGAATCGTAGTGATTCGAATTCATTCTACACTCCGCCGAGAAATGCCAATGTGCCCACAAGACTTGACAATCATAAAACTCATGTGACCTGCTAAAGTCACACGAGGGGAAACTCATGTCAATATTTTTCACATATGTTTCTCGAATGTTGGACAATCAACTCTCCACCGCTAACACTATTATTTTCCAAATATGAAAGATCTATTGTATCTTAAAATGAATTAGCAACATCTAATAAGAGCAGATGTTATGTGGAATTAGTAACAGAAGTATTTATGATCAAGTGGAGATAATTTACACTAGCAAGTAGTTGCAGGATCCTAAGAAGAGCCTCCCACACTTATCAATGCCAAACATTTGAGCTCATCTTGCACCACACGTGCTCGATTCTTGATGAAGATGGTCCTTGGTTGTCAATCACACATTATGAACAGAACCATTGTCCCTGGGGGAGGTTAGCTTAGTTGAGACCGATACATCTCAAAGGTGGTCCTAACTTGTGGTGAATATTGTTCAACATTCGAGAAACATGTGTAGAAACCCTTTACATGAGTTTTCCCTTATGCGACTTGAGCAGGTCATATTAGTTTTATGGTCCTCGACTATTGTGGGTACATTGAGATTCCATGCAGAGTGTAGAATCGATTCGAATCACCTTAATCTTGATTGTGATTATGCTTAGTGTTCATTGAACACCACCATCATTGAAATTAGGGCTTATTGCTGTTATTTTTTGGTGGAATATGTTTTATTTCACACATAGTTATATATTATTTACTTGCTGCAATATGTAAGGATGTGTATGTGTGTCTGTTGACGGCTCCTAAGATATACTAACAAATCATCCCTGGCAACGACGCCATAAATGCTTGTTGGTATTTCTTAACACCACAGATTATCTCCGGTAAAGAGATGAGATCCGCAAGCGCACAGAAGATACCGTTGTAGCATTTCACCCATGAGTATTCCCAAGGGTATCGTATTTATCCCAAAGGAAGGCAATGAAGTAAAGTATATACTACTCTTATGGTCAAGCTATGGGATACTAATTCATTATCCGGATAGGGGTAAGTTGACAATAGGGGTAGTGTGACACACACCTAGGCAATCTATTCTGAAGGGTAAAATGGGTCCTAGAGGGAGATTGGATTGAGAGTTAGAGAGTTGCTCCTACAATGCTCCTAATACATATACATAGCCTAAGGTAGATATTAATGGTCATGTCAATGATGAATTCCTATGCAATGCTATTCAACACATCGGGCACGGGCTTACCGCTAGAAATACTAGAGCGACTCTCGCCAAGAGCCTGTGGCATAGCCGAACGTGGAGGATTACAAAGGACAGATAGGGCTGTCACCACCTACTGCCTACCTCTTCAATCCGTGGGTCTATGAGACATCCAACGCTACTTAAATACCCTAGCACCATGCTAGCATACTAAGCAAATACCTTAGGAGCCATGGCACAAGCCATCCAAAGGCAATGACTAACCTAAACATCGTTGAACCAATGTTGAAGCATAGCATAAGTCATTCATATTAACATAATCATATCATAACTACATAGACTATAGTGGGGGTCTATAGTGTTGATGACCATAAGATGTGATCATGAGAGTGAAGTCATAAAGACTATACCTTCCACATACATGGACTCCACAATCAAACAAGAAACGCTTTGTCCAAGTATATGTATAATAGAAGACTAAAGATAATATCTTTATTGAGCACAAAGTCACAAATACAAGAAGGAATAATTGAGACATACCTTTCCCAATGTGGAATTGGGAAGAGAGACTCCTTCTACTCCTTTCCCAATTTGGACTTGGGACTAGAGGCTCTCCTCTCTACATCCTAACTCCTCTAAGGACTATGAAAGATAGTGTATACAATAGAATAATGCCCAAGTGGTGTGTGTTGAAGTGAGTGGTAGGGGGTCCTATTTATACTAGTGTTGAGGTCGGTTCCCACCACCAAAAGCGCGCGAATCAGTCACCATTGATTCCAGTAGCCGGGAGGAGTCAACACATGGAGGATGACCGAGTTTGATGCAAAGACCAGGTCGGCCGACCCCCTGGTTCGGCCGACCTGGTCATTGCACCGTTTCTCGTATGCTTTCTCCAGGTGGCTGCCAGGTGGGTCCCATTGATGTATATGGGTGATACACCGTTGGATATCCTTGGATACTTCTGTTTGTGGGCCATTTGATCCATGGGATGCCACGTGTCATCGCCTGATTGGTTGGGATGATATTTTATAGGATTGGTCCCTCTACAATTACTCATTTCCTGCATAAAATGTTGCATACACAGATTTCTCCAAGTCCAAGTGGAATTGGGTTAGATAGAAAGGTGATGTGTGCAAGAAATGACAAATCCTTCACATAACCGAGTTAAATTGACAGATGAAATTGGTATATAACAGCCGTCAACAAACTCCCCCAAGCTTATCCTTTGCTCGTCCCGAGCAAAGTCAAGACTTTAGGTTGATGGTTAGGAGTTGCTACAATATCTTATTTTCAAAAGTATCTAATGCACAACATGTAAGACCTATGTGTGCTGAATACATTGGCTTGTAGTGAATACACTTGGCTTTGATGATAAAAGTTTTGAATATCACCAAAACACCTTATTATCAAGGTCCGTCTCTAGCTCTAAGCTACAACAAGGTCCGACGGTAGGTCTGGCTTGTTTTGGGTAGCTCCGGCTACGTTAGATGCTAGGTCCGGCTTCTTGGTAAGGTCCAACTAGCTTTGGTTAGCTCCGGTGAGCTTTATCTTTAGCTCCGGCATGTCTTTGTTAGCTCCGGTATGTCTTTGATAGCCCCGACATATACTTGATAGCTCCGACATGCTTTTGCTAAGCTCCGGCGTACTTTGTCTAGCTCCGGTTTTGGGTTGACTAGTTTTGACTAGTTTTTTGGTAAGCTCTGGTGCTAGGATCTACTAGTTTTGGAAAGCTCCAGCGCTAGGTTCTACTAGCTTTTGTTAGCTCCGGCTCAAGCTCCGGGTTGCTCTGGCAAGGTCCGGAACTTGACCGCGGTGCTTCTGCTTTTCATTTGCAATGTTTCGTACTTGCTTTACATTGTTGGAAAGATTGCTTAGTATTCATTTGCTAAGTTTTTGGTGCATTTTGGATGATATGGTTGATATTGTTTCTACTGTGTTTTTTTATGCAACATGCTTATGTGAGGTGCTCACATAAGGTGTTGTGTTTGGAATTAACTTGAGTCAAGTCGAGGACTTGGGCACGTATGGATTGTTTGTTTGTTCATGTGCAGGTGTTGCTTGAGTTCAAGTCATGGCTGGTGACAGGATCCATTGGACTAGTCTCAGGAGGATATGAGGTTCCAACAACCAAGTTCGGGAGGAACTGTGGTTGAGCTGATCAGGAGGTCGCGCAGGATGATTGAATCAAGGGCAGTGCATATGAAGGTCGAAGGAAGGTGTTCGCACGTATGCATGAGGTTCATGACGTGGCAATATGCTTCTAGAGACGGATTATGGAAGGAAGATCTGATCGGAAGGATCGGATCGTATCGGTTGAAGACTTAGGCTGCTAGCTGAGTCGGTTATGGCTCGGTATGGAAAGTATCGAGTTGGTTATGTTAGGATTTCGTGTGTGTCACGAATTTGAGTTGTTTAGGAATGTGGGATACGTTCCTAAGGTGTTTGGAAGTCTTAAGATTGCTTCTATCTGCGTATAGAGGAGTCCTAAGCAGTTATGGAAAGTTCCGATTGTGATCGGATTAGGATTAGAGTCCTAGTTGTATTGGGTTGGCCTAAGGGCTGGTTATATAAGCGAGGGAAGTACAAAGCTCGAGAGAGACGACTTTGGGGGCTGTTCCTCTTGTGTTCTATTGAATAAAATTTATAGGTTGAAGGAACTTTTGTGCCTTGTTCGTCCGACTTGTTCCAGACAAGTTTTACTCGTCGAGTTTCTGGACAGCACTATCTTTCGTCGGTGTTTTTATCATAACTAGAGTTTTACTGATCCAATTGACGTGATTCTTTTTGGGTTGTCTTCACAACTTGATTTTTTATCATATGTAAAAATTTCACGGTCATTGGATTTGTGGTTTTTGATCTACACGAGTTTCTTTGCAGCATTCCAGAAACTGTTTTTCTCGGGTAGGTCAGATTGACCAGTGTTTGATCTTTTGATCATAACTTGAGTTTTTCTCGACGGATTTTAGTAATTCCTTTTGTGTTGTCTTATTGAATTGATTCTCTCTGATAACTATCACTTTTGTCACGGTGAAACACGTTTATATTAGTCTCATACACAATTTCTTTAACAGATCGTTTTACTACCGAAGGGATTAAGGTTTAATTGTTTCTGCTGCGTAAGATTTTTAAATCTACCATTCACCCCCCTCTGATAGCTTTTCACGTGCTCTTCGATCCTACAATTGGTATAAGAGCCACGGTGCTCTAATCTTTGTGATTTGTACGTGTTTTTGACTAATCATCATGGAGAAGTACTCCGCCAAACCTTGTGTGTTTTCTGGTATTGATTTCCAGGTTTGGAAGGCACGCATGGAGGCTTTCATCCAGGCACAAGGCTTTGCAATATGGGAGAAGGTGTATAAGCCTTATGAAGTACCACCTAATGATCAAGTCACGGCCACAAACCTACGGGACGTCGACAACAACAACAAAGCCTGAAACTTGATCATCCAAGGACTCACTCAAAGCGACTTTGATCGTGTCGCGCACCTCCGGTCAGCATACGATGTTTGGAGAGCTCTCTGTGATTACCATGAAGGCTCCAACACAATCAAGGAGGTAAAACAAGATATGTTCAAAAAGGAATACATGCGTTTTGAGATGCAACCAGGTGAGTCTATCGATGACCTCTTTGCTCGTTTCAATAAAATTCTCAGCAACTTACGTAGTGTCAATGTTAATTTTTCTGATGTTGAGAATGCTAGGCAACTTCTTAATGCATTAGACATGTCAATTTGGGAAATGAAAGTAACATCTATTTGTGAATCAACGGTCATGAGTTCTCTTATATTAGATGTACTTTATTCTAAACTAAAAACTCATGAAATTGATATTCTAGCACGTAAGAACCCAAATAAGTCTATTGCATTCGTTTCACAACGTGATATGTCTAGCTCCGGCCAATCATCATCTTGCAATACTCTTGCTTTGTTGTCCTCACTAACCCTGAAACAGATCGAAGAATTTCCAGAAGAGGAGTTGGTACTCATCTCTACTAGATTCTCAAAAGCATTGAAAAATGTGAGAACTAGAAGGAGAGGAAGCTCCGGACCTCAACGCTGTTTTGAATGTGGTAAAATAGGACACTTTCGTACAGAATGCCCTAACCTTTCAGGTCCGACCACCCGGGAAGAAAAACAAAGCAAGGTCCGGACCTCCTCTGGAAACTCCAACAAGAAGAAGAAGGGTACCATAGGACGCAAGATGATTAACAGCTTCATTACCGCACTTCAAGAACTTAGTTCAAGTGATGTAGACTTTGAAAGTGATGAAGATGATGACGATCTGGCCAACTTATGCTTCATGGCGGGCAAAACAAGATCAAGATCAAGTCAGGAGGATGCAGAACACAATAGTGAAGACGATGAGGTATGTTCTACCTGCAATGAAATGTGTGATGCTATCTCTCGTGCAACTATTATTGTCAAGAAAAAGGACAAAAAGCTTAGGGATAATGCTGCTAAAATTGAATCACTAGAATCTAAAATTAACCGTTTAAAAACTTTGATTCCTAGTGATGATGCATGTCCCTCATGTGACTTAATCTATGAACAATTGTCCACATTAAGAAGTGCACACTCCTCCACTCTAGACATACTTGATGAAGAAATTGAAAAGAACAAAAAGCTTGCTGCACTTAGTGATAAAAATTTAAAAGATGCTTCTTGTTCTACAGATGATTTGCATTGTTCTGCATGTGAAAATCTTGATAAGAAACTAAAAGATGCAATGAATGAAATTTCCATTCTGAACAATGATTTACAATCTCATGAAGTTAAAAATTGTTCCAATTGCAAACTAAAAGGAAAAACTTCATGTGCAAACTGCCTGGACTTGTCTAAGAAACTTGATGACATGAATAGGACACTAGGTCGGTTTTGTAATGGGAATAAGAATCTAAACTTGCTGCTGAATTCTTCCAAGTCTTGCAAAGATAAAACTGGTTTAGGTTTTGATTCTCATGTTCACGCTAAGGCACATCCACCTAAAATTGTGAAGTCATTAGGAAGTGGTTTGATTCAAACAGTTCCTAAACAAAAAGAAGTGGTTTTCAAATCTGCAGGAGTGCTTTCTAATTCTGTTTCTAATGTTGGGTGCTCATCTAGACATGGTTACAAAATTAAGTTTCATTGTACCTACTGTGGTAGAGATGGTCATGTCATAGATTTTTGTTATAGACTAGCTAAACAACAGAAAAGGGAAAGAATGTCTGCTAGATCTCTTATGCTAAACTGAAAATTAGAAACATGCAACCTGCTTTAATGAGTCAGAAATTTGAAAAGTTAGCTTCTGAAACTTTTGGCAAGAAATCTACAAAGGCATCTCCGGTAGTTCTGATAGCTCCGAGAGCTCCCGGATCTTCTGTTGTTACCTCCGGAGCTACTGGTTTTCACTCTAAACAAGTAACAACTTCTAAATCAACTGTTAAGAACAAAAAACCTCAGTCTTTGACTCATAAACCTGCTGTTTTATCTCAGCTTTCGCGTGTTTTTCCTACTGCACGTCGCGTGACTCAGTACTGGATTCCTAAATGCCTTTTGACTAACCCCAGTATTGAGTCATCGACGTATTGTGCTTCTATGTAGGTTACACGTTTGAGGAAGGAGAACATTTAGATTGTGGATTCAGGTTTCTCACGCCACATGACCGGTAACAAAGATTGGTTCTCCTCTCTCTCTTTTGTGTCACGTGTAGAGAATGTTACTTTTGCCGATAATTCTTCAACTCCTATAATTGCTAAGGGTTCGGTTAGAGTAAATGATCACTACACTTTGAAGGATGTGGCACTTGTCAAAAATTTGAAATACAACTTGCTTTCTGTTACACAATTGCTAGATGAAAATCTAGAAATTATTTACAATAAAAACTGCTGCAAAGTTGTAGGTTCAAATAGTGAGCTTATTTTTAACATGTCTCGGTTTGGAAGAGTTTTTAAAGCTGATTTTGATATGTCTTCCTCTAAGCATAGGTGTCTAGTTGCTAATGATTCAAAGGACTTATATTTTTGGCATCGTAGACTTGGTCACGTAGGCTTTGATCACCTAACGCGTGTTAGTGCTCTTGATCGCATACGTGAGCTGCCTAAGCTTAAATGGGACAAAGAAATTGTGTGCTCTTCTTGTAGACATGCTAAGATGGTTGCAGGTTCACATACTCCTCTCACAATGATCATGACAACTGAACCATGTCAACTTTTGCATCTTGACATCGTAGGACCTTCACGTGTTCAATCCTTCGGAGGTAAATGGTATGTTCTTGTTATTGTTGATGATTTTTCTAGATACTCTTGGGTTTACTTTATGGCGTCTAAGAATGAAGTTTTTAGTCACTTTAAGACTTTATTTCTTAGATTATCAATTGATCACCCAGGATCTTTAAAGGCAATTAGAAGTGATAATGGAACTGAATTTAAAAATCAATCTTTTGATCACTTTTGTGCTGAAAATGGAATAGATCATCAACTTACTTCACCATATGTACCTCAACAAAACGGTGTTGTAGAAAGAAAGAACAGAACCTTAGTTGAGATGGCTAGGACTATGCTTGATGAATATCAAACTCCTAGGAAATTTTGGGCTGATGCGTTAGCAACCGCTTGTTATGTCTCAAATCGTGTTTTCTTGCGTGCTAAGCTAGGTAAAACACCATATGAGCTCCGGTTTGGACATAGGCCTAGTGTTACACACTTTCGGGTCTTTGGATGCAAATGCTTTGTTAAGAAACATGGTAATCTTGATAAATTTGAACCTAGATCCATTGATGGCATGTTTCTTGCTTATCCATCTCATACTAGAGGCTACCGTGTGCTTTTACTTGACACTAACAAAATTGTGGAAACTTGTGAAGTGTCTTTTGATGAAGCTAGCCCAGGTACAAGCTCCGATGTTGCAGGACCAGATCTGTATCCTCAGGGGGAGGGTATTTTCGAAGATGAAGAAGAGCCGGTGATACTGCCTGGTAGTTCCGAAGCTGACACGTATCCAGCTCTGGACATTGAACAAGCTCCGGCTATCACCTCTGCTGGTCCTGATCGTCCACAAGTCACAAGCTCATCAATCTACGATGAACCTAATGAAGAAGAAGCTTGTGAGACATCTGTTCCCCTACGGTTTTACAAAGATCATCCCCCACAACAAATGATTGGAAGCTTGCATGAACGAGTCACACGGTCCAGGTTTTGCGATCCAAACTCTCATGCTCATTCTGCTTTTGTTGCTTCTTTTGAACCTAAAGATATATCACACGCACTCACTATTGAATCTTGGATTATTGCCATGCAAGAAGAGTTAGAAAATTTTGAAAGAAATAATGTTTGGAAACTTGTACCTCCACCTCAAGGTCACACTTTGATTGGAACTAAATGGGTATTTAAAAATAAACAAAGTGAGGATGGGGTTGTGGTTAGGAATAAGGCTAGGTTGGTTGCTCAAGGTTTCACTCAAGTTGAAGGTCTAGATTTTGATGAAACTTTTGCTCCTGTCGCTAGATTAGAAGCCATAAGAATTTTGTTAGCTTTTGCAGCATCTAAAGGTTTTAAGCTATATCAAATGGATGTTAAAAGTGCTTTTCTTAACGGCTATATAGATGAGGAGGTTTATGTCAAACAACCACCAGGTTTTGAAAATCCAGATTTTCCTAATCATGTTTACAAACTGTCCAAAGCCTTATACGGTCTCAAACAAGCCCCTAGAGCATGGTATGATAGGTTAAAAACATTCTTACTTGAAAAGGGGTTTACCATGGGCAAGGTTGATAAAACTCTTTTTGTGCTTAAGCATGGCAATGACTCATTATTTGTTCAAGTGTATGTGGATGATATTATCTTTGGTTGTGCTTCTCATGATCTTGTGTCCAAGTTTTCAGCAATGATGAGTTTCGAATTTGAAATGAGTATGATGGGTGAACTCACTTACTTTTTGGGGCTGCAAATCAAGCAAACCAAGGAGGGTACCTTTGTGCATCAAATGAAGTATACCAAAGACCTCCTAAGGCGCTTCAACATGGACAAAAGCAAGCCTCTTCGGACACCAATGGGAACAGCAACAACACTTGAACTTGATGAAGATGGTGAATCCGTGGATCAAAAAGAATATAGAAGCATGACCGGATCACTTTTGTACCTCACGGCATCAAGACCGGACATACAATTCAGCGTATGTCTTTGTGCACGGTTTCAAGCTTCCCCACGTGTTTCACATCGTCAAGCCGTCAAAAGGATTCTCAGGTACTTACATGGAACTCAAGAATTTGGCATTTTTCTTCCTTCTTCCTCAACCGTTACTTTGAAAGCTTTTTCGGATGCTGATTTTGGGGGTTGTAGGATTGATAGGAAAAGTACTTCCGGTGCTTGTCATTTTCTTGGTAATTCTCTTGTTGCTTGGTCCTCTAGAAAACAAAATTCAGTTGCACAATCCACAGCTGAATCTGAATATGTAGCTGCTGCTAGTGCTTGCTCACGAATTCTTTGGATTGTTCAAACACTTAAGGACTATGGGGTTGATCTAGATAGTGTTCCACTGTTCTGTGATAACACTAGTGCCATTTGCATTGCTAAAAACCCCGTGCAACATTCTAGAACTAAGCACATTGACATTAGGTATCACTTTCTCCGTGATAACGTTGAAAAAGGAAACATTGTGCTTCACCATGTAGATACCGAACAACAATTGGCTGACATTTTTACAAAACCTTTGGATTTCACTCGTTTTTGTTACATTCGTAGTGAAATAGGGGTTATGCATCCTCATGGCTTAAATTGAGGGGGAGTTTTTGAAACTTGGGAAGTCTATGTGTGAATCTGAAATTAAAATAATATGAGCATAGTATTTCATACATATATGACTTTGTGATTCCTTTTACATGCTGAAAGTTCTTACTATTACTCGTGTTATACATTTTGTAGTTTTTGCCATGTCTAGTAATTGGAATAATTACTTACACTAAAACTGGTCATGGTCGAACTTTCTTGCTGTTTTGAACTTGTTACATGTTCACAAGTGCTTTTAATCATAAAGAATTAATCAAGTAATCAACTCACATGTTGAGTTCTTATGAACAAACATAAATTGAGAAAAGATCAAGAGAATATGCATGCATCGCACTTCTTCTTTTGAGATGGCTTGTCATTGCACTTAGATATGAACTTGGAAGAAGTTGTGTATGACTAAAACCATGTCCTTAAGCTTCTGATTGTCAAATGACATAGGCTTGACTTGGTTGGTTAGAATAAGGAAGATGCGCATATAATCTCTTGCAAATATCATATGGTCTAAATTTATGCTTTGAAAAATAATAAAATGCAGCAACTAGTGTCATGCTTTCAGGTTTTTAAATAGTTAAGTTTGTGAGATCATGACTTGCTTAAATTGAAAAATTACATTTGATCTCTAGCATGGCTTACACTACCTTATGCATTTCCTTGATGTAATAATGTAAGGTACTTGATAGTATGACTTGGATGAGCTTTGTTTATATGTATATGTTATAATATGCTCATAACAACTAAAGAGGGAGAGATAATTTGTTTATATGCTCATGACTTGCTGAATACATTGTCAAAGGGGGAGAGATAAGCATGAAAAGAAAGAGAATAAGGAGAGATGATAAAGGGGGAGAGATAATGACATATAATATGGGATAATTTTTCTTCTCATTTTACTTTTGATTTACAAAGGGGGAGAAATTGCTTTCAAAACTTTTATGTGAATAAGCCAATGTTCGGATTTTAAATGGTGTTGCCAATGCATTCATCAAGGGGGAGATTGTAGGACCTATGTGTGCTGAATACATTGGCTTGTAGTGAATACACTTGGCTTTGATGATATAAGTTTTGAATATCACTAAAACACCTTATTATCAAGGTTCGTCTCTAGCTCTGAGCTACAGCAAGGTCCGACGGTAGGTCCGGCTTGTTTTGGGTAGCTCCGGCTACGTTAGATGCTAGGTCCGACTTCTTGGTAAGGTCCGACTAGCTTTGGTTAGCTCCGGTGAGCTTTATCTTTAGCTCCGGCATGTCTTTGTTAGCTCCGACATGTCTTTGATAGCTCCGGCATATACTTGATAGCTCCAGCATGCTTTTGCTAAGCTCCGACGTACTTTGTCTAGCTCCGGTTTTGGGTTGACTAGTTTTGACTAGTTTTTTTGGTAAGCTCCGGTGCTAGGATCTACTAGTTTTGGAAAGCTCCGGCGCTAGGTTCTACTAGCTTTTGTTAGCTCCGGCTCAAGCTCCGGGTTGCTCTGGCAAGGTCCGGAACTTGACCACGGTGCTTCTGCTTTTCATTTGCAATGTTTCATACTTGCTTTACATTGTTGGAAAGATTTCTTAGTATTCATTTGCTAAGTTTTTGGTGCGTTTTGGATGATATGGTTGATATTGTTTCTACTGTGTTTTTTTATGCAACATGCTTATGTGAGGTGCTCACATAAGGTGTTGTGTTCGGAATTAACTTGAGTCAAGTCGAGGACTTGGGCTCGTATGGATTGTTTGTTTGTTCATGTGCAGGTGTTGCTTGATTTCAAGTCATGGCTAGTGACAGGATCCATTGGACTAGTCTCAGGAGGAGATGAGGTTCCAACAACCAAGTTCGGGAGGAACTGTGGTTGAGCTGATCAGGAGGTCGCGTAGGATGATTGAATCAAGGGCAGTGCATATGAAGGTCGAAGGAAGGTGTTCGCACATATGCATGAGGTGCATGACGTGGCAATATGCTTCTAGAGACGAATTATGGAAGGAATATCTGATCGGAAGGATCGGATCGTATCGGTTGAAGACTTAGGCTGCTAGCTGAGTCGGTTATGGCTCGGTATGGAAAGTATCGAGTTGGTTATGTTAGGATTGCGTGTGTGTCACGAATTTGAGTTGTTTAGGAATGTGGGATACGTTCCTAAGGTGTTTGGAAGTCTTCAGATTGCTTCTATCTGCGTATAGAAGAGTCCTAAGCAGTTATGGAAAGTTCCGATTGTGATCGGATTAGGATTAGAGTCCTAGTTGTATTGGGTTGGCCTAAGGGCTGGTTATATAAGCGAGGGAAGGCCAAAGCTCGAGAGAGACGACTTTGGGGGCTGTTCCTCTTGTGTTCTATTGAATAAAATTTATAGGTTGAAGGAACTTTTGTGCCTTGTTCGTCCGACTTGTTCCAGACATGTTTTACTCGTCGAGTTTCTGGACAGCACTACCTTTTGTCGGTGTTTTTATCATAACTCGAGTTTTACTGATCCAATTGACGTGATTCTTTTTGGGTTGTCTTCACAACTTGATTTTTTATCATCTTTCAAAATTTCACGGTCATTGGATTTGTGGTTTTTGATCTACACGAGTTTCTTTGTAGCATTCCAGAAACTGTTTTCTCGGGTAGGTCAGATTGACCAGTGTTTGATCTTTTGATCATAACTTGAGTTTTTCTCGACGGATTTTAGTAATTCCTTTTGTGTTGTCTTGGTGACTTGATTCTCTATGATAACTATCACTTTTGTCACGGTGAAACATGTTTAGATTAGTCTCACACACGATTTCTTTAACAGATCGTTTTTCTACCGAAGGGATTAAGGTTTAATTGTTTCCGCTGCGTAAGATTTTTAAATCTACCATTCACCCCCCCCCCTCTGGTAGCTTTTCACGTGCTCTTCAATCCTACACAACAGTATACTCTGCCTAGTATTGCAGAAATTGGCTATGATACCCTACCTTTCTTAAGTTATCATGGGGCTTATGTTTTTTCATATTCATGAGTAGTTGAAAGGTAGAATAGCAAATAGAGCAAACATAGACTAGAAATCAAGTTCCACTTAAATTCCGGAGAATTCAATTTAGATATTAAGTACCTCAATTTGATTCTCTCAATCACTCCTTTGTGGATAGTGGAAATATTTCCTCACTAAAGCATTGTGCCTCTATTATTCCTACTCATTGAATATGGCTTGTATGTGGAGCTTGGTAAGGAAAGTAAGTAGGCATATTTGCATCACATATATTGCCAAGTCAAAAGAGTAAGGCTTAGGAGAATTCAATTCAAAACTTTTTTGATTCAAGACTAGTGCATGTGTGATGGAGTGGAAGTGGATACTTGAGATAACTCCTTTTTGGTATAATATCTCTTTCTTTTTGCAGGGATGAAACATGGCTACTTTTTTTTCTCTTTTTTTTCATGCTTATGATGTAAGCATGCCTTTTTTTTCATTTTCTTTTTGTAGCCATGTCTTCTACTCCCTTTCTTTGCAATGAATTTTGAAGAGAGTGCTAAACATGAATAACATGGAGTTTCTCTTTTTGTTGTAGTATGGTGGATATGATGGACGTTTTGCTTACTTCTAGTGTAGAAGTATATCATGTGCAAGTGAAGTCTTGAATTCAAAAAGAGTTGAATGATTTCTCACATAGGTCTATACTAGTTTGACTAGGCTCAATGTGAAAGAAAATAGCATATGCATAAGGTTTTTTCTATGTATGGACATCATATGGCTTTGGTAGGTATTTCCAATCAATTGAGGGAAACTTAAATCTTTTTAGAATTTCTCCGGAAATCTAAGTTTTACTTTCAGACTAGGACTAGCAGCCCTGTTACCAATTCTAGTCTTGCAACAACCTAGAATTAGATTAAGCTTTTGCTACCCACAACATCCAAATTAAGGTAAAAGTATTTCAAACCAATGAAAGCAATATTTGGAGAGTAGCAAGTTGTAAACTAGAGACTTAGGAAAATAAAACAGAGCAACTATTCATCGTTTCATCTATGTGAATTCTAAATCATTCTTACCACACATCTTTATTTGATGAAAGCAAATCTAAACTATTTTTACATTTTTTTAAATGCAAGGTGGATGATGGATGTGTCGGTGTTTGGATCCGGCAGATCTCCCGACACTACCTTTGGTAGATCGAGGAGTTGTAGTTTGGTGAAGGGTGCGCAGAGATTCAAGAAGGTGAAAGACACGTGTACACAGAGATTTACGTGGTTCAGGCCGCCTGAGCGTAATACCCTACTCCATGGGGTGTGTTGGTGATGTATTAAGTGTGTGAGTCTAGAAGAAGCTCCAGAAGAAGAAGCTTGACTAGCTCAGGGAGTTCAATAGTGGTCTAAAACCGTCCCTTGTGTATCGTCGGCCAGTCCTTTTATAGTACAAGGACTGGTCGTTACACTGTTAGCCTGGCCCGACAGGTGGCTCCTGCGGTTACACATGCTTGATACACAATTAATGAGGTTAATTACCCTTAATAGCCTGGTAATGGGCCTTAACAGTGCCATTACCATTATTAAAGGCCATCCGATTGTGTGTCATTAATATGGTATTAATGACACTTAATCGGGTCTTGAAGTCTTTGATTGCTCCTTGAAGGTCCAGAGCCTCTGGGGGGTCCACCAGCCTGATTGTTGAAGCCGAGGGTCCGGCGGTTGCCATGTGGCAGCTCCAGAGCTTATCATCGTGGACGGGTAGTTCCGGTGCTGTTGGACACGTGTCAGTATCGGAGCTTTCCTCTATCTGGGGTTAGGTCCGGGGGTGCCATACTGGTATTCCGACTGGAGCTTCCCATGTGTGGGTGATAGCTCCGGTCTTATGATACACGTGGCGGCCCTGGGACTAACCATGTCGGGGAAGCAGGTCCGGTTACGCCTGATATGTGGGGCCTTCAGAGGTCTTCAAATCTGGTAGATAGAGTTTCCTTGTGATCTTTGCAATCCCAAGGGATATCCGGTACAGAGGGTACCGACAGTGGCCCCCTGGGCCCACCTTCGGGAGAGATCTTTTGGATGAAGTCATTCCGCCAGAGGAAGGTCCATTCTTTGGTTTTTGAGCTGTGTCTTCAAGGGTCTCCGGACGTGCCGTTGGTGATAGTTCACAGTTAAACTTCCGCCGCGTGGCATATCCAGGAGGCGGCAGGTGAGATCTCAACATGCGGATCTCACGCAATTGAAGGTCGCCGGTTCCCGATATGAAAATCGTATCGGTTCCGCGCGCCTTGTCAGGCCGCCGCCCTCAGGTTTCCCGCCTTTCATGATGACAAATGTTCGCCTGGGGTAAGAACCTCGACTTGATCGTCGGGTGGCCCCGGGCCCCCTTGTCATTGGCGGGGTGAAATTTTTGACCGGTATCGTCAGCTCCTCTGCGGCTTCCATCCAGGCGTCGCGGGGGCTTACTTAAGAAGGAAAGCACGCACCGTTTGAGGTTCTTTACGCCTTTCAATCGATCTTACGCTCAAACCTTCCAAACTTTTGCTTGCCTTTCCTCTCTTGCCTCGCTGTACCGCGATGGAGTTGGGTCTCCGCCAGAGCTAACTGAAGACCAATGACGATTTGAAGAAGGCCCGGGCCCTCATGGGATGGTCCCCTGACTTCTTCAACCACTTGGTCCGCGCCGGCAAGATTCTATTTGAGAAGGAACATGCCGGCGACATGGTGTACTTCTCCACGTACGCCATGGTGGGACTGATCCCACCTTTCTCCTCTTTCTTCTTGATGCTGCTAGACTTCTATGGTCTGCAGCTATACCACCTTGGCCCCCATTCCATTCTGCTAGTGTCAATCTTTGTCCACTTCTGCGAGATGTGGGTGGGCGTCCCCCCTGCGTTGAGCTTTTCTGCACCTTCTTCACTGTCCAAACCACGGGCAGGAGTGACGAGTACCTTGGCTTCTACTATTTTGTGAAGTGCAAGAAGTGCCCGTACAAGTACTTGCGGTCGTTACCTTCTGGGAAGTGGGACGACTGGAAGAAGGATTGGATTGTAATCAGGGTGGAGGAGCACGAGAAGCTGGAATTGCCGGAAGGCCTCCCCAACATCAACACTGTAGTTTGGAGTGAAGCTCCGGTGCTGTCGGATGACTTCAACCCTGCTCTGACCAGGATCCGCCTGTGCGTGGAGGGAGGGGTGACTCCCCAGGCGGTTTTGCAACTTTCTGACCAACAGGTGGGCTCTGCTGAAGAGGAGGGAGAAGTTGGCTTGGACCCTCAACAGTATGTTGTACGATGACCGGATCGAGACCGAGTTGAAGTCCAACATGGAGGGTGCAACTTTAGAGTTCCACCTCAAGAAGTTCCAGCACGGCATCGACGTCGAGGGCGATGACTTGGCTCCGCCGGCAGCTTTCCTCCCTCTGAACATGGAGGCAGAATTCAGCAGGGAGCTCCGGCGGACGATGCCGGTGCTTGACGACCTCAATATCATTAAGAGGCATCCGATCACCAGAGTGGCGATCTCTGAAGCTCCTGAAGGCGGCTCTGTCCCTGCTCCAAAGCCAAGAACTGAAGTCGTCGGCAAGGGCAAGGAATTGGCCAAGCCCTCGAGCTGTAAGAGGAAGCATGCCGACAGAAGGTCCGCCAGGCATACTTCTTCCGCGGCATCTCCTTCTCCCCAGAGGGGGAGGTCTACGATGGCGGCATCTACTCCAGTAGCGGCTTCTTCCCGGGGTGCTAGCTCTGGCCAGGTGACTCCGGTTCCAGGGCCAGCTTAGGGCTCCGGGTCCGGAGGTCCTTCCCAGTCGAGGGGGGCCTCGACCAGAGCAACGTCGATAGCAGCATCAAGCTCCAGGGGACCCTCCGGGACTACCACGCCAGTGGCGGCTGGGGCCAGTCCGGAGCGTCTGGAGAAGAGATTCCTTGGTAACTGGTGCGGAAGCCTTCCGAGGTAATTTTTTATTTTTTATCTCAGTCAGTTGTTTTGTTGTTAACTGTATTTTGAGTCTCTTCGTCCTTCATCCACAGCGTGCCTAAGAAGAGGGCTGATGTTGCTGCCCCTGCAGCAACGGTTGAGGCTGTGCAGGCTGGAGCTCCGATTCCGGTTCCAGCGCCGCCCCAAGAGGTGGTTGAGGCTGCGACAGCCCCGGCGCTGGCTGTCATGGTTTTGGACGACTCATCCCCAGAAGCTCCCGTGGTAGCACCGGACCACGGGAATGAAGATGTACCAATAGCGCCAGCCCCGGAGGTTGAAGCTCCAGGATTGGATGCTGAGATGTTGGATGCTCTGGCCGCAGAGCTGGAGGGAGCCGCGATTCCGGCCCTAGAGCCAGATGTTGTTGAAGCCCTGGTGGTCAAGCCGATGGTTGATGAGGTCCCAACGGTAGAGCCGGGTGTTGATGAAGCTCCAACACTTGTGCCGGTTGTTGAGGAAGCTCCGACGGTTGAGTCGGTTGCTGCAGAAGTTCTGGCTGTGGAGCCGGCTGTTGAAGAGGTTCCGGCGTCCGGGCCAGTTGCTGCAGAGGTGTCAGCGCCTGAGCCTTTGGTGGTCAAAGTGCCAGTGCCCGAGCCCATGATGGTCGAAGCGCCAGCACCTGAGCCAGAGGCGGAGGAGGCGCCTGCGTCGGAGCCAGAAGTAGCTTCTGCTCTGACTGAACCTTCAACACCCGCACCGGAAGCAGTGATCCCAGAGGTGCCCACTGCTGAGCTAGGGTGCCAAGATGAAGCTGTTGGTCCCCCGCCAGAGGGGCGAGTTGTTGATGAACTTGCGGCTGGGCCTTCGGAGTCAATTCTAGAGTTCAGAACTTCTGCTGCAAGTACTTCCTCGACGGCGACCGAGGCTATCCCGGAGGACGACCCTAGTGCCGTGGAAGCTCAGGGGACCGCTCTCGTAGAGTGGGACCCAATTTTTATTGCTGAAGATCCGCTGGAGCCAGCGGAGATAACCCCAGTAGGTCCGGACCCGATCCCCCTATCGTTGTCTATCAACAACGTCTACTCCAGTCTTCGCCAAGTCCAGCTGGCCTTCTACCACGACAGCAAGGCCCTCGAGGAGGAACGCCAAACCCTTAGGAGGTGGTGCAACCGACTCCATTTCGAGACCAAGCTGGCGCAGTCAAGGCTGGCTGACGACAAGGAGTGGGTGTAAAAGGAGAAGGTCCGCCTGGAGTACTGGGGTAAGTTGTTGGATGAGAGGGAAAGCATGACGCGGACCCTCGACAACCAGTCCCGGGCCATCTATGAGCAGGCCAAGGCTGCAAATAGCGCAGCGGATGAACGCCAGGAAAGGCTCGCCACCATCCACGATAGTCTCGTCAAGCGCCGGGAGGCTCTTGAAGCGCGGGAGAGACAACTCAAAGATGAAGAGCAGAAATTCCTGGACCTGCGGGACGACCTCATGAAGAGGGACGAGGAGCTTGTCCAAAAGATAGCTCTGGCTGAGAAGAGTCTCGAAGAACGCACCAAGAAATTGGATGAGCATTGCAAGGAGGAGGAGAAGAAGGCCTGGGAGCGAGGGCAAGATCTCTACAAGAAGGAGAATGCCATCGCCGCCAGGGAGAAGAAAGTACGGGGCCAATAGAAGGATCTGGTCAACCGCCAGAATTAGATCCACCTCTGAGAGGAAGAGCTCAGCAAACTCGAAAGGCAGGATGCCAAAACGATTTAGCAAAATGCCAAAGAGGTGGAGCGTCTTGCTCGGGAGAGCTCGGAGCTTGCGGCGGCCAAAAGATCCTTGGAAGAGATGCGGAGCGGAAGGGTTGAGGAGTCCCAGCAAGTTTGGGACTTCCCGGGCAAGGCCAACGACGCACTGACGCCAATGGGCTTCAGTCCTGTGCATCCAGATGATCCGGAGCCAGAGCTGGACAGGCGTTGGAGGCGCTGAGTTCAGCAGGCAACAAGCTCTCCAAGATGGGCGATGTCATCGCGGACCAGCTGGAAACAGAGGGTCAGTCCCTAGCGAAGAATGTCGCAGAGTTTGTGCTGATGTGCTACACCAGCCAGGACCTTCAATTCCCTCTGGACCCAGTGCTTGAAGGCCCCATCGAAGGAGAGGGTAAAGCCGCCCGAGCCAGCGTGTCGGAGGTGGCCCAGAAGGTCGCCCAGTTCTTCCATAGGGTCTAGGACCATCTCTCTGTAGCTCCGGCTTGTATTCTCTCTTCTTCTTCTCCAATTTTGTAATCTCTTGTCTCCAGATGAATGAAATCCAAATTTTTGCAAATTCAAATTTCATTTCTTGTCTTCAACACCTTTGTCTCACTTGGCCCCTGGTACATGTGCACAATTTGTTTGTGATCATGTACCAAAAGGATGTAACAGTTGTTGAAGACTTGCGTGCTTTGAACTTGTAGAATGTAGGTCCGAAGTCTTCGATAGTGTAGGCCCCCTGAGGCTGTCGGAGCTTAGTAGCTCTGGCATTGACCATCGCTGGAGCTTAGTAGCTCCGGCAGTAGTCTCCATCAACGCGTAAAGAATTGATGGTTAGCCTTCTGGGGTGTCGGAGATTAGCAGCTCCGGCAGTGACCTCCGTCAACACGTGTTGTGTCAACGTCAGACTCCACTTTAAAGTCTTTCCACCATCTTCACGTTGATGACTTGCCTCTTAGCTTTCTCGGAACTGAGTAGCTCCAGAGATGCTCGATGTCAATGTTTAAACATCGACCACAAGCCGCCTAGAGGACATAGGAGATTATTTATTTTTCCTGCACACTGAAGTCAAGAAAAATAGTAAAATTCGTTTCCTATCTATAACTTCATTGCGGCTTACTGTTCCCGAGAAAGTTTTAGGTCAAACACAATTATAAATACAATCAAGAGCACCATCTTGCTTCCTTCAGGTCCGATCGTTTCTGGACTCGCCTTACTTCGGCCTGCCGGGGTGTAGGTAGAGTGGCATACTCAGGGTGCATGACCAGGCTAAGTCGATAGCACACTCCGGCCCTAGATTGGCTTGGCAGCATTCACACAAGTAGGCCATCAACAATGTTTGAACCCGGAAGGATAGACAATGCAACTCGAATTGTATATGAACTGGTCGAGCTAAAGTTTCTTAAGAACTGCACAATTTTGTTATAGACAAGAAAGAGAAAAATAAAAAATATTGAGCCTGTACAAAGTAAATGCACGTGGAGTCTGTTTTCACACAATGATGTCTTTCATTATAGGTCCAGGGTACAGGGGAAACAAGTACACTCTTAGGGTACGGAACCAGGCTAAGTGTGTTTCGTTTCTCGTTTGACCCAAGGTAGCTAGCTACACTTTTAGTTCTGAGACTGTGACAAGTGTTGCATGGATGTTGCAGACCTAGCAGGGTAGGTCCGGCTGCCCTCCCGGAGGAGCTACCCGACTCTGTACAATGACTCTATAACATACACCACATGTAATTACAGACTCACCTCCGTGATATTAAGCGTAGAACTTACGGAGGTGCTCAATGTTCCAAGGATTTGGGAGAGGTGTCCCATCCTCGGTTGCCAAGTGAACGCATCCGGGATGGGATACTTTGATCACTCGGAAGGGTCCCTCCCAGCTGGGGGAGAGTTTATTTAACCCTTCTTTGGATTGTATTCTCCAGAGCACCAGATCGCCTTCCTCGAGCTGTCGGTTGTGAACATGCCGTTGGTTCCGAACAGCTGCTCGACACCTTCCCTCTTCAAGGAGGTCAAGGTCTTCACGCCGGAGCTGGTCCTGCGTGGTTTCATTGGAGGTCCGGACCCGGAGCGACCCCAAGGTGATTTCCGGAGGAAGGACTGCTTCAGCTCCGTACACCAGGAAGAAGGGTGTCTCTCCAGTTACCGGTTTGGAGTTGTCCTGTTGGCCCATAGAGTGGGCGGAAGCCCTTCAATCCAGTTGGCTCCATGTTTTTTCAGGCGCTCATATGTGCACGTCTTGAGGCTTTTCAGGATTTCTGCATTTGCTCTCTCGGCTTGCCCATTGCTTGCCGGGTGAGCTACGGAGGCGTAGCTGATTTGGATGCCAAGGTCTTCGCAGTATCCTTGAAAAGCAGAGCTTGTGAATTGGGTCCCATTATCTGTTATGATTTTGTTCGGGACTCCAAATTAGATGATTGCTTGTTTATTGTCACAACTGGAGTTGCTTTCGACACTTTGGTGAACTTGTCAATGGCAACATACAGGATCTTGTAACCTCCGACGGCTCTTGGGAAAGGTCCGAAGATGTCCATCCCCCACACAGCGAAATGCCATGTAGGAGGTATCATTTGTAGAGGCTGAGCTGGTGTATGAATTTGCTTTGCATGGAACTGACATGCTTTGCATTTCTTCACCAGCTCAGTTGCATCCTGAAGCGCTGTAGGCCAGTAAAAGCCATGCCGGAAGGCTTTACTGACCAGCGTGCGGGAAGACACGTGGTTCCCACACTCGCCTCCATGAATTTCTGCAAGGAGCTCGCAACCTTCTTTCCTTGTGATGCACCGCATTAGGACGCCATTGGCACCGCGCCGGTAGAGATCCCCTTCTACTAGCGTGTATCTTTTAGCCAATCTGACTATCTGGTCAGCGGATACATCATCGTCAGGAAGGATGTTGTCTTTCAAGTAGCTCCGAATCTTCGAGATCCATGCATTGGAGCTTGCTTGAGCATTTGAGTCTTGCGTGCTGGGTTGCTCGGAGCTTCCGACAGCACCTACGACCCTTGATGGCTACCATGGTAACAGGGCCATCGGGACCGCCAGCTTCGGGATGCTGGTCTCGTCCCCTTCGCTCAGTTCGGCAGGCTGAGCTATGGGTTTTGACAACCTTCGGATGAAGGTTCCGTCAGGAGCCGGAGCTCCGGTTGACGCTTTCGTCGAGAGTTTGTCAGCTTCAGCGTTATGGACACGCTGGACATGGTGGAGATCCAGGACTTCAAAGTCCTTCTGAAGCCTTCGGACTTCAAGGATATAAGCAACTAGTTGGGGATTGTTACAGGAGCATTCACCCTTCACCTGTTTAATGATGAGCTGCGAATCTCCCTTGACCAACAGCTGCTTGACACCGTATGATAGTGCCACCTTTAGTCCATAGATGAGTGCTTCATACTCCGCCATGTTGTTGGTCGCCTTGAAGTCAAGGTGGACCATGTATTTTACCTTCTCCCCGGTTGGAGCAAGGAGAAGGACTCCAGCTCCGACACCCTGCTTTTGCATGGAGCCATCAAAGTAGAGGGTCCAGTGAGGTTTAGTGAAGACCGGAGCCTTGGGTTCCGGCTTCTGCTCACTAGGGCCCCCAGGGTTGGATGGAGAGGGGATCCATTCCGCCGCGAAGTCTACCAATGCTTGACTCTTGATCGCTTGTCTTGGGACGAATTCAAGATCGAATTTGGCCAACTCCGCTGCCCACTTTGCAATGTTCCCAGTAGAGTTGGGATTATGCAAGATCGCACGTAGTGGGTAAGAGGTCACCACTGAGATCTTGTGAGCTTGGAAGTAATGTCGAAGCTTCCTGGAGGCGATGAGAACTACGTATAGCAGCTTGTGCACCTCCAGGTATCGAGTTTTGGCATCATGTAGTACCTCGCTGATGAAGTACACTGGGCGTTGGACTGTCCGGACCCTCCCGGAGGGGCCCGAAGCTTCCTCCACATTGACCCGGACCCTCCCGGGGGGGGGGGGGGGGTCCGGACCTGCTTCGAGGACCTCCAGGTCCTTGCTAGAGGAACCCAGAGCTTCTATTGAAGCAACCCGAACCCTCCTGGAGGGGTCCAAATCTTCTGGAATAACTCCCTGTAGATCCAAGTCTGGGGGCTAGGACCCAGACTCACCTTCAAGAACCTCTGCACCCTTCTGAAGGGGTCTGGATTCCTGAGCTTGGGATGGTTCTGGTCTCTCCGCAACCAGGACCATGCTGACAACCTCGTCGGTTGCTGAAATGTAAAGCAGTAAGGGCTCACTAGGGTTCGAAGCTACCAAGGTTAGTAGAGTGGTGAGGAGCTGCTTTAGCTCCTAGAACGCCTTTTCTGCTTCTTCAGACCATTGAAATGGTCCAGACTTCCTCAATATCTTGAAGAAGGGTAGCGCCCGTCCCGTCAGTCTTGAGATGAACCGGCTGAGGGCGGCTAGACATCCAGTCAGTTTTTGGACGCCCTTGATGCGGGCTGGTGGCCGCATCTCCTCTATGACTTTAATCTTCGCAGGATTTGACTCTATGCCCTGATGGTTTACCAGGAAATCGAGAAGCTTTTCGGAGCTAACCCCGAAGACACACTTGTCCGGGTTCAACTTCGTGCTGGTGACCCGCAGCTTGTCGAAGACATCTTGCAAGGTGTCAAGGAGTGACTCCTTGTCCTTGATCTTAACAACGATGTCATCAACATACACTTCCACTACGTCTCTGATGAGCTCTCCAAAGGTTTTGTACATAGCTCGTACAAATGTTGAGGCTACATTCTTGAGACTAAATGGCATGGTAGTATAACAATACAATTCATCTACTGTGATAAAAGAAGTATGTTGTTCATCTTCCCTAGACATTCTGATTTGATGGTACCCAGAATATGCGTCTAGGAAATACAGTAATTCACACCCGGAGGTGGAATCCACTATCTGATCTATTCTAGGTAGTGGGAATGGATCTTTTGGGCATGCCTTATTCAGTGTTGTGTAGTCAATACACATCCGAAGCTTCCCGTCGGCCTTGGGTACAACAACTGTATTTGCCAGCCATTTCAGATGGAAGACTTCTCAGATGAATATAGCTTCGAGCAACTTCTTCACTTCTTGTCGTATGAAGTTCTGTCGCTCTACGTATTGCTTCCGAGGCTTCTGATGTACGGGCCGAGCATCAGGGTAGATCTTTAGAGTATGCTCGATCACTTCCCTAGGGATCCCAGGCATTTTTGACGGTTGCCAGGCAAACACGTCGACATTAGCCCGGAGGAAAGTGATGAGTGCGAGTTCCTATTTGTCATTCAGACCTCCCGATATACGGGTGGTCTGAGCGGCATCGGAATCGATTTGGACGACCTTGACAGAGATGTCGGTGTCGCCGCTTGGTTGCACGCGAGGTGCGGAGGTTGAGCCTCGTTGACGAATGCTCGGGGGTTTCAGAGCTTGGTCCTGCCTGGATTCTTCCCCCTGGGCTGTAGCAAGCGCATGAAGTTCCTCCAGAGCAGTCACTCCGACAGTACGATCTCCGCGGATCCAGAGAACGCCAGCTAGTGTTGGCATCTTCAACACCAAGTAGCCATAATGAGCAGCAACCATGAATTTGTACAAGGCGGGCCTGCCCAGTATGGCGTTGAAAGGCAAGTTGATCTGAGCGACGTCAAAGATCAACTTTTCAGCGTGATAATTCTCCCGAGTCCCGAAGACCACAAGGAGAGTAATGGCACCGAGTGGTGTTATGGCCCCCAGACCTACTCCGGAGAAAGGTCGGGAGGGGCGAAGGTCCGAAGGTCGGACCTGAAGCTTGACAAAAGCTTCGAAGCTTATGAGGTTTATCCCTGAACCTCCGTCCACCTTTACATGGTAGAGTTGAATGTTATTGATGGTAGGTGATACCATCAAAGGTAGCTGACCAGCTCCGATCATGTTCCGAGGGCAGTCTGAAGCATCAAAAGCAATGGTGGTGTCCATCCACTTTCAATGAGGCTCCGCCCTAGCTGTAGGAGCTACTGAGGCCATGTACCGCCACATGGTCTTGAGGACACGGCGGGAGGTGATGTCCCACGATCCACCAAAGATGGTGTTCATGGTCTTCCGACGCTCATTATCAGAGACGTCGGAGTCGTCATCGACGGAGGTGTAAACAGCCTTTAGGACCTTTTTAGGGTCCTGGAAGCCTAACTCCTCTTCAGTCAGAGCTTCATCGACCTTCGTTTTTCCTTCCCTCTGACAAAAAGGAACTTCTTCCCGACGCTTGTTGTAGCGCTCGACAAGGTTTTGGACCTCCCGACTGTCCTCCAAGTTGTGGCCGTTCGACTTGTGGATAGGACACCACACTTTGGAATTGCCACCGTCTTCAGAGGACGGCCGAGGTCGTTTCTCGGAGCGTGGCCCCCGGCCACCTGGAGCTGCTGCAGCTGCAGCGGTGGATGTGCCGGCCGACAGCTTCTTCTTTCCATTGGACTTTTTCTTCTTTTTGCCACTCCCGGAAGTAGTGGCTTCGCCTTTGGAGGATTTTTTGCCATCCCCCGGAGGTGGTTTGGAGTGCATCTCACGGCCCTCTGCAGCTTTGGCACACTTGTCTGCCAAGCTAAACAGCTCCGTGACACTGGTGATCTCCTTGACCACCAGCTTCTCCAGCATCTTCTTATCTCGTACGCCCTGTCTAAATACCACAATAACAGAAGCGCTAGAGATAGAAGGACTGGTGTTTCGTACCTGGGAGAACCTCTAGATGAATGAGCGCAGGGATTCTCCCCCCTTCTGCACAATTGCAAAAAGGTCCAATTCAGTGCCTGGTCGGGTGTATGAACTCCCGAAATTGGCGATGAACTGTTGGCATAATTCCTCCCAACTATTGATAGATTTGTGAGGAAGGCTCATGAACCAGGACCTGGCGGTCCCAGTCAAGGCCACTGGGAAGTAGTTGGCCATTATAGCCTCGTTACCTCCGACAGCAAGGATTGCGGTGGTGTAAATTTGGAGAAACTCGGCGGGATTAACAGTCCTGTCAAATTTCTCCTGCAGGTGAGGCCGGAACTTTTGTGGCCATCTGACCATGCGTAGATGCATGGCCAGTGCAGAACAACCTCCTCCTACTCCCTCGGGAGCAGGACTGTCTCGAGCCTCTCGCCTTTCACGAGCATGCTCGATATGGACTCGACCGTCTTGTTGACGGTAACGGCGATCAAGCTCCGCCCGGAGGTCATGAGTTGAAAGTCTGGTTACCCTATGAGCATGTCGCGCCCCAGAAGGTAGCAGTGTAACTTGCTGTGATGCAGCACGCCTCCTATTCTGGGAAGCTGCGAACCAAGTCTGCCAGACACGGTCCAGCGCTGCGATGGGGCCCGCCCCCAAGGGGGAGGACCTTGGTTGCTGATGCGGTTGGCTGCTGCTGCAACCAGATGTTCCACATCGGCCCTCCACTGCTCCATTGCACCCTGGGATGCACTTGGAGGTGGTGGACGTTGGAGGAGAGCACGCGCTGCATGAAGCGTGAGTTCAGGGTTGTTGTTATTCGTCGATGTGGTGACCGACGCCGATGCACCGTCACGCTGCTCAGCTTGACGTGCTGGTGCAGGCGGTGGCGGTGGAGGCATGACACCTGCTGGAGCCATGGCACCTGCTGGTTGCTGCAAGTTGGAGGGATTGCCTCCAGCGGGTTGAACAACAGGGTTGCCGTTGGATGATCCAGCAGCTGAGTTCACCATACTCGAAATCTCGGGCACCCCCATCCTGGCGCACCAACTTTTAGTGTTTGGATCTGGCAAATCTCCCGACACTACCTTTGGTAGATCAAGGAGTTGTAGTTCGGTGAAGGGCGCACAGAGATTCAAGAAGGTGAAAGACATGTGTACATAGAGATTTACGTGGTTCGGGCCGCCTGATCGTAATACCCTACTCCACAGGGTATGTTGGTGATGTATTAAGCATGTGAGTCTAGAAGAAGCTCCAGAAGAAGAAGCTCGACTAGTTCAGGGAATTCAGTAGTGGTCTGGAACCGTCCCTTGTGTATCGTTGGCCAGTCCTTTTATAGTACAAGGACTGGTCGTTACACCGTTAGCCTGGCCCGACAGGTGGCCCCGATGGTTACACATGCTTGATACACAATTAATGAGGTTAATTACCCTTAATAGCCTGGTAACGAGCCTTAACAATGCCGTTACCAGTATTAAAGGCCATCCGATCGTGTGTCATTAATATGGTATTAATGACACTTAATTGGCTCTTGAAGTCTTTGATTGCTCCTTGAAGGTCCGAAGCCTTTGGGGGGTCCACCAGCCTGATTGTTGAAGCTGAAGGTCCGGCGATTGCCACGTGGCAGCTCTGGAGCTTACCGTCGTGGACGGGTAGTTCCGGTGCTGTTAGACACGTGTCAGTATCGGAGCTTCCCTCTGTCTGGGGTTACGTCCGGGGGTGCCATACTGGTATTCCGACCGGAGCTTCCCATGTGTGGGTTATAGCTCCGGTCTTATGATACACGTGGAGGCCCTGGGACTAACCATGTCGGGGAAGCAGGTCCGGTTACGCCTGACATGTGGGGACTTCGGTGGTCTTCAAATCTGGTAGATGGGGTTTCCTTGTGATCTTTGCAATACCAAGGGGTATCCGGTACGGAGGGTACTGACAGGACGGATGGAAAATAAATATGCAATGAGTGATTTGAAATAAAAATGTAGTGGGTGTGATACAAGTTACCTCAAGTGGGGGTCCTCCCCCAAGCTTATTCTTGATCAAGGTCCGTCATAGGGGTTGAAACCCTAACGACAGAGGTAGGCCATGAGTTGGCTTATCCTTGTTGCAGCGTGGCTTTGACAATGGAGGGTTGAGTGTTGATTGTTGTGTTGCCTCCCATGGACACCATGAGTGTGGTTGAATAGAAGATAACCTTTAGATCCAAAGGAATGACGTGCACTCGACATACATTGAGTATGTTTCGTCATTCTTTGGCTAAGGTGTATCATATCTTTTTTCCATAAGGGAGTGACATGTGCCCAACATGCATTGGGTATGATCAGTTGTTCCTTGGGTAAGATACAACATACCTAGAACCACAAAGGAATGACATGCACTAAACATGGGTTGAGTGTGATCTGTTGTTCCTTGGCTAAGGCATGACATACCTTCTAGCCACATAGGAACAACTTGCACCCAATATAAATTGGGTGTGATCTTGTCATTCCTTCGTCATGGTACATCATAACTCTTAGCCACATAGGAATAACTTGTACCCAATGATGGTGGCAAATCCCTTGAGCTTGAATGAGTGCTTAGAATAGTTGAGAGCATAATGCTCTCACCCATTCGTGGCAGCCCATTGGTTGCTCATCGAGGGTTCCCATTTCAAATCTCTAGCCTCGTATAGTTATGATTGACCTTCGGCCATAATTTTTGATAGATAACAACCATCCTAATTTACCCCTTGGACAAGAGATGTTGAAATGGAATCCTCTAGGGATCCCAACAATCAGCTTCATGAATGCCTGCATAGTAATATTACTCCTGCAAACTTCCTCTCTTGAATGGAGAGGGATGGTTAGCTCCCGGGACTTGTACAAATGAATGTTCGAGTTAGGTAACCGAACTTTCATTTGTACATACGGGGAAGAACAAAATCAAATATGCATTGGATCCAATGTCAAGTGTATCTATGATCAATGTGTTATTCATTGATAAGAGTGGAGCTTTATAGATAATTCATGTTGCATATTTTGTAAAGCTCCTACTCATAGCAATGCATGTGATAGAAATACACTATATGGATCCCTACACCTTTTAAAGTTTCTAACCATCTTAGCTTTCAAGAGCAAATTTTTATCATTTAGACCATGACAAACAAGATTCTCAATTTTATCCTCCTGAACCTCACTAGGAATTTAAAATTTAGTGACTCCTCCAAAAAACAATTCAATTTTAGAGCAAGAATATCACTTATTCCTAGGAGTTTGAAATCCAGTGACACCATCTATGCTTGAAGCTCAGTTAAAAATTATGGGTGTCACTATGCCCAAGTTTCTATATGCCAATTCACCAATTAAGTCATGCCCAAAAGTTTTATTTTCTAAACCTAGACAAAAATGACTAAGTTTACAAAACAATTCTTAAAGGATTCTAAGTACTTGTTTGAGATTTTTCCAAGTAAGTTGAGATTTTCTTTTAGAGATCCAAAAGTCAATACCCACGCTTACTCTTGTGAGGATGCTTAAGAATTGAATGATGAAGAAGTGTCAACCTTCCTCACAAATGCAAGCAAATACATTCAATTCTATGGCAAACCAAACAATGAAAAATTCTAAACTCATACCTCATTTGGGGATTAGTTGGTGACGAAGGTCTTTGTGTGAGAAACTCACAACCTTGATTTTTGGCGTAGGCTTGATGGTTGATGTCAAATGCCAAGTTGAGGTTGGATTCGGCGATGGATTTGGTTCTGGCTCCTCCATCGGGTCATTCTCTTGAACATTTCTCTTCCTCAAACTCAAAATGAGTTTGAAGGAGAGAAGTGTTCTCAAATCCTCCCAATGGTGACTTGGGCTTGATGAAACCTTCCACTTTCTTGCCAAACAACCTCTTCACAATTTTTACCTAGCTGCACTTTAATCAGGGACACACAAAAAAACTCGAAAACAGGTTACGTTAGCCAAAAGCAAATTGAACCCAATTTTCAAATTGTCTTGCCCAACTTGAAATAACTTGTAAATGCAATGAGGGTCAAAGCAAATCTTTTTGGTTTGCGCTAGGAAGATAAATTCAAGTGGTCATGCACGTAGTTCATATCCAATTAAATTTCTCCTCTAATTCAAATTTTTAGTTTTATGATGGTTGGGAATTTTACTTTCCAACATGCAAGTGTGGAATTTCAAACATGAAAATGCAAGGGTTGATGCAATTTGGAAAACAAATATGAGATAACTACCAATTAACCTATTGGCAAGGAATCACCGAATTTTTGAAGTCCGATGAGTAGGACTTACCTCCGTTCTATTCAGCGCGATGATTTGCTGTCCAATCCCGGAGTTGAAGATGTGGACTATTTCTTCTTTTTTGACATGCCAAACTCATTTGGCTGCCATTTGGACATGTGGGCCACATGGTGGCCCTAGCCTCTCCCCGTTGTATTGATATAAACATGTTGTTGTAGCGACGGGTTCTCCCTCTTGAATGTATTCCTTCATGAGCATGGTGAGGCTTTGTCCTTCTTAGGCTTGCCACTCTGACCATATTGATATTCCATTAAATCAACCCATACCTTGATCATGGATCAAAGGCTTCCTTGGACATGATGACATGTGGACTCCACAATCAAACTGGAAACGCTTCATCCACAATGTCACTTGCCCTAGGTTGAATAGGTTTGGTCGAAGTGTGGGAATCCCAACAAGTGATGTGGGATATCTTGGACTTTGAATGCTCCTTAAGTTATTGTCCTTGGCCAAGATCTTCATGTGAATGTTGTCTTGATTTCTGCTTGGCCAAGATACTTCAAGGTAGGCTAGTTGAACTTAAATCCCTTGGAAAGCCATAGCCTCCTTGAATACAATGGTGATGTTAATTCCACCCTTGACCTCCTTGTGAATGGTAGCCATTGGAGTTGTTGTTTGAAAAAGGTCCTCATGGGTCTTAGGGAAATAATTCCCACGCGTCCCATGATGACATGGATTTTCACAAATCATGTGAATATCCACGACTTGGATTATCCAAACAAATCTCCAACGACTTGGATATTCATGACACTTTAATGAGAGGTGTAGTTCCATAACTAGCATATCCACCTTGTGAAGTGGTGTGCATGACAAGCTATGGGAACTCGAGCATTCTTCAATCCACCCCTTGAGTGGAGACCTTCTTCTCATCCATGATGAATGAGAATAGGACTCTTTCAGCTCCAACATGAATGTGGTCATGGATTGGTGGAGCCAACCCATGACACGAGTGTTGGATGAAGAGCCAACTATCCACGCCATGGTGGAGGCAAACCAAGAAGAACTTCTTGGAGCCTTCCCCAAGCTTGGGTATGGATAACTTTGTCTCCTACTAAATGCTGAAATTCTCCTGCAAAAGGCAATGGTGTTGCCTAGCGGACATTTGTTGAGGTACGCCTTAAATCATCTTGCAGTTTAGCAATTGCGTCCTCGTTGGCCATCCCATACAATGGGTTGGCCAACTCTACCCTGTTTTCACACAAAGGAGAAAACAAACAAGGGTAATCCTGCCTAATAACTATTAGTACCTATAGCTTAATCACAAGTGATAACTATCCTTCACTTCCTTTGCCTTCCCCGGCAACAGCGCCAGAAATTCTTGTTGACGGCTCCTAAGATATACTAACAAATCATCCCCGGCAACGGCGCCAGAAATGCTTGTTGGTATTTCTTAACACCACGGATCATCTCCGGTAAAGAGATGAGATCCGCAAGCGCACGGAAGATACTGTTGTAGCATTTCACCCATGAGTATTCCCAGGGGTATCATATTTATCCCAAAGGAAGGCAATGGAGTAAAGTATATACTACTCTTACGGTCAAACTATGGGATACTAATTCATTATCCGGAAAGGGGTAAGTTGATAATAGGGGTAGTGTGACACACACCTAGGCAATCTATTCTAAAGGGTAAAATGGGTCCTAGAGGGATATTGGATTGAGAGTTAGAGAGTTGCTCCTACAATGCCCCTAATACATATACATAGCCTAAGGTAGATACTAATGGTCATGTTATTGATGAATTCCTATGCAATGCTATTCAACACATTGGGCACGGGCTTACCCCTAGCAATACTAGGGCGACTCCCGCCAAGAGCCTGTGGCATAGCCGAACGTGGAGGATTACAAAGGACAGATAGGGTTGTCACCACCTACTACCTACCTTTTCAATCCGTGGGTCTATGAGACATCCAACGCTACTTAAATACTCTAGCACCATGCTAGCATACTAAGCAAATATCTTAGGAGCCATGGCACAAGCCATCCTAAGGCAATGACTAAACTAAACATCGTTGAACCAATTTTGAAGCATAGCATAAGTCATTCATATTAACATAATCATATCATAACTACATAGACTATAGTGGGGGTCTATAGTGTTTATGACCATAAGATGTGATCATGAGAGTGAAATCATAAAGACTATACCTTCCACATACATGGACTCCACAATCAAACAAGAAACACTTTGTCCAAGTATATGTATAAAAGAAGACTAAAGATAATATCTTTATTGAGCACAAAGTCACAAATACAAGAAGGAATACATGATACATACCTTCCCCAATGTGGAATTGGGAAGAGAGACTCCTTCTACTCCTTTCCCAATTTGGACTTGGGACTAGAGGCTCTCCTCTCTACATCCTAACTCCTCTAAGGACTATGGAAGATAGTGTATACAATAGAATGATGCCCAAGTGGTGTGTGTTGAAGTGAGGGGTAGGGGGTCCTATTTATACTAGTGTTGAGGTCGGTTTCCAGCACCAAAAGCGTGCGAATCAGTCACCATTGACACCAGTGAGCTGGGATGAGACAACACGTGGAGGCTGACCGAGTTTGGTGCAAAGACCAGGTCGGCCGACCCTCTGGTTCAGCCGACCTGGTCATTGCACCGTTTCTCGTGTGCTTTCTCCAGGTGGTTGACAGGTGGGTTCCATTGATGTATATGGGTGATACACCATTGGATCTCCTTGGATACTTCTGTTTGTGGGCCATTTGATCCATGGGATGCCACATGTCGTCGCCTAATTGGCTGGGATGATATTTTATAGGATTGGTCCCTCTACATTTACTCATTTCCTGCATAAAATGCTGCATACGCATATTTCTCCAAGTCCAAGTGGAATTGGGTTAGATTGAAAGGTGATGTGTGCAAGAAATGACAAATACTTCACATAATTGAGTTAAATTGACGGATGAAATTGGTATATAACAGTCGTCAACAGTGCCGCACATGAGTCATTTGCTCTATGCTTATATGCTTGTCAAATAAATTATCACAGATTTCTGCAATAGTATTTTAAACAATGCCTCCTAGCTATTATCATTGAACACCACGAAGAAAAAATATTGTGACATTAGCATATCTGAAGCTATTGATCATATTAAAAAAGTTCGGCGACTACAGAAATAAAAATTACAGAGTTTAAAAAATAGGTATAAGTTCTATGTCTCTCTACTACTACGGTACACAAGGAAAAGCTCATCTATTTTAGAACAAAAACATACTTGTAACGTGAAACATACTTGTGATGCGGGCAGTTGCAAGACATGTTGTTGCAAACTAAGTTATCATCCTCATCATTCGTCAGACTTGTATTAGCATAATACTCTATTTGCTTCTATTTCAGCTAGTTCACCCACCAAATCCTGACTGCAACGTTGTACATGTTGAATGTATTTTCGAGTTGACTTAATAGATGGTGGATCAACCCATAGTGTATATCCACAGTTTTCATCATCATAGTAACATTAAAACCAAAATATTGTTATTAAAACCGCATATATGAAATATGTCCATAAATGATATTTAATACTTACTCCACCAACAGGACAATGAAAGAAACAACGACCGCTATCATCTCCTCCATCCATCATTTGGACAATACAATCAAGGTCACAACCACACTTAGGCCACTCATGTTTGCTGCCATCATATGGTCGTAGAAGATGAAACGGGCTAAAATCACTCTTAGTATAAAGTGGGAACACATACAATGTTGGTTCGTACCAAGTTGGACCTCCCATCAAGTAATTAAGCACTATTGTAAAGTTTGCACATCCTCGCTTACCGCGACTTGTACCCACCATTGTTTCACCTCCACGCCTACCACGACCTCTATTAGCCATTGTCTTTTTATCACTTGGGTGAAGAACACAACTACTGATGGGTAGTCCTATTTATAGAGAGCGAACGTTGAGAGTAATAATATTTTAATGCAGACATGACAATGAGTGATGTGCTTTACTGACCACTTTATGATTGATGTGGATAAACACTGATCGCATATATATATATATATATATATATATATATATATATATATATATATGTATATATATGTATATGTATGTATGTATGTATGTATGTATGTATGTATGTATGTATGTATGTATGTATGTATATGTGTGTGTGTAAGCATTCAAAACAATCATACACACTAGTATCTTAAGATTGAAGTTTGATGTCTCATTACTATTTACTCTATTAAATAGCTAGATATCCAAACCATTCTCCAATGTATACTCAAGTTTTTAAAAATGATTTATAAAAATTATAAAAGCATTTATTTTAGGATTTGGGGGTATATATTAGATATCTACCTATTGAAAATAATCCATGCATTATATTTAATATTTCAATTTTTATATTTAGGGGCACATATCTTTTATTTTGACATGGACCTAAAAAATCTCAGTATTTGCCATGCGAGGCAGGAGCTCCACACCTTTGTAAGTAGTGGCCACTATGGGATGCTGAACACCGCTGAATCAACGAAGCAAACAAGGATAGGTAGAAATGGATCATAAACGTTGGGTTTTGCATTCTATCTATGATACTGAGCATTGGGAGGCGACATTTTGGTTTGCGTCATGTGATGGGAGTCCTTTTGATATTTACTCTTCGTGCGGAGCACTGTATATTGTAATCATTAATGGTCAAATAGGGTGTTTTGCTTGGTGTTGTAATCTATATGATTTTTTTAATGTGAATGCTCCACAAATTCATAAGTAGTAATGAAAGAAGTGTAGAAAGTAATAAAGAATAAGTATAAAGTTCCTAAAAAACTCATTATTAGTAACAAAGATGTATATAGATCGAGTAAACACAAGGCACGCACTAGGCATTAATATTTTATTTATTACATCTGCATCAAATAAATGAGTTTATTGTGAGTTTGAGCAACTACAGCGCGTTGGACTTTGGCACTTGCCATATGGAAAGTCTGGATATCTGCTTCTGCACTCAGTCGTGCATCTAGCATCATCACAGTTTTCAAGAGGAAAGGACCACCCCATGTGTACTCGTGGTGTTCGTGGCTGTTTTGGCACGGGCAACGGAGGGTTCACGCCACCAGCATCACCTACATATAAAAGAGATAGTGTATATAATTATCAAGATTCTTTAGATATTTTTAATATTGCGAACACGTCTAATAATGAATGAGAGTAGAAGTAAAAGAACATTACCCCCAGTAGCATGCACAAGGGAGATCATAGAAGCCATAAGAACCATGAGCGAAAAAGCTGTCATGGGCAGCATGTTTTTCGTATTTCCTTTAGAAGATGCCATGTGTACCATAGTGGAATAAGTGTGTGTAAAGGATTACTTGTTGTATTTCATTTCTGTATCGGTGTGCACATGTTTATATAGGCTGACAGCAAGTATAGAAAATTCTGGGCCTATAGTTAATGCCCTCTCCTATGTATCCTCATTAATTCTTTGATATCTCAAGTCCATGGTTCAATATCTTGTACACTCTAATAAATATATAGATGTAACCATTGAAAACAATCATGAGCGTCAGTATATCAATATTGAAATTTGATGTCATCTTACTAGATACTCTTCATTAAATAACAAGGTATCCAAACCATTCTCGAATGCATGGCTTGATATCCTCTGCTTTGCTATATCATTGATCTGCTTCAATGTAGTCCCCTAGTCCATGATCCTTAGTAGAATTTGTCTAAAGCAAGTAGTGTGTTATGTCCACTTGCCAGATATAATTTTTTGGCAAACTGATTATCTCATTCGTACTAGTGTTTTGACCATGACTTTATTACTTGTGACACACACGATTAACTTAAAGGTCTATTGAAAGACCAGCGGTGAACGTCTCAAAGACCACTTGCGACGTCATGTGAAATTAACATGTTACTCCGGTCTCGGCAGGAAAAGTAATAAAAATCATTGTGGTCTCACATACAAGACTCCAAGAAACAAATATGGGAATGAAGGTACTTGCAGAACTTATTTGTATAGTATATATAGTTTGACTGGAAGGAATACAAATATGATAATAGCAAGGAGGCACAGATAAAAAAACTATTTGCGAAAAGCTGTTATAATTAATTTGATAAGCATATAAGCATAGAGAAAATGACTCATGTGCGACATACATACACAATCCAACATATTGCAGATAGTAAATCATATAGAACCATGTGTGAAAGAAAACACATTTCACCTCAAAAACAACAACAATAAGCTTTAATTTCATTGATAGTTAAGTTCAATGAATACTAAGCATGATCATGAACAGAATCATAGTGATTCGAATTCATTCTACACTCCGCCGAGAAATGCCAATATGCCCACAAGACTTGACAAGCATGAAACTCATGTGACCTGCTAAAGTCGCATGAGGGGAAACTCATGTCAATATTTTTCACATATGTTCCTTGGATGTTGGACAATCAAATCTCCACTGCTAACACTATTATTTTCCAAAGATGAAAGATCTATTGTAGCTTAAAATGAATTAGCAACATCTAATAAGAGAGATGTTATGTGGAATTAGTAACAGAAGTACTTATGATCAAGTGGAGATAACTTACACTAGCAAGTAGTTGCAGGATCCTAAGAAGAGCCTCCCATACATATCAATGCCAAACATTTGAGCTCGTCTTGCACCACACTCGATTCTTGATGAAGATGGTCTTTGGTTGTCAATTACACATTCTGAACAGAACCATTGTCCCTGGGGAGGTTAGCTTAGTTGAGACCGATACATCTCAAAGGTGGTCCTAACTTGTAGTGAATATTGTTCAACATTTGAGGAACATGTGTAAAAAACATTTAGATGAGTTTTCCCTTATGCGATTTGAGCATGTCATATTAGTTTTATGGTCCTCGACTATTGTGGGTACATTGAGATTCCATGCAGAGTGTAGAATCGATTTGAATCACCTTAGTCTTGATTATGATTATGCTTACTGTTCATTGAACACCACCATCAATGAAATTAGGGCTTATTGCTGTTATTTTTTTGGTGGAATGTGTTTTCTTTCACACATAGTTATATATTGTTTACTATCTGCAATATGTAAGGATGTGTATGTGTGTCCCACAAGAGTCATTTGCTCTATGCTTATATGCTTGTCAAATAAATTATCACAGATTTCTGCAATAGTATTTTAAACAATGCCTCCTAGCTATTATTATATCCATATTCCTTCGAGTCAGACGATGTATATAATATACAAGTAAGTCATGCAAGTACCTTCGTACTCATGTTTGCTTCTTGGAGTTTTGTAGGTGAGGCCACAATAGTTTTTGGTTACTTTCGCCGTTGAGACCAATGATAGGGAGTAACGTACTGATTTCACGTGATGTTGCAAGTGGCGTTCAGGGCATGCATTGCATGACTTGTTGTTTCGAAATGTCAATTTTTCTAAGTGGCATTATATCATGTAGCATAATAAATTATATATATATATATATATATATATATATATAATATCTCTTCTCCGCTCTAGTCAAAATTCTATTAATTTCACACAAATCGAAATGAATGAGATCTAGTGGTACTAAGCTTTTCCCTTCCACGTTTTTAAAAGATTTATGTCGATGCTTAGCTTGCTCGCACAGATAAAAACTATTTGCGTAAAGCTGTTATAATTAATTTGATAAGCATATAAGCATAGAGCAGAGATGACTCATGTGTGAGACACATACACAATCCAACATATTGCAGATAGTAAATCATATAGAACCATTTGTGAAAGAAAACACATTTCACCTAAAAAACAACAGCAATAAGCTCTAATTTCATTGTCAGTTAGGTTCAATGAACACTAAGCATGATCATGACCAGAATCCTGGCGATTCGAATTTATTCTACACTCCACCGGGAAATAGCAATGTGCCCACAAGACTCGACAAGCATAAAACTCATATGACATGCTAAAGTCGCACGAGGGGAAACTCATGTCAATATTTTTCACATATGTTCCTCGGATATTGGAGAATTGAATCTCCACTGCTAACACTATTATTTTCCAAAGACGAAAGGTCTATTGTAGCATAAAATGAATTGGCAACATCTAATAAGAGTAGATGTGATGAGGAATTAGTAACATAAGTATTTATGATCAAGTGAAGATAACTTACACTAGCAAGTAGTTGCAGGATCCTAAGAAGAGCCTCCCACACATATCAATGCCAAACATTTGAACTCGTCTTGCACCATGCTCGATTCTTGATGAAGATGGTCTTTGGTTGTCAATCGCACATTCTGAACAGAACCATTGTCCCTGGGGGAGGCTAGCATAGTTGAGACCGATACATCTCAAATGTGGTCCTAACTTGTGGTGAATATTGTTCAACATTCGAGGAACATGTGTAAAAAACATTTACATGATTTTTCCCTTATGCAACTTGAGCATGTCATATTAGTTTTATGGTCCACGACTATTGTGGGTACATTGAGATTCCATGCAGAGTGTAGAATCGATTCGAATCACCTTAATCTTGATTATGATTATGCTTAGTGTTCATTAAACACCACCCTCAATGAGGCTTATTGCTCTTATTTTTTTGGTGGAATGTGTTTTCTTCCGCACATAGTTATATATTATTTACTATCTGCAATATGTAAGCATGTGTATGTGTGTCGCATATGAGTCATTTGCTCTATGCTTATATGCTTGTCAAATAAATTATCACAGATTTCTGCAATAGTATTTTAAACAATGCATCCTAGCTATTAATAGATCCATATTCCTTTGAGTCAGAAGATATATATAATATACAAGTAAGTCCTGCAAGTACATTCGTACTCAAGTTTGTTTCTTGGAGTTTTGTAGGTGAGACCATAATAGTTTTTTGTTACTTTCGACGTTGAGACCAATGATAGGGAGTAACATACATATTTCACATGATGTTGCAAGTGGTGTTCAGGGCATGCATTGCATGACTTTTGTTGTTTTGAAATGTCAATTTTTCTAAGTAGCATTATATCATGTAGCATAATAAATTAAATATATATAATATCTCATCTCCGCTCTAGTCAAAAATCCATGAATTTCACACAAATCTTAAAGAATGAGATCTAGTGGTGCTAAGCTTTTCCCTTCCACACTTTTAAAAGATTTATGTGGCTGCTTAGCTTGCACACACATATAAAAAACTATTTCAGGAAGCTGTTATAATTAATTTGCAAGCATATAAGCATAGAACAAAGATGACTCATGAGTGACACACATACACATTTTAACATATTGCAGATAGTAAATCATATAGAACCATTTGTGAAAGAAAACACATTTTACCTCAAAAACAACATCAATAAGCTCTAATTTCATTGATTGTTAAGTTCAATGAACACTAAGCATGATCATGACCAGGATCGTGGTGATTCGAATTTATTCTACGCTTCACTGGGAAATGCCAATGTGCCCACTAGACAAGCATAAAACTCATGTGACCTGCTAAAGTCGCATGAGGGGAAACTCATGTCAATATTTTTCACATATGTTCCTCAGATGTTGGACAATCCAATCTACACTGCTAACACTATTATTTTCCAAAGATGAAAGGTCTACTGTAGATTAAAATGAATTAGCAACAACTAATAAGAGCAGACGTGATGCGGAATTAGTAACAGAAGTAGTTATGATCAAGTGGAGATAACTTACACTAGTAAGCAGTTGCAGGATCCTAAGAAGAGCCTCCCACACATATCAATGCCAAACATTTGAGCTCGTCTTGCACCACACTCGATTCTTGATGAAGATGGTCCTTGGTTGTCAATCACACATTTTGAACAGAACCATTGTCCCTGGGGGCAGGTTAGCTTAGTTGAGACCGATGCATCTCAAAGTCAAAGGCGGTCATCACTTATGGTGAATATTGTTCAACATTCGAGGAACATGTGTAAAAAACATTTACATGAGTTTTCCCTTATGCGACTTGAGGATGTCATATTAGTTTTATGGTCCTCGACTATTGTAGGTACATTGAGATTCCACGCAGAGTGTATAATCGATTCGAATCACCTTAATCTTGATTATGATTATGCTTAGTGTTCATCGAACACCACCATCAATGAAACTAGGGCTGATTGCTGTTAGTTTTTTTGGTGGAATGTGCTTTCTTTCACACATAGTTATATATTACTTACTATCTGCAATATGTAAGGATGTGTATGTGTGCCGCACATGAGTCATTTGCTCTATGCTTATATGCTTGTCAAATAAATTGTCACAAATTCCTGCAATGGTATTTTAAACAATGCCTCCTAGCTATTATTATATCCATATTCCTTCGAGTCGGACGATATATATAATATACAAGTAAGTCCTGCAAGTTCATTCGTACTCGTGTTTATTTCTTGGAGTTTTGTAGGTGAGACCACAATAGTTTTTGGTTACTTCCGCCGTTGAGACCAATGATAGGGAGTAACATACTGATTTCACGCGATGTTGCAAGTGGTGTTCAGGGCATGCATTGCATGACTTTTGTTGTTTCAAAATGTCAATTTTTCTAAGTAGCATCATATCATGTAGCATAATAAATAAAATATATATAATATCTCCTCTCCGCTCTAGTAAAAATTCCATTAATTTCACACAAATCTAAATGAATGAGATCTAGTGGTGCTAAGCTTTTCCCTTCCACACTTCTAAAATATTTATGTGGCTGCCTAGCTTGCACGCACAGATAAAACAACTATTTATGGAAAGCTGTTATAATTAATTTGATAAGCATATAAGCGAGCAAAGATGACTCTTGTTAGACACACATACACAATCCAACATATTGCAGATAGTAAATCATATAGAACCATTTGTGAAAGAAAACACATTTCACCTCAAAAACAACAGCAATAAGCTCTAATTTCATTGATTGTTATGTTCAATGAACACTAAGGATGATCATGACCAGGATTTTGGTGATTCGAATTTATTCTACACTCTGTCTGGAAATGCCATTGTGCCCACAAGACTAGACAAGCATAAAACTCATGTGACCTGCTAAAGTCGTATGAGGGGAAACTCATGTCAATATTTGTCACATATGTTCCTCGGATGTTGGACAATCAAATCTCCACTGCTAACACTATTATTTTCCAAAGATGAAAGGTCTATTGTAGCTTAAAATGAATGAGCAACATCTAATAAGAGAAAATGTGATGTGGAATTAGTTATAGAAGTATTTATGATCAAGTGGAGATAACTTACACTAGCAAGTAGTTGCAGGATCCTAAGAAGAGCCTCCCACGCATAACAATGCCAAACATTTGAGCTGGTCTTGCACCACACTTGCTTCTTGATGAAGATGGTCCTTGGTTGTCAATCACACATTCTGAACAGAACCATTGTCCCTGGGGGAGGTTAGCTTAGTTGAGACCAATAAATCTCAAAGGTGGTCCTAACTTGTGGTGAATATTGTTCAACATTCGAGGAACATGTGTAAAAAATATTTACATGAGTTTTCCCTTATGCGACTTGAGCATGTCATATTAGTTTTATGGTCCTCGACTATTGTGGGTACATTGAGATTCCATGCAGAGTGTAGAACCGATTTGAATCACCTTAGTCTTGATTATGATTAGGCTTAGTGTTCATTGAACATCACCATCAATGAAATTAGGGCTTATTGCTGTTATTTTTTTTGGTGGAATGTGTTTTTACTTTCACACATAGTTTTATATTATTTACTATTTGCAATATGTAAGGATGTGTATGTGTGTCATGCATGAGTCATTTGCTCTTTGCTTATATGCGTGTCAAATAAATTATCACAGATTTCTGCAATATTATTTTAAACAATGCCTCCTAGCTATTATTATATCCATATTCCTTCGAGTCAGACGATATATATATAATATACAAGTAAGTCCTGCAAGTACCTTCGTACTCATGTTTGTTTATTGGAGTTTTGTAGGTGAGACCACAATAGTTTTTGGTTACTTTTGCCGTTGAGACCAATGATAGGGAGTAACATACGGATTTCACGTGATGTTGCAAGTGGTAATCAGTGCATGCATTGCATGACTTTTGTTGTTTCGGAATGTCAATTTTTCTAAGTAGCATTATATCATGCAGCATAATAAATAAAATATATATAATATCTCTTCTCCACTCTAGTCAAAATTCCATTAATTTTACACAAATCTAAATGAATGAGATCCAGTGGTACTAAACTTTTCCCTTCCATGCTTTTAAGAGATTTATGTAGCTGCTTAGCTTGCATGCAAGAATGACACTTAGACCTCCTTTCAACCAGAATTTTAGGAATCAAAATAATTTTGGAAATTGATTGATGCAATCGATACTAATGTGACAAAGTCTACAGTGCCAAATCGGACCTCTCTCCCATTGTATTTGGAACTAGAACAATCAACTGAGTTCACAAAATTATTACAATCTTCAATAACTAAAAGGTGAACTAGACTTCCACTATCATAGCTTTTTCTAATAAATAAATCAAACTTCAAAACAATAATCCTGTTCGACTCAAACACTAACTTAAAGCCATCATGACATAAAAGGAAACCACTTATCAGTTTCCTAGTTATTGAAGGGACGTGTTGCACATTCTTCAAAGACAGGGCCTTTCCGAACATCAACTTCAGATCGACTGTTCAAATTTCCTAGATCCATTGACCATCAATATAAAGTAACTTGTGATAACCTAATAAGACACTACAAGAAATGTGAAATAGGGTATCGGGGATTTTATGATCGTCGGGGCCGTCACTTTTAAATAAATTAAAGGTGTCGGTTTTACAAAACCGTCGCCTATAAATTAAAAGCCTCGATTCTAGTGTTGGGGCCGACACACATAATAAATAAGTCGACCTTCCTAACAAACCGACGTAAATAGTATGAGTGTCGGTTCAGTGCCACACCGACACCCATGATAAATTTGACCGGCCACCCAAAAATTTCCAGCCCGCACGCACTCCCCTACGAATTTTCCCGTCCGTGCGCTCCCCATATGAATTTTTTAATTGAGCATTATCTTTAAATGTGCCTCTTCTCTCTTTCCCTACAGTACCTTCTCTTTCTCCCCCGCGCTCCCTCCGTCTCGTCGACCGAGCCCGCCGTCGCAGCCGTCCCTTCGTGGCCGGCTCTGCCTCCGCCTTGGCGCCCAGGCCCCCGCGCCCGCCGCCTCCTCCAGGGCCGATGCCGCCTCCGCCTGGCGCCCCCCCCCCCCCCCCCCCCCCCCCCCCCCGCCAGCTGTCTCCGCCTAGGCGCATCGTCCCCCTTGCCCGTCGCCTTCTTCGCCTGGCGCCCTGGCCCTCGCGCCCGTCGTATCCACCTCGGCGCACCAGCCCCCGTGCCCGCCGCCTCCTCCGCCACTACAGGAACCCAACGATTTGTGATGGCCAGAGGCTTAATTGCGACGGCCTGAGACCTTATTTGTGACGGTACTGTATAAAAAGCCGTCGCAAATAAGGTTTTTTATTTTAAAAAAAACTGAAAATACTACCCGGATCGATGGCCAGAATCACATAACAGGCAATATATAACAAACAGTCACATAAACATCATAACAGTCACAAAACATATCACAACACATCGTCGATACATCACATCACCATCAACAAACCAAAAAAGGGCTCACTCGTCCGTCTGACCTCCGAAGCCACCTCCAAAGTCAAAGTCGTCGTCGCGCCTCATTCCAGGTGGCAGTAGCGACGACGACAGAGTTTGTGCAGCCATCGCAGACCCCTGCAATTAATGAAACTTAGAGTTAGAATATAAATGCATCAACATCTCTCCCTCCTTCTCCCTCTATTTCCATCTAAAATCCCCTCTCTTCCTCTCTCTCTATCTGTCTATTGCTATCATTTTCCCTCTATCTTCCTCCCTCTATCTCAATCTACATCTCCCTTTTTCTCTCTCTCTTCCTCTCCATCTATCTCCAATCTCCCTCTCTCTCTCGTCATTCCTCTCCCACTCTATCTAACTATCTCTCACTCTTTCTTCTATCTCTCTCTTTCTTCCATCTCAATCCTTTTCTTCTATCTAACTATCTCCTCTCTCTTCGATCTCAATCCTTTTTTCTCTATCTTCCTCCCCCCTCTAACTTCATCTCTCACTCTATCTATCTTTCACTGTCACTCCATTTCCTCGCTTTATTTTGGTTAAGTTGAGTTAAAACTAGAATTGTTAAGTTTACATAGAAAATTACCCGACCCACAGAAGAAGGATCGCCTGGAAGGACCGGTGGTAGTGGCGGTAGCTGGATCCCCAGACCTTGCGCCCGAGCCATGGCCTGTCATTGCAAACATTAAATGTTACCTATTAGTAAGTCATTTACGCTGAATTAATGAGAACTTTAGTTTTTATTTTGTTACCTCCATTGCTTCCCGCATCTGCGCCAACGTTGCTGCCTAGGAATGGATTGTGGCCTCCATCGCGATCCTTTGGCATTCCGCCTCCTCCTGTCGCCTGAGGTTCTCTTCTACAGTTTGTCGGAGGGACTGCATCTCAATGTCCCTCTGCGAGACGCGATGACCTGACGTGCCCACCGAAGAAGCCTGCGTGGAGCTGCCTCTCGCAGGTCTCCCTGCCCTCGAGTCGACAACTCCGTCGGATATGGCGAGCCTATAAAAAAGAGAGTCAGCAATATGAAATTGAAATATCTTGAATACTTTGAATTAAAAACGATAAAATGACTTATAAAATCACCTTCCGCGTGCTTTTCCGCCTTCGCTTGCATACGCGGCTTGAGGATCGATTGGTTCATGTTCCCAATCGATATATTCGTCGTATATCTTCCTAGACTCCTCCCCGTACTTAGCCTGCAAAACAAGGAAATCGTGTAAGTTCAACAACACATATAGTTATATTTAATATGAATGATTTCTAAACTTACCAATCGCTCGGCTGCAGCCTGACTGCACCCCTGAGGCTGAGAAGGGTCCCTGTGACCTCTCTTCCAAATCTTAGCAGGGGTTGGCGGCACCCCCGTCTCGCGCTCCTATCAATACGTGTTAGTATGAACAATATATTATGAATATATAAACATAAGTTACATACACTTACCATGCGTTTAGCTAAACGCAAGTAGTTATCTTGGCCGTGCCTGCTCTTCCCCTTGACCCCTCTGCACTCTCGAGCCTTCCCGGACTTAGCCTTAAACTCATCCCTAGTCCAGTAGCGACAAAGGGACCGAAATGCATCCGTCCGACCCTGCAACCAGCTCACGTGGCCCTACACATAGTTGTAAGTCGTTAAAAATACCATCGAGGAAAGTATCAGAAAAAATACTTACTACACCCTAGGTACCTGCGTGTACTCCTCCTCGGTCAGGTGCCTCTCACTCTCTTGCCGGAAGTGTAGCACGTGGTGCTGGTTCACCTTCAAGTGCTCATTATAATTTGAACACGAGCATTCGACAAAGCTTGTCGAAGCGCCTTGGCAGCGTTGTAGTGCAACACTCTCCTAGCATCCTCAACCATGCGAGGGTCGTTCGGGTCCTCTAAAATATACCTTGCCTGTGATAAAGAATATATTGAAGAGATATTCATTAAAAGAGTTTAAGAGTTAAAACTTAGAAACTATTTTTAACATACTTACCATAAAATCGGTCCATATGGCCTCTTGAAGGTTGTCGTGCTCCTAGTGATGGACACATGCGTAGTCCTCCCACGAAAGAGCAGGCACCCCGTCGATGACCCCGGGATAGTGCAAACGCGCTAAGGACCCAAGGACATTGTTCACCCGTCTTTGGTGTCTCTCACCGGTGAAAGATGTATCGTCCCAAACCTGCAAGATATTTATTGATTCATTACTTAAGTAACCAAAAGAAACTAAAATTGAACACTAAAATTTTTATTACATGTCTCCGACTGGACGAATCACGATCCTCTGTGAAGGGATCACAGGAGGACTGACAAACTGAGTCCTCCTCGTCCTCTGCGTCTGCTGGGGAGCCACGTCAGGTGACCCAGACGGCTCGTCACCAGCCGAGTCAAAGGGCTCAGGAATAGAAGGATCGCCAGCCGAGGACTGACTTGCCGAGGGCTGGCTGGCCAAGGGCTAGCTAGCAAAGGGCTGGCTCACCGAAGGCACCTTCTTACCCTTCTTTGACGCCATCCTGTTTTAATAGATAATCAGTAAATATGCAAATAAGATATACAAAATTAATGTTACTATCTTCAAGAAAACATTACTTGTAATCATTTTCAAAATTCATCAACATCATTATCATGTGCCCTACTTCTTAAACCAGCCCAACGATCTTCCATCGTGGCCTGTTCTAATTTCCGTTTTGCATATCATTTGCCTCTACATCTTCAACGTCTTCAACATCTCCAACTAATTGATCGCGTCCTGCACCAAGATCGACGATAAAAGTGTCTGGCAACTCTTCTTCTTGGTACACTTCTTCAATGTCTTCGCTATCATGGGAACCATCATCCCCAGGAGTATATAACCGCTCACGAGGATTCACCTTATATACCACCCACCAAGAACTAAGCTTCGTGCATGGATAAGGTAGATAATACACTTGTTCCACTTGATGTGCAAGAACAAATGTATTGTAACCTCGTAGTCGGTCCTTATGTTTCACTTCCACCATTCCAAATTGGTTTTCTCAAGTTCCATGAGTGCGATCCAACCAGTCACAGTCAAAGAAGACAACTCGAAGGATCTTATTTTTGGTAAAAGAAAATTCAAGGATTTTGTTAATGATTCCATAATAATCGGTTAAATTCCCTTGAGTGTCCATTCCTCTCGTCACAACACCGGAATTTGATGTTGCTGTGAGAGGACGAAGAGCTTCGAAATGACTTGTACGGAATCGAAAGCCATTTACGTCATATCGACCATAGCTTCTAACATTCACCAATCCATAAGATAGTTGCCGCAAATCTTCATGGACGTTGTGAGTCCTACACTATCAAGAATGATTGTAAGTTAAAATAATACTTCTTTAATAATAGTAACTTATAATACATAGAATACGAGAGAGTATTACATAATCTCGAAACCAGGATAGGAAACTCGGTCCTCCATTTATTCCTTCTTTTTGCACCCCTTCTACTTGTTTGGCCGTAGGTTGATGCCTATGTGACCAACATTGTCTGTGGAACTCGCTGAATGTGAAAAAACATCTTTTAGAATACATGTGTAGAAAAATATGTCGATTAGCATAAATGTAGGACAAACACTTACTCGAAGTATTCCTGCATGCCTTCTATATTTGCGTACATGTAGAGTAAAGCAACAGTCCTGTCATGTCCGGATAGCACGTAGGTCGTGTAGCTACCAACAGTGGTTCCTCTCGTTTGAGAAATAGAAAGGTCGCTTAAAGGGGGTGTTTCGTCCACACTGTACCACATCGCCGAAGTATTGATATTGTTTTCTTCCGCAAAGTAGACACTTGAAAAGTATCCTACTTCCTTAAGAGAATATGCTCCAGCGATGCACCCTTCCACCCTTGCCCTGTTGCCAACCATTGGTTTCGGATATCGTAGCGCTCTTTTAATGTGATACATCCACCTGTATTGCACAGGACTGCCAACTTTAGCTTTGAATGGAAGATGGATAAGCATATGTTGCATTGGATTGAAGAAACCCAGTGGAAATTTTCTTTCCATCTTACATAAAAGTATGGGTATCTCCTTCTCTAACTTATACATCATCCCGATCTTGATTTCTTTAGCACAAAGCTGTCTATAGAAATAGTTGAGTTCGGCTAAAACCTTCCACACCGCATCATCTATATAGCCTCGAAACGTAATAGGTAAGAGTCTTTCCATTACAATGTGATAATCATGACTCTTCAACCCAATGAAGTTTCCTGTGTTCACATTTACAGCTCGTTTCAGGCTAGATGCGTAACCATATGAGAATTCCAAAGTTTTCATCCATTTCATAACTTCTTTCTTTTCTTTCGATCAAAGACAGAAAGAAGCACGTGGCTTCCCACCACTTTTAGAGATTTCAAGAGTTGGATGGTGACAAATGTCTGCCAAATCTAGTCTAGCTTTGTAATTGTCTTTCATTTTGCCAGGCATATCCATGCAAGTGCTTATGATACTTTTGCTCATGTTACGCTTCTGATGCATGACATCAATGTTGTGCATTAGAATCAATGACTTCACATACGGTAGCTCCCAAAGTCCACATATGTGAGTCCAATTGTGTTCCTCTCCTTAACCTACAAAATATCCATGACGACCTTCATCAGGCACCAGTTTGTCCAACATATCAGAAATTTCTGACCCGTTGAGACGCTTTGGTGGTCCTTTAGTGACAACAGTGTTCTTTCGAAAGACATGCCTCTGCTGCCTAAATATGTGATTCGAGGGCAGCCACCTTCTGTGACAATCAAAGTAAGATATTTTACCTCCATGAGTTATTCGAAAGCAATCCGTGTCTGAAGCACATATCAGACACATCAGACGATCGTGAGTGCTCCATCCGGAAAACATGCCGTATGCCGAAAAATCATGGACGGACCACAAATAAGCAGCTCGAAGGTTAAATTTCTGCTTCTTGTAACTGTCGTACGCTTCGACTCCTCTCCACAAGACTTTCAATTCTTTGATCAACGGTTTTAACATCACGTTGAGACATGACCCGGGATGATCAGGTCTAGGTACAATGAGGCTGAGAAACATGAACTCGTTCTTCGTACAAAAATCATGTGGTAGGTTGTACGGAACGACAAAGATAGACCAACAGGAGTATGGCATGGCGTTCGTACTGAACGGTGAGAATCCGTCTGTCGCTAATCCGATGCGAACATTCCTTGCATCACGAGAAAAGTCTGGATTGAAACGGTCTAGCGCCTTCCATGCATCACCGTCAGACGGATGCGTCAAGAATTATTTGTTCTCACGTTTACCTTCTTTATGCCATCTCATGTGTCTTGCGGTTCTTTTTGAAAGAAACAACCGCTTCAACTGAGGTGTCACAGGCAAGTAAAGAAGCTGCTAATGTGCGACATATGTCATCACATTATCGCCATCGTCATTAACAACTTCGACATACCTCGGTTTACCACATTTCAAGCACATCTTCTCATTGGCGTGCTCTTTCCAGAATAGCATGCAGTTGCCTGGGCAAACATCGATTTTCTTATACTTCATATCGAGACCAAATATCTTGATCATTGACTAATACATATCCGGTGGTGCTTTGTGAGGTTGTGGAAGGATATCGCAGATCAATTTCATGAGATCATTGTAGCAGTTGATGGAAAAAAGTACTTGTACTTAATTGCCATAAATCTGGGCAAGAAAGCAAGTACGGTCACAACCGTGTGTTCATACAACGGCTCTTATGACTTCTTCAGCTCCTCGAAGAACTTCTCTGCCTCATTTGTAAGAGGATCCTCCGCTTCCAGAGCTTCTAGCATCTCATCCATCCTATCAACCTCTGTTCTATCATCATCCTCATCCACTTCTGCTATGACTCGAGAATTAGTCTCGTCCTGAAAGGTCCACACTTCATAATGTGGAGTGAAACCGTTTCGACATAAGTGAAATGAAAGCTCCCATCTTCTCAAAAACTTGGTGTTCTGGCATTTTGTACATGGGCACCGCACCATGACTTCCGTTGACAACGAAAATGCTCAATCCAAAAATTTATCTAACTTGATGTACCACTCATCCAAGTGACCACTAGTTCTGCTCTTCCAGCCAGTATACATCCAACTGTGGTCTTCACCCATGTTTGGCTCTGCAGTTTAACGCGAAAGAAATTGTCGTTAATATATACAGTACCACCTTGACGCATACGATAGCACTACAATGGTCTACACGACACGATCACACTTATTGTGTGTCGTGCCCTTCCGGGAACCCTAACGATTCATCAATGTTTGATTATCATCCGTCTCACAAATCATGAAATTTTTTCAGCATAACGCCGCCTATTTAGCACTACACCCCCCTATCCGGTGCAGTTCTTAAAGTACAAAGGGGGGCAACTGGTTAGCTGTAAAGCATGTTGCCTTACGGATGTTGCGAGTCAAGGACACATACTTGCAACATATGTTTTCGGAGTTTTCATCGTCTTATACGTACTCACAAACACGCGCGATGTGAACCGGGGGTCTTGCGGCGGAAAGATACCTGGTTACAGACTTTTAGAGTTAGTAATGGGCCGTCCGGCCCATATACACTTAACCCTAACGATTCACCTCACGTCACCAGTCACGAGTTACGATCGTGACCCACACTGCAACGGCGTCATTCTCTCTTTGCCCGACCTCCAATTGCTTGTGAGATGTGCCGATCCAAAATGGGTAATACATTGCTATAGGTTGCGTTACTCATTTTCATTTTGAAGTCATTTAAGAGAGAGGAAAGTTGGTCTTAGATGACAATTCCACATCCATTTCCACCGTTCACGCAATCGCGGGTCATTGACATCCTTACCAACCCGTTCGCTTCCATGTCAACTTGACGATACGGTACCACTACATTGGTCTACACGGCACGATCACACTTACTGTGTGTCGTGCCCTTCCGGGTTGGTCCGAGCCGGCCCAAAACCCCTTTATTTATATATATTAAGTAGTCACTCAAAAACATTAAATACCAATGCACGGGTGTCCAAAATATTATATGAATGCACTAAAGTCCAAACATACACTAAACATAATAAAAATTCAGGATGACAGACAAAGCCATAGAGTTACAAATATTGTTCATGTGTACATGTTAATTCATAAGGAAGACACAGAAAGACGACATACAATTTCTAAAATACAGCGGAATAGAGTTACAATATCAATCAGTGTACAAGTTAATTCATAAGTAGAATTCCCATATAGGTTAATACTTGCATCTCATAAAGTTTATTTTTACACTTATAATGCTAAATCTAATACAAGAAAACATATAAAGACAATATGCACTGGTTTGTAACAATGAAAGATAGCCTAAAAATCCAATTATGCATTTACTACAAAATCTGAACAAAGATACCTTAACAGGAAGGGGGCGGGGGCGGGCGCAGCAGGGGGCGAGGGTGCGACGTGGCCGGGGGCGGCGAGGGCGCGACCGGAGCTGGGGCGGCGGGCCGGCGGCAGGGCGGCGCGGTAGGGTCGGGCGCGGCGGGGCCAAGGGCGCGACCGGAGCTGGGGCGGCGGGCCGGCGGCAGGGCGGCGCGGCGGGGTCGGGCGCGGCGGGGCCGAGGGCGGCTGGGACGCGGCGGGGCCAGTGGAGGCGGGGGCGCAGCGGGGTCGGGGGAGGCGGAGGCGCGGCGGGCCGGCGGCGGGAGCGGGGGTGGCGGGGGAGCTGAATGGCAGTGGCAGGCGTGGCGGCGGCGACATATGTGGGCGCTTGAAGAGAATGAGGTATCGGGTCCATGCGCCCGATATTTGCCCTAATTTGTGATGGCTTCCTTCATTGCAACGGCCCTAACTTATGGTCGTCGCAATTAACTTTATTTCCAACAGTACTTTTTGCAGCCATCGCAAATAAGGCTTTATTTGCGGGGGCCCTAGGGTTGGCCGTCGTAAATAAACCCTTAATTGCGACGGCTGTCGACGAAGCCGTCACAAATAAGCTTTTATTTGCGACGACTAGCTTATTTGCGATAGCCAGGGACAGGCCGTGACAATTTAAGTACGAATGATCACGTTTCCTGTAGTGTGCGCCCGACGCTACCTCGGTGCCCCGACCCCCGCTGCCCCGCGCCTGCCGCCTCCTCCGCGCACGCTGCCTTCGGCTCGTCTCCCCGACCCCTGCCGTCCTGCACCTGCCGCCTCCTCCGCACACGCCGCCTCTGGCTCGGCTCCCCGGCCTCCGCGCCTGTCACCTCGAGCGCCCCCACCTCGGAGACCGCCAGACCCGACCACCATAAAATGGACAAACTTTTGCGTGCAAGGGAATTCTAAATGGAGCAAGAGAATTTCAGTGTAAAAAATAGAAAAAAAGACTAGATATAAAGGAATCCCAGTGTAAAAAACAAAAAAAAAGATAAGGGTGTCGGTTTATATGGCCGACACACATTTGTCATTTAAATATGCCGGTTCACATAACCGACAAATATAAATTTAAGGGTGTCGGTTTTTTTAAACCGACGCTCATAAAAAATAATGGCGTCAGCCCCGACGCATTTATAAGTTAATGGTGTCCACCGAATTTCGTCGGGTAAGAGCGTTGGTACACCAACGCTTTTAGTTTATAAATGTAGGTTTCTATATGCAACCGACATTCATATGACCGACACCCTTTTAATAGTTTCTTGTAGTGAGAAGAAAATAATTTAAATTTAGATCAAATATGCATATTAGCTCTTGTGTCTAACCACCAAACGATGGATTGACATGCTAGAAGAATTTCAATAAAATACTCTGATCCAGACCCTCCTCTAGCCTCAGTAACAGGGGATACACATACAACTTAAGCGACCCACTAAAACCACACAAGAGGAGTACCATGGCCTTATAGGAACCCATAAGTAACTCATGCATGTCAAACAAATAACAAATTCATGGCCCAGGCACTTGTACAAAATGAGATAATCGGCTGGCCATATAATTATATTTGACATGTGGACAGAACACACACTGCTTATCGTGGACAAATTCCTCTGGAGGATCATGGACTACGAGACTACAAGAAGGTGATCCACGACATAACAAGGCAAGAGATATTGTTAGACCTGACGCTACTGAGGTAACTAGATTACACTTGTTCACCTTTTATAATAAAAGTATGTTACATCTGAATCCATGCTTATGATGTTTATCATTAGATTCTACTCTCGCCAACCATGTCTCATGCACATATTTAATAATATGTGCACTGATACTAAGGAGCATGCATGCTTGCTTATAATCCATTTACCTAACATCGGCTGAATTGTGATAATGTTTCATTCTTCGCTTTAGATTGTAGGAAAACAAAAAACATATTTTACACAATTAAGCTTATTGATTGTGTGGGACATAAGTGTGTCGAATACATCAGTAATGGGTGATTTAAGTGAGAGTATCATGTATCACTGATCTGGGGTTGGAACATCGTGAGTGGATCAAAAACCAGATCTACCGACCCCCTTAGTCGGCCAACTTGGTCACTACAACATTTCCCACATGCTTCCACGTGTTAGCTCCCTCTTGCTCTTGGATGACGGTGGTGACTGATTTCAACAGGGATGTCAACACCAAATGGCCTTACTAGTGTATAAATAGGGGGGAGTGCCTCGTTCTCTCTCTAAAACTTAGCAATCAGTCTTTTGTATAGAAATTCTGCCAAGTTCTAGTGGAGAAGTACTCTTAGGGAGGAGCCTCTCTAGTTCCCTAGTCATGTTCGGGATATGTATGGCTCTTGTATTTTTTCCTTATTAGTAACATTATTCCATTCAATGTTATTAGTATTTTCATATACTTGTGTTTGCAATACACTTTTATTATTTGATTGTGTGTCTCATATATGTGGTATGAGTAGACGTTATTATGACAGGATAGTATTATTATACTATCAATATTATCATAGACCTCCACTAATAGTCTCTTTAGTGTAGAAATGATCATGCTTGTGTAGATTAATTTGAGTTTATGTTACAACATGAGTTTGGTGTTCATAAGATTGCTCAAGGTTGCATTTCCTAATGGACCTATGGTACCACTTAGTCACCCAAACATGGTATTGGGATAGTCTAAATAGCATTTACTATATCATACTCAACGAGTTGTAAAAGTAGGTGGCAGGTGGTACCATCTCTTTCCGTCCTTTATAATCATCCATGTCCAGCTACTGTGAGACCTAGGAAGCTGGATACATTGCAAATAGTTGTTTTCAGTGAGGATTTCATGTAAAGTTTTGATCTTGCACCTAGTGCCTGATATGGTGTTTGATATGGGAGGGTAGGAGAGTATACTTAGTGCTTATGTACTTAGTTTTGATGTGTTTTGGTGGATTATGTCTGAATGAGGTGTAGAACATGCTTGTATGAGGTTCTCACACAAGGTGTTATGTGTATCGGTCTAATGAGAGTTAGGACATGGACTTGTGCTCACAAAAAAAGGTTGTTTGCTCATGTGAAGGTGTTGCTTCAAGTCAATACATGGTCGATGATGGTGATCCTTTAACTAATCTTAGGGAGAAGTTAAGTTTCAACAACCAAATTCTAGAAGAATTGTGGTTGAGGTGATCCAGAAGGTCACACAACATGTTTTAATCAAGAACAGTGTATATGGAAGGTGTTTGACGTTTTTGGAAGGTATGTGCACGTGTTCAGAGAGTGCATATATGTGTAAACATTGTTCCAAGATGTGGAGGAGAGAATTGGATGTCAAGATAGGGTTTGAAGGGGTCCAACCTACTGTTGCATGAAACAGCTAATGTATGTAGGTGTTTTGTTTATTTTTGGTAAGTTTTGGTTGTCGTTTGCTAGGAGTTGTGCAGGGCATAAAATTGGATGTTTTATGAAAGTTTGGACATATCTGAGCAATTTAGAAGGCTAAGGATTTCTTCTATATGAGTACGGAAGGGCCTTGATTATTTTTGGTATGGTTAGGTAGAGTCCTAGTTGATTTTTTATTTTTGGGGCTGTCTATATAAGCAAGGGCGGCTTGGCTGCAATGGAAGCACAACCATCACCTTACTCTATTGTGTTTTATGAGTAAAATTTGTCGTTTGTGGCAAGATTTTGCATCTTCATCATCTGGCTTATTTTCTTCAAGTTTTACCCGATTGGTTTCATTCTGATTGATGTTGCTTCACTCTTTTGACCATAAATCATGTTATACTAATCCAATTGCCATGGTTATTTATGTGTTGGATTCACAACTCAATATCCTGTGAAAATTTTATGGTCATATTGGAGTCTCTGTTCAGATGCTACATGAGAGGTTTTGCAGTGTAACAGATTGGTTCTTCGCTTGGGTAGATCAGATAAACGTTTGCTCAGATTTTTTATCATAATTGTCGGTACCCTGCGTACCGAATACCCCTTGGGACTGCAAAAAGAGCAAAAGAACTTCACCTGTCTGAGTTGAAGACCTCCGAAGGCCCCACGTGTCATACGGAACCGGATCTGCCTCCCTTCTATGGTTAGTCCCAGTGTTGTCACGTGTATGTAAGGATCGAATGCCCAAGAGGGGGGGTGAATTGGGCTTCTTTTCAAAAATCAAAGCAATAAAACTTAATTACTAAAAGCCCAATTCCCTACGCAAACAACCTATGCAATCAAGTAAATAGCAACTTCGCGGTATATAAAATGCATAAGTGTAGGGAGAGGGGAAGAGGATGCAAACTCCCGAGGAGACACGATGATTTATCCCGTGGTTCGGCAAGATCGTCAAGATCTTCCTACATCCACGTTGTGACACCCACCAAAGGGTATAGCCACACCCAAGTCACCGGGACTAGGGATCTTCACTATTCTTCTCCGTTTGCCAACCTCGGCAAGGTGGAGCTCAAGCCTTGTACAACTTGGATCCTCCGGGCTTCCACAATCGTCTTGGCAAGCTCCGGAAGTCTCTCTCAATTACAAACACCAAGGGACACTCCCTTACAGCTCTCACTACACTAGAGATTCCACTCACCAAGAATGGAGGCACACAAGCTCTCTCTCTAGCTAGTTCTAGCCTATCTCTTGGTGTGTAAGTGGTCTAAAGGATGTAGAAGTGATGGCTCAATGTCTTGAATGCTTGAGGATGTGTAGAGTATGTCTGGTGATCAAGACTTGTCGATTTGATAGGTTGAAGGGGTATAAATAGCCAGCCTCCACGAAATAGCCGTTGGAAAAGTAGGCTGACATCACTGCTCTGCGAACACCGGATGATCCGATGTCTCCCCTTCAATTATCATCGGTCAAGTTCACTTTAGCTGATGTCATTGTGTTAGATATGACCGTTGTTAGACCGATGTTACACTTGTCTTCTCATCGGATGATCCGGTGGCACTTCCTCCAGAATTGGCTCAGACTTGATGCTTACTGGAGTGATTGACCGATGTGTATATTTCTGTACATCGGATGATCCGGTGCTACACTTGGTCCAAGGATATTGCATACTGTACTGATGGAACGATGTAACACTGCCCTTAACATCGGATGATCTGGTGAGTGCTTTGTTCTGAGGTCTTCTTCTTCTGCTGAACCAACTCGACCAATGTGTTGTTCTCTAGAAACATCGGTTGATCCGGTGAGTTGATTTTGTTTGCTTCAAGTTGTTTCTAAGTGATTCTTTTGTATTTTGCTAGATTGACCTCTTGGACATTTGTTGCAAATATTCTTCTGATGATTTTCAAGCATTGAGTGTTGTCAAATATGGTTGAATGACTTTGACATATGAGCTTTTACTTCTAGTCTTCATAACATTCATTGATCTCATAAGATGATTGTTTAGGGGTCTCCAATGATCAGTGATAGATGTTCATATTCATATATTTCATTTGATTGGGAGACCTTGCATCCACAAATTCATTAGTAAAATCCAATGGTTGTCATTAATCACCGAAACCGTACCTCATGGGGGCCTAGATGCTTTCAATCTCCCCCTTTTTGGTGATTGATGACAACACAACAAGTGAAGCATAATAATGAATTTGATAGTACGATACTCAAGAAGATATGCAATGAATACAAGATATGACATTTTAAACTTAAAGACTCAAAAGAGATTAATAACACAAAAGCTTAATTAATCAATAACTCAAGAGAATGAGTGCACATGAATATACACCAATAAGCTCAATCGATCAATAGCTTACAAGTACTCAATGAATAACAGAGGAGTAGCAATAACACCTCAAAGTATAAAAGATATAGATAAAGACTCCCCCTGAGACTAAGCTACTCCCCCTGAGGCTAGGATATCCTCCCCCTGACTCTACTCTAACTCTTCTCCCCCTTTGGCATCAAGACACCAAAAAGGAAGCCGAGTGCCTAAGAGCACTGAGTGCTCGGAGCGATGACGAACTGGTCACCGTCGGAGGTGCTGTCGTCGGAGCTGCTGCCTAGAGTAGAGGTGGAGGGTGCTGCAGGTGCCGTAGGGGCTGCCGTCGGTGCCTGCTGAGTCGGAGCTACTGGCAACGGGGTACTGACGGCGGATGCCAGCGTCTGCTGGAACAACGTCATAACCGGCAGTGGAGAGTGGATCGGTGCGCCGGGAGCCAGCAGTGGAGACATGCTGATCGTCGGGATCGGCGTGGTCGGCACTGGAGCTGCAGCTGGAGCAAGTATAGGCGGGGGTGGAGCAACGCCTGGCAGCTGCATCGGCAGGGCAATCCCGGTCTGGGTGTAGAGGTTGGTGATCAACCCCAGGATGCCCATCATCGCCTGCTGCGTCTGCTGCTGCTGGTCGAGGGAGCGCTGGTGCATCTGGTCTATGAGCCCAGTCAGCCGGTCAGTGTCCTCTCGCCTCTCACGGGCGATCTGGCGCTGCAACTCCTACTGCTGCTGCTGGAGCTCCAAGAGGCGCGCTGTCTGCTCAGCTCGGGCCTGCTGAGTTGCAAGCCGGTCCAGGCGCTGCTGCTCAACCATCTGCTGCAGGAGTGAGGTGAGCTCTGATGGCTGAGAGACCTGTGCCTCTGAGACGGGAGGTGGAGTAGGGGGTGGCACTGTCGAGCCTCCAGCCTCCGCGTCGTGCTGCCTGGGTGAGGGAGGAGGTGGAAAGTACTCCTCAACGCTGTCATCAGTGTCACTCTCGGACCATATATGCTGAAGGTCCTCACCCTGAGCCTCTGCCTCTGCCAGCCTCTCATCCTCCTTCTCCAGATCTGACCAATCCTCCTCGGATAGACGAGCCCTGACCTGATGCTCGACTGGACGTCCAAGGCGGCGGTCTCCAGGAGCTGGAGCATGGTAGTGGCTGAACCGTGTGACACTCTCGTCAGTGAGACGGTCACACACGGCGGACTCCTCAGGAACCGTCATGGAGAGCAGGTAGCTGATCCAGTGTCCATACACAAGCTGCCTCATCATGCCAACTCCGTCAGTGATCACATCCTCCATCTCACATATAAGGAGGTCCACAATATCGAACTCCATCCCGTTCATGATGTAGAACAGGAGGGTCTGCTGCAGGCTGGTGAACCCCTCTAGATACCCGGACCTCGGCAAGAGAGTGCGGCGCAAGGCAAGATGCACTGTCCGCGCAGCTGGAGTCAGTAGTGCCGGTACCCTCGGCTGGTCTGAAGAGAAGGACGGTCCAAACAGAGAGCGTATCTCCTCCAGTGGTGGTGCCACTCCTCCAGTGAGCGGCCTCCTCGGCGGGTCTGCCTGTCCATATACCCTCTCATGCATGCAAGTGTTGTGCAGGTCCACTCCTAGCAGCTGCGCCAACGTCTTCCTCGTCAAGTGATGGTGCTGGCCCATGAACATGAAGTCTATAGACCTGCGGCCCTCAGAGACGTAGAGGGTGGCGTAGAAAATGCGGACCCAGTCCTCCACGTAGGCACTCCTCTCGTAGGACACCAGCTCCACCAGCCCTCTGTACCTCGCAAAGTAAGGGTGTATCTCCGTCTTGGCTGCTAGAGCAAGTTGATCCCAGTCCAAGAAGTTGTGATGGAAGAGCTTGTGGCCTCGGCGTTTATACATCTCGTACTGTGATGCCTGCGTCAAAGTCCAAAAACGACTGTCCACAAGAGCCTCTCTGGGCTGCAGGTACCACTCCTCAAGCAAGACACTCCATCTGAGTCTTCTGAGCTGCTTGGCCTTCATCTTCCGGTAATCAGTCAACCGGACACCTTCACCAATATGGACGGTGGTGTCCATCTCGTAGACGGCTCTCTGGGCCGCCTTGTCCTCACGAAGGTCGGCAGCAGATGGTCTCGGACGTGGCGCTGCCGCGGGATGACCCCCACGGGTCCTGGCTGATCGCCGGCGAACGAGTGGTACTTCCGGCTCTTCTTCTGCCTCGGACTCATCTATCACGGGAGGCTGCCTCGGACGAGCCTCGCGGATCCTCAATGATCCTCCACGGCCACGCTCTCGCTCCTCGGCGGTGCGAGCGGCCATCAACGCCTTCTTCTCCTCCTTCGATAGCTTTTGCTTCTTCGCGGTCGGCTCCGCAATGGCCTTGCCCTTGTTCTTCATGTCACGAGCCATTGCGATGAGGCGCGTGAATGGAGTCGACGATGTCAAGCGCATGGAACACGACACGACGATCGTCGCGGCCGGAAACCCTAAAGGCGAAGGGACGGCGACCGTTGGAGGTACCACGACGATGGTGGAGAGGGCGGTGTGTGCGTGGGGCGGCGACGGTGGTGGAGAGAGGCGGCGGCGGCGCTGGAGGAAGCGGCGGCGACGGCTGCGGTGGTGGAGAGTGGCGGTGGCGGCGCGACTGCTTTGGTTGTGGTGGCGGTCGGAGGGCGGCGGCAGCGACGGCCGGAGGCGGCAGCAGCGGTCGGAGACGGCGGTGGCGCAGGGCAAGAGGAGCGGCGGCGACGGAGGTGAGGCGCGGGTGAGTCGGGATCGGGGAGAGAGAAAACGGGAGCTGAAGGGACGTTTAAATAGTGGGTCCCAAACCCTAGCCGAAAATTTAACACCGGATGGACCGATGTTAATCGATAGAAGCATCGGTCGAATGGCACAGTAAGGATATTAAAAAAGTACCGTTGACACCGGATGGTCCGACGTGGAATGGATTAGCATTGGTGGAATTCAGCACAGTTCCAGAAGTGTGAACATGAGATGCACCGATGTTTTTCAGAATGAACTCGTCGGTTGATTTGTCACACTGACTGAACTGACTCTTGGTACTTGAACACCAACTGATCCGATGATGATCTGACCTAAGCATCGGATAATCCGATGACTACAAAACAGCAACATCCCATATATGTCCTTTGACCAAAAAAACAAGCAATAAGAAACACATGTCTCAGGAATTTTTGGGCAACCCCTTACCCCTCAAAAATACTAATTGCCAATAAATTGGCTAAGCCTTAAAGCAAATAGGACATCGAAGAAAATAGGGAGGAAATTATCCAAATAAAATGTAAGGCCCATGCTTTGAGAGCTAGAGTATGAAGACTTCTATCTCTTTAAAGCATGTTCCTTTAGGCATTAACGCACCTAACATTTTGTTATTTCCACCTCATATGAGTTGAGATATTGCATTTCAAACAAGTCTCTTTCTCATGAGGTGGGTTCCCCTTTGTGACAATCTACCGTATGCAATGCCAAACAATTTATAGTGCAGGAAATTTAAATGTGAGTGCAAGTCTATATGGCAGGCATCATGCAAGGCATAAAATAAATCTATCTTGCCAAATTTGAACCTTTCAAAGGCTTCTTCAGGGAGAGCTACTCTCCAAGCCTTGGGAAAACCAAAAAAAAAACCTCCATCCCAAGCTAACCCTTGCTCACCCCTATCCTTTGAGAGTTAGGCAAGACCTATATGAGATGCATTCTTACATGACGTTCGTTGCATCTAGCACATTTAACTTACTTCTTAGCCTAGAAAAAGTTTTCTCATCAAGTGGTTTAGTGAAGATATCCGCCAATTGTTCTTCGAACCTAACACCTCGCAATGAGATGTCTCCCTTAGCTTCATGGTCTCTTAAGAAATGATGGCGAATATCAATGTGCTTAGTGCGGGAGTGTTGAACGGGGTTTTTAGCTATCTTAACCGCATTTTCTGTAACACCCAAAATTTTCGCATCTTGCATTGCATACATGATCATGCATTAACCATTAGTGGGATAAAAGCAAAGTAATAAAACATAAAAGATGGAGCATATATATACAAATGTACGTAACAAAAGAAGAAATAGAAAATAATAAATATAGCCTAAAACTTGTAATAGAGAATGAGTATAAAAATAATAATAAAAATATATATAAATATATATATATAAATAATATATATAACAATATATAAAAATAAAAAAATATTAATAATATATGTTATAAAAATAATAAATAATAAATAATAAATATATAAAATTAATAATATATATAAAAAAATATATATAATAAATTATATAATAAAAGAAAAGAAAAAAAAAAGAAAAAGAAAAAAAAAGGGGCAACCCGCCGGCCAGGCCAAGCGGCCCAGTTGGCCGAGTCACCCCGCGGCCCCAGGCCTCCCGCGCGCGACGCGCGCTCCCCCCCGCTGGGCCTCGCCCGCGCCCGAGGCCCCACGCCGACGCCCGCCCGGCCTCCCGTCCCGCCCCAACACTCCCGCCGCCGTACGCCTCCCGTCCCGCCCTGACTCCCCACCCGACGTGCGATTCCCGCCTCGACCCCAACGCCCCCGATCCCGTAACTCCCGCCTCCGATTCTCCCGATCCCGCCCGGGTACGACTCCGTCTCCCGCCGCCTCTATAAAAGGAACCGAAGTCCCACGATGCCGCCGCCAACCACGAAGGAAACCGCCGGTACAGAGAGGAAAAAGGGGGAGTCCAGAGAGCTGCGCCCAGGGAAGAAAAAAAGAGAAAAAGAAGGGGAAGAAGAGGAAGAAAAAGAGGAGGGCGCCACCGTTCGCCGGAGATCGTCGCCGACATCGCGCCGCCGTCGTCGTGCCGCCGAAGGTCTACTGCGCCATCCACTTCATCTACGCGTCGCATTGTTCCGCGACCGTCAAGCCGTCAGATCTACGGTAGGACATGTTCCCGATGCGAATTTTAGCGATCATATTGAATCTAATAGGCGTGAATTGATTTTAGTTGCACCATAATTTTATTTTCAGTAGCATTAATCCACCCTAAAACCCCCGTAAACTCATACGAACACGTATGAACTAGTCGCATCTAATTAATAAACGACCGTAGTAAATTAATTATTAAACTGTGCATGCATGCATGTCATTGCATGTTGATTATTTTGTGTGCATTATGTTGAATTGTATATGTTTTCTTGTATGTATGATCACGCGTAGAGGAACGTGCTCAAGAGGCCGCATACGAGGATATCCAAAACCAAGACTTCGAAGCGCTTGAGCAACCCCATCCGCCGGAGCAAGGCAAGTGTCCTTGAAGCATATTGATCCTATTTTAAATTAAATGTTTTGTTTGCGAACTTGCATGCTTGTGTCAAATTGATGGGAATCATATGGTAGGAAGTTTACTAGTTTTGTTTGACTACCCTTGTCACCTGGAATTTATGGTAGAGAGTCGGGAAGTGTTTTTACCTTTTTGCTTCGCTTAATTAATTGGGATGGCAAACAACACTACACAATTAATTATACATCAATGATATTCTGGTTAATGTGAACTGGTCAATATGATGGGTGATCTAAGCAAGCATGGTTATGTGGATGGGTTGGATGTCATGGTGGTTTGCTTGCTTTAGATCTAAGGACCGGTTCATGCGAGAATATGCCAGGTCAACAGTGCCACCACAAGGCCAAGTATGGGTGCGGCGTAGCTGAATAATTAGGAGCGCTGCTAGTATTGTATGGACCATTGGATGGCACGGGGAACGGGAGTCGAGGAGGACTGCCCTGGGATCCGCATGGCACACGAGGGGGCCCGTGGGTGGGAGAATAGAGATTCAAGCCTGCCGGTGAAACCTTAGTGGGCCCGTACATACTAGTAGTCCCTTTTGAAAGGCTATTTTGTGATCTCTTGGCCACACACCTACGGAAGTGTGAGATGGCACAATGGAGGTTCCTTAGTTATCAAAGGGTGACGAAATCACAAACATGTGGGTAAAGTGGTACAACCTCTGCAGAGTGTTAAAAACTATCATGATAGCCGTGCTCCCGGTTATGAGCGCCTGGATGACCTACATGATTAGAGTTGGAAATTGGGATTTGGGATTGTTATGGATGGTTATGGTTTGGTAATGGTTATGGTTGGTTTATGGATTATGGTCATGGTTATGAAATTGAGTTATGGTAATTGGACATGGATAATGGTAATGTTGGCAATAATTGGATATGGTTTATATTTTGTTAATATGCTGGTTATGATGGGATTGTTTCACATAGACATAGTATAATGCTTTTCAAATGTTTTACTGTACTTTTCAGCACTTAGCCATTATTACTCTCGTCATTTGAATTAGCCACATGTCATACTTTCCACACTTGCTGAGTACGACATGTACTCACCCTTGCAATCCCCCCCCAAACAGCTACTGGAGACAATTGGGAGTACCCTGAGGATCACGTGGAGTACTAGGTTGCGTACCGCCGTCAATTGCCTGTGGATTGGAGTCGTATTGCTTAGTTTATTTTCCGCTGCAATTATTTAGAGTTTTATTATTCGTGAACTATTGGATTATTGTAATAAAGTACTTATTTATTAGTTAAGACGTGGTTAAATTCTGTATATCGTTTGTGATGCAACCGTATATGTGTGATCAACTTCCTGGGCACACATATGCGTTACGCTTGGTTCATATTCAGAACCGGTGTCACAAATTGGTATCAGAGCCGCGTTGACCGTAGGACGCAAGCCTAGGTAGAATGGACACTCTAGAGCACTTAGGAACACTCTTCTAATCTGCTATTTTCGAAAATTTTTGCTGCCATTTTGTTCCATTATTTTCAGCCGCAAAAAGTACTGATCGCTGCTGCGTTTTTGATGAAAATTTTCGGAAGTGAGCAATATTAAGTGCTGCTGTTTTGCTGTGTAAATTTTTGCGGAAAAAGTGTGTTTTGCCGCTGTTATGTGTGTGTAAAATTATTGTGTTGTTTGCTGTATTTTTTTCTCTTTATTTTTCGTTCTTTTGGAACCGCTGCACCGCTCTTTTTCCGCCGTTTTAGCTGCTGAAATTTTCAGATTTGTATTTGGTTATTTTTTTTCCTCTAATGTATTCTTGTTTTCTGCCCGCACCAAGACAACCCCCCGTAAGTCGACCGGTGGACTTGTGCCCCCGCGTAGGTTGGCCAGTCGCTCTCCGGCCGTCGACCCCCGTCACCCCATGGTGATCCGTTCTGACGGCAGAGCCGCAGGACAACTGCGTCACCGTCTCTGTGCCCTACTCCGTGAGGCTGGCTACCGCCACCACAGCCTCTCGCTCTCCTACCACACCACTGGAGTGCAGCGCTCCTGCAGGAAGGAGTGGAGCTGCAAGATCTATATCTACTACGGTGACGAGTTGGTGAAGACCCACAGCAGTCCTGCTTGGAGGAGCTCCCGCCGATCTGCGGAGCAGGATGCTAGCTGGGAAGCAGCCACTTTTTGGAGCCACGCCCGCCGTTTCTGTCTGGAGGACACGGTGCACGCCTTCGTCCCGCAGCGTCCCAGTGGCACTGCGCGCTTCGTCTCCAGGCACGTGGAGGGACCCCTGGACCTCCCGCAGTCTCGTCAGACTGTTGACGACGTGGCCCAGCTCAGTGCCTGACTTCAGAGGGCGCAACAGGAGATTCAGGATGGACGTGACCTCGCCCAGCGCCACGAGGCGATAATCAGGAGGTATCGTCGGATCACCGACGAGGACCCGGACGACTACGCGTCCGACACCCCGACGTGGACCCCAGACTCTCCAGACCGTCGCAATGGTCAGCGTGAGTCGTCTTCTGAGGAGCCCTCTGACGAGGAGCCTTCCAGTGTGGCGTCTACCGCACCACCGCTGCCTGCTGCCTCACCACCCCAGAACCCCGAGGACCCCGAGGACCCCGACGACGATGAGGACCAGGATGAGTTCCCGCTCGACGACGAGTAGTCCTCGACCTATGCCACGACTCAAGGATAGGCACACCCCATTAGTTAAATAAGAGCGATGTAGATATACTTGTGTGACCTTGAGTTGTGTTACTTCCTTTAGGATCTTTGTCAATTCTGTTTGGTGCTTGTTTGAGTGCTTGTGTGCTTAGTAGAGAGTTGTGGAATGCTTCGGCACTTGTCCACATCCTCATAATATAGGTCTATATTAATAAAGGATTATTTAGTGTCACATACCTTGATGCATATAGTTGGGACGTTTCTTTCCAAATTCTAAATCCTTCTGTCCCCACCCTTCTTTCGCCAACAGATGGTGAGAACTCGTAACCAGAGGGATGCCAATGATGAGGAGGAGCGCAATGAAGTACCTCAGAACAACCAGGGACATGCTCATGGAGCTATCAATATTGAACAACTGTTAGCTATGCAGAACCAGCTCATGCAGACCATGATACAGACCATGGGACAGCTGCAAGCTGGCAACAACAATCAGCCCCACCTGCCTCCACCGCCACCCCCGCCACATCACAACCGTTTGGGAGAATTCATGAGGACCAGACCGCCTACCTTTGCACAAGCCACAGACCCAATGGAAGCTGATGATTGGCTGAAGTCCGTTGAGAAGAAACTTGCTATTGTCCAGTGCACTGATAGGGAGAAGGTTCTCTTTGCATCACATCAGCTAGTTGGAGCAGCCGCTGACTGGTGGGAAGCTCTTTGCAACGCTCATGATAATCAAGAGACAATCACTTGGGCTGAGTTTAAGCAGAGTTTCCGTTCCCACTATGTACCTGAAGGAGTTATGATACTGAGAAGACAATATTTTAAAAACCTCAGGCAAGGAAGGATGAGTGTGAGTGAGTATCTCAACAAATTCACTCAATTATCAAGATATGCTCCAGAAGACATCAAAACTGATAGTAGGAAGCAATATCTATTTATGAGGGGTCTCAACAATGAAATTCAAGTCCAGTTGCTCAATACCGATTATCCAAACTTCCAAAAGCTGGTTGACAAGGCTATTGTGGTTGAGAACAAGATTCGTGAGATGGAGCAGGACAACAAGAGGAAGATGTCACATCATGGACCGCAACAAGGAAGCAATGTTCGCCCCCGCTATGCACCACCTACTGCACCACACTACAACCCATCTGCTCCCGCATACCGCGCTGCTTATCCGCCCCGCCCAAATCAGCCATCGCAGCAACGCCCCGCCATGCAAGCGCCTCGCAATCCTGTGCCACCTGCGCCGCGTCCTAACATGGCGGCAAATGCTCAAAACCAGTTGCGCCCAAACTTCCCCAATGCTACGGGTGGTAAGACGTGCTATGCGTGTGGAGAACCCGGACACTTTGCAAGTCAATGCCTCAGGAGAAACAATGGACCTATGAACAATGCACCAAGGCCAAATCACCCGCGACCAAATGGAGGAGCACCACAAGGCAACCGTGGACAGCAGAATTTTGCTCGTTGCAATGTGAATCATGTCTCCACTGAGGAAGCCCAGCAAGCTGATGACGTCGTGATTGGTATGTTTCTCGCCAACTCCAACCCCGCGACTGTTTTATTTGATTCAGGAGCATCTCATTCATTCATCTCATCAAAGTATGTTGCCAAGTACAATTTGCCTATATCTCATATGAAGCAAACTATGCTAGTAAGTTCTCCTGGCGGAGAGATGAGGACAAATATAGTATGTCCGAAAGTAAGCATTAAAATAAGGGGGGTAGACTTTCTCGCAAACCTCATAGTATTGGACTCCCAAGGAATAGACATAATACTTGGAATGGACTGGCTGAGCAAGTATAATGGAGTCATTCAATGCGCCGAGAGGATTGTGCAGTTGACAAGTGAACATGGTACACGCATTGAAGTTGAAGCAGCCCAACCTGTAAGAGGGAAAGCGATGCTGAATCATGTGGAAGAAGTGACATTGGAAAGCATTTCGATCGTTCGCGAGTACCCGAACGTGTTTCCAGATGAGTTGCAAGGTATGCCACCTGATCGTGACATAGAATTCGCCATTGAGTTGATACCCGGAACTGCACCTATAGCTAAGAGGCCATATAGGATGCCTCCTAAGGAATTAGCAGAGCTCAAGAAGCAAATTCAAGAGCAGCTAGAGAAGGGTTTTATACGCCCAAGTTCATCCCCGTGGGGAGCCCCAGTGCTCTTCGTAGATAAGAAGGATGAAACCCAAAGGATGTGTGTGGACTATAGGTCTCTCAACGAAGTGACAAGTAAGAACAAGTACTCACTGCCCCGTATAGAGGATTTGTTCGACCAAATGAAGGGTGCATGTATCTTCTCCAAGATCGACTTGCGGTCAGGATACTTCCAAATGAAGATTAGACCATCGGATATACCCAAGACAGCATTTCGGACACGATATGGATCTTATGAGTACACCGTCATGTCATTTGGATTGACAAACGCGCCTGCGTACTTTATGTATCTCATGAATAAGGTCTTCATGGAATATCTGGATAAGTTTGTTGTAGTGTTCATCGATGATATTATGATCTACTCGAAGGATGAGAAGGAACATGAGGAACACTTGAGGCTTACGCTGCAGAAATTGAGGGAGCATCAATTGTATGCCAAGTTCAGTAAATGTCAATTTTGGTTACGGGAAGTTTCTTTCTTAGGCCATATTATCTCTGGAGGAGGAGTATCAGTTGACCCAAGGAAGGTGAGAGATGTGCTTAAGTGGGAACCGCCATAGAATGTCAAGGAAATTCGGAGTTTCCTTGGAATGGCTGGATATTACCGTCGGTTTATCAAGGACTTTTCCAAGATAGCCAAGCCTATGACCGAATTACTCATGAAAGGGAAGACATTCCGATGGACTCAAGCTTGTCAGGATAGCTTTGAGGAGTTAAAGAAAAGGTTGACAACCGCCCCGGTGTTAGTATTACCGGACGTGAGCAAGAGTTTTGATATATATTGTGATGCATCAAGACAAGGATTAGGATGTGTGCTCATGCAAGAAGGCCAAGTGGTAGCTTATGCATCGAGGCAACTAAAGAAACATGAGTTGAATTATCCTACGCACGACCTTGAACTCGCAGCCGTGGTACACGCCTTGAAGATATGGAGACACTATGTTTTTGGTCACCGATGTGAGATTTATACGGATCACAAGAGTCTCAAGTACATATTTACGCAAACGGATCTGAATCTGAGGCAACGCCGATGGTTGGAGCTCATCAAGGATTATGACGTGGGAATCAACTATCACCCAGGGAAGGCCAACGTAGTGGCAAGGAGTAAGTCATCAACTCACAGTTCAAGAACTGCCGTCCGAGTTATGTAAGGAGTTTGAACGGTTGAACCTTGGATTCATAAATGAGATGGGAATGATGGGAGTCAACCCAACATTAGAGCAGGAAATACGGGAAGGACAGACAAAGGACAAGGAAATACAGGAAATCAAGGAAAGGACCCAAGACGGGAAGGAATTCAGATTTGATGAGGACGAACAGGGTACCTTATGGCTTGGAAAGAGGATTGTGGTACCTAATGTCAGGCATATTCGTGAAACAATATTGAAGGAGGCACATGACTCTCCTTACTCAATTCATCCTGGCTGTACGAAGATGTACAAAGACTTAAAGACATGCTACTGGTGGGCCAGCATGAAAAAGGACATAGCCGAATATGTTGCACTTTGTGATGTGTGCCAACGAGTTAAAGTTGAACATCAAAGGCCAGCCGGATTGTTACAACCATTAAAGGTCCCGGAGTGGAAGTGGGAAGAGATTGGTATGGACTTTATAGTTGGATTACCGCGAACTCAGTCTGGCTATGATTCAATATGGGTTATTGTGGATCGATTGACAAAATCAGCTCATTTCATCCCCGTCAAGGCCACATATACCACCACGAAGCTAGCAGAATTGTATATGGAGCACATTGTGTGTCGACACGGAGTACCGAAGAAGATAGTCTCGGATAGAGGTTCTCAGTTTACCTCCAGATTTTGGCAGAAATTGTATGAAGCAATGGGAACAAGGTTGAACTTCAGTTCGGCGTATCACCCTCAAACAGATGGACAAACCGAGAGGACCAACCAAATTTTGGAAGACATGTTGAGAGCATGTGCTTTAAAGCATGGGAAAAGTTGGGATAAAAGTTTGCCGTATGCTGAATTCTCGTACAACAATAGCTACCAAGCAAGTTTGAAAATGTCACCCTATGAAGCATTATACGGAAGGAAATGTAGGACTCCCTTGTTTTGGAATGAAACCGGAGAGAATCAAGTGTTTGGTCCCGACGTGTTACAAGAAGCTGAAAGGCAAGTCCAAATAATACGGGAAAACATAAAGGCTGCCCAGTCTCGACAGAAAGGTTATGCCGATAATAGGCGAAGGAGTCTGACTTTTGAAGTTGGAGATTTTGTATACCTCAAAGTATCACCTATCAGAGGTCAGCGACGGTTTAACGTTAAAGGAAAACTGGCACCACGTTACATCGGACCATTTAAGATTCTGGACAAGCGAGGAGAGGTAGCTTATCGACTTGAGCTGTCGACGTATCTCTCCGATGTACACGACGTGTTTCACGTCTCTCAACTCAAGAAGTGTCTCAGGGTACCGGAAGAACAAGTGCCGATGGACGAGTTAGAGCTTCAGGAGGATTTGTCCTATGTCGAGCAACCTATCAAAATTTTGGACATAAAGGAAAGAGTCACGAGAAATAAGAGGATCCGTTGGTGCAAAGTGCAATGGAAACACCATACAGAAGCTGAAGCTACATGGGAACGTGAAGAAGACTTGAAGGCAGAATTCCCTCACCTTTTCTCCACGCTATCGAATCTCGAGGGCGAGATTCACTTTAAGGGGGGTAGGTTTGTAACACCCAAAATTTTCGCATCTTGCATTGCATACATGATCATGCATTAACCATTAGTGGGATAAAAGAAAAGTAATAAAACATAAAAGATGGAGCATATATATACAAATGTATGTAACAAAAGAAGAAATAGAAAATAATAATTATAGCCTAAAACTTGTAATAGAGAATGAGTATAAAAATAATAATAATAATATATATAAATATATATATAAATAATATATATAACAATATATAAAAATAAAAAATATTAATAATATATGTTATAAAAATAATAAATAATAAATATATAATATTAATAATATATATAAAAATATATATATATATATATATATAATAAATTATATAATAAAAGAAAAGAAAAAAAAGAAATAGAAAAAAAAGGGGGAACCCGCCGGCCAGGCCAAGCGGCCCAGCCGGCCGAGTCACCCCGCGGCCCCGGGCCTCTCGCGCGCGACGCGCGCTCCCCCCCCCCCCGCTGGGCCTCGCCCGCGCCCGAGGCCCCACGCCGACGCCCGCCCGGCCTCCCGTCCCGCCCCAACACTCCCGCCGCCGTACGCCTCCCGTCCCGCCCCGACTCCCCACCCGACGCGCGATTCCCGCCTCGACCCCAACGCCCCCGATCCCGTAACTCCCGCCTCCGATTCTCCCGATCCCGCCCGGGTACGACTCCGTCTCCCGCCGCCTCTATAAAAGGAACCGAAGTCCCACGATGCCGCCGCCAACCACGAAGGAAACCGCCAGTACAGAGAGGAAAAAAGGGGAGTCCAGAGAGCTGCGCCCAGGGAAGAAAAAAAGAGAGAAAGAAGGGGAAGAAGAGGAAGAAAAAGAGGAGGGTGCCACCGTTCGCCGGAGATCGTCGCCGACATCGCGCCGCCGTCGTCGTGCCGCCGAAGGTCTACTGCGCCATCCACTTCGTCTACGCGTCGCATTGTTCCGCGACCGTCAAGCCGTCAGATCTACGGTAGGACATGTTCCCGATGCGAATTTTAGCGATCATATTGAATCTAATAGGCGTGAATTGATTCTAGTTGCACCATAATTTTATTTTCAGCAGCATTAATCCACCCTAAAACCCCCGTAAACTCATACGAACACGTATGAACTAGTCGCATCTAATTAATAAACGACCATAGTAAATTAATTATTAAACTGTGCATGCATGCATGTCATTGCATGTTGATTATTTTGTGTGCATTATGTTGAATTGTATATGTTTTCTTGTATGTATGATCACGCGTAGAGGAACGTGCTCAAGAGGCCGCATACGAGGATATCCAAAACCAAGACTTCGAAGCGCTTGAGCAATCCCATCCGCCGGAGCAAGGCAAGTGTCCTTGAAGCATATTGATCCTATTTTAAATTAAATGTTTTGTTTGCGAACTTGCATGCTTGTGTCAAATTGATGGGAATCCTATGGTAGGAAGTTTACTAGTTTTGTTTGACCACCCTTGTCACCTGGAATTTATGGTAGAGAGTCAGGAAGGGTTTTTACCTTTTTGCTTCGCTTAATTAATTGGGATGGCAAACAACACTACACAATTAATTATGCATCAATGATATTCTGGTTAATGTGAACTGGTCAATATGATGGGTGATCTAAGCAAGCATGGTTAAATGGATGGGTTGGATGTCATGGTGGTTTGCTTGCTTTAGATCTAAGGACCGGTTCATGCGAGAATATGCCAGGTCAACAGTGCCACCACAAGGCCAAGTATGGGTGCGGCGTAGCTGAATAATTAGGAGCGCTGCTAGTATTGTATGGACCATTGGATGACGCGGGGAATGGGAGTCGAGGAGGACTGCCCTGGGATCCGCATGGCACACGAGGGGGCCCGTGGGTGGGAGAATAGAGATTCAAGCCTGCCGGTGAAACCTTAGTGGGCCCGTACATACTAGTAGTCCCTTTTGAAAGGCTATTTTGTGATCTCTTGGCCACACACCTACGGAAGTGTGAGATGGCACAATGGAGGTTCCTTAGTCATCAAAGGGTGATGAAATCACAAACATGTGGGTAAAGTGGTACAACCTCTGCAGAGTGTTAAAAACTATCATGATAGCCGTGCTCCCGGTTATGAGCGCCTGGATGACCTACATGATTAGAGTTGGAAATTGGGATTTGGGATGGTTATGGATGGTTATGGTTTGGTAATGGTTATGGTTGGTTTATGGATTATGGTCATGGTTATGAAATTGAGTTATGGTAATTGGACATGGATAATGGTAATGTTGGCAATAATTGGATATGGTTTATATTTTGTTAATATGCTGGTTATGATGGGATTGTTTCACATAGACATAGTATAATGCTTTTCAAATGTTTTACTGTACTTTTCAGCACTTAGCCATTATTACTCTCGTCATTTGAATTAGCCACATGTCATACTTTCCACACTTGCTGAGTACGACATGTACTCACCCTTGCAATCCCCCCCCCAAACAGCTACTGGAGACAATTGGGAGTACCCTGAGGATCACGTGGAGTACTAGGTTGCGTACCGCCGTCAATTGCCTGTGGATTGGAGTCGTATTGCTTAGTTTATTTTCCGCTGCAATTATTTAGAGTTTTATTATTCGTGAACTATTGGATTATTGTAATAAAGTACTAATTTATTAGTTAAGACGTGGTTAAATTCTGTATATCGTTTGTGATGCAACCGTATATGTGTGATGAACTTCCTGGGCACACATATGCGTTACGCTTGGTTCATATTCGGAACCGGTGTCACACTTTCATTGCCACAAAGGAGAGGCACACAACCAAGTTTAATACCAAAGTCCAAAAGGGTTTGCTTCATATAAAGAATTTGGGCACAACATGCACCGGCCGCAATATATTCCGCTTCCGCCGTGGACAAGGCGACGAAATTTTGCTTCTTGCTAGACCAAGATACTAGGGAACGCCCAAGCAAGTGGCACCCACCGGAGGTACTCTTGCGATCCACGCGGCATCCGACAAAGTCCGAATCCAAGTATCCTAAGAGATGGAATTTTGAACCTTTAGGGTACCACAAGCCCACACTAGGGGTATGCTTAAGATACCTAAGTATCCTAAAGACCGCCTTCCGATGCGATTCTTTAGGTGCCGCTTGAAAGCAAGCACACAAGCATACACTAAACATGATATCGAGCCTAGATGCGGTAAGGTAAAGTATTGAACCAATCATATAACGGTAGTTAGATTGATCAATAGGTTTACCATCCTTATCCGCGTCGAGATGACAATTTGTTGCCATTGGAGTGCTTCTTGAGCTACAATCTCCCATCTCAAATTTCTTCAAGAGGTCCTTGGTATACTTCTCTTGATAGACGAAGGTTTCCTCTTGAAGTTGCTTGATTTGAAATCCAAGGAAGAAGTTGAGCTCTCCAATCATCGACATCTCGAATTCCCTAGACATCATTTTTCCAAACTCATGGCTAAGGGCTTCGTTAGTTGAATCAAAAAATAATATCATCAACATAAATTTGACTAATAAACAAATCTCCATTGATGTCTTTGGTGAAGAGTGTAGTGTCCACCCTCTCGATCTTGAATCCTTGCATGATCAAGAAATCCCGTAGTCGTTCATACCACGCCCTAGTTGCTTGATTGAGCCCGTAGAGCGCCTTGTGCAACCTATACACATGATTAGGATTCCTCGGATCTTCAAACCCGGGAGGTTGTTCAACATAAACAAGCTCGTTAATGTAACCATTAAGAAAGGCACTTTTCACATCCATTTGATAAAGTCTAATATTATGATGTGATGCAAAGGCAAGAAGTATACGGATGGCTTCTAGCCGGGCGACCGGGGCAAATGTCTCCCCAAAGTCTATTCCTTCAACTTGCGAGAACCCCTTGGCCACAAGTCTTGCCTTGTTACGGACCACAACGCCATTCTCGTCTTGTTTGTTGCGGTACACCCACTTTGTTCTGATGACGTTCTTGTCCTTGGGTCGCTCCTCCAACACCCAAACTTCATTGCGGATGAAGTTGTTGAGTTCTTCTTGCATGGCCATCACCCAATTTGGATCTTGGAGTGCTTCCTCAATGTGAGTGGGTTCTACACATGAAACAAATGAGTAGTGCTCACAAAACGAAGCGAAATGGAGAGAGCATGTACTTACACCCCTTGACGGACTTCCGATGATTTGGTCCATCGGATGCGCCTTGGAGATGCGTCCATGCCTCATAAGTGGTCGTGAAGCACTTGGCGATGGTGATGCATATTGCTCATCTTGTGGTTGGACTTGATCATGAACTTCTTCTTCTTCTTGATGTTGTGTGGCTTGTGAGTCGTGAGTCGGCAATGGATCATCCTTCTCTTCTTCATCAACTTGAGGCGCCATAGAGGTGTTGATGTTGGAACTTGAAGCTCCCCCTTGATCATGGCTCTCCTCAACTTTAGGCTTGATGTCTTCAATGGTCATGTTCTTCATAGCCTCTCGTAAGGGCTCATCATCTATTTCATCATGACCAAAACTCTCCTCTTGGGAGCCATTAGTTTCATCAAACTCAACATCACAACTTTCCTCAACTAAACCGGAGGTTTGGTTGAATACTCGATATGCTTTTGAGTTTGATGCATAACCAAGAAATATACCAACATCACATCTTCTTTAAAAATTACCGAGCCTTTTCTTGCGGTAGATGTAGCACTTGCACCCAAAGACTCGAAAGTAGGAGATGTTGGACTTTCTCCCAATGAGAAGTTCGTACGAGGTCTTTTGAAGTAGTCGATGTAGGTAGACCCTATTTGCGGCATGGCACGCTGTGTTGATTGCTTCGGCCCAAAATTTCTCCGACGTGTCGTAGTCATCAAGCATTGATCGCGCAAGAGTGATGAGAGTCTTGTTCTTCCTTTCAACAACACCATTTTGTTGAGGAGTGTACGTGGCCGAAAACTCATGCTTCACACCTTCACGGTCACACCACTCCCCAATGTTGTAGTTCTTGAATTCGGTGCCGTTGTCACTCCGGACCATGATGATGGTAAGTTGAAATTCCCCTTGAGCGCAATTGGCGAAGGTCTTAAACACCTCCGGAGTTTCACTCTTGTCACCTAGAAATAAAGTCCAAGCATAGCGAGAGTAGTCATCAACTATAACAAGACAATAGAGGTTACCACCAAGGCTTTGATATGTGGACGGTCCGAAGAGGTCCATGTGGATTAGTTCAAGTGGCTTGGAGGTTTACACCATTGTCTTCATCGGGTGGTGTGAAGCAACTTGCTTCCCGGCTTGACAAGCGCTACAAAGCTTGTTCTTCTCAAATGTAACATCCTTCACGCCGGTCACCATCCCAAGCTTGAATGACTTCTTGAGCTTGCTCATTCCTATGTGCGCTATGCGTCGGTGCCATAGCCATCCCAAATCTTAGTGAAAAGGCAAGTGGTCAAGCTAGCATTCTTGTTGGAGAAGTCTACTAGGTAGAGGTGTCCATGCCGAAATCCTTTGAAGACTAGTTCTTGGCTTGTCTCACTACTCACAACAATATCACTTTTGCTAAAGGTGCATGTTAGTCCAAGATCACATAGTTGTGCAATAGAAAGTAAATTAAAACTAAGCGACTTAACTTACAAAACATTGGAAATAGATAAGTCATTTGGAATAGCAATTTTACCTAACCCAATTACCTTACCCTTAGAGTTATCACCAAAGGTGACTTGTTCATGATTGCCGGGGTTTTCTATGGTGGTGAACATACCATCATTGCTGGTCATATGTTGGGTGCACCCGCTATCGAGTACCCAATGCTTTCCTCCGGCTTTGTAGTTCACCTACGCACATGAATTCAATTTTTAACTTTAGGCACCCAAGCCAACTTAGGTCCTTGTATGTGTGATACAAGTGTCTTTGGGACCCAAAGTTGCTTGGGGAGCTTCCCCTTCATGCCCTTCATGTCTTTGCCAATGAACCTTGCCTTCACCTTGCCATCTACTTTACTTAAGAGATAATAACGATCATTGAAAGTAGATTTGTAATTAATGGGCAATTTTGGAGAAGGTCAGTTAGGAAGAGGACACTCCCTTGTGTGGTGACCGGTGACCTCACAATGTTGGCAATAAGAACCAATTTCCTTGATGAAGCTTGTTCTGAGCTCCGGTGAGGGCACCTTTCCTTTGTTGGGCACCGGGAAGGATTCAAGTCCTCTCTTGTTTAAGGCCTTTGCTTGTTGGAAGAGGATTTCCTTGTGTTTGACTTCCCCTTTTGAAAGTCTAGCCACACTAGTGCGGAGACTCTCAATTTCTTCCAACAAGTCCTTCTCCCTAGCATTTGCTTTCAAAGGCAAAGACTTGTTCAAGGCATTAGTGACATGAGAAGTAATGGATATCCTATCATTAAGAGTTTTTTTCTTTATATTTTTCAATTCTTGATCAAGCGCTTCATGAGCAAGGCTAAGTGTTTGATGCTCGTGTACTAACTTGTTGTGCTCTCCCAAGAGTGTTTGGTGTGCTAAGTTAAGCTCATGATGATCTAGCTTGATTTTAGCCTTATCCTCTTCAATTTGCTTGACATGAGATTTGAGCGTGTCATGCTCTTTAAGTATGCTTTCATACTTGTCAAGCAAATCGAGGTTAGCACTCTCAAGCCTAGCACGAGTTTCTTCAAGGGTTTTAACCTTACTCTTTTCTCTCTTAATGATAGCATGGTATTCATTTATTAAAGAAGTTAAATCATCGGGGGAAAGCTCATCATCGCTAGAGTCTTCACATACCTTGGTGTTACCTTTCGCCATGAGGCACATGGGCGGTGGATGAAGAGGTGAGTCATCATTGTTGGCAATGGCAAGGCCGACCAAACTTTCTTCTTCCGCTTCACTCTCTTCATCACTTGATTCTTCGTCGGTGACCCATTCATTTGCCTCACACATGAACACCTTTTGTGGGCCATTTCTCTTCTTTGGGAAGAGTCTTGCCTTCTTGCCCTTGTCATGTTTCCTCTTCCCAAAGGATCTTGGTTTGGGTTTGGCCTCTTCTTCATCATCTTCACTTTCTTCAAGCTTGCGATGCTTGCTCTTGTGGTTCTCTCTTCTTTTGTCCGGTTTTGGACAATCATAGGAGATGTGGCCTTGATCACCACAATTGTAGCAAGTCTTGTGATCATCTCTCCTTGGTAGAAATGCTTTTTTCTTGGGATCAAATGTGTATCCCTTCTTAGTAATCTTGGAGTTCAAGCGTGAGAACTTTCTCATCATCAATGCAAGCTCATCATCATCATCTTCACTTGATGCTTGCTCTTCTTCACTTGAGCTAGGCTCAACCACCTTCTTCTTCTTGAGGCTTGTTTTCTTGGTGGAGGCCTTTAGAGCAATTGTTTTTGAAGATGATTGCTCCATCATCCCAAGTACACTCATCTCATGAGCGTGAATTTCTCCAATGAGCTCCGAAACTTCAATGTGGTCAAGAGACTCCTTTTGAAGCATGGAGTTGATGATGTTGTACTTTGGCTTGGGAAGGAGCATGAGGATCTTGCGGTTGATGAGTCCCTTGCCAAGAGAAGCAATGTCAAGAGCATTAATTTCTTCAATAAGTACATTCAAGCGAGAGAACATCTCATTGACATTTTCATGAGGTAGCATCTTAAATTCATCATATTTTGCTTTAAGCATGTGATATTTAAGTTCCTTGACTCGAGAAGAACCCTCACGAATCTCTATTAAGCGAGCCCAAATTTCACAAGCTTTTTCTTTGCTAGCAATCCTAGCAAACACATCTTGACTAATACATTAATAGATTGCATTCCTAGCTTTAGCATCCCATTTAATTTGATCACCAACATAGTTGTGTTCTCCAAACCCCACATGGGTCGCTTCCCATACTTCGGGAGCAATAGCCTCTAGATAAGCGCACATGCATGCTTTCCAATAGGCAAAGTTCTTGCCCTCGAAGATAGGAACCGAACCCCAACCTTGGCCATTTTAGCTCTCTAGCGGTGAAGCTAGAATGATCCTATGAGCAACCTTGCTCTGATACCAATTGTAAGGATCGAATGCCCAAGAGGGGGGTGAATTGGGCTTCTTTTCAAAAATCAAAGCAATAAAACTTAATTACTAAAAGCCCAATTCCCTACGCAAACAACCTATGCAATCAAGTAAATAGCAACTTCGCGGTATATAAAATGCATAAGTGTAGGGAGAGGGGAAGAGGATGCAAACTCCCGAGGAGACACGATGATTTATCCCGTGGTTCGGCAAGATCGTCAAGATCTTCCTACATCCACGTTGTGACACCCACCAAAGGGTATATCCACACCCAAGTCACCGGGACTAGGGATCTTCACTATTCTTCTCCGTTTGCCAACCTCGGCAAGGTGGAGCTCAAGCCTTGTACAACTTGGATCCTCCGGGCTTCCACAATCGTCTTGGCAAGCTCCGGAAGTCTCTCTCAATTACAAACACCAAGGGACACTCCCTTACATCTCTCACTACACTAGAGATTCCACTCACCAAGAATGGAGGCACACAAGCTCTCTCTCTAGCTAGTTCTAGCCTATCTCTTGGTGTGTAAGTGGTCTAAAGGATGTAGAAGTGATGGCTCAATGTCTTGAATGCTTGAGGATGTGTAGAGTATGTCTGGTGATCAAGACTTGTCGATTTGACAGGTTGAAGGGGTATAAATAGCCAGCCTCCACGAAATAGTCGTTGGAAAAGTAGGCTGACATCACTGCTCTGCGAACACCGGATGATCCGATGTCTCCCCTTCAGTTATCATCGGTCAAGTTCACTTTAGCTGATGTCATTGTGTTAGATATGACCGTTGTTAGACCGATGTTACACTTGTCTTCTCATCGGATGATCCGGTGGCACTTCCTCCAGAATTGGCTCAGACTTGATGCTTACTGGAGTGATTGACCGATGTGTATATTTCTGTACATCGGATGATCCGGTGCTACACTTGGTCCAAGGATATTGCATACTGTACGGATGGACCGATATAACACTGCCCTTAACATCGGATGATCCGGTGAGTGCTTTGTTCTGAGGTCTTCTTCTTCTGCTGAACTAACTCGACCGATGTGTTGTTCTCTGGAAACATCGGTTGATTCGGTGAGTTGATTTTGTTTGCTTCGAGTTGTTTCTAAGTGATTCTTTTGTATTTTGCTAGATTGACCTCTTGGACATTTGTTGCAAATATTCTTCTGATGATTTTCAAGCATTGAGTGTTGTCAAATATGGTTGAATGACTTTGACATATGAGCTTTTACTTCTAGTCTTCATAACATTCATTGATCTCATAAGATGATTGTTTAGGGGTCTCCAATGATCAGTGATAGATGTTCATATTCATATATTTCATTTGATTGAGAGACCTTGCATCCACAAATTCATTAGTAAAATCCAATGGTTGTCATTAATCACCGAAACCGTACCTCATGGTGGCCTAGATGCTTTCAGTGTATCCTGCAACCGGAGCTACATCCCACACATGGGAAAGCTCCGGGCTAAATACCTGTGCGGCACCCCCCGGACCTAACCCCTGTTAGAGATAAGCTCCGGTACCGACACGTGTACATTAGCACCGGACCTACCCGTCCTAGACGGTAAGCTCCAGAGCTGCCACGGATCCAACCGCCGGACCTTCAACTTCAACAAGCAGACTGGTGGACCCCCAACGGCTCGGACCTTCAAGGGACAACAAAAGACTTCAAGACCCGATTAAGTGTTATTAATACCATCTTAATGCCAGTAATGCCACCGTCAAGGCGTGTTACCATACTATTAAGAGTAATTAAGCTCATTAATTGTGTATTAAGCTTCAGTAACCGTCAGGACCACATGTCGGGTCAGGCTAATGATGTAACGACCAGTCCTTGTACTATAAAAGGACTGGCCGAGCAATACACAGGGGAGACTTCTTCCAGACCTCAAGACTCTGCTCTAACACATGTCCACAAGTGCTCAGACGCTCAATACAACAATACACACCCGTGGAGTAGGGTATTACGCTCAGGCGGCCCAAACCACGCAAATCCTCGTGTCAACTCATCATCTTGTTCTGAATCTCTGCGCGCTCACAATCAAACTACAAACTCCGCGGGCTGCCAACGGTAGTACCGGGAGAATTGTCGAAAACACACTCCAACAATAATGTAAGTTCTACTTCATATCAATTGATTTGATTCTTGTTTAGTTAACTTCTTAAGTTGCTGCTCTATCACCTTGGGTGTTTTTGTAACAGTGGTTGTGTCAGAACTGACTCGCACACAAGTATTTTCATAACAAATTTGTCTTGTTTTCGCGGTCAAAACCCAAGTATCTCTAGTTCAATCTTGTCGAGTTTTTACATTTTGTTTTCAAGATAGTTGCTATTGAAAAAACAATGATCATGCTTCCTCTTTCAACATCAAGGTTTTTTGCATCAGTTCTTCCATCAAGGTTTTCTTAGACTGCCCCTACATGTCGTATGTGCTAATGACTTTTTCAAATTCGGTTATTTACATATGATGTGCTGCCAGTGATAAAGCATTATCACAAGTGGTTCCTTACGTACAACGTCCGCCTATGATAAGATATGAACCTATACAGAACTAATTAAACACATTTTTTCTAATTTGCTGCTCAAATTGAAATAATAGCAATCACAATATATTTAATGCAATTCATAGTTAATACATTGCAATTCATAGTTGATACATTGCAAATCATAGTTCATACATTGCAATTTATAGTTTCTACATTGCAATATATAGTTTATATATAGCAATTCATAATTTTTTTTTCTCAGGCTCACATCAAATATACACTATACCATTAACCTTGCTCTCCCTAACATTGCAATGAATAGAAACAGTTGTGTTCCTTATTGAGCTCCAATCATTTGACCAAGCTTTTGAAAATGCAATCTAGGTCCTTGTGAGTACTGGCTCGAATTAAACTACGGAAGACGTGATTGTTGAAGTTCCACCTCCCACATTGATGGAAAATGTCTTTTCCATTTCCATCTTTAAGCTTTAAGAAGAAGGTATAGTCAGATTAGTAGCATCAATATTTTGTCACCACAATGTATAACTGAAAAAATATCTAAAAATAAATAATTAACCAACCTTTGAGGCCTGCAGTACTCTACCATAAATTCAGTAAAGTTTTTAATTATTGAGATAACACATGACATCAGCAGAGGCTCTGAGTCATAGTTGATTTGTTCCTTTAATCTAGATCGAGCTGCAATTATTTCACCAAGCTTCCCAAACTGCAATTTGAGTTCTCCAAATGAATTGATTGCTAGGCTATTGCAAGGCTGAGAGCAAAAATTGTCCATGCAGACAGAGAATAAAGGCACTACCTCCACACTATCGTAACCATCAAGGACAACTAATAACTCTATCCATACTCTTCTCTACGATCAAGATCATCGAACTCACATGGATAATCTATACAAAGTAACAATACAAAGAGCAAATATGATTGTAACTTTGATGCGTATATGGAAATCTATAAAAAATAACAATACAAAGAGCAAATATAACTATAACTTTGATGCGTATATGAAAAATCTAAACAAACTAACAATACAAAGAGCAAATATGATAGTAACTTTGATGCATATATGGAAAATCTATACAAAGTAACAATACAAAGAGCAAATATGATCATAACTTTGATGCATATATGGAAAATCTATACAAAGTAACAATACAAAGAGAAAATATGATTGTAACTTTGATGCGTATATGGAAAATCTATATAAACTAACAATACAAAGAGTAGAAAATCTATACTTTGAGGTGTAACACCCCAGCCACTATGGGCCTGGCGGTCGTTACTACTGGCAGCTCTATAGGATCACAGACTAGCCCCACAGACCAACACCAGTCTTTTCTACGCATTTTGTCCTCACTCGTGCGCACCCGGGAAAACTTCTCGGTCGGTCACCCATCTGTAAGTTGCTCTAGGCCAAGAACGTTTAACCTCAGAGTTCTTTGCAGGTGGGCTTTCAGAAAAGAAGGTATACCTTAGTGGTGAGTATTCATTCTATCAACCCTATTAAGCCTTGAGCCAGGATGTCACAATCCACCCTCCTTAGAAGACCAACGTCCTCATCGGTCAACCCCCAAGCCAGGAATGTCTTCTCTTGGCCACGTCCGTATGTTCAGTACTGGTATATCGTACCACGTCAGTGATCTGTACGCACCCGTGAAACCGCGAATGTCAGCTCTGATACCATTTTGTAACACTCCAGTCACTACAGGTCTGGCGTTCATTACTCCTGACAACTCTATAGGATCACAGACTAGCCCCACATACCAATACCAGTCTTTTCTGCGCATTTTGTCCTCACTCGTGCGCACCCGAGAAAACTTCCTGGTCGGTCACCCATCTATAAATTGCTATGGGCCAATCACGCTTAACCTTAGAGTTCTTTGTAGGTGAGCTTCCGGAAAATAAGTTATACTTTGATAGTATGAGTATTCTATCAATCCTATTAATCCTTGAGCCAGGATGTCACATGAGGGCGGCGCTCGGCGGCGACGGTGACCATGGCGAGGACGAGGACGGTGAGGGAGAGGACAGCGATGGCGAGGAAAGTGAACGACGAGAGTGAGGACGATGAGTGTGAGGATGGCGCTCGGTGGCAAAATAAATTTTTTGCAGACTTAGGGTTGTGGTGTGCGGTCAATGCTTTATTTATAAAATTTTCATATCATAGGTGGCCCGTCCAGTAAAGACTGCCTATGAAAACTTTTTCAATAATTTAAAAAATAATTTTCTCAAATGACAACTTCTTAATCACCGTGTGCGAAGCTGAGGAGTCACACAAGAAGATATTTAGAAATACTATTATCACATGCATCTTTTGGTTAAGAATCGCTTGTGAAAACTTATGACACTTTTTGATCAACTTATATGATACATATCTATAAACATTTTCGACATCAATAATGTGTAACACATCCATTAATACGGTATATAGTCCATTAGTTTATGTTTTTATAACACATCCATTTGACTATTAGAATCACATCCATTCGATGATTGACTATTAGAACTAAGTTCGCGCACTGATGAGCAGATATCACATCGATGAACAGATAGCACACAGATGATTGACATATTGCACATCGATGAACATATAGCATATAGATGATCAACAACATTAAGTTCATTATCTTAAAAATACTATATTACAAAACAAGAAAATAAAAACAACATTAACTAAAAATGAGAAAAGAAGAACAACTAATTCTACTCCTCCTTGGGCTCTTGAGGCTCCTGGGGCGCCTGGGATGCCTTCGGTGGCAGGACCGGGAAATCTAGTCTCGTGGTCGTCGTCACCACCAGGTTCATGCGGCACACAACGTCGAGCTCGGCAACCATCATCTCCCACAGAGCATCAAGATGACCAGGCACATGCGTGAGCCCAAACGAGTAGTGGCCCACGGTGCCCATTCCAGTATGTTATGGAAGGGTACTGAGACCCAGTCGCTGCATGGAGTGAGAGGTAGTATTAAATACATCCCGCGCCATGTCATAGAGCACAAACTCCATTTGTCTGGAGCTCGAGGGGGAATCTCGCGACCGCTTAGCCGTTGGCTCCATCAGCGGACTTGGCGTCGGCGTCTGGATGTCTGCCATTTGGTGTGCTCATCGATGGAGCGTGGCGATTGTGCGGAGAAGAGGAAGAGTAGTACTACAGGTTGTGAGGATAACACGGTCACGGGCTTCTACCGTTTGGTTGATATATATAGTCTGCCTCGAAGGAATACGGATATGATAATAGCAAGGAGGCATAGATTAAAAAACTATTTGCAGAATGTTGTTACTATTAATTTGATAAGCATATAGGCATAGAGCAAATGACTCATGTGCAGCACACATACACATCCCAACATGTTGCAGATAGTAAATCAAATATAACCATGTGCGAAAAAAACACAGTTCACCTAAAAACAACAGCAATAAGCCCTAATTTCATTGATGGTGAAGCTTGATGAACACTAAGCATGATCATGACCAAGATTTTGTGATTCAAACTTATTCTACACTCTGGCAAAGACCGCCAATGTACCCACAAGACTCGACGAGCATAAAACTCATATGTAATGCTAAAGTTGCATGAGGGAAATTCATGTCAATCTTTTTCATATATGTTCCTTGGATGTTGGACAATCAACTCTCCACTGCTAACATTCTATTATATGCCAAAGACGAAAGGTCAGCTATATATTAAAATGAATTAGCAACATCTAATAAGAGCAGATGTGATGCGGATTAGTAACAAAGTATTTATGATCAAGTGGAAATAACATACACTAACAAGTAGTTGTAGGATATTAAGAAGAGTGTCCCAAACTTGTCAATGCCAAACATTTAAGATCCTCTTGCACCATGCTCGAAAGTTACAATTTTCTACAACTAAAAGGTGAACCAGACTTCCGCTATCATAGCCTTTTCCGATAGATAAATCAAAATTTAAAACAATAATCTTGTTCGACTTAAACAATAACTTAATTCCATGACGACATAAAAGGAAGCCACTAATCAGTTTCTTATTTATTCAAGGGACGTGTAAAGAGCCTTTCCGAACATCAACTTCAGATCTACTCTTCCTAATCCATGTAAAATGGTCCTTAATCTATTGCCCATGAATATGAAATAAGTTGTGGTAACCTGATAAGAAGAAAATAATTTAAATTTAGATGAAGTATGTACATTAGCTCCTGTGCCTCATCACCAATCGATGGATTAATATGCTAGAAGAGCTTCCTAAACATACCCTGATCTAGATCCTCCTCCAGCCTCACTAACAGGGATGCATTTACAATTCAAGTGACCTACTAAAACCACACAAGGGATACACATGCCAACTTTTTCTTTCACACATGTTCCTGTTATGTTGGACAAGCTTCACCACAAGGAGTACCATGGCCCCATAGGAACCCATAAGTAACTCGCATGTGTCGTACAAATAATGAATCCATGGCCCATGCACTGGTACAAAATAAGGATAATCAGCTTGCCATACAATTATATCTGGCATGAGGACAGAACACACACTGCTTACCGTGGACAAATTTCTCCTTAGGATCATGGACTATGGACTACAGGAAGCTGAGTCAAGACATAGCAAGGCAAGAGATACTGTTAGACCTGATGCTACTAAGGTAACTAGATTACACTTGCCCACCTTTTATAGTAAAAGTATGTTACATCTGAATCCATGCTTATGATGTTTATCACTAGATTCTACTCTTATCAACCATGTTTCACACATATATTTAATATATGCATTGACACTAAGGAGCATGCACAATTGCTTGTAGTTCTATTTACTCAACATCATCTGAATCATGATAATGTTTCATTCTACGCTCCAGGTTGTAGGAAAACACGAAAACATAGTTTAAACAATTAATCATATTAATTGTGTGAGACCTAAGTGTGCCAAATATGTTATCAATTGGTGTTTTAAATGAGAGTTTCATGTAATGTTTTGATCAGTCATATAGTGCTTCACATGTGGATTGATATGGGAAGTGTAGAAGAGTATGCTTTGTGATTATGTACTGACTTTTGATGTGTTACAGTGGTTTGTGTGTGAGCAACACGTTTGTGTGAGGATATCATCGGACTAACCAGAGTCAAGTTGTGGACTTGTGCTCACAAAGAAAAGTTGTTTGCTCATGTGCAGTTGTTGCTTGAGGTCAAGACATGGTTGGTGAGGGTGGTCCTTGAGCTAAACATAGGGATGAGTTGAGGTTCAACAACCCAATTCAAGAGGGATTGTGGTTGAAGCAAGTTTGAGTCAAGAACTGTGTTGTGCATATGGAAGGTGTTTGACGTGTTTGGAAGGTTTGTGCACATGTACAAGGAGTGCATGGACATGTCAATATTGTTCCAATACATGGTGAAGAGATTTGTACATGAAGATAGTGTTGGAAGGGGTTCAACCGGCTGTTGGGTGTGTAGGGCAGAAGTCTGAGTCAGTTTGGTATATTTTTGGTAGGTTTTGGTTTTGATTTGTTAATATTTTGTGCAGGCACGAAATTGGATGTTTTAGGAAAGTTTTGGACATGTCTGAGCTGTTTAGAACGTTAAGGATTGCTTCTGTATGCATATCGAAGGGTCCTGGTTATTTTTGGCGATTCGTTGGGGATGTTTATGTAAGCAAGGGGGTTTTATTGTGTGGGGACCACGACTAGCACTGTAGTTTTATGATTAAAAGTTGTTGTCTGTTGCAATGTTTTGCATCTTGATTATCTGTCTTGTTTCCTCCAAGTTTTACCTGATTGGTTTTGCTCAGATTGATGATGCTTCACTGTTTTGACCATAAGTCGTGTTCTACTGATCCAATTGCCAGGATTCATTTTATCTTAAATTCACAACTTATTTTTCTATCATATTTGAAAAGTTCATAGTATTTGGGGTCACCTTTGACAAGCTACATGAGTGGTTTTGCAGCGTAACTAACTAGTTCATTGCTCGGGTAGATCAGATTGACCTCTGCTCACGTTTTCTATCATAATGTAAGTTCTGCTTCGTCAATTGAGGTGATTTTTTTGTTAGATTCTTAAACTTGAGTCTCTATCACCTCTGGAGTTTTGGTCTTGTTGGCGATCACAAAACTTGATCGCACTCCCGTATTTTCATAACAGATTGGCTCTGTTTTTGTCATAAAACCCTAGTTTTTCCAATTCAGTCTTGTCGTGTTTTTTGCTTTGGGGTCAAGAGGAGTTTACAGTGAAAAACCTTGATATTTATGCATCTTTCATAATCAAATTGATTGTGTTGAAGTGTTGTGATCTTCGTTAGTTCAGAACACGAAGTTAGGTTAAGTTTTTTCGTGAAAATCTTGTGCTTTCTTTGATAGTCATCACCGCTAGTGGCTTTGGGCATTGCACGAGAGTTTTCACGTCCGTATCCATTGTCTCATAATTGGAATCTGAATTTTTGAAGACATAGTTTCGACAAGGTGTGAATACTCTCCTTTGATCATTTAGACATCCTTTCCCTCATATGTATTATGTTCTTCACCACGGATTGATTTCAGCCAACGTTGGATCATGGTTTCGATTGTAATCTGTGTTCTCCTCAACTTATTCACATGATTCTTACTGTGTTGGCTTTGTAACTTGTTGTGATATCTTTCTGAGCTTTTAGGAACATTCCCAGTACAATAGTATGCATAGAAACAAGTGTTTTTCAGACAGGTCTATTTTTTATTGAGGAGTTGAGGCTTCCGCTATATTATTTATCATCTACCATTTACACCCCTTTGGTAGCTGATCACATGCTTTTCGATCCTACAAGTAGTATGATAGCCACGGTGCTTGAATTTAATCATATTTGCATGTGTTTTTATTAATAACAATGGAGAGATACCCCAAAAAATCTTGTATGTCTTTTGGTGTTGATTTTAGGATAAGAAAGCAAAAAAGAAGGTTGTACACCGAGTGCTATCAATGCTTAAGAATGTGGACATGAGTGATGATGAAGACATATCGTCCAAGAATAGGGGCAAGAAGCAAACATTGGCGAGTTTATGTTTTATGTCCAGTCAGTCAAGCTCAAGCTCTATGGAGGCTGGATTGGACAGCGAGAATGACAAGGTAAATCCCTTCCATGAATACCTTCCTAATGTTATTTGTCATGCCAGCACTTTACTTGAGAAAAATAATAGGAAACATAGGAAGTATAGCTCTAAAATCGAGTCACTAGAACCTCAAATTGATCGTTTGTAAAGTTTGGTTCCTAGTGATGATTCTTCTTCTTCTTGTGAGCTGATTTTTGATCAGCTGTCCCCTCTTAGAGAAGTGCACGCCTCCAAACTTAATCAACTTGAGCTTGATATTGAAAGGAATAAAAAGCTTTGCTCACACATGAATTCAGCTCATGTTCAATCTGTCATAATCCAAAAGAAAAGACTTCATCTGACAATTGCCTCGTTCTAGAGAAAAACATACATTACATACGAAAGTCGATATAACACTTTTCCAAGGGACAAAAAAGTCTAAATCTAATACTAGATCATTCAAAGGTCAACATTGGTAGAAAAGTTTTAGGTTTTGATCTCCATGCTCACTCTAATGTTCAGCAATCTACCTTTGTTAATACTCTAGCTAAACAGCATAAGAAAGAAAATGTTAGTGCACATGCACTCATTGTTGTTAATAAAAATTCATCTAGGTATTCCCTTGTGGGTTTTGGACGATTGATGACAAATAAATGAGATCCTAATGAATTCATTGAGATGAATGCAGGTCAACAAAAATTAGATATTATAGTGCACTCAAGAAGGTGAAAAATGAGGAGTGAAGAAAAGGAAAAGCCCAATTGATCAAGGAAGTGCAAAGTAGATATAACTATATAGGATGTGTATTAGAGACACGTCCCAAGAGCTTAGATCTTTCTGTAGAGGGTAAGGGCTAAAATCAATCTAAGTAATTCACTAAGCACCGGACTAGTCCGTTCATATGCGGACTAGTCCGATGAACTTTATGTCCTCACTCAGACAAGTACGGACACTCACCGGAGAAGTTTGTTCAACTTTCTGATGTTTCACTCAGACAAGTTGAAAGACACAATTCACCTTGCACCGAACAAGTCTAGTCACTAACCGTACAAGTTTGTTCAACTTTCTAATGTTTCACTCACACAAGTTGAAAGATACAATTCACCATGCACCAGACAGTCTGAGCACTAACCAGACAAGTCTGTTCAACTTTATGATATTTCACTCGTGCAAGTTGGAAAAACACAATTTACCTCGCACCGGACAAGTCTGTCATATTGTGGACTAGTCCGATTAACTTTCTGTAATAACTACAGACTAGTCCGATGAATTCTCTGTTCTAATACGGACAAGTCCGGTATACGTCACACAAATTAGGGTTTTTAGTGTGCTGCACATTCCATGCAAATGTTACACAGCACACCGAACAAGTTCGGTCACCAGAGTGAACTAGTCCGATCGTCGAGATCCCTAACGATTATATTTTTTGAAACACCATAAATACGTGATCTACGATGCCACAAATAGAGCAACTGTAAACAACTGCCAAAGACATAAACCCTAGCACCACCACTTGTCCCAAGAGCACAAAAACACATCTGCCCACACATCTGAAGCCCTAAAAAGTTGAATCTTTTGGGTATTCAAATTTAGGATAGGGAGATAGTAGTCTACGCATCGTTGAGATCTTAGGGTTTGATCTGTTATACACTCATGAATTCTTTGTAATCTTTTTGATTGTATTAGATCATCTTTTATCATTGTAATTTTTGCAGGAGCCCTCATCGTGTGAGGTTGCCCCACCAACTTGGTGATTATCCCGTGATAGTGGAACTCAAGTCGGCCTTGTGTGGTGACTTGAAGAGGGAAAAGGGTTTGAAGAGACACGGCTCTGTGTGAGCTTCCTCAACGAGGATGTAGATCTCTTTGGTGAGATCGAACCTCAGTAAAAATCCTTGTCTCGCATGTTCCATTCTTTTACTTTTGCAATTACCATCATCTGGGGTATAAAGTAGATCAATCTTGTAACTCGTGTCAACTTCGTATTCCACATGCAATTCTTCTATCCTAATTGCTCACTCAAGTTGTTAGGGTAGTTGATTACACTCCACTGCTGCAACGTTTGTGATATCTGAATAAACATTTAATCTTTTCGTAGCACATCAAGAACACCGGATTAGTCCGTATACCACATTGGACAAGTCTGGTCTATCCTGTATTTGACATTTTGATTAAATATTGCAGGAAAAGTTTTTCAAAGCCTATTCACCCCCCTCTAGGCCACATTCAATTGGTATTAGAGCAGATTCTCCATTTACGAGACTCACCGCTCGGAGAGATCAATGGCCTCTGACAAGAACAACGACATCCCAGAGGTGTCCCACACCGAAGATGAATAGGACACCAAGGAATTTAATGTGTTGAAGATTCAGGAACATGATGATGAAGAAGTGCGTCAACTAAAGATCATGTTAAGAAAGAAGCTCCTGAGTAAAAAGGGCAAAGCTGAAGACGAGAAGACGATGGGGAGTGTTCATCACGACTACTCTTGATATCCTTTTAATTATGAGAAGCTTAAAAACAATAATCATTACCTTTCTATTTCTTTAGGCAAACCACCACATATTGATGACAATGATTACACCATGTGGAAATACAATATGAAAATGCATCTCATCGCACTTAACCCTAGTTTGTAGCATATAGTGTGTACAGGTTTGGACATCCCCGACAACGATGAAGAGCTCACCTCGGAACAAGAGCAAGCTATTCATCGCAATGCACAAGCCGTTGCAGTGATTACTTCTTCCTTGAGCCAAGAAGAGTTCACCAGGGTGGATGGACTCGAGATTGCAGATATCTGGGACACTCTCAAGACAACTCACGAAGGAAACCGCTTCATTCGTGAAGCAAAGATTGAGATGATTGAAGCTGAATTAGGGAGGTTTGCCATTGAGTAGGGCGAATCACCTCAAGAAATGTACAATCGGATGAAGGCACTCATCAACAAGATTCGTGCCTACGGAAGCAAGAAGTGGACAGACCATGAAGTGGTCAAAAGAATGATTAGAGCCTTTATGCCAAAGAATGTCACTTTGTGCTACATGATCCGAGAAAGCCTGGAGTTTCATAAAATGACTCTGGATAAACTATTGGGCAACGAGATGATAGAGAAGGAAGCTCAATATGTGAAGGACCTAGCTGAACTTACCTCCTCCAAGAAGAAGGAAGTTGCCCTCACGGCAATTTGCAAGCCCAAAGGAAAGGGGGTTCGTGAAACACAAGAGGAAGAAGACACAAGTGATGTGAGAACTTACATGGATGATGAAGAGATGGTACTCTTCATCAATAAATTCAAGCGCATGATGAGAAGAAGAAAAGGCAGCAACTCAAGTGATTGAAAAAGCAAGGAAAAAGAAAATCTAGGGCTCGACGTATTTGCTACAACTGTGGCAAGTACGGACACTTTATGGTTGACTGTCAATATAAATAAAATACAAAGAAGAAAGAAGTGAAACCTCAAGAGAAAAAACCTTAAAAAAAGGAGGCAAACTCATCAAGCGCACACCAGCAAGGAGTGGGACTCAAATGATGAGTCCTCCTCTAATGAAGAAGGGGAGATGACAACAATTTCCATCAAGAAGCCTACCAAGAAGTCTACGCTCTTCCCAAACATAGGAGGATGGGAGACTTACAACCATACTTGTCTCATGGCAAAGGAAGGAAAAAAGAAAATTCAACTTACACCTCCTTACCTACATTCCTCTATTGATGATTTCGATAGTTCTAGTAAAAATAAGGAAATGCTAAAAGGATTGAGCAAAACTGCGTTAAAGAAAATGAAAATTTTGTCAAACGAAATCTTCAAGAAGGAGGAGCTTGTCAACCGCCAAGAAGATATGCTCGTCTGTGGAAGGAAGAGATATCAAGAGGTTGAAAAGCTTCTTGAGCTTGAAAAGGAGAAAAGCAAGGCACTTGAGCTTGAGCCAGCTTTGAGTAAGGAAACATACTCAAAATTAGAAGACTCACGTATTGCAGTCAATAATGAACTTGCTAAATTTACAAAAGTTAACAAAATCATTGAAGTGCAAGTTGAGTCACTCAAGCAAAGTGGCACTTCCTCCTCAATGAGCTCACCCTCTCAAGATGTCAATTGACAACTGTTAAAACTTGCACTTGCTCTAGTAAGGAAACTAATGTTAATAATGAATCTGCTGCTTCACATCTCAAACATCCATCCCAAAGCGGCATCTTTGACAAGCAAAAGATTAAATATGCACGTAGTGCATGTATGGTCAGAAGATCTCCTAATGTCAAAGATGTTTTTGGGTACACAAAAAATAAAAAGTTGCCTACTAATGTTTAGAATAAGGGTCATATTGCATTTGTTAAAGAAAAATCACATGAACCTGAACTTCAAACATTATTTCATACTTTTGATGCTTCTTTTGTCCTTATGAGAAATCAATTTGAACATGTTTATGCTAAATATGCAGGGCCACATCACAAGAATCCAAAAACTTGTGTGTGGGTACCTAAGACACTTGTAACTAACCTTTGAGGACCTAAGCAAGCTTGGGTATCTGGAACCAAGGCATAATCCCGTTTTGTAGGTGTACCCCCTCCGGAGGATCAAGAGAAGTGTTTGACTGACATCAATCACATGACCGGAGGAAAGAAATTATCCATGGGGTAAAAAATGAAGATCCAAGTATCTCCACAAGTTCACAAGATGTACCTCAATAAGAGAGCAATGATCAAGGGGGAGCCTCTGCACAAGATCGACCCCAACAAGGTCAAAATAATCAATTAAACAATGGAGGCAATGATCAAGGGGGAGATGAAGAAAATGAAGAAGAAGAAAAGGATGATACAAGACCATAAATGCATTTAGACCATATGGAGTCGGTATATTAACTTTTGTTGGTAATTTAGTATACTCCTGTGCATCTAGGATTATTATTATACTGAGTATATGGTTTGTGTGCAATATTTCAAATCACTTCGATGCTCAAAATGTGGCTTGAAACACTGCATACCTAATTGCAACTTCAAAGTTTACTTATTTTGTGAAAACTCATCCCTTATCTCGATTTTATGTTAAAAACTACTTTAATTAGTGAATCTTAGTGAAACATGGCCATTGTATGATTGTTGATTGCTTAATGGTCATGTTCATCAAGATTATTTGTGAAATGATTCATTTAGATCACTATTAGATCAAACTCTCAAAAATCACTTTGTTTCTAATTCTAATCTATCCAGCTGACCCGAACTAGTCTGTGGTTAGCACCGGACTAGTCCGTTGCTGCCGACTAGTCCGGCTCTGGTCCGGCATACCAGACTAGTCCGGTCCCCAATACAAACTAGTCCGTATCTATCGGGCTTAACCCTAGCCCGCTGCTAGGACATGTTCTTCTTCCTCCCACAACTCTCTTAGCATTCTCTCTCCTCAAAACCTACCTCCCAAGGCGATTTTTACTTTGAGCCACCAAAATTGAAGGTTCCTCCACATGAATTCTTCTCCACGGCGCGAAGCACCTCTCCTCCTGACTAATCCAGACCCTACTCTGAGCCTCCATCTCTAATCTTCATTTTTTGGTAAAAAACACTTAACCCTAGTTCTCATCTTTCCTTAAATATTGCTTATTTTTCTTGATTTCTAGGGCATACATTACATTGTTGTATGTATTCCTATTGTATTACTACTCTTGTGGCACCAATCTTTGTTAGATTTGCTGGAATAGGAAGTTAGGGTTCATACGTTAGATTGAACTAGTCCGGTGCTAGGTGCGGACAAGTCTGGTGTTCCGGACAAGTCCGCACCTTGAAAACGAACAAGTCTGGCCTCCCTGACAGCTTGAACTACTAAATTCTTATCTCCACAAAGTCTACATATCATTCTTACCACTCCTTGTATTCTCCGTGTAAGGCATGATGTTGTCTGCTTCAAATGGCAGCATGTTTGACTATGAAGCCGAGCGTGACCGTGCAAGAGTTGAAAGGGCAAAATAAAGGGTAAGCAAGAAGAGACATGACTTCAATGACCACTCCTCTCCTCCCGACGATGTTCTTTCGAGAAAGAGGAAAGTGGCAGTAAAGAAAGCATTGAGCAAGGATGGTGCTAGTGCCAGCTCAACGACACCTAGAAGGAGCATCAACAAGGGAAAAGGACTTGCAAGTGGCCCCATTGATCCACTTAAGATGAAGCCACCTGTGCAACACAACAGGAAGCCTTCAGAGAATGATTTCATGGGTAAAGGCAATGATTTGGCTTACAAATTCAGAAAAATTTAAGCTTATGAGCAACCAAAGCAATCAGCTGACCCAAGATTTTGGAGCCACTTCCATGCTGACTACTATGAGCATGTATACATGAAGATGAAGAATCCAATGGTTGAGAGTCAGTGGGTGGAAATAATCTACTTACAGTCCAAGAAATGCCAGGCCTATCATGAGGTCTTAGAGGCATTGGAGAGGCATGGCTTGAAGGATCTCCTATCCTTCCAATATGACAATATGACTGGAACAATGAAGTGATAACTCAGTTTTACTCAGCCCTCTACTTTCCTCGTGATGATGGAGATGAGATGACTTGGATGACACATGGATCTAAGTGTAGTGTCACCTATGAGGAATTTGCCAAGATACTTCACCTTGAAGATACCTTGGACAATGAGCTCATTATTCGTAACTTGAAGCCTTTGGAGAAGGATGAGTTAGAATTCCTCTATGATACAAGAATGCCATACAAGCCTCATACCACTAAGTACTTGAAGCCATTCTTTGCAGTTCTTAATAGAATCTTGAGGAAGACCATAGCTTCAAATGATGGAGATGCAGGGACAATTCAAGGGACTCTAAGGACCTTGATGAAAGTTATTAGCAAGAAAAGGACCTTCAATGTCTTTGAGTGCAGCTACAATGACATTGTGAACATGTCTATCACTCCAAACAGGTCATGTGGCTATGCACCCTACATCATGTGTATGATTGAGAAGGTGACTGGGCTGGAATTTGTCAAGGATGTCACTCACACCAGCCTCAAGCTCCAGAAGCCAACAGTCTACACTGTTCCCTTCGCTCCTGCCTCACCTACAGTGGGACAGATATCTAAGCATGCTCATGAAGGCATAAGGACTCCAGCTGCTACCTTTTCCCCTCCACCCTCCAAAGAGTCCTCGAGTGGTGTGCTGAAAATGCTCTCCTCCATATTTGCATTCTGTCGCAAAGTGGAAATTAAGCAACACAAAGAAAGTTTGGCTAGAAAGAGACATCAAAGGTACATGAAGGCAAACATCAAAGCAATCTGTGAGAAGCTTGACATTGAGCCAGTTGGATCTCCTCAGATTTCAGAAGATTCTGAATAAAATATCATGGAGATGGCGCCTCTCACAGAACAAGAACTGGCCTCGTTTGGACTAGCAGGCGTCTCTACCCCTCCTCCTCAGCATGCACATGAGCATGAAGATGAAGATGAAGATGAAGACATGACTGAGAATGAGAGAGGGAGTGACGAAGAGTGATTCTTCTCAGTTTTCCCTTTCTGGTGCCTTGATGCCAAAGGGGGAGAGGTTGAGACTAGTAGTATTTATTTGTAAGCCTTAAGGACTACAAATCATGGACATGTATCTTAAGATTCAAATTATTGTAATCTCTTTTGGATGTGCATATTTTGTCTAATCTGAATGTGTGATGCTTACTTGATATTGCTGTGATGGTTGCTGCTATAATTGCTATACTTTTAATTTTGCACATCACATTTTTTATCACACACATTGTATAGGCACCCCACCATAAAGAGTGCATATATGTAAGAAATTTTTTATTGCTCATATGCATTCTCGTATATGCACACTTTATGAAAATCAATTTTTACTCTTAATTGTGAAATCTCAATTGGTTGTCATCAATCACCAAAAAGTGAGAGATTGAAAGTGCATCTAGGCTTTTCTTTGTGGGTTTTGGACGATTGAAGACAAAATGAGATCCTAATGAATTCATTGAGATGAATGGAGGTCAACAAATATTAGATATTATGGTGCACTCAAAAAGGTGAAAAATGAGGAGTGGAAAAGAAAAATCCAAATTGATCAAGGAAGCACAAAGTAGATATAATTGTATAGGATGTGTGTGAGAGACACATCCCAAGTGCTTAGATCTTTGCGTAGAGGGAAAGAGCTAAAATTAATCTAAGTAAATCACTGAGCACCGGACTAGTCCGGTGAACTTTCTGTCCTCACCCAGACAAGTCCGAACACTCATTGGACAAGTCCGTTCAACTTTCTGATGTTTCACTCAGGCAAGTTGAAAGACACAATTCACCTTGCAACGGATAAGTCCGGTCACTAACCGGACAAGTCTGTTCAACTTTTTGATGTTTCACTTAGGCAAGTTGAAAGATACAATTCACCTTGCACCGGACAAGTCCGGACACTAACCGGACAAGTCCATTCAACTTCTGATATTTCACTCGTGCAAGTTGGAAAAACACAATTTACCTCACACCGAACAAGTCCGTCATATTGCCGACTAGTCCAATTAACTTTTTGTAATAACTACGGACTAGTCCGATGAACTCTCTGTTCTAATACGGACAAGTCCGGTATACCTCACACAAATTAGGATTTTTAGTGTACTGCACATTCCACACAAAATGTTACACAGCACACCGGACAAGTCCGGTCACCAGAGCGTACTAGTCCGGCCTTCGGATCCCTACCAGTAATATTTTTAAAAACACTATAAATAGGTGATCCATGATCTCACAAATAGAACAACTGTACACAACTGCCAAAGACATAACCCCTAGCGCCACCACTTGTCCTAAGAGCACAAAAACACATCTCCCCACACATCTAAATCCCTCAAAAGTTGAATCTTTTGAGTATCCAGATTTAGGATAGGGAGATCATCGTCTACGCATCATTGAGTTCTTGGGGTTTGATCTCTCATACACTCGTGCATTCTTTATAATCATTTCAAGTGTATTAGATCATCCTTTCTCGTTGTAATTTTTGTCGGAGCCCTCAGCGTGTGAGGTTGCCCCACCAACTTGATGATTACCCCGTGATAGTGGAACTCAAGTCGGCCTTGTGTGGTGACTTGACGAGAAAAAAGGGTTTGAAGAGACCCGGCTCTGTGTGAGCTTCCTCAACGAGGACATAGATCTCTTTGGTGAGATCGAACTTCGGAAAAATCCTTGTCTTGCGTGTTTCATTTTTTACTTTTGCAATTATCATCATCTAGGGTATAAAGTTGATCAATCTTGTAATTCGTGTTAACTTTGTATTCCATGTGCAATTCTTCTATCATAATTGCTCACTCAAGTTGTTAGGGTAGTTGATTACATTCCACTGCTGCAACGTTTGTGATATCTGCATAAACATTTAACCTTTTTGTAGCACATCAAGCACACCGGACTAGTCCGTATACCATACCGGACAAGTCCGGTCTATCCTGTAATTGACATTTTGATTAAGTGTTACAGAAAAAGTTTTTTAAAGCCTATTCAACCCCCCCCCCTGGCCCAATTCGGTTAAGTCGTTGGGTAGTGGTTTAATTTAAACATTGCCTAGATCGGAAGACGTGGTTTTTAGATCCGGGGGTGTGCTGTTCTATTTGGTTGGTAACGAACAAGTTACTAGATCATCTAGACATGAATATAAGATCATATTTTATTGTACTTTATGTGGTAGAGATGGACAGGTTATAGATTTTTGTTACTGACTAGCTAAACAAAGAAAAAAAAGAAAACTAGCTAGATCTCATATCAAAGGGACTACAATTGCTGTTCAAAATTGGACAAAAAAAACATGCTGTTTTGATTATATAACATGTGAATCTTGCTTCATAACCTGCTGTTTTTTTGCTTCATTTGGTAATGGAAATTAAAACTCTTTCTAAACCTAGCAACATGTATTTTGGATATTTTGGTGCCATATCTTAAAAAATTAAGCCGAACAGGTCCAAACATGTGACGTGTAGTACTTGTCCTTGATTAACCTTATACAGCAGCTGGTCCTTGAAAAACATCTTCAATTGTTTGTACATTTTGTTCAAGATGCACAAATGAAGGAGGATAACATAGCTTTTTATTTTCAAACACATGTTGAAAACATCCGGTTTGTTCTATCTAAAAACTTCTCCCTTTCCTAAAAAATAGCTACAAAGAGACACAATTCATTGTTGCCTTGGTGCTTGGGTTAGTGAGGTAATATTTAGGTATTCAACACTTTGTCACACGACGAACAACGGCCATAGAACAATAAAGCTGATGAACAATAGCATGTTTATGGGTCAAAAATATGTGAATTCTTGCACCATACTACTAACTTACGAGGTGTGACATGTGTAACATACAAATAGTATGTTGGAAAGTAAAATTTGCATGTTTATACCTCAATTCAACAGGGTGTGTGCACTAAAACTCAATACAGCACTAGGAATTCCAAATTAAGCGTACATCATGAGCAGGAAGTGTAGCACGAAAAACATATAAAATCCCACATTTTAGAAGAGAAAGAAGGTAGAATTCAAATCAAAACTCAAGTTGACTTTTAATGCAAAGGTTCACATTAAAATGCACCTGAACTAAAATATTTATATTAAGTGATGTATAAATAGGAATTCTTAAAACTTTAAACATGATTTGTTAGTGTATGACTGGATTTAAGCAAATAATTTCCAAAAATAAAGAATTCTAAATCCACTTCAAAATTTCAAGTCAAACATTAATCCTAAATAAAAAATTCAAATGCAAGGCAAATTCTTGATCAGATTCAAAATTTGTCAAATTCAAGATGTAACATTACTAAAATGTGTTAAATAATTCCTAGAGTACCTCAGATCAAATTTTATGATTTTTGGAGTATTTTAAGCAATTGTTTCCTATTTTACAATAGTGTAGATTTGAAATTTGATAAGAAACTTACAGCCGGGTGACTCCCACCGGTCAGACTCCCACTGCTCATGTGTTCTTATCCTTCTCCCTGTTCTCTCCACAGCGAACAGCAGCCTCGCCAGCGTGATGAGTGCTTTGCAGCAAACGCTGCCACAGAGCAGCAGCGGTAAACAAGCCGCTATGCGTTTTTTAGCGGTAGGCAGAGGCGCAGCGGTAGCGCTAAAGCGCCCGCCATCTTTCTGGCCAGCACAGTACAGCGTTAAATATGGACACGCCGCTATCTGCGGGAGTGAAGGAAAGAAGAGAGAGAAAAGAAGGAAAAGAGAAGAGAAAAAATAAAAAAAGATATATTATAAAATAGATGATAGTGGATATAGAGGTGTTATATAGAGGTGAATGAGCGTGGAGAACGAAACTATAAAAGAAGGAATCTTTTAGAGATGAGATATAAAGGTGGAATATAGAGTTCTACGAGTGCGATGAGTCTTATCCGTCAAAGCCATCCTCCATGTTGCTTTCCCTTAGACCATCCGCAGTGGTACACTGTAAAGCATACTGGATACACTGTTTCACAGTGTAATTTAGAGTACGTACTGTAAAAGCTGAAGGAAAATAGTGTATAGAGTATGCTTTAGAGTATGCTGGTGTGGATGGTCTTAGACCGCTCGCAGTGGTAGACGGTAAACACCCCACTATGGAAAAAATAGAGTTTGGAGCAACTGTAAACTCCCGCACCGGTAAACTCTATCACGACCTCTATACTAGAGGCCGCTACAGGGTACCGTCAAACTTGGAGGTCGACTGTAGAGACCTCCAAATCGGTGACGGTTGCTTCGCGCCAACCGCGGACGGCACACAGCGGGCCGAGGTCGACGAAACTGGGCGACGCGGAGGACGACGCTGTGACAGTGCTGGCCGAGGACAATGCTGTGACGGTGCCGGCAGAGGACGAAGAACAGCTACGCTCGCCGCGCTTCGACGGGGGCGGCGCAACGCGAGGCGAAGATGACGGAGACGAGGGGAGATGGCGTGGGGAGGAGCAGCACGACGCGGACGCATGCTCGACGAGCGGAGACCTTGGTGGTTGGAGGCGGATCTATGCGTGGCGGTGCTCTGCGAAGAGGTGAGCGTGGTGCGTCGGCGCAGAGGCGAGGGCGGCGACGATTGGCTGGCTCCAGCGCGGACCTGAGGCGAGCACGCCACGCGGAGGAGCTGGGAGCCGCGGATCCGATTCTCGAAGAGGGCGGCGCGGAGGACAGCCTGGGCGGCGTGGTGCTATCGTGTGAGACGAAGGGGCAGCGCTGGTGGAAATATCGGGAGGAAGAAGTCCTGCCGGGAATGCTCTGGAAGAGTGAGGGGAAAAAGTAAGGGAGAGAAAAAAATGAAAAAGAGAGAAATGATTATAGAAAATAAGGGATAAATGGAAAAAAGAAAATAAAGAGATGAAAAGAATAAAATGATAGAAATAAAAATGAAATAGAGAAAAATAAAATATAAGAGATAGTTATTTGATATAATATAAAATAGATAATAGTTGATATAGATGTGCGATATAGAGGTGAACGGGCGTGGAGACAAAAACTGTAAAGTAGAGAATCTTTTAGAGGTGACTGTAAAAAGTGATATAGATGTGAGATATAGAGTTGCACGAGTACTACCAGTCTTACTTATCCCACTGCCCACATACAATCTTTCTCAGTCACGCCTCTGTTCATAGCTGCTGCCATGCCTAACTCTCCATCATGATTGCCAACGTGAGCTCGGTGTCATGCCGCACCGTTCCGCATCACCCCAGCTCGGGTGAGGATACCAAGCAAGGCGCCTACTATATTGGGAAATTGGCATTACGCTATTTTAGCAATTCCTGTCACTTATAAAATATATGAGTATAGAAATCATTAGTCGTTACTATTAGACCTGCAGCGCAGTAGAACGTAAACGTGTGTCGGTGTAAGGGAAGTAGATGATATTATCTGTCTCCTCCTCGTTCTCGTCACGGCGGCAGGTAAATGATCACGCTCATCGTAGCCGATCAACGCAGCAGCAGCAGTGCCTCCACGGAGTCCACACGTACGAGGAGGAACGTCATGCGCTGGTGTACTAGTATCGCGCGCGCGGCAAGAGTCTCAGCATGAGGCCTGCGAGGGGTGGCGGCTGGGGCTATCACGTGGTGGAGTAATCAGCCCTTAATCATACTCCCGTATTTATAAGCGTACTAGATCGCATGCCTATTAGTACCCTAATCCCCGAATTTTTATAATTGCCTCTTAGGCATATCACAACCAATCTCTCACTTGCACTAGAGACAATCATCTAGCCAAGCTTTTCGATATTCCAACACCTTTAAATGTCCGACCCGTTAGGTTCATATGCAGTCGGTTGTGAATGGAAACTGTTTTCAACCACAAATCAGTAGAGGTACCGACATTTAACGAACAACTCACGTCGGCCCGAGACAAGGTCGTCGTAAGTTTCCTGGGCGACGTACGTTAGGGTATTAACCCTAAAATCTCACGGGCTGCATGCGCGGCCCATTCCACTTACGAATATTTACAAAGTTTTCTAATAGCTTCATATCTTGGACAGTGCATGAAAGATGCTAACGTCCATGAAGACTTGCGACAACTATCCTATAGATTGGTTAAAATTAGAAGCTATGGCTGATATGACGTCAACAGCTTCCGATTCGGTACAACTCAATTTGAATGTTTTCGTCCTCTTGTGACAACATGTAATATCGGAGTTGTGACGAGAGCAACCGATTCTCAAGGACATGAAACTAATTACTATAGGATTATTAATAAATTATTAAATTTTATTTTGTCAGAAACAAGGATATTCGAGCAGTATTCTTTTACTATGATAGGTTTGATGCCAGATGTGAATTTTGACTAAACCAACTTGGCATGGTGAAAGTAAAACATAAGGAACGGTTGAAAGGATTCGCTTCATTTGTTTTTGCACGCCAAGTGGAGCAAATGTATTATCTATCTTATCCATGCAAAATACTCAAACTTGGTGGGTGGTACATAAGGTAAATCCAAGTGGGTGGTTATACACTTTAGAATATGATGATTACTATGGAAAGATAAGGTTGATGAGGTTCACCAAGAGGAAGTGTTGTCAGACTCGTTTACAGTCAAGTCCAGTGTAGTACTCAATAACTTAGATTGAGACGCTCAACATATCGAGACTGCTGCTATGCGGAAATGGAAATGAAATGCAATCGAGAAGGTCACGGAAGAAGATTGATGGGTTGGTTGAAGGAGTAGGGTGGATGACCGTGACGTTGAATTTTCTTCACTAACATAACATGAACTTTGTATATTACCTTAGCAAATTAATCAATTATTCTTTACAATAGGATGTCGCCATTGAAGGGAAAGAAGGGGAAGGGGGGAGGGAGAGGGTTCCTCGCCCGGGCATGAGACGTTTTCAGAGGTACCTCATCAGGTGCGAGCAGCTGCTCCCAGCTGATGAGGCACCTTCCAGACTTTGCGGCTCAGGTCGAATCGGGTCAGATGGCCTTACAGCGCACGAAGCTAAATTTAAGTTGACAATAACATTATTTTAAATTGTATTTATGAATAATTAGTTCTTATCAATCCTTTTTTTTGCAATCCGACTGAGAGTCATCTGAGTCAGAGTCAGAGGTTAGTGCGCCGCCACAGGCTAGCCAGCCCATGGAGTCAACTAGCCTCCCTTTGGAGCCGCTGAGCGTGGAGCCTGCGAGCTCTGGTGTTGACCAGCCTTTCAGGTCACAGGACGCAGTGGCGCCGCAATGGCGACGGGCGAGGAGGACCCACTTTGCGACTCCTCCAGTTCCTTGTGAGCGGATCACTATCCGTCCAGTTGGAGACAGGTAAAAAAACTGTATAGTACTAAATATTAGATGTTGTCTTCTGGTACTTAATGAGCTAACAAATTTTGCAGATCTTGGTAAGATTGTTCGTTCACGGGCTAGAGACACCACGGACAGGTTAACTGTGTCATTGGGGCTTGAGTTAAGTTGCAATATCCTGGTGTTATCGACGGTTTCCCTACTCTGTCGTGAGACGACTACGCTCGTGTCTCTCACGAGGTCACGCCACTCTTCAAAGAGGCATGTTGAACGATTTTATAGTAAATTTAACTACTTAATTTTTCAACTCTTATTTAAATTCTTAATGCATATCACTTAAATGTATGTTTGCTTAAAGCTGAGGTACCAATTAGAGGAATCGAGCGATGACATGGAGGAGCACACGAGACGTGTGTTCCACCACAACGCTCGAAAGCTCGTGACGTCGGCATTGTCGTATGCTCAAATTCATGCCGTGAACGAGTACCAGAAGCAGCAGCAGCAAGAACGGGGCCCATTTAGGAAGGGCTTTGACACATACTTGACAGAGCAATAGTACATGGAGGTAAGTTTTTAGTGTTAAATATTTACAATAGCTACATATTTTAACAGTATTGATGAAATATGTGCAAGTTAATATTTTCTGGTTATGGAGTCAACCCGATGCGTACCGAGCTTTCTGTCGGTATTGGGCTAGCAATGCTTTCATCCTAAGTCCATGAAGGCTCGACAATTACGGGGGTCAGACGGCAAGCATAACTACGGCGGTGATGGATATTTTGTGTTTGGCTAAACGTATGGTAAGTATATTTTAAATTCATTTATGTGTTTATATTATATTTGTCCTACTAACACGGCTATACAAGAGCGAGAGATCGGTCAGGAGCCGACCTCGACCCAGGTTTGTTGGCCAAATTTGAACAAAGAGAAAAATAAACACTTAATTTGGGGCAGATGATATAGTGTGTGTAATATATATATATATATATATATATATATATATATATATATAATTATCTATACCTGGCCACAAAATCATCCATTCTGTGGCCAGGCCTTCTCTTCTCCATTTCATTTAGAATATATTATATATAGAATATATATATATATATATATATATATATATATATATATATATATATATATATCTTTCTTTCTTCGGCCCCAAGAAGCGCCACCTGTCTCTGGTCCGCCCGCCCCCTCGATATAACCGACCGCCTCACTTCGCAATGCTCGCACAAATGCGAACTTGCCAACCAAAATCTGCGCCGCCTGCTTCGCCTCCCCTGATCCCACGCGCAACGAACCATGGTTGCCAGGAAGTTCTTCGTCGGAGGCAACTAGAAATGTGTAAGTGACCTCGCGGACACCACTGCCCCACTCTTGTATTGAAGCTTAGCTTGGTGCGATTTGGTCCCTTACTCTGCAGCACGCGTGCAGAACCGGACCAGCGTGTGAGGACTAGGGTCCCGATATTCCAGGAATCGCATTGGGTGGTGCCGTGCGATGCGACACCCAACAACACACACAAAAAGAATACGTGAAACATACCAAAGTTTTATTTTATAAGATATGCGAGTTTACAAAATAATGTACATAAGGAGTACATAAGCAGCATAAAATACATAATACACTCACTCGAACTTAGCTACTGCACAAGTGAGAGTATTCAGCTCAGAATACCTCACACTAGCAACACAAAGCAAAGCAGCGGCTCAATGGGTTTCCGCTCGGCGAACAAGTATGCTCAGTCCATAACCGTGAGCGACTGTGATTGCAATCAATAACAACTCGGAATGCACGACACATATGCCTACAAGAAAGCCACGTCGGTGCGCTTCACTCTACGCCATGTGCAGCCACTTTTCACAAGAGGCTCTTGTCAAAGCGTACGAATGACACTTCCCCCAATACTACTAAATTGTAGCCCACGGAGGTTCTTGTATCGGTTTGGGCGCGCGGAGATCTTAGACAAGATGATGACACAGCTGATTTATGTGGTTCGGGCCGCCTGAGAGTAATACCCTACTCCACGGGGTGTGTGTTGTTGTATTGAGGATTCACTCGTGCCTGTGTGCGTATGATCTTGGTTGTCTTGTATCGTGCAGCACATCTCTTTTTTAGACCAAGGGATGGTTGTTACATGAGTTGCCTGGCTCAACATGTGGCTCTGGCGGTTATTATTGCCTAATACACAATTAAATGTGTTTAAGCACCCTAATAGTGTGATAATGCGCCTTAATGGCGGCATTACCAGTATTAAGGGTCTTCTGATCGTGTTCTATTAATATTGTATTAGTGGTACAAAATCAGGCCTTGTAACTGTAGCAATCACTGTCCCTTAAATGTTCATGCCGTTGAAGATCCGTCACTATTCCCGCTGGAGTCGTAGGCCAGGAGGTCCAACACGTGGTAGGTCTGGAGCTTCCCCTCACGGGGAGGTAGGTCCGGAGCCGCTAAACACATGGTGGGACCGAAGCTTCCCTCTATTGGGGGTTAGGTCTGGGGTCACTGTACACTTGTCAAGCACGGAGCTCCTCTATGTAGTGTTTAGCTCCTCTATGTACACGTGTCAAACACGTGGTAGTGCCGAAGCTACCCATATGAAGGAGGCGGGTCCAGTGGTGTGACATGTGGGGCCTACGGAGGTCTTCAACTTTGACAGGTGGAACTCCCTTGCACTTCTTGCGGTATCATGGGGTACTCGGTACGCAGGGTACCGACAGTGGCCCCCGGGCCCACCTTTAGGAGAAATCCTTTGGGTTAAGTTATTCTACTGGAGGTGGGGCCATCCTCGATTCCTGCGTTGCGACTTCAAAGGTCTTTTGATGTACTGTTGGGGCAATGGTCCGAGGTTGAAACCTCGCGCGCGTGGCTTGTTTTGAATGCGGCAGGTGAGATCTTTGAGTGTGGATCTCATGCAATTGAAGATCGTCGGTTCCCATTACGAAAACTGTATCAGTTCCGAGCGCCTTGTCAGGCAGCCTCCCTCGTGCTTCCCGCTGCCCATCATGACAATGGTTCGCCTGGGGTAATAACCTCGACTCCTCCGTCATTGATGGGGTAGATTTTTTTGTAATGTGGCCTTGCTCTCGTTGGGGTTTTCGTCCAAGTGTCGTGGAGGCTTATTTAAGAAGGAAAGTCTACACGGTTTGAGGACTCTTTACGCTTTCGATCAAACTTGCGCTCAGAGTCTCCCAACCTTTGCCTAGCTTTCTCTTCTTTTGCTCCACTTTGCCACGATGGAGTTAGGTTTTCCCAAAAGCCGCATCTAGAGCAAGGATAATCTGATGAAGGTCCGGACCTTCATGGGATGGTCCAGTGACTCGTTCAACCACATGATTCGGGTCGGCAAGCTCCCCTTCTAGAAGGAGCGTCGTGGCGAGATGATGTACTTCTCAGCGTACGCCATGGTGGGACTGATCCCACCTTTTTCAAGTTTTGTCTTGATGTTGCTGGACTTCTATGGCCTCCAGCTGCATCACCTTGGCCCCCACTCCCTCCTGCTGGTGGCGACTTTTGTCCACTTCTACGAGATGTGGGTGGGTGTTCCTCCCTGCATCGAGTTGTTCCAGACCTTCTTCACGGCCCATACCACTGGCAAGGGGACATAGCTTCTTGGCTTCTACTACTTTGTGAAGTGCAAGAACTGCCCCTTCAAGTACTTGAAGTCGTTCCCCTCCGGTAAATGGGATTACTGGAAGAAAGACTGGGTCCTCATTGCAGTGGAGGAACACGATAGTCTGGAGCTGCCCCAAGGACTACCCAACCTTAACACTGATGCCTAGAACATAGTTCCCAAGCTATCGGATGCATTCAAACATGCCCTGACCAGAATCCAAGAATGTGTGGAGGGTGGAGTGACCCCTCAGATGGTCTTTGGAATTTTCTTGGTGAACAGGTGGGCTCGAATGAAGAGAAAGGAGAAGCTCGTCTGGGCCTTCAATAGTGTGATGGATGATGACCGGATTGAAACCGGTTTGAAATCCAACTTGGATGATGAAGCTTTGAGGCTCCATCTCAAGAAATTTTAGCACGGGTCCATCGTGATGACGCCTTGACTCCGTCGGCTACTTTCCTGTCTCTAAACATGATTCTAGAGTTCAACAGGGAGCTCTGGAGGAAGATGTCGACGTTGTATGACTTCTGTGAAGTGGAGAAGCGCAGGACCTCCAGGGTTGTAATTCCCGGAGCTTCCGAGGGGGTGGTTACCCCTGCTCTGAGCCAGAGGGTTGATGACGTCGGCAAGGGCAAGGGAAATGAGCCAGCCAAATCTTTCAGTCGCAAGAGGAAGTTGAGGCATGTTGATGGGAGCTCCATTGGGTCTACTCCAACTCCAACAGCCCCTTCTCCCCAGCGGAGGAGACCTTTGGTGACCACACCTGCTTCAGCGCCAACGCCCTTGAGGGACTCAAGCTCTGGCAGGCCAACTCTGGCTTCGGTGCTAGTTGTGAGCTCCGAGTCCGGAGGTCCTTCTCAGCCAAGGAGTGTTCCGGCTGAGAAGACTCCAGCTGCTGCAGATGGCCTCCGACCAAGGTCCAAAGTTGCTGTCTCACCAAATTTGGTGAGCTCCGACTCCGGGCCCCAGAAGAAGAGATTCCGTGGTGAATGGGGCAGTACCATCCCCAGGTAAGCATCGCCATCTTACCCTAAAGTGCTAATCTTGTTTTTATTATATTTTTAATCTTCTTGACCTTTTGCTCCCAAGGTGACAAGAAAAAAGTTCGAAGCTTCAGAATCTGGTACAGCGACTAGAGTTGTGCATACTGAAGCTCCGGATTCAACCATTGATCCTCCCCAGGTGGTGGCAGAAGACACGGTAGCTCCGGCGCCAGCTATCACGGACTTAGATCCAGAAGAGACGTCAGAAGCCCCCGTGGTAGTGCCGGACCACGGGGTAGAAGTAGTTGAAGTTGTGCCACCAGCAACAGCGTCAGAGACTGAAGCTTCGATGCAGGATCCGGAGGTGTCTGATGCCCAGGCACTTGAGACGGAGGTACTCGAAGCTCCGGTGCCCTTGCCAGAAGTGGTTTCAAGATCTGGCGATTGAGTCGGAGGTGCTCGAAGCTCCGACTTCAGTGCCGGAGATAGTTGAAGCTTCGGCTGCTGAGCCAGAAATGCCTGAAGCTCCAGCGGCTGAGCCAGAGGTGATTGATGTACTGGCGCTTGAGCCAGCAGTGGAAGTGGCTTCAGATGAAGCTCCGACAATCGCTCCGGAGGTAATTGCTCCGGAGATGTCCGTACCCGAGCCAGATCATCCTGAAGAAGCAGCAGCAGGCCCTCCACTCGCGGAGCCAGCAATTGAAGACCTAGCGGCAGGACCTTCGACGTCAGCTCCGGAGGTAGAAGTTCCCCCAGTGGGATATTCCTCAGCAACAACCGAGGAGCTCCAAGAGGGCGGCCCTAATGTCGTAGAAGCTTAGGGAACCACACCTATGGCGTGGGACACTATTTTTGTTCTTGAAGATCCTCTAGAGCTGGTAGAGATGACCCCGGCAGGTCCGAAACCTATTCATTTGGCGTTGTCTATTGACAATGCCTGCTTGAGCCTCTGACAGGTCCAGCTCGCCTTCGACCATGACAGCAAGGTCCTTGAAGAAGAGCACCACACTTTGAGGCATTGGCACAACAGGCTCCACTTCGATATGAAGCTTGCTCAAACGATGCTTGCTGATCAGAAGGAGTGGGTCGAGAAGGAAAAGGCCCGGTTGGAATGTTGGGGCAAGTTGTTGGAGGAAAAGGAGGATGCCATCAGGGCTCTCGACACTTATTCTCAGGAGATTCTCGAACATGCTAAAGAAAAGCATGATGCTGCTGACGAGCATCACGACAGCCTCAATGAATTAAACGAGATTCTCCTGAAGCGTCGAGCAGACCTCAAGGCGAGGGAAGAGAAACTCGTGGAACAACATGAGGATGTTTTAAAAAGAGAGAAGGAGCTCGGTCAGAAGCTAACTCTGGCAGAGCAAAATTTGGTAGATCGCACTAAGGAGTTATATCTGTGGAGTAAGGAGGAGGAGGAGAAGTACTGGAAACTGGGGCAGGAGCTCTCGAAAAGAGAAGCTGATGTTGCCGCTAGAGAAGGGAAAGTAAGGGGCAGGGAGAAGGACCTGTCCGAACGGAGGAAACGCATCCACCTCCAGGAGACAAAGCTAGCCGACCGCGAAAATCAAGTTGTTGAGAGTATGCAGCAACATGCTAAAGTTGTCGAGCGGCTCGCTCGGGAAGGTTCGGAGCTTGCAGCCGCCCGGAGGTCACTGGAGGAGTTGCGTATTTTGAGGGAGACCGAGTACCTAAAGGTATGGGACTTCTTGGGGCAAGCCAATGATGCGTTAATGCCGCTAGGCTTCAGTCTAGTGCGTCCGGACAATCCAGAGCTGCAGCTGGACCGAGCACTGGTGGATCTCAACTCTGCTAGCGGCAAATTCGACGCAATGGGTGACATCATCGTGGACCAGCTGGAGACAGGGGGAAATATTTGGCTAAGAACATCGCAGAATATGTGCTGACGTGTTACAAGAGCCGAGATCCCCAATTCCCCCTGGATCCGGTGCTCGAAGGTCCCGTTGCTGAAGAGGAGGACGCAGCCAAGGCCAGTGTTCAAGAGGTTGTCCAAAAAGTCGCCTCATACTTCCGTGGGACCTAGTATCTTACTCTGCTTGTAACTTCTCCAATTTTGTAATCTCCAATCCTCATATGAATGAAATCCAAACTTTTTGAATGATTGAATTCCATTTTGTCTTTAATACATTGTCCTTCATCTTGTTTGCCCCCTGGTAGATGTACACAATTTATTTGCGAACATGTACCAAAAGGATTTGACTATGTGTTGAAGACTTGAGCGCTTCGAACTTGTAGACTTTAGTTCTGAAGTTTTTATCTCTGACTTCTCCAGGGAGCTTTTATTTCGTCGATGGCGGCCCCCCTGGGGTTGTCAGAGTTTGGTAGGTCTGACGACACCCACTGTTGCAGGATCGAAGGGCATGTGAAAATCTACCAGATGGGGGGGTGAATGTTAGATTTAAAAATCTTATGTAGCAGAAACAATTAAATCCCAACCCCTTCGGCAGAAAAACAATCTGTTATAGAAATCGTGTGTGAGACTAATCTAAACGTGTTTCATTGTGAAAAATGTCATAGATATCAGAGAGAATCAAGTCACGAAGACAACAAAAGAAGAATCACTCAAATCTATCGAGAGAAACTCAAGTTATGATTGAAAGATTAAACAAAGGTCAATCTGTCCTACCCGAGAAAAACTGTTCTGGAACACTGTAAAGAAACTCGTGTAAATCAGCAACCACAAATCCAATGATCGTGAAATTTTGATAGATAGATAATTAAGTTGTGAAGACAACCCAATAAGAATCACGTCAATTGGAACTGTAAAACTCGAGTTATGATAAAACCACCAACGAAAGGTAGTGCTGTCCAGAAACTCGACGAGTAAAACTTGTCGGGAACAAGTTGGACAAACAAGGCACAAAAGTTCCTTCAAACTACAAATTTTATTCAATGGAACACAAGACGAACAGCCCCCAAAGTCATCTACCACGAGCTCTGGGCTCCCTTGCTTATATAACCAGCCCTTAGGTCATCCTAATCTCAACTAGGACTCCAATCCTACTCAAATCACGAATCAAAACTTTCCATAATCGCTCAAGATCTTTCTATTCGCAGATAGAAACAATCTCGAGACTTCCTAACAAACCAAAAACACATCCCATATTCCTAAAACACTCGACTTTTCGTGCAGCACACAAAAACTACCATAACCAACTCAATACTTTCCATATTGAGCCATAAGCGACTCCGCCGCAACCGAAGTCATCAACTGATACGATCTGAGACTAGTCCAAAGGATCCTGTCACTAGCCATGACTTGAACTCAAGCAACACCTGCACATGAATAAACAACCAATCCGTACGAGCCCAAGTTCGCAACTTGACTCGAGTCAGTTTCGAACACAACACCTTACGTGAGCACCTCACATAAGCATGTTGCAAAACCACATTAAAACGATATCATCCATATCAACCAAAACGCACCAAAAATTTAGTAAAAGAATACTAAGCAAACTTTCCAACAATGTAAAGCAAGTTCGAAACATTTCACATTATAAGCCAGAATATTGCGATTAAGCACCGGACCTTGCCAAAGCTAACCGAAGCTTGAACTGGAGCTTACCAAAGCTAGTACAACCTAACGCCGGAGCTTACCAAAGCTAGTACAATCCTACCGCTGGAGCTTACCAAGGCTAGTAAAACCTAGCGCCGAAGCTTACTAAAGCTAGTCGGACCTAGCGCCGGAGCTAACCAAAACTAGTTAGAACTAGTCATCCCAAAAGTCGAAGCTAGAAAAACATATCGGAGCTAACCAACATAAGTCGGACCTAGCAGAACATATTGGAGCTTAACAAAGACATGCCGGAGCTATCGAAGACATGTAGGAGCTAAAGACAAAGCTCACCGGAGCTACCCAAAAACATGTCATATCTAGACAAAGAAAGTTGGACCTATTGTCGGACCTTGCAGAAGCTCGGAGCTAGGGTCGGAGCTTGATGATAAAGATGTTTGGTAGTATTTCAGAACTTTTATCATCAAAGCCAATGTATTCACTACAAGCCAATGTATTCAACACACATAGATCTCACAATCTCCCCCTTGATGAATGCATTGGCAACACTATTTAAAATCCGAACATTGGCTTATGCATATGAAAAAGTTTTGAGAACAATTTCTCCACCTTTGTCAATAAAAACAATTTCTCCCCCTTTGTCAATGATCTCTCCCCATGCACATATTATCTCTCCGTGCACATTATCTCTCCCCCTTTGACAATGTATTCAGCAAGGTTAAAAAGAGAAATTTTAATTGTTATGAGCATATTATAACATATACATATAAAAAAAAGCTCATCCAAATCATACTATCAAGTAACTTACACTATCACATCAATGAAATACATAAAGTAGTGTAAGTCATGCTAGAGATTAAATGTAATTTTCAATTTAAGCAAGTCATGATCTCACAAACTTAACTATTTCAAAATCTGAAAGCATGACACTAGTTGCTACATTTTATTATTTTTCAAAGCACAAATTTAGATCATATTATATTTGTAAGAGATTATATGCGCATCTGCCTTATTCTAACCAACCAAGCCAAGCCTATGTCATTTGACAATCAGAAGCTTAAGAACATGGTTTTAGTCATACACAACTTCTTCCAAGTTCATATCTAAGTGCAATGATAAGCCATCTCAAAAGAAGAAGTGTGATGCATGCATATTCTCTTGATCTTTTCTCAACTTATATTTGTTCACAAAACTCAACATGTGAGTTGATTGCTTGATTTATTCTTTATGATTAAAAGTACTTTTGAGCATGCAACAAGTTCAAAACAGCAAGAAAGTTCGAACATGACAAGATTTAGTGTAAGTAATTATTCCAATTAATAGACATGGCAAAAACTACAAAATGTATAACACGAGTAATGTAGTAAGAACTTTTCAGCATGTAAAAGGAATCACAAAGTCACATATGTATGAAATACTATGCTCATATTATTTTAAGTTCAGATTCACACATAGACTTTCCAAGTTTGAAAACTCCCCCTCAATTTAAGTCATGGGGATGCATAACCCCTATTTCACTATGAATGAAACAAAAGTGAGTGAAATCCAAAGGTTTTGTAAAAATGTCAGCCAATTGTTGTTTGGTATCTACATGGTGAAGCACAATGTTTCCTTTTTCAATATTATCACGGAGAAAGTGATACCTAATGTCAATGTGCTTAGTTCTAGAATGTTGCACGGGGTTTTTAGCAATGCAAATGGCACTAGTGTTATCACAAAACAGTGGAACACTATCTAGATCAACCCCATAGTCCTTAAGTGTTTGAACAATCCAAAGAATTTGTGAGCAAGCACTAGTAGCAGCTACATATTCAGATTCGGATGTGGATTGTGCAACTGAATTTTGTTTTCTAGTGAACCAAGCAACAAGTGAATTACCAAGAAAATGACAAGCACCGGAAGTACTTTTCCTATCAATCGTACAACCTCCAAAATCAGCATCGGAAAAAGCTTTCAAAGTAACGGTTGAGGAAGAAGGAAGAAAAAGGCCAAATTCTTGAGTTCCATGTAAGTACCTGAGAATCCTTTTGATGGCTTGACGATGTGAAGCATGTGGGAAGGCTTGAAACCGTGCACAAAGACATACGCTGAATTGTATATCCGGTCTTGATGTCGTGAGGTACAAAAGTGACCCGATCATTCTTCTATATTCTTTTTGATCAACAGGTTCACCATCTTCATCAAGTTCAAGTGTTGTTGTTATTCTCATTGGTGTCTGAAGAGGCTTGCTTTTGTCCATGTTGAAGCGCTTTAGGAGGTCTTTTGTATACCTCGTTTGATGCACAAAGGTACCCTCCTTGGTTTACTTGATTTGCAGCCCCAAAAAGTACGTGAGTTCTCCCATCATACTCATCTCAAATTCTGAACTCATCATAGCTGAAAACTTGGACACGAGATCATGAGAAGCACAACCAAAGATTATACCATCCACATACACTTGAACAAATAATGAGTCATTGCCATGCTTAAGCACAAAAAGAGTTTTATTCAACCTTGCCCATGGTAAACCCCTTTTCAAGTAAGAATGTTTTTAACCTATCATACCATGCTCTAGGGGCTTGTTTGACACCGTACAAGGCTTTGGACAGTTTGTAAACATGATTAGGAAAATCTAAATTTTCAAAACCCGGTGGTTGTTTGACATAGGCCTCCTCATCTATGTATCCATTAAGAAAGCACTTTTAACATCCATTTGATATAGATTAAAACCTTTAGATGCGGTAAAATCTAACAAAATTCTTATGGCTTCTAATCTAGCAACAGGAGCAAAAGTTTCATCAAAATCTAGACCTTCAACTTGAGTGAAACCTTGAGCAACCAACCTAGCCTTATTCCTAACCACAACTCCATCCTCACTTTGTTTATTTTTAAACACCCATTTAGTTCCAATTAAAGTGTGACCTTGAGGTGGAGGTACAAGTTTTCAAACATTTTTTCTTTCAAAATTTTCTAACTCTTCTTGCATGGCAATAATCCAAGATTCATTAGTGAGTGTGTGTGATATATCTTTGGGTTCAAAATAAGCAACAAAAGCAGAATGAGCATGAGAGTTTGGATCACAAAACCTGGACCGTGTAACTCGTTCATGCAAGATTCCAATAATCTGTTGTAAGGGATGATTCTTGACGATCCGTAGGGGAACAAATGTCTCACAAGATTCTTCTTCATCAGGTTCATTGCAGATTGATGAGCTTGTGGCTTGTGGACAATCAGGACAAGCAGAGGTGGTAGTCGGAGCTTGTTCAAAGTTCGGAGTTGGACACGTGTTAGCTTTGAAACTATCAGGCAGTATCATGGTCTCTTCATCATCTTCGAAAATACCCTCCCCCTGAGGATATGGATCTGGTCCTGCAATACAGGAGCTAGTACCTGGGCTATCTTCATCAAAAGATACTTCACAAGTCTCCACAATTTTGTTAGTGTCAAGTAAAAGCACATGGTAGCCTCTAGTATGAGATGGATAACCAAGAAACATGGAATCAATAGATCTAGGTTCGAATTTATCAAGATTACCATGTTTCTTAACAAAGCATTTGCAACCAAATACCCGAAAGTGTGTGACACTAGGCCCATGTCCAAACCGGAGCTCATATGGTGTTTTACCTAGCTTAGCGCGCAAGAAAACACGATTTGAGACATAACAAGCGGTTGCAATCGCATCAGCCCAAAATTTCCTAGGATTTTGATATTCATCAAGCATAGTCCTAGCCATCTCAACTAAGGTCCTGTTCTTTCTTTCTACAATACCGTTTTGTTGAGGTACGTATGGTGAAGAAAATTGATGATCTATTCCATTTTCAGCACAAAAGTGATCAAAAGATTGATTTTTAAATTCAGTTCCGTTATCACTTCTAATTGCTTTTAAAGATCCTGGGTGATCAATTTATAATCTAAGAAATAAAGTTCTAAAGTGACTAAAAGATTCATTCTTAGATGCCATAAAGTAGACCCAAGAGTATCTAGAATAATCATCAACAATAACAAGAACATACAATTTACCTCTAAAGGATTGAACACGTGAAGGTCCTACGGTGTCAAGGTGCAAAAGTTACCCAGTTCAGTTGTCATGATCATTGTGAGAGGAGTATGTGAACCTGCAACCATCTTAGCATGTCTACAAGAAGAGTACACAATTTCTTTGTCCCCTTTAAGTTTAGGCAGCCCACGCATGCAATCAAGAGCACTAATTGCGTTAGGTGATCAAAGCCTACATGACCAAGTCTACGATGCCAAAAATATAAGTCCTTTGAATCATTAGCAACTAGACACCTATGCTTAGAGGAAGGTATGTCAAAATCACCTTTAAAAACTCTTCGAAACTGAGACATGTTAAACAAAATCTCACTATTTGAATTGACAACTTCGGAGCAATCTTTGGTGAAAGTTATTTCCAAATTCTCATCAAGCAATTGAGAAACAGAAAGCAAATTGTACTTCAAATTTTTACAAGTGCCACATCCTTCAGAGTGTAGTGATCATTTACTCTAACCGAACCTTTAGCAATTATAGGAGTTGAAGAATTATCGGCAAAACTAACATTCTCTACACGTGACACAAAAGAGAGGGATGAGAACCAATCTTTGTTACCGGTCATGTGGCGTGAGCAACCTGAATCCACAATCCAAATGTTCTCCTTCCTCAAGCGTGTAACCTACATAGAAGCACAATACGTCGATGACTCAATACTGGGATTAGTCAAAAGGCATTTAGGTATCCAGTACTGAGTCACACGACGTGCAGCAGGAAAAACATGCGAAAGCTAAGATAAAACAGCAGGTTTATGAGTCAAAGGTTGAGGTTTTATGTTCTTAACAATTGATTTAGAAGTTGTTACTTGTTTAGAGTGAAAACCAGTAGCTCCAGAGGTAAAAGCAGAAGGTCCGGAGGCAAGAACTTGTAGGATCGAAGAGCACGTGAAAAGCTACCAGAGGGGGGGTGAATGGTAGATTTAAAAATCTTACGCAGCAGAAACAATAAAACCCCAAACCCTTTCGGCAGAAAAACGATCTGTTAAAGAAATCGTGTATGAGACTAATCTAAACGTGTTTCACCGTGACAAAAGTGATAGATATCAGAGAGAATCAAGTCACGAAGACAACACAAAAAGAATTACTCAAATCCGCCGAGAAAAACTCAAGTTATGATCGAAAGATCAGACTATGGTCAATCTGACCTACCCGAGAAAAACAGTTTCTGGAATGCTGCAAAGAAACTCGTGTAGCTCAGAAACCAGAAATCCAATGACCGTGAAATTTTTACAGATGATAGACAATCAAGTTGTGAAGACAACCCAAAAAGAATCATGTCAATTGGATCTGTAAAACTCGAGTTATGATAAAACCACCGACGAAAGGTAGTGCTGTCCAGAAACTCGACGAGTAAAATTTGTCTGGAACAAGTCGGACGAACAAGGAACTAAAGTTCCTTCAAACTATGAATTTTATTCAATAGAACACAAGAGGAACAGCCCCAAAGTCGTGCCTAACGAGCTTTGGCCTTCCCTCGCTTATATAACCAGCCCTTAGGCCATCCCAATCTCAACTAGGACTCCAATCCTAATCCGATTACAATCGGAACTTTCCATAACTGCTTAGGACTCTTCTATACGCAGATAGAAGCAATCTTAAGACTTCCAAACACCTTAGGAACGTATCCCACATTCCTAAACAACCTAAATTCGTGACCCACACGAAATCCTAACATAACCAACTCGATATTTCCATACCGAGCCATAACGACTCAGCTAGCAGCCTAAGTCTTCAACCGATACGATCCGATCCTTCCGATCAGATCTTCCTTCCATAATCCGTCTCTAGAAGCATATTGCCACGTCATGCACCTCATGCATACGTGCGAACACCTTCCTTCGACCTTCATATGCACCGCCCTTGATTCAATCATCCTGCGCGACCTCCTGATCCGCTCAACCACAGTTCCTCCCGAACTTGGTTGTTGGAACCTCATCTCCTCCTGAGACTAGTCCAATGGATCCTGTCACCAGCCATGATTTGAACTCAAGCAACACCTGCACATGAACAAACAAACAATCCATACGAGCCCAAGTCCTCGACTTGACTCAAGTTAGTTCCGAACACAACACCTTACGTGAGAACCTCACATAAGCATGTTGCAAAAACACAGTAGAAACGATAACAACCATATCATCCAAAACGCACCAAAAACTTAGCAAATGAATACTAAACAATCTTTCCAACAATGTAAAGCAAGTACTAAACATTGCAAATGAAAAGCAGAAGCACTTAGGTAAAGTTCCGGACCTTGCCAGAGCAACCCGGAGCTTGAGCCGGAGCTAACAAAAGCTAGTAGAACCTAGCGCCGGAGCTTTCCAAAACTAGTAGATCCTAGCACCGGAGCTTACCAAAAAACTAGTCAAAACTAGTCAACCCAAAACCGGAGCTAGACAAAGTACGTCGGAGCTTATCAAAAGCATGCCGGAGCTATCAAGTATATGCCGGAGCTATCAAAGACATGCCAGAGCTAAAGATAAAGCTCACCGGAGCTAACCAAAGCTAGTCGGACCTTACCAAGAAGCCGGACCTAGCATATAACGTAGCCGGAGCTACCCAAAACAAGCCGGACCTACCGTTGGACCTTGCTGTAGCTCAGAGCTAGAGTCGAACCTTGATAAAAAGGTGTTTTGGTGATATTTAAAACTTTTATCATCAAAGCCAAGTGTATTCACTACAAGCCAATGTATTCAGCACACATAGGTCTTACAATCTCCCCCTTGATGAATGCATTGGCAACACCATTTAAAATCCGAACATTGGCTTATTTTCAATAAAAGTTTTAAAGAAAATTTCTTCCCCTTTGTAAATAAAAAGTAAAATGAGAAGAAAAAATTATCCCATATTATCATATCTCTCCCCCTTTATTATCTCTCCTTATGCACATATTCTCTTTCTCTTCATGCTTATCTCTCCTGTTTGACAATGTATTCAGCAAGTCATGAGCATGTAAACAAATTATCTCTCCCTCTTTAGTTGTTATGAGCATATTATAACATATACATATAAACAGAGCTCATCCAAGTCATACTATCAAGTAGCTTACATTATCACATCAATGAAATACATAAGGTAGTGTAAGCCATGCTAGAGATCATATGTAAATTTCAATTTAAGCAAGTCATGATCTCACAAACTTAACTATTTTATAACTTGAAAGCATGACACTAGTTGCTGCATTTTATTATTTTTCAAAGCATAAATTTAGATCATATGATATTTGCAAGAGATTATATGCGCATCTGCCTTATTCTAACCAACCAAGCCAAGCCTATGTCATTTGACAATCAGAAGCTTAAGGACATGGTTTTAGTCATACACAACTTCTTCCAAGTTCATATCTAAGTGCAATGACAAGCCATCTCAAAAGAAGAAGTGCGATGCATGCATATTCTCTTGATCTTTTCTCAATTTATATTTGTTCATAAAAACTCAACATGTGAGTTGATTACTTGATGAATTCTTAATGATTAAAAGCATTTGTGAGCATGCAACAAGTTCAAAACAGCAAGAAAGTTCGACCATGACCAGATTTAGTGTAAGTAATTATTCCAATTACTAGACATGGCAAAAATTACAAAATGTATAACACGAGTAATGTAGTAAGAACTTTCAGCATGTAAAAGGAATCACAAAGTCATATATGTATGAAATACTATGCTCATATTATTTTAATTTCAGATTCACACATAGACTTCCCAAGTTTCAGAAACTCCCCCTCAATTTAAGCCATGAGGATGCATAACCCCTATTTCACTACAAATGTAACAAAAACGAGTGAAATCCGAGGGTTTTGTAAAAATGTCAGCCAATTGATGTTCGGTATCTACATGGTGAAGCACAATGTTTCTCTTTTCAACGTTATCTCGGAGAAAGTGATACCTAATGTCAATGTGCTTAGTTCTAGAATGTTGCACGGGGTTTTTAGCAATGCAAATGGCACTAGTGTTATCACAGAACAGTGGAACACTATCTAGATCAACCCCATAGTCCTTAAGTGTTTGAACAATCCAAAGAATTTGTGAGCAAGCACTAGCAGCAGCTACATATTCAGATTCGGCTGTGGATTGTGCAACTGAATTTTGTTTTCTAGAGGACCAAGCAACAAGAGAATTACCAAGAAAATGACAAGCACCGGAAGTACTTTTCCTATCAATCCTACAACCCCCAAAATCAGCATCCGAAAAAGCTTTCAAAGTAACAGTTGAGGAAGAAGGAAGAAAAATGCCAAATTCTTGAGTTCCATGTAAGTACCTGAGAATCCTTTTGACGGCTTGACGATGTGAAACACATGGGGAAGCTTGAAACCGTGCACAAAGACATACGCTGAATTGTATGTTCGGTCTTGATGTCGTGAGGTACAAAAGTGATCCGATCATGCTTCTATATTCTTTTTGATCCACGGATTCACCATCTTCATCAAGTTCAAGTGTTGTTGTTGTTCCCATTGGTGTCCGAAGAGGCTTGCTTTTGTCCATGTTGAAGCGCCTTAGGAGGTCTTTGGTATACTTCGTTTGATGCACAAAGGTACCCTCCTTGGTTTGCTGGATTTGCAGCCCCAAAAAGTAAGTGAGTTCACCCATCATACTCATTTCAAATTCAGAACTCATCATTGCTGAAAACTTGGACACAAGATCATGAGAAGCACAACCAAAGATAATATCATCCACATACACTTGAACGAATAATGAGTCATTGCCATGTTTAAGCACAAAAAGAGTTTTATCAACCTTGCCCAAGGTAAACCCCTTTTCAAGTAAGAATGTTTTTAGCCTATCATACCATGCTCTAGGGGCTTGTTTGAGACCGTATAAGGCTTTGGACAGTTTGTAAACATGATTAGGAAAATCTGGATTTTCAAAACCTGGTGGTTGTTTGACATAAACCTCCTCATCTATGTAGCCATTAAGAAAAGCACTTTTAACATCCATTTGAAATAGCTTAAAACCTTTAGATGCTGCAAAGGCTAACAAAATTCTTATGGCTTATAATATAGCGACAGGAGCAAAAGTTTCATCAAAATATAGACCTTCAACTTGAGTGAAACCTTGAGCTACCAACCTAGCCTTATTCCTAACCACAACCCCATCCTCACTTTGTTTGCTTTTATATACCCATTTAGTTCCAATTAAAGTGTGACCTAGAGGTGGAGGTACAAGTTTCCAAACATTATTTCTTTCAAAATTTTCTAACTCTTCTTGCATGGCAATAATCCAATATTCATTAGTGAGTGCGTGTGATATATCTTTGGGTTCAAAAGAAGCAACAAAAGCAGAATGAGCATAAGAGTTTGGATCGCAAAACCTGGACCGTGTGAATCGTTCGTGCAAGCTTCCAATCATCTGTTGTGGGGGATGATCTTTGTAAAACGTAGGGGAACAGATGTCTCACAAGCTTCTTCTTCATTAGGTTCATCGTAGATTGATGAGCTTGTGACTTGTGGACGATCAGGACCAGCAGAGGTGATAGCTGAAGCTTGTTCAATGTCCGGAGCTGGACACGTGTCAACTTCGGAACTACCAGGCAGTATCACCGGCTCTTCTTCATCTTCGAAGATACCCTCCCCCTGAGGATACGGATTTGGTCCTGCAACACCGGAGCTAGTACCTGGGCTAGCTTCATCAAAAGACACTTCACAAGTCTCCACAATTCTGTTAGTGTCAAGTAAAAGCACACGGTAGCCTCTAGTATGAGATGGATAACCAAGAAACATGCCATCAATAGATCTAAGTTCAAATTTATCAAGATTACCATATTTCTTAACAAAGCATTTGCAACCAAAGACCCGAAAGTGTGTAACACTAGGCCTATGTCCAAACCGGAGCTCATATGGTGTTTTACCTAGCTTAGCACGCAAGAAAACATGATTTGAGACATAACAAGCGGTTGCTAACGCATCAGCCCAAAATTTCCTAGGAGTTTGATATTCATCAAGCATAGTCCTAGCCATCTCAACTAAGGTTCTGTTCTTTCTTTCTACAACACCATTTTGTTGAGGTACATATGGTGAAGAGAATTGATGATCTATTCTATTTTCAGCACAAAAGTGACCAAAAGATTGATTTTTAAATTCAGTTCCGTTATCACTTCTAATTGCTTTTAATGATCTTGGGTGATCAATTGATAATCTAAGAAATAAAGTTCTAAAGTGACTAAAAACTTTATTCTTAGACGCCATAAAGTAAACCCAAGAGTATCTAGAATAATCATCAACGATAACAAGAACATACCATTTACCTCCGAAGGATTGAACACGTGAAGGTCCTACGGTGTCAAGATGCAAAAGTTGACATGATTCAGTTGTCATGATCATTGTGAGAGGAGTATGTGAACCTGCAACCATCTTAGCATGTCTATAAGAAGAGCACACAATTTCTTTGTCCCCTTTAAGCTTAGGTAGCCCACGTATGCGATCAAGAGCACTAACACGCGTTAGGTGATCAAAGCCTACGTGACCAAGTCTACGATGCCAAAAATATAAGTCCTTTGAATCATTAGCAACTAGACACCTATGCTTAGAGGAAGACATATCAAAATCAGCTTTAAAAACTCTTCCAAACCGAGACATGTTAAAAATAAGCTCACTATTTGAACCTACAACTTTGCAGGAGTTTTTATTGAAAATAATTTCTAGATTTTCATCTAGCAATTGTGAAACAGAAAGCAAGTTGTATTTCAAATTTTTGACAAGTGCCACATCCTTCAAAGTGTAGTGATCATTTACTTTAACCGAACCCTTAGCAATTATAGGAGTTGAAGAATTATCGGCAAAAGTAACATTTTCTACACGTGACACAAAAGAGAGGGAGGAGAACCAATCTTTGTTACCGGTCATGGGGCGTGAGCAACCTGAATCCACAATCCAAATGTTCTCCTTCCTCAAATGTGTAACCTACATAGAAGCACAATACGTCGATGACTCAATACTGGGGTTAGCCAAAAGGCATTTAGGTATCCAGTACTGAGTCACACGACGTGCAGTAGGAAAAACACGCGAAAGCTGAGACAAAACAGCAGGTTTATGAGTCAAAGTTTGAGGTTTTCTATTCTTAACTCTTTTAGCACAAAAACCAGTAGCTCCGGAGGTAAAAGCAGAAGGTCCGGAGGCAAAAACTGAAGCTCCAGAGGGAACAACAGAAGATCCGGGAGCTCTCGGAGCTATCATAACTACCGGAGCTGCCTTTGTAGATTTCTTACCAGAAGGTCCGGAAGCTACCTTTTCAAATTTCTGACTCACTAACGCAGGTTGTGTTTTTCTAATTGCATGAAAGTTATAAGATCTAGTAATTTTTCTTTCCTTTTTCTGTTGTTTAGCTAGTCCATAACAAAAATCTATGACATGACCATCTCTACCACAGTAGGTACAATGAAATTTTACTTTGTGTTCATGTCTAGATGAGCAAACAACATTTTTATTTGAAACTGGATGAGGCAACACTCCTGCAGATTTGAAAACCACTTCTTTTTGTTTAGGAACTGTTTGAATCAAACCACTTCCTAATGACTTTACAATTTTAGGTGGATGTGCCTTAGCATGAGCATGAGAATCAAAACCTAAACCAGTTTTATTATTGCTAGACTTGGAAGAATTCAGCAGCAAGTTTAGGTTCTTATTTCCATTACAAAACCGATCTAATGTCCTATGCATGTCATCAAGTTTATTGGACAGATCAAAGCAATTTTCACATGAAGTTTTTCCTTTTAATTTGCAATTGGAACAAAATTTAACTTCATGAGAACGTAAAGCATTGTTCAATATAGAAATTTCATTCATAGCATTCTGTAGTTTCTTATCAAGATCATCACAAGTAGAACAATGCAAGTCAATTGTAGAACAGCTAGCATCCTTCAAGTTTTTATCATTAAGCGCAGCAAGCTCTTTGTTCTTTTTAATTTCTTCATCAAGTCTATCTAGAGTGGAGGAGTGTGCACTTCTTAATGTGGACAATTGTTCATAGATTAAGTCACATGAGGGACATGCATCATCACTAGGAATCAAAGTTTTTAAACGGTTAATTTCAGATTCTAGTGATTCAATTTTAGCAGCATTATCCCTAAGCTTTTTGTCCTTTTTCTTGACAATAATAGTTGCACGAGAAATAGCATCACACATTTCATTGCAGGTAGAACATACCTCATCGTCTTCACTGCTGTGTTATGCATCCTCCTGACTTGATCTTGAACTTGTTTTGCCCACCATGAAGCATAAGTTGGCCAGATCATCATCATCTTCATCACTTTCAAAGTCTACATCACTTGAACTAAGTTCTTGAAGTGCGGTGATGAAGCTGTTAATCATCTTGCGTCCTATGGTACCCTTCTTCTTCTTGTTGGAGTTTCCAGAGGAGGTCCGGACCTTGCTTTGTTTTTCTTCTTGGGTGGTCGGACCTGAAAGGTTAGGGCATTATGTACGAAAGTGTCCTATTTTACCACATTCAAAACAGAGTTGAGGTCCGGAGCTTCCTCTCCTTCTAGTTCTCACATTTTGCAATGCTTTTGAGAATCTAGTAGAGATGAGTGCCAACTCCTCTTCTGGAAATTCTTCGATCTGTTCCAGGGTTAGCGAGGACAACAAAGCAAGAGTATTGCAAGATGATAATTGGCCAGAGCTAGACATATCACGTTGTGAGACAAATGCAATAGACTTGTTTGGGTTCTTACGTGCTAGGATGTCAATTTCATGAGTTTTTAGTTTAGAATAGAGTACATCTAATGTAAGAGAACTCATGACAGTTGATTCACGTATAGATGCTACTTTCATCTCCCAAATTGACATGTCTAATGCACTAAGGAGTTGTCAAGCATTTTCAGCATCTGAAAAATTAACATTCACGCTACGCAAGTTGCTGAGAATTTTATTGAAACGAGCAAAGAGGTCATCGATAGACTCACCGGGTTGCATCTAAAAACACATATATTCCTTTTTGAACATATCTTGTTTTACCTCTTTGATTGTGTTGGAGCCTTCATGGTAATCACAGAGAGCGCTCCAAACATCGTATGCTGATCGGAGGTGTGCAACACGATCAAAGTCGCTTTGAATGAGTCCTTGGATGATCAAGTTTCGTGCTTTGTTGTTGTTGTCAACGTCCCGGAGGTTCGTAGCCGTAACTTGATCGTTAGGCGGGACTTCATAAGGTTTGTACACCTTTTCCCATATTGCGAAGCCTTGCGCCTGGATGAAGACCTCCATGTGTGCCTTCCAAACCTGAAAATCAATACCAGCAAACACACAAGGTTTGGCGGAGTACTTCTCCATGATGATTAGTCAAAAACACGTGCAAATCACAAAGATTAGAGCACCGTGGCTCTGATACAAATTGTAGGATCGAAGAGCACGTGAAAAGCTACCAGAAGGGGGGTGAATGGTAGATTTAAAAATCTTACGCAGCGGAAACAATGAAACCCCAAACCCTTTCGGCAGAAAAACGATCTGTTAAAGAAATCGTGTATGAGACTAATCTAAACGTGTTTCACCGTGACAAAAGTGATATATATCAGAGAGAATCAAGTCACGAAGACAACACAAAAATAATTACTCAAATCCGTCAAGAAAAACTCAAGTTATGATCGAAAGATCAGACTATGGTCAATCTGACCTACCCGAGAAAAACAGTTTCTGGAATGCTGCAAAGAAACTCGTGTAGCTCAGAAACCACAAATCCAATGACCGTGAAATTTTGAAAGATGATAGACAATCAAGTTGTGAAGACAACCCAAAATGAATCACGTCAATTGGATCTGTAAAACTCGAGTTATGATAAAACTACCGACGAAAGGTAGTGCTGTCCAGAAACTCGACGAGTAAAACTTGTCTGGAATAAGTCGGACGAACAAGGCACTAAAGTTCCTTCAAACTATGAATTTTATTCAATAGAACACAAGAGTAACAGCCCCAAAGTCGTTCCTAACGAGCTTTGGCCTTCCCTCGCTTATATAACCAGCCCTTAGGCCATCCCAATCTCAACTAGGACTCCAATCCTAATCCGATCACAATCGGAACTTTCCATAACTGCTTAGGACTCTTCTATACGCTGATAGAAGCAATCTTAAGACTTCCAAACACCTTAGGAACGTATCCCACATTCCTAAACAACCTAAATTCGTGACCCACACGAAATCCTAACATAACCAACTCGATATTTCCATACCGATCCATAACCGACTCAGCTAGCAGCCTAAGTCTTCAACCGATACGATCTGATCCTTCCGATCAGATCTTCCTTCCATAATACGTCTCTAGAAGCATATTGCCACGTCATGCACCTCATGCATACGTGCGAACACCTTCCTTCGACCTTCATATGCACCGCCCTTGATTCAATCATCCTGCACGACCTCCTGATCCGCTCAACCACAGTTCCTCCCGAACTTGGTTGTTGGAACCTCATCTCCTCCTGAGACTAGTCCAATGGATCCTGTCACCAGCCATGACTTGAACTCAAGCAACACCTGCACATGAACAAACAAACAATCCATACGAGCCCAAGTCCTCGACTTGACTCAAGTTAGTTCCGAACACAACACCTTACGTGAGAACCTCACATAAGCATGTTGCAAAAACACAGTAGAAATGATATCAACCATATCATCCAAAACGCACCAAAAACTTAGCAAATGAATACTAAACAATCTTTCCAACAATGTAAAGCAAGTACGAAACATTGCAAATGAAAAGCAGAAGCACTTAGGTAAAGTTCCGGACCTTGCCAGAGCAACCCGGAGCTTGAGCCGGAGCTAACAAAAGCTAGTAGAACCTAGCACTGAAGCTTTCCAAAACTAGTAGATCCTAGCACCGGAGCTTACCAAAAAACTAGTCAAAACTAGTCAACCCAAAATCGGAGCTAGACAAAGTACGTCGGAGCTTAGCAAAAGCATGCCGGAGCTATCAAGTATATGCCGGAGCTATCAAAGACATGCCGGAGCTAACAAAGACATGCCGGAGCTAAAGATAAAGCTCACCGGAGCTAACCAAAGCTAGTCGGACCTTACCAAGAAGCCGGACCTAGCATCTAACGTAGCCGGAGCTACCCAAAACAAGCCGGACCTACCGTCGGACCTTGCTGTAGCTCAGAGCTAGAGTCGGACCTTGATAAAAAGGTGTTTTGGTGATATTTAAAACTTTTATCATCAAAGCCAAGTGTATTCACTACAAGCCAATGTATTCAGCACACATAGGTCTTACAGAACTGAAGCTCTGGAGGGAACAACAGAAGGTCCGGGAGCTCTTGGAGCTATCAGAACTACCGGAGCTGCCTTTTCAAATTTCTGACTCATTAAAGCAGGTTGCAGATTTCTAATTTTAGGTTTAGCATGAAAGTTATGAGATCTAGCAGACATTTTATCCTTTTTAATTTGTTTAGCTAGTCTATAACAAAAATCTACGACATGACCATCTTTATCACAATAAGTACAATGAAACTTAATTTTGTAATCATGTCTAGATGAGTACCCAGCATTAGAAACAAAATTAGAAAGCACTCCAGCAGATTTGAAAACCACTTCTTTTTGTTTAGGAACTGTTTGAATCAAACCACTTCCTAATGACTTTACAATTTTAGGTGGATGTGCCTTAGCATGAGTATGAGAATCAAGACCTAAGCCAGTTTTATCATTGCAAGACTTGGAAGAATTAAGCAGCAAATTTAGGTTCTTATTCCCATTGCAAAACCGATCTAATGTCATATGCATGTCATCAAGTTTCTTAGACAAGTCTAGGCAGTTTTCACATGAAGTTTTTCCTTTTAGTTTGCAATTTGAACAATATTTAACTTCATGAGAACGTAAAGCATTGTTCGATATAGAAATTTTATTCATAGCATCTTTTAGTTTCTTTTTAAGATCATCACAATTAGAAAAATGCAAATCAATTATAGAACAAGAAGCATCTTTTAAGTTTCCAATGTCAAGTGCAGTAAGCTTTTTGTTCTTTTCAATTTCTTCATCTAGTCTATCTAGAGTGGAGGGGTGTGCACTTCTTAATATGGACAATTGTTCATAGATTATGTCACATGAGGGACATGCATCATCACTAGGAATCAAAGTTTTTAAACGGTTAATTTCAGATTCTAGTGATTCAATTTTAGCAGCATTATCCTTAATCTTTTTGTCCTTTTTCTTGACAATAATAGTTGCACGAGAAATAGCATCACACATTTCATTGCAGGTAGAGCATACCTCATCATCGTCACTGTTGTGTTATGTATCCTCCTGACTTGATCTTGATCTTGTTTTGCCCGTCATGAAGCATAAGTTGTCCAGATCGTCATCATCTTCATCACTTTCAAAGTCTACATCACTTGAACTGAGTTCTTGAAGTGCGGTGATGAAGCTGTTAATCATCTTGTGTCCTATGGTGCCCTTCTTTTTCTTGTTAGGATTTCCAGAGGTGGTCTTGACCTTATTCTGTTTTTCTTCACTGGTAGTAGGACCAGAAAGGTTAGGGCATTCTGTACGGAAGTGTCCTGTCTTACCACATTCAAAACAGCGTTGAGGTCCGGAGCTTCCTCTCCTTCTAGTTCTCACATTTTACAATGCTTTTGATAATCTAGTAGAGATGAGTGCTAACTCCTCTTCTGGAAATTCCTCGATCTGCTCCAGGGTCATAGAGGACAACAAAGCAAGAGTATTGCAAGATGATGATTGGCTGGAGCTAGGCATATCACGTTGTGAGACAAATGCAATAGACTTATTTGGGTTCTTACGTGCTAAGATGTCAATTTCATGAGTTTTTAGTTTAGAATAAAGTACATCTAATATAAGAGAACTCATGGCAGGTTATTCACGAGTAGATGTTACTTTCATCTCCTAAATTGACATGTCTAATGCACTAAAAAGTTGTCTAGCATTCTCAGCATCAGAAAAGTTAACATTGACACTACGTAAGTTGCTGAGAATTTTATTGAAGCGAGCAAAGAGGTCATCGATGGACTCACCGGGTTGCATCTTGAAACGCATATATTCCTTTTTGAACATATCTTGTTTTACCTCCTTGATTGTGTTGGAGCCTTCATGATAATCACAGAGAGCTCTCCAAACATCATATGCTGATCGGAGGTGCGCGACACGATCAAAGTCGCTTTGAGCGAGTCCTTAGATGATCAAGTTCCGGCCTTTGTTGTTGTTGTCGGTGTCCCGTAGGTTTGTGGCCATAACTTGATCGTTAGGTGACACTTCGTAAGGCTTGTACACCTTCTCCCATATTGCGAATTCTTGCACCTAGATGAAAGCCTCCATGCGCGCCTTCAAAATCTGAAAATCAATACCAGCAAACACACAAGGTTTGGTGGAGTATTTCTCCATGATGATTAGTAAAAAAACATGTGAAAATCGCAATGATTAGAGCACTGTGGATCTGATATCAATTGTAGGATCGAATGGCACGTGAAAAGCTACCATAGGGGGGTGAATGGTAGATTTAAAAATCTTACGCAGCGGAAATAATTAAATCTCAACCCCTTCGGTAGAAAAATAATCTGTTACAGAAATCGTGTGTGAGACTAATCTAAACGTGTTTCATCATGACAAAAGTGATAGATATCAGAGAGAATCAAGTCACGAAGACAACACAAGAAGAACCACAAAAATCCGTCAAGAGAAACTCAAGTTATGATTGAAATATTAAACAAAGGTCAATCTGTCCTACCTGAAAAAAAACAGTTCTGGAACACTGCAAAGAAACTCGTGTAGATCAGCAACCACAAATCCAATGATCTTGAAATTTTGACAGATGATAGATAATCAAGTTGTGAAGACAACCCAAAAAGAATCACATCACTTGGAACTGTAAAACTCGAGTTATGATAAAACCACCAACGAAAGGTAGTGCTGTCCAGAAACTCGACGAGTAAAACTTGTCTGGAACAAGTCGGACGAACAAGACACAAAAGTTACTTCAAACTACGAATTTTATTCAATGGAACACAAGAGGAACAGCCCCCAAAGTTGTCTACCACGAGCTCTGGGCTCCCTTGCTTATATAACCAGCCCTTAGGCCATCCCAATCTCAACTAGGACTCCAATCCTACTTAAATCACAAATCGAAACTTTCCATAACCGCTCAAGATCTTCCTATTTGCAGATAGAAACAATCTCGAGACTTCCTAACAAACCAGGAACACATCCCATATTTCTAAAACACTCGACTTTTCGTGCAGCACACGAAAACTACCATAACCAACTCAATACTTTCCATATTGAGTCATAACCGACTCCGCCGCAGCCGAAGTCATCAACCGATATGATCTGATCCTTCCAACCAGATCTTTCCTTCCTTATCCCATCTTCGGAACCATGTTGCCATGTCATGCACCGCATGCATACGTGCAAACACCTTCCTTTGACATCCAGTAACCTTCATATGCACTACCCTTGATTCAATCATCCTGCGCAACCTCCTGACCCGCTCAACCACAATTCCTCCTGAATTTGGTTGTTGGAACCTCATCTCCTCCCTGACACTAGTCCAAAGGATCCTGTCACCAGCCATGACTTGAACTCAAGCAACACCTGCACATGAATAAACAACCAATCTGTACGAGCCCAAGTCCGGGACTTGACTCAAGTCAGTTCCGAACACAACACCTTACTTGAGCACCTCACATAAGCATGTTGCGAAACCACAGTAAAACGATATCATCCATATCAACCAAAACGCACCAAAAACTTAGTAAAAGAATACTAAGCAAAATTTCCAACAATGTAAAGCAAGTTTGTCGGTGGTTTGGATCCAGCAGATCTCCCGACACTTCTAAAGTGTTAGAGGAGTTTGTGGTTCGGTGTGGGCACACAGAGATTCAAGAAGGTGAATTATGAATAGCACAGGAGACACAGGGGTTTACGTGGTTCGGGCCGCCTGAGCGTAATACCCTACTCCACGGATGTGTTGGTGTTGTATTAGCTGTATGAGCTTGTGTCGAGCGTCTATGGCACGTGTAGTGTCACTCAACCTCTAGAGTCCGTCGTCGGCCTGTCCTTTTATAGTATAAGGGCAGGCCGTTACAAGTTAGCCTGGCCGACATGTGGCCCCGGTGGTTACTAGTATTGACACTTATTCAACACATTTAATTGTCCTTAATGACCGGGTAATGGGCTTTGATAGCACCGTTACTGGTAATTAAGGTCATCCGATCGTGTGTCATTAATATGGTATTAATGACACTTAATCGTGTCTTGAAGTCCTTGATTCCCCTGTGAAGATCCAAAGCCGTTATGGAGTCTTCCGGAGATCAGAGGCTGAAGCTTCGACGGTTGGACACGTGGCAGCTCCGGAGCATACTGTGGGAAACAGGCAGCTCCGGAGCTACCTGACACGTGCCAGGTCCAGAGCTTCTCTCGGTCTGGGGTTAAGTTCGGAGGTGCCATTTCGGTACATGGCCCGGAGCTTCCCCCTTGTGGGCGGTAGCTCCGGTTTTATAGTACACGTGGCGACCCTGGGATTAACCATGCTGGAGAAGCGGGTCCGGTTATATCTAACATGTGGGCCTCCGAAGGTCTTCAAATCAAGTAGATGACTTTCCTTTGAGATCTTTATAACCTCAAGGGGTGTACGGTTTCCAGGGTACCGACAGTGACCCCCTGGACCTACCTCCGGGGAAGACCACTGGGGTGAAGTCATTCCGCCAGAGGTGGGTCCATCCTCGCGACTTTTGAACTGAGTCTTCAAAGGTCTTCGGAGGTGCCGTTGGCGAGCATTTGGAGTTAAATCCTCGCCGCGTGGCGTATCCTGCGTGCGGCAAATGAGATCTTTGGCGTGCAGATCTCACGCAATTGAAGGTCGCCGGTTCCCGATACGAAAACCGTATCGGTTCCGCGCGCCTTGTCAGGCTGCCGCCTTCGGGTTTCCCACCTCATGATGACAACCGTTCGCCTGGGTAAGAACCTCGACTTGATCGTCGGGGTGGTCCCGGGCCCCCTTCTCATCAGCTGGGTGGAATTTTTGGATGGTATCTTCGACTTCCTTGCGGTTTCCATCCAAGCGTTGCGAGGGATTACTTAAGAAGGAAAGCGCGCACTGTCGGGAGTTCTTTACGCCTCTCATCTGTTCTTGCACTCAAACTCCCAACTTGTGCTTCACTTTTCCTCTCTTGCCTTGCTGTGCCGCGATGGAGTTGGGTCTCCGCGAAAGCCGTTTGAAGACCGACGGTGATTTGAAGAAGGTCCGGACACTCATGGGATGGTCCTCGGACTTCTACAACCACTCGATCCGTGTCGGGGGAGAGCTCCCGTTTGAGAAGGAGCACTCCGGCGAAATGGTGTACTTCTCCTCGTACGCCATGGTGGGGTTGATCCCACCTTTTTCTTCCTTTTTCCTGATGCTGCTGGACTTTTATGGTCTGCATCTATACCACCTTGGCCCTCATTCCATTCTCCTCGTGTCTATCTTTGTCTACTTCTGTGAGATGTGGGTGGGCATCCCCCTGTATTGAACTCTTCCGGGCCTTCTTCACCGTCCACACTACCGCTAGGAGCAATGAGTACCTTGGCTTCTACTACTTCGTGAAGCGCAAGAAGTGCCCATTCAAGTACCTCCGGTCGTTTCCCTCTGGGAAGTGGGATGACTGGAAGAAGGACTGGATAGTCATCCGGGTGGAGGAGCACGAGAGGCTGGAGCTGCCCAAAGGCCTCCCCAACATTGAAACGACGATCTGGAGTGAAGCTCCGGTGCTGGCGGACGCCTTCGACCCTGTTCTGACCAGGATCCGCCAGTGCGTGGAGGGGGGATTAACCCCTCAAGCGGTGTTTTGTAACTTCCTGGTCAACATGTGGGCACCGCTGAAGAAGAGAGAGAAACTCGCTTGGGCCCTCAACAGCGTGATGGACGACGACCGGGTCGAGACCAGGCTGAAGTCCAACATGGTGGGGACAACCTTGGAGTTCCACCTCAAGAAGTTCCAGCACGGCATCGACGTCGAGGGTGATGACTTGACTCTGCCATCGGCTTTTCTTCCTCTGAACGTGGAAGTTGAGTTCAGTAGGGAGCTCCGGCGGAAGATGCCCATGCTTGACGACCTTGGTGTCGTCGAGAGAAGATCAACCACCAGGGTGGCGATCCCTGGAGTGTCTGAAGGTGGCTCCGACCCTGCTCCGAAGCCGAGGGAAGAGGTCGTCGGCAAGGGCAAGGAGCTGGTGGATGAACCCGTGAGCCGGAAGAGGAAGCTGCAATACGCCGACGGAAGGTCCGTCAGGCCTGCTACTTCTGCGTCGGCTCCTTCTCCCCGGAGGGGAAGGTCTTCTACAACTGCGGCGACTGTTCCCATAGTGGGGTCCTCTCGGGGCGCGACTGTTCCCGCAGTGGGGTCCTCCCGGGGTGTTGGCTCCGGGCATGCGACTCCAGCACTTGGGCCGGTGGAGGCCTCTAGGTCCGGGGGTTCTTCCCGATCGAGGGGGGCCTCGACTCGGGAAACACCCGTGGCCGCGACGAGTTCTGGGGGGCCTTACGGAGCTTCCACGCCGGCTATGACCAGCCCAGAACGCCCGGGAAAAAGATTCCGCGCAAGCTGGTGCGGAAGCCTCCCAAGGTAATTTATAATCTTTACCTTGGATAGTTGTTTTAATTGTATTAACTATTTTTTAAGTTTCTTCTTTCATCATCTACAGTGTCCCCAAGAAGGGGAGTGAGGCTCCACCCTCAGCCACGGCGGCTGAAGCCGTGAGGGTGGAAGCTTCTGCTCCTGTCCTGGTGCCGCCCCAAGTGGTGGCTGAAGCTGCGACAGCTCCGGCACCGGCTGTCGTGGTCATGGACCTCGACTCATCCCCAGAGGCTCCCGTGGTAGCGCCGGACCGCGGGAGTGAAGATGCGACAGCGGCACCTGTCCCGGAGGTTGGAGCTCCGGGTCCTGGTGCTGAGATGATGGAAGCTCCGCCCGTTGAGCCAGAAGAAGTTGTGATTCCGGCCCTAGAGCCGGAAAGTGTTGAAGCTCCGGCGGTCGAGCCGGAGGTGATTGAAGTCCCGGCGTGCGCGCCGGATGTTGAGGAAGTCCCGGCGGTTGGGTCGGCTACTTCCGAAGCACCGGCTGCTGAGCCGGTCGATGCTGAAGATCTTCTGGCTCCCGAGCCGGTTGTTGGAGAGGTGTCGGAGCCCGAGCTCCCATCGGAGGAGGTGCCCAGACCGGAGCCAGCAGCGGCTCCTGCTCCAGAAGTGACAACGTTGGAGGTACTTGCGGCCGAGCCGGAGTGCCCAAGCGAAGTCGCTGGCCCCCTGCCTGAGGGGGTGAACGAAGGCCTGGCAGTGGGGCCTTCCTCGATGGCGACTGAGGCCATCCCGGAGGATGGCCCTAGTGCCATGGAGACTCAGGGGACCACTCTTGTGGAGTGGGACTCAATTTTTGTATCTGAAAACCCGCTGGAACCAGCGGAGGAGACCCCAGCAGGTCCGGAACCTATCCCGTTGTCACTGTCTATTGACAACGCATGTTCCAGTCTACATCAAGTCCAACTGGCCTTCTTCCACGACAGCAAGGCTCTTGAAGAGGAGCGCCAAACCCTTAGGCGGTGGCGTAACCGGCTCTACTTCGAGACCAAGCTGGCGCAGTCGAGGCTAGCGGATGACAAAGAGTGGATCAAGCGGGAGAAGATCCGCCTGGAGTACTGGGGCAAGTTACTGGATGACAGGGAGAGTATGACTCGTGCCCTCGACGCTCAATCCCGGGAGATCTACGATCAGGCCAAAGCAGCCAATAGTGCGGCCGATGAATGCCACGAAAGGCTTGAGGCCATTAACACTACACTCATCAAGCGCCGAGAGGCACTTGAAGAGAGGGAGAAACGGCTCGAAGATGAAGAGCAGAAACTCCTAGTGCTGCGTGATGACGTCCTGAGGAGGGAGGAGGAGCTCTCCGAGAAGGTAGCTCTGGCTGACAAGGGCCTTGAGGAGCGCGCCAAGAAATTGGAAGAGCGCTGTGTAGAGGAGGAGAAGAAGGCCTGGGTGCGAGGGAAGGAGCTCCATGAACGGGAGTGTGCCCTCGTTGCCAGGGAAAAGAAAGTGAGGGGCAGGGAGAAGGACCTGGTCGACCGCCGGAACAAGATCCACCTCCGGGAGGAGGAGCTCGGAAAACTCGAGAAGCGGGTTGCTGAAAAGATTCAGCAAAACGCCAAAGAAGTTGAGCACCTTGCCCATGAGAATTCCGAACTGGTGGCGGCCAGAAGATCTTTGGAAGAATTGAAAGGCTTGAGGACTGCGGACTCCCTACAAATTTTGGAGTTCCTGGGCAAGGCCAACGACGCGCTGACACCAATGGGCTTCAGTCCCGTGCGCCCGGATGATCTGGAGCCGGAGCCGGACCTAGCGCTGCAGGCATTGAGCTCGGCAGGTAGCAAGCTCTCCAAGGTGGGCGATGTCATCGCGGACCAATTGGAGGTTGAAGGCAATCCCTGGCGAAGAACGTCGCAGAGTACGTGCTGACGTGCTACACCAGCCGGAACTCCCAATTTCCTCTGGACCCGGTGCTTGAAGGTCCGGTTGAAGGAGAAGGCGAAGCTGCCCGAGCCAACGTATCGGAGGTTGCCCAGAAGGTCGCCCAATTCTTCCATAGGGTCTAGGACCATCTCTGTAGTTCTCACTTGTATTTTCTCTTCTTCTTCCTCAATTTTGTAATACCTTGTCTCCATATAAATGAAATCCCCAAATTTTTGTGAATTTCACTTTTTGTCTTCAACGCTTTTGTCTTCACTTGGCCCCCTGGTAGATGTACACAATTTGATTGTGAACATGTACCAAGAGGATATTACATTTTGTTGAAGACTCATTTGCTCCGAACTTGTAGAATTTAGGTCCGAAGTCTTCGATAGTGAAGGCCCCCTGAGGTTGTCGGAGCTTAGAAGCTCTGGCATTGTCTATCGCTGGAGCTTAGTAGCTCCGGCAATAGTCTCTATCAACGCGTAGAGCACCGATAGTTAGTCCTCCGGGGTGTCGGAGCTTAGTAGCTCCGGCAGTGACCTTTGCCAACACTTAGTTTGTTGGCAGCAGACTCCGTTTGCGGGGTCTTCTCACCATCTTTTATTCAGCGTCCACGGCTGGCCCCCCTAGCTTTACCGGAGCTTGATTACTCCGGTGATGCGTAACATCGATTACAAGCCACCAAGGGGAGTCGGAGCTTTGTTAGCTCCGGCTTTTCTCCATCAACGTAGATTTTATTTTTCCTGCACACTTAAGCCAAGAAAAATAATAAAATTCGTTTCTTGTCTATAACTTAGTCGCTGCTTACGATTCTCAAGAAGATTTTAAGTCAAACGCGATTCTAAATACAACCGAATGTGTTGTCTTTTCTTCCAGATCCAATTGTACATGGACCCGCCTTACTTCGGCCTGCCGGGGTGTAGGTAGAGTGGCGTACTTAGGGTGCTTGACCAGGCTAAGTCGATAGCACACTCCAGCCCTAGGTTGGCTTGGCGGCTTTCAGGCGAGTTGGCCATGAACAATATTTGAATCCAAAAGAATTGACAATACAACTCATATCGTATATAAACCGGTCAAACTAAAATTTCTTAAGAATTGCACGTCCTTGTTATAGACAAGAAAGAGAAAAATAAAAATGTTGAGCCTGTACAAAATAAATGCACGTGGAGTCTGTTTCACATGAAGATGTCTTTCATTATAGGTCCGGGGTACATGGGGAAACAAGTACACTCTTAGGGTACAGAACCAGGCTAAGCGTGTTTCATTTCTCGTTTGACCCAGGGTAGCTAGCCACACTTTTAGTCCTGAGACTGTGACAAGTATTGCATGAACTTTGCGGACCTTTCGGGAAAGGTCCGACTGTTCTCCCGGAGGAACTACCCGACTCTGTACAATGACTCTATAACATACACCTCAAGTTACTACAAACTCACCTCCATGGTATTAAGTGTAGAACTTACGGAGGTGCTCGATGTTCCAAGGATTTGGGAGAGGTGTCCCATCCTCGGTAGCCAAGCGAACGCTTCCGGGACGGGATACTTTAATCACTCGGAAGGGTCCCTCCCAGCCGGGGGAGAGTTTTTTTAACCCTTCTCTGGATTGTATTCTCCGTAGCACCAGATCGCCTTCCTCGAGCTGTCGGTTGTGTACATGCCGCTGATAATAACGTCGTAGGGCTTGGCGATATCGGGCATTCCGAACAGCTGCTTGGCACCTTCCCTCCTCAAGGAGGTCTAGGTCTTCACGCCGGAGCTGGTCCTGCGTGGCTTCGTCGAAGGTCCGGACCCGGAGTGAACCCAAGGTGATTTCCGGAGGAAGGATTGCTTCAGCTTCGTACACCAGAAAGAAGGGTGTCTCTCCAGTTGACCGGTTTGGAGATGTCCTGTTGGACCATAAAGTGGGCGGAAGCTCTTCAATCCAGTTAGCTCCATGTTTTTTTAAGCGCTCATATGTGCACGTCTTGAGTCCTTTAAGGATTTCAGCATTTGCTCTCTCGGCTTGGCCATTGCTTGTTGTGTGAGCTACGGAGGCGTAGCAAACTTGTATGCCGAGGTCTTCGCAATATCCTTGGAATGCAGAGCTTGTGAATTGGGTCCCATTATCAGTGATGATTTTGTTTGGGACTCCAAATCTGCATACAATGGACTGCAAAAAGTTGATAGCAGATTGTTTGTTGATTGTCACAACTGGAGTTGCTTCCGGCCACTTGGTGAACTTATCAATGGCGATGTACAGGAACTTGTAACCTCCGACGGCTCTTGGGAAAGGTCCCAAGATGTCCATCCCCCACACAGCGAAGGGCCATGTAGGAAGTATCATTTGTAGGGGCTGAGCTGGTGTGTGAATTTGCTTTGCATGGAATTGACATGCTTCACATTTCTTCACCAGCTCAGTTGCATCCTGGAGTGCTGTAGGCCAGTAGAAGCCATGCCGAAAGGCTTTACCAACCAGCGTGCGGGAAGACGCGTGGTTCCCACACTCGCCTCCATGGATTTCTGCGAGGAGCTCGCAGCCTTCTTCTCTTGTGATGCACCGCATTAGGATGCCGTTGGCACCACGCCGGTAGAGATCCCCTTCTACCAATGTGTATCTTTTAGCCAATCTGACTACCCGGTCAGCGGATACATCATCGTCAGGAAGGATGTTGTCTTTCAAGTAGCTCCAGATCTCCGAGATCCATGCATTGGAACTAGCTTGAGCTTTTGAGTCTTGCGTGCTGGGTTGCTTGGAGCTCCCGGCAGCACCTACGACCCTTGATGGCTGCCATGGTAACAGGGCCATCGGGACCGTCAGCTTTGGGATGCTGATCTCGCCCCCTTCGCTCAGTTCGGCAGGCTGAGCTGTTGGCTTTGACAACCTTCGGACAAAAATTCCGTCAGGATCCGGAGCTTCGGTTGACGCTTTCATCGAGAGTTCGTCAGCTTCAGCGTTATGGGCACGCTAAACATGGTGGAGATCTAGGACTTCGAAGTCCTTCTGAAGCCTTTGGACTTCAAGGAGGTAAGCAGCTAGTTGGAGATTATTGCAAGAACATTCACCCTTCACCTGCTTAATGATGAGCTGCGAATCTCCCTTGACCAGCAGTTGCTTGACACCATATGACAGTGTCACCTTTAGTCTGTAGATGAGCGCTTTGTACTCTGCCATGTTGTTGGTCACCTTGAAGTCAAGGTGTATCATGTATTTCACCTTCTCCCCGGTCGGTGCAAGGAGAAGGATTCCAGCTCCGGCTCCCTGCTTCTCCATGGAGCCGTCAAAGTAGAGGGTCCAGTGAGGCTCGATGAAGGCTGGAGCTTGATGCTCCGTCTTCTGCTCACTGGGGCCCCCAGGGTTTTATGGAGAGGGAGTCCATTCTGCCACAAAATCTGCCAATGCTTGACTCTTGACTGCTTGCCTTGAAATAAATTCAAGATCAAATTCAGCCAATTCCGCTACCCACTTTGCAATATTCCCAGTTGAATTGGGATTATGCAAGATTGCTCGAAGTGGGTAAGAGGTCACCACTGAGACTTTGTGAGCTTGGAAGTAATGGTGAAGCTTCCTGGAGGCAATAAGAACTGCATAGAGCATCTTATGCACCTCTAGGTATCGAGTCTTGGCATCATGTAGTACTTCACTAATGAAGTACATCGGGCGCTGAATGGTCCGGACCCTCCCGGAGGGGTCCGGAGCTTCCTCTTCACTGACCCGGATTCTCCTGGAGGAATCCGGATTTTCTTCGGGGACCTCCGGGTCTTGGCTGGAGGAACCCGGGGCTTCTTCACAAGCGACCTGGACCCTCCCAGAGGGGTCTGGGTCTCCTGAAGTGACTTCTTGTGGATTCGAGTCTGGGAGCTGGGACCGAGACTCGCTTTCAGTACCTTCGGACCCTCCCAAAGGGGTCTGGATTCCTGAGTATGAGGTAGCTCTGGTCTCTCCGCAACCAGAACCATACTGACGACTTCGTCAGTTGCTGAAATGTAAAGCAACAAAGGCTCACCAGGGTTCGGAGCTACCAGAATTGGTAGGGTGGTGAGGAACTGTTTCAGCTCCTGGAATGCCTTCTCTGCTTCTTCGGACCATTGGAATGGTCCGGACTTCCTCAATAACTTGAAGAATGGGAGTGCCCGTTCCGCTAGTCTTGAAATGAATCGGCTGAGGGCTGCTAGACATCCAATTAACTTTTGGACGTCTTTGATGTGGGTTGGTGGCCGCATGTCTTCAATGGCCTTAATCTTCGCCGGATTAGCTTCTATGCCCCGGTGACTTACCAGGAAACCGAGAAGTTTTCCGGAGCTAACCCCGAAGACACACTTGTCTGGGTTTAGCTTTGTGCGGGTGGCCCGCAGCTTGTCGAAGACAGCCTGCAAGGTGTCAAGGAGTGACTCCTTGTCCCTGACCTTGACCACGATGTCATCGACGTACACTTCCACTATGTCTCTAATGAGTTCTTCAAAAGTTTTGTACATAGCTCGTACAAAAGTTGAAGCTGCATTCTTGAGACCAAAGGGCATGGCTGTATAACAGTACAATCCATCTACTGTGATGAATGAGGTATGCTCTTCATCTTCCCTAGACATCCTGATTTGATGATACCCGGAATACGCGTCTAGGAAACACAGTAATTCACAAACGGAGGTGGAATCCATTATCTGATCTATTCTAGGTAGTGGGAATGGATCTTTTGGACATGCCTTATTTAGTGTGGTGTAGCCGATGCACATTCGAAGCTTCCCGCCGGCCTTGGGCACAACGACTGGGTTTGCCAGCCATTTTGGATGGAAGACTTCTCGGATGAATCCAGCTTCGAGTAACTTCTTCACTTCTTGTCAGATGAAGTTCTGTCGCTCTACTGATTGCTTCCGAGGCTTCTGATGCACAGGCCGAGCGTTGGGGTAGATCTTCAGATTGTGCTCAATCACTTCCCTGGGGATCCCAGGCATTTGCGATGGTTGCCAAGCAAACACGTCGATGTTAGCCCGGACGAAAGTGATGAGCGCGAGTTCCTATTTGTCGTTCAATCCCCCCGATATACGGGTGGTCTGAGCGGCATCGGAACCAATTTGGACGACTTTGATGGGAATGTCGGTGTCGCCGCTTGGCTGCACACGAGGTGCAGAAGTCGAGCCTCGTTGACGAATGCTCGGGGGTTTTGGAGCTTGCTCCTGCCTGGAGTCCTCCTCTTGCGCCGTGGTGAGTGCATGGAGTTCTTCCAGAGCAGTTACTCCGGCAGTACGATCTTCGCGGATCCGGAGAACGCGTACTGGCGTTGGCATCTTCAACACCAGATAACCATAATGAGCAGCTGCCATGAATTTGTACAGGGCAGGCCTACCCAAGATGGCATTGAAGGGTAAGTTGAACTGAGCGACGTCGAAGACCAACTTCTCGGTGCGGTACTTCTCCCGTGTCCCGAAGGTAACGGGGAGAGTAATAGCTCCGAGTGGGGTAATGGCCCCCGGACCTACTCCGGAGAAAGGTCGAGAGGGGTGGAGATCCGAAGGTCGGAGTTGAAGCTTAGTAAAAGCTTCGAAGCTTATGAGGTTAAGCCCCGAACCTCCGTCTACCATGACGTGGTGGAGCTGGATGTTGTTGATGGTAGGAGATACCATCAAAGGTAACTGACCTGCTCCAACCATGCTCCGAGGGCAGTCCGAAGCATCAAAAGTGACGGCTGTGTCCATCCACTTCTGATGAGGTTCCGGCGTGACTGTAGGAGCTACAGCAGCCATATCCCGACGCATAGTCTTGATGACGCGACGGGAGGTGATGTCCCATGATTCACCAAAAATGGTGTTCATGGTCTTCCGACGCTCGTTGTCAGAGACGTCAGAATCATCGTCGACGGAGGTGTAAACGTCCTTTAGGACCTTTTGGGATCCTGAAAACCTAACTCCTCGTCAGCCGGAGCTTCATTGACTTTTTGCTTTCCTTCCCTCTGTCAGAAAGGAGATTCTTCCCGGCGCTTGTTGTAGCGCTCGGCAAGGTTTTGGACCTCCCGGCAGTCTTCCAAACTGTGGCTGCCCGTTTTGTGAATTGGGCACCACACCTTGGGCTTGCTACCGTCTTCAGAAGACGGTCGAGGTCGCTTTTCGGGGCATGGCCCCTGGCCACCCGGAGCTGCAGCAGCTGCAACATTGGATGTACCGGCCGACGGCTTCTTCTTGCCGTTGGTCTTTTTCTTCTTCTTGCTGTTCTTGGAGGTAGCGGCTTCTTCTTTGGAGGGTTTCTTGTGACCCTCCGGGGTTGGTTTGGAGTGCATCTCACGGCCCTCCGCAGCTCTGGCACATTTGTCAGCCAAGCTGAAGAGTTCCGTGATGCTGGTGATCTCCTTGATCGCCAGTTTCTCCAGCATCTTCTTGTCTCGTACACCCCGTCTGAATGCCACAATGACAGAGGCGCTAGAGATAAAAGGGATAGTGTTTCGTACCTGAGAGAACCTCTGGATGAATGATCGCAGGGATTCTCCCCCTTTTTGCACGACTGCAAAAAGGTCCAGTTCAGTGCCTGGTCGGGTGTATGAACTCCCGAAGTTGGCAGTGAACTGCCGGCACAGCTCCTCCCAACTGTTGATAGAGTTTGGTGGAAGGCTCATAAACCAGGACCTGGCGGTCCCAGTTAAAGCCACTGGAAAATAATTGGCCATCACGGCCTTGTTTCCTCCAGCTGCCAAAATTGCAGTGGAGTAGATCTGAAGAAATTCGGCGGGATTGACAGTCCCGTCGAATTTTTCCGGCAGGTGAGGCCGGAACTTCTGTGGCCACCTGACCATACGCAGATGTATGGCTAGAGCTGAACAGCCTCCTCCTACTCCTTCAGGAGCAGAAAGGTCCTGAGCTTCCCGTCTTTCACGAGCACGCTCAATATGGACTCGGCCGTCTTGTTGGCGGTATCGGCGATCAAGCTCCGCGCGGAGGTCATGAGTTGAGAGCCTAGATACCGTGTGAGTGTGTCGTGCCCCGGAGGGCAATGATGTCACTTGTTGTGAGGCAGCGTCTCCTGCTATTGGAAACGTGTGGACCAAGTCTACCAGACAAAGTCCGCCGCTGCGACGGGGCTCGTCCTAAAGGAGGAGGACCCTGGTTGCTGAGGCGTTCGGCTGCTGCTGCAACCAAATGTTCCACATCGGCCCTCCACTGTTCCAGTGCATCCCGAGATGCATCCGGAGGTGGTGGGCGTTGGATAAGAGCACACGCTGCATGGAGCGCGTGTTCTGGGATGTCATGATTTGCCAACGCAGTGATTGACGCCGGCGCACCATCGCGTTGCCCAGCTTGATTTGCTGGTGGAGGCGGTGGTGGTGGGAGTGTGACTCCTGCTGGTGCTGAAGCTCCTGCGGGTGGCTGCATATTGGAGGGATTGCCCCCAACAGCCTGAGCAGCAGGTTGACCGTTGGATGATCCAGCAGCTGAGTTCACCATTCTCAAAATCTCAGGCGCCCCTACCTGGCGCGCCAACTATCGGTGGTTTGGATCCGGCAGATCTCCCGACACTTCTAAAGTGTTAAAGGAGTTTGTGGTTCGGTGTGGGCGCGCAGAGATTCAAGAAGGTGAATTATGAATAGCACAGGAGACACAGGGGTTTACGTGGTTCGGGCCGCCTGAGCGTAATACCCTACTCCACGAATGTGTTGGTGTTGTATTAGCTGTATGAGCTTGTGTCGAGCGTCTATGGCGCGTGTAGCGTCACTCAACCTCTAGAGTCCGTCGTCGGCCTGTCCTTTTATAGTACAAGGGCAGGCCGTTACAAGTTAGCCTGGCCCGACATGTGGCCCCGGCGGTTACTAGTATTGACACTTATTCAACACATTTAATTGTCCTTAACGACCGGGTAATGGGCTTTGACAACACCGTTACTGGTAATTCAGGTCATCTGATCGTGTGTCATTAATATGGTATTAATGACACTTAATCGTGTCTTGAAGTCATTAATTCCCCTGTGAAGATCCGGAGCCGTTATGGAGTCTTCCGGAGATCAGAGGCTGAAGCTCCGACGGTTGGACACGTGGCAGCTCCAGAGCATACTGTGGGAAACAGGCAGCTCCGGAGCTACCTGACACGTGTCAGGTCCGGAGCTTCTCTCGGTCTGGGGTTAAGTCCGGAGGTGCCATTTCGGTACATGGCCCGGAGCTTCCCCCTTGTGGGCGGTAGCTCCGGTTTTATAGTACACGTGGCGACCCTAGGATTAACCATGCTGGAGAAGCGGGTCTGGTTATATCTGACATGTGGGCCTCCGAAGGTCTTCAAATCAAGTAGATGACTTTCCTTTGAGACCTTTATAACCTCAAGGGGTGTACGGTTTCCCGGGTACCGACAAAGTTTGAAACATTTCACATTATAAGCCGGAACATTGCGATTAAGCACCGGACCTTGCCAAAGCTAACCGAAGCTTGAACAGGAGCTTACCAAAGCTAGTACAACCTAGCGCCGGTGCATACTAAAGCTAGTACAATCCTAGAAGGACCAAACTAAGTCGATGTAGGTAGAGTGGCGTACTTAGGGTGCAGGACCAAACTAAGTCGATAGCTCACTCCGGACATATGTTGGCTTGGCGTTCAGGCGAATAGACTGTCCAAAAATATTAAAATCCGGAGAAATCAACAATGCAACTTGCATAACATATGAATTACTTGGATTAAAAGCCAACAAGAATTGCACACCTTCATTATAGACAAGAAGGAAAAGAAAGATAATTCAAAAGAATGAGCCTGTACAAAATAAATGCACGTGGAGTCTGTTTTCACACAACAATGTCTTTCATTGTAGGTCCGGATTACAGGGAGACAAGGACACACTTAGGGTTCGGACCTAGGCTAAATGTGTTATACCTCTTGTTCTAACCCAGGTCAGGTAGCTACACTTTTAGTGCTAGGACTGTATCAAGTGTTGCTTGAACTTACCAGACCCACCCAAAGGGGTCCGGATGTTCTCCCGGAGGACCTACCCGACTCTGTATGTTGACTTTATAACATACATTGTATGTAATTACAGACTCACCTTCTTGAAACTAAGCATAGAACTTACGGAGGTGCTCGATGTTCCAAGGATTTTGGGAAGTGGGGTCCCATCCTCAGTTGCCAAGCGAACGCATTCAGGATGGGATACTTTGATCACCCGGAAGGGACCTTCCAAGCTGTTGGAAAGTTTGTTCATCCCTTCACGATTTAGTATTCTCTGCAACACCAGATCGCCTTCCTCGAGCTGTCAGTTACGCACATGCCTCTGATGATAGCACTGGAGCGCTTGGCGATAACGTGCATTCCGAACCGCTGCTTGGCACCTTCCCTCATCGACGAGACCAAGGTCTTCACGCTGGAGCTGGTCCTGCGCGGCTTCATCGAAGATCCGAACCTGGAGTGACCCCATGGTGATCTCTGGAGGAAGGGCTGCTTCAGCTCCGTACACCAATAAGACGGGTGTCTCTCCAGTTGTCTGGTTAGGTGTAGTCCTGCTTGCCCACAGGGCAGATGGAAGCTCCTCAATCCAGTTGGCTCCATGTTTCTTCAAGCGCTCATAAGTACGCGTCTTGAAACCTTTCAATATTTCTGCATTTGCTCTCTTAGCTTGGCCATTACTTGCCGGGTGAGCTACTGATGCGTAGCTGACTTGAATGTCGAGGTCTTTGCAATACTCTTGAAATGATGCACTTGTGAATTGGGTTCTGTTGTCAGTGATGACTCTGTTTGGAAATCCAAATCTGCAGACTATGGACTTCAAGAACTTGATTGTTGGTTGCTTGTTGATAGTCACAATTGGAGTAGCTTCTGGCCACTTGGTGAACTTGTCTGTCGGTGGTTTGGATCCGGCAGATCTCCCAACACTTCTAAAGTGTTAGAGGAGTTTGTGGTTCGGTGTGGGCGCACAGAGATTCAAGAAGGTGAATTATGAATAGCACAGGAGACACAGGGGTTTACGTGTTTCGGGCCGCCTGAGCGTAATACCCTACTCCACGGATGTGTTGGTGTTGTATTAGCTATATGAGCTTGTGTCGAGCGTCTATGGCACGTGTAGCGTCACTCAACCTCTAGAGTCCATTGTCGGCCTGTCCTTTTATAGTACAAGGGCAGGCCGTTACAAGTTAGCCTGGCCTGACATGTGGCCCCGGCGGTTACTAGTATTGACACTTGTTCAACACATTTAATTGTCCTTAACGACCGGGTAATGGGCTTTGATAGCACCGTTACTGGTAATTAAGGTCATCCGATCGTGTGTCATTAATATGGTATTAATGACACTTAATCGTGTCTTGAAGTCCTTGATTCCCCTGTGAAGATCCGGAGCCGTTATGGAGTCTTCCAGAGATCAGAGGCTGAAGCTCCGACGGTTGGACACGTGGCAGCTCCGGAGCATACTGTGGGAAACAGGCAGCTCCGGAGCTACCTGACACGTGTCAGGTCCGGAGCTTCTCTCGGTCTGGGGTTAAGTCCGGAGGTGCCATTTCGGTACATGGCCTGGAGCTTCCCTCTTGTGGGTGGTAGCTCCGGTTTTATAGTACACGTGGCGACCCTGGGATTAACCATGTTGGAGAAGCAGGTCCGGTTATATCTGACATGTGGGCCTCCGAAGGTATTCAAATCAAGTAGATGACTTTCCTTTGAGATCTTTATAACCTCAAGGGTGTACGGTTTCCAGGGTACCGACAGTGGTCCCCTGGACCTACCTCCGGGGAAGACCACTGGGGTGAAGTCATTCCGCCGGAGGTGGGTCCATGCTCGCGACTTTTGAACTGAGTCTTCAAAGGTCTTCGGGGGTGCCGTTGGCGAGGATTTGGAGTTAAATACTCGCCGCGTGGCGTATCCCGCGTGCGGCAGATGAGATCTTTGGCGTGCGGATCTCACGCAATTGAAGGTCGCCGATTCCCGATACGAAAACCGTATCGGTTCCGCGCGCCTTGTCAGGCCGCCGCCTTCGGGTTTCCCGCCTCATGATGACAACCGTTCGCCTGGGTAAGAACCTCGACTTGATCGTCGGGGTGGTCCCGGGCCCCCTTGTCATCGGCTGGGTGGAATTTTTGAATGGTATCTTTGACTTCCTTGCGGTTTCCATCCAAGCGTTGTGAGGGCTTACTTAAGAAGGAAAGCGCACACCGTCGGGAGTTCTTTACGCCTCTCATCTGTTCTTGCGCTCAAACTCCCAACTTGTGCTTCACTTTTCCTCTCTTGCCTTGTTGTGCCGTGATGGAGTTGGGTCTCCGCGAAAGCCGTTTGAAGACCGACGGCGATCTGAAGAAGGTCCGGACCCTCATGGTATGGTCCTCGGACCTCTACAACCGCTCGGTCCGCGCCGGGGGAGAGCTCCCGTTTGAGAAGGAGCACTCCGGCGAAATGGTGTACTTCTCCTCGTACGCCATGGTGGGGTTGATCCCACCTTTTTCTTCCTTTTTCCTAATGTTGCTGGACTTTTATGGTCTGCAGCTATACCACCTTGACCCTCGTTCCATTCTCCTCGTGTCTATCTTTGTCCACTTCTGTGACATGGGGGTGGGCATCCCCCCCTATATTGAACTCTTCTGGGCCTTCTTCACCGTCCACACTACCGGTAGGAGCAATGAGTACCTTGGCTTCTACTACTTTGTGAAGTGCAAGAAGTGTCCATTCAAGTACCTCCAGTCGTTTCCCTCTGGGAAGTGGGATGACTGGAAGAAGGACTGGATAGTCATCCGGGTGGAGGAGCAGGAGAGGCTGGAGCTGCCCGAAGGCCTCCCCAACATTGACACAATGATCTGGAGTGAAGCTCTGGTGCTGGCGGACGCCTTCGACCCTGTTCTGACCAGGATCCGCAAGTGCGTGGAGGGGGGATTAACCCCTCAAGCGGTGTTTTGTAACTTCCTGGTCAACAGGTGGGCACCGCTGAAGAAGAGAGAGAAACTCGCTTGGGCCCTCAACAGCGTGATGGACGATGACCGGGTCGAGACCGTGCTGAAGTCCAACATGGTGGGGACAACCTTGGAGTTCCACCTCAAGAAGTTCCAGCACGGCATCGACGTCGAGGGTGACGACTTGACTCCGCCATCGGCTTTTCTTCCTCTGAACGTGGAAGTTGAGTTCAGTAGGGAGCTCCGGCGGAAGATGCCCATGCTTGACAAATGGTGTCGTCGAGAGAAGATCAACCACCAGGGTGGCGATCCCTGGAGTGTCCGAAGGTGGCTCCGACCCTGCTCTGAAGCCGAGGGAAGAGGTCGTCGGCAAGGGCAAGGAGCTGGCGGATGAACCCGTGAGCCGGAAGAGGAAGCTGCAATACGCCGACGAAAGGTTCGTCAGGCCTGCTACTTCTGCGTCGGCTCCTTCTCCCCGGAGGGGAAGGTCTTCTACAACTGCGGCGACTGTTCCCGTAGTGGGGTCCTCCCGGGGCGCGACTGTTCCCGCAGTGGGGTCCTCCCGGGGTGTTAGCTCCGGGCATGCGACTCCAGCACCTGGGCCGGTGGAGGCCTCTAGGTCCGGGGGTTCTTCCCGATCGAGGGGGTCCTCGACTCGGGAAACACCCGTGGCCGCGACGAGTTCTGGGGGGCCTTCCGGAGCTTCCACACCAGCTATGACCAGCCCAGAACGCCCGGGAAAAAGGTTCCGCGCAAGCTGGTGCCGAAGCCTCCCAAGGTAATTTTTAATCTTTACCTTGGATAGTTGTTTTAATTGTAGTAACTATTTTTAAGTTTCTTCGTTCATCATCTGCAGCGTCCCCAAGAAGGGGAGTGAGGCTCCACCCTCAGCCACGGCGGCTGAAGCCGTGAGGGTGGAAGCTTCTGCTCCTGTCCCGGTGCCGCCCCAAGTGGTGGCTGAAGCTGCGACAGCTCTAGCGCCGGCTGTCATGGTCATGGACCTTGACTCATCCCCAGAGGCTCCCGTGGTAGCGCCGGACCGCGGGAGTGAAGATGCGCCAGCGACACCTGTCCCGGAGGTTGGAGCTCCGGGTCCTGGTGCTGAGATGATGGAAGCTCCGGCCGTTGAGCCGGAAGAAGCTGTGATTCCGGCCCTAGAGCCGGAAAGTGTTGAAGCTCCAGCGGTCGAGCCGGAGGTTATTGAAGTCCCGGCATGCGCGCCGGATGTTGAGGAAGTCCCGGCGGTTGGGTCGGCTACCTCCAAAGCACCGGCCGCTGAGCCGGTCGATGCTAAAGATCTTCCGGCTCCCGAGTCGGTTGTTGGAGAGGTGTCGGAGCCCGAGCTCCCATTGGAGGAGGTGCCCAGACCGGAGCCAGCAGCGGCTCCTGCTCCGGAAGTGACGACATCGGAGGTACCTGCGGTCGAGCCGGAGTGCCCAAGCGAAGTCGCTGGCCCCCTGCCTGAGGGGTTGAACGAAGACCTGGCGGCGGGGCCTTCCTCGATTGCGACTGAGGCCATCCCGGAGGACGGCCCTAGTGCCATGGAGACTCAGGGGACCACTCTTGTGGAGTGGGACCCAATTTTTGTATCTGAAAACCCGCTGGAACCGGTAGAGGAGACCCCAGCAGGTCCAGAACCTATCCCGTTGTCACTGTCTATTGACAACGCATGTTCCAGTATGCGTCAAGTCCAACTGGCCTTCTTCCACGACAGCAAGGCTCTTGAAGAGGAGCGCCAAACCCTTAGGCGGTGGCGTAACCGGCTCTACTTCGAGACCAAGCTAGCGCAGTCGAGGCTAGCGGATGACAAAGAGTGGATCAAGCGGGAGAAGATCCGCCTAGAGTACTGGGGCAAGTTACTGGATGACAGGGAGAGTATGACTCGTGCCCTCGACGCTCAATCCCGGGAGATCTACAATCAGGCCAAAGCAGCCAATAGTGCGGCCGATGAACGCCACGAAAGGCTTGAGGCCATTAACACTACACTCATCAAGCGCCGAGAGGCACTTGAAGAGAGGGAGAAACGGCTCGAAGATGAAGAGCAGAAACTCCTAGAGCTGCGGGATGACGTCCTGAGGAGGGAGGAGGAGCTCTCCGAGAAGGTAGCTTTGGCTGACAAGGGCCTTGAGGAGCGCGCCAAGAAATTGGAAGAGCGCTGTGTAGAGGAGGAGAAGAAGGCCTGGGTGCGAGGGAAGGAGCTCCATGAACGGGAGTGTGCCTTCGTTGAGTGGGAAAAGAAAGTGAGGGGCAGGGAGAAGGGCCTGGTCGACCGCCGGAACAAGATCCACCTCCGGGAGGAGGAGCTCGGAAAACTCGAGAAGCGGGTTGCTGAGAAGATTCAGCAAAACGCCAAAGAAGTTGAGCGCCTTGCCCGAGAGAATTCCAAACTGGTGGCGGCCAGAAGATCTTTGGAAGAATTGAAAGGCTTGAGGACTGCGGACTCCCTACAAATTTGGGAGTTCCTGGGCAAGGCCAACGACGCGCTGACACCAATGGGCTTCAGTCCCGTGCGCCCGGATGATCCGGAGCCAGAGCCGGACCTAGCGCTGCAGGCATTGAAATCGGCAGGTAGCAAGCTCTCCAAGGTGGGCGATGTCATCGCGGACCAATTGGAGGTTGAAGGGCAATCCCTGGCGAAGAACGTCGCAGAGTACGTGCTGACGTGCTACACCAGCCGGAACTCCCAATTTCCTCTGGACCCGGTGCTTGAAGGTCCCGTCGAAGGAGAAGGCGAAGTTGCCCGAGCCAACGTATCGGAGGCTGCCCAGAAGGTCGCCCAATTCTTCCATAGGGTCTAGGACCACCTCTGTAGTTGTCACTTGTATTTTCTCTTCTTCTTCCTCAATTTTGTAATCCCTTGTCTCCAGATGTAATCCCTTGTCTCCAGATAAATGAAATCGCCAAATTTTTGTGAATTTCACTTTTTGTCTTCAACACTTTTGTCTTCACTTGGCCCCCTGGTAGATGTACACAATTTGATTGTGAACATGTACCAAGAGGATATTACGTTTCGTTGAAGACTCATTTGCTCCGAACTTGTAAATTTAGGTCCGAAGTCTTCGATAGTGAAGGCCCCCTGAGGTTGTCGGAGCTTAGAAGCTCCGGCATTGTCTATCGCCGGAGCTTAGTAGCTCCGGCAATAGTCTCTATCAACGCGTAGAGCATCGATAGTTAGTCCTTCGGGGTGTCGGAGCTTAGTAGCTTCGGCAGTGACCTTTGCCCACACTTAGTTTGTTGGCAGCAGACTCCGTTTGTGGGGTCTTCTCACCATCTTTTATTCAGCATCGACGGCTGGCTCCCCTAGCTTTACCGGATCTTGATTACTCCGTTGATGCTCATTTTCAATGCGTAACATCGATTACAAGCCACCTAGGGGAGTCGGAGCTTTGTTAGCTCCATCTTTTCTCCATCAACGTGTATTTTATTTTTCCTGCACACTGAAGTCAAGAAAAATAGTAAAATTCGTTTCTTGTCTATAACTTCATTGCGGCTTACGATTTTCAAGAAGATTTTAAGTCAAACGCGATTCTAAATACAACCGAATGCGTTGTCTTTTCTTCCAGATCCAACTGTACATGGACCCGCCTTACTTCGGCCTGCCAGGGTGTAGGTAGAGTGGCGTACTTAGGGTGCTTGACCAGGCTAAGTCGATAGCACACTCCAGCCCTAGATTGGCTTGGCGGCTTTCAGGCGAGTTGGCCATGAACAATATTTGAATCCAAAAGAATTGACAATACAACTCGTATCGTATATAAACCGGTCGAACTAAAATTTATTAAGAATTGCACGCCTTTGTTATAGACAAGAAAGAGAAAAATAAAAAATGTTGAGCCTGTACAAAATAAATGCACGTGGAGTCTGTTTCACATGAAGATGTCTTTCATTATAAGTCCGGGGTACAGGGGAAACAAGTACACTCTTAGGGTACGGAACCAGGCTAAGCATGTTTCATTTCTTGTTTGACCCAAGGTAGCTAGCCACACTTTTAGTCCTGAGACTGTGACAAGTGTTGCATGAACTTTGCGGACCTTTTGGGAAAGGTCCGGCTGCTCTCCCGGAGGAACAACCCGACTCTGTACAATGACTCTATAACATACATCTCAAGTTACTCAAGACTCACCTCCGTGGTACTAAGTGTAGAACTTACGGAGGTGCTCGATGTTCCAAGGATTTGGGAGAGGTGTCCCGTCCTTGGTAGCCAAGCGAACGCTTCCGGGTCGGGATACTTTAATCACTCAGAAGGGTCCCTCCCAGCCGGGGGAGAGTTTGTTTAACCCTTCTCTGGATTGTATTCTCCGTAGCACCAGGTCGCCTTCCCGAGCTGTCGGTTGTGTACATGCCGCTGATGATAGCGCCGAAGGGCTTGGCGGTATCGGGCATTCCGAACAGCTGCTTGGCACCTTCCCTCCTCTAGGAGGTCTAGGTCTTCACGCTGGAGCTGGTCCTGCGTGGCTTCATCGAAGGTCCGGACCCGGAGTGACCCCAAGGTGATTTCTGGAGGAAGGATTGCTTCAGCTCCATACACCAGGAAGAAGGGTGTCTCTCCAGTTGACCGGTTTGGAGATGTCATGTTGGCCCATAAAGTGGGCGGAAGCTCTTCAATCCAGTTAGCTCCATGTTTTTTTAAGTGCTCATATGTGCGCGTCTTGAGTCCTTTAAAGATTTCAGCATTTGCTCTCTCGACTTGGCCATTGCTTGCTGGGTGAGCTATGGAGGCGTAGCAAACTTGTATGCCGAGGTCTTTGCAATATCCTTGGAATGCAGAGCTTGTGAATTGGGTCCCATTATCAGTGATGATTTTGTTTGGGACTCCAAATCTGCATGCAATGGACTGCAAAAAGTTGATAGCAGATTGTTTGTTGATTGTCACAACTGGAGTTGCTTCCGACCACTTGGTGAACTTATCAATGGCGACGTACAGGAACTTGTAACCTCCGACGGCTCTTGGGAAAGGTCCCAAGATGTCCATCCCCCACACAGCGAAGGGCCATGTAGGAGGTATCATTTGTAGGGGCTGAGCTGGTGTGTGAATTTGCTTTGCATGGAATTGACATGCTTCACATTTCTTCACCAGCTCAGTTGCATCCTGGAGTGCTGTAGGCCAGTAGAAACCATGCCGAAAGGCTTTACCAACCAGCGTTCGGGAAGACGCGTGGTTCCCACACTCGCCTCCATGGATTTCTGCGAGGAGTTCGCAACCTTCTTCCCTTGTGATGCACCGCATTAGGATGCCATTGGCACCACGCCGGTAGAGATCCCCTTCTACCAACGTGTATCTTTTAGCCAATCTGACTACCCGGTCAGCGGATACATCATCGTCAGGAAGGATGTTGTCTTTCAAGTAGCTCCGGATCTCCGAGATCCATGCATTGGAACTAGCTTGAGCTTTTGAGTCTTGCGTGCTGGGTTGCTCGGAGCTCCCGGCAGCACCTACGACCCTTGATGGCTGCCATGGTAACAGGGCCATCGGGACCGTCAGCTTCGGGATGCTGATCTCGCCCCCTTCGCTCAGTTCGGCTGGCTGAGCTGTTGGCTTTGACAACCTCCAGACAAAAATTCCGTCAGGAGCCGGAGCCCCGGTTGACGCTTTCGTCGAGAGTTCGTCAGCTTCAGTGTTATGGGCACGCTGAACATGGTGGAGATCTAGGACTTCGAAGTCCTTCTGAAGCCTCTGGACTTCCAGGAGGTAAGCAGCTAGCTGGAGATTATTGCAGGAACATTCACCCTTCACCTGCTTAATGATGAGCTGCGAATCTCCCTTGACCAGCAGTTGCTTGACACCATATGACAGTGCCACCTTTAGTCCATAGATGAGCGCTTCGTACTCTGCCATGTTGTTGGTTGCCTTGAAGTCAAGGTGTACCATGTATTTCACCTTCTCCCCGGTCGGTGCAAGGAGAAGGATTCCAGCTCCGGCCCCCTGCTTCTGCATGGAGCCGTCGAAGTAGAGGGTCCAGTGAGGCTCGGTGAAGGCTGGAGCTTGATGCTCCGTCTTCTGCTCATTGGGGCCCCCAGGGTTTGATGGAGAGGGAGTCCATTCTGCCACAAAATCTGCCAATGCTTGACTCTTGACTGCTTGCCTTGAAATAAATTCAAGATCAAATTCAGCCAATTCCACTGCCCACTTTGCAATATTCCCAGTTGAATTGGGATTATGCAAGATTGCTCGAAGTGGGTAAGAGGTCACCACTGAGACTTTGAGAGCTTGGAAGTAATGGCGAAGCTTCCTGGAGGCAATAAGAACTGCATAGATCAGCTTATGCACCTCTAGGTATCGAGTATTGGCATCATGTAGTACTTCACTAATGAAGTACACTGGGCGCTGAATGGTCCGGACCCTCCCGGAGGGGTCCGGAGCTTCCTCTTCACTGACGCAGATCCTCTAGAAGGAATCCGGATTTTCTTCGGGGACCTCCGGGTCCTGGCTGGAGGAACCCAGGGCTTCTTCAGAAGCGACCTGGACCCTCCCGGAGGGGTCTGGGTCTCCTGAAGTGACTTCTTGTGGATTCGAGTCTAGGAGCTGGGACCTAGACTCGCTTTCAGGTACCTCCGGACCCTCCCGAAGGGGTCTGGATTCCTGAGTATGAGGTAGCTCTGGTCTCTCCGCAACCAGAACCATACTGACGACTTCATCAGTTGCTGAAATGTAAAGCAACAAAGGATCACCAGGGTTCGGAGCTACCAGAATTGGTAGGGTGGTGAGGAACTGTTTCAGCTCCTGGAATGCCTTCTCTGCTTCTTCGAACCATTGGAATGGTCCGGACTTCCTCAATAACTTGAAGAAGGGGAGTGCCCGTTCCGCCAGTCTTGAAATGAACCGGCTAAGGGCTGCTAGACATCCAGTCAACTTTTGGATGTCTTTGATGCGGGTTGGTGGCTGCATGTCTTCAATGGCCTTAATCTTCACCGGATTAGCTTCTATGCCCCGGTGACTTACCAGGGAACCGAGAAGTTTCCTGGAGCTAACCCCGAAGACACACTTGTCTGGGTTTAGCTTTGTGCGGGTGGCCCGCAGCTTGTCGAAGAAAGCCTGCAAGGTGTCAAGGAGTGACTCCTTGTCCCTAACCTTGACCACGATGTCATCGATGTACACTTCCACTATGTCTCATGAGATCTTCAAAGGTTTTGTACATAGCTCGTACAAAAGTTGAAGCTGCATTTTTGAGACCAAATGGCATGGCTGTATAACAGTACAATCCATCTACTGTGATGAATGAGGTATGCTCTTCATCTTCCCTAGACATCCTGATTTGATGATACCCGGAATATGCGTCCAGGAAACACAGTAATTCACACCCGGAGGTGGAATCCACTATCTGATCTATTCTAGGTAGTGGGAATGGATCTTTTGGACATGCCTTATTTATTGTTGTGTAGTCGATACACATCCGAAGCTTCCGGCCGGCCTTGGGCACAATGACTGGGTTTGCCAGCCATTTTGGATGGGAGACTTCTCGGATGAATCCAGCTTCGAGCAACTTCTTCACTTCTTGTCGAATGAAGTTCTGTCGCTCCACAGATTGCTTCCGAGGCTTCTGATGCACAGGCCGGGCATTGGGGTAGATCTTCAGATTGTGCTCAATCACTTCCCTGGGGATCCCAGGCATTTGTGACGGTTGCCAGGCAAACACGTCGACATTAGCTCGGAGGAAAGTGATGAGCGCGAGTTCCTATTTGTCGTTCAATCCCCTCGATATACGGGTGGTCTGAGCGGCATCGGAACCAATTTGGACGACTTTGACGGGAATGTCGGTGTCGCCGCTTGGCTGCACACGAGGTGCAGAAGTCGAGCCTCGCTGACGAATGCTCGGGGGTTTTGGAGCTTGCTCCTGCCTGGAGTCCTCCTCTTGCGCCGTGGTGAGTGCATGGAGTTCTCCCAGAGCAGTTACTCCGGCAGTACGATCTCCGCGGATCCGGAGAATGCCTACTGGCGTTGGCATCTTCAACACCAGATAACCATAATGAGCAGTTGCCATGAATTTGTACAGGGCAGGCCTACCCAAGATGGCATTGAAGGGTAAGTTGATCTGAGCGACGTCGAAGACCAACTTCTCGGTGCGGTACTTCTCCCGTGTCCCGAAGGTAACGGGGAGAGTAATAGCTCCGAGTGGGGTAATGGCCCCCGGACCTACTCCGGAGAAAGGTCGAGAGGGGTGGAGATCCGAAGGTCGGAGTTGAAGCTTAGTAAAAGCTTCGAAGCTTATGAGGTTAAGCCCCGAACCTCCGTCTACCATGACGTGGTGGAGCTGGATGTTATTGATGGTAGGAGATACCATCAAAGGTAACTGACCTGCTCCAACCATGCTCCGAGGGTAGTCCAAAGCATCAAAAGTGATGGCTGTGTCCATCCACTTCCGATGAGGTTCCGGCCTGACTGTAGGAGCTACAGCAGCCATATCCCGACGCATAGTCTTGATGACGCGACGGGAGGTGATGTCCCATGATCCACCGAAAATGGTGTTCATGGTCTTCCGACGCTCGTTGTCAGAGATGTCAGAATCATCGTCGACGGAGGTGTATACGGCCTTCAGGACCTTTTTGGGATCCTGAAAACCTAACTCCTCGTCAGCCGGAGCTTCATCGACTTTTTGCTTTCCTTCCCTCTGTCAGAAAGGAGATTCTTCTCGGCGCTTGTTGTAGCGCTCGGCAAGGTTTTGGACCTCCCGGCAGTCTTCCAAACTGTGGTTGCCCGTTTTGTGAATTGGGCACCACACCTTGGGCTTGCTACCGTCTTCAAAAGACGGTCGAGATCGCTTTTCGGGGCGTGGCCCCCGGCCACCCGGAGCTGCAACAGCTGCAACATTGGATGTACCGGTCGACGGCTTCTTCTTGTCGTTGGTCTTTTTCTTCTTCTTGCCGTTCCCGGGGGTATCGGCTTCTTCTTTGGAGGATTTCTTGTGACCCTCTGGGGTTGGTTTGGAGTGCATTTCACGGCCCTCCGCAGCTCTGGCACATTTGTCAGCCAAGCTGAAGAGTTCCGTGACGCTGGTGATCTCCTTGTTCGCCAGTTTCTCCAACATCTTCTTGTCCCGTACACCCTGTCTGAATGCTACAATGACAGAGGCGCTAGAGATAGAAGGGATAGTGTTTCGTACTTGAGAGAACCTCTGGATGAATGATCGCAGGGATTCTCCCCCTTTTTGCATGACTGCAAAAAGGTCCAGTTCAGTGCCTGGTCAGGTGTATGAACACCCGAAATTGGCGGTGAACTGCCGGCACAGCTCCTCCCAACTGTTGATAGAGTTGGGTGGAAGGCTCATAAACTAGGACCTGGCGGGCTCAGTTAAGGCCACTGGAAAATAATTGGCCATCACGGCCTCGTTTCCTCCAGCTGCCAAGATTGCAGTGGAGTAGATCTGAATAAACTCGGTGGGATTGACAGTCCCGTCGAATTTTTCCGGCAGGTGAGGCCGGAACTTCTGTGGCCACCTGACCATACGCAGATGTATGGCCAGAGCTGAATAGCCTCCTCCTACTCCTTCAGGAGCAGAAAGGTCCTGAGCTTCCCGTCTTTCACGAGCACGCTCAATATGGACCCGGCCGTCTTGTTGGCGGTATCGGCGATCAAGCTCCGCCCGAAGGTCATGAGTTGAGAGCCTGGATACCGTGTGAGTGCGTCATGCCCCGGAGGGCAATGACGTAACTTGTTGTGAGGCAGCACGTCTCCTGCTATTGGAAACGTGCGGACCAAGTCTACCAGACAAAGTCCGCTGCTGCGACGGGGCTCGTCCTGAAGGAGGAGGACCCTGGTTGCTGAGGCGTTCGGCTGCTGCTGCAACCAAATGTTCCACATCGGCCCTCCAATGTTCCAGTGCATCCCGGGATGCATCCGGAGGTGGTGGGCGTTGGAGAAGAGCACGCGCTGCATGGAGCGCGTGTTCCGGGTTGTCATGATTTGCCGACGCAGTGATTGACACTGGCGCACCATCGCGTTTCCCAGCTTGATTTGCTGGTGGAGGCGGTGGTGATGGGAGTGTGACTCCTGCTGGTGCTGAGGCTCCTGCTGGTGGCTGCATATTGGAGGGATTGCCCCCAACAGCCTGAGCAGCAGGTTGACTGTTGGATGATCCAGCAGCTGAGTTCACCATTCTCAAAATCTTAGGCGCCCCTTCCTGGCGCGCCAACTATCGGTGGTTTGGATCCGGCAGATCTCTCGACACTTCTAAAGTGTTAGAGGAGTTTGTGGTTCGGTGTGGGCGCGCAGAGATTCAAGAAGGTGAATTATGAATAGCACAGGAGACACAAGGGTTTACGTGGTTCGGGCCGCCTGAGCGTAATACCCTACTCCACGGATGTGTTGGTGTTGTATTAGCTGTATGAGCTTGTGTCGAGCGTCTATGGCGCGTGTAGCGTCACTCAACCTCTAGAGTCCGTCGTTGGCCTGTCCTTTTATAGTACAAGGGTAGGCCGTTACAAGTTAGCCTGGCCCGACATGTGGCCCCGGCGGTTACTAGTATTGACACTTGTTCAACACATTTAATTGTCCTTAACGACCGGGTAATGGGCTTTGACAACACCGTTACTGGTAATTAAGGTCATCCGATCGTGTGTCATTAATATGGTATTAATGACACTTAATCGTGTCTTGAAGTCCTTGATTCCCCTGTGAAGATCCGGAGCCGTTATGGAGTCTTCCGGAGATCAGAGGCTGAAGCTCCGACGGTTGGACACGTGGCAGCTCCGGAGCATACTGTGGGAAACAGGCAGCTCCGGAGCTACCTGACACGTGTCAGGTCCGGAGCTTCTCTCGGTCTGGGGTTAAGTCCGGAGGTGCCATTTTGGTACATGGCCCAGAGCTTCCCCCTTGTGGGCGGTAGCTCCGGTTTTATAGTACACGTGGCGACCCTGAGATTAACCATGCTGGAGAAGCAGGTCTGGTTATATCTGACATGTGGGCCTCCGAAGGTCTTCAAATCAAGTAGATGACTTTCCTTTGAGATCTTTATAACCTCAAGGGGTGTACGGTTTCCAGGGTACCGACATTGTCGATGGCAACTTACAGGAACATGTAACCTTCAATGGCTTTTGGGAAGGGTCCCAAGATGTTCATGCCCCACACAGTGAATGGCCATGTAGGAGGAATCATTTGCAGTGACTGGGCCGGTGTATGAATTTGTTTTGCGTGGAACTGGCACGCTTCACACTTTTTCACCAACTGCACTACGTCCTGGAGTGTTGGAGGCTAGTAGAAGCCGTGCCAAAGGCTTTGCCGACATCGTGTGGGAAGACGCGTGGTTCCCACACTCGGCTCCATGGATCTCCGTGAGGAGATCGCGACCTTCTTCCCTTGCGATGCACCGCATTAGGACGTCTTTGGCACCACACCCATAGAGATCCCATTCTACCAGTGTGTATCTTTTAGCCAATCTGACAATCCGGTCAGTGGATACACTGTCCTCAGGAAGGATGTTGTCTTTCAAGTAGCTCCGGATCTCCGAGATACATGCATCGGAGCTAACTTGAGCTTCTGAGTCTTGCGGTCTGGGCTGCTCGGAGTTTCCGGCAGTACCTACGACCCTTGGTGGACACCATGGTAACAGGGCCACTAGGACTGCCAGCTTCGAGGTGCTGGTCTCGCCCCCTTCGCTCAGTTTGGCAGACTGAGTTGTTGGTCTTGACAACCTCCGGACGAAGATTCCATCAGGAGTCGGAGCTCCGGTTGAGTCCTTTGTCGAAAGTTTGTCGTCTTCAGCGTTATGGAGACGTTGAACATGGTGTAGATCCAGGACTTCGAAGTCTTTATGGAGCCTCTGGACTTCAAGGAGATATGTGGCTAGTTGGGGGTTGTTGCAGCAGCATTCACCTTTGACTTGTTTTATGATGAGCTGCGAATCGCCCTTCACCAACAGTTGTTTGACACCATAGGATAGTGCCACCTTGAGCCCAAAGATGAGAGCTTCATACTCCTCCATGTTGTTGGTTGCCTTGAAGTCAAGGTGAACCATGTATTTGACCTTCTCCCCGGTTGGAGCGAGGAGAAGTATTCCAGCTTCGGCCCCCTACTTCTGCACAGAGCCATCAAAGTAGAGGGTCCAGTGAGGTTCGGTGAAGACCGAGACCTCGAGTTCTGGCTTCTGTTCACTGGGGGCCCTAGGATTTGATGGAGAAGAAGTCCACTCCGCCACAAAATCAGCCAATGCTTGACTCTTGATTGCTTGTCGCGGCACAAATTCAAGATCGAACTCGGCCAGCTCCGCTGCCCACTTTGCAATGTTCCCAGTAGAATTAGGGTTATGCAATATAGCACACAGTGGATAAAAATTTACCACTGATATCTTGTGGGCTTGGAAATAATGACGAAGGTTTATTGAGGCAATAAGAACTGCGTAAAGCAGCTTATGCGCCTCGATGTATCTGGTCTTGGCATCGTGGAGTACTTCACTGATGAAGTACACTAGGCGCTGCACGGTTCGGGCCCTCTCGGAAGGGCCCGAAGCTTCTTCTCCATCGACCCGAACCCTACCGGAGGGGTTCGGCCCTTCTTGTTGATCTTCCCGAACCCTCTCGGAGGGGTTCAGAACTTCTTCTTATTCAACACGGACCCTCACTGAGGGGTCCGGATCTTCTTGAACAGCCATGAGAACTCCCTCACGTGAGAGAGGTTGATCTTCTAGTGCTCCGCCTTGAAGATTCGTGCTTAGGGGTTGGGACCCAGACTCGCCTTCAGATAGCTCCAGACCATCCCAGAGGGGTCTGGGCTCCTGAGCTTGAGGTGGTTTCGGTCTTTTCGTGACTAGGACCATGCTTACAACTTCTGTAGTTGCAGAAATATAAAGCAGTAGAGGCTCACTAGGGTTCAGAGCTACCAAGATTGGTAGGGTGGTGAGGAGCTGCTTGAGCTCTTGAAACGCCTTTTCTGCTCCTTCAGACCAATGGAGTGGTCCGGTCTTCCTCAACAGCTCGAAGAAAGGAAGCGCCTGCTCTGCCAATCTCGAGATGAACATGCTAAGCGTAGCTAGACATCCAGTTAACTTTTGGACGTCTTTGATGCGGGTTGGGGGTGCATATCTTCTATTGCCTTGATCTTCGCCTGGTTTGCCTCAATTCCTCGGTGGGTCACCAAGAAACCAAGGAGCTTCCCGAAGCTAACCCCGAATACGCACTTGTCTGGGTTCAGCTTGGTGTGCGTGATGCGCAGCTTGTCAAAGACGGCTTGCAAGTTGTCAAGGAGTGACTCCTTGTTCTTGATCTTCACAACGATGTCATCGACATATAGTTCCACCAAGCCCTCATGAGTTCCCCAAAAGTTTTGTACATAGCTCGCACAAAGGTTGAAGCATCATTTTTTAGACCAAAGGGCATAGCTTTATAACAATACAACACATCTACTGTAATGAAGGCAGTATGCTCTTCATCTTCCCTAGACATCTGTATTTGGTGATATCCGGAGTATGCATCCAGGAAACACAATAGCTCACATCCAAAGGTGGAGTCCACTATCTGATATATTCTAGGTAGTGGAAATGGATCTTTTGGGTATGCCTTATTTAGTGTGGTGTAGTAGATACACATCCGAAGCTTCCCGCTGGCCTTGGGTACAACGACTGGGTTCGCCAGCCATTTTGGATGAAAAACTTCCCAGATGAAACCAGCTTCAAGCAGCTTCTTGATTTCTTGACGAATGAAGTTTTGTCGCTCTACTGATTGCTTCCGAGGCTTCTGGTGTACTAGCTGAGGATCGGGGTAAATCTTCAGATTGTGCTCAATCACCTTCCTAGGGATCCTAGACAATTGTGACGGTTGCTAGGCAAACACATCAACATTCTCCTGTAGGAAAGTGATGAGCGCGAGTTCCTATTTGTTATTCAGTTCTCCTGATATACAGGTGGTTTGAGCAGCACCGGAACCAATTTGGACGACTTTGACGAGTATGTCATTGTCGCTGCTTGGCTGCACACGTGGTGCAGAGGTTGAGCCTTGGTGATGTTTGCTCGGAGGTTAAGCGGCTTGCTCTTTACAGGATGCCTCCTCATGCGCTGTTTCAAGCGCATGGAGTTCTTCCAGTGCGGTGATTCCTACATTACGGTATCGTGGATGCGAAGAACGCCGGAGGGTGTTGGCATCTTCAACACCAAGTAGCCATAGTGAGTCGCAACCATGAACCTATACAAGGCAGGCCTGCCCAAAATAGCATTGAAGGGTAATCTCATCTGTGCGACATCAAAGACTAGCTTATCAGTCCTGTATTTCTCCCGAGTTCCGAAGGTCACTGGGAGTGTAATGGATCTGAGAGGGCTAATGGCCCACAGACCTACCTCATAGAAAGGTTGTGAGGTATGTAGCTCCAAGGGTCGGAGCTGGAGCTTGACGAAGGCTTCATAGCTCAGGAGGTTTAGCCCCGCACCTCCGTCCATCAAAACATGGTAGAGTTGGACATTGTTGATGGTAGGAGACACCATAAGCGGAAATTGGCCAGCCCTGATCATGTTCCGGGGGAAGTCTGTAGCATTGAAGGTGATGGGAGTGTCCATCCATTTTTGGTGAGGTTCCGCTCTGACGGTTGGAGCTGCAGCGGCCATGTCCCGCTGCATTGTCTTGAGGATGCGGCGAGAAGTGATGTCCCAGACCACCATAGATGGTGTTCAGGGTCTTCCGACGCTCGTTGTTAGAGATGTCGAAATTGTTGTCAACCATGTTGTACACAGCCTTCAGGACCTTCTTGGGATCCTGAAAGCCTAGCTTCGTTTCAACCGGAGCTTCGTCAACTTTTTGCTTTCCTTCCCGCTGGCGGAAAGGAGCTTCTTCTCGGCGCTTGTTGTAGCGCTCGACAAGGTTCTGGACCTCTCGGCAATCCTCAAGAGTGTGCTCATCCATCTTGTGGATTGGACACCACATTTTGGAGTTGTCGTCGTCTTCTCACGAAGGTCGAGGTCATTTTTCGGGGCATGGCCCCTGGCCACCCGAAGCTGCAGCAGCCGCACCAGCAGGTGCGCCGACCGACAACTTTTTCTTGTCGTTTGTCTTCTTATTATTTCCACTACTGAGGTGGTGGCTTCAGCCTTGGAGGACTTCTTATTGGCCTCTAGAGCTGGTTTGGAGTGCATCTCTTGGCCCTCCGCAGCTCTGGCACATTTGTCAGCCAGGCTAAAGAGTTCCGTGACGCTGGTGACTTCTTTTGTCGCCAGCTTCTCCAGCATTTTCTTGTCCCAGATGCCCTGTCTGAATGCGACAATAACATAAGCGTTCGAGATAGAAGGGATGGTATTGCGTACCTGAGAGAATCGTTGGATAAAGGATCGCAACGACTCTCCTGATTTTTGTTGAAAACCAAAAAGGTCCAGTTTAGTGTTGGGTCGGGTGTAGGAGCTCCCAAAGTTGGCGGTGAACTGTTGGTAGAGCTCTGCCCAACTGTTGATGGAGTCAGGCGGGAGGCTCATGAACCAGGATCTAGCAGTCCCGATCAGGGACACAGGGAAATAATTGGCCATCACGGCCTCATTGCCCCCCGCCGCAAGGATAGCGGTGGAGTAGATTTGAAGGAATTCGGAGGGGTTGATAGTCCCGTCGAATTTCTCTGGCAAATAAGGTCGGAACTTCTGTGGCCATCTGACCATGTTTAGGTGCATAGCCAGAGCGGAACAGCCTCCTCCTGCTCCCAAAGGAGCAGGGTTGTCCCGAGCTTCTCGCCTCTCGCAAGCACGCTCAATGTGGACGCGACCGTCATGCTATCGGTAATGGCGGTCGAGCTCCGACCGCAAGTCATGCGTCGAAAGCCTCGACGCAGTGTGGGTGTGATGTGCCCCGAAGGGCAGTGAAGTCACCGGGGCACGTCGCACCTGTTGTGACACAACATGTCTCTTGTGCTGTGAAGCTTGCAGACCAAGTCTTCCTGACAAGATCCGACGCCCTGAAGGTGTATGCCCCGAATGAGCAGGACCTTGATTGTTGATGCCATCGGCTGCAGGTGCAACTAGATGTTCAACATCAGCCCTCCACTGCTCCATCGCACCCTGGGGTGCTCCCGGAGGTGGTGGACTTTGGAGCAGAGTACGCGCAGCAACCAGTGCATGCTCAAGATTGTTGTTCGTCGACGCCATGATCGACACGAGTACTCCATCTTGTTGTCCAGCATTGTTTGTCGGAACAGTCGGTGGTGGTGGTGGCATGACGCCCGCAGGAACAATGGCGGCTACTAGCCATGGAATGTTGGAGGGATTCCCTTCCGCAGGTTGCTAAGTGTTGTTGATGTTGGACGATCCTGCGGTAGACTTCACCATCTTGTGATCTCAGGCGCCCATACCTGGCGCGCCAAATGTCAAAGCGTATGAACGACACTTCCCCTGGTACTACTAAATTGTAGCCCGCGGAGGTTCTTGTATCGGTTTGGGCGCGTGGAGATCTTAGATAAGATGATGACACAGATGATTTACGTGGTTCGAACCACCTGAGCATAATATCCTACTCCACGGGGTGTGTGTCGTTGTATTGAGGATTCACTCCTGCTTGTGTGCATATGAGCTTGGTTGTCTTGTATCGTGCAGCACATCCCTTTTATAGACCAAGGGATGGTTGTTGCATGAGTTGCCTGGCCCGACATGTCGCCCCAGCGGTTATTATTGCCTAATACACAATTAAGTGTGTTTAAGCACCCTAATAGTGTGATAACGCGCCTTAATGGTGGCGTTACCAGTATTAAGGATCTTCTGATTGTGTGCCATTAATATTGTATTAATGGCATATAATCAAGCCTTGTAACTGTAGTAATCATTGTCCCTTGAATGTTCATGCCATTGGAGATCCGTCAGTATTCCCGCTGGTGTCGTAGGTCTGGAGGTCCAACACGTGGCAGGTCTAGAGCTTTCCCTTGCTGGGAGGTAGGTCTGGAGCCGCTACACACATGGTGGCACTAGAGCTTCCCTCTATTGGGGGTTAGGTCCAGGGTCACTATACATGTGTCAAGCACAGAGATCCTCTATGTAGAGTGTAGCTTCTCTATGTACACGTGTCAAACAGGTGGTAGTGCCGAAGCTAACCATATGAAGGAGGCGGGTCCAGCGTTGTGTGACATGTGGGGCCTATGGAGGTCTTCAACTTTGACAGGTGGAACTCCCTTGCACTTTTTGCGGTATCATGAGGTACCCGACACGCAGGGTACCGACAGCTGTAACATTGAATCAACTCTCCATCCTGAGCAAAAGGTCCCCTACATGGACACATTGAAGTTGCCCACTAGAAGATTTATACCTTTATGCCTTCTCAACTCCATTCAAAGGCAGCAAAGAAGTTTCCACACCAAGGTCTACGAGTTACTTTAGTTTCCTGGGTCCCATATACCAGTATGCATCTGGTACAGCTCAAACTTACCCAACAGGACCGCACACGGATCGGTCCTCAATCGACACAAGCAGGGCTACACATCCTACCCTGCTGCCCGGTCTCATATTCATTTCCATAAGTCATTCTCTACCATAAACCAATCCCGTGTGAGGTCAAACCTATCGCGAGTCGATTCCAACTACTCGACTTCTACCGAATTTCTATACAATATTTAGCATAGCAACAGCTACACGAGGACTTAACCGCTAACCAAATACTCCATGGGTGTTTAGGTTATGCAAGTGGAGTATCAAAATCATCTAGACATAATGCACAATTCATCTCCAAGACATAATGTGATACAAAGCAAAATTTTATAAAAGCTCCGGAGCTTGCCTTTCGGTTGGAATAAAGTCAGTGACGAATCAGTTAATAAACTCCGCCGAGAGGTCACGCCACATCAGATTCAATATAGAAATCATCAGCTTCGGGTTGTGCTTCTTGCCCACCTTCGTCACGGTCACTATCGTCATGAATATGCATCAAATTAGAATGCAACTTAGTAAAGTAATAAATGAAGTTTCTAATAATTCAAGGAGGATTAATACTAGCTATAGATGAAGGTTCTGCTGCTGGGATGTATAGCAATAGAGAAAGAACAAGATGAACTTAGGAAATGAGGATATGAAATGAAATCGGTATAGTTTTGGATTTAGGCAATGGACATTCAATTACTTGAGTTAAAAAGAGCAACTGGAACTGTAGTTTTTACAGTGGAGTTCTAGGTTCATGGATGATCAACCAGAAAATTTTCAGCTTATGCAATGGAATACTGTGGTCTACAAAATTCCAACAAGTTGTAGGCTTCCCTGAATTTTCATGGCCAAACGGAGACTTATACATAAGCCAAACTAGGTGTTATGTATATAGGGGTTCATATAGAGTCCAACACAATTGGTTTTACATTTTTCTAAGCAGCTATAGGGAGATATGCATTTTACAAGTTTCTACCATATTCTGAAAAAGTTTCTGTTATTTTTACAATTTTCATGAACATATGAGAAAGCAACACAGTTTGACTGAATAATGAAGTCTAATGAAGCTGAAATTCTGTCTTAAGATCAAGAGATTTATGGAGGACTTTCTGGCCAAAATTGGGAATTTTCCATAAAGTGGATCTCCTGTAATTAATTTCCAAAATTCTGACTTTAAGGAATTTCGGAGCAAAATACAGGGATTTGAATACCAATCAATTTTCACCAATGCAATGTACTGGTTAAAAGGAATCCATAAAAATTTGTTTCATAATTTTTGGACACTTATACTAGGAGATATTGATTTTTGAAGTTTGATAGAATGCTGAGATTATTTTCCAAAAAAAATGGTAAACAGATCTCTGGGCCCACGGGTTTAAATCATCCACTCACGTGGAAGCAACAGGAGAGCCACAAAATTACTTGTGTATGGACACAAAAGATCAAGATTCACAGCAGATCCACCCACTTGGGCGAATGTCATTAGCAGGGGGGCCCACACGTCGGGTTCATCTTCAACCTCCAGACAAGGACCGAGCCGGCGGCGCCCTGGTGGCGTGCGGCCGTTCCCTGGACGGAAGGTGAGCTTAGGCGACAGGAGATGGGGCAACATGACCCCAGTCCATGGCCCACCTGGCGGTCAGCATCACACGCACCAAGATGGCCGGAATCGGGCGGCCAATGGCAAGGCGGCGGCGAGCTTCGTCGGCCATGGCGGAAATCACGCCGAGGAGATCAATCAAGCTCGGATTTAGACTCTATGGCATCCTGGGATCAAGGGGGGGATGGGTATGGACAGCAAATTGGTTGAAATAGCTTGAAGCTCCGAGTTCCACGGTTTACAGGGGATTTTTACATGGCGGCTAGGAAATCCAGTTGCCCCGCTTGATTAGTCGATTATTCTTGCTGGTTCTTGATCTAGGGGGTGGGTGAGGGCGTTTAGAACATATTGTCCAACTGGATTAAAGTATGGTTGAACGTAGAAACCGAATCGACATCAAGACCTAGCAATATTGCTATGAAGAACTCATCGGGAAATCTCGAAATAAGAGTTGGATATGTGATTACATGCCATGAAACTCTGTAGGAACAATTTATGGATTATGGCGCACCTTTTTCGTTTTTGCAGCGAGGTGATAAACAGTTTGTAGCATCGATGCGACAAGGAATCATCGGGGCGGCACAGAGGAGATGATGGTGATTCTTTCCTATGTGGGGGGGGGGGGGGGGGGGGGGGGGCAGCATGGAGTGCGTCAGGAAGAGAGGAGATTTTTGCGCTACTTTTTGCTTTTGTCAAGAGCAAGAAACTCGGTTTGAATCCATAGAGTGAGGGAGAAAGCAACCGGCGGCAAGGCTCTGTTCTCTGAACAAGAAAACAGAGAGCGTACAGAGGAAGTATTTTCCTTTGATCAGTGGAGGATAGGAATGAAGATTGAGGTTGATGTCCTGCAGCTGGTACTCTGAACTAAGCAGACAGGCAGGGAGCACCGTAGCTGCATGCTGCCCGTGCGTGGCACTCTGTGAAGCAACTCAACAGAGTCGGTTCAAAGGTTTTTGGTCACTGACATTGGGTCCCACTTCTTCCCCCTCTCATCTTCTTCTCTGTACACTCAAATATCCTACCAAAATTTGGTCAAAATACATTAAACCTGGCAGATAGCCTCAAACAAATATCTAGGATTTGATTCTAAACTCAATTTCTCGGTTCGACCAAGTTTCATAAGAAATTCAAATATGAATTTGATTTCGAATGCAATTCAATGTCCCACCTGAATTACATAGCAAAGGTGCTCTAGAAATTATGAAATTTGGCAGGGTCACTTTTTAAATTTCGAGGAAACCAATGGACAACTCAATTTCGTATTTTGACAAAGTTTGAACAGCAGCAAATTTTTAAATTTTTGAATCCCTCACTTTAGGCTTGAATTGGTTTGATCTTTCGATTGCCATTTTGATTTCTATTCTAACTTTGCATTTCATAGCTGAGACTAATACATAAACATACGGGCTTTTACATCCCCCACCCCTTAAAAGAATCTCGTTCCGAGATTACAAATGGAGAGACGAAGGAGGAGAGGTTACCGGATATATGATGATAGCAATTCCGGATAGTTGGACTGGAGATAATTCTCGCTTTCCCATGTCGCTTCTTCAGCGGTATGGTTGCTCCACAAGACTTTGTAGAAGCACAAAGTCCAGTTTCTTGTGGTGCGAGTCTTTTCATCTATAATCTGAACCAGATATTCCGTGTAGGTAAAATCCGGTTGCAACTCATCAATTTCTTCGGTGGGGACAGCAGCGGTCTATTTGAGACATTTCCGGAGCTGTGACACATGAAAAACATCATGTACACCGGCCAGAGTTGCCCGTAATTCCAGCTGGAAGGCTACGGGTCCGCACTTCTCTGTGATAGCAAGCGGACCAATAAATCGGATAGCAAGCTTCCCCTTAACACTGAACCGGTGAATTTCCTTCATCGGAGACACACGGAGATAAACGTGCTCTCCAACGTCGAAATGCAGAGATCGACGTCGCTGATCTGCATAACTTTTTTGACGTGCTTGTGCAGCCTTCAAGTTTGCTTGGATGACCCGAACTCGCTCTTTGGCTTTGTTAACGAGATCAATCCCGAACGTCACCCGTTCACCGGATTCGCACCAGTTCAGCGGTGTGCGACATCTCCTGCCGTAGAGAGCCTCATACGGTGCCATCTTGATACTCGCTTGATAACCATTGTTGTATGAGAATTCCTCCAACGGTAAATGATCATCCCGATTTTTACCGAGGTGGATGGCACACGCTCTCAACATGTCTTCCAAGACTTGGTTCACCCTCTCGGTTTGTCCATCAGTTTGTGGGTGATATGCGGAGCTTCTAATTAGTTTGGTTCCCAATGACGCGTGCAGCTGCTCCCAGAAACGAGCTATGATCTATAAGCACAAGATCCGTGCACTATACAACTCCGCATACTTCTTGGCGTTGAATCCAATATTTACCGGAATGAAGTGAGCTGATTTAGTTAATCGGTCCATGATCACCCAAATTGAATCATGTTTCTAGAATGTCAGAGGTAATCTGACAATGAAGTCAATACTCACATCCTCCCATTTCCATGCGGGAATTCTCAATGGTTGCAGCATCCCTGACTTCCTCATATGATCAGCTTTTATACGCCGACACGTATCACATTCGGATACATATTTAGCTATTTCCCGTTTCCTCCATGTCCACCAAAATTTAGTCTTTAAATCTTGGTACATCTTGTTGCTACCCGGACGAATGGAATACTTGGACAAGTGAGCTTCATCCATTATTTTCTTCCGAAGTGTCATATCACGGGGTACCACTATACGGTTGTTAAACCATAGCGTACCATAATCATCCTTTCGAAAACACTTCATCTCACCTTTGTCAAATCTCTCACGTATGTGACATGTGCCTTTATCTTCTCTTCGAGCTTCCATAATCTCCTCTCGTATCGTGGGAAGGAGAGCAAGATTATATAAACGTGCCATATGGAACCAAGTATAAACTCGGCTCGCCCTTTTCCATTGGAATAACAAACAATTTGGTTACATGTGACTTTCGGCTTAGCGCATCGGCAACCACATTCGCCTTGCCGGGATGGTAGTGAATTTCAATCTCATAATCTTTGATCAGCTCTAACCATCTCCGTTGCCGCATATTCAACTCCTTCTGAGTGAAGATATATTTCAGGCTCTTGTGATCGGTGTAGAGATGCACTAGATTGCCTAGCAAATAATGCCTCCACATTTTAAGTGCAAGTACCACGGCAGCAAAGGTCATGAGTTGGATAATGTTGCTCATGATTTCGGAGCTGCCATGATCCGTATGCGAACACTCGTCCTTATTGCATTAATACGCAATCGAGACCAATACTGGATGCATCACAATAAATGTCAAAAGATTTGGTCGTATCTGGCTGAGCTAGCACTGGGGCTGTTGTGAGATGTTTCACCAACGCCTGAAAAGCATCCTCACATGCCTTGCTCCAAATATATTTAGTCCCCTTTTTCAGAAGCTCCGTCATAGGCTTAGCGAGTTTTGAGAAGCTTGGAATGAACCCCCGATAATATCCCGCTAATTCGAGGAAGCTGCGAACTTCGTGAATGGACTTTGGAGACATCCATTTCAGCACTTGTACAATCTTGCTTGGATCAACAGCGATACCCTCTGCTGAAATAATATGCCCCAGAAATGGCACTTCGTTGATCCAAAACTCGCACTTGCTGAATTTTGCATATAGCTTGTGATCTCACCAATCTTTGGAGCACGATATGCAAGTGTTTGGCATGTTCTTCCTCCGATTTAGAATAAACTAGAATGTCATCGATGAAGACCACGACAAAGTTGTCCGACTCCAGCATGAACACAAAATTCATGAGATACATGAAGTGAGCCGGCGCGTTGGTAAGTCCAAACGATGTGACAAGATATTCATAGAGCCTGTATCTCGTTGAGAATGCCGTCTTCGGAATATCTTCTGGTCGGATCTTAATCTGATGATATCTGGACCGATAATCCATCTTCGAGAATACTTTAGCACCCACTAGTTGATCGAATAAGATGTCGATGTGCGGTAGTGGATACTTGTTCTTGATCGTCACGGCGTTGAGTGGCCGATAATCCACACATAGACGTAATGTCTTGTCTTTCTTCTTCACAAATAGTTTGGAGCAGCCCCAAGGTGATGAACTTGGGCGTATTAGACCTTTGTCCAGTAGGTCTTTCAAATGTTCCTTCAACTCAGCTAATTCATTCGGTGCCATTTTATACGGCCTTATAGAAATACGCATGGTTCCCGAAACAAGCTCAATCTTGAACACTATGTCCCTGTCCGGTGGCATACCCGGTAAGTCTTCGATAAACACGTCAGGATATTCACGGACAACCGGAATATCTTCAAGCTTGACAGCTTCAACATATACACTGCTGAAACTTGATGAGATGGAACCACAAGATGCAATGTGTTGCAGCCATGCATTGGGGAATTCAATTGAACTGTCTGAGAGTCGATGTCGAAGATAGCTCCATACTGTGTCAACCATGACATTCCCAAAATGAGATCAATATTTTGATCCTCGAGTATGATAAGACTCACAGGATAGATTTTTTCCACCCAAACATAGAGGTGCTTGGGAGACAATTTCATCGGCTGAAATCTTACCTCCGGGTGAACTGATATGGAATGGATACTTCATGTTGGTGAATGGCATTTGGCGGTTCAGCACAAAGGCTTTGCTAATGAAATTATGGGTGGCACCGGAATCAAAAAAGATGAAAGTCGGCTGCTCATGTGAAAGTCGCCTAGAGGGGGGGTGAATAGCAATAATATCTGAAATGGCTTAATCAAACAAGACTAAATTCCTAAAACCGGACTTGTCCTGACAGGGCCGGACTAGTCCGCTCAGCACAGGGTGAAAACCTAAAAACTTGATTTTTACAATTTGTTTGCAGAATTTAAGTTCACCAAAGGTATATGCAATGTTTACCAACTCAGTAAAACTTAGATTAACAAGTGCAAGCAACTAGGTTACAAGATTTCAATTAAGATCAAGATGAAGAACAAGATGAACCCTAATAGCAATTCTAGTGATCACGAAATGTAAAGAGACAAGTGAGACAAGCTTTATCCCGTGGTTCAGCTCCATGAAGAAGCCTACATCCACGTTGAGAAGTCCACACAAGGATCGAGTCTCACTTGACCCTCTTCTCACCAAGCCACCACAACGGTCGGCTTGGTTTCCACTATATCAAAGGGTAATCACCAAGTTTGATTGGGGTTGCTCACAAGTTGAGGCTCCCGAGAATCAATACAGCAAGGAGCACTTGAAGCTCAACTCACACAAGCCACAAAACACAACACAAGTGCAAGAGATCAAACCGAGAGGCAAAGCACGATGATCTTCCTTCACTCCCCTTCCCAAACCCTAATCTCTTCAAGATTTGATCTTAGAGGGCTAGAAGGCAAAGTAGAAGGCTTTGGGAGACTCTAGGTCAGTTATGGCGGCGCTAGGGTTCAAGAGTTATCAAATAGGGGTCGGGGTCCCCTTTTTATAGGGGTCCTGGCAACTAACTGTTGCCACCAGGGCAACCCCGAACTAGTCCGGCCCTATGTCACAGACTAGTCCGGCCTTCTGGGACCATCAACAATTTCACATCATTGATCGACAAAACAGATGACGTGTGCACCAATGTTCGAATTTCAAATGTCCACTAACAACACGGACTAGTCCAGCCAATAATGGACTAGTCTGAAGTCAGGCATAATGGTTTAGTCCGTCCCAAAATGGACTAAACTTGGTATGTTTGGACTAGTCCGGCCACTGGGGCGGACCAGTCTGGCCTTCTAGGGTTTGGCTTGGTTTCTCACACTAAGTCTCAAACGGACTAGTCCGTGCCACAACAGACAAGTCCGAACTCTTCCAGAATGCTTTGGTCCGTCCCAAAATGGACTACTCTCGGGGATCTGGACTAGTCCGGCCACTTTGACGGACAAGTCGGGCCACCCGAGACTAAGATCCAAACTCACTCACCAATAGAAGAACGGACTAGTCCGTACCCATACGGACAAGTCTGAACTCATCTAGAGATGTATAGTCCGACCAAAAACGGACGATTCTGGCTGGCCGGACTAGTCCAGCCTGAGGCCCGGACTAGTCCGTCCTCCTAGTGTTTTCTCTCATTTTGGCTTCTCACTTAGGTTATTCTCTCAACCACCACTTTGAGCCCTCTAGAATGATCTCAATGCACATGATACAACCACCCTCACACATGATACGGCTCGTCTAAACTCAACACCATAGAAACCCTAATTTCTACACTTGAGCCTTTGACGCCCGTTTCAACCTTTTTCTTTTTGAGGGATTTTGTATCCTTTCAATTATCACACCTGTTCTTAAGATCAACTTATCTCATTAGTGTCTTAATTGTCATCATCAATCATCCAAAACCCACGAGGATGCCTAGATGCACTTTCAATCTCCCCCTTTTTGGTGATTGATGACAACACATTAAGATTCAACAAAAAGGATAATAGTTTGTTTTCATAACATGTATGTGTACGAGTAACTCCCCCTCAATGTATGCATTATGAGTAAGAGAAATTGAGAGAGTTCTCATACATACACATGTTACGGTGGGGTGCCTAAGTGATGTGCTCATAAATTGTGATAAGACAATAAATAAGTGTGGTAAACAAGTCATTTGAAGCATAACATCACAATTAATCATAGTACATGAACCATAGATTAAGTTTTACACAAATTGAAAATGCGAGAGTTTTAAAACATAGTCCATAGTGGATCAAAAGAGACAATGACATAAAACTATCTAAGTACCCCCTTCCAATATCTCCCCCTTTGGCATCAAGACACCAAAAAGGAAAAGAGAGAAGGAGAGCCCTAAGATATATTCTTCATCATCGTCGTCGTTGTATTCTCCTTTGCCGCTCACTATCGCTCTCCGTCGCCTTCGGATCATTGGTATCGTCATCATCTCCTTCCTCTGATGGAGCCGACGTAGAGGTGCTAACAACACCAAATTGATCTAGTTCTTCAGCGGTAAACTCCGGGAATGGAGTCATCTCTCCATCACTCTCCACGGCGGGAGACATGGGGACTTCCAGCTTCTCGTACATCGCCTTGATATACTTCTCTTGGCGACGCTCCATGCGATGTTGCCAAACTTCCACATTCCAACAAGAGGCGAAGATTGCTTTGAAGCACTTGAAGAAGCCGCTTCCGAACTGTGATGGAGGAGGAGGTGGAGGTGGCACAAAATGACAAGATGAAGCAGGAGGATCCGCATTCTTCCTTTGTGGGGCAGCTGGCTCTGGAGGTGGGATTTGAGGACGAAGTCTTCTGTGAATGATGTCCTTCTTGAAGGTGAGTCCGGACACCTTCTCGATCATGAACGTGATTTAGGGAGCGTAGCCACATGATCGGTTAGGAGTTTGCGAGATGTTGAAGATGTCATCAAAGATGTAGTCCACCACGTTGAATCGGACGTCTCCATCAATGAGCACCATTAAGTGCCTCAAATTTCCTTGAATAATGCCCGCATCTCCATCTTTGGGGGCAATGGTCTTCCGGAGCACACGATTGAGGACACTATAGAACGGTTTGATGTTCCTTATATGTCCCGCCTCATATGGTACATGATTAGATACATGTAATCCAAGGTGTCTCGATCAACTGGCTTTAGGTTGGAGATGATGATCTTGTTCTCCAGTTGATCTTCCTAGTCAAGGAACTGAACAAACTCCCAATAAGTGGTGGAGTATTGCTTTCCATGGGTCATCCACGTGATCCGTCGATCTCCATCGGTGTGGAAGTGGAGTAAAATTGGGCAATAACCTCCACATTCCATTCATATTGGAATGCCATGAGCTTCTGCAATCCATAGTGTTGTATGGCCTCAATCATAGCATTGAAGGCCAAATGATCCTTTTGAGCCATGTAGTCCCAATCGATCCACTGAGCATCTGTCACCGAAGTTTGCTTTGACATGTAAACGGTCCAATAATAGTTGCAGTGAAAGTCACACCAAAATTGAGGATCAGCGGTGCTCCTTTCCCGTTGATAGACATTGACAAGTCGAAGCTTCCTAGCTTTCTCAGCCCCTTTCCCTCTAAAGATGTTCGCTTCGAAAGCAGCTGAACGGTTGGGGTTCCTCGCGGGTGAGGACATCCTCAAGGGGCTTATGGGTTGAGAGGGCCCCTTCTTTGCCTTGCTTGCAGGCTTCTTGACACTGGGAGCCTTCCTCTTGGGTGCCTCAGTCACCGGTGCCTTTCCCTTGTCTTTGGAGCTCCTCGCCTCCTGAGTTCTGGCTTTTTCTCCCATGGTCACAAGCCTCTTCCTTTTTGGGGCAACATCGGCGGCAGCTGAGTTATGTGCCTCTCGTTGCTTCTTCTTAGATTTCCTTGCCTTCGATTGTGATTCCAGGTATGCTATGGCAAGTTCACGCTCCTCGCGAGCACGACGATGAACTTATCGCCTTCCCACCTCGACCTTAGGATTGGAAAGGGGAATGTAGTCGGAATCTGACATTGTCAGTGATAAGAGATGCAAAGAGACAGTATATGAATCCAAGGAAGTAGAACATTGTGTTAGAATTCACAAAATCGATCGAGGTTAGGATTTTCACTGTGTAACTCAAACTTGTCCGCCCAAGGGTCGCCCAGTGGCCAGACTAGTCCAGTGCACACAGTAAGCACCCTAATCTTGAGAAATTTTGCAAAATCTACGGATCGAAACACAAAATTTGAGGGATATGATCACAATGATATAGGGAACAACTTTTGTGAAGAAGTTTCTAACAAAAGACCTAAATGAATTGAATTTTGAAGGTTTTAGGGCTAGGTCAAGAATACCTCTTCAAATCTTCGAATTGACGCAATGTTGATGAAGAATAGCCTTAGGATGCTTGGGGAAGAGTTGCCATGCACCTTGGGGCTTCAATCCACGGATTGGAATCAAGATTTGATGGAGGGAATCGAAAATTGCCGAGTTGGGGGGCGGTTTTTGTGCGTCGAGGAGAGAGAGTGTTTGAATGGAAGTGAGGAGGTTAAGGGCTCCCTGGGGAGGTTAAGTCCCCAGGGGTCGGACTAGTCCGGTTGGAGACCCTGACTTGTCTGTCCAACGGACTGGGTCCGGACTTCTCTGAATTGCCAGACTAGTCCGGTTCAAAAGCTGAAAACACATATATATTGAGTTTTCAATGGATATTTGATCCTTTTGGACTAGATTTTCACAAAAGATCTTTGTAAACATGGCCAGTAAGCAATAACAACCAAACTATGACCATAATTCGCAAATATTCAATAATCTCAAAAATAGTTTTCTAGAAAATTAAGGGAGAAAAGTTTTCGCAATCATGTGTGAATTTCAAAGTAACAATCAGATATGCAAGACTCAAGCCGCATTTCGAGAATCTAAGATATTGAGCTCACTCCTAAGTTCACAAAATATTTTCTCATCTAGGGGCTTGGTAAAAATATCAGCCAATTGTTTTTCGGCTCTCACATGGGAAGTTGATATGTCTCCTTTGATGGAGTGATCTCTTAAGAAATGGTGGAGGATATCGATGTGTTTGGTCCTTGAATGTTCAACTGGATTGTGGGCTATTTTGATGGCACTCTCGTTGTCACATAGGAGGGGGATATAGCACAAGTTTATGCTATAGTCCCTAAGAGTTTGTCGCATACAAAGAAGTTGTGCACAACAACTTCCGACTGCGACTTACTCCGCTTCGGCTGTGGAAAGAGCAATGGAGTTTTGTTTCTTTGAGGACTAAGACACTAGGGATCTACCAAGGAATTGACAAGTTTCGGAGGTGCTCTTTCTATCAACTTTGCATCCCGCATAGTCTGCATCGGAATACCCAATAAGGTTAAACTTAGATCCCTTAGGGTACCAAAGTCCTAGGCTTGGTGTGTGAACCAAATATCTAAGAATTCTCTTAAGGACGGTCAAATGACACACCTTATGAGCGGCTTGAAATCTAGCACACATACAAACACTAAGCATGATATCGGGCCTAGATGCACATAAGTAAAGCAATGAACCTATCATGGAGCGATATACCTTTTGGTCCATACTTGGACCATCTTCATTAAGATTGAGATGCCCATTGGTTCCCATAGGAGTCTTGATGGGTTTGGCTTTATCCATGTCAAAATTCTTGAGTATATCTTGTGTCTATTTGTTTAACTAATGAATGTGCCTTCCTTGAGTTGCTTCACTTGAAAACCTAGTAAGAACTTCAACTCCCCCATCATGGACATCTCAAATCTCTCGGTCATTATCTTTGAAAAGTCATCACAAAAATCTTTGCTAGTAGAACCAAATATAATGTCATAGACATATATTTGGCAAACAAACAAATCATCATTGAAATGCTTAGTGAATAAAGTGTAATCCACCTTCAAAATTTTGAAACCATTTTGAGTTAAGAAGTCTCTAAGGCACTCATACCAAGCTCTAGGAGCTTGTTTGAGGCCATAGAGAGCCTTACGCAATTTGTAGACATGGTTTGGGAATTCTTGATCTTCAAAATCAGACAGTTGCTCCACATACACCTCTTCTTTGATTGAACCATTAAGAAATGCACTCTTGACATCCATTTGATATAGCTTAAAATCATGGTGAGTAGCAAAGGCAAGTAATATGCGAGTTGATTCAAGCCTAGCTACGGGAGCAAAGGTTTCATCAAAATCAAAACCTTCGACTTGTGAATAACCTTTGGCCACAAGTCTTGCTTTGTTCCTTGTAACCACCCCGTGTTCATCTTGCTTGTTGCGGAACACCCACTTGGTGCCTACAACATTCGCATTGGGCCTCTTCACTAGCTCCCACACTTGATTTCTTTCAAAGTTGTTGAGCTCTTCTTGCATGGCCATCATCCAATCCGGATCTCATAGTGCTTCTTCAACCTTGTGAGGCTCTAAAGAAGAAACAAAGGAGTAATGTTCACAAAAAATTGCAACACGAGATCGAGTAGTTACCCCCTTGGAGATGTATCCTAGGATGTTGTCAACGGGATGATCCTATTGAACGCTTTGATGTACTCTTGGGTGTGGTGCTTGAGGTCTTGAATCTTAATCTTCGTCTTCCTCATTTTCATTGTCTCCCCCTTGATTGATGCCTCCATTTTCATCTTCCTAGAGCGCATCGTGGGGGACTTGTGCTTGATTGTTTGAGGAAGAGCTTGCTTGATGTGTAGGATGATCACTTGAGTCTTGAGATTGTTCTTGTAGTCGAATGTCTCCAAGTGCCATCCTTCCTATCACCACTTGTGGAGCTTCTTCTTGATCTAGCACATGACAATCAATTTGCTCCACTTGGGAGCCATTAGTCTCATCAAACACTACATCACGTGCTACTTCAAAAATTCTGGAGGATTTGTTGAAGACACGATAGGTGTAAGTGTTTGAGTCATAACCAAGCAAGAAACCCTCATCGGACTTAGAATCGAACTTCGAAGTCCTAGGATTCTTGTTGAGAATATAGCATTTGCTCCCAAAAACACGGAAGTAAGAAATGTTGGGCTTGTTACCGGTTAGGAGCTCATAAGACGTCTTCTTAATAATGTGGTGAAGGTACAACCGGTTTATGGCATGGCAAGCGGTGTTAACCGCTTCCGCCCAAAATGGTCTGACGTCTTGTATTCGTCAAGCATGGTTCTTGCCATCTCGATGAGGGTCCTATTCTTCCTCTCGGCCATCTCATTTTGTTGAGGGGGGTATGGGGCCAAGAATTCATTCTTAATGCCTTCTTCATCCAAGAATTCTTCAACTTGAGTGTTCTTGAATTCGGTGCCATTGTCACTCCTTATAGTCTTGATACTTAAGAAGAACTCGTTTTGAGCTCTCCTAAAGTACTTATTGAGGACACCTTGAGTCTCACTCTTACCATGCAAAAATAACACCCAAGTGAAACGTGAAAAATCATTAACAATTATAAGACCATATTTGTTACCGCCAATACTAATGTAGGAGATTGGACCGAAGAGGTCCGTGTGTAGAAGCTCCAACGGTCTTGCTATTGTCATGATATTATTGGATTGATGTGGAGCTCCAACTTGCTTTCTAGCTTGGCATGCACTACATGGCCTATCCTTTTCAAACACAACATTCTTCAAATCTCGGATGTGCTCGCCCTTAACGAGTTTTTGCAAATTCCTCATCCCAACATGGGCTAGCCTTCTATGCCAAAACCATCCCATGTTAGTTTTTGCAATTAAGCATGTATCAAGTTGGGCTTTATCCGCGGATAAATCCACAAGATAGAGCTTTCCTTTAAGTACACCCTTAAAAGCAATTGAGTCATTGCTTCTCCTTGTGACGGTTACACCCTCATTAGTGAATAAACAATTATAACCTTTGTCATATAGTTGTGATATGGACAAGAGGTTATAATCAAGTGAGTCAACATGTAAAACTTTTGAAAGAGTATTATTAGGAGATATAGCAATTTTACCGGTGCCAAGGATTTTTCCTTGGCCATTGTCCCCAAAATAGATTCCTTCACTTGGATCTTCATTTTTCTCATACCCTACAAACATCTTCCTCTCTCTGGTCATATGATTAGTGCATATGCTATCAAGAACTCACTTGGTTCCATCGAAGAAGTATGCCTACAAAAAGGATTTAAGTCTTGTCTTTAGGTACCCAAGCGGTGTTGGGTCCTTTGATGTTAGTCAAGAGGCACTTGGGCACTCACACACAAGGTTTATGACTCTTGCGATGTGGCCCAACATACCTAGCATAAGCTTTACCAAACTTGTTCCTTAATAACACATATGAAGCATCAAAATCATGGAACAAGGGATGAGGTTCCTGCTTAGGAATTGTAGGATATGTAGCCATGTTCTATCCTTTATTAGTATTATATGAACCTCCTTTGACAAAAACAATCATGTCTTTGCCATTTTTGGGAGTTTTGGTGTTTTGCCTCCTCTCCCTAGAATAGTCAAGACCATCCTTGATAAGGGGATGTCTTGTGTTAGTGTATGCACTACGTGCATATACCATCTTCTCCTTATCAAATATGTCACCCTTTGGTGCTTGGTTGGTTTGTGTCAACTTAAGCTCATCCTTAAGTTTTATAATCAAGTTAGAGCATTTGCAATGTTGATTTGTTTCGGTTTTGATATTTGTGGAAGATGAGCTTGTAGAGGAAGAAGGTGCATTGACCTTGAGAGACTCCACTTGTGTTTCAAGGATCTTGTTAACTTTTGTCAAGTTAACAAGTTCATCCTTTAGCACAGTTGTAGTGTTCTCAAAGTTTGAGCAAGTTTCCTTGGTCACAGCGTGTTCACGCTCAAGTGCCTTGCTTCTTTCCCTTTCAAGCTTCAAGAGCTCCTCAAACTCTTGACATCTCTCCTTTTGTTGGATGAGTATGTCCTCTTGACGGTTGATGAGATCTTCCTTCTCAAATATCACATCTGTTAAAAACCTCAATCTTTTCAAGGTACTTTTACTCATATCTCTAAGCATATGTCTATTTTCACTACTACTATCAAAATCATAATGTGAAGAAATTGAAGAAGCGGATTTAGATTTGACCTTCTTTCTTCCCTCCTTGGCCATGAGGCAAGTTTGCCTTGAGTTCTCCAAGTTGGGGAAGAGCTTGTTCTCCATGGTTGTCTTCTTCATCGCAATAGTTGCTATCTTTTCTTCTTCATCGAAGGAAGATTCTTCATTTGAATCCCACTGCTTTCCATGGTTAGCATGTCCCGATTGCTTCTTCTTCTTGAAGTATTTCTTATCTTGAGGCTTGTCCTCCTTCTTCTTCTTGTTTTCTTCATGTGGGCAGTCCACAATGAAGTGGTCATATTCCCCACAATTGTAGCACGCCGTCTTTGATCTTGTCTTGGGCTTGTCTTTGCTCTTGCCCCCACGATGGTAGCTCACCCTATTTCTTCTCCACATCCTCTTGAAGTTGTTGATGAAGAGTGCATCTTCCTCATCGGTATCGGGACTCTATTCATCACTTTCTCCCTTTTCTTGAGATCTTGAGGATGTTGCCTTGAATGCAACATCTCTTTTCTTGGAGGAGAAGAGCTTTTGAAGGTCGTTGTAGAACATAGCCTCTTGCTCCATCATATCATAGTTGATGATTCTCCCTAGCACTTCTTTGGGAGTCATCTTATGGAATCCCGGACTCTCACGAATTAGTGAGCAAAGAGTGACGTTTCTAGGCATGAATGCCCGAATCATTCTCTTCACCACTTCGTGGTCCATCCACCGGGTGCTTTCATAAGATCGACTCTTGTTGATGAGAGTCGTGAGGCGGTTGTACATGTCTTGGGGAGACTCACCATCCATGATAGTGAACCTCCCAAGTTATCCTTCAATCATCTCGATCTTCGCCTCCCGTATGACACGGTTGCCTTCATGTGTCGTCTTCAAGGTGTCCCATATTTTCTTGGCCACCTCCAATCCTTCAATGCGGTTGAACTCCTCTCGAGTCAATGAGCAGGTAATTACTCCAACGGCTTGTGCATTGCGATGGAGGAGGACGGCTTGCTCCGGAGTAATGTCTTCCTCATTCTTGGGAAGATGGACACCTGTCAAGACAATTTGCCACAAACTAGGGTTTAATGAAATGAGATGCATCTTCATATTATGCTTCCACATAGAATAGTCTTTTCCATCTAATTGAGGGGGTTTGCCAATAGGGATAGATAAGTAATGATTTATTGTGGTTAATCACTCATATTTGTAAGGATATCAGGAGTAGTCTTGTGAACTACTCCCATTGTCGGTGTTTATTGGAGCGATTGGCTTGATCTCCTTCTTGGGGACATTGAGCTTCTCACGAAGCCGCGCCTTAAGTATACGAACTTCCTCGTCGTCATTTGGATCGTCTTGAAGAACATCGACTTTTTTCTTGTTGTCGTCATCAACGATCACCAGAATCTCGTTGTCACCCCTTCCGGCCATTTCCTCTTCGAGTTGTTAGACTCTTGGTGGAGAGGCCTGCTCTGATACCAATTGAAAGTCACCTAGAGGGGGTGAATAGGCAATAATACCTGAAATGGCTTAATCAAACAAGATTAAATTCCTCATACTGTACTTTTTTGGACAGGGTCGGACTAGTTCGTCAGCACAACGTGAAAACCTAAAAACTTGATTCTACAAGTTGTTTGCGGAATTTAGGTTCACCAAAGGTATATGCAATGTTTAGAAACCTAGTAAAATTTAGATTAACAAGTGCAAGCAACTATGTTACAAGATTTCAATTAAGATCGAGATGAAGAAAAAGATGAACCCTAATAGCAATTCTAGTGATCACGAAATGTAAAGAGACAAGTGAGACAAGATTTATCTTGTGGTTCTGCTCCATGAAGAAGCCTACATCCACATTGAGAAGTCCACAAAAGGATCAGGTCTCACTTGACCCTCTTCTCACGAAGCCACCACAATGGCCGGCTTGGTTTCCACTATATCAAAGGGTAATCACCAAGTTTGATTGGGATTTCTCACAAGTTGAGGCTCTCGAGAATCAATACAGCAAGGATCACTTGAATCTCAACTCACACAAGCCACAAAACAGAACACAAGTGCAAGAGATCAAACCGAGAGCCAAAGAACGATGATCTTCCTTCACTCCCCTTCCCAAACCCTAATATCTTCAAGATTTGATCTTAGAGGGCTAGAAGGCGAAGTAGAAGGCTTTGGGAGGCTCTAGGTCAGTTTTGGTGGCGATGGGGTTCAAGAGTTATCAAATAGGGGTCGGGGTCCCCTTTTTATAGGGGTCCCGGCAACTAACCGTTGCCACCAAGGCAACCCTCGACTAGTCCGACCCTATGCCACAGACTAATCTGGCCTTCTGGGACTATTGACAATTTCACATCATCGATCGACAAAATAGATGATGTGCGCGCCAACGTTTGAATTTCAAACGGCCATTGACAACACGGACTAGTTCGGCCAACAACGGACTAGTCCGAAGTCGGACAGAATGGTTTAGTTCGTCCCAAAATAGACTAAACTTGGTATGCCCGGACTAGTTCGACCACTGGGGTGGACAAGTCCGGCCTTCTAGGGTTTGGCTCGGTTTCTCACCCTAAGTCTTAAACGGACTAGTCTGTGCCACAACGGACAAGTCCAAACTCTTCCAGAATGCTTTGGTCCGTCCAAAACCGAAATACTCTCGGGGGTCCGGACTAGTCCAACCACTTTGGCGGACAAGTCCGGCCACCTGGGACTTAGCTCCAAACTCACTCACCAGGAGAATAACGGACTAGTCCTACCCATACAGACAAGTTCGAAATCATCCAGAGACATTTAGTCCGACCCAAAACGGACTATTCTGGTTGGTCACACTAGTCCGACCTCCTAGTGTTTTCTATCATTTTGGCTTCTCACTTAGGTTTTTCTCTCAACCACCACTTTGATCCCTCTAGAATGATCCCAATGCAAATGATACAACCACTGTCACACATTATACGGCTCGTCCAAACTCAACACCATAGAAACCCTAATTTCTACGCTTGAGCCTTTGACGCCCGTTTCAACCTTTTCCTTTTTGAGGGATTTTGTCTCCTTTCAATTATCACACCTGTTCTTAAGATCAACTTAGCTCATTAGTCTCTTAATTGTCGTCATAAATCATCCAAAACCCACGGGGATGCCTAGATGCACTTTCATCATGTAAGGTGAACATGCCCGCTAAAACGGTTTAGCCTTCCGGAATGTCCTCCATTGCAGCATAATTAACGATGCCAAACTTTGATAAGATTTTCTTCGGGTGTGCATGGTGCTGGTCTGAGCTTTTGTGAGACGGCATATGACTGTGGCTCTGCTCAACTTCACGACAATTCCATGTCAAATGAACCCTCTGCTTCCCACTGAATTGAGGTGGACATAACTCTTGCACCTCACATTATGGTAGGGATGCATGAATAATATTTGGTGGCTGGTGCTGAGGTGTAGAAAATATTTGTGTGCTCAGCTGAGGTGGAGGGGCACAAGTGATTAATTGCAGTTGTTGTTGTGATGGTCGCACCACAGACTGAATTTCCTGACCGGATGACAAATAATACCTCACCCGATATCTCAGAGGAATGTCACTATTACAGTCCGGTGGTATGCTCCTTTTCTTTTCCGCTTCACCGCGAAGATGCATATCTTCTTTAACAATAGTGTCATTAACCAATTCATTGTAGTTACCATTGAATAAAATCACTTGCTCCTTAAGTTCAGCATTCAAGCCTTGGAAAAAGTAATCACATTTCATAGTTCCTGAGTCCACGTGATGAGTTGCATACTGCATCAAGCGGTTAAACTCTTTGAAATACTCGTAAGCACTCATTTCTCCTTGCTTTAACTCCATGAAGTCTTCAAATTTTGTTCTGATGATTCCGTAACAGACGTGACGTGCACTGAAAGCATTCCGAAATTCATCCCACATCACACGATGATCATCATGAAGAGTGGCGAGATATTCCGCCCACCAAGCTCCAGTGGCTCTGTGAAGTTGAGCATCATGTGAAACCTTTTGATACTCATCACCTCAGAGCTGATCGAACTTGGATTCAATAACCCGGAGCCAATGATTCGGCTCCAAAGGTTCTTTTGCTTCCGAGAAGATATGCGGTTGCATCGCCAGAAAATCCAAATAAGTGCTCGCTGTTGGAGCACATTGTTGAGTCTCCAGTAGTATACCTTGTTGTACAAGGGTTTGCAGAGACTCCTCCATCTTGGATAATATTGCCATCAATTCTATGGACGGTGGCGCCTGCGATGAAGTTGCAGCATTCATGCCTCGACTAGAATCTCCAACCTCGGGTTGAGAACACGTACGCACCATACTGCATGAAATGGATTTTGAATTGAGTTAAAATTAAAACCCAGCAGTAAGGAGGATATAATAAAAACATGATCATGTTATGGTCTTTGTGAAAGTATAACAATACTCATGCTAGAACACATCTCAAAGTACGCCTAACCGATCAGGTTTCTGTTCAAACCGAGCAGTCTGGAGAAATTTGCAATTTCCATCCAGTTAGAGGAAAAATCAGGACCTGAGTTGAACTACAAAGTTGTAGTACGCTCGAGAACCTTTCTAGAATGTATTTACTTGCCCTCATAGTGTTTCTTGTTGAGGAGATATGGATTTCTAAAGTTTGACAAAGTTCCCAGATTTCTAGGGAAATTTTGACAGCACCTCTTTTGTATATTGTGGATTTGACCACAATTATACAAACTGATAATATCAAAATTTTCCAAAACTTTAAATTACAACATTGTAATACACATAACAAGGACTCCATAAATGTATCACATGAGGTCATTCGATTTTTCTACTAAGAGATATGACAAAAAATAGTAACAGGTACATAGAGGGATTCCAGTTTCTGTCCAGTTTTGCAGACTTTGGAACTTTTGAATTTTTGAATGGTTTAGAAGGGGATTCTGCTCTGGAGTTCAACAGAAAAGTTTCAGAATACTTCCTAATATTTCCATCCATGTAAAATAAACCTTCATTAGACTTTTATTCTCGGAGTTATGGATTTTCAAATCAGATCAAATTCCTGGCAGAAAACAGAGAATCTGCTTTTTGAATCACTTGAGTTTAAACCTACTCTAATTTTTGAAACTTAGTTCAAAATTAGAGATCAATAGATAATACATGTATTATTACACCTTCTTGAGTTCATCTTACAGTGATCTTCATAATTCATTGATGGGACACATGTCGGTACTACATGCCTCACAAAAGTGAAAATCCTAACCGGATTATACCGGCATATACATCTAAATCGGTGGCACTATAAACGGTCACTTGCAAACATTTTATAAGCGCAATACAATATCTCGGCTAGTGTACCTGCATAAGACACTCAATTTACAAAACACTCATTATGGTGTCGTATGGCACAGCCCGCACGGGCGATCATTTCAGACAGTCACAATAATATATATGAAAGTAAGAACATCCGTCCTGTATCATTCCATACGGGCCGCCCCGAGATGAGCCACATCTCGAGGTACACGACTGGGTTTTCTACCACCCGACGGGGGTCCACGTCTTTGCATAATGCTGCACCGGTAGGAGGCGCATCGGGTTATGTACCACCCGACGGTATCCCACGTCTTTGCCTAATGCTGCACTAGTAGGAGGCGCTTTCGCGTGTTTATTTAAACACACTACGTGCTTTTCAACTGCACGATAGGTGGCCACATAATTTATCTATTGCGCTAGGGATCAGCGCTGCATATGGCCCTTTGAACATTGAATGTTCAAGAGTTGCATACTTCGTGTTTTTGACCACATGATGGGGTATTCACGCTTTTGCCTAAAGCACGCCGGGGAACAACGTTTTCATATGTTCTCAGAATTATGACAAGGTTCAGAGACTCATATTAACTTTCATGTCAAGCCACAGGGAACAATCACATGCTACCTCTCGCATGGTGAGCTTACCGCAATTGATCTGCTTGCGGTGGCGTACCTTACCTCTTATGTGACGTCGGAGCATCGTTACAGAATATAATAACAAGTATGTTAGCTTGCCACCTTAAGTAGCTGTAAGGATTGAATGCCCAAAAGGGGGCTGAATTGGGCTTCTTTTCAAAAATTAATGCAATTAAAACTTAATTACTCAAAGCCCAGTTCCCTACGCAAACAAACTATGCATTCAAGTAAATAGCAACTTCGCGGTATATAAAATGCATAAATGTAGGGTGAGAGGATGAGAATGCAAACTCCTGAGGAGACACGAGGATTTATCCCGTGGTTCAGCAAGATCGTCAAGATCTTCCTACATCCAAGTTGTGGCACCCACCAAAGGGTATAGCCACACCCAAGTCACTGAGACTAGGTATCTTCACTATTCTTCTCCGTTTGCCAACCTCGGCAAGGTGGAGCTCAAGCCTTGTACACCTTGAATCCTCCGGGCTTCCACAATCGTCTTGGCAAGCTCCGGAAGTCTCTCTCAATTACAAACAGCAAGGGACACTCCCTTACAGCTCTCACTACACTAGAGATTCCACTCACCAAGAATGGTGGCACACAAGCTCTCTCTCTAGCTAGTTCTAGCCTATCTCTTGGTGTGTAAGTGGTCTAATGGATGTAGAAGTGATGGCTCAATGTCTTGAATGCTTGAGGATGTGTAGAGTATGTCTGGTGATCAAGACTTGTCGATTTGACAGGTTGAAGGGGTATAAATAGCCAGCCTCCACGAAATAGCCGTTGGAAAAGTAGACTGACATCACTGCTCTGCGAACACCGGATGATCCGATGTCTCCCCTTCAGTTATCATCGGTCAAGTTTACTTTATCTGATGTCATTATGTCAGATATGACCGTTGTTAGACCGATGTTGCACTTGTCTTCTCATCGGATGATCCGGTGGCACTTCCTCCAGAATTGGTTCAAACTTGGTGCTTACTGGAGTGATTGACCGATGTGTTTATTGTTGTACATCGGTTGATCCGGTGCTACACTTGGTCCAAGGATATTGCATACTGTACTGATGGACCGATGTAGCTTTGCCCTTAACATCGGATGATCCGGTGAGTGCTTTGTTCAGAGGTCTTCTTCTTCTGCTGAACCAACTCGACCGATGTGTTGTTCTCTGGAAACATCGGTTGATCCGGTGAGTTGATTTTGTTTGCTTCGAGTTGATCTAAGTGATTCTTTTGGAATTTTCTCAATTGACCTCTTAGACACTTGTTGTAAATATTCTTCTGATGAATGTCAAGCATTGAGTGTTGTCATTTATGGTTGAATGACTTTGACATATGAGCTTTTACTTCTAATCTTCATAGCATTGATTGATCTCATAAAGTGATTGTTTTAGGGGGTCTCCAATGATCAGTAGTTGATGTTCATATTCATATAGATTTCATTTGGTTGAGTGATATGGGAGACCTTGCATCCACAAATTCATTAGTAAAATCCAATGGTCGTCATTAATCACCGAAATCGTACCTCATGGGGGCCTAGATGCTTTCAATCTCCCCCTTTTTGTTGATTGATGACAACACAACAAGTGAAGCATAATAATTAATTTGATAGTACGATACTCAAGAAGATATGCAATGAATACAAGATATGGCATTTTAAACTTAAAGACTCAAAAGAGATTAATAACACAAAAGCTCAATCGATCAATAACTCAAGAGAATGAGTGCCCATGAATATACACCAATAAGCTCAATCGATCAATAGCTTACGAGTACTCAATGAATAACAGAGGAGTAGCAAACACATCAAAGTACAAAAGATATAGATAAAAACTCCCCCTGAGACTAAGCTATCCTCCCCCTGACTCTACTCTAACTCTTCTTCCCCTTTGGCATCAAGACACCAAAAAGGGATCCAAGTGCCTAAGAGCCCTGAGTGCTCGGAGCGATGACGAACTGGTCACCGTCGGGGGTGCTGTCGTCGGAGCTGCTGCCTGCTGCTGCGACTGAAGCTGGAGTAGAAGTGGAGGGAGCTGTAGGTGCCGTAGGAGCCGCTGTCGGTGCCTGCTGAGTCGGAGCTGCTGGCAATGGGGCACTGATGACGGATGCTGGCGTCTGCTGGAACAATGTCGTAGCCGGCAGTGGAGAGTGGATCGGTGCGCCTGGAGCCAGCAGTGGAGACATGCTGATTGTCGGGATTGGCGTGGTCGGCACCGGAGCTACAGCTGGAGCAAGGACAGGTGGGGGTGGAGCAACGCCTGGCAGCTGCGACGGCAGGGCAATCCCGGTCTGGGTGTAGAGGTTGGTGATCAACCACAGGATGCCTATCATCGCCTGCTGCGTCTGCTGCTGGTCGAGGGAGCGCTGGTGCATCTGGTCGATCAGCCCCGTCAGCCGGTCTGTGTCCTCTCGCCTCTCACGGGCAATCTAGCGCTGCATCTCCTGCTGCTGCTGTTGAAGCTCCAAAAGGCGCGCTGCCTGCTTAGCTCGGGCCTGCTCAGCTGCAAGCCGGTCCAGGCGCTGCTGCTCAACCATCTATTGAAGGAGTGAGGTGAGCTCTGACGGCTGAGAGACCTGTGCCTCTGAGACGGGAGGTGGAGTAGGAGGTGGCACGGTTGAGCCTCCAGCCTCCGCGTCGTGCTGCCTGGGTGAGGGAGGAGGTGGAAAGTACTCCTCAACGCTGTCATCAGTGTCGCTCTCGGACCATATGTGCTGAAGGTCCTCACCCTGAGCCTCTGCCTGAGCAAGCCTCTCATCTTCCTTTTCTAGATCAGACCAATCCTCCTCGGATAGCCAAGCACGGACCTGACGCTCGACTGGACGGCCAAGGCGGCGGTCTCCAGGAGATGGAGCACAGTAGTGGCTGAACCGTGTGACACTCTCATCAGTGAGACAGTCATGCACGGCGGACTCCTCAGGAACAACCATGGAGAGCAGGTAGCTGATCCAGTGTCCAAACACAAGCTGCCTCATCATGCCAACTCCGTCAGTGATCACGTCCTCCATCTCACATATGAGGATGTCCACAATATCGAACTCCATCCCGTTCATGATGTAGAACAGGAGGGTCTGCTGCAGACTGGTGAACCCCTCTAGGTATCCGGACCTCGGCAAGAGTGTGCGGCGCAAGGCAATATGCATTGTGTGCACAGCTGGAGTCAGTAGTGCCGGTACCCTCGGCTGGTCTGGAGAGAAAGACAGTCCAAACAGAGAGCGTATCTCCTCCAGTGGTGGTGCCACTCCTCCAGTGAGTGGCCTCCTCGGCGGGTCTGCCTGTCCATATACCCTCTCATGCACGCAAGTGTCATGCAGGTCCACTCCTAGTAGCTGTGCCAGTGTCTGCCTCGTCAAGTGATGGTGCTGGCCCATGAACATGAAGTCTATAGACCTGCGGCCCTCAGAGACGTAGAGGGTGGCGTAGAATACGCGGACCCAGACCTCCACGTAGGCACTCCTGTCGTAGGACACCAGCTCCACCAGCCCTCTGTACCTCTCAAAGTAGGGGCGTATCTCCGTCTCGGCTGCCAGGGCAAGCTGATCCCAGTCCAAGAAGTTGTGCTGGAAGAGATTGTGGCCTCGGCGTCGATACGTCTCATACAGCGACGCCTGAGTCGCGGTCCAGAACCGGCTGTCCACACGTGCCTCTCTGGGCTGCAGGAACCACTCCTCAAGCAAAACACTCCATCTGAGTCTTCTGAGCTGCTTGGCCTTCATCTTCCGGTAATCTGTCAACCGGACACCTTCACTAACATGGACGGTGGTGTCCATCTCGTAGACGGCTCTCTGGGCCGCCCTGTCCTCTCGAAGCTCGGCGGTAGACGGTCTCGAACGAGGTACTGCCGGCGGATGACCCCCACGGGTCCTGGCTGAGCGCTGACGAACAAGTGGCACTTCCGGCTCTTCTTCTACCTCGGACTCATCTAGCACGGGAGGCTGCCTCTAACGAGCCTCGCGGATCCTCAATGATCCTCCTCGGCCATGCTCTCGCTCCTCGGCGGCGCGAGCGGCCATCAACGCCTTCTTCTCCTCCTTCGATAGCTTTTGCCTCTTTGCGGCCGGCTCCGCAATGGCCTTGCCCTTATTCTTCTTGTCACGAGCCATTGCGATGAGGCACGTGAATGAAGTCGATGATGTCAAGCACACGAAATGGCGACACGACGATCAACGCGGTCAAAAACCCTAGCGTCGAAGAGACGGCGACCGTTGGAGGTACCACGATGGCGCAGAGGGTGGCGGTGGTGTGGCTGCTGGGGGGAGCGGATGCGGTGGTGGAGAGAGGCGGCGGTGGCGCAGGGCGAGAGGAGCGGCAGCGGCGGAAGGTGATCGAGCGTCGGGGTCGGGGAGAGAGAAAGGAGGGAGGCGAGGGGACATTTAAATAGTGGGTCCCAAACCCTAGCTGAAAATTTAACACCAGATGGACCGACGTTACAAGATAGGAGCATCGGTCGAATGGCACAGTAAGGATATTCAAAAAGGTACCGTTGACATCGGATGGACCGATGTGGAAGGGAATAGCATCGGTGGAATTTTGCACACTTCCAGAAATGTGAACATCGGATGCACCGATGATTCTCAGAATAAACATGTCGGTTGATTTGAGATACTGACTGAGCTGGCTCTTGGCTGTTGAACACCAACTGATCCGATGATGGTCTGGCCTAAGCATCGGATAATCCAATGACTACAAAACAGCAACATCCCATATATGTCCTTTGACCAAACACACAAACAATGAGAAACACATGTCTTAGGACTTTTTGGGCAACCCCTTACCCCTCAAAAAAAGCTAATATGCCAATAACTTGGCTAAGCCTAAAGCAAATGGAACACCGAGAAATTAGGGAGGAAAATATCCAAATAAAATATAAGGCCCATGCTTTGTGAGCTTGAGGATGAAGACTTCTATCTCTTTAAAGCATGTTCCTTTAGGCATTAATGCACCTAACATTTTGTTCTTCCCACATCATATGAGTTGAGATATTGCATTTCAAACAAGTCTCTTTCTCATGAGGTGGGTTCCCCTTTGTGACAATCTACCGTATGCAATGCCAAACAATTTATAGTGCAGGAAATTTAAATGTGAGTGCAAGTCTATATGGCAGGCATCATGCAAGGCATAAAATAAATCTATCTTGCCAAATTTGAACCTTTCAAAGGCTTCTTCAGGGAGAGCTACTCTCCAAGCCTTGGGAAAACTCAAAAGAACCTTCATCCCAAGCTAACCCTTGCTCACCCCTATCCTTTGAGAGTTAGGCAAGACCTATATGAGATGCATTCTTACATGACGTTCATTGCATCTAGCACATTTAACTCACTTCTTAGCCTAGAAAAAGTTTTCTCATCAAGTGGTTTAGTGAAGATATCCGCCAATTGTTCTTCGGACCTAACACCTCGCAATGAGATGTCTCCCTTAGCTTCATGGTCCCTCAAGAAATAATGGCGAATATCAATGTTCTTAGTGCGGGAGTGTTGAACGGGGTTTTTAGCTATCTTAACCGCACTTTCATTGTCACAAAGGAGAGGCACACAACCAAGTTTAATACCAAAGTCCAAAAGGGTTTGCTTCATATAAAGAATTTGGGCACAACATCCACCGGCCGCAATATATTCCGCTTCCGCCGTGGACAAGGCGACGAAATTTTGCTTCTTGCTAGACCAAGATACTAGGGAACGCCCAAGCAAGTGGCACCCACCAGAGGTACTCTTGCGATCCACGCGACATCCGGCAAAGTCCGAATCCGAGTATCCCAAAAGATGGAATTTTGCACCTTTAGGGTACCACAAGCCCACACTAGGGGTATGCTTAAGATACCTCAGTATCCTAAAGAACGCCTTTCGATGCGATTATTTAGGTGCCGCTTGAAAGCGAGCACACAAGCATACACTAAACATGATATCGGGCCTAGATGCGGTAAGGTAAAGCAATGAGCCAATCATAGAACGGTAGTTACATTGATCAATAGGTTTACTGTCCTTATCCGCGTCGAGATGACAATTTGTTGCCATTGGAGTGCTTCTTGAGCTACAATCTCCCATTTCAAATTTCTTCAAGAGGTCCTTGGTATACTTCTTTTGATAGACGAAGGTTCCCTCTTGAAGTTCTTGATTTGAAATCCAAGGAAGAAGTTGAGCTCTCCAATCATCGACATCTCGAATTCCCTAGACATCATTTTGCCAAACTCATGGCTAAGAGCTTCGTTAGTTGAACCAAAAATAATATCATCAACATAAATTTGACAAATAAACAAATCTCCGTTGATGTCTTTGGTGAAGAGTGTAGTGTCCACCCTCCCGATATTGAATCCTTGCATGATCAAGAAATCCCGTAGTCGTTCATACCACGCCCTAGGTGCTTGCTTGAGCCCGTAGAGCGCCTTGTGCAACCTATACACATGATTAGGATTCCTCGGATCTTCAAACACGGGAGGTTGTTCAACATAAACAAGCTCGTTAATGTAACCAATAAGAAAGGCACTTTTCACATCCATTTGATAAAGTCTAATATTATGATGTGATGCAAAGGCAAGAAGTATACGGATGGCTTCTAGCCAGGCGACCGGGGCAAATGTCTCCCCAAAGTCTAGTCCTTCAACTTGCGAGAACCCCTTGGCCACAAGTCTTGCCTTGTTACGGACCACAACGCCATTCTCGTCTTGTTTGTTGTGGTACACCCACTTTGTTCCGATGACGTTCTTGTCCTTGGGTCGCTCCTCCAACACCCAAACTTCATTGCGGATGAAGTTGTTGAGTTCTTCTTGCATGGTCATCACCCAATTTGGATCTTGGAGTGCTTCCTCAATGTGACTGGGTTCCACACATGAAACAAACGAGTAGTGCTCACAAAATGAAGCGAAATGGCGAGGGCGTGTACTTACACCCCTTGACGGACTTCCGATGATTTGGTCCATCGGATGCGCCTTGGAGATGCGTACATGCCTCATAAGTGGTTGTGAAGCACTTGGAGATGGTGATGCGTGTTGCTCATCTTGTGGTTGTACTTGATCATGGACTTCTTCTTCTTCTTGATGTTGTGTGGCTTGTGAGTCGTGAGTCAGATCATCCTTCTCTTCTTCATCAACTTGAGGCGCCATAGAGGTGTTGATGTTGGAACTTGAAGCTCCCCCTTGATCATGGCTCTCCTCAACTTTAGACTTGATGTCTCCAATTGTCATGTTCTTCATAGCCTCTCGTAAGGGCTCATCATCTATTTCATCATGACCAAAACTCTCCTCTTGGGAGCCATTAGTTTCATCAAACTCAACATCACAACTTTCTTCAACTAAACCGGAGGTTTGGTTGAATACTCGATATGCTTTTGAGTTTGATGCATAACCAAGAAATATACCAACATCACATCTTCTTTCAAACTTATCGAGCCTTTTCTTGCGGTAGATGTAGAACTTGCACCCAAAGACTCGAAAGTAGGAGATGTTGGGCTTTCTCCCAATGAGAAGTTCGTACGGGGTCTTTTGAAGTAGTCGATGTAGGTAGACCCTATTTGCAGCATGGCACCCCATGTTGATAGCTTCGGCCCAAAACTTCTCGGACGTGCCATAGTCATCAAGCATTGCTCGCGCAAGAGTGATGAGTGTCTTATTTTTCCTTTCAACAACACCATTTTGTTGAGGAGTGTATGTGGCCGAAAACTCATGCTTCACACCTTCACGGTCACACCACTCCCCAATGTTGTAGTTCTTGAATTCAGTGCCGTTGTCACTCCGGACCTTGATGACGGGAAGTTGAAATTCCCTTTGAGCGTGGTTGGCGAAGGTCTTAAACACCTCCGGAGTTTCACTCTTGTCACCTAGAAATAAATTCCAAGCATGGCGAGAGTAGTCATCAACTATAACAAGACAATAGAGGTTACCGCCAAGGCTTTGATATGTGGACGGTCCGAAGAGGTCCATGTGGAGTAGTTCAAGTGGCTTGGATGTTGACACCATTGTCTTCATCGGGTGGTGTGAAGCAACTTGCTTCCCGGATTGACAAGCGCTACAAAGCTTGTTCTTCTCAAATGTAACATCTTTCACGCCGGTCACCATCCCAAGCTTGAATGACTTCTTGAGCTTGCTCATCCCTATGTGCGCTATGCGTCGGTGCCATAGCCATCCCAAACTTGTCTTAGTGAAAAGGCAAGTGGTCAAGCTAGCATTCTTGTTGGAGAAGTCTACTAGGTAGAGGTGTCCATGCTGAAATCCTTTGAAGACTAGTTCTTGGCTTGTCCCACTACTCACAACAACATCACTTTTCCTAAAGGTGCACGTTAGTCCAAGATCACATAGTTGTGCAATAGAAAGTAAATTAAAACTAAGCGACTTAACGTACAAAACATTGGAAATAGATAAGTCATTTGAAATAGCAATTTTACCTAACCCAATTACCTTACCCTTAGAGTTATCACCAAAGGTGACTTGTTCATGATTGTCGGGATTTTCTATGGTGGTGAACATACCATCATTGCCGGTCATATGTTGGGTGCACCCGCTATCGAGTACCCAATGCTTTCCTCCGGCTTTGTAGTTCACCTACACACATGAATTCAATTTTTAACTTTAGGCACCCAAGCCAACTTAGGTCCTTGTATGTGTGATACAAGTGTCTTTGGGACCCAAAGTTGCTTGGGGAGCTTCCCCTTCATGACCTTCATGTCTTTGCCAATGAACCTTGCCTTCACCTTGCCATCTACTTTACTTAAGAAATAATAACGATCATTGAAAGTAGATTTGTAATTAATGGGCAATTTTGGAGAAGGTCGGTTAGGAAGAGGACACTCCCTTGTGTGGTGACCGGTGACCTCACAATGTTGGCAATAAGAACCAACATCCTTGATGAAGCTTGTTCTAAGCTCCAGTGAGGGCACCTTTCCTTTGTTGGGCACCGAGAAGGATCCAAGTCCTCTCTTGTTGAAGGCCTTTGCTTGTTGGAAGAGGATTTCCTTGTGTTTGACTTCCCCTTTTGAAAGTCTAGCCACACTTGTGCGGAGACTCTCAATTTGTTCCAACAAGTCCTTCTCCCTAGCATTTGCTTTCAAAGGCAAAGACGTGTTCAAGGCATTAGTGACATGAGAAGTAATGGATATCCTATCATTAAGAGTTTGTTTCTTTATATTTTTCAATTCTTGATCAAGCGCTTCATGAGCAAGGCTAAGTGTTTGATGCTCTTGTACTAACTTGTTGTGCTCTCCCAAGAGTGTTTGGTGTGCTAAGTTAAGCTCATGATGATCTAGCTTTATTTTAGCCCTATCCTCTTCAATTTGCTTGACATGGGATTTGAGCGTGTCATGCTCTTTAAGTATGCTTTCATACTTGTCAAGCAAATCGAGGTTAGCACTCTCAAGCCTAGCACGAGTTTCTTCAAGGACTTTAACTTTGCTCTTTTCCCTCTTAATGATAGTATGATATTCATTTATTAAAGAAGTTAAATCATCGGGGGAAAGCTCATCATCGCTAGAGTCGTCACATACCTTGGTGTTACCTTTCGCCATGAGGCACATGGATGGTGGATGAAGAGGTGAGTCATCATTGTTGGCAATGGCGAGGCCGTCCAAACTTTCTTCTTCCGCTTCACTCTCTTCATTACTTGTTTCTTCGTCGGTGACCCATTCATTTGCCTCACACATGAACACCTTTTGTGGGCAATTTCTCTTCTTTGGGAAGAGTTTTGCCTTCTTGCCCTTGTCATGTTTCCTCTTCCCAAAGGATCTTGGCTTGAGTTTGGCCTCTTCTTCATCATCTTCACTATATTCAAGCTTGCGATGCTTGCTCTTGTGATTCTCTCTTCTTTTGTCCGGTTTTGGACAATCATAGGAGATGTGGACTTGATCACCACAATTGTAGCAAGTCTTGTGTTCATCTCTCCTTGGTAGAAACGCTTTCTTCTTGGGATCAAATGTGTATCCCTTCTTAGTAATCTTGGAGTTCAAGCGTGAGAACTTTCTCATCATCAATGCAAGCTCATCATTGTCATCTTCGCTTGATGCTTGCTCTTCTTCACTTGAGCTAGGCTCAACCACCTTCTTTTTCTTGAGGCTTGTTTTCTTGGTGGAGGCCTTTAGGGCAATTTCTTTTGAAGATGATTGCTCCATCATCCCAAGTACACTCATCTCATGAGCGTGAATTTCTCCAATGAGCTCCGAAACTTCAATGTGGTCAAGAGACTCTTTTTGAAGCATGGAGTTGATGATGTTGTACTTTGGCTTGGGAAGGAGCATGAGGATCTTGCGATTGATGAGTCCCTTGCCAAGAGAAGCAATATCAAGAGCATTAATTTCTTCAATAAGTACATTCAAGCGAGAGAACATCTCATTGACATTTTCATGAGATAGCATCTTAAATTCATCATATTTGGCTTTAAGCATGTGATATTTTAGTTCTTTGACACGAGAAGAACCCTCATGAATTTCTATCAAGCAAGCCCAAATTTCACATGCCTTTTCTTTGCTAGCAATCCTAGCAAACACATCTTGACTAATACATTCATAAATTGCATTCCTAGCTTTAGCATCCCATTTAATTTGATCACCCACATAATTGTGCTCACCAAACCCCGCGTGGGTCGCTTCCCATACTTCAGGAGCAATAGCCTCTATATAAGCGTGCATGCATGCTTTCCAATAGGCAAAGTTCTTGCCCTCGAAGATAGGAATCGAACCCCCAACCTTGACAATTTTAGCTCTCTAGCGGTGAAGCTAGAATGATCCTATGAGCAACCTTGCTCTGATACCAATTGTAAGGATCGAATGCCCAAGAGGGGGGTGAATTGGGCTACTTTTCAAAAATTAAGGCAATTAAAACTTAATTACTCAAAGCCCAATTCCCTACGCAAACAATCTATGCATTCAAGTAAATAGCAACTTCATGGTATATAAAATGCATAAATGTAGGGTGAGAGGATGAGAATGCAAACTCCCGAGGAGACACGAGGATTTATCCCGTGGTTCGACAAGATCGTCAAGATCTTCCTACATCCACATTGTGGCACCCACCAAAGGGTATAGGCACACCCAAGTCACTGAGACTAGGGATCTTCACTATTCTTCTCCGTTTGCCAACCTCGGCAAGGTGGAGCTCAAGCCTTGTACACCTTGAATCCTTCGGGCTTCCAAAATCGTCTTGGCAAGCTTCGGAAGTCTCTCTCAATTACAAACACCAAGGGACACTCCCTTACAGCTCTCACTACACTAGAGATTCCACTCACCAAGAATGGTGGCACACAAGCTCTCTCTCTAGCTAGTTCTAGCCTATCTCTTGGTGTGTAAGTGGTCTAATGGATGTAGAAGTGATGGCTCAATGTCTTGAATGCTTGAGGATGTGTATAGTATGTCTGGTGATCAAGACTTGTCAATTTGACAGGTTGAAGGGGTATAAATAGCCAGCCTCCACGAAATAGCCGTTAGAAAAGTAGGCTGACATCACTGCTCCGCGAACACCGGATGATCCGATGTCTCCCCTTCAGTTACATCGGTCAAGTTTACTTTAGCTGATATCATTGTGTCAGATATGACCATTGTTAGACCGATGTTACACTTGTCTTCTCATCGGATGATCCGGTGGCACTTCCTCCAGAATTGGTTCAAACTTGGTGCTTACTGGAGTGATTGACCGATGTGTATATTGTTGTACATCGGTTGATCCAGTGCTACACTTGGTCCAAGGATATTGCATACTGTACTTATGGACCGATGTAGCTTTGCCCTTAACATCGGATGATCCGGTGAGTGCTTTGTTCTGAGGTCTTCTTCTTCTGCTGAACCAACTCGACCGATGTGTTGTTCTCTGGAAACATCGGTTGATCCGGTGAGTTGATTTTGTTTGCTTCGAGTTGATCTAAGTGACTCTTTTGGAATTTTCTCAATTGACCTCTTAGACACTTGTTGTAAATATTCTTCTGGTGAATGTCAAGCATTGAGTGTTGTCATTTATGGTTGAATGACTTTGACATATGAGATTTTACTTCTAATCTTCATAGCATTGATTGATCTCATAAAGTGATTGTTCTAGGGGTCTCCAATGATCAGTAGTTGATGTTCATATTCATATAGATTTCATTTGGTTGAGTGATATGGGAGACCTTGCATCCACAAATTCATTAGTAAAATCCAATGGTTGTCATTAATCACCGAAACCGTACCTCATGGGGGCCTAGATGCTTTCAGTAACTATAATAGACCTTATATGGGCATAGTGACTAATTCTCACTTGACTACTTAGAAGTTTTCAAAAATAGGCTCTTTTCGAGCGTGCTATTTCCAATGCGGCTCTGATACCAGGTTGTGAGGATTGGGTTCCTGATATTCCAGGAATCGCATTAGGTGGTGCCGTGCGATGCGAGACCCAACAGCACACACGAAAAGAATACGTGAAAAATACCAAAGTTTTATTTATAAGATATGCTGGTTTACAAAATAATGTACATAAAGAGTACATAAGCAACAGAAGATACATAATACACTCACTCAAACCTAGCTACTGCACAAGTGAGAGTATTCATCCCGGAATACCTCACACTAGCAACACGAATCAAAGCAGCGGCTCGTGGGGTTTCCGCTCGGCAATACAACCCGAGAGGGGTGATGCCGCACTAGGGAACCCGTCATATGCGATGTTACCTGCAAAAACAATAATCTAAAAATTGTGAGCTTAACGCTTAGCAAGACTTAACCGTCTCACCTAAACATGCAACCCTACATGCTGGAAACTCTATTACATAGGCAGATGAATTTGCATAAAAGAAACTCGCCTAATGTATGTCCTTTATTTTCAGATTTTAGCAGCAATTTAATATTTCATAAGAGGTAAATTTAGTTAGCAATATAACTAGAGCATACAAGTAGTAAAACAATGATTAAGCATAAAGCATAATTCATATGATTCAATTACTCTCAATTTACTATGTCACGACTCAGTGAACAACTATGCTCAGTCCATAACCGCGAGCAACGTGATTGCAATCAATAACAACTCGGAATGCACAACACATATGCCTGCAAGGAAGCCATGTTGGTGTGCTTCACTCTACGCCATATGCAGCCACTTTTTACAAGAGGCCCTAACATGGAATCAACTCTCCATCCCAAGCAAAAGGTCCCCTACACGGACACGTCGAAGTTGCCCGCTAGAAGATTTACACATTTATGCCTTCTCAACTCCATTCAAAGACAGCAGAGAAGTTTCCACACCAAGGTATATGAGTTACATCAGTTTCTTGGATCCCATATACTAGTATGCATTCAGTACAGCTCAAACTTGCCCAACATGACCGCACATGGATCGGTCCCCAATCGACACAGGCAGAAGTACACATCATACCCTGCTGTCCGGTCTCATATTCATTTCCATAAGTCATTTTCTATCATAAACCAATCCCGTGTGAGGTCAAACCTATCTTGCGAGTAAATTCCAACTACTCGACTTCTACCAGATTTCTATACATTATTTGGCATAACAGCAGCTACACGAGGACTTAACAGCTAACCAAATACTCCATGAGTGTTCTGGTTATGCAAGTGGAGTATCAAAATCATCTAGACTTAATGCACAATTCATCTCCAAGACGTAATGTGATACAAAGCAAAATATTATAAAAGCTCTTCAATGCAAACCGAGGCTTGCTTTTCGGTTGGAACAAAGTCAGTGATGAATCAGTTAATAAACTTCGCCGAGAGGGCACTCCACATCAGATTCAATATAGAAATCCATACACAAGTAATTGAACTCTGGTGTCAAACACGTGGTAGTGTTGAAGCTACCCATATGAAGGAGGCGGGGTCCAGCGTTGTGTGACATGTGGGGCCTACGGAGGTCTTCAACATTGATAGGTGGAACTCCCTTGCACTTCTTGCGGTATCATGAGGTACCCGACACGCAGGGTACCGACAGCTGTAACATTGAATCAACTCTCCATCCTGAGCAAAAGGTCCCCTACATGGACACATTGAAGTTGCCCACTAGAAGATTTATACCTTTATGCCTTCTCAACTCCATTCAAAGACAGCAGAGAAGTTTCCACACCAAGGTCTACGAGTTACATTAGTTTCATGGGTCTCATATACCAGTATGCATCTGAAAGTGCATCTAGGTTCCCCGTGGGTTTTGGATGATTGATGACGACAATTAAGTCGCTAATGAGCTCAAGTGATCTTAGCACAGGTGAAGACTCAATCGGAGACGCAAACCCTCAAAAAGGAAAAGGAAGGAAACGGAGTCAACTCGAAGCGTAGAAACTAGGGTTTCTAGCGTGATTGAGTTAGACTAGCCGTAGTAATAGGAGGGTGTGTGTGTAAAGTGCATTGAGATCAAGTTTGGGAGCTCAAAGTGGTTTAGAGGTCAAACCTATGAAAGAAATGAGTGAATGAGTGGTCTGGCCGTAGGGCCGGACTAGTCCGTGCAGGAGGCCGAACTAGTCTGCCCCTGGCCGGCCAAGTCCGTTATCGGCCGGACCAGAAGGGTCTGACCGAGATAGGACTAGTCCGTTTGTGACCGGACTAGTCCGGGTAGCTGTGAGTGGGTTTTGGGGATGAAGTACCAAAATCACGGACTTGTCCGTTTTGGACCGGACCAAGAGGTCCTGAGTGAGAACGGACTAGTCCGCCCGTGGGGCCGGACTAGTCCGGGTTGGCTAGGAAAAGGTGCTTCTGTGGCTAAGTCTGGGAGGACCGGACTAGTCCGCCCTAGGGGCCGGACTAGTCCGTGGTCCTCAGACTAGTCCGTTTTCACACGGAGCAGAAGGCTCTGTGTGAGATCGGACTAGTCCGGTGTTGATCGGACTAGTCCGTTCTGGAAGTGACCGTTTGAATTTGAAGTTTGGCGGGTAGCGTGACGATAGTGTGTCAGCTGTCGGGACCTGACAAAGGGGTCAGTGGTCCCCTAGGCCGGACTAGTCCGGGCCAGTGGCCGGACTAGTCCGCCCTTTTGCTGAAGTCAGCAGATTGGGCTTGGGACCCCTATAAAAAGGGGACCCCCGGCCTCATTTCGAATACCTTTGGAAAAACTCAAACCCTAGCGCCGCCACAGCCAACTTGGAGCACTCCTAAGCCTCCTTCTTGCCTACATTCCCTCTAAAACTAATTCTTGAGTGGATTAGGGTTTAGTGAGGTGGAGAAGAGGAAGAACATCGCGCTTGTGCTCCCGGTTTGATCTCTTGCACTCGTTGAGTCTTTGTGGGCTGTGTATTGAGTTTGTTTTATTGTGTTGATCATCTTTGTGGTGTGAGAGCCTCAGTTTGTGAGAAGCCCCAACGAACTTTGTAATCACCGTTGTGATTAGTGGAGAACCAAGTTAGGCCCGTGCGGTAAACTTGGTGAGGGAAGGGTTGTTGGACCCGGTCCTTTGTGGACTCCTCAACGGGGACGTAGATTCCTTGTGTGGAATCGAACCTCGGGATAAAATCCTTGCCCCCTTGTGTTCTTCGCATTCATTCTATTGATTACTTTGTTCTAGGGTTGGTAGTCTCGTTTCATACCCCGCATTGCTACAAACTTGTGGAAACTTGACTTGCTCTTGTGTAGGTTGTTGCTCAACTTGACTTAAACATATACTCACTTGTAGCAACGAGAAAATTCCCTAAAACTTGCTAGAAACATTTTTTAGGGTTATTCACGCAGGCTGACCGGACTAGTCCGCCCCCTGACCGGACTAGTCCGCCCCCTGTAATTTAATCTCGTTTTATTGAGTCATTTGCAGGTCAATTAGCCTATTCACCCCCCCTCTAGGCAACTTTCAATTGGTATCAGAGCAGGACTCTCCACAAAGAGTCTAACAACTCGGAGAGATGGCCGGAGTGGTGAATGACGATGCATCGAGCAGCAACTACGAGGCGACACGTGAGGAGACGTTGGCTTATCAAGATAAGCCAACGGACGATGAGGAGACTCGCCAACTCAAGGCGAAGCTCCGGGAGAAGTTGAACATCTCCAAGATTGATCCGTCAAACCAATCAAGTGGTGGTGGCGGAGCCAACTACAACCGGCAAGGGTTCAACTATGAACGCCTTGCCGCCAACAACCACTACCTGTCCATCCCATTGGGGAAACCTCCCCAATTCGATGGAACGGACTACGGTATGTGGAAACACAACATGAAGATCCACCTCGTGTCACTCAACCCAGCGTTGTGGCAAATTGTCATGACCGGGGTGGAGATTCCAAAGGATGAGGACAACATAACTCAAGAACAAGCCATCCTCATCCACCGCAACGCTCAAGCTGCGGGTGTGATCATCTCATCTCTCTCTAGAGATGAGTTCAACCGTGTCGATGGCCTTGAAGTGGCCAAAGACATATGGAACACCCTCAAGACGGCGCATGAGGGAAACCGAGTGGTCAAGGAGGCCAAGATCGAGCTCATCGAAGGAGAGCTTGGGAGATTCGCCATCTTGGATGGTGAATCCCCCCAAGACATGTACAACCGGCTGAAGGTGCTGATCAACAAGAGCCGATCATATGGCTGCACCAAGTGGACCGACCACGAGGTGGTGAAGAGGATGATCCGGGCATTCATGCCTAGGAACGTCTCTCTATGCTCCATGATTCGGGAAAGCCCGGGGTTCACTCAAATGACCCCGGAGGAGGTCCTTGGGAGGATCATCAACCATGAAATCATGGAGAAGGAGGCGCTCTTCTACAACGACCTCCAAAAGTTCACCGCCTCCAAGATGAAGAACGTTGCACTCAAGGCAACGCCCTCTTCAAAGGAGCAAGAAGAAAGTGATGAGGAGAGCCTCGACACCGATGAGGAAGAGGCCTTCTTCATCAACAAATTCAAGAGAATGATGAGGAGGAAGAAAGGGGGGCACAACTATGAGGGCAAGGGAAAGGAAAGAGCAAGGCCCAAATCAAAAAGGTCTTGCTACAACTGTGGCGAGTATGGGCACTTCATCGCTGATTGCCCACACGAAGAAACGAAGAAGAAGAAGGAAGGGAAGCCTCAAGAAAGGAGATTCTTCAAGAAGAAGAGGCCCTCCGGACAAGCCCATTTGGGGAAGGAGTGGGACTCTAACGATGAGTCCTCCTCCGAAGAAGAAGAGGAGAAGATGGCCACCATAGCCATCGGGAGGAACTCCAAGGGAGGCAAGCTCTTCCCCAACCTCAACAACGACCACAAGCCTACTTGCCTTATGGCAAGGGAAGGAAAGAGAAAGGTAACATCTCATCCTTCCTCCCCAACTTCCTCACATGATGATTTTGATAGCGCTAGTGAAAATGAAAGTATGTTTAAGGACATAAGTAAAAGCACCCTACGAAGGATGAAATTGCTTATGGATGAGATCTTTGAGAAGGAGGATCTCATCAATAGACAAGAGGACATGCTCATCCTCGAGAAGGAGAGATGTCAAGAGCTTGATGAGCTCCTTGAGCTCGAAAGAGAGAAGAGCAAGGCATTGGAACACGAACTTGCTCTTTGCAAGAAAACGTGTTCAAGTCTTGAGGAGAAGTCGATTGAGCTCAAGGATGAACTTGGAAGCTTGTCAAAAGCTAACAAGATCCTTGAGACTCAAGTTGAGTCACTCAAGAACAATGTAGCCTCTTCCTTCAAGAGCTCAACCCCCTCAAAGGCCTCATCCAAGGCAACATCACCTTGCAAGTGCTCCAACTTGATCCTTAAACTTAAGGATGAACTCAACCTAGCACAAGGCAAACAAGCACCTAAGGGTGCCATCTTTGACAAGGAAAAGGTGGCATATGCACGAAGTGCATTCACCAACACAAGACCACCCCATGTCAAGGATGGTCTTGGCTATACTAGAGGTGCAAGGCATAACGCCAAAACCTCCAAGTATGGCAAAGACATGATTGTCTTTGTTAAGGGGAGTTCATCCCAAACTAAAAATGAAAAGAACTCACTCTCTAGCAAAAACTTGCCTAAATCTGAACCGCATCATTTATTTCATGATTTTGATGCATCTTATGTGTTGAAGAAGAACAAACACGGCAAGGTGTTTGCTAGATATGTTGGGCCACTCCGCAAGAGCCCCAAGCCTTGCGTGTGGGTGCCAAAATGCCTAACCACTAACGTCAAAGGACCCAACTCCGCTTGGGTACCTAAAAGAAAGGCATAAAACTTGTTTTGTAGGCTTACTCCTCCGGTGGATCGAAATGGGTATTGGATAGCGGATGCACCAACCACATGACCGGAGAGAGAAGCATGTTCATAGAGTATGAGGAGAATAAGGACCCAAGTGAAGGAATCTTCTTTGGGGACAATAGCCAAGGGAAAATCCTTGGCTCCGGTAAAATTTCTATCTCCTCATTACATACTTTATCAAATGTCTTGCATGTTGATTCTCTAGACTATAATCTCCTATCCATATCACAACTATGTGATAGAGGATATAAATGTGTGTTTACTAGTGAGGGAGTGAGTGTCATTAGAGAAGGTAATGACTCGATAGCCTTTAAGGGAGTGCTCAAGGGAAAGCTCTATCTTGTGGACTTCACCGCGGATAAAGCTCAACTTGACACATGCTTAATGGCAAAAGCCAACATGGGATGGCTTTGGCACAGAAGGCTAGCCCATGTTGGAATGAGAAACCTTCAAAAGCTCCTTAAGGGTGAGCATGTTCGTGGCCTAAAGGATGTAGTATTTGAAAAGGATAGGCCATGTAGTGCTTGCCAAGCGGGAAAGCAAGTAGGAGCTCAACACCCCTCTAAGAATGTCATGACGACAACTAGATCTTTGGAGTTACTCCATATGGACCTTTTCGGCCCCATTGCCTATATTAGCATTGGTGGCAGCAAGTATGGTCTAGTTATCGTTGATGATTTTTCAAGGTATACTTGGGTGTTCTTCTTGCATGATAAAAGTGAAACTCCCGGTGTCCTCAAGAAATTTCTAAGGAGAGCTCAAAATGAGTTCACCTTGAGGATAAAGGCTATAAGAAGTGACAATGGCACCGAATTCAAAAACATGCAAGTAGAAGAGTTCCTAGATGAGGAGGGCATCAAGCATGAGTTTTCCGCTCCCTATTCTCCACAACAAAATGGCATAGCCGAAAGAAAGAATAGGACGCTTATTGAGATGTCAAGGACGATGCTAGATGAGTACAAAACATCGGACCGGTTTTGGGCGGAAGCGGTTAACACCGCTTGCCACGCCGTAAACCGATTGTACCTTCATCGCCTCCTCAAGAAGACTCCTTATGAGCTTCTCATTGGTAAGAAACCCAATGTTTCTTACTTTTGTGTTTTTGGTAGCAAGTGTTATATCCTCAACAAGAAGCCTAGGACTTCGAAGTTCGCTTCAAAGTCCGATGAGGGTTTCTTGCTTGGATATGACTCAAACACTCATGCGTACCGTGTGTTCAACAAATCCTCCGGAATTGTTGAAGTAGCACGTGACGTGGTGTTTGACGAAACCAATGGCTCTCAAGTGGAGCAAGTTGATCAACATGCCCTTGATCAAGAGGAACCTCCACTAGAAGCTCTAAGGAGAATGGCACTTGGAGATGTTCGCCCACAAGAACCATCTCAAAGCCCAAGTGACCATCATCATTATGAAGTAGGTCAAACCCCCATTGGACAAGTTGGAGATCCACTAGATACTCCCCAAAATGATAATGAGAATGAAGATCAAGGGGGAGGCTTGGATCAAGGGGGAGACCAAAGTGAAGAAGATGAAGCAAGTGATTCAAGAGCTCAACCTCCGCATCCTCGTGTTCATCAAAGTGTTCAACGGGATCATCCCGTCGACAACATTCTAGGAGATATCACAAGAGGAGTAACAACACGTTCACGTGTTGCAAACTTTTGTGAGCATTTCTCCTTTGTCTCATCCTTGGAACCCCACAAGGTTGAAGATGCCTTAAGAGATCCGGATTGGGTAGTTGCCATGCAAGAGGAGCTCAACAACTGTAACACCCTCATTTTCATGCATCATGCCCTACATGCACTCATATACATGTTTAACATTAGCTCACAACAAGAGGAACGAGTTAAAATCGATTCGGAGCATTTAAAATTGATTTGGAGCAAAACCGCACTTAAAACGCAGGAAAGTGCGGACTAGTCCGATTTTACTGAGGACTAGTCCGATTTCTCTCTGACTAAAAACGGACTTGTCCGTTTTTACTGCGGACTAGTCCGATTTTGGCTCTGGAAACTTTCGGACTTGTCCGATTTTGTGCGGACTAGTCCGATATTCCATGAATCCTTGAAAATTTGCTAAGTCCCTGGACTTTTCCGGACTAGTCCGGTGTTCCAGCGGACTTGTCCGTTTTCCTTTCTGACTAAGATCGGACTTGTCCGATTTTTGGCCAGACTTGTCCGATTTTCTCTCTGGACGACTTCGGACTAGTCCGGTCCTGTTCGGACTTGTCCGATATTTCGTGACTCCGAGATTGACCTTTTGTTTTACGACTTGTTTCTTGGGTTTCACGTCAAGTGGGCCTAGGGACGTCGTGCCCAACTCTTTTAGGGCCCATGTGGGACTCTAAACCGGCCTCTACTCATCCCAAAACTCGAAATCCATCTAACCCTAGCCTCCACCTCTATATAAACAACCCCACCCCTTGGTTTGACATCTATTTGCCACTTTTCCACCCACCCAAACCCTAGTTCGTGGGGAGCCACCATCAAGGAGGGAGGAGAAGATCCCAAACGAGAAGAAGAAGAGGAGGAAACGAAGGAGGATCAAGATCTCCACCAAGTTTCGTCCTTCACCACCAATTCATCCCCAAGTTCATCACCAACCCTAGATCATCAAGATCCAAGTGTTACCTCCAAGTTTCTTGGTTCATTGGAGTTCTAAACACCTGGTATACCTTCTATTCTCTTTTCCTTACGAGAATTCAACCCCTAATCTCCAAATTCACGTCGATCTAGAAAACCCTAATCCGCTGATCTCGCAGAGTGCGGACTTGTCCGATCCCAAGCGGACTAGTCCGATCTTTCTGGTTAAATTGTGTTGAATTAATTCTAAAATTTGATCTAATCAACTCCAAACCTGTATAAACTGGTTAAAATCTATTAGAACTAGTTAGTGATCATTAAAAGCAATCTAGTAACAAGTTCTACCTTGCATTGCATCAATCATGCATGTCATGTCATGTTGAGTAATATTTGTGCACTCTTTGATTGTGTTTCTTGTTTTGTATGTTTATTGTGTGGATTAGACGGATTTGTGCTAGAGAGTGCCGCGGAGGATCTACAACGTCAAGAGTTCGAAGGCTTTGACCCTAATCAACAGCAAGAGCAAGGCAAGTGTCCTTGAAGCATATTGATCCTGTTTTAAAATAAATGTTTTGTTTGCAAAACTGCATGCTTGTGTCAAATTGATGGGAATCCTATGGTAGGAAGTTTACTAGACTTGTTAAACCACCCTTGTCACCTGGAAATTATGGTAGAGAGTCGGGAAGGGTTTTTACCCTTTTGCTTCGCTTAATCAACTGGGATGGGAACAACTGTATCACTCAATTTATTTATGCATGGATGAGATTATGGTTAACATGAACTAGTTAAATATGGTATGGTAATGGGTGATCTAAGCAAGCCTGGTATGTGGATGGGTTGGATGTTACGGTGGTTTGCTTGCTTTAGATCTAAGGACCGGTTCATGCGAGAATAAGCCAGGACTACAGTGCCACCACGAGGCCAAGTTATGGGTGCGGCGTAGCTGATTAATTAGGGCTTTGCTAGTGCTGTTTGGACCATTGTGGATGCTCGGGGAAGGGGTAGTCGGATTGGGTTTGTTGGTGATTGGTGGGACTACCCTGGGATCCGAATGGCTCAAGAGGGGGCCCTTGGTTGAAGATGTGCTCTGCGGGAGACATCGCCACCGGTGAAACCTCAGTGGGGTCTAAATAGGCTAGTAATCCCTTTGTAAAGGCTATTTTGTGATCTCTTGGCCACACACCAACGGAAGTGTGTAATATGACTGACGGGTCATGGGCATAAGGGAGGTTCTTAGTCGCCGAAGGGTGATGAAATCACAAACACGTGGGTAAAGAGGTACAAACTCTGCAGAGTTAATTAAAACTATCATGATAGCCGTGCTCCCGGTTATGAGCGCCTGGACAACTTCCATGATTAGAGGGAAATTGGAATTTGGGATGGTCATGGTTTGATAATGGTTATGGATGGTTATGGATTAATCTCTGGTAATGAATATGGTTATTGGCAATGGTGAAATCTGGAATTTTTTTTGATGATGGTAATGAATTCAGATTTGGTATTATGATATCATTTATGATTATGATGGGTTTACTTCACGTACATAAGATATATTGCTTTTCAAATGTTTTACCGTACTTTTCAGCACTTTGCCATTATTATTGTCGTCATTTGAATCAGCCACATGTCATACTTTCCACACTTGCTGAGTACGACATGTACTCACTCTTGCAATCCCCACCCCAACAGTTGCAGGTCAGGACTGGGATTTTAATGGCGATAATGCGGAGTTCTAGGCCGTGTCTACCGTCAGCTTTGCCTGTGGTGTTGATTGGAGCTGCGCATATACATACCCTGTCGCTTATGCTGCATAGTTGCTTAGTTTGCTTAGTTGTTTAATTAGTTTATTTCCGCTGCATTAGTTGAACTTGTCATTAATATTCATTAGAGCTTGTATTCGAGGATTTAATGAATTGTGTAATAAGAATACTTATTTAATAATTTGAGCTGTGGTAATTTTCTGTATATCCTATTGTGATTTCACTCGTGTATGTGTGGTGAACATCCTGGGCACACATATGCGTTAGCTTGGTTCATTTTCGGAACCGGGCGTCACAGATTGGTATCAGAGCCACAGGTTGACCGTAGGATGCAGCCTAGATAGAATGGACACTTTAGAGCACATAGGAGCACTCAGGAATCGATGTATTTTTGCTTGGAGTGCTGTTTGCTATATATATTGCTTGCTTGTGTGCTTAATAGAGGATTTTGGGATGCTTTAGCATTGCCATGTCCACCTAGGCTAGTGTAGCCAGTTGTTTAGTTTCATATCCCTTGATGCATATAGTTGGGGCGTTTTCTAATTCTTACCTACTGCTTTTCTTCAGATGGTGAGGACTCGCAACCAGAGGGATGGCAATGATGAAGAGGAGAACAATGGAGTGCCTCAAAACGACAATGGACAAGGACCGGCTCAGGGAGCTATCAACATCGAGCAGCTATTGGCCATGCAAAACCAGCTCATGCAGACCATGATACAGACTATGGGACAGCTGCAGGCTGGCAATATCAACAATCAGCCCCACATGCCTCCACCGCCACCCCCACCTCCTCATAACCGATTGGGAGAGTTTATGAGGACTAGGCCGCCAACCTTTGCTCAAGCTGCTGACCCTATGGACGCTGATGATTGGCTCAAGTCCGTGGAGAAGAAGCTAGCCATTGTCCAATGCAGTGACCGGGAGAAGGTGCTATTTGCTTCTCATCAACTCGTTGGAGCAGCTGCAGATTGGTGGGATTCTTATTGCAGTGCTCATGAGAACCAAGAGAGAATTACCTGGGCGGAATTCAAGGAGAGTTTCCGTTCTCATTATGTGCCGGAAGGTGTTATGCTCTTGAAGAGGCAAGAATTTGAGAACTTGAGACAAGGAAAATCAAGCGTGAGTGAATATCTCAATAAGTTCACTCAACTCTCAAGATATGCGCCTGAGGATGTTAGCCGGGACAGCCGGAAGCAATACCTGTTCATGAGGGGATTGAACAATACGATCCAAGTGCAATTGCTCAACTGTGATTATGTCAATTTTCAGAAGCTTGTGGACAAGGCAATTGTGGTTGAGAACAAGATCCGTGAGATGGAGCAAGAAACCAAGAGGAAGGCGCCATATCAAGGACAACAACAAGGAAGTAATGTGCGCCCTCGCTTTGCGCCACCCAATGCGCCTAATTACAGCTCCTCTATTCCTGCTCAGCGCCCTGGATATGCACCGCGCCCAACTCAGTTTGTGCAGCAGCGCCCTGTCATACAAGCACCTAGGCCTCCGATGCCTTATGCACCTCGTGCTGACTTTCCTGGAGCCAATGTTCAAAACCAAGCTCGTTCCAATAATACTGGTGGAGTTAAGAAGTGTTATACTTGTGGAGAAGCTGGACACTTTGCGAATCAATGTCCTAAGTCGGGCCTTGGTCAAGGAAGCAATGCATCGAAGCAAAACCCAAGACCTAATGGAGGACAGCCACAAGGAAGCCGTGGACAGCAAAATTTTGCTCGTGGCAACGTGAACCATGTCTCTACGGAGGATGCTCAACAAGCGGATGATGTGGTCATTGGTATGTTTCTCGCCAACTCCAACCCCGCGACTATGTTATTTGATTCTGGAGCATCGCATTCATTCATTGCATCGAAGTATGTTGCCAAGTATAGTTTGCCTATCTCTCATATGAAGTTTACTCTGTTGGTTAAGTCTCCTGGAGGAGAGATGAGGACAAATATAGTATGTCCAAAAGTAAGCCTTAGAATAAGGGGGGTAGACTTCTCCGCCAACCTCATTGTTTTAGATTCTCAAGGTTTGGATATTATACTTGGTATGGACTGGTTGAGGAAGCACAATGGGGTTATTGAATGTGCCACAAAGACAGTGAAGTTGACCAATGAGGAAGGGATAACTGTAGAATTTGAAGCATCTCAAACCGCACCGAAGCAATTGGAATTGAATCATATGGACGGTGTCGCAATTGAGGAGATTCCGGTGGTGTGTGAATTTTTGGATGTGTTTCCGGATGAGTTGCCAGGTATGCCACCCGATCGAGACATTGAGTTTGTTATTGATTTAATACCTGGAACTGCTCCTATAGCTAAGAGGCCGTATAGGATGCCTCCTATGGAATTAGCGGAGCTCAAGAAACAAATTCAAGAGCAATTAGAGAAGGGTTTTATTCGCCCTAGCTCTTCACCCTGGGGAGCGCCCGTTTTATTTGTGGACAAGAAGGACGGATCCCAAAGGATGTGCGTGGATTACCGAGCTCTCAACGAGGTAACAATCAAGAACAAGTACACCTTGCCACGCATAGAAGACTTGTTTGATCAGATGAAGGGTGCTTGTGTCTTCTCTAAGATTGACTTGAGGTCGGGATACTTTCAAATGAAGATTAGACCATCGGACATACCCAAGACAGCTTTTAGGACACGGTATGGATCTTATGAGTACACCGTGATGTCTTTTGGATTGACGAATGCACCTGCCTACTTTATGTACCTCATGAATAAGGTCTTCATGGAGTACTTAGATAAGTTCGTTGTGGTGTTTATTGATGATATTATGATCTACTCGAAGGATGAGAAGGAACATGAGGAACACTTGAGGCTTACGCTGCAGAAATTGAGGGAGCATCGATTGTATGCCAAGTTCAACAAGTGCCAGTTTTGGTTGAAAGAGGTGCCATTTTTGGGTCATATAATCTCAGGAGGAGGAGTATCGGTTGACCCCGGAAAAGTGAGAGACGTGTTGAAGTGGGAACCACCGCAAAACGTCAAAGAAATAAGGAGTTTTCTTGGGATGGCTGGATATTACCGTCGGTTTATCAAGGATTTTTCTAAGATAGCCAAGCCTATGACGGAGTTGCTAACGAAGGGAAGGGCATTCCAATGGACTCATGCTTGTCAAGAGAGTTTTGAGGAGTTGAAGAAGCGGTTGACAACAGCCCCAGTTTTGGTATTGCCGGATGTAAGCAAGAGTTTTGACATTTATTGCGATGCATCAAGACAAGGGCTTGGATGTGTATTGATGCAAGAAGGTCAAGTGGTCGCCTATGCGTCAAGACAATTGAAGAAACATGAGCAGAATTACCCCACGCATGATTTAGAACTTGCAGCCGTGGTACATGCATTGAAGGTTTGGAGACACTATATTCTTGGACATAGGTGTGAAATTTATACGGATCATAAGAGTTTGAAGTATATTTTCACACAAACGGATCTGAACTTGAGGCAACGAAGATGGTTGGAACTCATCAAAGATTATGATTTGGGGATCAACTATCATCCGGGAAAAGCCAACGTAGTGGCCGATGCTTTGAGTAGGAAAGGAGTAAGTCATCAACTTACCGTTCGAGAGTTACCGTTCGAGTTATGTAAGGAGTTTGAAAGGTTGAACCTCGGGTTTGTAAATGAGATGGAGATGATGGAGTTAAATCCAACCTTAGAGCAAGAAATTCGAGAAGCACAAACCACGGATGAGGATATCAAGGAAATCAAGGAAAGGATCGAAGAAGGGAGAGAATTCAGATTTGACGAGGATGAACATGGTACCTTATGGCTTGGAAAGAGAATCGTTGTGCCTAATGTAAAGCATATTCGGGAGACAATATTAAAGGAGGCACATGACTCGCCATACTCAATTCACCCTGGTTGTACGAAGATGTACAAGGATTTGAAGACTTGTTATTGGTGGGATAGCATGAAAAAGGACATAGCTGAATATGTAGCATTATGTGATGTGTGCCAACGAGTCAAGGCGGAACATCAAAGGCCAGCCGGATTATTGCAACCGTTGAAGATTCCGGAATGGAAGTGGGAAGAAATTGGTATGGACTTCATAGTTGGGTTACCCCGTACTCAGTCCGGGTATGACTCAATTTGGGTAATTGTGGATCGTTTAACCAAGTCAGCTCATTTTGTCCCTGTGAAGACCAAGTATACAGCTGCACGATTGGCCGAAATATACATGGAGCATATTGTGTGTCGACATGGAGTCCCTAAGAAGATAGTCTCGGATAGAGGTTCTCAATTTACCTCCAGATTTTGGCAAAAATTGCATGAAGCTTTGGGAACGAGGTTGAATTTTAGTTCAGCATATCATCCTCAAACGGATGGACAAACCGAGAGGACCAATCAGATTTTGGAGGACATGTTAAGAGCTTGTGCTTTAAAGCATGGGAAAAGTTGGGACAAAAGCTTGCCCTACGCGGAATTTTCATACAACAATAGTTACCAAGCAAGCTTGAAAATGTCGCCATATGAAGCGCTTTATGGGAGGAAGTGTAGGACACCTTTATTCTGGAATGAGGCAGGAGAAACTCAAGTATTTGGTCCGGATGTGTTGCAAGAAGCCGAAAAGCAAGTCCAAATAATTCGTGGAAACTTGAGGGCTGCCCAATCAAGGCAAAAAGGCTATGCGGACAATAGGAGAAGGAAATTAGCCTTTGAAATTGGAGATTTTGTTTACCTCAAGGTGTCACCAATGAGAGGTCATAAGAGGTTTAACATAAGAGGTAAGCTCGCACCTCGTTATATTGGACCATTCAAGATTTTGGACAAAAGAGGAGAAGTAGCATATAAGTTGGAGATGCCAGCTCATCTTTCAGACGTACATGATGTGTTTCACGTTTCCCAGCTCAAGAAGTGCTTGAGGGTACCGGAAGATCAAGTGCCAATGGAAGAATTGGAACTAGAGGAAGATTTGACGTATGCCGAGCAACCGGTCAAGATCTTGGAAACCAAGGAGAGAGTCACAAGGAACAAGGTGATTCGATGGTGTAAAGTCCAATGGAAGCACCATACAGAAAAAGAAGCAACTTGGGAGCTAGAAGACGATCTCAAGAAGGAATTTCCCCATCTCTTCTCTTCCGCGTCGAATCTCGAGGGCGAGATTCATTTTAAGGGGGGTAGGTTTTGTAACACCCTCATTTTCATGCATCATGCCCTACATGCACTCATATACATGTTTAACATTAGCTCACAACAAGAGGAACGAGTTAAAATCGATTCGGAGCATTTAAAATTGATTTGGAGCAAAACCGCACTTAAAACGCAGGAAAGTGCGGACTAGTCCGATTTTACTGAGGACTAGTCCGATTTCTCTCTGACTAAAAACGGACTTGTCCGTTTTTACTGCGGACTAGTCCGATTTTGGCTCTGGAAACTTTCGGACTTGTCCGATTTTGTGCGGACTAGTCCGATATTCCATGAATCCTTGAAAATTTGCTAAGTCCCTGGACTTTTCCGGACTAGTCCGGTGTTCCAGCGGACTTGTCCGTTTTCCTTTCTGACTAAGATCGGACTTGTCCGATTTTTGGCCAGACTTGTCCGATTTTCTCTCTGGACGACTTCGGACTAGTCCGGTCCTGTTCGGACTTGTCCGATATTTCGTGACTCCGAGATTGACCTTTTGTTTTACGACTTGTTTCTTGGGTTTCACGTCAAGTGGGCCTAGGGACGTCGTGCCCAACTCTTTTAGGGCCCATGTGGGACTCTAAACCGGCCTCTACTCATCCCAAAACTCGAAATCCATCTAACCCTAGCCTCCACCTCTATATAAACAACCCCACCCCTTGGTTTGACATCTATTTGCCACTTTTCCACCCACCCAAACCCTAGTTCGTGGGGAGCCACCATCAAGGAGGGAGGAGAAGATCCCAAACGAGAAGAAGAAGAGGAGGAAACGAAGGAGGATCAAGATCTCCACCAAGTTTCGTCCTTCACCACCAATTCATCCCCAAGTTCATCACCAACCCTAGATCATCAAGATCCAAGTGTTACCTCCAAGTTTCTTGGTTCATTGGAGTTCTAAACACCTGGTATACCTTCTATTCTCTTTTCCTTACGAGAATTCAACCCCTAATCTCCAAATTCACGTCGATCTAGAAAACCCTAATCCGCTGATCTCGCAGAGTGCGGACTTGTCCGATCCCAAGCGGACTAGTCCGATCTTTCTGGTTAAATTGTGTTGAATTAATTCTAAAATTTGATCTAATCAACTCCAAACCTGTATAAACTGGTTAAAATCTATTAGAACTAGTTAGTGATCATTAAAAGCAATCTAGTAACAAGTTCTACCTTGCATTGCATCAATCATGCATGTCATGTCATGTTGAGTAATATTTGTGCACTCTTTGATTGTGTTTCTTGTTTTGTATGTTTATTGTGTGGATTAGACGGATTTGTGCTAGAGAGTGCCGCGGAGGATCTACAACGTCAAGAGTTCGAAGGCTTTGACCCTAATCAACAGCAAGAGCAAGGCAAGTGTCCTTGAAGCATATTGATCCTGTTTTAAAATAAATGTTTTGTTTGCAAAACTGCATGCTTGTGTCAAATTGATGGGAATCCTATGGTAGGAAGTTTACTAGACTTGTTAAACCACCCTTGTCACCTGGAAATTATGGTAGAGAGTCGGGAAGGGTTTTTACCCTTTTGCTTCGCTTAATCAACTGGGATGGGAACAACTGTATCACTCAATTTATTTATGCATGGATGAGATTATGGTTAACATGAACTAGTTAAATATGGTATGGTAATGGGTGATCTAAGCAAGCCTGGTATGTGGATGGGTTGGATGTTACGGTGGTTTGCTTGCTTTAGATCTAAGGACCGGTTCATGCGAGAATAAGCCAGGACTACAGTGCCACCACGAGGCCAAGTTATGGGTGCGGCGTAGCTGATTAATTAGGGCTTTGCTAGTGCTGTTTGGACCATTGTGGATGCTCGGGGAAGGGGTAGTCGGATTGGGTTTGTTGGTGATTGGTGGGACTACCCTGGGATCCGAATGGCTCAAGAGGGGGCCCTTGGTTGAAGATGTGCTCTGCGGGAGACATCGCCACCGGTGAAACCTCAGTGGGGTCTAAATAGGCTAGTAATCCCTTTGTAAAGGCTATTTTGTGATCTCTTGGCCACACACCAACGGAAGTGTGTAATATGACTGACGGGTCATGGGCATAAGGGAGGTTCTTAGTCGCCGAAGGGTGATGAAATCACAAACACGTGGGTAAAGAGGTACAAACTCTGCAGAGTTAATTAAAACTATCATGATAGCCGTGCTCCCGGTTATGAGCGCCTGGACAACTTCCATGATTAGAGGGAAATTGGAATTTGGGATGGTCATGGTTTGATAATGGTTATGGATGGTTATGGATTAATCTCTGGTAATGAATATGGTTATTGGCAATGGTGAAATCTGGAATTTTTTTTGATGATGGTAATGAATTCAGATTTGGTATTATGATATCATTTATGATTATGATGGGTTTACTTCACGTACATAAGATATATTGCTTTTCAAATGTTTTACCGTACTTTTCAGCACTTTGCCATTATTATTGTCGTCATTTGAATCAGCCACATGTCATACTTTCCACACTTGCTGAGTACGACATGTACTCACTCTTGCAATCCCCACCCCAACAGTTGCAGGTCAGGACTGGGATTTTAATGGCGATAATGCGGAGTTCTAGGCCGTGTCTACCGTCAGCTTTGCCTGTGGTGTTGATTGGAGCTGCGCATATACATACCCTGTCGCTTATGCTGCATAGTTGCTTAGTTTGCTTAGTTGTTTAATTAGTTTATTTCCGCTGCATTAGTTGAACTTGTCATTAATATTCATTAGAGCTTGTATTCGAGGATTTAATGAATTGTGTAATAAGAATACTTATTTAATAATTTGAGCTGTGGTAATTTTCTGTATATCCTATTGTGATTTCACTCGTGTATGTGTGGTGAACATCCTGGGCACACATATGCGTTAGCTTGGTTCATTTTCGGAACCGGGCGTCACAACAACTTTGAGAGGAACAAGGTTTGGGAGCTTGTCAAGCGCCCACAAGCTAATGTTGTTGGAACCAAGTGGGTGTTCCGCAACAAACAAGATGAGCATGGTGTAGTAACTAGAAACAAGGCACGACTTGTGGCAAAAGGATACTCACAAGTTGAAGGATTGGATTTTGATGAGACATTTGCCCCCGTAGCTAGGCTTGAGTCAATTCGGATACTATTAGCCTTTGCTACTCATCATGATTTCAAGCTCTACCAAATGGATGTTAAGAGCGCATTCCTAAATGGTCCAATCAAGGAAGAAGTTTTTGTAGAGCAACCTCCGGGATTTGAAGACCAAGACTATCCTAACCATGTGTACAAATTGCGAAAGGCCCTTTATGGCCTCAAGCAAGCTCCTAGAGCTTGGTATGAGTGCCTAAGAGACTTTCTAGTTGAGAATGGTTTTAGGATAGGAAAAGCGGATTATACCCTTTTCACAAAGCACTTCAACGAGGATCTTTTTGTGTGCCAAATATATGTGGATGATATCATATTTGGTTCCACAAATAAGGTGTTTTGTGATGAGTTCTCCAAGATAATGACGGAGAGGTTTGAAATGTCCATGATGGGTGAGTTGAAGTTCTTTCTAGGATTTCAAGTGAAACAACTCAAAGAAGGGACGTTCATAAGTCAAACTAAGTATACTCAAGATATTCTAAGAAAGTTTGACATGGACAAAGCAAAACCCATCAAAACCCCTATGGGGACAAATGGACACCTAGACCTAAATGAGGACGGTCCAAGTGTGGATCAAAAGCTATATAGGTCTATGATCGGATCACTTCTCTATCTTTGTGCATCTAGGCCCGATATCATGCTAAGTGTGTGTATGTGTGCACACTTTCAAGCAGCACCCAAGGCTTTTCATTTGACCGCCGTTAAAAGGATCTTGAGATATCTTGTACACACACCTACCCTAGGACTTTGGTACCCCAAAGGATCCAAGTTTAACCTCATCGGATATTCCGATGCGGACTATGCGGGGTGCAAAGTTGATAGGAAGAGCACATCGGGTACGTGCCAATTCTTAGGTCGATCTCTTGTGTCTTGGTCCTCTAAGAAGCAAAACTCTATTGCTCTCTCCACCGCCGAAGCTGAATACGTTGCAGCCAGAAGTTGATGTGCACAACTTCTCTGGATGCGACAAACGCTTGGGGATTATGGATTAACCTGCGTAAAATTCCACTCTTGTGTGACAACGAGAGTGCAATCAAGATAGCCCATAATCCGGTGGAACACTCTAGGACCAAACATATAGACATTCGACACCATTTCTTGCGAGATCACTCAATGAAGGGAGACATTGAGATTTCGCATGTGAGGACGGAACATCAACTTGCGGACATCTTCACCAAGCCTCTTGACGAGAAGCGTTTCTGTGAGCTAAGAAGTGAGCTCAACGTGTTGGATTCTCGGAACGTGGCTTAAACCACATTCCTCATATATTTTGAGCCACATTTCGAAAAACTCCTCTCTATGTCGATTTCTCCTCAAATTTGTTTGAGAAATCTATTTTCTTCATGAAAATGTTCATAAGTTGTTCTTTATTGACTCATAATCATGTTTGTCATGTTTTCCTTGCTATATCTGTCCAAAAGGACTTATCTTTATGGGAAAAACCCAAATATATTGTTTTTCAGCCCAGCTGGACCGGACTAGTCCGCCCCTATGGCCGGACAAGTCCGGGTCAGACTAGTCCGCGGCTAGTCCGCACACCGGACTAGTCCGGCCTTCCACCGGACAAGTCCGGACCCGGACTAGTCTGGGTCTGGTCTGCAGACCGGACTAGTCCGGCCCCTCAACCGGACTAGTCCGGCCCTTGGGGACTTAAACCCCCAGGCGGCCCGGACCCCCTCTCTCTCTCTCTCACTTGACTCTCAAGCTTCCACGCGCGCACAACCGCCCCCAAATCGGTGATTTTGCGCTCCAACCACCAAAACTCAACTCCAATCCGCGCATCGAAGTCCTTGGGAGTGAGGGATCACTTCCCCGCGCTCCACCTTCGAGATCCACGCCGATTTCGACGACTCAAGCGGATTTTTGAAGGTATTTCACCGTTCCTCAAAAACTAGCCCCATTCTTGATTCTTCAAGTTTTTGATAGGAACACCTTCATTAATGTTGTTCTATACACCCTTGCGATCATAGCCTAGGAGTATTGCGCATTGGTTCACAAATTTTTCGATGAATCGATTAGGGTTAGGGTTCTTCCTGTGTAACCCGGACTAGTCCGGCCACCAGGCGGACAAGTCCGGCTGGCGGACTAGTCCGCCCCTGGGGCGGACAAGTCTGGTTTGCACAGGGCAAACCCTACTTCTAGTTGGTTCTCGAGATCTTTTCGGCAATACTTCTTCTTCCTAGGCTCATATCTTCCTCTCTCCATCCTTTGCACAGAATGTCGAACTCCGAGCGCTCTCCTCCGCGTGTCAACCTCGAGGGGCGTACCAAGGCCCAAATTGCCGAGGCTCGGACTAAGGCTGCGCTAATGGAGGCGCAGAAGGCCAAGGAGGAAAGAAAGCTCAAGGCACTCGAAGCATCCAAGGTGGCTACGAGCATCTACAATGAGGATGAAGCCATTGCCCGTGCCACCGCAGAATCACTGAATGAGCTGCGAAAGAAGAAAAGAGAGGATAGGGAGGCCCATAACTCCAAGGCCGCTGAGGCCAATGCCCCAAAGAGGAAGAAGCTCGTCACTCTTGGCGAGAAGGCTAAGAGCAAGGAGCCAGCCCAAGAAGAGGTTGTCCCTAGGGTCGAGCGTGACCCGAAGAAGGGAAAAGCTCCGGCTCCTATCGAGCCAAAGAAGAAGAACCCCGCAGTCAAGATATCAGCTAAGAGGGCTGCTGGTGGGGTTGTGATCAAGGAAAAGGGGAAGGCCACCTCTATTGGCCCCCTTGAAGTCCACACACCGGAAAGGAATCCCAACCGGCAAAAGGAACTGTCGGCAAATGTGTTCCATGGCAAAGGGGTTGAAAAGGCCCGAAGGCTAAGGACTGAGAAGGTCTATAAATTTGAAAGGAGCACAGCTGATCCCAGGTTTTGGTGTGACTTCCACTGTGACTATTACAGGCTAGTCTACCAACAAATGAAGAAGCCAGTGATAGAGGCTCAGTGGGTGGACTGGGACTATATGGCGAAGAAGGAGCACTCGGCCTTTGATGCCGTGATTGAAGCTGCCGAGCGCCATGATCTCAAGAAGATCATGGGCTTCAAATATGATTGGAATGTGGAAGTTATTCTCCAATTCTACTCCACAATCTATTTTACAAGCTCAGGTGACAGGAGGATAATTTGGATGACTCATGGTGAACAATACTCTGTCACCTATGCTGAGTTTGCAAGGATCCTTGGTCTTGAAGCTCACATGGACCACGAGATCATTATCTCGAACCTCAAGGCGGTGGATCGTGAGGAGCTGGCTTACATGTATCCAAGCCATCTCCCGTTTGATGCCGGACTAGCTCGGAACATCAAGCCATTCTACAGCATCATGAACCGGATACTTAGGAGGACCATTTCACCCAAGGACGGTGATGTCGGGGTCATTCAAGGAAACCTAAGGCACCTGCTCATTCTGATTGATGGGGAAGAGAAGTTCAATCTCGTCGACTACATCTTCGACGACATCTTCAACATCTCGCATACCCCCAACAGGGCGTGCGGGTATGCCCCTTACATTATGTGCCTTATTGAGAAGGTGTCGGGCGTGTCCTTTGTCAAGGATGTATCGCACCGACCTCTGCACCCCCAGAAGCCGCCAAATGTGTCGGTGCCTCCAAGACGCAAGAATGCTGATCCTCCGTCTCGCCCAGTGGCGCCTCCATCTCCGCCTCCGCCTCAGTCCATGAGTGCGTTCTTCAAATGCTTCAAGGCCATCTTCACCTCGTGCCGGAAGCAAGAGATTCGCGCTCAGAGGGCACGCAAGCGCCAAGAGAAGTATCTCAAGGCGGTGTGTGAGAAGCTTGAAGTTCCGATGTCATCTCCTGAGGAGAGTGATGGGGAGATCACTCCTTTCCCCGTCTTCACTGCCGATGAGCTTGCTCAGCTCCAGGAGGATGGAAGCTCCTCTCGGGCAGCTCCCTCGGCAAGGGAATCCTCCGACAACGACGACAACGACGAAGAGCCAGAGGCAAACATTGAAGACTCCGAAGCCACTGGGAGCGAAAGTGGAGAAGACGAGGACTAGGTTTAGTTAGTTGTTCCCCCTTCTTTTCCTTTTTGGTGCCTTGATGCCAAAGGGGGAGAGTTAAGGGATTTTAGTGAGTTTAGTCCTTTTGTGGGTGTGTTTTGTGATGTATGACTGTCATGTAACATATTTATGCTCTTGGATGTTTACATTTGTGCAAGACTCGTTAATGTTGCTTACTATCAATATATTGCTCTTATTGTCAATCTTATGAATGTATTGATGTTATTCATGTCTTGTCACAAACTGTTGAGCACATCACGTAGGCACCCCACCATAACGTGTGTGGGTATGAAAGAACTTCTCCATCTCTTTTACATGTTGCATACATTGAGGGGGAGTCATTCATACGCACACATGTTATGAAAACCAAAACTTTATACTCTTATTTGTGAAGGACTTAATGTGTTGTCATCAATCACCAAAAAGGGGGAGATTGAAAGTGCATCTAGGTTCCCCGTGGGTTTTGGATGATTGATGACGACAATTAAGTCGCTAATGAGCTCAAGTGATCTTAGCACAGGTGAAGACTCAATCGGAGACGCAAACCCTCAAAAAGGAAAAGGAAGGAAACGGAGTCAACTCGAAGCGTAGAAACTAGGGTTTCTAGCGTCATTGAGTTAGACTAGCCGTAGTAATAGGAGGGTGTGTGTGTAAAGTGCATTGAGATCAAGTTTGGGAGCTCAAAGTGGTTTAGAGGTCAAACCTATGAAAGAAATGAGTGAATGAGTGGTCTGGCCGTAGGGCCGGACTAGTCCGTGCAGGAGGCCGGACTAGTCCGCCCCTGGCCGGCCAAGTCCGTTATCGGCCGGACCAGAAGGGTCTGACCGAGATAGGACTAGTCCGTTTGTGACCGGACTAGTCCGGGTAGCTGTGAGTGGGTTTTGGGGATGAAGTCCCAAAATCACGGACTTGTCCGTTTTGGACCGGACCAAGAGGTCCTGAGTGAGAACGGACTAGTCCGGGTTGGCTAGGAAAAGGTGCTTCTGTGGCTAAGTCTGGGAGGACCGGACTAGTCCGCCCTAGGGGCCGGACTAGTCCGTGGTCCTCAGACTAGTCCGTTTTCACACGGAGCAGAAGGCTCTGTGTGAGATCGGACTAGTCCGGTGTTGACCGGACTAGTCCGTTCTGGAAGTGACCGTTTGAATTTGAAGTTTGGCGGGTAGCGTGACGATAGTGTGTCAGCTGTCGGGACCTGACAAAGGGGTCAGTGGTCCCCTAGGCCGGACTAGTCCGAGCCAGTGGCCGGACTAGTCCGCCCTTTTGCTGAAGTCAGCAGATTGGGCTTGGGACCCCTATAAAAAGGGGACCCCCGGCCTCATTTCGAATACCTTTGGAAAAACTCAAACCCTAGCGCCGCCACAGCCAACTTGGAGCACTCCTAAGCCTCCTTCTTGCCTACTTTCCCTCTAAAACTAATTCTTGAGTGGATTAGGGTTTAGTGAGGTGGAGAAGAGGAAGAACATCGCGCTTGTGCTCCCGGTTTGATCTCTTGCACTCGTTGAGTCTTTGTGGGCTGTGTATTGAGTTTGTTTTATTGTGTTGATCATCTTTGTGGTGTGGGAGCCTCAGTTTGTGAGAAGCCCCAACGAACTTTGTAATCACCGTTGTGATTAGTGGAGAACCAAGTTAGGCCCGTGCGGTAAACTTGGTGAGGGAAGGGTTGTTGGACCCGGTCCTTTGTGGACTCCTCAACGGGGACGTAGATTCCTTGTGTGGAATCGAACCTCGGGATAAAATCCTTGCCCCCTTGTGTTCTTCGCATTCATTCTATTGATTACTTTGTTCTAGGGTTGGTAGTCTCGTTTCATACCCCGCATTGCTACAAACTTGTGGAAACTTGACTTGCTCTTGTGTAGGTTGTTGCTCAACTTGACTTAAACATATACTCACTTGTAGCAACGAGAAAATTCCCTAAAACTTGCTAGAAACATTTTTTTAGGGTTATTCACGCAGGCTGACCGGACTAGTCCGCCCCCTGACCGGACTAGTCCGCCCCCTGTAATTTAATCTCGTTTTATTGAGTCATTTGCAGGTCAATTAGCCTATTCACCCCCCCCCCCTCTAGGCAACTTTCAGCATCTGGTACAACTCAAACTTGCCCGACAGGACCGCACATGGATCGGTCCTCAATCGACACAGGCAGGGCTACACATCCTACCCTGCTGCCCGTTCTCATATTCATTTCCGTAAGTCATTCTCTACCATAAACCAATCCCGTGTGAGGTCAAACCTATCGCGTGTAGATTCCAACTACTCGACTTCTACTGAATTTCTATACAATATTTAGCATAGCAACAGCTACACGAGGACTTAACCGCTAACCAAATACTCCATGGGTGTTCTGGTTATGCAAGTGGAGTATCAAAATCATCTAGACATAATGCACAATTCATCTCCAAGACGTAATGTGATACAAAGCAAAATTTTATAAAAGCTCTTAAGTGCAAACCGGAGCTTGCCTTTCGGTTGCAATAAAGTCAGTGACGAATCAGTTAATAAACTCCGCCGAGAGGTCACGCCACATCAGATTCAATATAGAAATCATCAGCTTCGGGTTGTGCTTCTTGCCCACCTTCGTCACGGTCACTATCGTCATGAATATGCATCAAATTAGAATGCAACTTAGTAAAGTAATAAATGAAGTTTCTAATAATTCAAGGAGGATTAATACTAGCTATAGATGAAGGTTCTGCTGCTGGAATGTATAGCAACAGAGAAAGAACAAGATGAACTTAGGAAATGAGAATATGAAATGAAATCGGTATAGTTTTGGATTTAGGCAATGGACATTCAATTACTTGAGTTAAAAAGAGCAACTAACTGTAGTTTTTACAGTGGAGTTCTAGGTTCATGGATGATCCACCAGAAAATTTTCAGCTTATGCAATGGAATATTGTGGTCTACAAAATTCCAACAAGCTGTAGGCTTCTCTGAATTTTCATGGCCAAACGGGGACTTTTACATAATCCGAACTAGGTGTTATGGATATAGGGGTTCATATAGAGTCCCAACACAATTGGTTTGACATTTTTCTAAGCAACTTATAGGGACATATGCATTTTACAAGTTTCTACCATATTCTGAAAAAGTTTCTGTTGTTTTTACAATTTTCATGAACATATGAGAAAGCAACACAGTTTGACTTTCCAATGAAGCTGAAATTTTGTCTTAGATCAAGAGATTTATGGAGGACTTTCTGGCCTAAATTGGGAATTCTCCATAAAGTGAATCTTCTGTAATTAATTCCCAAAGTTCTGACTTTAAGGACTTTTGGAGCAAAATACAGGGATTTGCATACCAATAAATTTTTACCACTGCAATGTACTGGTTAAAAGAAATTCAACAAAATTTGTTTCATAATTTTTGGACACTTATACTAGGAGATATTGATTTTTGAAGTTTGATGGAAAGCTGAAATTATTTTCCAAAAGAAAATGGTAAACAGATCTCTGGACCCACGGGTTTAAATCATCCACTCACGTGGAAGCAACAGGAGGGCCACAAAATTACTTGTGTGTGGACACAAGAGATCAAGATTCACAGCAGATCCACCCACTTGGGCGAATGTCACTGGTAGGGGGGCCCGCACGTCGGGTTCATCTTCAACCTCCAGACCGAGCCGGCGGCGCCATGGTGGCGTGTGGCCGTTCCCTGGACGGAAGGCGAGCTTAGGCGACAGGAGATGGGGCAACATGACCCCCAGTCCATGGCCAACCTGTCGGGCGGCATCACACGCACCAAGATGGCTGGAATCGGGCGGCCAACGGTAAGGCGGCGGCAAGCTTCGTCGGCCATGGCAGAAATCGCGTTGAGGGGATCAATCGAGCTCGTATTTAGACTCTATGACATCCTGGGATCAAGGGGAGGACGGGTATGGACAGTAAATTGATTGAGATAGCTCGAAGCCTCGAGTTCGACGGTGAACAGGGGATTTTTACATGACAGCTAGGAAATCCAGTTGCCCCGCTTGATTAGTCGATTATTCTTGCTGGTTCATGATCTAGGGGGTGCGTGAGGGCGTTTAGAACATATTTTCCAACTGAATTAACATATAGTTGTATGTAGAAGCCGAATTGACATCAAGACCTAGCAATATTGCTATGAAGAACTCATCGGGAAATCTCGAAATAAGAGTTGGATATGAGATTACATGACATGAAACTTTGCAGGAACAATCTATGGATTATGGCACACCTTTTTCGTGTTTGCAGCGAGGTGATAAACGGTTTGTAGCATCGATGCGACGAGGAACCGTTGGGGCGGCGCAGAGGAGATGAAAATGGCGATTCATGCCTCTGTTCTTGCGGTCAGCTCGGGGAGGCAGCGTGGAATTGCGTCAGGGAGGAAGAGAGATCTTTGCGTCACTTTTTGCTTCTGTCAAGAGCAAGAAACTCGGCTTGAATTCATGGAGTGAGGGAGAGAGCAACCGGCGGCAAGGCTCTGTTCTCTGAACAAGAAAACAGAGAGCGTACAAAGGAAGTATTTTCCTTTGATCAGTGGAGGATAGGAATGAAGATTGAGGTTGGTGTCCTGCAGGTGGTACTCTGAACTAAGCAGGTAGGCAGGGAGCACCGTGGCTGCATGTTGTCCATGCGTGGCACTCTGTGAAGCAACTCAACAGTCATTTCAAAGGTTTTTTGTCACTGACATTGGGTTCCACTTCTTCCCCCCTCTCATCTTCTTCTATGTACACTTGAATATCCTACCAAAATTTGGTCAAAATACATGAAACTTGGCAGATAGCCTCAAACAAATATCTAGGATTTGATTCTAAACTCAATTTCTTGGTTTGACCAAGTTTCATACGAAATTCAAATATGAATTTGAATTCTAATGTAATTCAATGTCCCACTTGAATTACATAGCAAAGGTGCTCTAGAAATTATGAAATTTGGCAGGGTCACTTTTTAAATTTCGAGGAACCCAATGGACAACTCAATTTTGTATTTTGACAAAATTTGATCAGCAGCAATTTTTTAAATTTTTGAATCCCTCACTTTAGGTTTGAATTTGTTTGATCTTTCGATTGCCATTTTGATTTCTATTCTAACTTTGCATTTCATAGCTGAGACTAATACATAAACTTACGGATTTTACACGGCAAGGACGTGAAGAAGATCGTCACCGTGCTCAACGAGGCCGAGGTACCCTCGGAGGATGTCGTCGGTGATCCCTTCTCTACCGATACTGATGTCCCTTTTGGTGTTTTATTGACTGGATCGATCTGTGCTGATCTCTGCGTTGGTTTTCGCTGACGCGTCGCAGAGGTGGTGGTGAGCCCGCCGTTCGTGTTCCTGCAGCAGGTGAAGGGGCTGCTGCACCCGGACTTCTCCGTCACCGCTCAGAGCTGCTGGGTGCGCAAGGGTGGCGCCTTCACCGGTGAGATCAGATTGATTTTACTGCGTGTTTTGATGCGTCGTGGTTCCAATTGTTCGTCTGGGTTCGGACTGGTTGGGAGCATCTGAAGTGTTAGACTGTAGGAGTACAGATTAAAGATCGCGTGTCAGTTAGCTCATAGGTTTCATGTCCCAATTGTTTGTCTGGGTTCGGTTCCTAGAATGTGGCTTGATTCTGCACAATGGGTTCTAGATTTGGCTACTGGAAATCAGATTGGTATTCTTATCAAAAAGTTATGGTGTGTTCAAGTGTCCATATTATGGATAATCATATTTGAAACCGCTATAGATTTTCAAGTCATAGATGGGAATGGGACCATGGTGATGTTCATTAGTGATGACTGATTAACTACATAAGCTGATGTTCTCTTAGCTAATCTATTTATTTGTAGTGTGCACTGGTGCTATTTGCGTGTGTGCTTCAGCCAGTGTCATTCATTTCGCTGGTGCAATGTGAGGACTGTTGTCTCTGACTTGCTAATATTTGTTGTTTTCTTATTTCAGTGCTGAGATGTTGGTGAATCTGCAGGTGCCTTGGGTCATTTTGGGGCACTCTGAGCGGAGGGCGCTCTTGGATGAATCAAATGATGTGAGCCTGTTTAATTCTTGCGTTGGCTGTTGGATTTGCTCTAGTTGACCTGGTTGCATTTGTTTGTATATATGTGTTGCTATGTTACTGCTGCTCTGCTATATGCATATAATTTTGAAGGAACTGTCATGATTGCATAAACCACCTCATGTGTCACTTGCAGTTTGAGATTCCCACCCATAAGGTTTTTGTTGCAAATCTCCACCCACCTACAAGATTTTGTTAAAAGAACCACCCCAAATCCCCAATTCACACATAACATGCTTATTGTAATCCTCATATATTGGTTCTATACATATCGACATTAACCTTGTGAAAATGATTATCATGTTCCATTGTTCTGAGTGGTGGGCAAACTAAGTGATGATTTGTAATCTGAAGTCCTGTCTCAAATATATAATCAGTTCCTGAGCCATTTATTTACGAAGTGCCTCTAACCTGGCGGTTATTTTTATTATTTGTATTCTCTTCTCATGTTGGAACATCTCTATTTCCAGCTCAGAAGTCTCCTTACTAACTGCCTCCTTTCATTTCATGACAATAGTATGTTGCTGATAAAGTTGCCTATACACTCTCCCAAGGTCAGTTTTACAGAAACTAGATCCATGTTATAACTTCCAATATATCCAGAACGTTCTAATATTAATAATTGGCATCGGGAACAAGACAGTTACGTTCAGTAAACAAATGCAGTCTACAAATACTATACGTACATGAGACAAATACTTTATATTCTACATACAAAATAATGCTACGAGGTGCAAGAAAATCTCTACGTATATCATCCAGAGTCCAAACCCCTGGTGATCAAAACCAATAATTGGATCCTCTTGGGCTATTGCAGATATTTTTTGCTTCTGTAGGCTCTTTACTTCCGAACAGACATCCACAACGGAGACCGGTTGAATTTGGAATTACAAATAGCACCGACATCGTGCATTGCCTGTGCAAACTGTAATTTTGTCGTCTGTGAAAGAAAAGAAAAAGTTGATATAAAACTATTAAGTAAAACAAAACTAAAGACAGCTATGTGAGTAATGTTAAGTATGCAAACACAGTATCCAACAAATAGAGCACACAAGTTTTGTTCACCTTTATTTGACACTGTAATTGTTAAATTTATGCTTCCACTAAGAACCCACAATTGCAAATGATCAGCTTGTCATTCAACTCGCATCGAGGTAGTAGGTTGTATTTGTCATCCTTTTATCTATTCTCAGTACAAAACTAAGGGGTCACGCCCGTCAGAATATAATATTTTGGTAAATGATCTTAGCATCACGAAACAGGCATACATTAGATGAGAAGACCAACAATACAAAAGATCAGACAGGCTCACCGCTGCTACTTGCAAGCCAATCACCGTGACCACCGAGACGATGTGCCAATTCCTGCCATCATCATCAAATGGCAGGAAGACATACATGTCAGCGAACTCGTTGTAGATCTCCCCGGTGAGTTCCCCGTGCAGCGCGCGGCAGTGCATGTACAGCACCACGTTAGTCACCATCCCGTATAGCATCAGCAACGCCAGCAGCGCCGTGCCAGCCACTGCCTTCCCGACCACGAGCGCCATCCCGGCCCACCCGTCGGCAGAATGGTAGGTCCCCGTCCCCGCCGAATCCCCAGAGCGTGAGCTCGACGCCGGACGCGAAGACAAGGAACGCGAAGAGCGCGGCAAGGCGCGCGCCCGAGAGTAGCCGGTAGCTCCGGCTGAGAGGGGCGAGCCCAGCGGTGGATTCGAGGACCGCGGCGGCGCCGGCGAGGGACCAGAACGGGGACAGGAGGACGAAGCCGAGGACAGCGAGGTCGGCACCGAGCTGAGGGGAGGGGAGCGGGAGAAGAGGGATGAGGAGGAGCGGGACAACCGGGAGGGCGGTGAGCATGAGACGGAAGAGGGACACCGGCACGGAGCCGAGCGAGGCGAGGAGCCTGACGGGGCGACCGAAGAACTCCGCGTGCGTGCTGGCCGCAGCGGCGGCGAACGCAGCAAGGTAGAGGAGCGCGGCCGCGAGACCCGGAAGCGCGGGAGGGACGCCGGCAGGGAGCTCCACCGTGGATACGCAAGCGGGGACCGGAGGGAGACGGAGGGGGCGGCTGGGGAGGACGAGGAACCGATTGCCGGAAGAAGCGGGGAAGGGAGGACGAGGAGGAAGGAGAGCGGGAGCAGGAGGAGCGAGGAGAGCGCGAGGAAGTGGCGGGAGTGGGTGACGACGAGGCAGCGGGTGGCGGCCGCCGCGACTGCGAGGAGGTCCCGCCCGGGAAGGATGGAGGGGGGCGGGTCCATCGCGAGCAGGCTCCGGCAGAATACTATCCAACATTAAACACGCTCAAATAAACTTGCTCTTTTATTATTGTAGTTGAATTGCACTATTAATTAACCTTTTTACAGCTAAATATTTTATAAATGAGCATAATACTTTTAGTTTATCTAAAAATAAAAAAAAAATAACAGAAAATTTAGAAATAAATAGAAAAAATTTAAAATCAGCAAAAAATGAAAAAATATATCTCAGCAAAATTTCAAAAAGTTTTTTTACCAGAAAATTAAAAAAATTACAAAAAATAAATAAATTCAGAAATTAGAAAAATAGTGCAGATTTATTTCAGAAAATTAAAAAACAATTTTTTATTTGAAAATTATATAAAAGGGAAAATTACACAGAAAATAGAAATAAATTATCAAAAATATGAAAAAATACAAAAAAAAATTTGGAGACATTGAAAAAATATAGGGATAAATTGTACATATACACAATAATTTTTACATATTCAAGTCATATCACAAAATAAACTTCGCATAGCACAAAATGAACTTTACATGTCACAAAATAAACATCTCATGTCATAAAATAAACTTCGCATGTCAAACATGTTCACATATCGCACAATAAACTTCACATGGCACAAAATAAACTTCACATCTCACAAAATAAACATCACATATCACACATAAACTTCAATGTTACATAGATGTCAAACTTCACATGTCACAAGTTATGCACACTTTCTCTTTCTTAAGTGGTGTTGGTAGACGGTGTTAGAAATCAAGCTTTGGTGCTATTCTTTCTTGGTTTTCTCTTCCTACAAGGTGAAAACACAACACAATTAGATGAAGAATTGCATGTAACATACACGAACAAAAAAAGAAAAAACGTACCTTTTATTTGTTCCATTAAAAGGACATTTGGGGCTTTTTTTCCTATGTCCCAATTCTCCACAATTTAGACATTTAAACTTGCCTCTAACTAATTTCTTGTCTTTATCGGTCTCATTCCTAGTTGATTTCTTCCGACTACCACCTTCAAGACAGCCTTTTATCCTTAAGTTTCTTTGTCGACCTACACCTCTCTTTACAATTTGTGCATGAACATCACGAGTTATGTCCACTTTTAGCCATTGCGACTTGTCGATAAGTGGCTATACTATTCTCTTATATGCATTTATAAACTTTTCTACGGAGTAATATTCATCAACAAAATCCTCAATCCTCACATCTCTAAATTGTTGGGTTGTTATCAAAACAAGTGCATGTTGACATGGCTTACCAGTGTGTTGTTGTCGGTACCTCTAGGGGGCCCGCCGTCGACGTCTTACGCGTTGAAAGTGGGCGTCGTCTAAGCTACCAAGCTCTAACATCCCCGAGGGGGTCCGCCGTCGATGTTTTATGCGTTGATACTGGGCACCATCGAAGCTACTGAGCTCCGACAACCCTCAGGGGCCCGTCGTCGATGTTTTACACGTTAACAGTGGGCGCCGTCAAGGCTATTAAGCTCTGACAACCCCTAGGGAGCCCGTCGTTGATGTTTTACGCGTTAACAACAGGCACTGTCAAAGCTACTAAGCTCCGACAACCCTCAGGGGGCCCGCTGTTGACGTTTTATGTGTTAACAGTGGGTGCTGTCGAAGCATCTAAGCTCCAACAACTCTTAGGGGGCTCGATGGCGACATAACAAAGGATCCTTGGAGATTTCGAAAGCAAGCCTTGGACCTCGGAGCTATCATACTGGCTACGAGTTCAGAGCGGTCAAATTTTTAAGACATTGTTTTATTCCTCATGGTAGATGTCCTCAATCAGTTGAGCGCATCTACCAGGAGGCCAACAGGATAAAGGCAATGTATTAAAGACAAAAATGGAATTCGAAAGGATTTCATTCATTCAAAATTAGAAATTTATAAGGTGAAAGTACAAAAAAGTAAGGTCCTAGCTACTGGAGTTCCTCACGAAGTACGAGGCAACCTTTTGAGTAGCTTTTTGGATAATGGTCTTGGCAGCTTCCTCCTCCTCAGCGATGGGTCCTTCGACCACTGGAGCTAAATACATCGAGGGATCTCTGCTTCGGAAGCACGTCAGCACATATTCTGCAATGTTCCTAGCAAGAGATTTCCCTTTAGTCTCAATCTGGTCGACAACCACGTCTCCCGGTGCATCCAGCTTACTGTCGGTGGAGTTCAGCGCCACCAAGGCCTTGTCCATCTCTGACTCCAGGTCATCCAGTCGGACCGGACTAAATCCCAGAGGCACCAAAGCTTCATTCGCTCGCCTGAGGAAGTCCCATACTTGTTGAGACTCAATTGATCTTGAGCTCTGGAGCTCCTCTAGTGACCTCCTTGTAGATGAAAGCTCCAGAGAACCCTCCTTTGAGAAACGCTCGACCACTTTGGCGTGTTGCTGGATCTGCTCAGCCAACAACTTCTCTTGGTCAGCAATCTGCTTCTCTCAGAGGTGTACACAACTTCGTCTTTCTGCAAGGTCCTTCTCCTTTGCCTTCACCTTATCCTCCCTGGCAGAGACAGCAAATTCTCTTTTGCTGACTTCTTCCCCTGCCAGCCACACTTGGTGCTTCTCTTGTTCGCATTAGGACTTGAATTTTTCCATGTGGTCAGCCATGTCCTGCTCGCCACGTGCCATCTTCCGAGAGAGTTCATCCTCCCTTTTCTGGATTTCATCCTCCTTTTCCTGGAGTTTATCCTCCTTATTATCAAGTTCATCCCGACGCTTGAGGAGTTGCTCCCTCAAAGCTTCGAGACTCTCTGGGCGACTGTCAGCCAGTTTGTTGGCCTTCTGGGCGTGCTCATAGATCTCCTGGGTCTTTTCATCGAGGGCCTTTAGGCTATCCCCACCAGCGCCCTCTAAAGCATACTCTATACACTATTCTTCTTCTACTTTTATAGTACGTACTCTAAATTATACTGTGAAATAGTGTATCCAGTATGCTTTATAGTGTGCCACTACAGACGGTCTTATGATGGCCTCTCTCTCGTTTAGCGCATTATTCAAATGTGTCAGCCGGGTCTTCTCCTTCTCTGACCAATCCCTCTGGTCCGCAAGTCGGGACCGTGTCAGCTTCGTCTCGAAGTATAGCCTATTGCACCAACGCCTCAAGGTATTACGCTCCTCTTCAAGAGACTTGCGTTCATAGTCGAAGGTGAGCTGGACCTGGTGAAGGTTTGAGCAGGCATTGTCGATTGACAATGTAGGATCGAAGAGCACGTGAAAAGCTACCATAGGGGGTGAATGGTAGATTTAAAACTTTTTCAGTGGAAGCAATGAAAACCCCTCGGAAAAAAATGATCTGTTAAAGAAATTGTGTGTGAGACTAATCTAAATGTGTTTCACCGTGACAAAAGTGATAGATATCAGCGAGAATCAAGTCATGAAGACTACACAACAAGAATCACTCAAATCCATCAAGAGAAACTCAAGTTACAGTCGAAAGATCGAACAAAGGTCAATCTGTTCTACCGAGTAAAATACAGATCTGCAATACTACAAAGAAACTCGTGTAGATCAAAAACCGCAAATCCAATGACCGTGAAATTTTGCCAATGATAGATAATCAAGTTATGAAGACAACCCAAAAAGAATCACGTCAATTGGATCTGTAAAACTTGAGTTATGATAAAACCACCGAAGAAAGGTAGTGTTGTGCAGAAAACTCGACGAGAAAAACTTGTCTGGAACAAGTCGGACGAACAAGGCATAAAAGTTCCTTTAAACAATGATCTTTATTCAATAGAACACAAGAGGAACAACCCAAAAGTCGTCTACCATGAGCTCTGGCCTCCCTTGCTTATATAACCAGCTCGAAAGCCAACTCAACTCAAATCAGGACTCTAATCCTACTCCGTTCACGAATCGAAACTTTTCATAACTGCTCAAGAATCTTTTATACGCAGATAGAAGCAATCTTAAGACTTCCAAACACCTTAAGAACGTATCCCACATTCCTAAAACAACTAAAATTTGTGACCCACGTGAAATCCTATCATAACCAACTCGAAACTTTCCATATTTGAGTCAAACACGACTCAGTCGGAGTCTGAGTCCATAACCTAGTCGTTTGAACCTTTTTGACCAATTCTTTACGTCCACATCTCTTCATCACGCCTCGGAACCATGTAGCCACGTCTATGCACTCCTTGCACACGTGCAAACATCTTCCATCGACATCCATAATACCTTCATATGCATTATTCTTGATTCATACATGCTGCGTGACCTCCCGATCAACTCAACCAAAATTCCTCCCGAACTTGGTTGTTGAACCTCATCTTTTCCCTAAGACTAGTTCAATGGATCCCGTCACCAGCCATGTCTTGAACTCAAGCAACACATGCACATGAATAAACAACCAATACTTCTGAGCACAAGTCCTCGACTTGACTCACGTTAATTCTGAAACTACAACATCTTACGTGAGCACCTCACATAAGCATGTTGTAAACCATAGCAAAATGATATCAGCCTTAACCACCAAAACACACCAAAAAATTAGTAAAAGAATACTTAGAAACATTTCCATAAGTGTAAAGAAAGTTTGAAACATTGCAAGATAAAAGCAGAACCACTGCGATCAAGATTCGAACCTTGCCAAAGCTAACCAAAACATGCTGGACCTATCGTCGAATCTTGATAAAAAGATGTTTTGGTAGTATTCAGAACTTTTATCGTCAAAGCCAATGTATTCAGCACATATAGGTCTCACAGACAACGCTAGGGGAATTGGCTTAGGGCCCGCTTGAGGTTCCTCCACCGGTTCCAACAGGTCTTCCAGAATAGCCGTAGGAGCCCATGGCACGAGCATGGACTGCAACAGATTGACGTCAGCGGGGCTGATTTTCGGAAGTTCATCTACCTCTGGTGCGGACGAGGAAGGTCCTGCAGCTGGATCTTCAATCATCGGCGTAGACAATGAAGGTCATGCAGCTGGATCTCCAGCCGATGACACCGTTACCTCCGGAGCTGGTGTTGGAGCCTCAACGACAGCTTCCTCCATGTGCTCCAATGCGACTGTGGCTTCTTCGGCCGCTGGTACCGAGGTCATCTCGGTGCAAGTAGGTGCCCGAACTACGAAATCTACCACTTCAACTATCGGGGGAGCTGCTTCAACAGCGGAGGCTCCGGGCGGTGCAGTCTCTGGAGCCACGACGGGGGCAGGTTCAGAGAAGAGGCTTCAGACGGTGCAGTCTTCGAGGTCGCGATGGAGGCAGGTGTTGGAGCAGAAGCTCCTCTAGATACTTTGGAAATAGATGAAGAGAGTTTAAGGAAAAGCAAAAATCAAAAACAAGTCCCAAGTTTAAGAATCGATCAATACCTGGGCACGTTGCCGCTCTAGTCAGCATGAAGCTTCTTTATTGGACATCCAGATATAGAGCCCACCATCGTCGGTGAGGAAGAGGCTCTTGTCTTCGCCCCAGGGGTTGAGGTAGCCACCAGAGCTGTCTGAGCTAGAATCGGCGACATCTGAGAAGGTGCTCCGGAACCAGAGCTTGCCACAGGCGCCGAAGACTTGCTGGACCTGGTGCCCTCTGTAGGCACCAGATCCAAAGATTGTTTGGCTAACAGAGCTGAACTTGCTGTTGTTGGAGGCACAACCAGCACTGACTTGAGGACCAGTCAAGGAGGTGGAACTGGTTGCATCGAAGTTGATGTGATAGAGCTGCCATCAGACCGCGTCAGCTTCCTCTTTCAGCTAGAGAATTCGACAAGCTCTTTGCCTTTGCCCCAACTCGAGTCAGGTTCCTTCTGTATTGGAGCTGTAGGAGCCTTGTCCTCCGAAGCTCCGAGGATTGAGATCCCTGCTGGAGGAGCACTTCTATGCTTTTCCACAATGCCTATGTCATCAAGCACCAGCATCTCTTTTTGCAGCTCTCTTCTGAACTCTGGAACCATGTTCAGGGGTAGGAACTCCGCTGAAGGTGTCAGGTCATTGGGATTGATGGTTTTGTGGTAAAACTTTTGGAAATGAAGCTTCAAAGCCGTTTCATCCAAGTTTGACCCGAGGCCAGCATCAATCGGGTATGGGTCCATTTCTCTACTAAATGCCCATGCATGCCATTCCCTCTTCTTCAGCGGAGCCCAATGGTTGGTCAGGAAGTTCGCAATCACCATCAAAGGGGTCATCCCTCCTTCCGCACAACTCCGGATCCTTGACAAGATCAGGTTGTACTCTTCTGTCAGCTTCGGGAGCACCTCCTAGGTGTCAGTGTGGGTGGTGGGAAGGCTATCAGGCAGCTCCAGCTTGTCATGGTGATCCACCCTGATGATTACCCAATCCTTCTTACAGCCATCTCACTTTCCGGAAGGAAACATCTTCAAGTACTTGAAGGTTGAATTCTTGCACTTCACGAAGTAGTAAAAGCCAAGGAACTCATTCCCTTTCCTGATTGTGTGGACTGTGAAGAAGGTCTGGAAGAGCTCAATGCACGACGGCACACCCACCCACATCTCGCAAAAATGGACGAAAGTCGCCACCAGCAAGAAAGAGTGGGGGCCAAGGTGGTGGAGCTGCAAACCATAGAAGTCCAGCAACATCAACAAGAAGTTGTAGGATGGCGGGATGGGCCCCACCAAGGCAAATGTCGAGAAGTACGCGATCTCACCGGCACTTTCTTTCTTGAAGGAGAGCTTGTCGAAGCGAATCGAGTTCTTGAAGGAGTCACTCGACCATCCCATGTAGGTGCGGACTCTCGACAACTCGCTCTTGCTCTTGATCCTGCTGCGAGGAAGTCCTAACTCCATCGCCACAAAGTGGAGCAGAAATGGAAAAAGTGATACAAGGGCGGAGATCTCTAAGCGCAAGATCGAATGAAAGCGTAAGGAGTTCTCTTCCATACAGACTTTCTCCCTCTAGTAAGCCTCCGTAAAGCTTGTGTCAGTACCCTGCGTACCGGATACCATTTAGGACTGCAAAGAGCTCAAAGGAACTCCACATACCTGAGTTGAAGACCTCCAAAAGCCCCACGTGTCATACGGAACCGGACCTGCCTCTCTTCTATGGTTAGTCCTAGTGCCACCACGTGTATCGTTAAGCCGGAGCTACATCCCACACATGGGAAAGCTCTGGACTAGATACATGTGTGACACCCCCGGACCTAACCCCCGACAGAGAGAAGCTCCAGTATGGACACGTGTACAACAGCACCAGACCTACCCGTCCCAAACAGTAAGCTCTGGAGCTGCCACGCGTCCAACTGTCGGACCTGCAAGTTCAACAGGCAGGTTTGTGGACTTCCAACGGCTCGGACCTTTAAGGAACATTAAAGACCTCAAGACCCAATTAAGTGTCATTAATGCTATCTTAATGACACACAATCAGAGGGCCCTTAATACTAGTAATGGCACTGTCAAGGCACGTTACCACACTATTAAGGGTAATTAAGCTCACTAATTGTGTATTAAGCATCAGTAACCGTCAGGGCCACATGTCGGGCCAGGCTAACGATGTAACGGCCAATCCTTGTACTATAAAAGGACTAGCCGAGCGATACACAAGGGAGACTTCCAGACTCTGATCTTACACACAAGCGCTCAGACGCTCAATATAACAACAACACACACCCGTGGAGTAGGGTATTACGCCCAGGCGGCCCGAACCACATAAATCCTCGTGTCAACTTGCCATCGTGTTCTGAATCTCTGCGCGCCCACAACCGAACTACAAACTCCGCAGGTTACAAACAGTGGTACCAGAAGAATTGCTGGAATCACACTCCGACAGTTGGAGCGCCAGGTAGGGGGTGCCCGTGATTCAAGGATGGTGAACTCTGCTGCTGGATCGTCTAACAGCAACCCTGCTGCGCAACCTGCTAGAGGCAATCCCTCCAACATGCAGCAGCCAGCAGGTGTTGTGGCTCTAGCAGGAGTCATGTCACCACCACCACCCTCTGCTCCTTCGAATCAAGCTGGACAGCGAGATGGGGTGTCCACGTCGGTCACTGCATCGGCGAACAACAATCCTGAACACGCGCTCCATCCCGCGCGTGCTCTTCTCCAACGTCCACCGCCTCCAGGAGCATCCCAGGGTGCAATGCAGCAGTGGAGAGCTGATGTGGAACATTTGGTTGCAGCAGCAGCTGATCGCATCAACAACCAAGCTCCTCCCCCCTTGGGGCGGGCCCCATCGCAGCATCGGACCATGTCGGGTAGACTTGGTCTGCACGCTTCACAACACAGGAGGCGTGCTGCATCCCAGCAGGTGACGTTGTTGCCTTCCGGGGTGCGACGTACCCACACGATAACAAGGCTTTCGACTCATGACCTCCGGGCTGAGCTAGATCGTCGTTATCGACAACAGGATGGCTGCGTCCACATCGAGCGTGCTCGCGAGAAGCGAGAGGCTCGGGACAGTCCTGCTCCCGAGGGAGTAGGAGGATACTGTTCTGCCCTGGCCATGCACCTATGCATGGTCAGATGGCCGCAGAAGTTCCAGCCTCACCTGCTGGAGAAATTTGACGGGACTGTCAATCCCACAAATTTCTCCAAATCTACTCCACCGCAATCGTTGCGGCTGGAGGCAACGAGGTCGTGATGACCAACTATTTCCCTGTGGCTTTAACTGGGACCGCCAGGTCTTGGTTTATGAGCCTTCCACTTGAATCCATCAACAGTTGGGTAGAGTTGTGCCAACAGTTCACTGCCAACTTTGGGAGCTCATGTACCCGACCAGGCACAAAACTGGACCTTTTTGCTGTCAATCAGAAGGGGGGAGAGTCCCTGCGATCCTTCATCCAGAGGTTCTTCCAGGTACGAAACACCATACCTTCTATCTCAAGTGCTTCTGTTATTGTGGCATTCAGACAGGGTGTGCGAGACAAAAAGATGCTAGAGAAGCTAGCGACCAAGGAAGTCACCAGCATCATGGAACTCTTGAGCTTGGCACACAAGTGTGCCAAAGCTGCGGAGGGCCATGAAATGCACTCCCAACCACCTCCGGAGGACAACAAAAAGTCCTCCAAGGGTGAAGTCGCTACCTCTGGGAGTGGCAAGAAGAAGAAAAAGTCCAACGGCAAGAAAAAGCCATCGACCGGCACACCTACAGCCGCTGCTGCCACAGCTCCGGGTGGCTGGGGGCCACACCCCGAGAAACGACCTCGGTCGTCGTCTAAAGACGGTGGCAACTCCAAGATGTGGTGTTCCATACACAAGACGAACAGCCACAACCTGGAAGGCTGCCGAGAGGTCCAGAACCTTGCCGAGCGTACAACAAGCGTCGAGAAGAAGTTCCTTTCCATCAAAGGGAAGGAAAATAAAAAGTCGACGAAGCTCCGGCTGAAGAGGAGTTAGGCTTTCAGGACCCTAAAAAGGTCTTGAAGGCTGTTTATACCTTCGTTGATGACGACTCCGACGTCTCCGACAACGAGCGTCGAAAAACCATGAACACCATCTGTGGTAGTTCATGGGACATAACCTCCCGCTGTGTACTCAAGACAATGCGGCGGGACATGGCCTCAGTAGCTCTCACTGCCAGGGCAGAGCCTCACCGAAAGTGGATGGACACTGCCATCACTTTCGATGCTTCGGACTGCCCTCAGAACATGATCGGAGCTGGCCAACTCCCACTGATGGTATCTCCAACCATCAACAACATCCAGCTCCACCATGTGATGGTGGACGGAGGTTCGGGGCTGAACCTCATAAGCTTTGAGGCCTTCGTCAAGCTTCAGCTCCGACCTTGGATCTTCGCCCCTCCCGACCTTTCTCTAGAGTAGGTCCGGGGGCCATCACTCCACTCGGTGCCATTACTCTCCCAGTGACCTTCGGGACTCGGGAGAATTACAAGATCGAGAAGTTGGTCTTCGACGTGGCGCATATCAACTTGCTATTCAACACCATCCTGGGCAGACTAGCCTTGTATAAATTCATGGCAACTCCTCATTATGGCTACTTGGTGTTGAAGATGCCAACGCCAGCAGGTGTTCTCCGGATCCGCAGAGATCGCACCGCCGGAGTTACTGCTCTGGAAGAACTCCATGCACTTGCTACAGTGCAGGAGGAAGAATCCGGAAAGGAGCAAGCTCCGAAACCCCTGAGCATTCGTCATCGAGGCTCAACCTCCACACCTCGTGTGCAACCAAGCGGCGACACTGACATTCCCGTCAAAGTCGTCCAAATCGGTTCCAATGCCGCTCAGACCACCCATATATCGGGAGGTCTGAATGACAAATAGGAACTCGCGCTCGTCACTTTCCTCCAGGCTAATGTCGATGTGTTTGCCTGGCAACCATCACAAATTCCTGGGGTCCCTAGGGAAGTGATCGAGCATAATCTGAAGATTTATCCCGATGCTCAGCCTGTACATCAGAAGCCTCGAAAGCAATCTGTAGAGCGACATAACTTCATACACCAAGAAGTGAAGAAGTTGCTTGAATTTGGATTCATCTGAGAAGTCTTCCACCCAAAATGGGTGGCAAACCCAGTCGTTGTACCTAAGGCCAGCGGGAAGCTTCAGATGTGTATTGACTACACTACACTGAATAAGGCATGTCCAAAGGATCCATTCCCACTACCTAGAATAGATCAGATAGTGGATACCACCTCCGGATGTGAATTACTGTGTTTCTTAAACACATATTCTGGGTATCATCAAATCAGAATGTCTAGGGAAGATGAAGAACATACTTCTTTCATCACAGTAGATGGATTATATTGCTACACTGCCATGCCATTTGGTCTCAAAAATGCTGCTTCAACGTCTGTACAAGCTATGTAAAAAACTTTTGTAGAGCTTATCAGAGATGTAGTGGAAGTGTACGTCGATGACATCATCGTCAAGATCAAGAACAAGGAGTCATTCCTTGACACCTTGCAAGTTGTCTTCGACAAGTTGCGAGTCACATGCACGAAGCTGAACCCAGACAAGTGTGTCTTCGGGGTTAGATCCAGAAATCTTCTTGGATTCTTGGTGAATCACCGAGGAATAGAAGCAAATCCAGTGAAGATTAAAGCTATTGAAGACATGCGGCCACCAGCCCGCATCAAGGACGTCCAGAAGTTGACTGGATGTCTAGCTGCCCTCAGCCGGTTCATCTCAAGACTGGCAGAACGGTCGCTACCCTTCTTCAAATTGTTGAGGAAGTCCGGACCATTCCAATAGTCTGAATAAGCAGAAAATGCTTTCCAAGAGCTAAAGCAACTTTTCACCACTCTACCAACTTTGGTAGCTCCGAATCCTGGTGAGCCACTTCTGCTTTACATTTCGGCAATTAACGAAGTTGTCAGCATGGTCCTGGTTGCGGAAAGTACAGAACCATACCCACTTCAGGAGTCCAGACCCCTTCGGGAGGGTCCGGAGCTACCTGAAGGCGAGTCTGGGTCCCAGCTCCCTGACCCGGATCCTCAAGGCGAGACGCCAGAGGATCAACCTCCTTCAAATGAAGGAGTTACTGTTGCTGTACAAGATGATTCAAACCCCTCCGGGAAGGTTCGGGTCTGAAAGTTGCCTAGAGGGGGGGTGAATAGGCTAATCGACCTGCAAATGACTCAATAAAACGAGATTAAATTACAGGGGGCGGACTAGTCCGGTCAGGGGGCGGACTAGTCCGGTCAGCCTGCGTGAATAACCCTAAAAAAAATGTTTCTAGCAAGTTTTAGGGAATTTTCTCGTTGCTACAAGTGAGTATATGTTTAAGTCAAGTTGAGCAACAACCTACACAAGAGCAAGTCAAGTTTCCACAAGATTGTAGCAATGCGGAGTATGAAACGAGACTACCAACCCTAGAACAAAGTAATCAATAGAATGAATGCGAAGAACACAAGGGGGCAAGGATTTTATCCCGAGGTTCGATTCCACACAAGGAATCTACGTCCCCGTTGAGGAGTCCACAAAAGGACCGGGTCCAACAACCCTTCCCTCACCAAGTTTACCGCACGGGCCTAACTTGGTTCTCCACTAATCACAACGGTGTTTACAAAGTTCGTTGGGGCTTCTCACAAACTGAGGCTCCCACACCACAAAGGTGATCAACACAATAAAACAAACTCAATACACAGCCCACAAAGACTCAACGAGTGCAAGAGATCAAACCGGGATCACAAGCGCGATGTTCTTCCTCTTCTCCACCTCACTAAACCCTAATCCACTCAAGAATTAGTTTTAGAGGGAAAGTAGGCAAGAAGGAGGCTTAGGAATGCTCCAAGTTGGCTGTGGCGGCGCTAGGGTTTGAGTTTTTCCAAAGGTATTCGAAATGAGGCCGGGGGTCCCCTTTTTATAGGGGTCCCAAGCCCAATCTGCTGACTTCAGCAAAAGGGTGGACTAGTCCGGCCACTGGCCCAGACTAGTCCAGCCAAGGGGACCACTGACCCCTTTGTCAGGTCCCGACAGCTGACACACTATCGTCACGCTACCCGCCAAACTTCAAATTCAAACGGTCACTTCCAGAACGGACTAGTCCGGTCACCACCGGACTAGTCCGATCTCACACAGAGCCTTTTGCTCCGTGTGAAAACGGACTAGTCTGAGGACCACGGACTAGTCCGGCCCCTAGGGCGGACTAGTCCGGTCCTCCCAGACATAGCCACAGAAGCACCTTTTCCTAGCCAACCCGGACTAGTCCGGCCCCACGGGCGGACTAGTCCGTTCTCACTCAGGACCTCTTGGTCCGGTCCAAAACGGACAAGTCCGTGATTTTGGGACTTCATCCCCAAAACCCACTCACAGCTACCCGGACTAGTCCGGTCATTAACGGACTAGTCCGATCTCAGTCAGACCCTTCTGGTCCGGCCGACAACGGACTTGGCCGGCCAGGGACGGACTAGTCCGGCCTCCTGCACGGACTAGTCCGGCCCTACGGCCAGACCACTCATTCACTCATTTCTTTCATAGGTTTGACCTCTAAACCACTTTGAGCTCCCAAACTTGATCTCAATGCACTTTACACACACACCCTCCTAATTCTACGGCTAGTCTAACTCAACACGCTAGAAACCCTAGTTTCCACGCTTCGAGTTGACTCCGTTTCCTTCCTTTTCCTTTTTGAGGGTTTGCGTCTCCGATCGAGTCCACACCTGTGCTAAGATCACTTGAGCTCATTAGCGACTTAATTGTCGTCATCAATCATCCAAAACCCACGGGGAACCTAGATGCACTTTCAGGGTCACTTCAGAAGAAGCTCTGGGTTCTTCAAGCAAGAACCTGGAGGTCTCCGAACAAGGTCCGGACCCCTCCGGGAGGGTCCGGATTGATGAGGAGGAAGCTCCGGGCCCCTCCGGGAGGGTCCGGACAGTCCAACGACCGGTGTACTTCATCAGTGAAGTACTCCATGATGCCAAGCCTCGGTATCTGGAGGTGCATAAGTTGCTCTACGCAGTTCTCATTGCCTCTAGGAAGCTTCGTCACTACTTCCAAGCTCACAAGATTTCAGTGGTAACCTCTTATACACTGCGCGCAATCTTGCATAACCCCAATTCTACTGGGAACATTGCAAAGTGGGCAGTGGAATTGGCCGAGTTCGACCTTGAATTTGTCCCAAAACAAGCGATCAAGAGTCAAGCACTAGCGGACTTTGTGGCGGAATAGACCCCCTCTCCATCAAATCCTGGGGGCCCCAGTGAGCAGAAGCCGAAACCCAAGGTTCCGGTCTTCACCAAGCCTCACTGGACTCTCTACTTCGACGGCTCCGTGCAGAAGTAGGGGGCCGGAGCTGGAGTCCTTCTCCTCGCTCTGACCGGGGAGAAGGTCAAATACATGGTTCACCTTGACTTTAAGGCGACCAACAACATGGTGGAGTATGAAGCACTAATCTATGGGCTCAAGGTGGCACTATCATATGGTGTCAAGCAGCTGTTGGTAAAGGGTGATTCGCAGCTCGTCATAAAGCAAGTCAAAGGTGAATGCTGTGGCAACAACCCTCAACTATCTGCATACCTACTTAAAGTCCAGAAGCTTCAGAAGGACTTCGACGTCATGGATCTTTGCCATGTTCAGCGTCTCAACAACGCTGAAGTCGACGAACTCTCGATGAAAGCTTCGACCGGAGCTCCAGCTCCCGACGGAACCTTCGTCCGGAGATTGTCAAGACCAACAGCTCAGCCTGCCAAAACTGAGTGAAGGGGGCGAGACCAGCACCTCAAAGCTGGCGGTCCCGATGGCCCTGTTACCATGGCGTCCATCAAGGGTCATAGGTGCTATAGGAAGCTCCGAGCAACCCAGCACGCAAGACTCAAATGCTCAAGTTAGCTCCGATGCATGGATCTCGGTGATCTGGAGCAACTTGAAAGACAATTTCCTTCCTGAAGACAATGTATCCGCTGACCGGATAGTCAGATTGGCTAAAAGATACACACTGGTAGAAGGGCATCTTTACCGGCGTGGTGCCAACGGCGTCCCAATGCGGTGCATTATAAGGGAAGAAGGTCGCGAGTTCCTCACGGAAATCCATGGAGGCGAGTGTGGGAACCACGCGTCTTCCCGCACGCTGGTCGGTAAAGCCTTCCGGCATGGTTTTTACTGGCCTACAACACTCCAGGATGCAATCGAGGTAGTGAAGAAATGTGAAGCATGCCAGTTCCATGCAAAGCAAATTCACACACCAGCTCAAACTCTACAAATGATACCTCCTACATGGCCATTCACTGTGTGGGGGATGGATATCTTGGGACCTTTCCCAAGAGCCGTCGGAGGTTACAAGTGCCTGTACGTTGCCATCGACAAGTTCACCAAGTGGTCGGAAGCAACTCCAGTTGTAACAATAAACAAGCAATCAGCTATCAACTTCTTGCAGTCCATAGTATGCAGATTTGGAGTCCCAAAAAAGAGCATAACTGATAATGGGACTCAATTCACAAGCTCTGCATTCCAAGGATATTTCGAAGATATCGGCATTCAAGTCAGCTACGCCTCCGTAGCTCACCCGACAAGCAATGGCCAAGATGAGAGAGCAAATGCAGAAATCCTAAAAGGACTTAAGACGCGCACATATGAGTGCCTGAAAAAACATGGAGCCAACTGGATTGAAGAGCTTCTGCCCACCTATTGGGCAAACATAACAACTCCAAATCGGTCAACTGGAGAGACACCCTTCTTCTTGGTGTACGAAGCTGAAGCAGTCCTTCCTCCGGAAATCACCTTGGGGTCGCTCCGGGTCCGGACCTTCGACGATGCCACGCAGGACCAGCTCTGACGTGAAGACCTTGACCTCGTTGAAGAGGGAAGGTGTCGAGTAGCTGTTCGGAATGCCCGATACCGCCAAGTTCTTCGGCGCTATCACCAAAGGCATGTTCATGGCCGACAACTCGAGGAAGGTGATCTGGTGCTACGGAGAATACAAACTCGATAAAGGGTTACATAAACTCTCCTCTAGCTGGGAAGGACTCTTACGAGTGATCAAAGTATCCCGTCGCGGATGCGTTCGCTTGGAAACCGAGGATGGGACACCTCTCCCGAATCCTTGGAACATTGAGCACCTCCGTAAGTTCTACGCTTAATATCACGGAGGAGAGTCTGTAGTTACATGTGATGTATGTTATAGAGTCATTGTACAGAGTCGGGTAGCTCCTTCGGGAGAACAGCCGGACCTTCCCTGGAAGGTCCGCAAAGTTCAGGCAACACTTGTCACAGTCTCAGAACTAAAAGTGTAGCTAGCTACCTTGGGTCAAACGAGAAATGCAACACACTTAGTCTGGTTCCGTACCCTAAGAGTGTACTTGTTACCCCTGTACCCTGAACCTATAATGAAAGACATCATTGTGTGAAAACAGACTCCACGTGCATTTATTTTGTACAGGCTCAATATTTTTTATTTTTCTCTTTCTTGTCTATAAAAAAGTTGTGCAATTCTCAAGAAACTTTAGCTCAAGTAATTCATGTATAATTCAAGTTGCATTGTTAATTCTTCTGGGTCTAAACATTGTTGAATGGCCTACTCGCATGAATGTCGCCAAGCCAATCTAGGTCCGGAGTGTGCTATCGACTTAGCCTAGTCCTGCACCCTAAGTACGCCACTCTACCTACACCCTGGCAGGCCAAAGTAAGGCGAGTCCAGAAACGATCGGACCTGGAGAAAACAAGCTAATGTACTTGATTGTATATAGAATTGCATTTGACCTAAAAATTTCTTTCGGGAATAGTAAGCCGCAATTGAGTTATAGATAGGAAATGGATTTTACTGTTTTTCTTGACTTCAGTGTTCAGGAAAAATAAAGATCTCATGATGATGGTGAATGAAGTCGGAGCTATCAAAGCTCCGACATCCCCTAAGGTGATCCGCTGTCGATGTTTCAAACATTGATAGTAGGCGTCGCCGGAGCTACCAAGTTCTGACAAATCCAGGGGGCCAGCCGTCAACGTGAAGAAAAGATGGTGGGAAGACTCCCCAGTGGGGTCTGCTATCGACGCACCGCGTGTTGACAGTGGTCGCTGCCGAAGCTACCAAGTTTCAACACCCCAGAGGACTAACTGTCGACGCTCTACGTGTTGACAAGGGTCACTACCGGAGCTACTAAGCTCCGACAACCTTAGGGGGCCCCTACTATCGACGACTTCGGACCTACAAACTACAAGTTTGAAGCACACAAGTCTTCAACAAAATGCTACATCCTCGTGGTACATGTTCACAATCAAATTGTGTACATCTACCAGGGGCCAAGTGGGACAAAGGTGTTGAAGACAGAAAATGAAATTCATAAAATTCTTGGATTTCATTAATCTGAGACAAGAGATTACAAAATTGGAGAAAAGAAGAGAAGATACAAGTAGGAGCTACAAGGAGAAAGTCCTAGATCCTACGGAAGAATGAGGCAACCTTCTGGGCAACCTCCAACACGCTGGCCTTGGCGGCATCTCCCTCTCCATCGATGGGGCCTTGAGCACTGGGTCCAGTGGGAAGTGAGGGTCCCAGCTTGTGTAGCACATCAGCATGTACTCTGCGACGTTCTTCGCCAGGGATTGCCCTTCGATCTCCAACTGGTCCACGATGACATTGCCCATATTGTTGAGCTTGTTGCCCGCCGAGCTCAACGCCTGCAATGTCTGGTCCAGCTTCGGCTCCGGATCATCCGGGCACACCGGACTGAAGCCCAGCGGCGTTAGCGCATCATTGGCTTTGCCCAAGAAGTCCCATACTTGTTGGGACTCCGCAGGCCTTGAGCCTCGCACTTCTTCCAAGGACCTCTTGGTCGTCGCAAGCTCTGAATCCTCCCGGGCAAGACGCTCGACTTCTTTGGCGTTTTGTTGAATCTTTTCAGCAATTTTCCTTTCGAGTTTACCAAGCTCCTCTTCCCGGAGGTGGATCTTGTTCCGGCGTTCGACCAGGTCTTTCTCCCGACCCCGCACTTTCTTCTCACTGGCAGCAATTTCATTTTCCCTATTGGTGAGGTCCTATCCTCGTTGTCAGGCCTTCTTCTCCTCTTTCTTGCAGTGCTCCTCCAGCTTCTTGGTGCGCTCCGTGAGACTCTTGTCATCCAGAGTCAGCCTCTGAGTAAGCTCCTCCTCCCTCTTCACGAGCTCATCACGCAGCTCCAGGAGTTTTTGCTCTTCATCTTCTAGCTTCTTCTCTCGCTCCTCAAGAGACTACCGACGCTTGACGAGGCTGTCGTGAATGGCGTTGAGCTTCCCTTGGCGGTCATTCGCTGCTTCATTAGCAGCACGACCTGTTCGTGGATGGCCCAAGACTGGTTGTCAAGGGATCGTGTCATGTTTTCCCTCTCATCCAGCAGTTGACCCCAGTACTCCAACCAGACCTTCTCCCTTTTCACCCACTCCTTGTCGTCGGCCAGCCTCGTCTGCGCCAGCTTGGTCTCGAATTGGAGCCGGTTGCGTCGCCTCCTAAGGGTTTGGTGCTCCTCCTCGAGGGCCTTGCTGTCATGGTAAAAGGCCAGCTGGACCTGATGAAGGATGGAGCAGGCGTTGTCAATAGACAGTGATAAAGGGATTGGCTCCGGACCTGCCAGGGTCTTCTCCGCTGGCTCCAGCGGGTTCTCCGTAACAAAAATTGGGTCCCACTCTACAAGAGTGGTCCCCTGAGCTTCCGCGGCACTAGGGACGCCCTCTGGGATAGGTTCAGTCACCGCTGAGGAAGGTCCTGCAACGGAAGTTTCTACCTCTAGAGTCGGCTCCGAAGGTCCTGCCGCCAGGTCATCAGCAGCTGGTCCCTCATGCGGGGGACCGGTGGCTTCGTCTTGGAACTCTGGCTCAGGTGCGGGTACCTCCAGAACCACCACCTCTGGGGCAGGTGTTGAAGGTTCGGCCGGAGCTGAGGCCACTTCCGGCTCCGACACTGGCGCCTCCTCTACTGCGGGTTCAGACATCAGTGCTTCAACCTCCACTGGCTCGGTTGCCGGCACCTCAGCGACAACCGGCTCAGGAGCCGGAACTTCATCAACTCCCGGCTCGCCGCCGAGGCTTCAACAACATCCGGCTCTAGGGCCGGAAATGCAGCTACCTTCAGCTCTGAGGCTGGAGCGTCCATCATCTCAGCATCCAAAACCGGAGCTTCAACCTCCAGAGCTGGTGCCGCTGGTACATCTTCATTCCCATGGTCCAGCGCTACCAGGGGAGCTTCAAGGGATGACTCGAGGTCAAGGACCACAATAGCTGGTGCCGGAGCTGTCGTGGCCTCAACCACCTCTTGGGGCGGCGCTGGAACTAGAGCTGGAGCCTCCGTCTGCGCAGCATCAGTTGCTGCTGCAAGAACCAGAGCTTCAGCCCCTTTCTTGAGTACCTTGTGGATGAAGGACGAAGAAACTCAAAATATGGTTACAACAAAAAACAATCAACTGAGGTAAAAAATCAAATTTACCTCGGAAGGCTTCCGCTCCAGCTAGCACGGAACCTCTTCACCAGACGCTTAGGACCCGACCCGGTCGCCACTGGCGTAGTAGCTCCAGAAGGCTCCCCGGAGCTTGCTGCTGCTGTCGCATCATCTTGGTTGAGGGCCCTCTCAACTGAGAAGGACCCTCGGACCTAGAGCCCACAGCTGGCCCTGGTACCGGAGCCACATGGCCGGAGCTAGCATTCTGGGGAGATGTCGATGCTGGAGTGGTTGTCGCCGTCGAAGACCTGCTCCGCCAGGGAGAAGGAGCTGTCATGGAAGGAGCGGGTCTGACGGACCTCCAATCATAATGCTTCAACTTCCTCTTGTGGCTATAGGGCTCGTCCAACTCCTTGCCCTTGCTATGACTTCAGCTCTTGGCTTCGGGGCAGGAGCGGAGCCACCTTCAGAAGCTCCAGGGATCGCCACCCTGGAGGTTGATCGCCTCTCCATCAGGCCCAAGTCGTCCAACAACGGCATATTCCTCCGGAGCTCTCTTCACTCCTCTGGTATCATATTCAGAGGAAGGAAGGCCGCCGGTGGAGACACGTCGCCAGGGCCGATGTTCCCAGGCGTGAACTTCTTGAGATGGGTCTTCAAGGCTTCACCATTCAAGTTGGTGCCCAAACCAACCTCAATGCGGTTGGTATCTATCTCACTGTTGACAGACAGGTCGCCCCCTAGCCCTCAGCGGGGCCCACCTGTTCGTCAAGAAGTTGCCGAAGACCATCTGGGGGGTTACCCCACCATCGACACACTCCTAGATTCTATCTAGAATGGGCCTGTACTCCCTCGACAGCTCCGGCACGTCACTCCAAATGTCGGTGTCGACGCGGGGGAGGCCTTCAGGCAGTTCCAGCCTCTTGTGTCCCTTGACGGTGATGACCACCCAATCTTTCTTCGAGTCGTCCCACTTGCCGGAAGGAAAGGACCTCAAGTACTTGAGGGGGGAGTTTTTCCGCTTCACGAAGTAGTAGAAGCCGATGAACTCATCACGCCGGTGGGGTGGACGGTGAAGAATGTCCAGAAAAACTCCATGCAAGGGGGCACTCCCACTCACATCTCGCAAAAGTGAACGAAAGTGACCACCAGCAAGATTGAGTGGGGGCCAAGATGGTGGAGCTGCAGACCATAGAAATCTAGCAGCATCAGAAATAAAGTGGAGAAAGGCGGGATCAAACCCGCCATGGCGTACCCAAGGAAGTACACCATATCTCCGGCTCGCTCCTTCTCAAAGGGAAGCTTGCTGCAGCGAATGTCGTTGTCGAAGGAGTCACTGGACCAACCCATGTAGGTTCGGACCCAAGACAACTCCTTCTTGCTCCCAATGCGACTCTTGGGGAGTCCCAACTTCATCGCAACACAGCGAGGCGAGAGATGAAAAGCAAGCGGAAGTTTAGAGGACTCGAGCGCAAGTTCAAATGAAGGCGTAAAGAATCCCCAAATGGTGCGTGCTTTCCTTCTTAAGTAAGCCCCCACAACGCTTGGATCGAACCCCCGACAGAGGGAAGCTCCGGTACTGACACGTGTACAACAGCACCGGACCTACCCATCCCAGACAGTAAACTCCGGAGCTGCCACGCGTCCAACCGCCGGACCTGCAAGTTCAACAGGCAGGTTGGTGGACTTCCAACGGCCCAGACCTTCAAGGAACATTAAAGACCTCAAGACCTGATTAAGTGTCATTAATGCTATCTTAATGACACACAATCGGAGGGCCCTTAATACCAGTAACAACACTATCAAGGCGCGTTACCACACTGTTAAGGGTAATTAAGCTCACTAATTGTGTATTAAGCATCAATAACCGCCAGGGCCACATGTCGGATCAGGCTAACGATGTAACGGCCAGTCCTTGTACTATAAAAGGACTAGTCGAGCGATACACAAGGGAGACTTCCGGACTCTACTCTTACACACAAGCGCTCATACGCTCAATATAACAATAACACACACCCGTGGAGTAGGGTATTACGCTCAGGCGGCCCAAACCACGTAAATCCTCGTGTCAACTTGCCATCATGTTCTGAATATCTACGCGCCCACAACCGAACTACAAACTCCGCGGGTTACCAACGGTGGTACCGGGAGAATTGCTGGAATCACACTCCGACAGCTTGGATGGAAACTTCATCCGAACTCAAATCACGAATAACCTCGTCAATGACAAGGGGGCCCTGATCCACTTTCTTAAAAAGTTGCACTAGACGAACCTTGTCATGATGGGAAGTTGGAAGCCCGAGGGCGGCTGGCTCACATGGCTACAAAGATTGCGCTGAGAACTGATACGAACTTCATATTAGGAACCGGTGATCTTCAATTGTGTGAGATCCGCACTCCAGGATCCCAGTCACCATATCAAGAAGGGTCACATGGCGATGACATAACTATGTGTCGTCGCTTCAACCGCATAGGAAAAGACTTTAAAGCAGTAGCGCGGGAATCAATGATGGCCCCAACTTCAGTAGCGTAACCTCTCTCTGAGGTGGGCTCAGGGGCCACTGTCGGTACCCTGCGTACTGGGTACCCCATGGTACCATAAACAAAGTCGTGGAGTTCCTATATCCAGGTGGCGGACGTCCGAAGGAGATACGCGTTCCGTTGTACCTGATCTGATGCCTCCCTCTTTAGGGTGGCTCCGGTGTTTCCACGCGTCCAAAAGAGTCGGACCTCCCTCCCTCGTTTGGGTAGCTCCAGCACTACCACGTGTCTAGTAGCTCCGGACCTATCCCCCAGTAGAGAGAAGCTTTGAAGCTGCCACGTGTCACAAACCTGGACCTAAGTCTGCAACGGGAAGACAGCGGGATCTTCAACGTCGTGGACATTCAAGAGTTATCAATTGGCCAGTACAAGACCTGGTTAACATATCATTAATGATATATTAATAATGCATGATCGGAAGACTATCAAGGCTGGCAACGCTGCTGTTAAGGCACGTTGTTACAATATTAACCACCCTTAACACCATAGATCGTGTAGAGGGCGGTTTATTACAGCTAGGACCACATGTCGTGCCACGATGTACACTGTAATAACCAATCTTTGGCATATAAAAGGATTGAGCTGCACGATAGAAGACAAGTGATCTTAGATTAGCGCCCTTGTTCTTGATCTTGATTAGCGCCCCATCCGAATACGAACCTCTACGGACTACTTCTTAGTAGTACTGGGGGAAGTATCCTAGTCCACACTTTTACAATTGTCATTCTTCACATGAACACATACGCATGTAAGCCTTGACAATATGTCTAACAAGACAATTATTATTGTCTCGCACCTCTACAGTATAGTAGTCACCTATGCCATCATTGAAAAATTAAAACAAATGGTTAATATTGAACTCAAAGTATAACCAAATAATCAACAATAATGATGTAAATACTAATCACCTTTCACAACCGTCAAGTGACCTAGTCCCCGAGTTCTTGCCTTTAATATTTGTATGACAGCTGCCAATATCTTTCCATTGAGCTTTTGTCAATTCCTTATCCTCCTAAAGAACAAAGTCATGATCTTCTCTCTTATTTTATCAGCAAGCTCACACACAGGTAGGTCTTTGAAGTCCTTTATCCAATTGTTGAATGATTCAGCAATATTGTTGGTGATGTAGTCACACTTAATTGCCAGATTGAATCCACTTCTATACCATGTGAAAAAATGATATGTATCTAACCATTGAGATATGTCAGGATTGGATAGAACATTCGCCATAAGATGATCATATTCTTCCTTCTTGTATACCCTTGCTACAGAAAACATATATTATGAACCATAATAGCTCTCGAGATAGTTATTCATGAGATGTCTAAAGCTCTCTCTCTTTTCAGCATTAGGGAAGACAGACATCACTGCATTTTCCAGTCCCTTGCAAGCATCAGTGGAAATTGCCAAAAGTGGAAGGTCTCCTATAGCCTTGTGCAACTGTGCCATGAACCAAGTCCAGTTGTCTTTTGTTTCTTTGTCAAAAAAATCAAAAGCAACTGGAAACATCAATTGTGACCGTCAACACTAGTAGCTGCAGCTAGTTGCCATTCCACCTTCCATTTAGTGCAGTTGCATCCACACCAAGATATGGTCTGCAACCCTCCAAGAAGTCTTCAATGCAAGGACCAAGTGCACAAAAGAACCTTCAAAAGTAGAGCTTACAATCATCATCCACTTCTAGTTCAATCTCAATGATACTATTTGGTGACACCTTTAATATCACTTCCTTCCAATTGAATAATAATTGAAAGCTTTCTTCCCAACTGTCATACAACTCTTTCAAAGCCTTTCCTTTTCCCTTCCAAACCGTATCATAATAAATAATACAATTATGATCATCTTTTAATATTGATTGTAAATTTTTGGCACCCAAATCGGGGAGTCTTCCGAAGCATAGAAAGTACCTTGGAAGCAACCCAAGCACTAGTAGGTGTAGTAGTTTTTCTCCTACCACTTGACGTACATGTATGCTCATCAACCAATACTGTCACCTACAACATAAACAAAAACACACATTACAAAAGAAAATGAAAGATAGCAATATCATACCACAACGGTTTGAGAGTCTTTGCACTCTAGACGTGCATGTATTCTCCAAGGACAATCATCACCTTTACAATAGACACGATATTTATTAGTACCGGTTGCCTCAATGCCTAACTCAAATTCTTTGTTGATGGCATATTGTCTCATAGCCAACCTAAACTCCTTCATTGATGGATATAAGCTGCCAAGTTTAATCTCAGGATTATTCTTGTCATACACAATTGCCCTATCTTCTGGTATCTCATCATTCACCGGAATTGCAGCACCTTGAATATCAAGTTCGTTCATAGTTCTTGTGGTATTTGCAGTTTCCTATCTCACATTTTCCGCTGCCATCTCATCTTCACGCCTCAATCCCAATATATCATACATATGAACTTCGTTAGTAACTTCAATTCTACCTTCATCCTCATGCCATTCTTCAATAATTTCTAATACATCACAATCAACGATTTGTTGTGACGGTAAAGACAACCTATATGATCATATAAAAATTAAATTTTGTTGGTAGCTTAACAACAAAATATATCAACAATGGAAAATAACCGCTAGAATATAAATAACTTACATTGCATTGCAACCAAAATCTTGTTCGTTCTCCATGCTAACATTCTCAATGTGCAAGTTCATCATGTTAAGTGAATTTTGCTAAATAAAATGAGATGATTATGAAGATGAAAACACAGTTCAAATAAAAAACAAAAAATTAAATTTGTATAGAAGAAAAAAATACCAAAGAAGATGAGGTGTGTAGGTGGGCTTCGACCTCTGGAAACTGGGCGTCGGGCATGGCGACGGGAAGGCCGGGCGGGGTGGAAGACGAAGGACTCAGGTGTTTTGGGATCTCTGTACTCCAAAATTAGATGGAGGGTGTTTTAGTCTATTTGAGAATGTTTTGCTGTTAAAAAGATTAATTAGTGAGCAAACATAAAATAACAACTTCAAGACTGTTATAATAACATTTGATGTGTTGTATATTGAAGATATTATTTTAGCTGTTGAGAGTAGCGAAATTTCAAATTCCTCCCACGGGACAGGGAGGCGGCGGGGTGGATGGCGGGAGCCACGACGGCGGCAGTCCTTGGGGCTGAGAGGGGCGGCGGTGGTCGAGCACAGGGTAGCGTGGACGGAATCGGTAGCTGGGGATTAGCTCAGGGCGGCGGTCACTGGAATGTCCGGTTTGGACTGACGGGAGTGCTAATTCGGATTAAATAGATGTGTTAGGATGAGAGCAGATCTCGTGGATAAAATTTCAACAAGAATGATTCTAGTGGGCCGGAGGAAGTATTTTTTTATTTCTAGGTTTCACCTAGTATTGTTTACCTTTTGCATGTACGGTCAGTTTTTAACGAGAGATTGAAAAATTCATCCGTGTGAAAACAGTGTTCCCTAATTTGACGTCTCGCATACTCCTTTTCCACTCGCCACAAATTTCATGCTGCACCGCCCTCCGGCCACCACCGCCGCCTCGCCCTTCACGGCCGCGTCCCTCCATGAGCACGTCCTCCGCCTTCACAAATGCGGCGCCCCTCACCTCCTCCTCCGCCGTGCACACGCCGCCGCCCTCGTCTCCGGCGCCCTCGCCGCGTCGCTCCCGCTCACCGGCGCGCTGCTTCTCTCCTACGCCGCGCTTCCCGACCTCCCCTCGGCGCGCCTCGTCCTCCGGTACCACCCACTCCGCCTCCGCTCCGCATTTCTATGGAACTCCCTCTCCCGCGCGCTCTCTTCCGCCGCACTCCAAACCGGGGCCCTGCGGGTGTACAACCGCATGGTCCGCTCCGGCGTGCGCCCGGACGACCGCACCTTCCCCTTCGCGCTCCACGCCGCCGCTGCTGCTGCCGAGGACCACTGGTCCAAGGGCCTCGAGCTCCATGCCGCCGCCATCCGGTGCGGCCACCTGGCAGACGTCTTCACCGGCAACACGCTCGTTGCTTTCTACGTGGCTTGCGGCTGGACGCGCGCCGCGCGCAGGGCGTTCGACGAAATGCCGTCGCGGGACGTCGTCTCGTGGAACTCCCTCGTCTCGGCGTTCTTGGCAAGCAGCACGTTGGATGGTGCAAAGAGGGCAGTGGTGGGGATGATGAGGAGCAACGTCCCAGTAAATGTGGCTAGTTTTGTGTCGCTGCTTCCTGCCTGTGGTTTGGAGCGGGAAGAGGACTTCGGGTTGTGTCTCCATGGGTTGGTTCTTAAAGCGGGACTTGATTCTGCGGTGAACCTCGGGAATGCATTGATTGATATGTACGGGAAGTTTGGTGATTTGGAGGCATCCATGAGGGTGTTTAATGGAATGCCTGAAAGGAACCAAGTTTCATGGAATTCTGCAATTGGTTGCTTTCTTCATGCAGGAGTTCCTCAAGACGTGCTGGAGCTCTTTAGGGCTATGTTAGAATGTTCAGTCATGCCAGGGACTATTACCTTGTCAAGTTTGCTGCCTGCTCTGGTTGATCTTGGTTTTATTCACTTGGGGAAGGAGGTGCATGGGTACTGTATAAAGAGAGATATAGAGTCGGATATTTTTATTGCCAACTCACTAATGGATATGTATGCCAAATTTGGTTGTTTGCAAAAAGCATCTGATGTCTTTATGAAAATTGAGGCATGCAATGTGGTCTCCTGGAATGCAATGATCGCAAATCTTGTTCAAAATGGTGCTGAGACTGAGGCGTTCAGACTTGTTATCGACATGCAAAAGAATGGGGAATGCCCAAACTCATTCACCCTAGTAAATCTGCTCCCAGCCTGTGCTAGAATGGCCTCTCTAAAGATCGGGAAGCAAATCCATGCATGGTCAATCCGTAGAAGCTTAATATCTGATATATTTGTGTCAAATGCTTTGATTGATGTGTATGCCAAGTGTGGCCAGTTGTGTTTGGCTCGTAATATTTTCGACAGGTCAGAGAAAGATGATGTGTCATACAATACTTTGATTCTGGGTTACTCGCGGAGTCCGTATTGTTTTGAATCTCTGTTTCTCTTTGAGCAGATGAGGTCTGCCGGAATTGAGTATGATGTTGTTTCCTTCATGGGTTGTCTGTCCGCATGTGCTAATTCATCTGCATTCAAGCAAGGCAAAGAAATTCATGGTGTTCTAGTGAGGAGATTTTTAAGCACTCTCCCTTTTCTGGCTAATTCACTGCTGGACCTGTACACTAAAGGTGGGATGCTTGGTACTGCCTCAAAGATCTTTGGTCGGATTACTGGAAAGGATGTTGCTTCATGGAACACTATGATCTTAGGGTATGGGATGCATGGTCAAATCGATGTTGTATTTAAGTTGTTTGATTTGATGAAGGATGACGGTGTTGACTACGATCATGTATCTTACATTGCAGTTTTGTCAGCATGTAGCCATAGGGGACTTGTAGATAGAGGAAAGAAGTACTTCAGTCAAATGGTTGCCCAAAATATCAAGCCACAACAAATGCACTATGCTTGCATGGTAGATCTTCTTGGCCGTGCTGGACAGCTCTCTGAATCTGCTGAAATAATCAGAAATATGCCTTTTCATGCTAATTCTGATGTTTGGGGAGCATTTCTTGGGGCGTGCCGTATACATGGACACATTGAGTTAGCACGATGGGCAGCAGAGCATTTGTTTGAGTTGAAGCCAGAGCACTCAGGCTACTACACCTTGCTGATGAACATGTATGCAGAGGTGGGGATGTGGCATGAAGCTAATGAGATTAGGACATTAATGAAATCTAGGAAGGTGCAGAAAAACCCAGCCTATAGTTGGGTACAGAGTGGCAACAAACTACAAGCTTTTCTTGTTGGGAGTGGATAGTGGTGCTGCGATGATTCTAAATTGACTAACAGTGTAGCAATTGTGACATCGTGCTATATCATGGCAGGAAATCTTACATTAGTAACTAGTTGGATACAAACAGTACATTGTGTCCTGGACGTCATGTTTTCAAATCAACCTACTTGCAACTTAATCAAGGGGAAGACTGCCTAGAAATTTCTTTCCTAATCGTGTGGGAGCTTTCAACACTGGTATGCCCTTTTACAAAAACTACAATGTTGTGATTAGCAGGAAAAATATACAAATATTTTTTTTCATAAAGGTTCAGTAAGCTGCAGGAGAACATAATTTAAGTAGCTGTGGATGGCTGCAGTGGATGGCTGCAGTTAAGAAATGTGCTGCTTGACATGCTATAAATGACAATAGAATGAGTGAATGCTTTGTTGTTCCAAGGTCATTACATTTCGTCATTTCCTGGATCTTGGGCTCTCACCATAAAACAAAGTGATGATAAGCCTATACTTTTATGTAGGTACATTTTGTTGGAATGTAAATTTACCTTAGGTAATGATTGTGGACAATGATTAATATCATTTGAGCTTGTATTTGATTTAGGGGAACTACAGTAGTCCCAATGTATCAATTTTTTTGTCTTTGTATTATCTGTCCCAATGTATCAATTTTTTTTTGTCTTTGTATTATCTTTTTCAGTGTTTTGTTTCATTGGCTTAATCATAAATTCCTTCTTGCCATGTGTTGTGGAGTGGATCCACACAACCCAACCAGAAGCCCAAGGCGCAAGAACTCTTCTAGAAGGATTATTTAGATTAGATCAAATAAATTTGTTATAGATAAGTTGGTTAGATCTGTTAGACATAAGTTGTCTAGATTTGTTAGAGATGTTAGTGATAAGGGGGCGCAAGGGGTCACTACCCCTATATAATGTGCCTTGCCCCCTGCTGTAATTCCTATCGAATAATAAAGGAATTTTTCAGAGTGTGGTTCTTAACTTCGTTCACCGAGCTGGAGACCAAACCAAGCTCGGTGATACTATTCCTGCCACGATCTACTACAATTGTTATTAGATTCACTTCAACGGATCGCTCCATGGTCGCCGCTGTGGATGAGTAAGAGTAAATATGATTATACAAAAAGTCAAGCTTATCTTTATGTCAAGAGCTCATGTAGAGTAATTGTGATTATCAAGGGCAAGTTCTTCAAACTCGCAAGCCATTGAATTAGGCAATCGGAGATTTTATTATTGAAAAAGCACATAGAAATTACTCATTTTTGTCCAGCTAATTTTCGAAAAAAATAGCATAGCAAAAAAAAAATAATTCTAGATATAGTTTATTTTCAATAAGGCCAACTATGAAAATGAATTATACACTTTGTTGCATTTGTAGATAATTGATCTTGTATGAAGCCAAATATTACGAAATAGCTTAATTAAGATGAATTAAAATATTTTGTTATTTTTTTGTGTAATCATATTGCCTCATTGTAAGACAATTTTAAAATTAGTTTAAATGATGGTACATGTAAATATTTGAAATATAGTAAACATAATTCTATTTCTTTTGCGCCAAAGTTTAAAATAATGGTCTGAACAAAGGAATTTTGGACAATGTATTACTGACTGAATTTTAAATTTATTCGGCCAAAATATCAATTTTAGCCAAATTTTGTAAATTCAATTGTAATATTGCAAGAAAATATATTGCAATGCAATTTTTAAATTTATTTGGCCAAAATATCAATTTTAGCCAACTTTTGTAAATTCAATCGTAATATTGCAAGAAAATATATTGCAATGCAACACTTGTCACGCCGCACGACACCCTTCTGCCATCCTCCATCTTGCTCGGCTATCCAACTTTTGGCGCCGCTCCTCCGCCCTACCACCTTGCCGACTTCTGTCCTCTGTCATATCCCACCTTGTCGTCGCCACTCCTCCGTCGTGTCCCCACCTCTCACCGGCTTGAACCGGTGGTCGAGCCCCAAGCACAGGGCGCTCAGGCTCTGCCGACAAAGTGGGCAAATCGGTGTAAAATGCAATTGCCACACGGGCTTGTAATCGCCGGTGGTGGTGCGGATTTTGACGGTTGGTGAGGAAGCGCCAGCGAAGGTCCGAGTGTGGCCGACGGCAGTGAAGGCGTCCTCGATCCCAAAGGTTCTTGGAAACGACCCTTTGGTACGATTTGAATCTGTGCTTGTCGGTGCATCATCGGCGGTACCACCGTGATCTGGCAGGTACCATCATCTTCTTGTCCTCCCTCCTCCTCTTGACGACTCGATGACGAAGGATCAAGAAACGGTGCAACCCAGTTTGGGGAATCCCCACCGAGGACGGCGCACGGTTCATCTTGACGATCCATTGGATGGGCGTCGGGATTCGAGAGTACATCGGAGGAAGGGGGCGATAGTCATTCCATGACTTGTCGATGTGGTGCGGTTGTTGTTGTTGCAGGGCCAGCGACCACTTTGCGGCAGTGGTGTTGTCCACCACGATGACAGCGGTGGCTTCAACGGCGAGGAATGGCATCTCCTCAACAAAAATTGCAAGAACAACAAGATTGCTAAGCATCTTATCTGAAACTTGTTGTTTCCTCTCTTGAATCACTTGTAAGAGTGCTCATAACGTGTTGAGAATGAAATTTGAGAGAGGGAAAATGTGTTCTTGCAATATCAATTACATCTTTATTCATTTATTTGCTTTTTATTTATACATGTGATGGTGACATTCGGTGAGGAGATGTGTCCATTCTTGGGAAGACGGTTGGCCGGTGTCCATTCGAATGATCACATGATCATATGTATTGTAACAATCTTCACCCTTGCATGCATGCACATCCCGGTTAGCAGGAAGGTTTTTTTTTCTGCAAAGACTTAATGCGTAATGATTTTTTTGGATAAGTCTCTCATGACAAAAGATACATATCAATTATTTAAAAATGAACTTCTATACGTCGTTGTAAAATTATTTTTTGTAGATAAAAAGGTTAATGTCCATGTATTTACGAAAATGATGTTGTGGTAAGATATGTTTCAAAATATTTTACACGTAATGATGCCTCCTCCTCGCGCCTCCTCACCGTCGGTCATGTCCGGCCATTGTACATGTATACATAGAAGATGAATGAACGAATGATGAATAGTAGAAACAATACAACTTGTGTCTCTTTCTCAATTGCATTTTACATCTCTCAATTTCAATTACAACACGTTATCAGCATGCTCTACCGAGCGATTCAACAGAGAGATCGACGATTGAATTGAAGCGATTCAACAGAGAGATTGAAGATTGAATTGAAGGTATGATGTCCAGAAATGGAAGATGATTTACTGATTTTGTTGTCATCATCCTTCAAGAAGATGATCTTCGCCATCACTGGATCGACCACGGTGGCTGGCACCACTGCTTCAACCTTGCAACAAGATCAAGTCGTCGTGTGCGCCGTGGTGGTCGGTGATGTTGCCGTTGTCGCCGTGTGCGCCATGGTGACCGGCGATGTTGCCGTTGTCGCTGTATGCACCATGGTGACCGGCGATGTAGCCACTGTCACCACTACCGCCGTAGAGGCCGGCGTCTCCATCGACCAGTGGCTCCTCCGTCAGTGCCACAACCAACTGGCATACTAAGACGCCTCGTAGAAGAACGGTCTTCGACCCCTTACCCCCGCCAACCCTCGGACCTCGACGCCCATTAGACGGGTCGTCAAGGCGGACCGAGTGTCGTCCTCGGTGGGGAGACCACAGACCGAATTGCACCGGTCCAGGGCCCTTCGTCATCGGGCGGACAGTGGGAGGGAGGAGGAGAGGAAGATGGCAGTCACACCATCTCGGTGGTTGCCGATGCCGTGACGCCACTGACGGTACGACGAACGGCGAGGATACGAGTTGGACAAAGGGGAGCTCACTAGACTCTCTACTTCGATGGCTCCGTGCAGAAGCAGAGGGCTGGAGCTGAAATCCTTCTCCTTGCTTCGACTGGGGAGAAGGTCAAGTACATGGTTCACCTTGATTTCAAGGCGATCAACAACATGACGGAGTATGAAGCTCTCATCTACGGACTCAAGGTGGCACTATCTTATGGTGTCAAACATCTGTTGGTGAAGGGAGATTAACAATTCATCATCAAACAAGTCAAAGGTGAATGCTCCTGTAACAATCCTCAACTAGCTGCTTATCTCCTTGAAGTCCAGAGGCTTCAGAAGGACTTTGAAGTCCTTGATCTCCACCATGTTCAGCGTCTTCACAACGCTGAAGCTGACGAACTCTCGACGAAAGCCTCAACTGGAGCTCTGGCTCCTGACGGAATCCTCGTCCGGAGGTTGTCAAGACCAACAGCTCAGCCTGCCGAACTGAGCAAAGGGGGCGAGACCAGCACCACGAAGCTGGCAGTCCCGGTGGCCCAGTTACCATGGCGTCCACCAAGGGTCGTAGGTGCTGTCGGAAGCTCCGAGCAACCCAGCACGCAAGACTCAGAAGCTCAAGTTAGCCCCAATGTATGGATCTCGGAGATCCGGAAGCTACTTGAAAGACAATATCCTTCCTGAAGACAGTGTATCCGCTGACCGGATTGTCAGATTGGCTAAAAGATACACGTTGGTCGAAGGGGATCTCTACCGACATGGTGCCAATGGCATCCTAATGCGGTGCATTGCAAGGGAAGAAGGTCGCGAGCTCCTCGCGGAAATCCATGGAGGCGAGTTTGGGAATCACGCATCTTCCCGTACGTTAGTTGGTAAAGCCTTCCGTCACGGCTTATACTGGCCTACAACACTTCAGGATGCGGTTGAGCTAGTGAAAAAATGTAAAGCGTGCCAGTTCCACACAAAACCGATTCACACATCAACTCTGTCACTACAAATGATACCTCCTACGTGGCCATTCGCTGTGTGGGGCATGGAAATCTTGGGACCTTTCCCAAAAGCCGTCGGAGGTTACAAGTTCCTGTATGTCGCCATCGACAAGTTCACCAAGTGGCCGGAAGCAACTCCAGTTGTAACAATCAATAAGCAATCAGCAATCAAGTTCTTGAACTCCATTATATGCAGATTTGGAGTTCCAAACAAAGTCATAACTAACAACAGAACCCAATTCACAAGTGCCGCATTTCAAGAATATTGCGAAGACCTCAACATTCAACTCAACTACGCCTTAGTAGCTCACTCAGCAAGTAATGGCCAAGCCGAGAGAGCAAATGCAAAAATCTTAAAAGGACTCAAGACGCGCACATATGAGCGCCTAAAAAAGCACGGAGCCAATTGGATTGAAGAGCTTCCGTCCACATTGTGGGCGAACAGGACAACACCAAATCAATCAACTGGAGAAACACCCTTCTTTCTGGTGTACGGAGCTGAAGCAGTCCTTCCTCCGGAGATCACCTTGGAGTCCCTCCGAGTCCGGACCTTCGACGAAGCCACGTAGAACCAGCTCCGGCGTGAAGACCTTGACCTCGTCGACGAGGGAAGGTGCCAAGCAGCTGTTCGGAATGCACGTTATCGCCAAGCACTCCGGCGCTATCATCAAAGGCATGTGCGCAACCGACAACTCGAGGAAGGCGATCTGGTGCTTCGGAAGATACTAACTCGTGAATGGATGAACAAACTTTCCCCTGGCTCGGAAGGTCCTTTCCGAGTGATCAAAGTATCCCGACCCGGATGCGTTCGCTTGGCAACTGAGGACGGGATTCCACTTCCTAATCCTTGGAACATCGAGCACCTCCGTAAGTTTTATACTTAGAATCACGGAGGTGAGTCTGTAATTACACACGATATGTTATAGAGTCGCTAAACAGACATGGGTAGGTCCTCCGGGAGAACATCCGGACCCCTCCGGGAGGGTCCGAGAAGTTCAAGTACACTTCATACAGTCACCGTACTAAAAGTGTAAATACTTACCCTGGGTTAGTACAAGATGTATAGCGCACTTAGCTTTGTCCCGCACCTAAGTACGTCCTTGTCTCCACTGTAATATGGACCTATAATGAAATACATTGTTGTGTGAAAACAAACTCCACGTGCATTTAATTTTGTACAAGGCTCGATCTATCAAATTATTGTTTTTAACCTTCTTGTCTATAATGAAGTTGTGCAATTCTTTTTTAGTTTTTACCCAAGTTATTCATATGCGTTGCAAGTTATATTGTTGATCTCTTTGGATCTTAACATGCTGTATAGTCTACTTGCCTGAACGCCAAGCCAACATAGGTCAGGAGTGTGCTATCGACTTATCCTGGTCCTGCACTCTAAGTACGCCACTCTACCTACACCCCGACAGGCCTCAGTAGGGTGAGTACTAAAAAAGCATATGGGTCCGGAAGGATTAAATCAATATACTTGTTACTATATCGAGTTATTTTGGATTTACAACTCAAATAAGAACAATAAGTCACAAACGATTTATAGACAAGAAGACGAATTTTACTCTTTTCTTGTATTTAATATGCAGGAAAAACATAAATTCATAGTGATGGTGGACGACGCCGGAGCTACTAAGCTCCGACATCCTCCGAGGCAGGGCCCGCCGTCGATGTTTAATATGTTGACAGTGGGTAATGTTGGAGCTACAAAGCTCCGACAACCCCTGGGGGGCCCTACCTTCAACTATTCATGCGGCGACATCAGGAGCTACCAAGCTCCGATAAATCCTAGGGGGCCCGTCGTCGATGTTTTATACGTTGATGGTGGGTACCGTCGGAGCTACCAAGCTCCACCAATCCCAGGAGGCCTGCCGTCGACGCATCAGAAATGAAGACTTCGGACCTAAAATCTACAAGTGTGAAGCGTTCAAGTCATCAATAAACTGTCAAATCCTTTGGTACATGTACACACTTCAATTGTGCCATATACCAAGGGTCCACAAGACATAGCACATTATACTGAAGACAAAACAACAATAAAATGAAATTCATGGCAAAGTGGATTTCATTAAATCGAAACACTAGATTACAAAATTGGGATTACAACAGAAGGCAAAAGGAAGAAGTCCTACCTACTGGAAGATCTAATTCCTGCGGAAGAATGAGGCGACTTCATTGACAACTTCTTGGACGCTGGCCTTGGCGGCGTCCTCCTCTTCAGCAACGGGACCTTGGAGCACCATGTCGAGAGAGAATTAAGGATCTCGGCTCACATAACACGTCAGCACATACTCTGCGACGTTTGTAGCCAGAGATTTCCCCCTGTCTCTAGATGGTCCGCGATGACGTCACCCATTGCGTCGAGTTTGCCGCCAGCAACATTGAGGGCCACCAGTGCTCGGTCCAAGTCCAGCTCCGGATTGTCCGGATGTACAAGACAAAAGCCTAGTGGTGTCAGCGCGTTGTTGGCTCATCCTAAGAAGTCCCATACTTGGATGGACTCAGTCTCATTCAAGCTCCGCAGCTCCTCCAGTGACTTTCGGGCAGCCGCAAGCTCCGAACCTTCCCGAGCAAGGCACTCGACCAATTTAGCATGCTGCTGCATATTCTCAGCAACTTGCTTCTCACGATCGTTCACCTCCGTCTCCCGGAGGTGGATGCGGTTCCGCCTTTCCGCCAAGTCATTTTCCCTGCCTCTCACCTTCCCTTCCCTGGTGGCAACGTCAGCTTCTCTTTTTGAGAGCTCCTGCCCCAATTTCCAGTACTTCTCCTTCTCCTCTTTGCTCCATAGATCCAACTTTTTGCTACGATCTGCCAAATTATGTTCACCTAGAGTCAACTTCTGGGTGAACTCCGCCTCCCTCTTCACAACATCCTCCTGCTGCTCCAGGAGATTCTCTTCCCTTGCCTCAAGGTCCGCTCGGCGCTTCAGGAGGACCTCGATCAATTCATTGAGATCGTCGTGATGCTCATCAGCAGCATCACACCTCTACTTGGCTTGCTCAAGGATCTCTCTGGTGTTAGCGTCGAGCGCCCTGATGGCAACTTCCTTCTCCTCCAGCAGCTTGTCCCCGTATTCCAACCGGGCCTTCTCCCTCTTGATCCACTCATTCTGATCAGCTAGCCTTGTCTGTGCAAGCCTGGTCTTGAAGTGGAGTCTGTTGCGCTAACACCTCAAGGTGTTGCGCTCCTCCTCCAAGGCTTTGCTCTCATGATCGAAGGCGAGCTGGACTTGTCGGAGGCTCGAGCAGGCGTTGTCTATAGACAATGCCAGAGGGATAGGCTCCAGACCTGCTGGGACCAACTCCGCAGGCTCCAGAGGATTTTCCATCACAAAAATTGGGTCCCACTCTACAAGGGTGGTCCCCTGAGCTTCTGCAGCACTAGGGCCGCTCTTTGGAAGCCCTTCAACAGCAGCAAAGTAAGAACCCACTGGGGGAACTCCCACCTCTGGACCGGAAGTTGAAGGCGCTACTTCTGGGTCTTCAATTATAGGCTCTGAGGGTGGAGGACCTGTCGACACCTCTTCAGGCTGCTCCGGCTCTGGCCCAGACACCACCGGAGCAACTATCTCTGGGGCAGCGGCTGGAGCTTCATCCGGTGCCCCTACCACCTCCGGCTCAGACGCCAACGCGTCAGTCACTTCCGGTTCAGCGACCGGAGCTTCAAGCATTTCTGGCTCTGCCCCGGACCTTCAACAACTTCTGGCCCAAGGGCCGGAGCTTCAACCATCTCCAGCTCGATGGTCAGGACTTCAATTGCCTCTGTCTCAGTGGCCAAGGCTCCGACGACCTCCGGTTCAATGACCAAAGCTTCAGACATCTCTAGCTCCGGTACTGGAGCATCAGTCTCCGGCACCGTTGTCAGAGGTACACCTACAACTTCTCCCCCGTGGTCCGGCGCTACCACAGGAGCTTCCGGCGAGGAATCTGAATCCAAATCCACGACAGCTGGTGTCGGAGCTGCCGTGACTTCTGTCATCACTTGAGGAGGAGGCTCAGTGCTCGAAGCCGGAGCTTCGGCATGCGCAGCCACAGTCGCTACAACAGATGCCGAAGTTCCTGACCCTTTCTTCGACACCCTAGAAATAAAGGGATGAGAAGATTAAAGACATAGTAAAAACAAGACTAGCATTTTAGGGTGAGCATTCAATGCTTACCTAGGAATGCTACCGCCCCAGTCGCCTCAGAACCTCTTCTTTTGAGGTTCGACGCCAGAGCCCACAAAGTCTAGTGAGACAACGACTTCGGACCTCAACTGAGGACCACTTACGGCAGCAGGAGTCCTTTCGGCTGGAGCTTCTCTTGGCCGAGAAGAACTCCAGAGCCTGGAGCTCTTAGCCGACACTAAAGCCGGTGTTGACTGCCCGGAGTTAGTGCCTCTTGAAGACGCCTGCGCCAGAGAAGGTGCAACCACAAAAGACCTCCTCCGCCGAGGATAAGGATCCGTTGTAGAGGGAGCAGCCCTGACGGACCTCCCATCAGCATGCTTCAGCTTCCTCTTCTGGCTAGAGGGTTCGGCTGGCTCTTTACCCTTGCCCTTGTCGATGTCTTCAATCCTCTGGCTCGGGGCAGAGGCAGGCCCTCCTTCAGAAGCTTCGGGGATTACCACCCTGGAGGTCGGACGCCTTTCCACCTCACCAAGGTCATCAAGCGCCGGTATCTTCCTACGGAGCTCTCTGCTGAACTGTGGCTCCATGTTCAAAGGAAGGAAAGTAGCCGGCGGAACCAAGTCATTGACGTCAATGTTTATCCCATGCTGGAATTTCTTGAGATGAAGCTTCAGAGCTTCGTCATCCATGTTGGACTTCAGACCGGTTTCAATCCGGTCGTCATCCATCATACTATTGGGAGCCCAGGCGAGCTTCTCCCTCTTCCTTAGCGGAGCCCATCTATTGACCAGGAAATTGCAGAAGACAATCTGAGGGGCCACTCCACCCTCCACGCATTCTCGAATCCTGGTCAGGACGGGGTTGAAGGCATCTGATAGCTCCGGAACTACACTCCAAGCGTCGGTACCAACGTTGGGGAGAACTTGCTCAATTTGGTGAGGTTAGCACCTCCACGGCGGCTCCATCCGAGCAAGAGGGCGACCGTGAAGATGCAAATGATACGGAGGCCACAAAGAGTGATAGTGAGCAACATCAAGGTGGAGATAATGATGACGACTACGATGATGAAGAGTAGATCTTAGGGCTCTCCTTCTTTTCCTTTTTGGTCTCTTGATGCCAAAGGGGGAGAGATTGGAAGGGGGTACTTAGAAAGTTTTTATGTTGTTGTCTCTTTTGATCCTCTAAGGATTTATGTTTTAAAACTCTCATTTCAATTTGTGTAAGACTTAATCTATGTTTCACAGGTACTAAGTTTAATTGTGATGTTATGCTTAACTTGACATGTTTATCTCGCATAGTTATTGTCTTATCACAATTTATAAGCACATCACTTAGGCACCTGTCGGTACCCTGGGTACAATATACCCCTTGGGATTGCAAAGATCTCAAGGGAATGTCATCTAATTGATTTGAAGACCTTCGGAGGCCCACATGTCAGACATAACCGGACCCGCTTCTCCAACATGGTTAGTCCCAGGGTCGCCACGTGTACTATCAAACCGGAGCTACCACCCACAAGGGGGAAGCTCCGGGCTATGTACCATAGCGGCACCCCCGGACCTAACCCCAGACCGAGGGAAGCTCCAGAACTAACATGTGTCAGGTAGCTCCGGACCTATATGTTCCCCACAGTATGCTCCGGAGCTGCCACGTGTCCAATCGACGGATCTTCAGCCTCTAACCTCCGAAAGACTCCACAACGGCTCCGGATCTTCAAAGGGGAATCAAGGACTTCAAGACCCGATGAAGTGTCATTAATACTATATTAATGACACACGATCGGACAACCTTAATTACCAGTAATGGTGCTGTCAAAGCCCATAACTCGGTCATTAAGGGCAATTAAACGTGTTGAATGTGTATCAATATCAGTAACCGCCAGGGCCACATGTCGGGCCAGATTAACTTGTAACGGCCTGCCCTTGTACTATAAAAGGACAGGCTGACTATACATAGAAAGGACACTAGACACGAACTGGAGACACGCTCACTCTACATTCTCAACTCACGTTGAGCTCATACATCCAATATAACACCAACACACCCCGTGGAGTAGGGTATTACGCTCAGGCGGCCCGAACCACGTAATTCTTCATGTCCCTTGTGTCAGTTGACACTTCACCTTCTTGAATCTTCGCGCGCCCACACCGAACCTCAAACTCCTTTAACACCTTAGTAGTGTTGGGAGATCTGTCGGATCAAAACCACCGACAGTTGGCGCGCCAGGTAGGGGAGCGCCTGAGATTTCAAGAATGGTGAACTCAGCTGCTAGATCATCCAACGGTCATCCTGCTGTTCAAGCTATTGGGGGCAATCCCTCCAATATGCAGCCACCAGCGGGAACCTCAGTTCCAGCAGGAGTCACGCTACCACCACCACCGCCTCCACCAGCAAATCAAGCTGGACAACCCGATGGTGCACCGGCGTCAATCACTGCATCGGCGAATCTTGACAACCCGAAACATGCGCTTCATGCAGCACGTGCTCTTCTTCAGCGCCCACCACCTCCGGACGCATCCCGGGATGCAATGGAGCAGTGGAGGGCTGATGTGGAACACTTGGTTGCAGCCGCAACCGACCGCATCAGCAACCAGGGTCCTCCTCCTTCAGGACAGGCCCCATCGCAGCGACGAACCTTGTTTGGCAGACTTGGTCCGCATGTTTCCAACAACAGGAGACGTGTTGCGTCATAGCAGGTGACGTCGTTGCCCTCCGGGGCACGATGCACTCACACGGTATCAAGGCTTTCAACTCATGACCTCCGGGCGGAGCTTGATCGCCGATACCGTCAACAAGACGGCCGAGTCCATATTGAGCGTGCTCGTGAAAGACGAGAAGCTCAGGACATTCCTACTCCTAAAGGAGTAGGAGGAGGCTGTTCAGCCCTGGCCATGCATCTGCGTATGGTCAGGTGGCCACAGAAGTTCCAGCCTCACCTGCCGGAGAAGTTTGACGGGACCATTAATCCCGTCGAATTTCTTCAGATTTACTCCACTGCTATCTTGGCAGCTGGAGGAAATGAGGCCGTAATGGCCAATTATTTTCCAGTGGCTTTAACTGGGACTGCCCGGTCCTGGTTTATGAGCCTTCCACCCAACTCCATCAACAGTTGGGAGGAGTTGTGCCAGCAGTTCACCGCCAACTTCGGGAGTTCATACACCCGACCAGGCACTGAACTGGACCTTTTTGCAGTCATGCAAAAAGGGGGAGAATCCCTGCGATCATTCATCCAGAGGTTCTCTCAGGTACGAAACACTATCCCTTCTATCTCTAGCGCCTCTATCATTGTGGCATTTAGACAGCGTGTACGGGATAAGAAGATGTTGGAGAAACTAACGATCAAGGAGATCACCAGTGTCACGGAACTCTTCAGCTTGGTTGACAAATGTGCCAGAGCTGCGGAGGGCCGTGAAATGCACTCCAAACCAACTCCGGAGGATTACAAGAAATCCTCCAAAGGATAAGCCGCTACCTCCGGGAGTGGCAAGAAGAAGAAAAAGACCAACGACAAGAAGAAGCCGTCGGCCGGTGCATCCAATGCTGCAGCTGCTGCAGCTCCGGGTGGCCGGGGGCCACGCCCCGAGAAGCGACCTCGACCGTGTTCTGAAGACGATGGAAAACCCAAGGTGTGGTGTCCAATTCACAAAACGGACAACCACAATTTGGAAGACTGCCGAGAGGTCCAAAACCTTGCCGAGCGCTACAACAAGCGCCGTGAAGAAGCTCCTTTCCGACAGAGGGAAGGAAAACAAAAAGTTGACGAAGCTCCGGCTGAAGAGGAGTTAGGTTTTCAGGATCCCAAAAAGGTCCTGAAGACCATCTACACCTCCGTCGACGACGATTTCGACGTCTCTGACAACGAGCGTCGGAAGACCATGAACACCATTTTTGGTGGATCATGAGACATCACCTCCCGTCACGTCATCAAGACTATGCGTCGGTACATGGCTGTTGTAGCTCCTACAGCTAGGGCGGAGCCTCATCAAAAGTGGATGGACACAACCATCACTTTTGATGCTTCGGACTGCCCTCGAAGCATGGTTGGAGCAGGAAAGTTACCTTTGATGGTATCTCCTACCATCAATAACATCCAGCTCCACCATGTCATGGTAGATGGAGGTTCGGGGCTCAACCTCATAAGCTTCAAAGCTTTTACCAAACTTCAGCTCCGACCTTCATATCTCCACCCCTCCCGACCTTTCTCCGGAGTAGGTCCGGGAGCCATTACCCCACTCAGTGCTATTACCCTCCCCGTTACCTTCGGGACCCGGGAGAAGTATCGCACCGAGAAGTTGGTCTTTGACGTTGCTCAGATCAACTTACCCTTCAATGCCATCTTGGGTAGGCCTGCCTTGTACAAATTCATGGCAGCTGCTCATTATGGTTACCTGGTGTTAAAGATGCCAACACCAGTAGGCGTTCTCCGGATCCGCGGAGATCGTACTGCCGGAGTAACTGCTCTGAAAGAACTCCATGCGCTTACTATGGCACAAGAGGAGGACTCGAGAGAGGAGCAAGCTCCAAAACCCCCAAGCATTCGTCAGCGAGGCTCGACTTCTGCACCTCGTGTGCAGCCAAGCAGCGACACCGACATTCCCGTCAAAGTCGTCCAAATTGGTTCCGATGCCGCTCAGACCACCCGTATATCGGGGGGATTGAACGACAAATAGGAACTCACGCTCATCGCTTTCCTCCGGGCTAATGTCGACGTGTTTGCCTGGCAACTGTCACAAATGCCTGGGATCCCCAGGGAAGTGATTGAGCACAATCTGAAGATCTACCCCGACGCCCGGCCTGTGCATCAGAAGCCTCGGAAGCAATCCGTGGAGCGACAGAACTTCATTCGACAAGAAGTGAATAAGTTGCTCGAAGCTTGATTCATCCGAGAAGTCTTCCATCCAAAATGGCTGGCAAACCCAGTCGTTGTGCCCAAGGCCGGCGGGAAGCTTCGTATGTGTATCGACTACACAACACTAAATAAGGCATGTCTAAAAGATCCATTCCCACTACTTAGAATAGATCAGATAGTGGATTCCACCTCCGGATGTGAATTACTGTGCTTCCTAGACGCATATTCTGGGTATGATCAAATCAGAATGTCTAGAGAAGATGAAGAGCATACATCTTTCATCACAGTAGATGGGTTGTACTGCTATACAACCATGCCATTTGGTCTCAAGAATGCAGTTTCAACCTTTGTACGAGCTATGTACAAAACCTTTGAAGAACTCATTAGAGACATAGTGGAAGTGTACGTCGATGATATCGTGGTCAAGGTCAAGAACAAGGAGTCACTCCTTGACACCTTGCAGGCTGTCTTTGACAAGCTGCGGGTCACCCGTACAAAGTTAAACCCAGACAAGTGTGTCTTCGGGGTTAGCTTCGGAAAACTTCTTGGTTTCCTGGTAAGTCACCGGGGCATAGAAGCTAATCCGACGAAGATCAAAGCCATTGAAGACATGCGGCCACCAGCCCGCATCAAAGATGTCCAAAAGCTAACTGGATGTTTAGCAGCCCTCAGCCGGTTCATTTCAAGACTGGCGGAACGGGCACTTCCCTTCTTCAAGTTATTGAGGAAGTCCGGACCATTCCAATGGTCTGAAGAAGCAGAAAAGGCGTTCCAGGAGCTAAAACAGCTCCTCACCACCCTACCAACTCTGGTAGCTCCGAACCGTGGTGAGCCTTCGCTGCTTTACATTTCAGCCACTGACGAAGTCGTCAGTATGGTCCTGGTTGCAGAGAGACCAGAACCATCTCATACTCAGGAGTACAAACCCCTTCAGGAGGGTCCGGAGATTTCTGAAAGCGAGTCTGGGTCCCAGCTCCCAGACTTGAATCCACAAGAAGTTACTTCAGAAGACCCAGACCTCTCCGGGAGGGTCTAGGTCGCTTCTGAAGAAGCTCCGGGTCCCTCCAGCCAGGACTCGGAGGTCCCCGAAGAAGGTCTGGATCCCTCCGAGAGGATTCAGATCAATGAAGAGGAAGCTCCGGGCCCCTTCGGGAGGGTCCGGACTATTCAGCGCCCAGTGTACTTCATCAGTGAAGTACTTCATGATGCCAAGACTCGATACCTAGAGGTGCATAAGCTGCTCTATGCAGTTCTTATTGCCTCCAGGAAGCTTCGCCATTACTTCCAAGCTCACAAGATCTCAGTGGTGACTTCTTACCCACTCCGAGCAATCTTGCATAATCCCAACTTAACTGGGAATATTGCAAAGTGGGCAGCGGAATTGGCCGAATTCGATCCCGAATTCATTTCAAGGCAAGCAATCAAGAGTCAAGCATTGGCAGACTTCGTGGCGGAATGGACTCCCTCTCCATCAAACCCTGGGGGCCCCAGTGAGCAGAAGCCGGAACACAAGGCTCAAGTCTTCACCGAGCCTCATTGGACCCTCTACTTTTGACAGCTCCATGCAAAAGCAGGGGGCCAGAGCTGGAATCCTTCTCCTCGCACCAACCGGGGAGAAGGTAAAGTACATGGTACACCTTGACTTCAAGGCGACCAACAACATGGCGGAGTACGAAGCACTCATCTACGGACTAAAGGTAGCATTGTCATACAGTGTTAAGCAGCTGCTGGTCAAGGGAGATTCACAGCTTATCATTAAGCAAGTGAAGGGTGAATGCTCCTGCAACAACCTCTAGCTAGCTGCTTACCTCCTCGAAGTCCAGAAGCTTCAGAAGGACTTCGAAGTCCTAGACCTCCACCATGTCCAGCGTGCACACAATGCTGAAGCTGACGAACTCTCGACGAAAGCGTCAACCAGAGCTCCGGCTCCTGATGGAACTTTTGTCCGGAGGTTGTCAAAACCCACAGCTCAGCCTGTCGAACTGAGCGAAGGGGGCGAGATCAGCATCCCGAAGCTGACGGTCCCGATGGCCCTGTTACCATGGCAGCCATCAAGGGTCGTAGGTGCTGTCGGAAGCTCCGAGCAACCCAGCACGCAAGACTCAAATGCTCAAGTTAGCTCTGATGCATGGATCTCGGAGATCCGGAGCTACTTGAAAGACAACATCCTTCCTGACGATGATGTATCCGCTGACCGGGTAGTCAGATTGGCTAAAAGATACACGTTGGTAGAAGGGGATCTCTACCGGCGCGGTGCCAACGGCATCCTAATGCGGTGCATCACAAGGGAAGAAGGTTGCGAGCTCCTCGCAGAAATCCATGGAGGCGAGTGTGGGAACCACGCGTCTTCCCGCACGCTGGTTGGTAAAGCCTTTCGGCATGACTTCTACTGGCCTACATCACTCCAAGATGCAACTGAGCTGGTGAAGAAATGCGAAGCATGTCAATTTCATGCAAAGCAAATTCACACACCGGCTCAGCCCCTACAAATGATACCTCCTACATGGCCCTTCGCTGTGTGGGGGATGGACATCTTGGGACCTTTCCCAAGAGCCGTCGGAGGTTACAAGTTCCTGTATGTTGCCATTGACAAGTTAACCAAGTGGCCGGAAGCAACTCCAGTTGTGACAATCAACAAGCAATCTGCTATCAACTTTGCAGTCCATTGTATGCAAATTTGGAGTCCCAAACAAAATCATCACTGATAATGGGACCCAATTCACAAGCTCAGCATTTCAAGGATATTGCGAAGATCTCGGCATTCAAGTTTGCTACGCCTCTGTAGCTCACCCGGCAAGCAATGGCGAAGCCGAGAGAGCAAATGCTGAAATCCTTAAAGGACTCAAAACGCGCACCTATGATCGCTTGAAAAAACATGGAGCCAACTGGATTGAAGAGCTTCCGCCCACTCTATGGGCCAACAGGACAACTCCAAACCGGTCAACTGGAGAGACACCCTTCTTCCTGGTGTACGGAGCTGAAGCAATTCTTCCTCCGGAGATCACCTTGGGGTCACTCCGGATCCGGACCTTCGACGAAGCCACGCAGGACCAACTCCGGCGTGAAGACCTAGACCTCCTTGAGGAGGGAAGGTGCCAAGCAGCTGTTCGGAATGCCCGATACCGCCAAGCCCTTCGGCGCTATCATCAGCAGCATGTACACAACCGACAGCTCGAGGAAGGCGATCTGGTGCTACGGAGAATACAATCCTGAGAAGGGTTAAACAAACTCTCCCCCAGCTGGGAGGGACCCTTCCGAGTGATTAAAGTATCCCGTCCCGGAAGCGTTCGCTTGGCTACCGAGGATGGGACACCTCTCCCAAATCCTTAGAACGTTGAGCACCTCTGTAAGTTCTACACTTAATATCACGGAGGTGAGTCTGTAGTAACTTGAGGTGTATGTTATAGAGTCATTGTACATAGTCGGGTAGTTCCTCCGGGAGAACAGGCGGACCTTTCCTGGAAGGTACGCAAAGTTCATGCAACACTTGTCACAGTCTCAGGACTAAAAGTGTAGCTAGCTACCCTGGGTCAAAGGAGAAATGAAACACGCTTAGCCTGGTTCCGTACCCTAAGAGTGTACTTGTTTCCCCTGTACCCCGGACCTATAATGAAAGACATCTTCATGTGAAACAGACTCCACATGCATTTATTTTGTACAGGCTCAACATTTTTTATTTTTCTCTTTCTTGTCTATAACAAAGTTGTGCAATTCTTAAGAAATTTTGGTTCGAATGGTTCATATACAATTCGAGCTGTATTGTCAATTCTTTTGGATTCAAATATTGTTCATGGCTCACTCGCCTGTATGCTGCCAAGCCAATCTAGGGCCGGAGTGTGCTATTGGCTTAGCCTGGTCAAGCACCCTAAGTACGCCACTCTACCTACACCCCGGCAGGCCGAAGTAAGGTGGGTCCAAGTACAATTGCATCTGGAAGAAAAGACAATGCATTCGATTGTATTCAGAATCGCGTTTGACCTAAAACTTTCTTGAGAATCGTAAGTCGCGACGAAGTTATAGGCAAGGAACGAATTTTACTATTTTTCTTGGCTTCAGTGTGCAGGAAAAATAAAAAATCCACGTCGATGGAGAAAAGCCAAAGCTAACAAGGCTCCGACTCCTCTTAGGTGGCTTGTAATCGATGTTAAACATTGAAAACGAGCATCACCGGAGCAACCAATCTCCGGTAAAGCTAGGGGGGCTAGCCGTTGACGCTAAATAAAAGATGGTGAGAAGACCCCACAAACGGAGTGTGCTGCCGACAAACTACGTGTTGGCAAAGGTCACTGTCGGAGCTACTTGCTCCGACACCCCGGAGGGCTAACTATCGATGCTCTACGCGTTGATAGGAACTATTGCCGGAGCTACTAAGCTCCGACGATAGACAATGCCGGAGCTTCTAAGCTCCGACAACCTCAGGGGGCCTTCACTATCGAAGACTTCGGACCTACACTCTACATGTTCGAAGCAAATGAGTCTTCAACAAAACACAATATCCTCTTGGTACATGTTCACAATAAAATTGTGTACATCTACCAGGGGGCCAAGTGAAGACAAAAGTGTTGAAGACAAAAAATGAAATTCACAAAATTTTTTTGGGGATTTCATTCATCTGGAGACAAGGGATTACAAAATTGAGGAAGAAAAAGAGAGAATACAAGTGGGAGCTACAGAGATGGTCCTAGACCCTATGGAAGAACTGGGCGACCTTCTGAGCAACCTTCGACACGTTGGCTCGGTTGGCTTCACCTTCTCCTTCGACTGGACCTTCAAGCACCGGGTCCAGAGGGAATTGGGGATCCCGGCTGGTGTAGCACATCAGCACATATTCTGCGACGTTCTTCGCCAGGGACTGCCCCTCAACCTCCAATTGGTCCGCGATGACGTCGCCTACCTTGGAGAGTTTGCTACCGGTCGAGCTCAACGCCTGCAACGCCAGGTCCGACTATGGCTCCGGATCATCCGGACGCACGGGACTGAAGCCCATCGGTGTCAGCACGTCATTGGCTTTACCCAGGAACTCCCAAACCTGTAGGGAGTCTGCAGCCCTCAAGCCCTTCAGTTCTTCCAAGGATCTTCTGGCCCCCGCCAGTTCAAAATTCTCACGAGCGAGGCGCTCAACCTCTTTGGCATTTTGCTGAGTCTTTTCAGCAACCTACTTCTCGAGTTTTCCGAGCTCCTCCTCCCGGAGGTAGATCTTGTTCTGGCGGTCAACCAGGTCCTTCTCCCTGCCTCTCACTTTCTTCTCCCTGGCAGTGATGGCACACTTTTGCTCGTAGAGTTCCTGCCCTCGCACCCAGCCCTTCTCCTCCTCCTCAGCGCAACGCTCTTCCAATTTCTTGGCACGCTCCTCGAGGCCCTTGTCAGCCAGAGCCACCTTTTCGGTGAGCTCCTCCTCCCTCTTCAGGACATCATCCCGCAGCTCAAGGAGTTTCTGCTCTTCATCTTCGAGCCTCTTCTCCCTCTCCTCAAGTGCCTCCAGGCGCTTGATGAGAGTAGTGTTAATGGCTTCCAACATTTCTTGGCGTTCATCAGCCGCACTATTAGCTGCTTTGGTTTGCTCATAAATGGCCCGGGATTGAGCGTCGAGGGCGCGAGTCAAGCTCTCCCTGTCATCCAACAATTTGCCCCAGTATTCCAGGCGGACGTTCTCCTGCTTGATCCATTCTTTGTCATCCGCCAGCCTCGACTGCGCCAGCTTGGTCTCGAAGTAGAGCCGGTTACACCACCGCCTAAGGGTTTGGCGCTCCTCTTCAAGAGCCTTGCTGTCGTGAAAGAACGGCAGCTCGACTTGACGCAGGCTGGAGCAAGCGTTGTCAATAGACAACGTCAGGGGAATGGGTTCCGGACCTGCTGGGGTCTCCTCCGCTGGTTCTAGCGGGTTCTCGCTTACAAAAATTGGGTCCCACTCCACAAGAGTGGTCCCCTGAGCCTCCACGGCACTAGGGCCGTCCTCCAGGATAGCCTCAGTCACCATTGAGGAGGGTCCCGCGGAAGAAGTTCTGACCTCCAGAAGTGGTTCTGAAGGCCCCGCCGCCAAGTCTTCATTTGCCCCCTCAGGCAGGGGGCCAGCAACTTCATCTGGGCACTCCGGCTCAGCCGCGAGTACCTCCGACATCGTCACTCCCGGAGCAGGGACTGCTTCTGGCTCCGGCCTGGGCACCTCCTCTACTGAAGGCTCGAGCGCTGACGCCTTCGGAATGACTAGCTCAGGCGCCAGAAGATCTTCAACAACAGCCGGCCCTGCGGCCGGAACTTCAACGGCAACCAGCTCGGGAGCCAGAAGGTCTTCAACATCAACCGGCCCTGCGGCCGGAGCTCCAGCAACGACTGGCTCTGCGGCCGGTGCTTCAGAGGTAGCCGACCCAATCGCCGGGACTTCCTCAACATCCGGCGCGCACGCCGGGACTTCAATTACCTCCGGCTCAACCGCCGGGGCTTCGACAATTTTCGGCTCTGGGGCCGAAATTACTGCTTCCTCCGGCTCAACGGCCGGAGCTTCCATCATCTCTGCACCAGGACCCGGAGCTTCAACTTCCGGGATAGGTGCCGCTGGCGCATCTTCTCTCCCGTGGTCCGGCGCTACCACGGGAGTCTCGGGGGATGAGTTGAGGTCCATGACCACGACAGCTGGCGCCGGAGCTGCCGCAGCTTCAACCACCACTTGGGGCGGCACCGGGACAGGAGCAGAGGCTTCCGCCCTCACAGCTTCACCTGCTGTGGCTGAGAGTGGAGCCTCACTCCTCTTCTTGGGAACACTGCAGATGATGGATGAAGAAACTTAAAAAACAGTTACTACAATAAAACAACTGTGTGAGGTAAAGATTAAAAATTACCTCGAGAGGCTTCCGCACCAGCTTGCGCGGAACCTCTTTCCCGGGCGTTCTGGGCGGACCATAGCCGCCGCCGGTGTGGAAGCTCCGGAAGGCCCCCCGGAACTCGTTGCAGCCACGGGCTTTTCCTTAGTTGAGGCCCCCCTCGACCGGGAAGGACCTCCGGACCTAGAGGCCTCAACTGGCCCTGGTGCTGGAGTCGCATGCCCGAAGCTAGCACCCCGGGAGGACGCTGCTGTGGGTACTGTCGCCGCAGTTGTAGAAGACCTCCCCCTCCGGAGAGAAGGAGCTGATGCAGAGGTGGCAGGCCTGACGGACCTTCCGTCGGCATGTTGCAGCTTCCTCTTCCGGCTCAAGGATTCGCCTACTGGCTCCTTGCCCTTACCGACGACTTCAATCCTTGGCTTCGGGGCAGGGTCGGAGCCACCTTCGGAAGCCCCAGGGATCACCATCCTGGAGGTCGATCTTCTCTCGACGACACCAAGGTCGTCAAGCACATGCATCTTCCGCCGGAGCTCCCTGCTGAACTCTACTTCCACGTTCGGAGGGAGAAAAGTTGATGGCGGAGTCAAGTCGTCACCCGCGACGTCGATGCTGTGCTGGAACTTCTTGAGATGAAACTCCAAGGTTGTCCCCGCCATGTTGGACTTCAGTCGGTCTCGACCCGGTCGTCGTCCATCACACTGTTGAGGGCCCAAGCGAGTTTTTATCTCCTCTTCAGCGATGCCCACCTGTTGACCAGGAAGTTGCAAAACACCGCCTGAGGAGTTAATCCTCCCTCCACGCACTGGCAAATCCTGGTCAGAGAAGGGTTGAAGGCATCCGACATCACCGGAGCTTCACTCCAGACTGTAGTGTCAATGTTGGGGAGGCCTTCGGGCAGCTCCAGCTTCTCGTGCTCCTCCACCCGGATGACTATCCAATCCTTCTTCCAATCATCCCACTTTCCAGAGGGGAACGACCGGAGGTACTTGAATGGGCACTTCTTGCGCTTCACAAAATAGTAGAAGCCAAGGTACTCATTACTCCTACCGGTGGTATGGACGATGAAGAAGGTCCGGAAGAGTTCAATGCAGGGGGGATGCCCACCCACATTTCACAGAAGTGGACGAAGACAGACACAAGAAGAATGGAGTGAGGGCCAAGGTGGTACAGCTGCAGACCATAGAAGTCTAGCAGCATCAAGAAAAAGGAGGAAAAAGGTGGGATCAACCCCACCATGGCGTACGAAGAAAAGTACACCATCTCGCCGGCGTGCTCCTTCTCGAACGGGAGCTCTCCCCCGGCGCGGACTAGGCGGTTGAAGAAGTCCGGGGACCATCCCATGAGGGCCCGGACCTTCTTCAGATCACCTTCGGTCTTCAAGCGACTCTCGCGGAGACCCAACTCCATCGCGGCACAGCAAGGCAAGAGAGGAAAAGCGAGCACAAGTTGGGAGTTTGAGCGCAAGAACAGATGAGAGGCGTAAAGAACTCCAGATGGTGCACGCTTTCCTCCTTAAGTAAGCCCTCGCAACGCTTGGATGGAAACCGCAAGGAAGTCGAAGATACTACTCAAAAATTCCACCAAGCTGATGACAAGAGGGCCCGGGACCACCCCGACGATCAAGTCGAGGTTCTTACCCAGGCGAACGGTTGTCATCACGAGGCGGGAAGCCCAAAGGCGGTGGCCTGACAAGGCGTGCGGAACCGATATGATTTTCGTATCGGGAACCGGCGACCTTCACTTGCGTGAGATCCGCACGCCAAAGATCTCATTTGCCGCGCACGGGATATGCCATGCGGCGAGGATTTAACTCCAAACTATCCGCCAACAGCACATCCAAAGACCTTTGAAGACTCAGTTCAAAAGTCGAAGGATGGACCCACCTTCGGTGGAATGACTTCACCCAAGGGGTCTTCCCTAGAGGTGGGCCCAGGGGGCCACTGTCGGTACCCTGGGTACAATATACCCCTTGGGATTGCAAAGATCTCAAGGGAATGTCATCTACTTGATTTGAAGACCTTCGAAGGCCCACATGTCAGACATAACCGGACCCGCTTCTCCAACATGGTTAGTCCCAGGGTCGCCATGTGTACTATCAAACTGGAGCTACCGCCCACAAGGGGGAAGCTCCGGGCTATGTACCATAGTGGCACCCCCGGACCTAACCCCAGACCGAGGGAAGCTCCGGAACTTACATGTGTCAGGTAGCTCCGGACCTATATGTTCCCCACAGTATGCTCCAGAGCTACCACGTGTCCAACTGACGGATCTTTAGCCTCTAACCTCCGGAAGACTCCACAACGGCTCCGAATCTTCAAAGGGGAATCAAGGACTTCAAGACCCGATTAAGTGTCATTAATACTATATTAATGACACATGATCGGACGACCTTAATTACCAGTAACGGTGCTGTCAAAGCCCATAACTCGGTCATTAAGGGCAATTAAATGTGTTGAATGTGTATCAATATCAGTAACCGCCAGGGCCACATGTCGGGCTAGGTTAACTTGTAACGGCCTGCCCTTGTACTATGAAAGGACAGGCCGACGATACATAGAAAGGACACTAGACACAGACTGGAGACACGCTCACTCTACATTCTCAACTCACGTTGAGCTCATACATCCAATACAACACCAACACACCCCGTGGAGTAGGGTATTACACTCAGGCGGCCCGAACCACGTAATTCTTCGTGTCCCTTGTGTCAGTTAACACTTCACCTTCTTGAATCTCTGCGCGCCCACACCAAACCTCAAACTCCTCTAACACTTTAGTAGTGTCGGAAGATCTGCCGGATCAAAACCACTGACAGCACCCCACCATAACATGTATATATATGATAACTCTCTCAATATTTTCTCACTCATGATGCATACGTTGAGGGGGATTTGCTTATGCAAATACATGTTATGAAAACAAATTATTATCTTTTTGTTGAAGCTTAATTGTTGTCATCAATCACCAAAAAGGGAGATATTGAAAGTGCATCTAGGCATCCCCGTGGGTTTTGGATGATTGATGACAACAATTAAGAGACTAATGAGCTGAGTTGATCTTGAGCATAGATGTGATGGTTGAAATGACACAAAATCCCTCAAAAAGGAAAAGGGTGAAACATGCATCGAAGACTCAAGCATAGAAATTAGGGTTTCTATTTTGTTGAGTTTAGACTAGCTATATCATGTGTGAGGGTGGTTGTATCATGTGCATTGAGATCATCCAAGAGGGCTCAAAGTGGTGGTTGAGAGAAAAACCTAAGTGAGAAGCCAAAATGAGAGAAAACACACAGAGGTTGGACTTGTCCGGGCAAATGGGCGGACTAGTCCGGTCTAACAGATTAGTCTATTTTTAATCGGACTAAACATCTATGGATGAGTTCAGACTTGTCCGTATGGGTACGACCTAGTCCGTTCTTCTATTGGTGAGTGAATTTCGAGCTAAGTCCTGGGAGGCCGGACTTGTCCGCCACATAGGCCGGACTAGTTCGGACCCCCCAAAGTTGTCCGTTTTGGGATGGACCAAAGCATTCTGGATGAGTTCAGACTTGTCCTGTTGTGATACGGACTAGTCCGTTTGAGACTTAGTGGGAAAACCTAGCCAAACCCTAGGGGGGTCGGACTTGTCCGCCCCAGCGGCCAGACTGGTCCAGGCCTGGCCAGTTTAGTCCGTTTTCAGCCGGACTAAACCTTTCTGATCTACTTCGAACTAGTCTGTTGTTGGTCGGACTAGTACGGTCTGCCATGACCGTTTGAAATTCAAACGTTTGGCACACACGTCATTTGTTTTGTCGATTGATGACGTGAAATTGTCGGTGGTCGCAAGAGGTCGGACTAGTCCATGGTATAGGGCCGGACTAGTCCAGGTTTGGGCTGTTTGCAACGGTTAGTTGTCGGACCCCTATAAAAAGGGGACCCCCGACCCCTATTTGACAAATCTGGAACCCTAGTGCCGCCAAAACCAACCTAGAGCCCTCCAAAGCCTTCTAATTTGCCTTCTAGCCCTCTAAGATCAAATCGTGAAGAGATTAGGGTTTGGGAAGGGGAGTGAAGGAACATCATCATGCTTTGGCTCTCGTTTTGATCTCTTGCACTTGTGTTGTGTTTTGTGGCTTGTGTGAATTGAGCTTCAAGTGCTCCTTGCTGTCTTGATTTGTGGGAGCCTCAACTTGTGAGCAAACCCAAGAAACTTGGTGATTACCCATTGATATAGTGGAAACCAAGCCGGCCATTGTGGTTGCTTGGTGAGAGAAGGGTCAAGTGAGACCCGGTCCTTGTGTGGACTTCTCAACTTGGATGTAGCCTTCTTCGTGGAGCTGAACCACGGGATAAATCGTGTCTTGCTTGTCTCTTTACTTTTTGTAATCAATAGAATTGCAATTAGGGTTCACATTGTTCTTGATCTTGATCATTGTTGAAATCTTGCAACCTAACTGCTTTCATTGGTTAATCTAAGTTGTACTAGGCCTAGATATTGTATCTTTCAATTGTGAACTTAAATTCCGCAAATCACTTGTAGAAATAAAGTTTTTAGGTTAGCTGAGCAACTAGTCCAACCCTGACCAAACATGTTTGGCCTCAGCAATTTAATCTTGTTTGATTAAGCGATTTCAGGTTATATTGCCTATTCACCCCCCCTCTAGACGACTTTCAATCGTCACCAACGTTGTGTTGGGGTTGCTCCTCTACCTAAAATTCCTCATAATGATAAGAAAGCAAATACTTCTAAGAATTTAAATTCTAAGAAGAATGGTAGAACTGCTAAATGCCGCTGTAATAGGCAGAAAAATGAGAAATTTTCAAAGACAATGAAAAAGGATGGTACTCCCTTCAAAGAGAAAACTAATGTGCAGTGTAAGGCATGTGGTACTTATAAGCATACTGCTGACAAGTGTCGTACTCCAAAACACCTTGTGGCCTTGTACTAGAAATCACTCGGAAAAGACAAGAAAGCTCAAGGATCGGGAAGTGAATATGAAACTCACTTTAGTATCCTAACAAAGCCAACATTTGAAGTCGGTTGTTCAAGCAAGGATGTGGAAAATCCGGGCAACAACGAGCCAACATTAACTACATGGACATGGACAATACTATGGTAGAATACAAATCAAACGACATGTTCGGTGGTCTAATCTAGATCACCTACCATAAGTATTTGTAAATACTATAGTATATGTAAAGTGTGTTGTAATGAAAATAATTATTCATTTGTTGTAGAGATATGTAATACTCTAATTATGTAAATATATGTTTTAATACAATTAATTGAATTTTACCAATTCTTAATTGTTATATCTCACGGGAAGTTAAGATGGAAGAAGAAATGTGTCTTGTTGATTGTTGCATCACAAATTATATACTTAGGGAAACAAAATATTGCCATACCCTAACTAGAGGTGAGGAAATGTTTTAACCATCGCTGGATGTGATACAACAATAGTTGGCTCCGATCGAGCCACTATAATGTTTCCAAATGGTACACATGTTATGCTCGAGAATGTTTTATTGTATCCCGTTCAACTCCTACTCTAATAAGTTTTAGAGATATTCAGAAAAATGGGTTACATGTATGTACCCATGAAGATAATAAAGAAGAATTTATTCTTATTTCTAATAATTTCGGATATTGTCATGAAGTTCTAGAAAGAATTCTTTCTACTCCATCTGGATTGTATTATACACACATCAAAACTGTACCATATGTTGCATACAAGGTGATTTTCCAAAATGTTGATACATTCAAGACCTGACATTCACGCCTAAGCCACCCTGAAATAGGGATGATGCAGAAAATTATTGGTAATTGCACTGCCGTGAATTAAATAATGCAAAATTTCCAAAATCTAATGATTTTGTGTGCATTTCATGTTCTATGGGTAAGCTGATCTTGCGGCCTTCTCCGCTTAAGATCCATGTTGAACCTTTAAAGTTCTTTGAACGCATTCAAGAACATATTTGTGGACCCATACAAACAATCTGTGGTCCGTTTAGATGCTTCATGGCATTAATTGATGCATCTACAAGATGGTCACACGTGTATTTACTATAAACACGTAACCATTCTTTCGCTAAATTTATGATACAAGTCATAAGATTAAAAGCGAATTATCCTGAACATAAGTATCTGTATGGACAATGTTGTGAATTTACATCTAGGGTCTTCAGTGATTATTGTATGACTCAAGAATTGAAGTACAACATTATGTTCTATATGTTCATACACAAAATGGTTTGGCACAATCTCTCATAAAGAGAGTAAAACTCAAAGCTAGGCTATTATTGCAAGGATGCAATTTACCAACATCTTGTTGGTGTTATGCAGTTTTACACGCTGTTGATCTCCTATAACTACGTCCAACTGCATATCATACCACATCTCCACTCCAACATGTGCGTGAAGATCAACCTAATATCTCCCATCTGCGGAAATTTGGATGTGCAGTGTACACACCAATTTCACCACCTAAGCGAACCTATATGGGCCCTCATAGAAAATTTGTGATCTACGTGGGATTTCAATCCCCGTCTATCTTAAAATATTTGGAGTCTTTAATGGGTGATTTATTCATGGCCTAGATTGCTGATTGTATTTTTAGTGAAGATCATTTCCCGACTTTAGGGAGAGATAATAAATTTATCAATGAAAGCTGATAAATTAATTGGGATGATAAATCCATCCTAATCTCTTATCCACGTACAAAGAAGACTGAACTTCAAGTTCAGAATATTATTGAGTTACAGCAAACTACTAGTAACCTACCAGATGTGTTTACTGATTACAAAGGTGTCACAAAGTCTTTAAATCATGTTGTTAATGCACCATTTAGAGTGGAGGTACCAATAAAAACCACTCCACCTTCGAAAAAGGAGAGAGCAATTCAGCAGAAAGATGCTTCAAATAAGCGTCCAAAGACTACGAGGACAAAATCTTCCTTAAATCAAGTAAATGCAAGTAAACAAAATGTTGATAGACACCAATTGGATCTGATAAGTCCAATATCTAGCCCTCAAGTGTGCACTATAGAGCAGGCTGGAGGATCAGAAGACCCTAATTCTCACATGTTAGGAAGTCATGATGAGTTTTACGGGGTACAGGAAATTTCTATCAATTATACCAGTTTCGAAGAATTGCTTGACCGTAGTACAACAGTTGTCAACTTATGCTTTTCAACTAAGATAGCTGAATTTCTCAATGATCCTGATCCTAAGACCATGGTAGAGTGTAAACAATGATTGGCCTGGATCAAATGGAGAGATGCTATCAAGGCATAATTCGACTCACTAAAAAAGATAGTGGTATTCGGTAACGTAATACTTACACCTCATAGAACCTATCTTGTCGAGTTCAAATGGGTTTTTGTCCAGAAACAAAATGAAGACAATGAGGCTATGAGATACAAGACATGGCTAGTTGTACAAGGGTTCACGCAGAGACTCAACATTGATTTCAATGAAACATATTCTTCGGTAATGAATGGAATAACTTTGTGATATCTCATATCACTGGCAACACAAAAGCATCTACCTTTGCAGTTGATGGATGTCTTGACTGCGTACTTATATGGATCTCCAGATTCGGAAATATACATAAAAGTATCAAATGGGATACCTGTACCGAATGAAAACATAGGACACAACATGTAATGTGTCAAGCTCAACAAATCATTGTATGGCTTAAAACAGTCTGAAATGATGTGGTATAACTGACTGAAGAGTTCCTTCTAAACTAAGGCTACTCTACAAATGATGATTGTACTTGTGTCTTTATTCGCAAATCCTTAACTGGATTTTGCATCATTTCAGTATATGTTGATGATTTAAATATTATTGGCACTGAGCTTGACATTACTGAAGCTCGCAATCATATAAAGATGGAACTCGAGATGAAGGATTTACGTAAAACTAAATTTTGCTTAGGTTTACAACTGGAGCACGTTCAAACGGGCATTCTCGTACATCAATCGGCTTATGTCCAAAAAGTATTGGAGAAATTCGATATGGATAAAGCCTATCCATCTAAAACTCCTATTGTGGTTAGAGCCTTAGAAAAGGATACAGATCCATTTCGGCCACGCCAAGAAGAAGAGGCATTAGATTCTGAATATCCATCTCTAAGTGTCATTGGAGCACTTATGTATCTTGCAAATAATACAAGACCTGATATTGCATTTGTAGTAAATCTACTAGCAAGATACAATGCCGCTCCAACCATGCATCATTGTAAATGAGTTAAAGATGTTTTTAAATATCTTAAAAGCACTCCAAATTTAGGTCTTTTCGTTAGTAAAAATCAAGATCTTAACCTCATTGTCTATGACGATGCTAGATATTTAATGATCACCATAATGCTAAATCTTAGACATGATTCATGTTTTTACACGGACAGGCGACAATTTCATGAAAGCCTTCTAAACAGACTCTAATTGCTACGTCTTCTAATCACTCCGATATCATAGCATTATATAAAGCCGCACGTGAATGTGCATGACTACGTAGAGTGATTAATCACATTCAAGTCTCATGTGGCATTGGGCCTATTGAGTCACCTACCATTATCAATGAAGATAATGCAGCTTGCACTGCTCAGATGCTGTCAAATTATGTGAAAACTAATGTTACTAAACACATAACACCTAAACTCTTTTACCCATATGAACTTCAAGTGAATGGAGAAATTAGTCTCCAACAAACAAAGTCATGTGATAATTGTTATGAAGTAAATAGAATAGAAGTAGGCAAATGTTTGAGATAAATGAAACTTGTTGTTCTTCTCATTAATCAATGTGTTTCTTATATACATGTTCAATGGACACTGGTGTCTATTCGACGATAAAACCACCGCTGTCGTCGCACCCGTTCGGAGGATCGCCGATGGAACTGCTGTAGTTGTCAGTTACTGTGGGGGATTAACTGTTCACACATGTATTATTCTTAACACTCCCCCTTGAACATTTGATGCCCATTTATTATTTATGTATATTAATTTATATTACATGTCTACATGTCTCCTTCCAAAAACCCTTTGGGAAAAAATTGAGAGACAGACATTAAACTTGTCTGCACATTGGCTTGTTAAAAACCTTTCAATGAGAAATTTTGTAAAACTCATAAAGGGAAAAGAGTAAAATGTGATGACTTAATTAGGATACTTCATATAGGTTCTCCCCCTAAATCTTGCAAATCTTTAAGTCTTTTCATACCAATGCCTTTGACACACTTGTCAAATATAGCTAGTGGTGTCGGTACACTGCGTACCGGATACCCCTTGGAACCTGCAAAGAGTGCAAAGGAACTCTACCTATCTGAGTTGAAGACCTCCGACGGCCCCACATGTCACTTGTAACCGAACCTGCTTCCCTCATATGGTTAGTCCCAGTGCCGCCACGTGTATCATGTAACCGGAGCTACAATCCCAACATGGGAATCCTCCAAAATGGATACCTGTGTGGCACCCCCGGACCTAACCCCCGACAGAGGGAAGCTCCGGTACTGACACGTGTACCACGGCACCGGATGTACTCGTCCAAGACGGTAAGCTCCGGAGCTGCCACACATTCAACTGTCGGACCTTCAACCTCAACAGGCAGATTGGTGGACCTCCAACGGCTCGGACCTTCAACGGACATTAAAGGCTTCAAGACCTGATTATGTGTCATTAATGCTATCTTAATCACACGCTATCAGAGGACCCTTAACACTAGTAACGCCACTATTAAGGCTCGTTACCACGCTATTAAAGGGAATTAAGTACATTAAACTGTGTATTAGGCATCAATAACCGCTAGGGCCTCATGTCGGGCCAGGCTAACGATGTAACGGTCAACCTTTGTACTATAAAAGGACTGACCGAGTGATACACGGGGGGAGGCGGACACATGCGCTCAAGGGGCTCTCTCTGGCTCACGCTCTCACACGCTCATACACTCAATACAACAACAACAACACACCCGTGGAGTAGGTTATTACGCTGAGGCGGCCCGAACCACGTAAATCCTCATGTCTAGTCACCATCTTGTTCTGAATCTCCGGCGCACCCTAATCGAACTAAGAAACTCCGCGGGCTGCCAACGGTAGTAGCGGGGGAATTGCCGGAACAAAACTCTGACATTTGGCACGCCAGGAAGGGGGGGTGCCTGAGGTTCAAGATGGTGAATTCTGCTGCCGGATCATCCAATGGTAACCACGCTGAGCAACCTGCTGGAGGCAATCCCTCCAACATGCAACAGCCAGCAGGTGCTGTAGCCCCAGCAGGAGTCATACCACCGCCACCACCGTCCGCTCTGGTGAATCAACCTGGACATCGAGATGGGACGTCTACGTCGATCACTGCATTGATGAACAACAACCCCGAACACGCGCTTATTGCTGTGCGTGCCCTTATCCAACGTCCACCACCTCCAGGAGCACCCCAGGGTGCAATGGAGTAGTGGAGAGCTGATGTGGATCATCTGGTTGCAGCAGCAGCCGATGGCATCAGCAATCAAGGTCCTCCCCCCTCGGGGCGGGCCCCATCACAACATCGGACCTTGTCGGGTAGACTCGGTCCGCAAGCTTCACAACAAAGGAGACGTGTTGCATCTCAACAGGTGACGTCGCTGCCTTCCGGGGCGCGACGTACTCACACGGTAACAAGGCTTTCGACTCACGACCTCTGTGCGGAGCTCGATCGTCGTTACCAGCAACAGGACGACCGTGTCCACATCGAGCGTGCTCATAAGAGGCGAGAGTCTCGGGACAGTCCTGCTCCTGAGGGAGTAGGAGGAGGCTATTCTGCCTTGGCCATGCACCTACGCATGGTCATATGGCCACAGAAGTTCCGGCCTCACTTTCCGGAGAAATTTGACGGGACTGTCAACCCCGTCGAATTTCTTCAAATCTACTCCACCGCTATCCTTGCGGCTGGGGGCAATGAGGCCGTGATGGCCAATTATTTCCCTAAGGCTTTTATGGGACCGCCAGATCTTGGTTCATGAGCCTTCCGCCAGACTCCATCAATAGTTGGGCGGAGTTGTGCCAACAGTTCACCGCCAATTTCGGGAGCTCATACACCCGACCATGCATAGAACTGGATCTTTTTGTTGTCAAGCAAAAAGGGGGAGAGTCATTGCGATCTTTCAACCAGAGGTTCTTACAGGTACGAAATACCATTCCTTTTATCTCAAGCGCTTCTGTTATTGTAGCATTCAGGCAGGGCACTCGAGATAAGAAAATGCTAGAGAAGCTGGCAACCAAGGAAGTCACTAGCATCACGAAACTCTTCAGCTTGGCAGACAAGTGTGACAAGGCTGCGGAGGGCCGTGAAATGCACTCCAAACCACCTCTGGAGGCCAACAAAAAGTCCTCCAAGGGTGAAGCCACTACCTCCGAGAGTGGCAAGAAGAAAAAAGTCCAATGGCAAGAAGAAATTGTCGGTCGGCACACCTACTGCTGCAGCTGTCGCAGCTCCGGGTGGCCGAGGGCCACGCCCTGAGAAACGACCTCGGTCGTTGTCTGAAGACGGTGGTAGCTCCAATATGTGGTGTCCCATACACGAGACGGACAGGCACAACCTAAAAGATTGCCGAGAGGACCGAAACCTTGCTGAGCATTACAACAAGTGCGAGGAAGAAACTCCTCTCCATCAAAGGGAATGAAAACAAAATGTCAACGAAGCTCCGGCTAAAGAGGAGTTAGGCTTTCAGGACCCCAAAAAGGTCTTGAAGGCTGTTTACACCTCCATTGACGACTACTCCGACGTCTCCGACAACGAGCGTCGGAAGACCATGAAACCATCTTTGGTGGTTCGTGTGACATCACTACCCGCCGTGTCCTCAAGACAATGCGGCGCGACATGGCCTCTGTAGCTCCCACCACCAGGGCGGAGCCCCATCGGAAGTGGATGGATACTGCCATCATCTTTGATGCTTCGGACTTCCCTTGGAACATGATCGGAGCTGGCCAACTTCCATTGATGGTATCTCTGACCATCAATAACATCCAACTCACCACGTAATGGTGGACGGAGGTTCGGGGCTGAACCTCATAAGCTTCGAAGCCTTCGTCAAGCTTCAGCTCCGGCCTTCAGATCTTCGCCCCTCCCGACCTTTCTCAGGAGTAGGTCCGAGAGCCATAACCCCACTCGGTGCCATTACTCTCCCAGTGACCTTCGGAACTCGAGAGAACTACCAGACTGAGAAGTTGGTCTTTGACGTAGCACAGATCAACTTGCCATTCAACGCTATCTTGGGCAGGCCAGCTTTATACAAATTCATGGCTGCTGCTCATTATTGCTACTTGGTGTTGAAGATGCCAACACCCTCAAGCGTTCTTCGGATCCGCGGAGATCACACCGCCAGAGTTACGGCTCTGGAAGAACTCCACGCACTTGCTACAGCGCAGGAGGAAGAATTCGGGAAGTTGCAAGCTCTGAAGCCCCCGAGCATTTGTCATCGAGGCTCAACTTCCGCACCTCCTGTGCAACCAAGCAGCGACACTGACATTCACGTCAAAGTCGTCCAAATTGGTTCCAACGCTACTCAGACCACCCGTATATCGGGAGGTCTGAATGACAAATAGGAACTCGCGCTCATCACTTTCCTCCGGGCTCATGTTGACGTGTTTGCCTGGCAACCATCACAAATGCCTGGGATCCATAGGGAGGTGATTTAGCATAATCTGAAGATTTATCCTGATGCTCGACCTGTACATCAGAAGCCTCAGAAGCAATCAGTAGAGCGACAGAACTTCAAATGTCGAGAAGTGAAGAAGTTGCTCGAAGCTGGATTCATCCGGGAAGTCTTCCATCCAAAATGGCTAGCAAACCCAGTCGTTGTACCCAAGGCCCGCGGGTGTATCGACTACACAACACTGAATAAGGCATGCCCAAAGGATCCATTTCCACTACCTATAATAGATCAGATAGTGGATTCCACCTCCGGGTGTGAATTACTGTGTTTCCTAGACGCATATTCAGGGTATCATCAAATCAAAATGTCTAGGGAAGATGAAGAGCATACCGCCTTCATCACAGTAGATGGATTGTATTGTTACACTGCCATGCCATTCGGTCTCAAAAAAACTGCTTCAACGTTTGTGTGAGCTATGTACAAAACTTTTGGAGAGCTCATTAGAGATGTAGTGGAAGTGTACGTCGATGACATCATCATCAAGATCAAGAGCAAGGAGTCATTTCTTAACACCTTGCAAGCTGTCTTCGACAAGTTGCGAATTACACGCACAAAGCTGAACCCATAAAAGTGTGTCTTTGGGGTTAGCTCCGAAAAGCTTCTTGGATTCTTGGTGAACCACCGAGGAATAGAGGCGAATCCGGCGAAGATTAAAGCTATTCAAGACATGCGGCCACCAGCTCGCATCAAGGATGTCCAGAAGCTAACTGGGTGTCTAGCTGCCCTCAATCGGTTCATCTCAAGACTGGCGGAATGGGCGCTACCCTTTTTCAAACTATCGAGGAAGTCAGGACCATTCAAATGGTCTGAAGAAGTAGAAAAGGCATTCCAAGAGCTGAAGCAGCTCCTCACCACTCTACCAACTTTGGCAGCTCCGAATCCTGGTGAGCCACTTCTGCTTTACATTTCAGCAACTGATGAAGTTGTTAGCATGGTCCTAGTTGCGGAAAGACTAGAAACATCTCCAGTTCAGGAATCCAGACCCCTCCGGGAAGGTTCGGAGCTACCTGAAGGCGAGTCTGGGTCCCAGCCCCTAGACCCGGATCATCAAGGCGAGAAGTCAGAGGATCAACCTCCTTCAAGTGAAGGAGTTACTGTTGCTGAACAAGAAGATCCGGATCCTTCCGGGAGGGTCCGGGTCACTTCACAGGAAGCTCCGGGTTCCTCAAGCAAGAACCAGTAGGTCCCCGAAAAAGGTCCGGACCCCTCCGGGAGGGTCCGGGTTGATGAGGAGGAAGCTCTGGCCCCTCCGGGAGGTTCCGAACAGTTCAGCACCCAGTGTACTTCATAAGTGAAGTACTTCGCGATGCAAATACTCGGTACCTAGAGGTGCATAAACTGCTCTACGCAGTTCTTATCGCCTCTAGGAAGCTTCGTCACTACTTCCAAGCTCAGAAGGTTTCAGTGGTAACCTCTTATCCACTGCGTGCAATCTTGCATAACCCCAATTCTACTGGGAACATCGCAAAGTGGGCAGCGGAATTGGCCGAGTTCAATCTTGAATTTGTCCCAAGACAAGCGATCAAGAGTCAAGCATTGGCAGACTTTGTGGCGGAATGGACCCCCTCTCCATCAAATCCTGGGGGCCCCAGTGAGCAGAAGCCAGAACCTAAGGTTTCGGTCTTCATTGAGCCTCACTGGACTCTCTACTTTGACGGCTCTATGCAGAAGCAGGGGGCCGGAGCTGGAATCCTTCTCCTTGCTCCGACCAGGGAGAAGGTCACATACATGGTTCACCTTGAATTCATGGCAACCAACAACATGGCGGAGTATGAAGCACTAATCTATGGGCTCAAGGTGGCACTATCATATGGTGTCAAGCAGCTGTTGGTAAAGAGTGATTTGCAACTCATTATAAAACAGGTAAAAGGCGAATGCTGCTGCAACAACCCCCAACTAGCTGCATATCTTCTTGAAGTCCAGAAGCTTCAGAAGGATTTCGAAGTCCTGGATCTTTGCCATGTCCAGCGTCTCAACAACGCTGAATATGACGAACTCTCGACGAAAGCTTCAACCGGAGCTCCGACTCCCGACGAAACCTTCAGCCGGAGATTTTCAAGACCAACAGCTCAGCCTGCCGAACTGAGCGAAGGGGGTGAGACCAGCACCTCGAAGCTGGTAGTCCTGATGGCCCTGTTGCAATGGCATCCATCAAGGGTCGTAGGTGCTGCAGGAAGTTCCGAGCAACCCAACACGCAAGACTCAGAAGCTCAAGTTAGCTCCAATGCTTGGATCTCAGAGATCCGGAGCTACTTGAAAGACAACATACTTCCTGAAGACAATGTATCTGCTGACCGGATAGTCAGATTGGCTAAAAGATACACAGTGGTAGAAGGGGATCTCTACCAGCGTGGTGCCAACAGCGTCCTAATGCGGTGCATTACAAGGGAAGAAGGCCGCGAGATCCTCACGGAAATCCATGGAGGCGAGTGTGGGAACCACGTGTCTTCCCACACGTTGGTCGGTAAAGCCTTCCGCATGGTTTTTACTGGCCTACAGCACTCCAGGATGCAACCGAGCTAGTGAAGAAATGTGAAGCATGCCAGTTTCATGCGAAGCAAATTCACACACCAGCTCAACCTCTACAAATGATACCTCCGACATGGCCATTCGCAGTGTGGGGTATGTATACTTTTGGACCTTTCTCAAAAGCCGTCGGAGGTTACAAGTACCTGTATGTCGCCATCGACAAGTTCACCAAGTGGCCGGAAGCAACTCCAGATGTGACAATAAACAAGCAATCAGCTATCAAGTTCTTGCAGTCCATAGTATGCAGATTTTGGGTCCCAAACAAGATCATAACTGACAACGGGACCCAATTCACAAGTTCTGCATTCCAAGGATATTGCAAAAACCTCGGCATTCAAGTCATCTACGCTTTCGTGGCTCACCCGGCAAGCAATGGTCAAGCTAAGAGAGTAAATGCAGAAATCCTAAAGGGACTCAAGACGCAGACATATGAGCGCTTGCAAAAACATGGAGCCAACTGGATAGAGGAGCTTCCGCCCGCCTTGTGGGCAAATAGGACAACTCCAAATCGGTCAACTGGAGAGACACCCTTCTTCCTAGTGTACGAAGCTGAAGCAGTCCTTCCTCCGGAAATCACCTTGGGGTCGCTCTGGGTCCGGACCTTCGACGCAGCGACGCAGGACCAACTCTGGCATGAAGACCTTGACTCGTTGAAGAGGGAAGGTGCCGAGCAGCTGTTCGAAATGCACAATACCGCCAAGTGCTCCGGCGTTATCACCAAAGGCATGTGCATAGCCGACAGCTCGAGGAACGCGATCTGGTGCTACGGAGAATACAAACTTGAGAAGGGTTAAACAAACTTTCCCCCGGCTGGGAAGGACCCTTTTGAGTGTGAAAGCATATAGGCCCCCATGAGGTATGGTTTCGATGATTAATGACAACCGTTGGATATTACTAATGAATTTGTGGATGCAAGGTCTCTCATATCACTTATTCCACTTAATGAAATCTATATGAATATCATTTACTGCTCATTGGACATGATTGGAGACCCGTTAACAAATCACTCTATAAGGTCAATCGATTTTAATGAAGATTAGAAGTAAAAGCTCATATGTCAAAATTATTCAACTAAAATTGACAGCACTCAATGTTTGATAATCATCAGAAGAATATTTTAAACCAATGTATAAGAGGTCACTCGAGCAAATTCCAAAAGAATCACTTAGAACAACTCGAAGCAAACAAAATCAACTCACCGGTTCAACCGATGTTTCCAGAAAACAATACATCAGTCGAGCTGGTTTAGCAGAAGAAGAAGACCTCAGAACTAAGTACTCACCGGATCATCCGATGATGAAGGGAATGTTACATTGGTCCATCAGTACAGTAAGCAATCTCGCTGGACCAAGTGTAACACCGGACCATCCGATGTACAACTATAAACACATCGGTCAATCACTCCAGTAAGCATTAATTCTGAACCAATTCTGGATGAAGTGCCACCGGATAATCCGATGAGAAGGCAAGTGTAACATCGGTCTAACAACGGTCATATCTGACACAATGACATCAGATAATTTGGATTTGACCGATGACAACTGAAGGGAGAACATCGGATCATCCGATGTTCGCAAAACAGTGATGTCAGCCTACTTTTCCAATGGATATTTCGTGGAGGATGGCTATTTATACCCTTTCAACCAGTCTATTCGACAAGTCTTGACAACCAGAGCTACTCTACACATTCTCAAGCATTCAAGACGTTGAGCTACCACTTCAACATCATTTACACCACTTACACACCAAGAGATAGGCTAGAACTTGCTAGAGATAGTGCTTGTGTGCTTCCATTCTTGGTTATTGGAGTCTCTAGTGTAGTGAGAGCTGTAAGGGAGTGTCCCTTGGTAATTGTATTGGAGAGAGCCTTCCGGAGCTTGCCAAGACGGTTGTGGAAGCCCGGAGGATCCAACTTGTACAAGGCTTGAGCTCCACCTTGCCGAGGTTGGCGAACGGAGAAGTATAGTGAAGATCCCTGGTCTCGATGACTTGGGAGTGGCTATAACCTTTGGTGGGTGCCACAACGTGGATGTACGAAGATCTTGACGATCTTGCCGAGCCACGGGATAAATCTCCGTGTCTTCGTGTCTCCTCGGGAGTTTACGCTTTCTTCCTCTCCCCTTACACTTATGCATTTCATATACCGCAAAGTTACTACTCACTTGAATGCATATGTTGTTTGCATAGGGAATTGGGCTTTTAGTAATTAAGTTTTTATCGCTTTAATTTTTTAAAAGAAGCCCAATTCAACCCCCCTCTTGGGCATTCAATCCTTACAGAGTGATCAAAATATCCCGTCCCGAATGCTTTCGCTTGGCAACCGAGGATGGGACACCGCTCCCTAATCCTTGGAACATTAAGCACCTCTATAGGTTTTACGCTTAATATCACGGAGGTGAGTCTTTAATTACATATGATGTATGTTATAGCGTCTACAGAGACGGGTAGCTCCTCCGGGAGGACAGCTGGACCTTTTCAGGAAGGTCGGCAAAGTTCAAGCAACACTTGACACAGTCTCAGAAATAAAAGTGTAGCTAGCTACCCTGGGTCAAACAAGAAATGTAACACACTTAGCTTGGTTCCGTACCCTAAGAGTGTACTTGTCTCCCCTGTACCCCAGACCTATAATGAAAGACATCAATATGTGAAAACAGACTCCACGTGCATTTATTTTGTACAGGCTCATTCTTTTATATTTTTCTCTTTCTTGTCTATAACAAAGTTGTGCAGTTCTTAAGAAGCTTTAGCTCGAAAGTTCATATATAATTCAAGTTGCATTGTTATTTCTTTCGGGTCTTAACATCGTTGAATGGCCTACTCGCCTGAACGCCAAGTCAATCTAGGTCCGAAGTGTGCTATCGACTTAGCCTGGTCCTGCACCCTAGGTACGCCACCCCGGCTGGCCTAAGTAAGGTGAGTCCAGAAAACGATTGGACCTGGAGAAAATAAACAAACACGCTTGATTGTATATAGAATTGCTGTTGACCTAAAATTTCATATGGGAATAGTAAGTTGCAAATGAGTTATAGATAATAAATGGATTTTACTGTTTTTCTTGACTTCAGTGTGCAGGAAAAATGAAAATCCCACGATGATGGTGGACAATGCCGGAGCTATCAAAGCTTTGACATCCCCCAAGTATAGTGAAGATCCCTGGTCTCGGTGACTTGGGAGTGGCTATACCCTTTGGTGGGTGCCACAACGTGGATGTAGGAAGATCTTGACGATCTTGCCGAACCACAGGATAAATCTCCGTGTCTTCGTGTCTCCTCAGGAGTTTGCGCTTTCTTCCTCTTCCCTTACACTTATGCATTTCATATACCGCAAAGTTACTACTCACTTGAATGCATAGGTTGTTTGCATAGGGAATTGGGCTTTTAGTAATTAAGTTTTTATCACTTTAATTTTTGAAAAGAAGCCCAATTCACCCCCCTCTTGGGCATTCGATCCTTACAATTGGTATCAGAGCAGGGTTGCTCATTGGATCATTCTAGCTTCACCGCTAGAGAGCTAAAATGGCCAAGAATGGGGGTTCGGTTCCTATCTTCGAGGGCAAGAACTTTGCCTATTGGAAAGCACGCATGCATGCTTATCTAGAGGCTATTGCTCCCGAGGTATGGGAAGCGACCCATGCGGGGTTTGGTGAGCATAATTATGTTGGTAATCAAATCAATTGGGATGCTAAAGCTAGAAATGCCATTTATGAATGCATTAGTCAAGTTGTGTTTGCTAGGATTGCTAGCAAAGAAAAAGCTTGTGAAATTTGGGCTTGCTTAATTGAAATTCATGAGGGTTCTTCCCGTGTTAAAGAACTAAAATATCATATGCTTAAGGCCAAATATGATGAGTTCAAAATGCTACCTCATGAAAATGTCAATGAAATGTTTTCTCGCTTGAATGTGCTTATCGAGGAAATTAATGCTCTTGACATTGCTTCTCTTGGCAAGGGACCTATCAACCGCAAGATTCTTATGCTCCTTCCTAAGCCAAAGTACAACATCATCAACTCCATGCTTCAAAAAGAATCTCTTGATCACATTGAAGTTTCGGAACTTATTGGAGAGATTCACGCCCATGAGATGAGTGTGCTTGGGATGATGGAGGAATCATCTTCAACCACAATTGCTCTAAAGGCTTCCATCAAGAGAACAAATCTCAACAAAAAGAAAGTGGTTGAGCCTAGCCCAAGTGAAGAAGAGCAAGCATCAAGTGAATATGACGATGATGAGCTTGCATCAATGATGAGAAAGTTCTCTCGCTTGAACTCCAAGATTGCCAAGAAGGGATACACCTTTGATCCCAAAAAGAAAGCTTTTCTACTGAGGAGAGATGACAAAAAGACTTGCTACAATTGTGGTGATCAAGGACACATCTCCTATGATTGTCCAAAACCAGACAAAAGAATAGAGAACCACAAGAGCAAGCATCGCAAGCTTGAAGATAGTGAGGATGATGATGACTACAAGCCCAAACCAAGATCCTTTGGGAAGAAGAATCATGACAAAGGCAAGAAAGAAAAACTCTTCCCAAAGAAGAGGAAAGGTCCACAAAAGGTGTTAATGTGTGAGGCAAATGAATGGATCACCGACGAAGAATCAAGTGATGAAGAGAGTGAAGCGGAAGGAGAAAGTTTGGCCGGCCTTGCCATTGCCAACAATGATGACTCATCTCTTCATCCACCTCCCATGTGCCTCATGGATAAAGGTAACACCAAGGTATGTGATGACTCTGGCGATGATGAGCTTTCCCCCGATGACTTAACTTCATTGATAAATGAATACCACACTATCATTAAGAGGGAAAAGAGTAAGGTCAAGGCTCTTGAAGAAACTCGTGCTAAGCTTGAGAGTGCTAACCTCGATTTGCCAAGCAAGTTGAGGAGGATAAGGCTCAAATCAAGCTAGATCATCATGATCTTGACTTAGCACACCAAGCACTCTTGGGAAAGCACAATGAGTTAATCCTAGAGCATCAAATACTTAACCTTGCTTATGAAGTGCTTGATCAAGAATTGAAAAATATAAAGAAACAAACCCCTAATGATAAGGTATCTATTACTTCTCATGCCGCTAATGTCTTGCATAAGTCTTTGCTTTTGAAAGAGAATGCTAGGGATAAGGACTTGTTATAAGAAATTGAAAGTCTCCGCACTAGTGTGGCAAGACTATCTAAGGGAGAAGTCAAGCACAAGGAAATCCTCTTCCAACAAGCAAAGACCTTCAACAAGAGAGGACTTGGATCCTTCCCGGTGCCTAACAAAGGAAAGGTGCCCTCACTGGAGCTTAGAACAAGCTTCATCAAGGAAGTTGGTTCCTATTGCCAACATTGTGAGGTCACCAGTCACCATACAAGGGAGTGTCCTCTTCCTAACCGGCCTCTCCAAAATTGCCTACTAACTACAAGTCTACTTTCAATGATCATTATTATCTCTTGAGTAAAGTAGATGGCAAGGTGAAGGCAAGGTTCATTAGCAAGGACATAAAGGGCATGAAGGGGAAGCTCCCCAAGCAACTTTGGGTCCCAAAAACACTTGTATCACACATACAAGGACCTAAGTTGGCTTGGGTGCCAAAAATCAAAAATTGAATTCATGTGTGTAGGTGAACTACAAAGCCGGTGGAAAGCATTGGGTACTCGATAGCGGGTGCACTCAACACATGACCGGCAATGATGGTATGTTCACCTCCATAGAGAACCCCGACTATCATGAACAAGACACCTTTGGTGATAACTATAAGGGGAAGGTAATTCGGTTGGGTAAGATCGCCATTTCACATGGTTTATTTATTTCAAATGTGTTGTATGTTAAGTCACTTAGTTTCAATTTGCTTTTTATTGAACAATTTTGTGATCTTGGACTAATGTGCACCTTTAGCAAGAATGATGTTGTTGTGACTAGTGAAACAAGCAAAGAACTAATCTTCAAAGGATTTCGGCATTGGAGACATCAAGCCTAAAGTTTAGGAGAGCCATGATCAAGGGGGAGCTTCAAGTTCCAACATCAACACATCGATGGCACCTCAAGTTGATGAAGAAGAAAAGGATGATCCATTGCCGACACAAGATTCACAAGCCACACAACATCAAGAAGAAGAACAAGTCCATGATCAAGTCCAACCACAAGAAGAGCAACACGCATCACCACTGCCAAGTGCTTCACAACCACTTATGAGGCATGGACGCATCTCCATGGCGCATCCGATTGACCAAATTATCGGAAGTCCATCAAGGGGAGTAAGTACACGTTCTCGCCATTTCGCTACATTTGGTGAGCAGTACTCATTTGTTTCATGTGTAGAACCCACTCACATTGAGGAAGCACTCCAAGATCCAAATTGGGTGATGGCCATGCAAGAAGAACTCAACAACTTCATCCGCAATAAAGTTTGGGTATTGGAGGAACGACCCAAGGACAAGAACGTCATCGGAACAAAGTGGGTGTACCGCAACAAATAAGATGAGAACAACGTTGTGGTCCGCAATAAGGCAAGACTCGTGGCCAAAGGTTTCTCACAAGTTGAAGGACTAGACTTTGGGGAGACATTTGCTCTGGTCGCCCGACTAGAAGCCATCCATCCGAGGAATCCTAATCATGTGTTTAGGTTGCACAAGGCGCTCTACGGGCTCAAGCAAGCACCTAGGGCGTGGTATGAACGACTATGGGATTTCGTGATCATGCAAGGATTCAAGATCGGGAGGGTGGACACTACACTATTCACCAAAGACATCGACGGAGAATTATTTATTTGTCAAATTTATGTCGATGATATTATTTTTGGTTCAACTAACGAAGCTCTTAGCCATGAGTTTGGCAAAATAATTTCTAGGGAATTCGAGATGTCGATGATTGGAGAGCTCAACTTCTTCCTTGGATTTCAAATCAAGCAACTTCGAGAGGGGAACTTCATCTATCAAGAAAAGTATACCAAGGACCTCTTGAAGAAATTTGAGATGGGAGATTGTAGCTCAAGAAGCACTCCAATGGCAACAAATCGTCATCTCGACGCGGATAAGGACAGTAAACCTATTAACCAATCTAATTACCGTTCTATGATTGGTTCATTGCTTTATCTTACCGCATCTAGTCCCGATATCATGTTTAGTGTATGCTTTTGTGCTCGCTTTCAAGCGGCACCTAAAGAATCGCATTGGAAGGCGGTCTTTAGGATACTTCGGTATCTCAAGCATACCCCTAGTGTAGGCCTGTGGTACCCTAAAGGTGCAAAATTCCATCTCTTGGGTTACTCGGATTCGGACTTTGCCGGATGTCGTGTGGATCGCAAGAGTACCTCCGGTGGGTGCCACTTGCTTGGGCGTTCCCTAGTATCTTGGTCTAGAAAGAAGCAAAATTCCGTTGCCTTGTCCATGGCGGAAGCGGAATATATTGCGGTCGGTGCATGTTGTGCCCAAATTCTTTATATGAAGCAAACCCTTTTGTACTTTGGTATTAAACTTGGTTGTGTGCCTCTCCTTTGTGACAATGAAAGTGCGGTTAAGATTGCTAAAACCCCGTTTAACACTCCCGCACTAAGCACATTGATATTGGCCATCACTTCTTGCGTGACCATGAAGCTAAGGGAGACATCTCCTTGCGAGGTGTTAGGTCCGAAGAACAATTGGCGAATATCTTCACTAAACCACTTGATGAGAAAACTTTTTCTAGACTAAGAAGTGAATTAAATGTGCTAGATGCATCGAACGTCATGTAAGTTGCCATGTTCATGTAAGAATGCATCTCATATAGGTCTTGTCTAACTTTCAAAGGATAGGGGTGAGCAAGGGTTAGCTTGGGATGGAGGTTCCTTTGGGTTTCCCCAAGGCTTGGATAGTGGCTCTCCCTGAAGAAGCCTTTGAAAGGTTCAAATTTGGCAAGATAGATTTAATTTATGTCTTGCATGATGCCTGCCATATAGACTTGCACTCACGTTTAATTTCTTGCATTATTAATTGTTTGGCATTGCATAAGGTAGATTGTCACAAAGGGGAACCCACTTCATGAGAAAGAGACTTGTTTGAAATGCAATATCTCAACTCATATGATGTGGAAAGAACAAAATGTTAGGTGCGTTAATTCCTAAAGGAACATGCTTTAAAGAGATAGAAGTCTTCATCCTCTAGCTCACAAAGCATGGGCCTTACATTTTATTTGGATTTATTCCTTATTTTCTTTGGTGTTCTATTTGCTTTAGGGCTTAGCCAAGTTATTGGAAATTAGTCTTTTTGAGGGGTAAGGGGTTGCCCGAAAAGTCCTAAGACATGTGTTTCTCCATGTTTGTTTGTTTGAGTCAAAGGACATATATGGGATGTTGTTGTTTTGTAGTCATCGGATTATCCAATGCTTAGGCCAGAGGCATCATCAGATCTGTTTGTGTTCAAGTGCCATGGGTCAGCTCAGTCAGAAAGTCAAATCAACCGACGAGTTCATTCTGAGAAACATCAGTGCATTCGATGTTCACTTTTCTGGAGTTGAGGTAAATTCAACCAATGCTAATCCTCTCATCGTCGGAGCATCCGATGTCAATGGTACTTTTGGAATACCCTTACTGTACTATTCGACCGATGCAGCACTCATCCTAAGTCGGTTCATCCGATGTTAAATTTTGAGCTAGGGTTCAGGCCCCACCTTTTTAGCGCGTCCCTTCACCTCTTTCTCTCTCTCCCCAACACCCCCTCTCCCCGACGCCGCTTCGCACCCTCACCTTCACTGCCGCTGCTCCGCACCCTTTGGCCACCGTCGCCCTCCGGCCGCCGCCGCCGTCCGGCCGCCGCCGCAGCGCAGCCGCCGCCGCCCCATGTAGTACTGCCGCCTTCCCACGCAGCGCAGCCGCCTCCCTAAGCAGCGCCACCCCCACTGCGCCCCAAGCACAGCCACCGCTGCACCACTACTGCCGCCCTTCACCAGCCGCCACCACTCCACTCCATGCGCTAGCAACCGCTTCATCTTCACCACTAGGGTTCCCCGGCTGAGACGATCTTTACGCCGCCGTCCCGTGCGCCCGAGCTCGTTTGTCCCGCGTGCTCATCCTCGTCGTCGTAATGGGCTGTGACAAGAAGGGAAAGGGCAAGGCTATTGAGGAGCCGGCCGCTAAGAAGCAGAAGTTGTCGAAGGAGGCGAAGAAAGCTTTGATGGCCGCTCGCGCCACTGAGGAGCGATAGCGAGGCCAAGGAGGATCGCTGAGGATCCGCGAGGCCCGACAGAGGCAGCCTCCAGTGCCTGATGAGCCAGAGGAGGAAGAGGAGCCTGAAGTGCCGCTTGTTCGCCGGCGCTCAGTCAGGACCCGTGGGGGTCATCCAGCTGCAGCCCTGAGATCGAGACCGTCAGCAGCTGACCTTCGGGAGGACAGGGCGGCCCAGAGAGTTGTCTATGAGATGGACACCAACGTCCGTGTCACTGAGGGTGTCCGCCTGACAGATTATAGGAAGTTGAAGACCAAGCAGCTCAGGAAGCTCAGATAGAGTATTCTGCTTGAGGAGTGGTTCCCTCAGCCCATAAAGTCTCTTGTGGACAGCCGCTTTTGGACCCTGACACAGGCGTCGCTGTACGATACTTACAGACGTCGAGGCCATAAGCTCTTCCATCACAATTTCCTGGATTGGTATCATCTTGCACTTGTAGTCGGGATGGAGATACGCCCTTACTTTGAGAGGTATAGAGGGCTAGTGGAGCTGATGTCTTACGAGAGGGGTGCCTACATGGAGTATGTGTCCGAGTATTCTATACCACACTTTACGTTTCTGAGGGCCGCAGATCCATTGATTTCATGTTCATGGGCCAGCATCACCACCTGACCAGGCAGACTTTGGGACAGCTGCTAGGAGTGGATCTTCACGACACATTCCTACATGAGAGAGTGTATGGACAGGCTGACCCACCGTGGAGGCCACTCACTGGAGGTGTGGCACCATCGCTTGAGGAGATACGCTCACTGTTCGCTCAGCCTTTCTCTCCAGACCAGCCAAGGGTACCGGCTCTACTCTCTCCAGCTGTGCGCATTGTGCGCCTTGCCTTGCACCGCACACTTCTGCCGAGGTCCGGATACCTTGAGGGGTTCACCAGCTTGCAACAGACTCTCCTATTCTATGTTATGTACGGGATGGAGTTCGACATTGTGGACATCCTGATTTGTGAGATGGAGGACGTCATCACTGATGGAGTTGGGATGATGAGGCAGCTTGTGTTTGGTCACTGGATCAGTCACTTGCTATACTTGATAGCTCCAGAGGGGTCCGACGTGCGTGACAGTCTCACCAACGAGAGCGTCACATGGTTCGGGCACTACCGTGCTCCAGCTCCTAGAGACCGCCGCCGTGGCCGTCCAGTTGAGTGTCAGGTCCGTGCCCGTCTCTCAGAGGAAGATTGGTCAGACCTGGAGAAGGAAGATGAGATACTAGCACAGGCACAGGATCAGGGTGGGGATCTTGTGACACCCGGTTCCGAAAATGAACCAAGCTAACGCATATGTGTGCCCAGGATGTTCAACACACATACACGAGTGATTCACAAATGATAAACAGATAATTACCACAGCTCAAATTATTAAATAAGTACTCTTATTACATAATTCATTATATCCTCGAATACAAGCTCTAATGAATATTAATGACAAGTTCAACTAATGCAGCGGAAATAAACTAATTGAGAAACTAAGCAAACTAAGCAAAAGAGATAGCGCAGCTCCATGCAACACCACAGGCAAAGCTGACGGTAGACACGGTCTAGAACTCCGCATTATCGCCATTAAACCCATAATTCTGACCTGCAACTGTTGGGGTGGGGGATTGCAAGAGTGAGTACATGTCGTACTCAGCAAGTGTGGAAAGTATGACATGTGGCTGATTCAAGTGACGACAATAATAATAGCTAAGTGCTGAAAAGTACAGTAAAACCTTTGAAAAACAATATATGTATTATGTGTAAGTAAACCCATCATTAACCGTGTAACCATAATAATACCAGTCCATAATTCACCATTACCAATAACCATAATCGATGTCATAAACCATAATTCCATCTCATAACCGTAACCATAATCATAATATCAACCATAACTATTACCAAACCATAACCATTACCAAACCATAACCATTACCAAACCATAACCATCCCAATAACCATCCCAATACCAAATTCCCTCTAATCATGTAGGTCATCCAGGCGCTCATAACCGGGAGCACGGCTATCATGATAGTTTTAATTAACTCTGCAGAGTTTGTACCACTTTACCCACGTGTTTGTGATTTCATCACCCGTCGGCGACTAAAGAACCTCCCTTATGCCAATTACACTTCCTTTGGTGTATGGCCAAGAGATCACAAAATAGCCTTTACAAAGGGACTACTAGTCTATTCAGACCCCACTGAGGTTTCACCGGTGGCGATGCCTCCAACTGAGCACATCTTCAACCAAGGGCCCCCTCTTGAGCCATTCGGATCCCAGGGTAGTCCCAACAATCATCAACAAACCCAATTCGGCTACCCCTTCCCCGAGCATCCACAATGGTCCAAACAGCACTAGCAAAGCCCTAATTAATCAGCTACGCCGCACCCATACTTGGCCTCGTGGTGGCACTGTAGTCCTGGCTTATTCTCGCATGAACCGGTCCTTAGATCTAAAGCAAGCAAACCACCATAACATCCAACCCATCCACATACCAGGCTTGCTTAGATCACCCATCACCATACCGTATCGACCAGATCACATTAACCAGAATATCATTAATACATAATTAAATGTGTAGTGTTGGTTTTTCCATCCCAATTAATTAAGCGAAGCAAAAAGGTAAAAACCCTTCCCGACTCTCTACCATAAATTCCAGGTGACAAGGGTGGTCAAACAAAACTAGTAAACTTCCTACCATAGGATTCCCATCAATTTGACACAAGCATGCAAGTTTGCAAACAAAACATTTAATTTAAAATAGGATCAATATGCTTCAAGGACACTTGCCTTGCTCCGGCGGATGGGGTTGTTCAAGCGCTTCGAAATCTTGATTCTGGAAATCCTCGTACACGACCTCTTGAGCACTTCCCTCTACTCGTGATCACACATACAAGAAAATACATACAATTCAACATGATGCACACCCATTAATCAACATGCGATGATATGCACGCATGCAAGGACCAATTAACTAATTAACTAGGGTTGTTTATTAATTAGATGTAACTAGTTCATACGTGTTCATACGAGTTTATGGGGGTTTTAGAGTGGATTAATGCTGCTGAAAATAAAATTATGGTGCAACTAAAATCAATTCACGTCTATTAGATCTAATGCGTCGCCAAAATTCGCATCGGGAACGAATCCTACCGTAGATCTGACGGCTTGACGGTCGCGGAACAAATGCGACGCGTAGACAAAGTAGATGGCACAGCAGTCCCTCGGCGGCACGACGACGGCGGCGATCTCCGGCGGATGGTGGCACCCTCCTCTTTTTCTTCCTCTTTTTCCCCTTCTTTTTCTCCTTTTTTCTTCCCTGGGCGCAGCTCTCTGGACTCTCCTTTTTTTTCTCTGTTCCGGCGGCTGCGTCTGGCAACTGGGAACGGGGGCCTTCGGTTCCTTTTTATAGGGGCGGCGGAACAGGAGACGCGGGGGAATCGGCGCTGGAATCGGGAGCGGGCGGGATCGGGACTCGGTCGGGAAAATCGGAACCGGGGCGGGATTTTCGGCTGGGGCTGGCACGGTACGCGGGCGGGGCCAGGAATCGCGGCAGGGGGCATCGGGGGCGGGCTCGGGAAAATCTTGGGCGGGTGGCGGGAGGCCGCTGCGGCCTCGGGCGTGGGGCCTCGGGCGCCGGGCGGGAGGCGGCGTGCGGGGCGTGCGGGGCGTGCGCGTTGGTCGGGGCTGGGGCGCTCGGTCGGCTGGGCCGCTGGCCTGGCCGCCGGGTTGGCCCTTTTTTTTCATTTTCTTTTTTTGTATTATTATTATTTTATATTTATTTATTTTATTTTTTATACTCTTTTTTATTATATAATTTATTATATATATTTATATATATATTATTATTCATATTATATATTTATTATTTATTATTTTTATAACATATATTATTAATATTAATATTTTATTTATTTCTTATATATTGTTATATATATTATTTATATATATACTTATATATATTTTTATTATTATTTTTATACTTATTCCTTATTACAAGTTTTAGGCAATAATTATTATTTTCTATTTCTTCTTTTGCTACATACATTTGTATATTTTATCATTTTTCTTTTATCCTACTAATGTTTAATACATGATCATGTATGCAATGCAGGATGCGAAAATTTAGGGTGTTACAATTCTACCCCCCTTAAAGTGAATCTCGCCCTCGAGATTCGATAGCGTGGAAAAAAGGTGAGGGAATTCTGCCTTCAGTTCTTCTTCACGTTCCCATGTAGCTTCGGTTTCCGTATGGCGTTTCCATTGCACTTTGCACCAACGAATCCTTTTATTCCTTGTGAATCCAAAACAATGAGGTTGGCGGAGAAGTCTACCCCCTTATTCTAAGGCTCACTTTTGGACATACTATATTTGTCCTCGTCTCTCCTCCAGGAGACTTAACCAATAGAGTAAACTTCATTTGAGAGATAGGCAAACTATACTTGGCAACATACTTCGATGCAATTAATGAATGCGATGCTCCAGAATCAAGTAACATAGTCGTGGGGTTGGAGTTAGCGAGAAACATACCAATGACCACGTCATCCGCTTGTTGAGCATCCTCCGTAGAGACATGGTTCACGTTGCCACGAGCAGAATTCTGCTGTCCACGGCTTCCTTGTGGCTGTCCTCCATTAGGTCTTGGGTTTTGCCTTGGCGCATTGCTTCTTTGACCAAGTCCTGACTTAGGACATTGATTCGCAAAGTGTCCAGCTTCTCCACAAGTATAGCACCTCTTGACTCCACCAGAATTATTGGGACGAGCTTGGTTTTGAGCATTGGTTTTAGGAAAATCAGCACTAGGTGCATAAGGCATTGCTTGCATAACAGGGCGCTGCTGCACAAACTGAGTTGGACGTGGTGCAAAATCAGGGCGCTAAGCAGGAATAGTGGAGCTGTAATGAGGCGCATTGGGTGGCGCAAAGCGAGGGCGCACATTACTTCCTTGTTGCTGTCCTTGATACGGCGCCTTCCTCTTGATTTCTTGCTCCATCTCACAGATCTTGTTCTCAACCACAATTGCTTTGTCCACCAGCTTCTGAAAATTTGCATAGTCACAATTGAGTAGTTGCACTTGAATTCCATTGTTGAGACCCCTCAGAAACAGATACTGCTTCCTACTATCAGTTTTGATGTCTTCTGGAGCATATCTTGATAATTGAGTGAATTTGTTGAGATACTCACTCACACTCATCCTTCCTTGCCTGAGATTTTCAAAATCTTGTCTTCTCAGTATCATAACTCCTTCCGGCACATAATGAGAACGGAAACTCTCCTTGAATTCGGCCCAAGTGATCCTCTCTTGATTCTCATTAGCATTGCAATAAGCATCCCACGAATCGGCAGCTGCCCCAACGAGTTGATGAGAAGCAAATAGGACCTTCTCCCGATCACTGCATTGGACAATGGCTAGCTTCTTCTCCACGGACTTGAGCCAATCATCAGCATCCATAGGGTCAGCAGCTTGAGCAAAGGTTGGCGGCCTAGTCCTCATGAACTCTCCCAATCGGTTATGAGGAGGCGGGGATGGCGGTGGAGGCATGTGGGGCTGATTGTTGATATTGCCAGCCTGCAGCTGTCCCATTGTTTGTATCATGGTCTGCATGAGCTGGTTCTGCATAGCTAGTAGCTGCTCAATATTGATGGCTCCATGAGCAGGTCCTTGCCCGTTGTTGTTCTGAGGTACTCCATTGTTCTCCTCCTCATCATTGGCATCCCTCTGGTTGCGAGTCCTCACCATCTAGAGAAAAGCAATAGGTAAGAATTTAAGAAACGTCCCCAACTATATGCATCAAGGGGTATGAAACTAAACAGCTAGCTACACTAGCCTAGGTGGACATGGCAATGTTAATGCATCCCAAAATCCTCTATTAAGCACACAAGCAAACAATATATATATAGCAAACAGCACACCAACAAAATCAAATCGATTCCTGAGTGCTCCTATGTGCTCTAAAGTGTCCATTCTATCTAGGCTGCATCCTACGGTCAACCTGTGGCTCTGATACCAATCTGTGATACCCAGTTCCGAAAATGAACCAAGCTAACGCATATGTGTGCCCAGGATGTTCAACACACATACACGAGTGATTCACAAATGATAAACAGATAATTACCACAGCTCAAATTATTAAATAAGTACTCTTATTACATAATTCATTATATCCTCGAATACAAGCTCTAATGAATATTAATGACAAGTTCAACTAATGCAGCGGAAATAAACTAATTAAGAAACTAAGCAAACTAAGCAAAAGGGATAGCGCAGCTCCATGCAACACCACAGGCAAAGCTGACGGTAGACACGGCCTAGAACTCCGCATTATCACCATTAAACCCATAATTCTGACCTGCAACTGTTGGGGTGGGGGATTGCAAGAGTGAGTACATGTCGTACTCAGCAAGTGTGGAAAGTATGACATGTGGCTGATTCAAGTGACGACAATAATAATGGCTAAGTGCTGAAAAGTACAGTAAAACCTTTGAAAAACAATATATGTATTGTGTGTAAGTAAACCCATCATTAACCGTGTAACCATAATAATACCAGTCCATAATTCACCATTACCAATAACCATAATCGATGTCATAAACCATAATTCCATCTCATAACCGTAACCATAATCATAATATCAACCATAACTATTACCAAACCATAACCATTACCAAACCATAACCATTACCAAACCATAACCATCCCAATAACCATCCCAATACCAAATTCCCTCTAATCATGTAGGTCATCCAGGCGCTCATAACCGGGAGCACGGCTATCATGATAGTTTTAGTTAACTCTGCAGAGTTTGTACCACTTTACCCACGTGTTTGTGATTTCATCACCCGTCGGCGACTAAAGAACCTCCCTTATGCCAATTACACTTCCTTTGGTGTATGGCCAAGAGATCACAAAATAGCCTTTACAAAGGGATTACTAGTCTATTCAGACCCCACTGAGGTTTCACCGGTGGCGATGCCTCCAACTGAGCACATCTTCAACCAAGGGCCCCTCTTGAGCCATTCGGATCCCAGGGTAGTCCCACCAATCATCAACAAACCCAATCCGACTACCCCTTCCCCGAGCATCCACAATGGTCCAAACAGCACTAGCAAAGCCCTAATTAATCAGCTACGCCGCACCCATACTTAGCCTCGTGGTGGCACTGTAGTCCTGGCTTATTCTCGCATGAACCGGTCCTTAGATCTAAAGCAAGCAAACCACCATAACATCCAACCCATCCACATACCAGGCTTGCTTAGATCACCCATCACCATACCGTATCGACCAGTTCACATTAACCAGAATATCATTAATACATAATTAAATGTGTAGTGTTGGTTTTTCCATCCCAATTAATTAAGCGAAGCAAAAAGGTAAAAACCCTTCCCGACTCTCTACCATAAATTCCAGGTGACAAGGGTGGTCAAACAAAACTAGTAAACTTCCTACCATAGGATTCCCATCAATTTGACACAAGCATGCAAGTTCGCAAACAAAACATTTAATTTAAAATAGGATCAATATGCTTCAAGGACACTTGCCTTGCTTTGGCGGATGGGGTTGTTCAAGCGCTTCGAAATCTTGATTCTGGGAATCCTCGTACACGACCTCTTGAGCACTTCCCTCTACTCGTGATCACACATACAAGAAAATACATACAATTCAACATGATGCACACCCATTAATCAACATGCGATGATATGCACGCATGCAAGGACCAATTAATTAATTAACTAGGGTTGTTTATTAATTAGATGTAACTAGTTCATACGAGTTTATGGAGGTTTTAGAGTGGATTAATGCTGCTGAAAATAAAATTATGGTGCAACTAAAATCAATTCACGTCTATTAGATCTAATGCGTCGCCAAAATTCGCATCGGGAACGAATCCTACCGTAGATCTAACGGCTTGACGGTCGCGGAACAAATGCGACGCGTAGACGAAGTAGATGGCACAACAGTCCCTCGGCGGCACGACGACGGCGGCGATCTCCGGCGGACAGTGGCACCCTCCTCTTTTTCTTCCTCTTTTTCCCCTTCTTTTTCTCCTTTTTTCTTCCCTGGGCGCAGCTCTCTGGACTCTCCTTTTTTTCTCTGTTCCGGCAGCTGCGTTTGGCGGCTGGGAACGGGGGCCTTCGGTTCCTTTTTATAGGGGCGGCGGAACAGGCGACGCGGGGGAATCGGCGCTGGAATCGGGAGCGGGCGGGATCGGGACTCGGTCGGGAAAATCGGAACCGGGGCGGGATTTTCGGTTGGGGCTGGCGCGGTACGCGGGCAGGGCCGGGAATCGTGGCAGGGGCATCGGGGGCGGGACCGGGAAAATCGGGGGGCGGTGGCGAGAGGCCGTTGCGGCCTCGGGCGTGGGGCCTCGGGCGCCGGGTGGGAGGCGGCGTGCGGGGCGTGCACGTTGGTCGGGGCTGGGGCGCTCGGTCGGCTGGGCCGCTGGCCTGGCCGCCGGGTTGGCCCTTTTTTTTTCTTTTTTTTTGTATTATTATTATTTTATATTTATTTATTTTATTTTTTATACTCTTTTTTTATTATATAATTTATTATATATATTTATATATATATTATTCATATTATATATTATATATTTATTATTTTTATAACATATATTATTAATATTAATATTTTATTTATTTCTTATATATTGTTATATATATTATTTATATATATACTTATATATATTTTTATTATTATTTTTATACTTATTCCTTATTACAAGTTTTAGGCAATAATTATTATTTTCTATTTCTTCTTTTGCTACATACTTTTGTATATTTTATCATTTTTCTTTTATCCTACTAATGTTTAATACATGATCATGTATGCAATGCAGGATGCGAAAATTTAGGATGTTACAGATCTACAGCACATTTGGTCCGAGAGTGACACCAGCGATAGTGTCGAGGAGTACTTCCCTCCTCCTCCGTCACCCAGGCAGCACGACGCGGAGGTTGGAGGCTCGACCGTGCCACCTCCTACTCCACCTCTGGTGTCCGAGGCACAGGTTTCTCAACCATCTGAGCTGACTTCTCTACTCCAGCAGATGGTTGAGCAGCAACGTCTGGATAGGCTTGCAGCTGAGTAGGCCCGAGCTGAGTAGGCTACGCGTCTCTTGGAGCTCCAGCAGCAGCAGCAGGAGATGCAACAACATATAGCCTGTGAGAGGCGAGAGGACACTGACAGGCTGACTGGATTGATTGATCAGATGCACCAGCGTTCTCTCGACCAGCAGTAGCAGACGTAGCAGGCTATGATGGGCATCCTGGGGTTGATCACCAACCTCTACACATAGACCGAGATTGCCCTACCGTCGTAGCTTCCAGGCCTAGCTCCAGGTCTGCCTGTGTTAGCTACAGCTTCAGCTCCAGTGCCGACTACGCTGATCCTGACGATCAGCATGTCCACTCTGCTAGCTCTAGGTGCTCCTATCCACTCTCCCTTGCCAGCTTCGACTCTCTTCCAGCAGACTCCGACGTCCGTTGCCAGTGCCCCATTGCCAGCAGTCCAGACTCAGCAGGCACCGACAGCAGCTCCCACAGCTCCTGTCACCGCTACTCCAGCCTCAGCAGCAGCAGGTAGCAGCTCCGACGACAGTACCCCTGATGGTGATCAGTTCGTCATCGCCCCGAGCGCTCAGGATCCTTAGGCACTCGGCTTCCTTTTTGGTGTCTTGATGCCAAAGGGGGAGAAGAGTCAGGGGGAGGGTTAGCTTAGTCCCAGGGGGAGTCCTAGCTGTAGGGGGAGTTTATCTTTTTGGGAGCCTTTTGTAATTTGGAGATTTGCTACTGTTTTGCAATTCATTGAGTATTCGTGTGCCACTTAATTCTCTCATGTGTTATTGGTAGTTGAGCTTTCGAGTTATTAATCACTTTTGAGTCTTCAAGTTTAATGTGCCAAATCTTGTACTTATTGCATATCTTCTTGAGTATCGTATTGTAAAATTCATTACTATTATGCTTTGCTTGTTGTGTTGTCATCAATCACCAAAAAGGGAGAGATTGAAAGCATCTAGGCCCCCATGAGGTATGGTTTCGGTGATTAATGACAACCGTTGGATATTACTAATGAATTTGTGGATGCAAGGTCTCTCATATCACTTATTCCACTTAATGAAATCTATATGAATATCATCTACTGCTCATTGGACATGATTGGAGACCCGTTAACAAATCACTCTATAAGGTCAATCGATTTTTATGAAGATTAGAAGTAAAAGCTCATATGTCAAAATTATTCAACCAAAATTGACAGCACTCAATGCTTGATAATCATTAGAAGAATATTTCAAACCAATGTATAAGAGGTCACTCGAGCAAATTCCAAAAGAATCACTTTGAACAACTCGAAGCAAACAAAATCAACTCACAGGATCAACCGATGTTTCCAGAAAACAATACATCAGACGAGTTGGTTTAGCAGAAGAAGAAGACCTCAGAACTAAGTACTCACCGGATCATCCGATGATGAAGGGAATGTTACATCGGTCCATCATTACAGTAAGCAATCTCCCTGGACCAAGTGTAACATCGGACCATCCGATGTACAACTATAAACACATCGGTCAATCACTCCAGTAAGCATTAATTCTGAACCAATTCTGGATGAAGTGCCACCGGATAATCCGATGAGAAGGCAAGTGTAACATTGGTATAACAACAGTCATATCTAACACGGTGACATCAGCTAATTTGGATTTGACCGATGACAATTGAAGGGAGAACATCAGATCATCCGGTGTTCGTAGAATAGTGATGTCAGCCTACTTTTCCAACGGCTATTTTGTGGAGGCTGGCTATTTATACCCATTTAACCAGTCTATTCGACAAGTCTTGACAACCAGAGCTACTCTACACATTCTCAAGCATTCAAGACATTGAGCTACCACTTCTACATCATTTACACCACTTACACACCAAGAGATAGGCTAGAACTTGCTAGAGATAGTGCTTGTGTGCTTCCATTCTTGGTGATTGGAGTCTCTAGTGTAGTGAGAGTTGTAAGGGAGTGTCCCTTGGTGATTGTATTGGAGAGAGCCTTCCGGAGATTTCCAAGACGGTTGTGGAAGCCCGGAGGATCCAACTTGTACAAGGCTTGAGCTCCACCTTGCCGAGGTTGGCGAATGGAGAAGTATAGTGAAGATCCCTGGTCTCAGTGACTTGGGAGTGGCTATAACCTTTGGTGGGTGCCACAACGTGGATGTAGGAAGATCTTGACGATCTTGCCAAGCCACGGGATAAATCTCTGTGTCTTCGTGTCTCCTCGGGAGTTTGCGCTTTCTTCCTCTCCCCTTACACTTATGCATTTCATATACCGCAAAGTTACTACTCACTTGAATGCATAGGTTGTTTGCATAGGGAATTGGGCTTTTAGTAATTAAGTTTTTATCGCTTTAATTTTTTAAAAGAAGCCCAATTCACCCCCCTCTTGGGCATTCAATCCTTACATAGTGATCAAAATATCTCGTCTCGGATGCTTTCGCTTGGCAACCGAGGATGGGACACCGCTCCCTAATCCTTGGAACCTTGAGCACCTCTGTAGGTCTTACGCTTAATATCACGGAGGTGAGTCTGTAATTACATATGATGTATGTTGTAGCGTCATTGTACAGAGACGGGTAGCTCCTCCGGGAGGACAGCCAGACCTTTTCAGGAAGGTTCGCAAAGTTCAAGCAACACTTGACACAGTCTCAGAAATAAAAGCGTAGCTAGCTACCTTGGGTCGAACAAGAAATGTACACACTTAGCTTGGTTCCGTACCCTAAGAGTGTACTTGTCTCCCCTGTACCCCGGACCTATAATGAAAGACATCGATATGTGAAAACAGACTCCACGTGCATTTATTTCGTACAGGTTCATTCTTTTATATTTTTCTCTTTCTTGTCTATAACAAAGTTGTGCAATTCTTAAGGAGCTTTAGCTCGAAAGTTCATATATAATTCAAGTTGCATTGTTATTTCTTTCGGGTCTTAACATCGTTGAATGGCCTACTCGCCTGAACACCATGCCAATCTAGGTCCAAAGTTTGCTATCGACTTAGCCTGGTCCTGCACCCTAAGTACGACATCCCGACAGGCCTAAGTAAGGTGAGTCCAGAAAACGATTGGACTTGGAGAAAATAAACAAACACGCTTGATTGTATATAGAATTGCTGTCGACCTAAAATTTCATATGGGAATAGTAAGTCGCAAATGAGTTATAGATAATAAATGGATTTTACTGTTTTTCTTGACTTTAGTGTGCAGGAAAAATGAAAATCCCACGATGATGGTGGACAATGCCGGAGCTATCGAAGCTTTGACATCCCCCAAGGGGGCCCACCATCGATGTTTTAAACATTGATAGTGAGCGTCGCCGGAGCTATCAAGTTCTAACAAATCCAAGGGGTCAGTCGTCAATGTAAAGAAATAAAAGGAGTTGAAGAAAAGATGGTAGAAGGACACCCCAGTGGGGTTTGCTATCGACGCTCTTCGTGTTGACGGTGGTCGCTGCTGGAGTTACTAAGCTGCAACAACCCCAGAGGGCCAGCCGTCAACGCTCTACGTATTGACAGTGGTCATTGCCAGAGCTACTACGCTCCGACAACCCTAGGGGGCCCCTGTTGTCGATGCAACAAAACTTCGTACCTATACTCTACAAGTTCGAAGCACTCAAGTCTTCAACAAAATGCTACATCATTTTGATACACATTCACAATCAAATTGTGTACATCTACCAGGGGACCAAGTAAGACAAAAGTTGAAGACAAAAAATGAAATTCATAAATTTCTTTGGATTTCATTCATCTGAAGAAAAGATATTACAAAATTGGAGAGAAAAAAAAAGAGAAGATACAAGTGGGAGCTAAAAGGAGAAAGTCCTAAATTCTACAGAAGAACGAGGCGACCTTCTGGGCAACCTTCGACACGCTGGTCTTGGCGGCGTCTCCCTCTCCATCGATGGGACCTTCAAGCACCGGGTTTAGTGGGAAATGAGGATCCCGGCTTGTGTAGCACGTCAGCATGTATTCTGCGACGTTTTGCGCAAGGGATTTTCCTTCAGTTTCCAACTGATCCGCGATGACATCGCTCATCGCGCCGAGTTTGTTGCCAACCGAGCTCAGCGCCCCCAACGCATGGTCCAGCTCTGGCTCCGAATTGTCCGGACGCACGGGGCTAAAGTCCAGCGGCGCCAGCGCGACATCAGCTTTGCCCACGAAGTCCCATACTTGTTGAGACTCTGCAACCCTTGAGCCTCGAATCTCCTCCAAGGACCTCTTGGCTTCTGCAAGCTCCGAACCCTCCCGGGCAAGGCGCTCGACCTCCTTCGCGTGCTGTTGAATCTTCTAAGCAACTTGCTTTTCAAGGTCACCAAGCTCCTTCTCCCAGATGTGGATCCGGTTCCGGCGGTCAACCAGGTCTTTCTCCCGGTCTCGCACCTTCTTCTCCCTGGCAGTGACTTTGACCTCCCTTTTGGTAAGGTCATGTCCTCGCTGCCATGCCTTCTCCTCTTCACTCTTGCAGCGCTCCTCCAGCTTCTTGGTGCGCTCTGCAATGCTCTTGTCACTCAGAGCCAACCTTTGGACAAGCTCCTCCCCCCTCTTCACGGGGTCATCCCTCAGCTCCAGGAGTTTTTGCTCTTCCTCTTCGAGCTTTTTCTCTCACTCGTCGAGACCCTCCCGGCACTTGACGAGACCTTCGTGGATAATATTGCACTTCTCCCGGCGACCATTCGCCGCCTCATTAGCAACCAGGGCTTGTTCGTATATAGCCCAGGACTAATTGTCAAGGGGTCGCACCATGCTTTCCCTCTCATCCAACAGTTCGCCCCAGTACTCCATCCGGGCCTTCTCCCTCTTGACCCACTCCTTGTCGTCGGCCAGCCTTGTTTGCGCCAGCTTGGTCTCAAATTGGAGTCGGTTGCTGTCGGTACCCTGCGTACCGTATACCCCTTGGGACTACAAAAAGACCAAAGAGACTTCACCTGACCAAGTTGAAGACCTGCAAAGGTCCCACTTGTCATACGAGACTGGACATGCCTCCCATCTATGGTTAGCTCCGGTACCGCCATGTGTATCCTATAACCGGAGTTAAATCCCACACATGGGAAAGCTTCGGGCCAGATACCGGTGCGGCACCTCCGGACCTAACCCCCGACAAAGGGAAGCTCCGGTCCTGACACGTGTACAACAGCACCGGACCTACCCATCCCACACGGTAAACTCCAAAGCTACCACGTGTCCAACCACCGGACCTTCAACTTCAACAAACCGACTGGAGGATCCCCAATGGCTCAGACCTTCAAGGGGTAATCAAAGACTTCAAAACCCGGTTAAGTGTCATTAATACCGTCTTAATGAGACACGACCGGAGGGCCCTTAATACCAGTAACGGCATTGTCTAGGCCCGTTACCACTCTATTAAGGGTAATTAAACTCATTGATTATGTATTAAACATTAGTAACCACTGGGGCCACATGTCGGGCCAGGCTAACTGTGTAACGACCAATCCTTGTACTATAAAAGGACTGGTCAACGATACACAGGGGGGACTGGAACTCTCTCGGACTCTCACACACGCTAATAGTCGTAGACGCTCCATACAATAGCTACACACCCCGTGGAGTAGGGTATTACGCTCAGGCGGCCCGAACCACATAAATCCTTGTGTCCATTCGCCATATTCTTTGGAATCTCTGCGCACTTAATACCGAACTACAACTCCTTGAGCTACCAACGGTAGTATCGGGAGAATTGCCAGAAAAACACTCCGACAGTTGGCGCACCAGGTAGGGGGAGTGCCCGGGATTTCAAGAATGGTGAACTCAGCTGCTGGATCGTCCAATGCCAACCTCGCTGCGCAACCTGCTGGAGGCAATCCCTCCAACATGCAACAACTAGCAGGTGTCGCAGCTCCAGCAGGAGTCATGCCTCCGCCGCCACCGTCAGCACCAGCAAATCAAGCTGGACAACGGGACGGAGCATCCGCGTCAGTCACGGCGTCGGCGAATAACAACAATCCTGAACACGCGCTTCATGCAGCACGTGCTCTCCTCCAACGCCCACCACCTCCGGGTGCATCCCAGGGGGCAACGGAGCAGTGGAGGGCTGATGTGGAACATTTGGTTGCAGCAGCAGCGGATCACATCAGCAACCAAGGTCCTCCCCCTTGGGGCGGGCCCCATCATAGCATCGGACTTTGTCGGGCAGACTTGGTTTGCACGCTTCCCAGAATAGGAGGCGCGATGCGTCTCAACAAGCGACGTCGCTGCCTGCCGGGGCGCGACACACCCATACAGTAACCAGGCTTTCAACTCATGACCTCCGGGCAGAGCTTGATTGCCGTTACCGTCAGCAGGATGACCGTGTCCATATCGAGTGTGCTCGCGAAAGGCGAGAGGCTCGAGACAATCTTGCTCCCGAGGGAGTAGGAGGAGGTTGTTCTGCCCTGGCCATGCACTTGCACATTGTCAGATGGCCACAAAAGTTCCAGCCTCACCTTCTGGAGAAATTCGACGGGACTGTCAACCCCGCTGAGTTTCTCCAGATTTACTCCACTACAATCCTTGCAGCTGGAGGTAACGAGGCTGTAATGGCCAATTACTTCCCAGTGCCTTTAACTGTGACCGCCAGGTCTTGGTTCATGAGCCTCCCGCCAAACTCCATCAATAGTTGGGCAGAATTGTGCCAACAGTTCACCGCCAATTTCGGGAGTTCATACACCCGACCAGGCACCAAACTGGACCTTTTTGCTATAACGCAGAAGGGGGGAGAATCCTTACGTTCCTTCATCCAGAGGTTCTCCCAGGTATGAAACACTATTCCTTCCATCTCTAGCACCTTTGTTATTGTGGCATTTAGACAGGGCGTACGAGACAAGAAGATGCTGGAGAAGCTGGCGATCAAGGAGATCACCAGCGTCACGGGGCTCTTCAGCTTGGCAGACAAGTGTGCTAAAGCTGCGGAGGGTCATGAGATGCACTCCAAACCACCTCCGGAGGATAACAAAAAATACTCCAAGGGTGAAGCCACTACCTCCGGGAGTGGAAAAAATAAGAAAAATCCAACGGCAAGAAAAAGTTGTCGGCTGGCACACCAACTGCTGTAGCTGCTGCAGCTCCGGGTGGCAGGGGGCCACGCCCCGAGAAACGACCTCGACCTTCATCTGAAGATGGCGGCAACTCCAAAATGTGGTGTCCTATTCATAAGTCGAACAACCACAACTTGGAAGATTGCCGAGAGGTCCAGAACCTTGTTGAGCGCTACAGCAAGCGCCGGAAATAAGTTCCTTTTTAACAAAGGGAAGGAAAATAGAAAGTTGACGAAGCTTCGGCTGAAGAAGAATAAGGCTTTTAGGACCCTAAAAAGGTCTTGAAAGCTGTTTCACTTCCGTCGACGACGACTTCGACGTCGATGACAATGAACGTCAGAAAACCATGAACACCATTTTTGGTAGTTCGTGGGACATCACCTCCTGCCGTGTCCTCAAGACCATGCGGCAGGACATGGCTTCGGTAGCTCCCACCGCCAGGGCGGAACCGCACCAGAAGTGGATGGATACTGCCATTACCTTGACGCGTTAGACTGCCCTTGGAATATGATCGGAGCTGGTCAACTCCTATTGATGGTATCTCCGACCATCAACAATATTCAACTCCACCATGTAATGGTGGACGGAGGTTCGGGGTTGAACCTCATAAGCTTCAAAGCTTTCGTCAAGCTTCAGCTCCGACCTTCAGATCTTCGCCCCTCCCGACCTTTTTCTGGAGTAGGTCCGGGGGCCACAACCCCACTTGGTGCCATTACTCTCCCCGTGACCTTCGGGACTCGGGAGAACTATCGCACTGAGAAGTTGGTCTTTGATGTTGCTCAGATCAACTTACCCTTCAACGCCATTCTAGGCAGGCTAGCCTTATACAAGTTCATGGTTGTTGCTCATTATGGCTACTTGGTGTTGAAAAAGCCAACACCAGCTGGTGTTCTCCGGATCCGTGGAGACCGCACTTCTAGAGTAGCTGCACTGGAAGAACTTCACGCGCTTGCTACAGCGCAGGAGGAAGAGTCCAGGCAACAGCAAGCTCCAAAACCCCTGAGCATTCGTCATCGAGGCTCAACCTCCGCACCTCGCGTGCAACCAAGCGGCGACACCGAATTCCCATCAGAGTCGTCCAAATCGGTTCCGACGCCGCTCAGACCACCCGTATATCGGGAGGTCTGAACGACAAATAGGAACTCGCGCTCATGTAACACCCTAAATTTTCGCATCCTGCATTGCATACATGATCATGCATTAAACATTAGTAGGAGAAAAGGAAAATAATAAAAGATAAAACATACATATATGGTGTAGCAAAAAGAAGAAAGAGAAAATAATAATTATAGCCTAAAACTTGTATTAGGGAATAAGTATAAAAATAATAATAATATGTAAAAAGGAATATATATATAAATAAATTATATATAATAATAATATATATATATAAATAAATAATAAATAAATAAAATGAATAAGATAAATAAAATAAATAAAATATAAATAATAATATAATAATATATATATAATATAAAGAATAAAATATATAAATATAATAATATATAAAAAAAGAAACGAAAAAAAAAGACCAGCGCCGGCCGGCCAGGCCGCCCAATCGGCTCGCCAGCCACGCCCGCTGGACCCCACCCCCACGCGCGCGCACACCCACGCGTCAGCAGCAGCCTCCCGCCCCGCGACTCCCGCTCCGCGCGCCGTGCGCCCGGTCCCACCCCGCGCTCGCCCCGACGCCCGCATCGCGCAGCGCGCGCGACCCCGCCTCCTGCACGCGCCGCCTGACCAGCACCTGGGCCCCGCCTCCCACGTCCCGCACACTCCCGCCTCCCTCGCACCGCGTGCTGAGCCCCAGCGCGCGTTCCGCGACCGCGCTGCTCCCGGCCCCAGCAGCCGACCCCGCCGTCCCTAGCTCCCTAGCTGCTGGCTATAAAAGCCACGGAGACTCCCTAGGGTTCCGGATCCAGAAAAAAAACAGCCGCCGCCGGAGACTCAAAAAAAGGGCACCAGAAGCGCCGCCGAAAAAAAAAGAACAGGAGAGGCTGCGCCGCCAGAGAAGAAAAGAGGGAAGAAAAAGGAGGAAGAGGAAGAAAAAAAAAGAGGGCTCCGCCGTCTGCCGGAGATCGTCGTCGCCATCGCGCCGCCGTCGTCGTGCCGCCGGAGGACCTTGCGTCGTCCACTTCGTCTACGCATTGTCCCCATCCCGCGACCGTCAAGCCGTCAGATCTACGATAGGATTTGTTCCCGATGCGAATTTTAGCGACCATATTGAATCTATTAGACATAAATTGATTTTATTTGCACCATAATATTATTCCCAGCAGCATTAATCCACTCTAAAACCCCCGTAAACTCATATGAACACGTATGAACTAGTTGCATCTAATTAATAAACAACCGTAGTTAATCAATTATTGTACTTTGCATGCATGCATATCATCGCATGTTGATTAATGTGTGTGCATCATGTTGATTTGTATGTATATTCTTGTATGTGTAATCACGAGTAGAGGGAAGTGCTCAAGAGATCGTGTACGAGGATTTTCAGAATCAAGATTTCGAAGCGCTTGAGCAACCCTATCCGCCGGAGCAAGGCAAGTGTCCTTGAAGCATATTGATCCTATTTTAAACTAAATGTTTTGTTTGTGAACTTGCATGCTTGTGTCAAATTGATGGGAATCCTACGGTAGGAAGTTTACTAGTTTTGTTTGACCACCCTTGTCACCTGGAATTTATGGTAGAGAGTCGGGAAGGGTTTTTACCTTTTTGCTTTGCTTAATTAATTGGGATGGAAAAACCAACACTACACATTTAATTATGTATTAATGATATTCTGGTTAATGTGAACTGGTCGATACGGTATGATGATGGGTGATCTAAGCAAGCTTGGTATGTGGATGGGTTGGATGTTATGGTGGTTTGCTTGTTTTAGATCTAAGGACCGGTTCATGCGAGAATAAGCCAGGACTACAGTGCCACCATGAGGCCAAGTTATGGGTGCGGCGTAGTTGATTAATTAGGGATTTGCTAGTGCTGTTTGGACCATTGTGGATGCTCGGGGAAGGGGTAGTCGGATTGGGTTTGTTGATGATTGGTGGCACTACCCTGGGATCCGAATGGCTCAAGAGGGGGCCCTTGGTTGAAGATGTGCTCAGTTGGAGGCATCGCCACCGGTGAAACCTCAGTGGGGTCTAAATAGGCTAGTAATCCCTTTGTAAAGGCTATTTTGTGATCTCTTGGCCACACACCAACGGAAGTGTGTAATGTGACCGACGGGTCATGGGCATAAGGGAGGTTCTTAGTCGCCGAAAGGTGATGAAATCACGAACACGTGGGTAAAGAGGTACAAACTCTGCAGAGTGTTAAATAAAACTATCATGATAGCCGTGCTCCTGGTTATGAGCACCTGGACAACTTCCATGATTAGAGGGAAATTGGGATTTGGGATGGTTATGGTCTGGTAATGGTTATGGTTTGGCAATGGTTATGGTTGATATTATGATTATGGTTACGGTTATGAGATGGAATTATGGTTTATGACATCGATTATGGTTATTGGTAATGTTGAATTATGGACTGGTATTATTATGGTTACATGGTTAATGATGGGTTTACTTACACATAAATATAATATATTGCTTTTCAAATGTTTTACTGTACTTTTCAGCACTTTACCATTATTATTGTCGTCATTTGATTCAGCCACATGTCATACTTTCCACACTTGCTGAGTACGACATGTACTCACTCTTGCAATCCCCCCAACAGTTGCAGGTCAGGATTGTGAGTTTAATGGTGATAATGCGGAGTTCTAGGCCGTGTCTACCGTCAGCTTTGCCTGTGGCATTGCATGGAGCTGCGCTATCCCTTTTGCTTAGTTGCTTAGTTGCTTAATTAGTTTATTTCCGCTGCATTAGTTGAACTTATCATTAATATTCATTAGAGCTTGTATTCGAGGATATAACGAATTATGTAATAAGAGTACTTATTTAATAATTTGAGCTGTGGTAATTTTCTGTATATCGTTTGTGATTGCACTCGTATATGTGTGATGAACATCCTGGGCACACATATGCGTTAGCTTGGTTCAGTTTTCGGAACCGGGCGTCACAGATTGGTATCAGAGCCACAGGTTGACCGTAGGATGCAGCCTAGATAGAATGGACACTTTAGAGCACATAGGAGCACTCAGGAATCGGTGTGTTTTTTGCTTGGTGTGCTGTTTGCTATATATATTGGTTGCTTGTGTGCTTAATAGAGGATTTTGGGATGCTTTAGCATTGCCATGTCCACCTAGGCTAGTGTAGCTAGTTGTTTAGCTTCATATCCCTTGATGCATATAGTTGGGGACATTTTCTAATTCTTACCTACTGCTTTTCTTCAGATGGTGAGGACTCGCAACCAGAGGGATGGCAATGATGAGGAGGAGAACAATGGAGTGCCTCAGAACAACAATGGGCAAGGATCTACTCAGGGAGCTATCAACATCGAGCAGCTATTGGCTATGCAAAACCAGCTCATGCAGACCATGATACAGACTATGGGATAGCTGCAGGCTGGCAATATCAACAATCAGCCCCACATGCCTCCACCGCCACCCCCACCTCCTCATAACCGATTGGGAGAGTTTATGAGGACTAGGCCACCAACCTTTGCTCAAGCCGCAGACCCTATGGATGCGGATGATTGGCTCAAGTCCGTGGAGAAGAAGCTAGCCATTGTCCAAAGCAGTGACCGGGAGAAGGTGCTATTTTCTTCTCATCAACTCGTTGGAGCAGCTGCAGATTGGTGGGATTCTTATTGCAATGCTCATGAGAACCAAGAGAGAATTACCTGGGCGGAATTCAAGGAGAGTTTCCGTTCTCATTATGTGCCGGAAGGTGTTATGATCTTGAAGAGGCAAGAATTTGAGAACTTGAGACAAGGAAAATCAAGCGTGAGTGAATATCTCAATAAGTTCACTCAACTCTCAAGATATGCGCCTGAGGATGTTAGCCGGGACAGCCGGAAGCAATACTTGTTCATGAGGGGATTGAACAATGAGATCCAAGTGCAACTACTCAACTGCGATTATGCCAATTTTCAGAAGCTTGTGGACAAAGCAATTGTGGTTGAGAACAAGATCCGTGAGATGGAGCAAGAAATCAAGAGGAAGGCGCCATATCAAGGACAGCAACAAGGAAGTAATGTGTGCCCTCGCCTTGCACCACCCAATGCGCCTCATTACAGCTCCTCTATTCCTACTCAGCGCCATGGTTATGCACCACGCCCAACTCAGTTTGTGCAGCAGCGCCCTGTCATGCAAGCAATGCCTTATACACCTCGTGCTGATTTTCCTGGAGCCAATGCTCAAAACCAAGCTCGTCCCAATAACTTTGGTGGAGTCAAGAAGTGCTATACTTGTGGAGAAGCTGGACACTTTGCGAATCAATATCCTAAGTCAGGCCTTGGTCAAGGAAGCAATGCGCCGAGGCAAAACCCAAGACCCAATGGAGGACAACCACAAGGAAGCCGTGGACAGCAGAATTTTGCTCGTGGCAACGTGAACCATGTCTCTACGGAGGATGCTCAACAAGCATATGACGTGGTTATTGGTATGTTTCTCGCCAACTCCAATCCCGCGACTATGTTATTTGATTCTGGAGCATCGCATTCATTCATTGCATCGAAGTATGTTGCCAAGTATAGTTTGCCTATCTCTCATATGAAGTTTACTCTGTTGTTTAAGTCTCCTGGAGGAGAGATGAGGACAAATATAGTATGTTCAAAAGTAAGCCTTAGAATAAGGGGGGTAGACTTCTCCGCCAACCTCATAGTTTTGGATTCTCAAGGATTGGACATTATACTTGGTATGGACTGGTTGAGGAAGCACAATGGAGTTATTGAGTGTGCCACAAAGACGGTGAAGTTGACCAATGAAGAAGGAATCACCGTAGAATTTGAAGCATCTCAAACCGCACCGAAGCAATTGGAATTGAATCATATGGACGGTGCCGCAATTGAGGAGATTCCGGTTGTATGTGAATTTTTGGATGTGTTTCCGGATGAGTTGCCAGGTATGCCACTCGATCGAGACATTGAGTTTGTTATTGATTTAATACCTGGAACTGCACCTATAGCTAAGACGCCGTATAGGATGCCTCCTAAGGAATTAGCAGAGCTCAAGAAGCAGATTCAAGAACAACTAGAGAAAGGTTTTATTCGCCCTAGCTCTTCACCTTGGGGAGCGCCCGTTCTATTTGTAGACAAGAAGGATGGAACGCAAAGGATGTGTGTGGATTACCGAGCTCTCAACGAGGTGACCATCAAGAACAAGTACACCTTGCCCCGCATAGAGGATTTGTTTGATCAGATGAAAGGCGCCTGTGTGTTTTCCAAGATTGATTTGAGGTCGGGATATTTTCAAATGAAGATTAGACCATCGGACATACCCAAGACAGCTTTTAGGACACGGTATGGATCTTATGAGTACACCGTGATGTCTTTTGGATTGACAAATGCGCCTGCCTACTTTATGTACCTCATGAATAAAGTCTTCATGGAGTACTTAGATAAGTTCGTTGTGGTGTTTATTGATGATATTATGATCTACTCGAAGGATGAGAAGGAACATGAGGAACACTTGAGGCTTACGCTGCAGAAATTGAGGGAGCATCAATTGTACGCCAAGTTCAGTAAATGTCAATTCTGGTTACGGGAAGTTTCCTTCTTAGGCCATATTATTTCCGGAGGAGGAGTATCGGTTGACCCCGGTAAAGTGAGGGATGTGTTGAACTGGGAACCACCGCAGAATGTCAAGGAAATCCGGAGTTTCCTTGGAATGGCTGGATATTACCGCCGATTCATCAAGGATTTCTCCAAAATAGCCAAGCCTATGACCGAATTACTCATGAAAGGGAAGGCATTCCGATGGACTCAAGCTTGTCAGGATAGCTTTGAGGAGTTAAAGAAAAGGTTGACAACCGCGCCAGTGTTAGTATTACCGGACGTAAGCAAGAGTTTCGACATCTATTGTGATGCATCAAGACAAGGACTTGGATGTGTATTGATGCAAGAAGGTCAAGTGGTCGCCTATGCGTCAAGACAATGAAGAAACATGAGCAGAATTACCCAACACATGATTTAGAACTTGCAGCCGTGGTACATGCATTGAAAATTTGGAGACACTATATTCTTGGACATAGGTGTGAAATTTATACGGATCACAAGAGTCTTAAGTATATTTTCACACAGACAGATCTGAATTTGAGGCAACGAAGATGGTTGGAGCTTATCAAGGATTATGATGTGGGAATCAACTATCATCCGGGAAAAGCCAATGTAGTGGCCGATGCTTTGAGTCGGAAAGGAGTAAGCCATCAACTTACAGTTCGAGAGTTGCCGTCCGAGTTATGTAAGGAGTTTGAACGGTTGAACCTCGGGTTTGTAAATGAGATGGAGATGATGGAGTTAAATCCGACCTTGGAGCAAGAAATTCGAGAAGCACAGACCACAGATGAGGAGATCAAGGAAATCAAGGAAAGAATCGAAGAAGGGAGAGAATTCAGATTTGATGAAGACGAACATGGTACCTTATGGCTTGGAAAGAGAATTGTTGTGCCTAATGTAAAGCATATTCGAGAAACAATATTAAAGGAGGCACATGACTTGCCATACTCAATTCACCCTGGTTGTACGAAGATGTACAAAGACTTGAAGACTTGCTATTGGTGGAATAGCATGAAGAAGGACATAGCTGAATACGTAGCACTGTGTGATGTGTGCCAACGAGTCAAGGTGGAACATCAAAGGCCAGCCGGATTATTGCAACCATTGAAGATTCCGGAATGGAAATGGGAAGAAATTGGAATGGACTTCATAGTTGGGTTACCCCGTACTCAGTCCGGGTATGACTCAATTTGGGTAATTGTGGATCGCTTAACCAAGTCAGCTCATTTTGTCCCTGTGAAGGCCAAATATACAGCTGCACGATTGGCCGAAATATACATGGAGCATATTGTGCGTCGACATGGAGTCCCTAAGAAAATAGTCTCGGATAGAGGTTCTCAATTTACCTCCAGATTTTGGCAAAAATTGCATGAAGCTTTGGGAACGAGGTTAAATTTTAGTTCAGCATACCATCCTCAAACGGACGGACAAACCGAGAGGACCAATCAGATTTTGGAGGACATGTTAAAAGCTTGTGCTTTAAAGCATGGGAAAAGTTGGAACAAAAGCTTACCCTACGCAGAATTTTCATACAACAATAGTTACCAAGCAAGCTTGAAAATGTCACCATATGAAGCACTTTATGGAAGGAAGTGTAGGACACCTTTATTCTGGAATGAGGCAGGAGAAACTCAAGTATTTGGTCTGGATGTGTTACAAGAAGCCGAAAAGCAAGTCCAAATAATTCGTGAAAACTTGAGGGTTGCCCAATCAAGACAAAAAGGCTATGCGGACAATAGGAGAAGGAAATTAGCCTTTGAAATTGGAGATTTTGTTTACCTCAAGGTGTCACCTATGAGAGGTCATAAGAGGTTTAACATAAGAGGCAAGCTCGCACCTCGCTACATTGGACCATTCAAGATTTTGGACAAAAGAGGAGAAGTAGCATATAAGTTGGAGATGCCAGCTCATCTTTCAGACGTACACGGCGTATTTCACGTGTCTCAACTCAAGAAGTGTCTCAGGGTGCCGGAAGAACAAGTGCCGATGGACGAGTTAGAACTTCAGGAGGATTTGCCTTATGTCGAGCAACCTATCAAGATCTTGGACGTGAAGGAAAGGGTCACGAGAAATAAGAGGATCCGTTGGTGCAAAGTGCAATGGAAACACCATACAGAAGCCGAAGCTACGTGGGAACGTGAAGAAGAACTGAAGGCAGAATTCCCGCATCTTTTCTCCACGTTGTCGAATCTCGAGGGCGAGATTCACTTTAAGGGGGTAGGTTTGTAACACCCTAAATTTTCGCATCCAGCATTGCATACATGATCATGCATTAAACATTAGTAGGAGAAAAGGAAAATAATAAAAGATAAAACATACATATATGGTGTAGCAAAAAGAAGAAAGAGAAAATAATAATTATAGCCTAAAACTTGTATTAGGGAATAAGTATAAAAATAATAATAATATGTAAAAAGGAATATATATAAATAAATTATATATAATAATAAAATATATATATAAATAAATAATAAATAAATAAAATGAATAAGATAAATAAAATAAATAAAATATAAATAATAATATAATAATATATATAATATAAAGAATAAAATATATAAATATAATAATATATAAAAAAAGAAACGAAAAAAAAGACCAGCGCCGGCCGGCCAGGCCGCCCAACCGGCCCGCCAGCCACGCCCGCTGGACCCCACCCCCACGCGCGCGCACACCCACGCGTCAGCAGCAGCCTCCCGCCCCGCGACTCCCGCTCCGCGCGCCGTGCGCCCGGTCCCACCCCGCGCTCGCCCCGACGCCCACATCGCGCAGCGCGCGCGACCCCGCCTCCTGCACGCGCCGCTTGACCAGCACCTGGGCCCCGCCTCCCACGTCCCACACGCTCCCGCCTCCCTCGCACCGCGTGCCGAGCCCCAGCGCGCGTTCCGCGACCGCGCTGCTCCCGGCCCCAGCAACCGACCCCGCCATCCCTAGCTCCCTAGCTGCTGGCTATAAAAGCCACGGAGACTCCCTAGGGTTCCGGATCCAGAAAAAAAAACAGCCGCCACCGGAGACTCAAAAAAAGGGCACCAGAAGCGCCGCCGAAAAAAAAAGAACAGGATAGGCTCTGTCGCCAGAGAAGAAAAGAGGGAAGAAAAAGGAGGAAGAGGAAGAAAAAAAAAGAGGGCTCCGCCGTCCGCCGGAGATCGTCGTCGCCATCGCACCGCCGGAGGACCTTGCGCCGTCCACTTCGTCTACGCATTGTCCCCATCCCGCGACCGTCAAGCCGTCAGATCTACGGTAGGATTTGTTCCCGATGCGAATTTTAGTGACCATATTGAATCTATTAGACATAAATTGATTTTAGTTGCACCATAATATTATTCCCAGCAGCATTAATCCACTCTAAAACCCCCGTAAACTCATATGAACACGTATGAACTAGTTGCATCTAATTAATAAACAACCGTAGTTAATCAATTATTGTACTTTGCATGCATGCATATCATCGCATGTTGATTAATGTGTGTGCATCATGTTGATTTGTATGTATATTCTTGTATGTGTAATCACTAGTAGAGGGAAGTGCTCAAGAGATCGTGTACGAGGATTTTCAGAATCAAGATTTCGAAGCGCTTGAGCAACCTTATCCGCCGGAGCAAGGCAAGTGTCCTTGAAGCATATTGATCCTATTTTAAACTAAATGTTTTGTTTGTGAACTTGCATGCTTGTGTCAAATTGATGGGAATCCTACGGTAGGAAGTTTACTAGTTTTGTTTGACCACCCTTGTCACCTGGAATTTATGGTTGAGAGTCGGGAAGGGTTTTTACCTTTTTGCTTCGCTTAATTAATTGGGATGGAAAAACCAACACTACACATTTAATTATGTATTAATGATATTCTGGTTAATGTGAACTGGTCGATACGGTATGGTGATGGGTGATCTAAGCAAGCCTGGTATGTGGATGGGTTGGATGTTATGGTGGTTTGCTTGTTTTAGATCTAAGGACCAGTTCATGCGAGAATAAGCCAGGACTACAGTGCCACCACGAGGCCAAGTTATGGGTGCGGCGTAGCTGATTAATTAGGGCTTTGCTAGTGCTGTTTGGACCATTGTGGATGCTCGGGGAAGGGGTAGTCGGATTGGGTTTGTTGATGATTGGTGGGACTACCCTGGGATCCGAATGGCTCAAGAGGGGGCCCTTGGTTGAAGATGTGCTCAGTTGGAGGCATCGCCACCGGTGAAACCTCAGTGGGGTCTAAATAGGCTAGTAATCCCTTTGTAAAGGCTATTTTGTGATCTCTTGGCCACACACCAACGGAAGTGTGTAATGTGACCGACGGGTCATGGGCATAAGGGAGGTTCTTAGTCGCCGAAAGGTGATGAAATCACGAACACGTGGGTAAAGAGGTACAAACTCTGCAGAGTGTTAAATAAAACTATCATGATAGCCGTGCTCCCGGTTATGAGCACCTGGACAACTTCCATGATTAGAGGGAAATTGGGATTTGGGATGGTTATGGTTTGGTAATGGTTATGGTTTGGCAATGGTTATGGTTGATATTATGATTATGGTTACGGTTATGAGATGGAATTATGGTTTATGACATCGATTATGGTTATTGGTAATGTTGAATTATGGACTGGTATTATTATGGTTACATGGTTAATGATGGGTTTACTTACACATAAATATAATATATTGCTTTTCAAATGTTTTACTGTACTTTTCAGCACTTTGCCATTATTATTGTCGTCATTTGATTCAGCCACATGTCATACTTTCCACACTTGCTGAGTACGACATGTACTCACTCTTGCAATCCTCCCAACAGTTGCAGGTCAGGATTGTGAGTTTAATGGTGATAATGCGGAGTTATAGGCCGTGTCTACTGTCAGCTTTGCCTGTGGCGTTGCATGGAGCTGCGCTATCCCTTTTGCTTAGTTGCTTAGTTGATTAATTAGTTTATTTTCGCTGCATTAGTTGAACTTATCATTAATATTTATTAGAGCTTGTATTCGAGGATATAACGAATTATGTAATAAGAGTACTTATTTAATAATTTGAGCTGTGGTAATTTTCTGTATATCGTTTGTGATTGCACTCGTATATGTGTGATGAACATCCTGGGCACACATATGCGTTAGCTTGGTTCAGTTTTCGGAACCGGGCGTCACAGCTCATCACTTTCCTTTAGGCTAACGTCGACGTGTTTGCCTGGCAACCGTCACAAATGCCTGGGATCCCTAGGGAAGTGATCGAGCATAATTTGAAGATCTATACCAACGCTCGTCCTGTACACCAGAAGCCTCGAAAGAATCAGTAGGGCGACATAACTTCATACGACAAGAAGTGAAGAAGTTGCTTGAAGTTGGATTCATCCGAGAGGTCTTCCACCCAAAATGGCTGGCAAACCCAGTCGTTGTACCCAAGGCTGGTAGGAAGCTTCGGATGTGTATCGACTACACAACACTGAATAGGGCATGTCCAAAATATCCATTCCCACTACCTAGAATAGATCAGATAGTGGATTCCACCTCCGGGTATGAATTACTGTGTTTCCTAGACGCATATTCTGGATACCATCAAATCAGAATGTCTTGGGAAGATGATGAGCATACTTCTTTCATCACAGTAGATGGATTGTATTGTTATACCGCCATGCCATTTGGTCTCAAGAATGCAGCTTCAACATTTGTACGTGCAATGTACAAAACCTTTGGAGAGCTCATCAGAGACGTAGTGGATGTGTATGTCGATGACATCGTCGTCAAGATAAGGACAAGGAGTCGCTTCTTGACACTTTGCAAGCTGTCTTCGACAAGTTGCGAGTAACTTGCACGAAGCTGAACCCGGACAAACGTGTCTTCGGGGTTAGCTCCGGGAAGCTTCTTGGTTTCCTGGTAAACCACCGAGGCATAGAGGCAAATCCGACGAAGATTAAAGCCATTGAAGATATGCGGCCACCAGCCTGCATCAAGAATGTCCAGAAGCTGACTGGATGTCTGGCTGCCCTTAGCCGGTTCATCTCAAGACTGGCAGAACGGGCACTACCCTTCTTCAAGCTATTGAGTAAGTTCGGACCATTCCAATGGTCTGAAGAAGCAGAAAAGGCGTTCCAGGAGCTGAAGCAACTCCTCACCACTCTACCAACCTTGGTGGCTCCAAACCCTGGTGAGCCTTTATTGCTTTACATTTCGACAACTGACGAAGTTGTCAGCGTGGTCCTGGTTGCGAAGAGACCAGAACCGTTACAAGCTCAGGAATCTAAACCCCTCCGGGAGAGTCAGGAGGTCCCTGAAGGTGAGTCTGGGTCCCAGCCTCCAGACTCGAATCAACAAGGAGTTACTCTTGTTGAGCAAGAAGAGCTGGACCCCCCTGGGAGGGTCCAGGTCACTCCCGAAGGAGCTACGGGTTACTCCAACAAGGACCCGACGATCCTCGAAGAAGGTTCGGACCCCTCCGGGAGGGTCCGGGTCGATGAGGAGGAAGCTCTGGGCCCCTCCGGGAGGGTCCGGATAGTCCATCGCCCAATGTACTTCATCAGTGAAGTACTCCATGATGCCAAAACTCGGTACCTGGAAGTACATAAACTGCTATACGCAGTTCTTATTGCTTCCCAAAAACTCCGACACTATTTCCAAGCTCACAAGATCTTGGTGGTAACTTCATATCCACTGCGAGCGATTCTGCATAGTCCTTACTCCACTAGGAACGTTGCAAAGTGGGCAGCGGAGTTGGCCGAGTTTGACCTTGAATTCGTCCCAAGACAGACAATCAAAATTCAAGCATTGGCAGACTTTGTGGCGGAATGGACCCCCTCTCCATCAAACCCTGGGGGGCCCAGTGAGCAGAAGCTGGAACTCAAGGCTCCGGTCTTCACTGAGCCTCACTGGACTCTCTACTTTGATGGCTCCATACAGAAGCACGGGGCCGGAGCTGGAGTCCTTCTCCTCGCTCTGACCGGGGAGAAGGTTAAATACATGGTGCACCTTGACTTCAAGGCGACCAACAACATGGCAGAGTATGAAGCACTCATTTACGGACTAAAGGTGGCACTATCATATGGTGTCAAGCAGCTGTTGGTCAAGGGAGATTCGCAGCTCATCATTAAATAGGTGAAGGGTGAATGCTCCTGCAACAGTCCCCAACTAGCTGTTTATCTCCTTGAAGTCCAGAGGCTTCAGAAGGACTTCGAAGTCCTGGACCTCCACCATGTATAGCGTCCCCATAACGCTGAAGCTGATGATCTCTCAACGAAAACGTCAACCGGACCTCCAGCTCCTGACAGAACCTTCGTCCGGAGGTTGTCTAAACCGACAGCTCAGCCTGCCGAGCTGAGCGAAGGGGGCGAGACCAGCATCTTGAAGTTGGCGGTCCCGATGGCCCTGTTACCATGGCAGCCATCAAGGGTCGTAGGTGCTGCCGGAAGCTCTGAGCAACCTAGCACGCAAGACTCAAATGCTCAAGCTAGCTCCGATGCATGGATCTCAGAGATCCGGAGCTACTTGAAAGACAATTTCCTTCCTGACGATGATGTATCCGCTGACCGGATAGTCAGATTGGCTAAAAGATACATGTTGGTAGAAGGGGATCTCTACCGGCGCAGTGCCAACGGCGTCCTAATGCGGTGCATCACAAGGGAAGAAGGATGCGAGCTCCTCGCAGAAATCCATGGAGGCGAGTGTGGGAACCACGCGTCTTCCCGCACGCTGGTCGGCAAAGCCTTTCAGCATGGCTTTTACTGGCCTACAGTTCTCCAGGATGCAACTGAGCTGGTGAAAAAATGTGAAGCATGCCAGTTTCATGCAAAACAAATTCACACACCGGCCCAGCCTCTACAAATGATACCTCCTACATGGCCTTTTGCTGTGCGGGGGGTGGATATCTTGGGACCCTTCCCAAGAGCCGTCGGAGGTTACAAGTTCCTGTACGTCGCCATTGACAAATTCACCAAATGTCCGGAAGCAACTCTAGTTGTGACAATAAACAAGCAATCAGCTATCAACTTCTTACAGTCCATCGTATGCAGATTTAGAGTCCCAAACAAAATCATAACCGATAATGGGATAGAATTTACAAGCTCTGCATTCCAAGGATATTGCGAAGACCTTGGCATCCAAGTCAGCTACGCTTCCGTAGCTCACCCGGCAAGCAATGGCCAAGCCGAGAGAGCAAATGCAGAAATCCTAAAAGGACTCAAGACACGCACATATGAGCGTCTGAAAAAACATGGAGCCAACTGGATTGAAGAGCTTCCGCCTACTCTATGGGCCAACAGGACAACTCCAAACCGGTCAACTGGAGAGACACCCTTCTTCCTGGTGTATGGAGCTGAAGCAGTCCTTCCTCCAGAAGTCACCTTGGGGTCGCTCCGGGTCCGGACCTTCGATGATGCTGCGCAGGACTAGCTCCAGCGTCAAGACCTTGACCTCCTTGAAGTGAGAAGGTGCCAAGCAGCTGTTCGGAATGTCCGATACCGCCAAGCTCTCCGGCACTATCACCAAAGGCATGTTCACAGCCGACAGCTCGAGGAAGGCGATCTGGTGTTACAGAGAATACAGTCCAGAGAAGGGTTAAACAAACTCTCTCCCAGCTGAGAAGGACCCTTCCGAGTGATTAAAGTATCCTGTCCCAGATGCATTCGTTTGGCAACCGAGGATGGGACACCTCTCCCTAATCCTGGAACATTGAGCACCTCCGTAAGTTTTACACTTAATATCACAGAGGTGATTCTGTAGCTACACATGATGTATGTTATAGAGTCATTGTACAGAGTCGGGTAGATCCTTCGGGAGAACAGTCGGACCTTCCCTGGAAGGTCCGCAGAGTTTAGGCAACACTTGTCACAGTCTCAGAACTAAAAGTGTAGCTAGCTACCTTGGGTCAAACAAAAAACAAAACACACTTAGCCTGGTTCCGTACACTAAGGGTGTACTTGTTTCCCCTGTACCCCGGACCTATAATGAAAGACATCTTTGTGTGAAAACAGACTCCACGTGCATTTACTTTGTACAAGCTCAATATTTTTTATTTTTCTCTTTCTTGTCTATAACAAAATTGTGCGATTCTCAAGAATTTTTTAGATCGACTAATTCATGTACAACTCGAGTCACATTGTTAATTCCTTCGGGTTTTTACATTGTTGAATGGTTCACTTGCCTGAATGCCTTCAACCAATCTAGGTCTAGAGTATGCTATCGACTTAGCCTGGTCCTGCACCCTAAGTACGCCACTCTACCTATACCTTGGCGGGCCGAAGTAAGGCGGGTCCTGAAAACAATTGGACTTGGAGAAAGCAAATCAGTGCACTTGATTGTATGAAGAATTGCGCTCGATCTAAAAATTTCTTACGAGAATAGTAAGTCGCAATAGAGTTATAGATAGGAAACAAATTTTACTATTTTTCTTGACTTCAGTGCGCAGGAAAAATAAAGATCTCATGATGATGGTGAATTCAGCCGGAGCTACTAAAGTTCCGACATTCCCTAGAAGGCTTGTAGTTGATGTTTTAAACATTGATAGCAAGCATCGCTGGAGCTACTCAGCTCCGGTAAAACCATGGGGCTAGCCGTCAAAATGAACAAAAGATGGTGGGAAGACTCCAGCGGACTAACTATCGACACTACGTGTTGATGGAGACCACCGTTGGAGCTACTAAGCTCCGATGATGGTCAAAGTCGGAGCCCTTAAGCTCCGACAACCTCAGGGAGCCTTCACTACTGAAGACTTTGGACCTACGCTCTACAAGTCTGAAACACGCAAGTCTTCAACAACAGTTACATCCTCTTGGTACATGTTCACAATCAAATTGTGTACATCTACCAAAGGGCCAAGTGAGACAAAAGTGTTGAAGACAAAAAATGAAATTCATAAAAAACTTGGATTTCATTCATCTAGAGACAAGAGATTACAAAATTGGAGAAGAAGAAGGGAGAATACAAGTGGGGGATACAAGAGATGGTCCTAGACCCTATGGAAGAATGAGGCGGCCTTCTGGGCAACCTCAGAAACACTGGCCTGGGTAGCTTCTCCCTCTCCGACGATGGGGCCTTGGAGCATTGGGTCCAGGGGGAATTGGGGGTCCTGGCTTGTGTAGCACGACAGAATAAATTCTGCGACGCTCTTGGCCAGGGATTGTCCCTCAGTTTCCTGCTGGTCCGCAATGACATCGCCCATCTTGGTGAGCTTATTGCATGCCGAACTCAGCGCCTGCAATGCCTCGTCTAGCTCCGGTTCCGGATCATCCGGATGCACGGGACTGAAACCCATTAGCGTCAGCGCGTCGTTGGCTTTGCCTAGGAAGTCCCAAACTTGTTGGGACTCTGCAACCCTACTGCTTCGCATTTCCTCCAAGGATCTTTTTGCCGCCGCAAGCTCCGAGTTCTCCCGAGCAAGACGCTCCACCTCTTTAGCGTTCTGCTGAATCTTTTCAGCAACCTACCTTTCGAATTTACTGAGCTCTTCCTCCTAGAGGTGGATCTCGTTTCGACGATTAACCAGGTCCTTCTCTTGGCCCCGCACCTTCTTATCCCTGGCAGCAACGTCAGTTTCCCTCCTATGGAGTTCCTGTCCTCGCTGCCAGGCTTTCTTCTCCTCTCTCTTGTAGCGCTCATCCAATTTCTTGGTGCGCTCCTCGAGACTCTTGTCACCCGGAGTTAGCCTCTGAGTAAGCTCTTCTTCCCTCTTCACGATGTCGTCTCGCAGCTCCAGGAGTTTTTGCTCTTCATCCTTGACCTTTCTCTCCCGCTCCTCAAGAGCCTCCTGGCGCTTGATGAGACTAGTGTGGATGGCGTCGAGCCTCTCTTGGCGATCATCCGCCGCGCTATTAGCAGCCTTGGCCTGCTCATAGATGGCCCGAGAATGGTTGTCAAGGGATCACATCATGCTTTACCTCTCATCCAGCAGTTTACCCCAGTACTCTAGGCGGATCTTCTCCTTCCTCACCCACTCCTTGTCTTCAACCAGCCTCGACCGCACCAGCTTGCTCTTGAAGTGGAGCCGGTTGCACCACCTCCTAAGAGTTTGACGCTCCTCCTCGAGAGCCTTGTTGTCGTGGTAAAAAGCTAGTTGAACCTTACGAATACTGGAGCAGGCATTGTCAATAGACAATGACAGAGGGATCGGGTCCGGACCTGCCGGGGTCATCTCCTCTGGTTCCAGTGGGTTCTTTGTGACAAAAATTAGGTCCCTCTCTACAAGAGCAGTCCCCTGAGCATCCACGACACTAGGGTCGTCCTCCGAATAGCCTCGACTGCCGTCGAGGAAGGTCCTGCTACCGAAGTATCAACCTCCGGAATTGGTTCCGAAGGTTCCGCCGCTAGGTCATCAACAACTGGCCCCTCAGACGGGAGGCCAGCATCTTCATCTTGGCACACTGGTTCAGGCGCTAGCACCTACGGGACCATCACCTCCGGTGCAGGTGTTGAAGGTTTGGTCGGAGCTGAAGCCGCTTCTGGCTCCGACGTTGGCGCCTCCTTCGCCACTGGCCCAGGCTCTTACGCTTCGACCATCATAGGCTTTGGCGCTGGCACCTCTGCAGCGATTGGTGCAGGCATCAGAACCTCTCCGACGATCGGCTCTACCGCCGGAACTTCTGCAGCAACCGGCTCTGCCGCCGGAACTTATTCGATAACCGGCTCAGGTGTCGGAGTTTCATCAACCACCGGCTCTACCGCCGGGGCATCATCAACCACCGGCTCCACCATCGAGGCTTCAATAACATCCAGCTCTAGGGCCGGAATCACGGACATCTCCGGTTTTGAGATCGAAGCGTCCACCATATTAGCGCCCAAACCCGAAGCTTCAACCTCCGGAACAAGTGCCGCTGGTACATCTTCTTTCCTATGGTCCGGTGCTACCACGGGAGCTTCTGGGGATGAATCAAGATCCAAAACCATGACAGCCGACGCTGGAGCTGTCGCAGCCTCAGCCAACCCTTGGGGCAGCATTAAAATTGGAGCCGGAGCTTCCGTCTCCACAGCATCAGTTGCTGTCGCAGGAGTCAGAGCTTCAGTCCTTTTCTTGGGAACACTACAGAAAAAGGACGAAGAAACTCAAAATGCAGTTACAACACAAAACAACTAACTGAGGTAAAAAAAAAGTACCTCGAAAGGTTTCCGCACCAGTTAGCACGGAACCTCTTCTCCGGACGCTCAGGATTGGACCCTGGTGCCTCTGGCGTATCTGTTCCGGAAGGTTCCCCGGAGCTTGCCACGACCGTCGGCGCTGCTTTGGCCGAGGTCCCCCTCGATCGGGAGGAACTTCCGGATCCATAACCTTCAGCCGGTCCTGGTATTGCAGCCACTTGACCGGAACTAGCACCCCGGGGAGATGCCGATGCTGGAGTGGATGCCGCTGTTGAAGACCCCCCCCCCCCCCCGGGAGAAGGAGCCGCTGGGGAAGGAGCAGGCCTGACGGACCTCCCGTCAGAATGCTTCAGCTTCCTTTTTCGGCTCGAGGGCTTGGCCAACTCTTTGCCCTTGCCCGAGACTTCAACTCTCTGCTCCGAGACAGGGGGGACCACCCTCGGAGGCCCCGGAGATCACCAACCCGGTGGTCGAACGCTTCTCGACGACCCCAAGGTCATCAAGCACCGGCATCTTACGCCAGAGCTCCCTGCTGAACTCTGCCTCCATGTTCAGAGGGAGGAAAGTCGTCGGCGGAGACAAATAGTCACCCTCGACGTCGATGCCATGCTGGAACTTCTTGAGGTAAAGCTCCAAGGTTGCACTTTCCACGTTGGACTTCAAACCAGTTTCAATCCGGTCATCGTCCATCACGCTGTTGAGGGCCCAAGCAAGCTTCTCCCTCTTCTTCAGCGGATCCCACCTGTTGGCTAGGAAGTTGCAAAATACCGCCTGAGGAGTCACCCCTCCTTCCACGCACTGGCCGATCCTGGTTAGAGCAGGGTTGAAGGCGTCCGACAACACCAGAACTTCGCTCCAAGCTTCAGTGTTGACGTTGGGGAGGCCTACAGGATACTCCAGCCTCTCATGCTCCTCTGCGCTGATGAAGATCCAATCCTTCTTCCAGTCATCCCACTTACCGGAAGGGAATGACCACAAGTACTTATACGGGCACTTCTTGCACTTCACGAAGTAGTAGAAGCCAAGGTACTCGTCACTCTTGCCAGTGGTGTGGATGGTGAAGAAGGTGCGGAAGAGCTCAACGCAGGGAGGAATACCTACCCACATCTTGTAGAAGTGGACAAAGATCGACACCAAAAGAATGGAGTGGGGGCCGAGGTGGTACAGCTGCAGACCATAGAAGTCTAGAAGCATCAAGAGAAAAGAAGAAAAGGGTGGGATCAGTCCCACCATGGCGTACGCGGAGAAGTACACCATTTCGCCAGCGTGCTCCTTCTCGAACGGAAGATTGCCGACGCGGACTTGGTGATCGAAGAAGGTACTGGACCACCCCATGAGGGCCCGGACCTTCTTCAAGTTGCCGTCGGTCTTGAGGTGGCTCTTGCGGAAACCCAACTCCATCGCAGCACAAGCAGGGCTAGAGACGAGAAGCAAGCAAAAGTTTGGAGGGTTTGAGCGCAAGATCGAATGAAGGCGTAAAGAACACCCAAACGGTGCCTGCTTTCCTTCTTAAGTAAGCCCCCGCAATGCTTGGATGGAAACCGCAGAGGAGCCGACGTTACAAGTTAAAAACTTCACCTTGCCAATGACAAGGGGGCCCGGGGCCACCCCGATGATCAAGTCGAGGTCCTTACCCAGGCAAACGGTTGTCATCATGAAGGGCGGGAAACCCAAAGGCAGCGGCCTGACAAGGCGCGCGGAACCGATACGATTTTCGTATCGGGAACCAGCGACCTTCAATTGCGTGAGATCCGCACGCTAAGATCTCACCTGCCACATCCAGGATATGCCACGTGGTGGTGGTTTAACTACGAACTACTGCCAACGGCACATCTGAAGATCATTGAAGACACCCCACAAAAATCGAAGGATGGACCCACCTCCGGCAAAACGACTCCTTCCAAAAGGTCTCTCCCAGAGGTGGGCCCAGGGGGCCACTGTCGGTACCCTGCGTACCGTATACCCCTTGGGACTACAAAAAGACCAAAGAGACTTCACCTGACCAAGTTGAAGACCTGCGAAGACCCCACTTGTCATACGAGACTGGACATGCCTCCCATCTATGGTTAGCTCCAGTACCGCCACGTGTATCCTATAGCTGGAGTTAAATCCCACACATGGGAAGCTCCGGGCCAGATACCAGTGTGGCACCTCCAGACCTAACCCCTGACAGAGGGAAGCTCCGGTCATGACACGTGTACAACAGCACCGGACCTACCCGTCTCACACGGTAAACTCCGAAGCTACCACGTGTCCAACCACCGGACCTTCAACTTCAACAAACCGACTGGAGGATCCCCAACGGCTTGGGCCTTCAAGGGGTAATCAAAGACTTCAAGACCCAGTTAAGTGTCATTAATACCGTCTTAATGACACACGATCGGAGGGCCCTTAATACCAGTAACAGCATTGTCTAGGCCTATTACCACTCTATTAAGGGTAATTAAACTCATTGATTATGTATTAAACATTAGTAACCGTCGGGGCCACATGTCGGGCCAGGCTAACTGTGTAACGACCAGTCCTTGTACTATAAAAGGACTGGTCGACGATACACAGGGGGGACTGGAACTCTCTCGGACTCTCACACACGCTGACACTCTTAGACGCTCGATACAATAGCTACACACCCCGTGGAGTAGGGTATTATGCTCAGGCGGCCCGAACCACGTAAATCATGTTGTCCATTCGCCATATTCTTTGGAATCTCTGCGCACCCAATACCGAACTACAACTCCTTGAGCTACTGTAAGACCTATGTGTGCTGAATACATTGGCTTGTAGTGAATACACTTGGCTTTGATGATAAAAGTTTTAAGTATCACCAAAACACCTTTTTGTCAAGGTCCGACTCTAGCTCTGAGCTAAAGCAAGGTCCGACGGTAGGGCCGGTTTGTTTTGGGTAGCTCTGGCTATGTTAGATGCTAGGTCCGACTTCTTGATAAAGGTCCGACTAGCTTTGGTTAGCTCCGGTGAGCTTTATCTTTAGCTCCGGCATGTCTTTGATAGCTCCGGCATATACTTGATAGCTCCGGCATGCTTTTGCTAAGCTCCGACATACTTTGTCTAGCTCCGGTTTTGGGTTGACTAGTTTTGACTAGTTTTTGGTAAGCTCCAGTGTTAGGATCTACTAGTTTTGGAAAGCTCCGACGCTAGGTTCTACTAGCTTTTGATAGCTCCGGCTCAAGCTCCGGGTTGCTCTGGCAAGGTCCGGAACTTGACCTAAGTGCTTCTGTTTTTCATTTGCAATGTTTCGTACTTGCTTTACATTGTTGGAAAGATTACTTAGTATTCATTTGCTAAGTTTTTGGTGCGTTTTGGATGATATGGTTGATATCGTTTCTACTGTGGTTTTGCAACATCCTTATGTGAGGTCCTCACGTAAGGTGTTGTGTTCGGAACTAACTTGAGTCAAGTCGAGGACTTGGGATCGTATGTATTGTTTGTTTGTTCATGTGCAGGTGTTGCTTGAGTTCAAGTCATGGCTGGTGACAGGATCCATTGGACTAGTCTCAAGGAGGAGATGAGGTTCCAACAACCAAGTTCGGGAGGAACTGTGGTTGAGTTGATCAGGAGGTCGCGCAGGATGATTGAATCAAGGGCAGTGCATATGAAGGTCGAAGGAAGGTGTTCGCACGTATGCGTGAGGTGCATGACATGGCAATATGCTTCTAGAGACGTATTATGGAAGGAAGATCTGATCGGAAGGATCGGATCGTATCGGTTGAAGACTTAGGCTGCTAGCTGAGTCGGTTATGGCTCGGTATGGAAATATCGAGTTGGTTATGTTAGGACTTCGTGTGGGTCACGAATTTGAGTTGTTTAGGAATGTGGGATGTGTTCCTATGGTGTTTGGAAGTCCTAAGATTGCTTCTATCTGCGTATAGAAGAATCTTGAGCAGTTATGGAAAGTTACGATTCGTGATCTGAGTAGGATTGGAGTCCTAGTTGTATTGGGTTGGCCTAAGGGCTGGTTATATAAGCAAGGGAAGGCCAAAGCTCGTGGCAGACGACTTTGGGGGCTGTTCCTCTTGTTTTCTATTGAATAAAATTCATAGTTTGAAGGAACTTTTGTGCCTTGTTCGTCCAACTTGTTCCAGACAAGTTTTACTCGTCGAGTTTCTGGACAGCACTACCTTTCGTCGGTGGTTTTATCATAACTCGAGTTTTACAGATCCAATTGACGTGATTCTTTTTGGGTTGTCTTCAAAACTTGATTGTCTATCATCAGTCAAAATTTCACGGTCATTGGGTTTGTGGTCTATGATCTAAACGAGTTTCTTTGCAGCATTCCAGAACTGATTTTCCTCGGGTAGGTCAGATTGACCTTTGTTTGATCGTTAGATCATAACTTGAGTTTCTCTCGACGGATTAGAGTGAGTCTTCTTGTGTTATCTTCGTGACTTGATTCTATCTAATATCTATCACTTTTGTCACGGTGAAACACGTTTGGATTAGTCTCGGACACGATTTCTTTAACATATCGTTTTTCTGCCAAAAGGGTTTGGGGTTTAATAGTTTCCGCTGCGTAAGATTTTTTTAAATCTACCATTCACCCCCCCCCCCCTCTGGTAGTTTTTCACGTGCTCTTCGGTCCTATAATTGGTATCAGAGCCACGGTGCTCTAATCTTTGTGATTTGCACGTGTTTTTTACTAATCATTATGGAGAAGTACTCCGCCAAACCTTGTGTGTTTTCTGGTATTGATTTCCAGGTTTGGAAGGCACGCATGGAGGCTTTCATCCAGGCACAAGGCTTTGCAATATGGGAGAAGGTGTATAAGCCTTATGAAGTGCCACCCAATGATCAAGTCACGGCCACAAACCTAAGGGACGTCGACAACAACAACAAAGCCCGAAACTTGATCATCCAAGGACTCACTCAAAGCGACTTTGATCGTGTCGCGCACCTCCGGTCAGCATACGATGTTTGGAGAGCTCTCTGTGATTATCATGAAGGCTCCAACACAATCAAGGAGGTAAAACAAGATATTTTCAAAAAGGAATATATGCGTTTTGAGATGCAACCAGGTGAGTCTATCGATGACCTCTTTGCTCATTTCAATAAAATTCTCAGCAACTTACGTAGTGTCAATGTTAATTTTTCTGATGCTGAGAATGCTAGGCAACTTCTTAGTGCATTAGACATGTCAATTTGGGAGATGAAAGTAACATCTATTCGTGAATCAACTGTCATGAGTTCTCTTATATTAGATGTACTTTATTCTAAACTAAAAACTCATGAAATTGACATCCTAGCACGTAAGAACCCAAATAAGTCTGTTGCATTTGTTGCACAACGAGATATGTCTAGCTCCGGCCAATCATCATCTTGCAATACTCTTGCTTTGTTGTCCTCACTAACCCTGGAGCAGATCGAAGAATTTCCAGAAGAGGAGTTGGCACTCATCTCTACTAGATTCTCAAAAGCATTGCAAAATGTGAGAACTAGAAGGAGAGGAAGCTCCGGACCTCAACGCTATTTTGAATGTGGTAAAACAGGACACTTTCGTACAGAATACCCTAAACTTTCAGGTCCGACCACCCGGGAAGAAAAACAAAGCAAGGTCCAGACCTCCTCTGGAAACTCCAACAAGAAGAAGAAAGGTACCATAGGATGCAAGATGATCAACAGCTTCATCATCGCGCTTCAAGAACTTAGTTCAAGTGATGTAGACTTTGAAAGTGATGAAGATGATGTTGACCTGGCCAACATATGCTTCATGGCGGGCAAATCAAGATCAAGATCAAGTCAGGAGGATGCAGAACACAACAGTGAAGATGATAAGGTATGTTCTACCTGTAATGAAATGTGTGATGCTATTTCTCGTGCAACTATTATCATCAAGAAAAAGGACAAAAAGCTTAGGGATAATGCTGCTAAAATTGAATCACTAGAATCTGAAATTAACCATTTAAAAACTTTGATTCCTAGTGATGATGCATGTCCCTCATGTGACTTAATCTATGAACAATTGTCCTCCCTAAGAAGTGCACATTCCTCCACTCTAGACAGACTTGATGAAGAAATTGAAAAGAACAAAAAGCTTGCTGCACTTAGTGATAAAAACTTAAAAGATGCTTCTTGTTCTACAGATGATTTGCATTGTTCTGCATGTGAAAATCTTGATAAGAAACTAAAAGATGCAATGAATGAAATTTCCATTCTGAACAATGTTTTACGATCTCATGAAGTTAAAAATTGTTCCAATTGCAAACTAAAAGGAAAAACTTCATGCGCAAACTGCCTAGACTTGTCGAAGAAACTTGATGACATGAATAGGACACTAGGTCGGTTTTGTAATGGGAATAAGAATCTAAACTTGCTGCTGAATTCTTCCAAGTCTTGCAAAGATAAAATTGGTTTAGGTTTTGATTCTCATGTTCATGCTAAGGCACATCCACCTAAAATTGTAAAGTCATTAGGAAGTGGTTTGATTCAAACAGTTCCTAAACAAAAAGAAGTGGTTTTCAAATATGCAGGAGTGTTGCCTCATTCGGTTTCAAATAAAAATATTGCTTGCTCATCTAGACATGAACACAAAGTTAAATTTCATTGTACCTTTTGTTGTAGAAATGGTCATGTCATAGATTTTTGTTATAGACTAGCTAAACAACAGAAAAAGGAAAGAAAAATTGCTAGATCCTATAACTTTCATGCAATTAGAAAAACACAACCTGCTTTAGTGAGTCAGAAATTTGAAAAGGTAGCTTCCGGACCTTCAGGTAAGAAATATGCAAAAGCAGCTCCGATAGTTCCGATAGCTCCGAGAGCTCCTGGATCTTCTGTTGTTCCCTCTGGAGCTTCAGTTTTTGCCTCCGGATCTTCTGCTTTTACCTCCGGAGCTACTGGTTTTCACTCTAAACAAGTAACAACTTCTAAATCAACTATTAAGAACAGAAAACCTCAATCTTTGACTCATAAACCTGCTGTTTTGTCTCAGCTTTCGCGTGTTTTTCCTACTACACGTCGCGTGACTCAGTACTGGATTCCTAAATGCCTTTTGACTAACCCCAGTATTGAGTCATCGACGTATTGTGCTTCTATGTAGGTTACACGTTTGAGGAAGGAGAACATTTGGATTGTGGATTCAGGTTGCTCACGCCACATGACCGGTAACAAAGATTGGTTCTCCTCCCTCTCTTTTGTGTCACGTGTAGAAAATGTTACTTTTGCCGATAATTCTTCAACTCCTATAATTGCTAAGGGTTCGGTTAGAGTAAATGATCACTACACTTTGAAAGATGTGGCACTTGTCAAAAATTTGAAATACAACTTGCTTTCTGTTGCACAATTGCTAGATGAAAATCTAGAGATTATTTTCAATAAAAACTGCTGCAAAGTTGTAGGTTCAAATAGTGAGCTTATTTTTAACATGTCTCGGTTTGGAAGAGTTTTTAAAGCTGATTTTGATATGTCTTCCTCTAAGCATAGGTGTCTAGTTGCTAATGATTCAAAGGACTTATATTTTTGGCATCGTAGACTTGGTCACGTAGGCTTTGATCACCTAACACGTGTTAGTGCTCTTGATCGCATACGTGAGCTGCCTAAGCTTAAAGGGGACAAAGAAATTGTGTGCTCTTCTTGTAGACATGCTAAGATGGTTGCAGGTTCACATACTCCTCTCACAATGATCATGACAACTGAACCATGTCAACTTTTGCATCTTGACACCGTAGGACCTTCACGTGTTCAATCCTTCGGAGGTAAATGGTATGTTCTTGTTATCGTTGATGATTATTCTAGATACTCTTGGGTTTACTTTATGGCGTCTAAGAATGAAGCTTTTAGTCACTTTAGGACTTTATTTCTTAGATTATCAATTGATCACCCAGGATCTTTAAAGGCAATTAGAAGTGATAACGGAACTGAATTAAAAATCAATCTTTTGATCACTTTTGTGCTGAAAATGGAATAGATCATCAACTTTCTTCACCATATGTACCTCAACAAAACGGTGTTGTAGAAAGAAAGAACAAAACCTTAGTTGAGATGGCTAGGACTATGCTTGATGAATATCAAACTCCTAGGAAATTTTGGGCTGATACATTAGCAACCGCTTGTTATGTCTTTAATCGTGTTTTCTTGCGTGCTAAGCTAGGTAAAACACCATATGAGCTCCGGTTTGGACATAGGCCTAGTGTTACACACTTTCGGGTCTTTGGTTGCAAATGCTTTGTTAAGAAACATGGTAATCTTGATAAATTTGAACCTAGATCCATTGATGGCATGTTTCTTGGTTATCCATCTCATACTAGAGGCTACCGTGTGCTTTTACTTGACACTAACAAAATTGTGGAGACTTGTGAAGTGTCTTTTGATGAAGCTAGCCCAGGTACTAGCTCCGGTGTTGCAGGACCAGATCCGTATCCTCGGGGGGAGGGTATTTTCGAAGATGAAGAATAGCCGGTGATACTTCTTGGTAGTTCCGAAGCTGACACGTATCCAACTCCGGACATTGAACAAGCTCCGGCTATCACCTCTGCTGGTCCTGATCGTCCACAAGTCACAAGCTCATCAATCTACGATGAACCTAATGAAGAAGAAGCTTGTGAGACATCTGTTCCCTTACGTTTTTACAAAGATCATCCCCCACAACAGATGATTGGAAGCTTGCACGAACGAGTCACACGGTCCAGGTTTTGCGATCCAAACTCTCATGCTCATTCTGCTTTTGTTGCTTCTTTTGAACCTAAAGATATATCACACGCTCTCACTAATGAATCTTGGATTATTGCCATGCAAGAAGAGTTAGAAAATTTTGAAAGAAATAATGTTTGGAAACTTGTACCTCCACCTCAAGGTCACACTTTAATTGGAACTAAATGGGTATATAAAAATAAACAAAGTGAGGATGGGGTTGTGGTTAGGAATAAGGCTAGGTTGGTTGCTCAAGGTTTCACTCAAATTGAAGGTCTAGATTTTGATGAAACTTTTGCTCCTGTCGCTAGATTAGAAGCCATAAGAATTTTGTTAGCTTTTGCAGCATCTAAAGGATTTAAGCTATTTCAAATGGATGTTAAAAGTGCTTTTCTTAATGGCTACATAGATGAGGAGGTTTATGTCAAACAACCACCAGGTTTTGAAAATCCAGATTTTCCTAATCATGTTTACAAACTGTCCAAAGCCTTATACGGTCTCAAACAAGCCCCTAGAGCATGGTATGATAGGTTAAAAACATTCTTACTTGAAAAGGGGTTTACCATGGGCAAGGTTGATAAAACACTTTTTGTGCTTAAGCATGGCAATGACTCATTATTTGTTCAAGTGTATGTGGATGATATTATCTTTGGCTGTGCTTCTCATAATCTTGTGTCCAAGTTTTCAGCAATGATGAGTTCCGAATTTGAAATGAGTATGATGGGTGAACTCACTTACTTTTTGGGGCTGCAAATCAAGCAAACCAAGGAGGGTACCTTTGTGCATCAAACGAAGTATACCAAAGACCTCCTAAGGCGCTTCAACATGGACAAAAGCAAGCCTCTTCGGACGCCAATGGGAACAGCAACAACACTTGAACTTGATGAAGATGGTGAATCCGTGGATCAAAAAGAATATAGAAGCATGATCGGATCACTTTTGTACCTCACGACATCAAGACCGGACATACAATTCAGCGTATGTCTTTGTGCACGGTTTCAAGCTTCCCCATGTGTTTCACATCGTCAAGCCGTCAAAAGGATTCTCAGGTACTTACATGGAACCCAAGAATTTGGCATTTTTCTTCCTTCTTCCTCAACCGTTACTTTGAAAGATTTTTCGAATGCTGATTTTGGGGGTTGTAGGATTGATAGGAAAAGTACTTCCGGTGCTTGTCATTTTCTTGGTAATTCTCTTGTTGCTTGGTCCTCTAGAAAACAAAATTCAGTTGCACAATCCACAGCCGAATCTGAATATGTAGCTGTTGCTAGTGCTTGCTCTCAAATTCTTTGGATTGTTCAAACACTTAAGGACTATGGGGTTGATCTAGATAATGTTCCATTGTTCTGTGATAACACTAGTGCCATTTGCATTGCCAAAAACCCTGTGCAACATTCTAGAACTAAGCACATTGACATTAGGTATCACTTTCTCCGTGATAATGTTGAAAAAGGAAACATTGTGCTTCACCATGTAGATACCGAACAACAATTGGCTGACATTTTTACAAAACCTTTGGATTTCACTCATTTTTGTTACATTCGTAGTGAAATAGGGGTTATGCATCCTCACGGCTTAAATTGAGGGGGAGTTTTTGAAACTTGGGAATTCTATGTGTGAATCTGAAATTAAAATAATATGAGCATAGTATTTCATACATATATGACTTTGTGATTCCTTTTACATGCTGAAAGTTCTTACTACATTACTCGTGTTATACATTTTGTAGTTTTTGACATGTATAGTAATTGGAATAATTACTTACACTAAATCTGGTCATGGTCGAACTTTCTTGCTATTTTGAACTTGTTGCATGCTCACAAATGCTATTAATTATTAAGAATACATCAAGTAATCAACTCACATGTTGAGTTTTTATGAACAAATATAAATTGAGAAAAGATCAAGAGAATATGCATGCATCGCAGTTCTTCTTTTAAGATAGCTTGTCATTGCACTTAGATATGAACTTGGAAGAAGTTGTGTATGACTAAAACCATGTCCTTAAGCTTCTGATTGTCAAATGACATAGGCTTGGCTTGGTTGGTTAGAATAAGGCAGATGCGCATATAATCTCTTGCAAATATCATATGATCTAAATTTATGCTTTGAGAAATAATAAAATGCAGCAACTAGTGTCATGCTTTCAGGTTTTTAAATAGTTAAGTTTGTGAGCTCATGACTTGCTTAAATTGAAAAATTACATTTGATCTCTAGCATGGCTTACACTACCTTATGTATTTCCTTGATGTGATAATGTAAGGTACTTGATAGTATGACTTAGATGAGCTTTGTTTATATGTATATGTTATAATATGCTCATAACAACTAAAGAGGGAGAGATAATTTGTTGATATGCTCATGACTTGCTGAATACATTGTCAAAGGGGGAGAGATAATCATGAAAAGAAAGAGAATAAGGAGAGATGATAAAGGGGGAGAGATAATGACAAATAAATATTTCTTCTCATTTTACTTTTGATTTACAAAGGGGGAGAAATTGCTTTCAAAACTTTTATGTGAATAAGCCAATGTTCGGATTTTAAATGGTGTTGCCAATGCATTCATCAAGGGGGAGATTGTAAGACCTATGTGTGCTGAATACATTGGCTTGTAGTGAATACACTTGGCTTTGATGATAAAAGTTTTAAGTATCACCAAAACACCTTTTTGTCAAGGTCCGACTCTAGCTCTGAGCTACGGCAAGGTCCGACGGTAGGGCCGGTTTGCTTTGGGTAGCTCCGGCTACGTTAGATGCTAGGTCCGGCTTCTTGATAAAGGTCCGACTAGCTTTGGTTAGCTCCGGTGAGCTTTATCTTTAGCTCCGGCATGTCTTTGATAGCTCTGACATATACTTGATAGCTCCGGCATGCTTTTGCTAAGCTTCGACGTACTTTGTCTAGCTCCGGTTTTGGTTGACTAGTTTTTGGTAAGCTCCGGTGCTAGGATCTACTAGTTTTGGAAAGCTCCGACGCTAGGTTCTACTAGCTTTTGATAGCTCCGGCTCAAGCTCCGGGTTGCTCTGGCAAGGTCCGGAACTTAACCTAAGTGCTTCTATTTTTCATTTGCAATGTTTCGTACTTGCTTTACATTGTTGGAAAGATTGCTTAGTATTCATTTGCTAAGTTTTTGGTGCGTTTTGGATGATATGGTTGATATCGTTTCTACTGTGGTTTTGCAACATGCTTATGTGAGGTTCTCACGTAAGGTGTTGTGTTCGGAACTAACTTGAGTCAAGTCGAGGACTTGGGCTCGTATGGATTGTTTGTTTGTTCATGTGCAGGTGTTGCTTGAGTTCAAGTCATGGCTGGTGACAGGATCCATTGGACTAGTCTCAGGGAGGAGATGAGGTTCCAACAACCAAGTTCGGGAGGAACTGTGGTTGAGCTGATCAGGAGGTCGTGCAGGATGATTGAATCAAGAGCAGTGCATATGAAGGTCGAAGGAAGGTGTTCGCACATATGCATGAGGTGCATGACGTGGCAATATGATTCTAGAGATGGATTATGGAAGGAAGATTTGATCGGAAGGATCGGATCGTATCGGTTGAAGACTTAGGCTGCTAGCTGAGTCGGTTATGGCTCGGTATGGAAATATCGAGTTGGTTATGTTAGGACTTCGTGTGGGTCACGAATTTGAGTTGTTTAGGAATGTGGGATGCGTTCCTAAGGTGTTTGGAAGTCTTAAGATTGCTTCTATCTGCGTATAGAAGAATCTTGAGCAGTTATGGAAAGTTACGATTCGTGATCTGAGTAGGATTGGAGTCCTAGTTGTATTGGGTTGGCCTAAGGGCTGGTTATATAAGCAAGGGAAGGCCAAAGCTCGTGGCAGACGACTTTGGGGGCTGTTCCTCTTGTGTTCTATTGAATAAAATTCATAGTTTGAAGGAACTTTTGTGCCTTGTTCGTCAAACTTGTTCCAGATAAGTTTTACTCGTCGAGTTTCTGGACAGCACTACCTTTCGTCGGTGGTTTTATCATAACTCGAGTTTTACAGATCCAATTGATGTGACTCTTTTTGGGTTGTCTTCACAACTTGATTGTCTATCATCTGTCAAAATTTCACGGTCATTGGATTTGTGGTCTATGATCAAAACGAGTTTCTTTGCAGCGTTCCAGAACTGATTTTCCTCGGGTAGGTCAGATTGACCTTTGTTTGATCGTTAGATCATAACTTGAGTTTCTCTCGACGGATTTGAGTGAGTCTTATTGTGTTATCTTCGTGACTTGATTCTCTCTAATATCTATCACTTTTGTCACGATGAAACACGTTTGGATTAGTCTCGGACACGATTTCTTTAACAGATCGTTTTTCTGCCAAAAGGGTTTGGGGTTTAATAGTTTCCGCTGCGTAAGATTTTTTTAAATCTACCATTCACCCCCCCCCCCCCCTCTGGTAGTTTTTCACGTGCTCTTCGATCCTACAGCTACCAACGGTAGTATCAGGAGAATTGCCGGAAAAACACTCCGACAGTTGTGCCACCTCCTAAGAGCTTGGCGCTACTCCTCGAGGGCCTTGTTGTCGTGATAAAATGCAAGCTGGACCTGACGAAGGCTGGAGCAGGCATTGTTGATGGATAACAACAGGGGGATCGGCTCTGGACCTATCGGGGTCCTCTTCGCTGACTCCAGCGGGTTCTCTAGAACAAAAATTGGTTCCCACTCTACAAGAGCGGTCCCCTCTCCACGGCACTAGGTCCGCCCTCCGGGAGTTCCTCGGTTGTCAACGAGGTAGGTCCTGCCACAGGAGTTTCTACCTCCTGAGTCAGCTCCGAAGGTCCCGTTGCCAGGGCATCATCAACTGGCCCCTCAGGCAAGGGACCGGCCGCTTCGTCTTGGCACCCTGGCTCAGGAACGGGTACCTCCAGAACTACCACCTCCGGGGCAGGTAGTGAAGACCAAGCCGGAGCTGAGGCCATCTCCGGCCCCAACGCTGGTGCATCCTCCACTGCCGGTTCAGGCACCAGTGCTTCGACCTCCATGGCGCATGCTGGTTTAGGCACCAGTTCGGGTGCCAGCACCTCCATGCCAACTGGCTTAGGCACTGAAACTTCATGAACTGTCGTCTCCACCGCCGGGGCTTTTGTAACATCTGGCTCTAACGCTGGAACTGCAGCTACCTTCGGCTCTGAGGCCGGAACGTCCATCATCGCAGCATCCAAAACCGGAGCTTCAACTGTTGGAGCTGGTGCTGCTGGTACATCTTCATTCTCGTGGTCCGGTGCTACCACGGGAGCTTCGGGAGATGAGTCGAGGTCCAGAACCACAATAGCTGGCACCGGAGCTGTCGTGACCTCAACCACCACCTGGGGCGGCACTGGAATTGGAGCCAGAGCCTCCGCCTGCACAACATCTGCTGCTGTCATAGGAACTGGAGCTTCAACCCCTTTTTTGGATACCCTGTGGATGAAGGACAAAGAAACTCAAAATATGGTTACAACAAAAATAACAAAGTGAGGTAAAAAAGCAAATTTACCTTGGAAGGCTTCCGCTCCAGCTAGCACGTAACCTCTTTGCCGGACGCTCAGAGCCCGACCTAGTCGCAACTGGTGTAGTAACTCCGGAAGGCTTTTCGAAGCTTGCTACCGCCGTCAGTGATGTCTTGGTTGCCCCCCCCCCCCTGACGGAGAAGGACCCTTGGACCTAGAGCCCTTAGCTGGCCCTGGTGCCGGAGTCACCTGGTCGGAGCTAGCATTCCGGGGAGACGCTGATGCTAGAGTTGGTGTCACCGTCGAAGACCTCCCGCATCGAGAAGAAGGGACTGAGGCAGATGGATCCGGCCTCACGAAACTTCCGTCAGCACGTCTTAGCTTCCTCTTCCGGTCGGAAGGTTCAGCGAGCTCTTTGCCTTTGCCTACGTCTTCAGCTCTTTGGCTCGGGGCGGAAGCGGGACCACCCTCGGAAGCTCCGGGGATCACCAATCTGGTTGTCGGACGCCTCTCTACCTCACTGAGGTCGTCAAGCACCGGCATGCTCCTCCGGAGCTCCCTACTGAACTTTGCCCCCATGTTCAGAGGGAGGAAAGTTGTGACGCCCGGTTCCGAAAAATGAACCAAGCTAACGCATATGTGTGCGCAGGATGTTCAACACACATACACGAGTGCAATCACAAAAGAGTATACAGAAAATTACCACAGAATAAGATTAATTATCAAATTAAATTACACAACCCATATTTTCCTCTAATACAAGCTCTAATGAATATTAATGACAAGTTCAACTAATGCAGCGGAAATAAACTAATTACGCAACTAAGCAGACTAAGCATAAGGGATAGCGCAGCTCCATGCAACACCACAGGCAAAGTTGACGGTAGACACGGCCTAGAACTCCGCATTATCGCCATTAGACTCACAATCCTGACCTGCAACTGTTGGGAGGGATTGCAAGAGTGAGTACGTGTCGTACTCAGCAAGTGTGGAAAGTATGACATGTGGCTGATTCAAATGACGAATGTAATAAAGGCTAAGTGCTGAAAAGTACAGTAAAACATTTGAAAAGCAATATATCATAAGTATGTGAAGTAAACCCATCATATCCCACAATGATTATTAGATATCCATATTTCATATCCATCATCATTAAACCAGATTCCACCATTGCCAATAATCATATTCAATACCAGAAATAAATCCATAACCAGCCATAACCAATACCAAACTATAACCATCCCAAATACCATCCCAATACTGAGTTCCCTCTAATCATGTAGGTCATTCAGGCGCTCATAACCAGGAGCACGGCTATCATGATAGTTTTATTTAACACTCTGCAGAGTTTGTACCTCTTTACCCACGTGTTTGTGATTTCATCACCCGTCGGCGACTAAAGAACCTCCCTTATGCCAATTACACTTCCTTTGGTGTATGGCCAAGAGATCACAAAATAGCCTATACAAAGGGATTACTAGCCTATTTAGACCCCACTGAGGTTTCACCGGTGGCGATGTCTCCAACTGAGCACATCTCCAACCAAGGGCCCCCTCTTGAGCCATTCGGATCCCAGGGTAGTCCTGCCAATCATCAACAAACCCAATCCAACTACCCCTTCCTCGAACATCCACAATGATCCAAACAGCACTAGCAAAGCCCTAATTAATCAGCTACGCCGCACCCATACTTGGCCTCATGGTGACACTGTAGTCCTGGCCTATTCTCGCATGAACCGGTCCTTAGATCTAAAGCAAGCAAACCACCATAACATACAACACATCCACATACCAGGCTTGCTTAGATCACCCATAGTATTGATCAGTTCACATTAACCAGAATATCATTGATGCATAATTAAATGTGTAATGTTGTTTGCCATCCCAATTAATTAAGCGAAGCAAAAAGGTAAAATCCCTTCCCGACTCTCTACCATATATTCCAGGTGACAAGGGTGGTTAAACAAATCTAGTAAACTTCCTACCATAGGATTCCCATCAAATTGACACAAGCATGCAGTTTGCAAACAAAACATTTATTTTAAAAACAGGATCAATATGCTTCAAGGACACTTGCCTTGCTCCGGCGGATAGGGTTGCTCAAGCGCTTCGAAGTCTTGATTCTGAAAATCCTCGTACACGATCTCTTGAGCACTTCCCTCTACTTGTGATCACACATACAAGAAAATACATACAAATCAACATGATGCACACACATTAATCAACATGCGATGATATGCATGCATGCAAAGATCAATCATTAATTAACTATGGTTGTTTATTAATTAGATGCAACTAGTTCATACGTGTTCATATGAGTTTACGGGGGTTTTAGCGAGGATTAATGCGGCTGAAAATAAAAAGGCGATGCAACAAAAATCAATTTACGTCTATTAGATCTAATACGTCGCTAAAATTCACATCGAAAAAGCAAATCCTACCGTAGATGTGACGGCTTCGAAGATCGCGAGGGTGAAGGTGACGCGTAGACGAAGCAGATGGCGCAAGGTCCTCCGGCGGCACGACGACAGCGACGCGACGACGAAGATGATGATCTCCGGCGGACAATGGTTTCTTCCTCCTTTTCTTCTTCTTCTTCCCCTCTTTTTTTCTTCCTTTTCTTCCCCTGGCGGCGGCAGCCTCTGGTCTCCTTTTTTTCTGTACCGGCGGCTAGGGCTTTCTGGTGTCGAGGGAAAACACGAGTGCCTCGGTCTTTTTTATAGGTGGCGGGACGCGTGCGGCTCGATCGGGCCAGGGTGAGGTGGCGCGCCGGGCACGGTGCGGGGTGGGGCCAGGGCGAGCACGGGCGGGCGTGCTGGCTGGGCCGTTTGGCCTGGCCGGCGGTTGTTTTTTTTTTCTTTTTTTCTTTTTCTCTTTTTTTTATAAATATATTATTATTTATTTATTCTTTATATTATTATATATATATATTTTTCTTTACATATATAAATATTATCATTAAATATATATTATTATATATATTTTATTTATTTTATTTTTTAATATGTTATTATTATTTTTATACTTATTCCCTATTACAAGTTTTACGCTATTATTTTCCTTTTCTTCTTTTGCTACTCATATTTGTATATGTATATTTTATGTTTTATTATTTTTCTTTTATTCTATTAACTTTTAATGCATGAACATGTATGCAATGCATGATGCGAAAAATTGAGGGTGTTACAAACCTACCCCCCTTAAAGTGAATCTCGCCCTCGAGATTCGACAGTGTGGAGAAAAGATGCGGGAATTCTGCCTTCAGGTCTTCTTCATGTTCCCACGTAGCTTCGGTTTCTGTATGGTGTTTCCATTGCACTTTGCACCAATGGATCCTCTTATTTCTCGTGACCCTTTCCTTCACATCCAGGATCTTGATAGGTTGCTCGACATAAGACAAATCCTCCTGAAGTTCTAACTCGTCCATCAGCACTTGTTCTTCCGGCACCCTGAGACACTTCTTGAGTTGAGACACGTGAAACACGTCGTGTACATCGGAGAGATACGTCAGCAGCTCAAGTCGATATGCTACCTCTCCTCGTTTGTCCAAAATCTTGAATGGTTCGATGTAACGTGGTGCCAGTTTTCGTTTGACGTTAAACCGTCGCTGACCTCTGATAGGTGACACTTTGAGGTATACGAAATCTCCAACTTCAAAAGTCAGACTCCTTCGCCTATTATCAGCATAACCTTTCTGTCGAGACTAGGCAGCCTTTAAGTCTTCCCGTATTATTTGTACTTGCCTTTCAGCATCTTGTAACACGTCGGGACCAAACACTTGATTCTCTCCGGTTTCATTCCAAAACAAGGGAGTCCTACACTTCCTTCCGTACAATGCTTCATAGGGTGACATTTTCAGACTTGCTTGGTAGCTATTGTTGTACGAGAATTCAGCATACGGCAAACTTGTATCCCAACTTTTCCCATGCTTTAAATCACAAGCTCTTAACATGTCTTCCAAAATTTGGTTGGTCCTCTCGGTTTGTCCATCTGTTTGAGGGTGATACGCCGAACTGAAGTTCAACCTTGTTCCCATTGCTTCATGCAATTTCTGCCAAAATCTGGAGGTAAACTGAGAACCTCTATCCGAGACTATCTTCTTCGGTACTCCATGTCGGCACACAATATGCTCCATATACAATTCTGCTAGCTTCGCGGTGGTATATGTGGTCTTGACAGGGATGAAGTGAGCTGATTTTGTCAACCGATCCACAATAACCCATATTGAATCATAGCCAGACTGAGTTCGTGGTAATCCAACTATAAAGTCCATACCAATCTCTTCCCACTTCCACTCCGGGATCTTCAATGGTTGTAACAATCCGGCTGGCCTTTGATGTTCAGCTTTAACTCGTCGGCACACATCACAAAATGCAACATATTCGGCTATGTCCTTTTTCATGCTGGCCCACCAATAGCATGTCTTTAAGTCCTTGTACATCTTTGTACAGTCGGGATGAATTGAGTATGGTGAGTCATGTGCCTCCTTCAATATTGTTTCCCGAATATGTCTAACATTAGGTACCACAATCCTCTTTCCAAGCCATAAGGTACCCTGTTCGTCCTCATCAAATCTGAATTCTCTTCCTTCTTGGATCTTTTCCTTGATTTCCTGTATTTCCTTGTCATTTGTCTGTCCTTCCCGTATTTCCTGCTCTAATGTTGGGTTGACTTCCATCGTTCCCATCTCATTTATGAATCCAAGGTTCAACTGTTCAAACTCCTTGCATAACTCGGATGGCAGCTCCCAGACTGTGAGTTGGTGGCTTACTCCTTGTCGGCTCAAAGCATCGGCCACTACATTGGCCTTCCCTGGGTGATAGTTGATCCCCACGTCATAATACTTGATAAGCTCCAACCATCGGCGTTGCCTCAGATTCATATCCGTTTGCGTAAATTTGTACTTGAGACTCTTGTGAGCCGTATAAATCTCACATCGGTGACCAAAAACATAGTGTCTCCATATCTTCAAGGCGTGTACCACGGCTGCGAGTTCAAGGTCGTGTGTAGGATAATTCAACTCATGTTTCTTTAGTTTCCTCGATGTATAAGCTACCACTTGGTCTTCTTGCATGAGCACACATCCTAATCCTTGTCTTGATGCATCACAATATATATATCAAAACTCTTGCTCATGTCCGGCAATACTAACACCGGCGCGGTTGTCAACCTTTTCTTTAACTCCTCAAAGCTATCCTGACAAGGTTGAGTCCATCGGAATGCCTTCCCTTTCATGAGCAATTCGGTCATAGGCTTGGCTATTTTGGAGAAATCCTTGATGAATCGGCGGTAATATCCAGCCATTCCAAGGAAACTCTGAATTTCCTTAACATTTTGCGGCGGTTCCCACTTAAGCACATCTCTTACCTTCCCTGGGTCAACTGATACTCCTCCTCCGAAAATAATATGGCCTAAGAAAGAAACTTCCCGTAACCGGAATTGACATTCACTGAACTTGGCATACAATTGGTGTTTCCGTAGCTTCTGTAATGTAAGCTTCAAGTGTTCTTCATGTTCTTCCTCGCTTCTTGAGTATATCATAATGTCATCGATGAACACTACAACGAACTTATCCAGATATTCCATGAAGACCTTATTCATGAGATACATAAAGTACGCAGGCGCGTTCGTCAATCCAAACGACATCATGGTGTACTCATAAGATCCATATCGTGTCCGAAATGCTGTCTTGGGTATATCCGATGGTCTAATCTTCATTTGAAAGTAACCTGACCTCAAATCAATCTTGGAAAACACACAGGCACCTTTCATCTGATCAAACAAATCCTCTATACGGGGCAAGGTGTACTTGTTCTTGATGGTTACCTCATTGAGAGCTCGGTAATCCACACACATCCTTTGGGATCCATCCTTCTTGTCCACAAACAGCACGGGCGCTCCACAAGGTGGAGAGCTAGGGTGAATAAAACCCTTCTCTAATTGCTCTTGAATTTGCTTCTTGAGCTCCGCTAATTCCATAGGAGGCATCCTATACGGCCTCTTAGCTATAGGTGCAGTTCCAGGTATTAAATCAATAACAAACTCAATGTCTCGATCAGGTGGCATACCTGGCAACTCGTCCGGAAAAACATCCAAAAATTCGCACACCACCGGAATCTCCTCAATTGCGGCACCGTCCATATGATTCAGCTCCAATTTCTTTGGTGCGGTTTGAGGTGCTTCAAATTCTACGGTGATCCCTTCTTCATTGGTCAACCTCACCGTCTTCGTGGCACACTCAATAACTCTGTTGTGCTTCCTCAACCAGTCCATACCAAGTATAATGTCCAACCCTTGAGAATCCAAAACAATGAGGTTGGCGGAGAAATCTACCCCCCTTATTCTAAGGCTTACTTTTGGACATACTATATTTGTCCTCATCTCTCCTCCAGGAGACTTAACCAATAGAGTAAACTTCATATGAGAGATAGGCAAACTATACTTGGCAACATACTTCGATGCAATGAATGAATGCGATGCTCCAGAATCAAATAACATAGTCGCGGGGTTGGAGTTGGCGAGAAACATACCAATGACCACGTCATCCGCTTGTTGAGCATCCTCCGTAGAGACAGGGTTCACGTTGCCACGAGCAAAATTCTGTTGTCCATGGTTCCCTTGTGGTTGTCCTTCATTGGGTCTTGGGTTTTGCCTCGGCGCATTGCTCCCTTGACCAAGGCCTGACTTAGGACATTGATGCGCAAAGTGTCCAGCTTCTCCACAAGTATAACACTTCTTAACTCCACCAGAATTGTTGGGACGAGCTTGGTTTTGAGCATTGGCTCCAGGAAAATCAGCACGAGGCGCATAGGGCATCATAGGCCTAGGTGCTTGCATGACAGGGCGCTGCTGCACAAACTGAGTTGGGTGTGGTGCATAACCAGGGCGCTGAGCAGGAATAGAGGAGCTGTAATGAGGCGCATTGGGCAGCGCAAAGCGAGGGCGCACATTACTTCCTTGTTGCTGTCCTTGATACGGCACCTTCCTCTTGTTTTTTTGCTCCATCTCACGGATCTTGTTCTCAACCACAATTGCTTTGTCCACGAGCTTCTGAAAATTTGTGTAAAAGTCACAATTGAGTAGTTGCACTTGTATTTCATTGCTCAAACCCCTCATGAACAAATATTGCTTCCGGCTGTCCCGACTAACATCCTCAGGCGCATACCGTCAGAGTTGAGTGAACTTATTGAGATATTCACTCACGCTTGATCTTCCTTGCCTTAAGTTCTCGAATTCTTGTCTCTTCAAGATCATAACACCTTTCGGCACATAATGAGAACGGAATTTCTCTTTGAATTCTACCCAAGTGATCCTCTCTTGATTCTCATGAGCATTGCAATAAGCATCCCACCAATCTGCAGCTGCTCCAACGAGTTGATGAGAAGCAAATAGGACCTTCTCTCGGTCACTGCATTGGACAATAACAAGTTTCTTCTCCACGGACTTCAGCCAATCATCAGCATCCATAGGGTCAGCGGCTTGAGGAAAGGTTGGCAGCCTAGTCCTCATGAACTCTCCCAATCGGTTATGAGGAGGCGGGGGTGGCGGTGGAGGCATGTGGGGCTGATTGTTGTTATTGCCAGCCTGCAGCTGTCCCATAGTTTGTATCATGGTCTGCATGAGCTGGTTCTGCATAGCCAGTAGCTGCTCAATATTGATAGCTCCATGAGCAGATTCGTGTCCAGTATTGTTCTGAGGTACTCCTTGGTTCTCCTCCTCGTCATTGACATCCCTCTGGTTGCGAGTCCTCACCATCTGAAGAAGAGCAATAGGTAAGAATTTAGAAACGTCCCCAACTATATGCATCAAGGGATATGGAGCTAACCAACTAGCTATACTAGCCTAGGTGGACATGGAAATGCTAAAGCATCCCAAAATCCTCTATTAAGTACACAAGCAAACAATATATATATAGCAAACAGCACACTAAGCAAAAACACATCGATTCCTGAGTGCTCCTATGTGCTCTAAAGTGTCCATTCTATCTAGGTTGCGTCCTACGGTCAACCTGTGGCTCTGATACTAATCTGTGGTGCCTGGTTCCGAAAAATGAACCAAGCTAACGCATATGTGTGCCCAGGATGTTCAACACACATACACGAGTGCAATCACAAAAGAGTATACAGAAAATTAACACGGAACAAGATTAATTATCAAATTTTATTACACAACCCATATTATCCTCTAATACAAGCTCTAATGAATATTAATGACAAGTTCAACTAATGCAGCGGAAATAAACTACTTAAGCAACTAAGAAGGCTAAGCATAAGGGATAGCGCAGCTCCATGCAACACCACAGGCAAAGTTGACGGTAGACACGGCCTAGAACTCCGCATTATCGCCATTAGACTCACAATCCTGACCTGCAACTGTTGGGGGGGGGGGGGTTGCAAGAGTGATTACGTGTCATACTCAGCAAGTGTTGAAAGTATGACATGTGGCTGATTCAAATGACGAATGTAATAAAGGCTAAGTGCTGAAAAGTACAGTAAAACATTTGAAAAGCAATATATCATAAGTATGTGAAGTAAACCCATCATATCCCACAATGATTATTAGATATCCATATTTCATATCCATCATCATTAAACCAGATTCCACCATTGCCAATAACCATATTCAATACCAAAAATAAATCCATAACCAGCCATAACCAATACTAAACCATAACCATCCCAAATACCATCCCAATACCGAGTTCCCTCTAATCATGTAGGTCATTCAGGGGCTCATAACCGGGAGCACAGCTATCATGATAGTTTTATTTAACACTCTGTAGAGTTTGTACCTCTTTACCCACGTGTTTGTGATTTCATCACCCGTCGGCGACTAAAGAACCTCCCTTATGCCAATTACACTTCCTTTGGTGTATGGCCAAGAGATCACAAAATAGCCTTTACAAAGGGATTACTAGCCTATTTAGACCCCACTGAGGTTTCATCGGTGGCGATGTCTCCAACTGAGCACATCTTCAACCAAGGGCCCCCTCTTGAGCCATTCGGATCCCAGGGTAGTCCTGCCAATCATCAACAAACCCAATCTGACTACCCCTTCCCTGAGCATCCACAATGGTCCAAACAGCACTAGCAAAGCCCTAATTAATCAGCTACGCCACACCCATACTTGGCCACGTGGTGGCACTGTAGTCCTGGCCTATTCTCGCATGAACCGGCCTTAGATCTAAAGCAAGCAAACCACCATAACATACAACACATCCACATACCAGGCTTGCTTAGATCACCCATCGTATTGACCATTTCACATTAACCATAATATCATTGATGCATAATTAAATGTGTAATGTTGTTTGCCATCCCAATTAATTAAGTGAAGCAAAAAGGTAAAAGCTCTTCCCGACTCTCTACCATATATTCCAGGTGACAAGGGTGGTTAAACAAATCTAGTAAACTTCCTACCATAGGATTCCCATCAAATTGACACAAGCATGCAGTTTGCAAACAAAACATTTATTTTAAAAACAAGATCAATATGCTTCAAGGACACTTGCCTTGCTTCGGCGGATAGGGTTGCTCAAGCGCTTCGAAGTCTTGATTCTGAAAATCCTTGTACACGATCTCTTGAGCACTTCCCTCTACTCGTGATCACACATACAAGAAAATACATACAAATCAACATGATGCACACACATTAATCAACATGCGATGATATGCATGCATGCAAAGATCAATCATTAATTAACTATGGTTGTTTATTAATTAGATGCAACTAGTTCATACGTGTTCATATGAGTTTACGGGGGTTTTGGCGAGGATTAATGCGGCTGAAAATAAAAAGACGATGCAACAAAAATCAATTTACATCTATTAGATCTAATACGTCGCTAAAATTCACATCGGAAAAGCGAATCCTACCGTAGATGCGACGGCTTCGAAGATCGCGAGGGTGAAGGTGACGCGTAGACGAAGCAGATGGCGCAAGGTCCTCCGGCGGCACGACGACAGCGATGCGACGACGAAGATGATGATATCCGGCGGACGATGGTTTCTTCCTCCTTTTCTTCTTCTTCTTCCCCTCTTTTTTTCTTCCTTTTCTTCCCCTGGCGGCGGCAGCCTCTGGTCTCCTTTTTTTTCTGTACCGGCGGCTAGGGCTTTCTGGTGTCGAGGGAAAACACGAGTGCCTCGGTCTTTTTTTATAGGCGGCGGGACACCTGCGGCTTGGTCGGGCCAGGGTGAGGTGGCCGCACCGGGCACGGTGCGGGGTGGGGCCAGGGCGGGCGTGCTGGCTGGGCCGTTTGGCCTGGCCGGCGGTTGTTTTTTTTCTTTTTTTATTTTTCTCTTTTTTATAAATATATTATTATTTATTTATTCTTTATATTATTTTATATATATTTTTTCTTTTTCTTTACATATATAAATATTATCATTAAATATATATTATTATATATATTTTTATTTATTTTATTTTTTAATATGTTATTATTATTTTTATACTTATTCCCTATTACAAGTTTTACGCTATTATTTTCCTTTTCTTCTTTTGCTACTCATATTTGTATATGTATATTCTATGTTTTATTATTTTCTTTTATTTATTAATTTTTAATGCATGAACATGTATGCAATGCATGATGCGAAAATTGAGGGTGTTACAAAAACCGCCGGCGGAGTTAAGTCATCACCCTCGACATCAATGTCATGCTGGAACTTCTTGAGATGAAGCTCCAAAGCAGTGCCATACAAATTGGACCTCAGACTGGTTTCAATCCGTTCATCATCCATCACGCTGTTGAGGGCCGAGGCGAGCTTCTCCCTCTTCTTCAGCGGAGCCCACCTGTTGACCAGGAAGTTGCAGAATACCATCTGGGGGGTCACCCCTCCTTCCACACATTCGCGCATCTTGGTCAAGGCAGGGTTGAAGGCCTCTGACAGCACCGGAACCACACTCCATGCGTCAGTGTCAACATTGGGAAGACCTTCAGGCAGCTCCAACTTCTCGTGCTCCTTTGTCGTGACGATAATCCAATCCTTCTTCCTATCGTCCCACTTGCCGGAAGGAAACAACCTCAAGTACTTGTAGGGGCATTTCTTGTGCTTCACAAAATAGTAGAAGCCAAGATACTCGGAACTCTTGCCGGTGGTGTGGATGGTGAAGAAGGTACAAAAAAGCTCAATGCAGGGGGGGATACCCACCACATCTCGCAGAAGTGGACAAATGTTGACACAAGAAGAATAGAATGGGGGCTAAGGTGGTACAACTACAGACCATAGAAGTCTAACAGCATTAAGAGGAAAGTTGAGAAAGGTGGGATCAGCCCCACCATGGCGTACGAAAGAAGTACACCATGTCTTCGCCGCGCTTCTTCTTGAATGGGAGCTTGCCGGTGCGGACCAGGTGGTTGAAGGAGTCGCTGGACCACCCCATGTAGGTCTGGACCTTCTTCAGATCGTCATCGCTCGTGAGACGGATCATGCAAAGACCCAACTCCATCGCGGCAAAGTGGAGCAAAGGATGGAAAGTTAGGCAGAGGTTGAGAGGCTCTGAGGGCAAAGATGATCAAAGGCGTAAAGAGTCTTCAACCCGTGCGCATTTTCCTTCTTAAGTAAGCCTCTGCGACGCTTGGATGGAAACCACAATAAGATCAAGAGCACTTTTCAAAAGTCCACCCCGTCAATGACGTGTGGACCTGGGGCCACTCCGACGAAGAGATCGAGGTCCTTACCCAAGTCCAACCATTGCCATGATGAGCGACAGGAAACCCAGGGGCGGCGGCCTGACAGGGCGCGCGGAACTGATAAGATTTTCGTATTGGGAACTGGCGACCTTCAATTGCGTGAGATCCGCACGCGCAAATCTCACCTGCCACATCTAGAAGATGCCATGCGACGATGGTTTAACTACGAACGATCACCTCAATGGTACAACCAAAAACCCTTGAAGACATGACGCAGAAATCGAAAGATGGACCCACCTCTGGAAGAACGACTTAATCCAGAGGGTCTCTCCAAGAGGTGGGCTAGGGGGCCACTGTCAGTACCCTACGTACCGGATACCCCTTGGAACTGCAAAGAGTGCAAAGGAACTCCACCTATCTGAGTTGAAGACCTCCGAAGGCCCCAAGTGTCACTTGTAACCGAACCTGCCTCCCTCATATGGTTAGTCTCAGTGTCGCCACGTGTATCATAAAACCGGAGCTACAATACCTACATGGGAATGCTCCGGACTGGATACCTGTGTGGCACCCCGGACCTAACCCCCGACAGAGGAAAGTTCCGGTACCGACACGTGTACCATGGCACCGGATCTACTCGTCCAAGACAATAAGATTCGGAGCTGCCACGCGTCCAACCGCCGGACCTTCAACCTCAACAGGCAGATTGGTGGACCTCCAACGGCTCGGACCTTCAAGGGACATTAAAGGCTTCAAGACATGATTATGTGTCATTAATACTATCTTAATGACACATGATCAGAGGACCCTTAATACTAGTAATGCCACTATTAAGGCGCGTTACCACGCTATTAAGGGGACTTAAGTACATTAAACAGTGTATTAGGCATCAGTAACTGCCAGGGCCACATGTCGGGCCAGGCTAACGATGTAACGGTCAGCCCTTTTACTATAAAAGGATTGGCCGAGCAATACATGAGGGGAGGCGGACACACACGCTCAAGGGGATCTCTGTGGCTCACGCTCTCACATGCTCATACACTCAATACAACAACAACAACACACCCGTGGAGTAGGGTATTACGCTCAGGCGGCCGAACCATGTAAATCCTCGTGTCTAGTCACCATCTTGTTCTGAATCTCCGCGCACCCTAACTGAACTAAGAAACTTCGCGGGCTGCCAACTGTAGTACCGGGGGAATTGCCGAAACCAGACCCCAACAAGTGGTAATGACTTTGTAAATAAATCTGCAAGGTTATTACAAGACTTTATCTGTATAGCATTTATTTCACCATGTTCTTGAAGCTCATGTGGATAAAATAGCTTTGGAGAAATATGTTTCGTATAATTAGTCTTAATGTATCATGTTTGCATCTCAGCAACACAAGCCGCATTATCTTCATAGATAATAGTAGGTAACTTTATTTCACCTATACTACATGATGTTTCTATATGGTTAATCACTCTGCGTAACCAGGCACACTCTCTTGATGCCTCATATAATGCATTAATTTCTGAGTGATTTGTTGATGTTGCTATTAAAGTATGTTTCGAAGACTTCCATGATATAGCAGTCCCATTGTGTAAAAATACAAAACCCGTTTGTGATCTACCATTATGTGAATCAGATAAATAGCCGGCATCGATATATCCGACTAGATCAGATTTTTGATTTCTTTGAAAGAATAAACCAAGATATATTGTGCCATTTAAATATCTTAAGATATTCTTAATGCCTTTCCAATGATGCATTGTAGGTGTTTCACTATGTATTTATCCTTTTCTAAGGCACGAACAATCATCGGGGTTCTTTGGGGGTATGCTTTGTCCATATTGAATTTCTCCAATACTTTCTTGACATAAGCAGACTGATGTAGAAGGATACCCTTCTGTAAATGTTCTATTTGTAATCCTAAATAGAATTTGATTTTACCCAAATCTTTCATTTCCAATTCTTTCTTAAGATGATTGCGTGCTTCATTTATATCCTTTTCATGACCAATAATATATAGGTCATCAACATATACTGATATTATGCAAAAACTAGTATTTGATTTTCTTATGAACATGCATGGACAATCATAATATTCAAATATTCCTTGTTTAGAAGGAATTCTTTTAATTTGTTATACCACATTCTACCTGATTGTTTTAATCCATACAAAGATTTAACAAGTTTTACACAATACATATTGTGATTCACATTTGTATTCGGCACAGGAATTCCATCAGGAACATTCATGTATATATCCGAATCTAATGACCCGTATAAATACACGGCCACAACATCCATCAACTGCATGGATAGATGCTTTTGCATTTTCATAGATATTAAATATCGGAATGTTATTCCATTCATCACTGGGGAATATGTTTTGTTAAAATCAACTTCGGGTCTCTGCGTAAAACCCTGTGCAACCAGCCTCGCTTTATATCTTACCACCTCATTATTTTTGTTTCTCTTTCCAATGAAAACCCACTTGAACCCAACTGGAAAGGTTCTTGGAGGTGTAGATATCACATCAATGAATATCTTTCTTTTCTTAAGCGAGTTAAGCTCAGCTTCAATTGCTTCTTTCCATTTGTTCCCGTCTGAGCGTTTCTTACACTCTGCCATGGTCTTAAAATCTGGATCATCTTGGAAATTCTCAGAAATGACAGTTGAGAAGCATAGGTCTGCAATTGTAGTAGTACAATCATAAAACTTTCCCTGAATTAGTATAGTTAATGGAAATTTCTTCTATCCCATTTGACATCTCATGATTTCCCAATACGAGATTGTCGGGATTTTCCAATCTTCTAGTCTCATTTATATTGGGCACTTGAGAACTAGATTGTGGATCATTCACATTCACATGATGTTGTATACCCTTTGGTTTCATCACATCCTTGGATTTTTCTAGGAGCTTTTAGTTTCTCCTTTCAAGGTCGCTTTTCCGAAGCGATATTCTTTCTTTTAGGTTCAACCCTCCCCCTCTTCCTCATAGAAGGGGCCAAAGTAGTTTTCTTTGGTACCTCACTGGTTTAGGTGCATTTACCACAGGATTCCAAGATTTCATAACACCATTATAATCTGTGAGTGCATCTGGCAAATTATTTGCAGCATTTTGCAAATTTATTATTATCTAAACTTGGAGTTCAGTCTCTTATGTACGTGGATCTGAGTATATCATGGATTTATCATCCCAATTTATTTCTTGGCATTCCGAATTATTCTTAAACTCTCCCCCTAATGTCGGGAAATGATTTTCATTAAAAATACAGTCAGCGTACCTTGCTGTAAATAAATCTCCAGTCATGGGTTCTAGGTATTTTATGATCGAAAGAGAATGATATCCTACATAAATACCCATCTTTCTATGAGGACCCATTGCGGTACGCTGTAGAGGTGAAATTGGGGCATATACTGTGCACCTAAATTTCCGTAGATGGGAAATGCTTGGAACATTACCACGTACTAAACATAGTGGAGAGACACTATGATATGCAGTTGTTCGCAATTATTTTAGGTTTGTAGCGTGTAGAACTGCATGACCCCAACGTGTAATAGGTAAATTACAATTATGTAATAATGGTCTTGCTATCAACTTTATCCTCTTAATAAGTGATTCAGCCTATCCATTTTGAGTATGTACATATGGTACTGAATGTTGCACTTCAATTCCTTGAGCCATACAATAATTATTAAAAGCCATTGAAGTAAATTTTGCAGCATTATCTAATCTTATATATTTTAGTCTGTGTGTAGGATAATTTGCTTTCAATCTTATGACTTGTGTCATAATTTTAGAAAATGCATGGTTTCTGTCAATAATAAACATACACGTGACCATCTTGTAGATGCGTCCATTAAAATCATAAAATATATGAATGGTCCTGATGATGGTTCAATTGGTCCACAAATATCTCCTTGAATTCTTTCAAGAAATTTATGTGGTTCCACTTTAATCTTGAGAGGCGAAGGTCTCAAGATTAATTTTCCATTTGCACAAGTTGTGCACATAAAATCTGTAGATTTTGGGAATTTGACTGAATTCAAATTGTGACTATAACTATTACCTATAATCTTCCTCATCATTCCAACTTCTGGATGTCCAAGTATTTCATGCCAGGTTTTGAATGCATCTACATCTTGGAAGACTACCTTGTATGTAACATGTGGAACGGGTTGTATGTATCTATAATACAATCCAGATGATAAGCATGGCATTCTCTCTAGAATATCATAGCTATCACCGTTTTTCTAAATAATGTGGAGAAACTCCTCGTTATTTTCTTCATGGGTATTAACATGTAACTCATTCATACGGATATTTCTATAACTTGGTAATGTATGAGTAGAATCGGGATACAAAAGTGCATTCTCGATTGTTACTTGTGTACCCATTGGAAGGACTATAGTAGCTCGTCTAGAGTCTACTATATTTGTATCATGTCCAGCAATAGTCAAAATATTCCCAGTTCTTCTTGTAAGAGTTTGGAAATACATTGTCTCTCTAAGTATAGAGTTTGTTGTGCCACTATCCACAAGACACAATTCTTGTTCCATAGGATTGACTTCAAGTATATATATAGAATAATAAATTTATTCAGTATAGAATACATACATACATATTTTAATATCAAAGTATTTACATACTATATTTACATTACATATCACAATATTTAGTGTCACTAATATTTACAAAGACAATAGATTAATTAAAATCTAATAAGATAAATGGATCCTATTCTTGATCTCCAAACACATCGTTGGTATATTCAACGATCATGTTCTCGTCGTCAATGTAGTCATCATTTGATGGACTTGGCTTTATTTCTTCATCAGGGTATTTTCCCGAAATTGTAGCCTCATCGGATGTAGCGTTGAAATGTGCTTCATACGTTCCTTTTGCTTTTCCTTCTTCTTTGAGAGGTTTCTGGTATAAATCAACTAAGTGTTGGGGTGTTTTGCATTTCTTTGCAATATGATTAGGACCACCACAATGGTGGCACTTAAATGGTTTCTTTCCATTCCCCTTTTTATGTTCTTTGGACTTGTTCTTCTTGTGCATATTTTTCTTGCCTTTCTTGAATTTACTAATATACTTAGATGATTTAGTATCATCCATTTTCCCATTACCCTTTTAGCTATAATTAACTTCAGACAGTGGAGCCGTACCAACAGGACTTTGGTGATGATTTCTCATAGTGAGTTCATCATGCTTCTCTGCTTGAAGAAGATATTGTATTAGTTCTGAGTAATGTTGGTAATTTCTGGCACGATATTGATGCTTTAAGATCTTATCTGATGGAAGCATAGTTGTGAGATTTTTCTCAATCTTTTCTTCATCAGATGGTTCCTTCTCCCAAAAACTTAATTTTGCACAAATCTTATGAACAGCATGATTGTAATCTCCAATGGATTTATAATCCTATAGGCATAAGTGTATCCAATCATGATTGGTCTCGGGTAGAATTACTGCCTTTTGTTGTTCATAACGATTTTGTAAAGCATTTTAAAGAACACTTGGTTCTTCTTCTAGTACATACTCTGATTTCAAATCAGGATGTATATGATGCCTTAAGATATGTAAGGCATTGTACTTGTAAGTAGGAGGCAATTCCTGTTGTCGATCTTCAGGTGGAAGTATTGCCTCATACATCCCTCTAAGAGCCAAGCTTATCTTGACGTCCATCGCCCATGTAGGATAATTATGCCCATCAAGAGCAAGCTCTTCAAATTCATGAGTCATTAATCCTACAATACTTAACCATGATTTTGTCAGAATCTAGGTTATATTGTGACATATGTATGTATATTTGCGTTCTTGTGATATTTGAATGATAAACACTCATCCAACACCATGTGTTGTCATTTATAATATTTGATTTCATAGCAAATGAAATCTATCAATTTCATGTTAAGTGTTATAATTATAGTTCTTGTAAAATAAACTCCATGAGTTTATAATTTTATATGTAATTCATCATTACAAACTCCATGAGTTTGATGAATTTTTGCAAGAAATAACACTGATTTCATGCCTCATGTAAAATTATGGTTAAAATAACTATGTATTAACCATATCTTCAAATTCCATAGAAATGGAAAATGAGTTAATATATGTACAATACCATAATTATACAATTTACAATACTAAACTAAAAATTACAGAATTTAAATGCTAAATACACACTAATTTTTCTTGCATTCTATCAGAAATTAATTTGATCTACAAGAAAATATTAAAGCAAATAATAAAAATGTACATATAAACATCAGCCCTATGGGCTGCTTTTTTTCTTCTAGTTCAATCGGCCATTCGGCTTGGCCCTTTCGGCCCACCAGCCTGACCCCTTTAGCCGATCGGCCCAGCCCATCAGTGGCTATGAAATGGGTGGGGGTCTTAGGGTTTTGCCGACCCCCCCCCCCCCTCCATTTCACTCCCTGCCACCGCAGCTCTAGAGTCTTCGACCGCCTCCTCAATTATTTTGCCTCGGTCCACCCCCCTTGCGACGCCAGCGACGCTGCACCCCCTTCGCTCTTCCTCCTTCCCCACCCCTCCCCCCATCTCTAGGTCCTCAAGACCGATGAGGGAAGGACCAAGCCCCCCGGGCGACGGCCCGAGGGACTCAGTTTCGCTAGGTGAGAGAAGCGGCGAAGGATACAGCCGCCGTTGGGGCTCTGGAGTGGTGGCTCTTCACTTGTTGTGGTTGAATCTTGAGGATTTGGTATCGACGATGGCAGTTGAGCGTCAGATCCGGCATTTATTGCACTTTGTTCATCTTCTTTTGCAGATGTTCTTGGTGCTAGAGGTCCGGTAGGGCGTCCCAGTGGCCCGATTCGGATCCTCGTCGTTTGCCGACTGCGAGGGTGGTGAGTCCGGCACCGTGATGAAGTCGACCGGTTGGTCGTCTTCCTCGGCGATGGTCACCACGAGCATGTCGCCTTCTTGTTCAACGACGGTGACCTCCGTGTTACCCACACCATCGGTGAGTTCTTATTCTCCCTCTCCTTCTCCCCTACCCGGTGATTAGAAGACCGATTGTCCTTGTGCAACCAGGTATGGGCAAGGGCCCATACCATGGATGGCGCAGGGCTTCTCCCGGCGGCTCCATAGGGAGTTCGCCGGGTCTGAGGGTTCCATCGGCCAATACACTGGTGGTTTGGGAGATGGAGATGGTTGTCGATCCGATACTTGTCGTGAAGATCCTGCTCTGGGGTCCCCTCCAGTCCGGCGAAGCCGGTCTAGATCAAGGGTGGGCCTCTAATTTTGCCGTCGGAACCTGTTTCTTCTTTTGTTGTTCTGTTGTCGGTGGTGTCCTCTTCTTCTTGCAGGGTGTCGCTGGCGGCGTTTACAGCAGTTGCCGCTTGATGGACCAAAACGGCCCAAAACTTGAAGAATATTGAGGCTTAGAGAATCGGTAAGTGATTTCTTCACCAATTTTATCTTGTTCTTGCGATCTTGCGAGGCCTATGAACTCTCTGGTTGATCTACGTTGCTGATAATGTGTTATGAAGTAAATATAATAGAAGTAGACAAATGTTTGAGATAACTGAAACTTGTTGTTCTTCTCATTATTCAATATGTTTCTTATATACATGTTCAATGGACACTGGTGTCTGTTCGTTGATGGAACTACCGCCGTCATCGCACCCGTTCGGAGGATCGCTGATGGAACTGCCGTCGTCGTCGGTTACTGTGGGGGATTAACTGTTCACACTTGTATTATTCTTAACAATAATTTAGCTGATTTATTCACTAAGTCTCTACCATACTACACATTTTCTAAATGTGTTGATATAGGTATGCGTAGACTTAGATATTTACAGGATTTTGGGGGAGTTTTATCATAGAGCTTCATGACTATTGCATCAAATTGTACTCTTTTTCTTATGTGAGTTTTTACTTTTAAAAGTTTTCTCATAATAAGTTTTAATGAGGCAATGAGAATGCAAAATAATGTCCGTTTTCTTATTTTCCCCAAAGGGGTTTTTATATGAAAATGAATACGACATTTAAATGATGTGCTTTTCTCCAGTTTTAACAATATTTTCAGGAGTTTTACACAGGCATTCAATTATATATATCTTTAGATTTTTCCCAGTTGGTTTTTCGAAGATAGTTCATTCAACAAGAAGGTCAAGTGCTCAAGGGGAAGCGTTACAAAAGATTTTACACGTGATCACTTGAAAGATCGTGTCCGCTCCCGCGACCGGGCTCGCCCGTTGGCCGCGCGCCTCCTCGCCGTCGGTCATGTCCAGCCATTGTACATGTATATAGAAGATAAATGAATGAATGATGAATAGTAGAAACAATACAACTTGTGTCTCTTTCTTTTACATCTCTCAATTTCAATTACAACAAGATAGATGGCGCATTGGAACCTACCGCCTATTTCTCATTTTTGGTTTTTCCTGAGAATATTTGAGTCCATTGAAACATAAATAACAGTGCGTAGAAGAAAATCATAGCATGGCGTACACCATACGGTACCATAACGAATAGAGGCAAATTAAAAACGTCTCAATCTAACCAGAAAAAATCGACAACATATATGCAGCAAGATAACTGAATCCAACAATCCGCACATGCAAACACACGAGATAGGGCTAACCAAAGCCGTTGACCTAAAATAAACATAATCTGTTTGAACATATTTAGATAGATAATGTCTTCAAGACTTGAACTAGCTAGTCTCTAAACAATCAAAGAAAAAACATTAGTCTCCACAATTCCATCATGAGAAAAACTTGTAGGTAGACGCATTGACGATGATTGACCGGAGACCACCAATAGGTGCAAACACCGTCAGGAGCACACCAACGATGATGCAGAACTGCAAGAGGACATGGATTATTCGCGCAAAGAGTTACGTTACCAATGTGAACCATAAAAAAATACTCCATCCATTTTAAATTATGACACTTGCTTTAATTTGGGCATAGAGAATTAAGGATGGGTAAAGATATGTGATGTACAACAAATAATTAGAAGGGAGATCGAGAGATATAATTGGAAGGAGTGTGTGAGTAAAAGAAGCACTCACCCAATTTGTGAACCAGGATAGACTGAACGCCTTGGGCTTCTTAATCTTCAACCACAGGATGCAAGGGAGCTGCATACACAATAGTAATTTCGTTCCGTTCAGTCAAATTAAAAAATCGAGTAAGTAAATAAAGAGCTTATTAACTCAATAATATTCAAAGACCCTCTGGCCGGAATCAGTGCTCCTCCGCTTTTACACAGCAAGGTGACTAAATTGGAAGAGATACCGCCACAATAAATTGCTCACGAGACGAGTTGAGTAGTAAGGAGCGAGACTACTACTTGCAAAAATTATGAAAACTAATTAATAAAAGAATTAATCTCACATAGTATGTCGTTGGGGCAAATGCAAATCCACCAAAGAACCCAAGCAATCCTCCGAAGAACGGGATGGCGATGCCCACCAGCGCCGTCAGCACTGGACAACAGAAACCAATAAGAAGAGCAATTAATGTATTGAGAGTTCATCGATCGTCGTTGCATTGCATGCAATCGTACGTACCAACGTAGAGTGTGCGCGCCATCAAACGGAGAGGCAGCCCCGGCGTGAATCGAAGCTTCTTGACGAGGAACGTCTCGAGCATGTCGAACACTGGCATGGCGTAGATCTGGTAGCTGCCGATGACGTGGACGACGACGAACAAGTTGGCGGCAGCGATGAGCCAGCGCGGCTTCTCCAGGGTGATGAGGATGTTGTCGTCGACGGCGTTGCCGAAGACGTAGTATCCGACAAAGGCGACGGGGAGGTAGCAGATGGCCACGACCAAGTAGGCGACGAGGACGCCGAGCCACATGGGCTTCTTGGACGGCTTCTCGGGCGTCGAGGGGATGGTGGCCTGGATCTCCAGAACCACGTTGTGGCCGGCGTACGCGAACGCGACGTCGCCCAGCGCGCTGAGGAAATTGAACGTCTGCCCCGTCGCAGTCGACGCCGTCTTGCTGTAGTCCACGTCCGCGTGCCGCCCCTTGTGCACCGACGCCACCCAAGCGATAGTCGAGTAGCTGCATGCATGAATAGATCGATCGTTGTCGTCTTGTATATATAATAACAGATCTAACAATATATAGTAGATGAAAACCGTACCTGAGGGACATGACGGCGGCGGCGAGGGAGACGAGGGTGATGGAGTTAAAGTTGGGGAGCTGGGAGAGGAACAGGTGGATGGAACCGAAGATCATGATCCAGTAGCTGGTCCGGAGGGGTGCGCCGTCGGGGAAGGCGACGGCGTAGAACTTCTCGAGGGACTTGCCGCCGGTGACCATGTAGACAATGCAGACGCCGACCTCGACGATGAGCTGCTGCGGGACGACGATCCAGAGGCCCAGCTTCTCGCCGAAGGCGTGCTGCCCGAGCTCGTGGTAGCGGTCGAAGCGCTTGCCCGGGACGCACTCGTGCATCTCCACCATCTGCCACAGCGTGTACAGGGTGATCACCCAGGAGAGGATCATCGCCGTCACGCCAGGACCCCTGCTTAATTTCAAAAAAATAATTAAAACGATCGATGGAGGAGACTTTTTAATTAGATCGTCGCTAGCTGCTGGCGGAACGATCGATGATATTTTACAGCAGATCGATCGCATCTGGGGAAACAGTTAGACCAATAATCCATGAAAATAAACAAATGAAAAGACTACGTACGTACCATCCGAGCTCAGACATGGCGTAGGGCAGGCTGAGCACGCCGGCGCCAACCATGGCGGTGACGTTGTGGAAGGCGGAGTACCACCACTTGGCATTCCTCGACGAGGTGATGGGGAGCCAGTCGTCGATGGCTTTCTCGTTCTCCGTCTTCGACATGGTGGTGGACGACGGTGCCATCGATCTCCAAGGATCTTGGAGAAATAAAGCCCCGCTGCAGCTGCAGGAGGACGAAGGAGATTGATAGAAGGAAGGCAGTTACGTGGGATCGAGGCGAAATCTTTTATAAGGTGAGTGCCGCTCTCGCCGTTTTGTTGAGGGAGAACCGAAGGGTTTGTTACGTACGGGAAACAGAATCTCCGATGATCTAGTATATATCTCTTGACTTGACGAGGTCAAGAGCCTGCTGCGTCGGTCTAGCTGCCAAGGAGAGGTCAGCCAAGGTTCTCTAATTTCAAGGCAATTGAAAATTTTCACCTACGTGTGCTAGCAATTGATGAATCTGAGTGCCTCAAATTCGTACCAAGCTAGGTTTGTATTAGTTTAGGATCAGAAATTCCATTTTTCAGACGTCCTGGAAAATCCTGTTTGCTATCTTCTCTTCCAAAACCCTAACCTCTCCCGAGTGCCATTCAGACTGAGCGGGCGGCGGCGGATTCGGGCACCCGAGGTGGTGCTGGCGGTAGGCAGCGCTCTGGACGACGGCGCAAGGGCTTGGCAGTAGGCAGCGGCGCTGAGGCCTCGTTGCAGCGGTGCAATGACGGCTTCACGATGATTTCGCGGCAGGCGTGACCGTCGCAGGTGAGGAATAGAAGGTGCTCAATTATTTCGTTAAATTTTCATTGTTAATTTGTAAGAATTATGTTTATTATAAAATAATTAATTAAAATATTTTATAATTGTATAGTTCATAAAAAAATATTACGTTTGATTCAATATTAATTACAAAGATTAGTTATTATTGACAGTAATTGACTGTTACTTAAACATTGTTTGAAATCTAGACGGACCGATCGCACATGAGTGCAAGGTAAGGAAAAATATTTTTTTTTTCTTTTTTGTATATAGTCCAAGTAGTTCATCTCTGTTTTATTACGTAGGTTCTTTTTCTGTTTTCAACTGAGTGATATTTCCATTTCTTTGACACGGAGGGAGTCATTGCTGAACTGGGTCTCGTTGCTTTCGTGGCGTGCCGCTCCGTGAATGGGCCGCCTTGGGAGCTCAGCTTCAAAGCCCAACAACAGCGAAGCGTCCTGTTCCTGTCCCTCGCCCCCACCCAAACCCTCCGCCGCCGGCCGCACCCTCCTCCCCCCAGGATCCCTACCCGCGCCGCCGGGACTCACCCCTCTCTGCGAGATCCCTTCCTACACCGAGGTGGCTCCTCGGCCCACTGCTGTCACTTCCACATCGCCAGGCCCCTCCCTCTCTCTCGGTCCAGCTGGGGTGCGGTGCACCTTGCTGCGGATTGGTTCCCTTTTATCTGCCGGTAAGTCATCAATCCTCCCTTGCTCTGGCGGATGCTGCTGTTCTGGGGGTTATATCTCCTTCTTTGTAACCGGTTCACTCCATTTAGTCTGAATAGCGGTGGACTTGCGTGCTGAACGCTGGACTTGATTCGATTATACGTACTCTTCTCCTTTATCAGTTCGCAAGATTTAGATTATTTGGCCCGATAGGTCTTACATGGCTGATCCGCTCGTTTTATTCGTGATTTTTCTCCTTCGCTGTGAGCCGACGGATCCTAATATTTTATACAGGAATGGGCACTCGGGCCAATTCAGATCCTTGCGAAATTGTTTGCTTCGTGATGGATTATTACTTGATTCCTAAAATAGTTGTCTTTCAGTTATAAAACCTCAACATACTCCGGGGTCCATCAGTATTCATAGTGCGTATAGAGTTCTATTTGTTTTGTATTATTGGCTATCTTGTAAGCATTCCACTCGAGCATCATGCCTTGTTTCTGTGAATGCCGCCTGATTGTAATTTTTGTACATGTGACAGTAATCGGTTTACTATAACTATGTATCAGGATGGATTGCCATGGTTTGTTTGACCCAAGATTGCTACTTTTTAGGCGACCTGTACCTCTATTTAAGAGGAAGAGTATAGTCGATAGGGGGCTTGCAAGAATAGAATATGATGCACCTCTCTTGCTATACGGCTATACCCGTTTGCTAAGAATAGAATGATTCACTAGTAAAATAGACCAAAGCATCCGGTGATGATAATATTTATAGTGAAGTGGGTGCAAACATCACAATACCTTAAATAATGAGTCTCAGTAAACAAAGCCACTGCTACAAAATATAACAGGAGGCCCAAAACTGTGCTTTTAATGTATCCATATGCTTCCAAGCTACTTGTACACCTATATGTCTATGGGCAACGACTAGAATGCAATCTAGGACATGGTGCAATCGTGCAATCAATCACTCTCAGCCATTGAATATGCATCCTACGGTTGTTGCATATTTTTACTTAGCCCCCTCCACCTGAGTACTTAACCACTTTCACTATTGTCTATGGGCAACGACTAGAATGCAATCTAGGATATGGTGCAATCAATCACTCTTAGTCATGTCTATGACCTTTCATGGCAATATCTTCATTTGTCGCTTCTTTTGAATTTGTTTTATCTCCTTTATTTTCCCATTTCACCAGTTGACAATCAGGTTCCATGGTTTATGTATGCAGTGGATACTTCAACCCAGGAATAATGGCAATGTCTTTGACAAGAGGGTTGAAGCATGGTGCTGTTCTGAGGCATGCAGCTCAACTGGTGGACAGTAGAGGCCTTGCAATTGCAAGCAAGGCAAAGAAGGGTGGAAAAGGGGCAGCTGATGCTGCCAAAACTCCTGCGCTCACCAAGGAGCTTAAGAGTACAACAGTGTTTGGTGCAAATATTCTCAAGGAAGGTTCTGATCCAAAAATTCTACCAGATTCCGAGTATCCTGATTGGCTGTGGCACCTGCTTGATAAGCGTCCAGTGCTGAGTGAGCTGCGGAGAAAAGACCCCAAGTCACTCCCCTACGAAGACCTGAAGCGTTTCGTTAAGTTGGACAATCGAGCTCGCATCAAGGAAAACAATGCTCTCACTGCTAAGACCTAACCTGGATTGTCTCAAGAAGTAATTAGGCCAAGCACATTACCTTTCTTGCTTTAAGATTTACTAGAGGGCATGATCAAGTTAATTGTTTCTGGTAATAATGTAGCCACCTGGAAGATTTGAATGTTTGGAGTTGCTTGGTTTTGTGCACGACTTAGTCTAGTTAATGCTCCTTTTTCATTGTTCCACAATTTTATGAAACGGTCCAGAGTGATTTGGTACTTCACAGTTGGCGTACCTTTCATTTTTCTCAAGGAACTTCTTGGGTCGCCATAAATATGTCAAGACAGGTGTTTTGGAATGTTCATTTTCTCTATTGGATAGTACCTTCTTAAGATAATTATTGGATAGTACCTACATGGACCTCTGTCTGATTCCTAATGTTTTCGTGAATTGCCCGCAATGGCTAACCAGTTCTGTGTTCCTGCATAAGTAGATAGCTATCTCTGTTTGTTACAATTGTTTGGCGTCTAAGTTCACGTTTTTTTTCAACAGTTGCTTGTGAAAACGTTTGTACTTGTAAATCTATACTCCATTCTCAAATTGAGGTAGTTAATTGTTATAATAATGACAATAATTTACAGAGGGAGTACTTGATCCGTCCTAGTCCTTATTGGACAACTGCCGTACGACCAACGTTAATAGGTCAGGTGCTTAAAATTCGTAATATAATTCGTCCTTAGTCAAACCAAATGTGGAAACTGATCGGTCTTCATCTCCAACAGTTGTGCAGCACTACATGAACAGCTGATCTAGGCCCCGTTTGGCGTGTTGTGACATTACGCTTGCTTTTTGAGAGTTATTATTTTTCATTGATGGTCTGTTACAATAAATCACACTAGGAATGCAAGTATTCCTAATTACTCCCTCTTTCTCAAAATACATGTCATTTCAGACAAAGCAAACAATTGAAAATGAACTGCAATAGCATGTCCTAACTGTTACAACACATTTTGATATGTGATCACTTGAAGAGACATATGTAGTTGTAACTTCATTTATATAAGAGTCATGTCTCCTCTCCAATGATCACTATCACATGTATAAATAAAAAGTAAATGAATAAATAAAGATTAGTTGTGATTTGCAAGAACACGTTGTCTCTATCTCTCTTAATTTCCTCTCTAGTGTTCAATTTCATTCTCAACACGTTATCAGCACACTCTACCGAGCGATCAAGAGAGGAATTCACTGATCTTATGGGAAGTTAAGATGGAAGAAGAAATGTGCATTTTGAATAGTTGCACCACAAACTCTATACTTAGAGAAACAAAATATTTCCTGATTCTAACTAGAAGGTCAGAAAATGTTTTAACCATCGTTGGACGCAATGCAACAATAGTTGGCTTCGCCCGAGCCACTATTATGTTTCCTAATGGGACACAAGTGATGATTGAAGATGTTTTATTGTATCTCGATTCTACACGCACTCTCATAAGTTTTAAAGATATCCGGAACAATGAGTTACATATATGTACCTATGAAGATAACAAAGAAGATTTTTTTATTTCTAATAATTCTGGATATGACCATGAAGTTCTAGAAAGAATTCATTCTACTCCATCTGGCTTGTATTACACATACATCAAACTCGTACCATATGTTGCATACAAGATGATTTTCCAGAATGTTGATACATTCAAGACCCAACATTCACGCCTAGATCATCTTGGAATGGGGATGATGAGGAAAATTATTGGTAATTGCACCGGCTATGAATTAAATAATGCAAAATTTCCAAAATCTAATAATTTTGTATGCACTTCATCTGCTATGGGCAAGTTAATCTTGCGGCCTTCTCCGCTTAAGATTCATACTGAACCATTAAAGTTTCTTGAACGCATTCAAGGAGACATTTGTGGATCCATACAACCAATGTGTGCTCCATTTAAATACTTCATGGTATTAATCGACGCATCTACAAGATGGTCGCACGTGTGTTTATTATCTACATGTAACCATACTTTTGCGAAATTTATGATACAAGCCATAAGATTAAAGATGAAATATCTTGAACATAGGATAAAAGGTATCCTTATGGACAATGTTGTTGAATTTACATCTCGAGCCTTTAATGATTATTGTATGGCTCAAGGTATTGAAGTACAACACTCTGTTCCATATGATCACACACAAAATGATATGGTTGAATCTCTCATAAAGAGAGTAAAACTCATAGCTATGCCATTATTGCAAGGATGTAATTTACCAACATCTTGTTGGGGTCATACAGTTTTACACACTACTGATATTCTACAACTACGTCCAACTGCATATCATATCATCTCTCCACTCCATCTGGTGCGTGGAGATCAACCAAATATCTCCCATCTGCAAAAATTTGGATATGCAGTGTACACACCAATTTCACCACCAAAGCGAACATCTATAGGCCCTCATAGAAATTGGGGATCTACGTGGGATTTAAATTCCCGTCTATCATAAAATATTTGGAGCCTTTAACGGGTGATTTATTCACGGCCCGGTTTATTGATTGCTTTTTTAATGAGGATCATTTCCCAGTTTTAGGTGGAGATAATAAATATATCAATGAAAGCCGTGAAATTAATTGAGATGATAAGTCCATCCAAACCTCTGATCCACGTACAAAAGAGACTGAACTTCAAGTTTAGAAAATTATTGAGTTACAGCAAATTGCTATTAACCTGCCAGATGCATCTACTGATTATAAAGGTATCACAAAGTTAAATCCTGCTGTTAATGCACCATGTAGAGTGGATGTACCAATAAAAATCACTCCACCTCAGAAAAGGGGAAGAGCAATTCAGCAGAAAGGTACTTCAAATAGGCGTCTAAAGACTACGAGAACAAAATCTTCCTCAAATCAAGTAAATGTAAGTCAACAAAATGTTGATGGACACCAGTTGGATGTGATAAATCTAAGATCTAGCTCTCAAGTGTGCACTATAGAACAGGCTAGAGGATCGGAAGACCGTAATACTCAGATGTTGGGAAATCATGATGCGATACACCAGGTACAAGAAATTTCCATCAATTATACTAGTTTCAGAGAATTGTTTGACCGTAGTACAACGGTTGTCAACTCAAGCTTTTAAACCAAGATAGTTGATATGTCCCATGATCGTGATCCTAAGATCATGTCAGAGTGTAAACAACGCTCGAACTGGATCAAATGAGAGACTAAAAGTGCATCTAGGCATTCCCGTGCATTCCCGTGGGTTTTGGATGATTGATGACGACAATTAAGAGACTAATGAGTTGAGTTGATCTTAAGCACAGTTGTGATGATTGAAATGAGGTAAAATCCCTCAAAAAGGAAAATGTTGAAACGGGTGTCGAACACTCAACAATAGAAATTAGGGTTTCTATTGTGTTGAGTTTAGACTAGCTGTATCATGTGTGAGGGTGATTGTATCATGTGCATTGAGATCATTCTAGAGGGCTCAAAGTGGTGGTTGAGAGAAAAATCTAAGTGAGAAGCTAAAAAATAAGAGAAAACTTGTTGTGGCTGGACTTGTCCGGGCTTCAGGCCGGACTAGTCCGGTCTGCCACAGTAGTCCGTTTTGGGTCGGACTAGGTGTCTCTGTTCGAGTTAGGACTTGTTCGTATGGGTACGGACTAGTCCGTTCTTCTCTTGGTAAGTGAGTTTGCAGCTAAGTCCTGGGAGGCCGGACTTGTCCGCCACAGAGGTCGGACTAGTCCGGACCCTCCAGAGTAGTCCGTTTTGGGATGAACCAAAGCATTCTGGATCAGTTCGGACTTGTCCGTTGTGGCACGGAAAAGTCCGTTTGAGACTTAGTGTGAAAACCAAACCAAATTCTAGGAGGTCAAACTTGTCCACCCCTCTTGGCCGAACTAGTTCGGGCCTGCCCAGTTTAGTCCGTTTCGAGCCGGACTAAACCTCTCTGATTCACTTCGGACTAGTCCGTTGTTGGTCGGACTAGTCCGGGTGTCATGACCATTTGAAATTCAAACGTCTGGTGCACACGTCATCTGTTTTGTCGACCGATGACGTGAAATTGTCGGTGGTCCCAGAAGGCAGGACAAGTTCGTGGCATAGGGTCGGACTAGTCCCGGGTTGCCCTGGTGGCAACGGTTAGTTGTCGAGACCCTATAAAAAGGGGACCCCCGACCTCTATTTGACAACTCTTGAACCCTAACGCTGCCACAACTGACCTAGAGCCTTCCAAAGCCTTCTACTTCGCCTTCTAGCCCTCTAAGATCAAATCTTGAAGAGATTAGGGTTTGGGAAGGGGAGTGAAGGAAGATCATCGTGTTTTGGCTCTCGGTTTGATCTCTTGCACTTGTGTTGTGTTTTGTGGCTTGTGTGAGTTGAGCTTCAAGTGCTCTTTGCTGTATTGATTCTTGGGAGCCTCAACTTGTGAGCAGCCCCAATCAAACTTGGTGATTATCCTTTGATATAGTGGAAACCAAGTCAGCCATTGTGGTGGCTTGGTGAGAAGAGGGTCAAGTGAGACCCGGTCCTTGTGTGGACTTCTCAACGTGGATGTAGGCTTCTTCGTGGAGCTGAACTACGGGATAAATCTTGTCTCACTTGTCGCTTTACATTTGGTATTCACTAGAATCGCTATTATGGTTCATATTGTTCTTTACTTTGATCTTTGTTGAAATATTATAACCTAACTGCTTACACTTGTTAATCTAAGTTGTACTAGGTTACTAGACATTGTGTCTATCTTTGGTGAACTTAAATTCCGCAAATCACTTGTAGAAATCAAGTTTTTAGGTTTTCACCCTGTGTTGAGTAGACTAGTCCGACCCTGATCAGACTAGTTCGGCCTCAGGAATTTAATCTCGTTTGATTAAGCGATTTCAGGTCATTTTTCCTATTCACCCCCCCCCCCCCCCCGCTAGGCGACTTTCAATTGGTATCAGAGTAGGCCTCTCAACCAAGAGTCTAACAACTCGGAGAGGAAATAGCCGGAAGGGGTGACAAAGAGATTTCGGTGATCGTCGATGACGACAAGACGAAGAATGTCGACGTTTTTCAAGATGATCCAAATGACGACGAGGAAGTTCGTCTACTCAAGGCACGGCTTCGTGATAAGCTCAATGTCCTCAAGAAGGAGATCAAGTCGATCGCTCTAATCAACACCGACAATGGGAGTAGTTCACAAGACTACTCCTGGTATCCTTACAATTATGAGCGATTAGCCACAATCAATCATTATGTATCTAGCCCTATTGGTAAACCTCCTCAATTTGATAGAAATGACTACTCTATGTGGAAGCATAATATGAAGATGCATCTCATTTTCTTAAACCCTAGTTTGTGGCAAATTGTCTTGACAGGTGTCCATCTTCCCAAGAATGAGGAAGACATTACTCTGGAGCAAGCCTTCCTCCTCCATCGCAATGCTCAAGCCATTGGAGTAATCACCTCCTCATTGACTCGAGAGGAGTTCAACCGCATTGAAGGATTGGAGGTGTCCAAGGGGATATGGGACACCCTCAAGACGACACATGAGGGCAATCATGTCATAAGGGAGTCCAAGATCGAGATGATCGAAGGAGAACTTGGGAGATTCACTATAATGGATAGTGAGTCTCCCCAAGATATGTACAACCGCCTCAAGACTCTCATCAACAAGAGTCGATCTTATGGAAGCACCCAGTGGACGGACCATGAAGTAGTAAAGAGGATGATTCGGGCATTCATGCCTAGGAACATCACTCTTTGCTCACTAATTCGTGAGAGTTCGGGATTCCACAAGATGACTCCCAAAGAAGTACTAGGGAGTATCATCAATCATGAGATGATAGAGCAAGAGGCTATGTTCTACAATGACCTTCAAAAGCTCTCCTCCTCCAAGAAAAGAGATGTTGCATTCAACACAACATCCTCAAGATCTAAAGAGAAGGGAGAGAGTGATGAAGAGAGCACCAAAACCGATGAGGAAGAGTCACTCTTCATCAACAACTTCAAGAGGATGTGAAGAAGAAAGAGGTGGGGTTACCACCGTGAAGGCAAAAGCAAAGACAAGCCCAAGACAAGATCAAAGAGGGCTTGCTACAATTGTGGAGAATATGGCCACTTCATTGTGGATTTCCCACATGAAGAGAACAAGAGTAAGAAGGAGGACAAGTCTCAAGATAAGAAATACTTCAAGAAGAAGAAGCAATCGGGACATGCCCACCTTGGGAAGAAGTGGGATTCAAATGAAGAATCTTCCTCCGATGAAGAAGAAAAGATAACAACTATTGCTATGAAGAATATAACCATAGAGAACAAGCTCTTCCCAAACTTGGAGAACTCAAGGCTAACTTGCCTCATGGCCAAGGACGGAAGAAAGAAGGTCAAATCTAAATCCTCTTCTTCATTTTCTTCGCATGATGATTTTGATAGTACTAGTGAGAATGAACATATGCTCAAGGATATGAGTAAGAGTACTTTTAAAAGATTGAGATTGTTGATGGATGAGATAGTTGAGAAGGAAGAGATCATTAACTATCAACAGGACATGCTCATACAACAAAAGGAGATATGTCAAGAGTTTGAGGAGCTCTTGGAGCTTGAAAGATATAGAAGCAATGCACTTGAGTGTGAACTTTCTTTGAGCAAGGAAACTTGCTCAAACCTTGAGAACACTACTGTTGGAGTCTTGTTTCGGCAATTCTCCTGGTACTACTGTTAGTAGCCCACAGAGTTTCTTAGTTCGATTAGGGCGCGCGAAGATTCAGAGCAAGATGGCGATTTGACACAAGGATTTACGTGGTTTGGGCCGCCTGAGCGTAATACCCTACTCCACGGGTGTTGTGGTTGTTGTATTGAGCGTCTGAGCGCTTGTGTGTGAGAGACCAGAGTGTCTGGAAGCCTCCCTCTGTGTATCGCTCGGCCAGTCCTTTTATAGTACTAGGACTGGTCGTTACATCATCAGCCTGGCCCGACATGTGGCCCTGGCAGTTATTGATGCCTAATACACAGTTAAATGTGCTTAATTCCCCTTAATAGCATAGTAACGCCACTTAATGGTGGCGTTACTAGTATTAAGGGTCATCCGATCGTGTGTCATTAAGATAGCATTAATGACACATAATCAGGTCTTGAAGTCTTTAATGTTCCTTGAAGGTCCGAGCTGTTGGAGGTCCACCAGTCTGCCTGTTGAGGTTGAAGGTTCGGCGGTTGGACGCGTGGCAGCTCCGAAGCTTACCGTCTTGGACAAGTAGGTTCGGTGCTGTTGTACACGTGTCGGTACCGGAGCTTCCCTCTGTCGAGGGTTAGGTCCGGGGGTGCCACACAGGTATCTAGCTGGAGCAATCCCATGTAGGGATTGTAGCTCCGGTTTTATGATACATGTGGCGGCACTGGGACTAACCATAGGAGGGAGCCAGGTTCGGTTCCGAGTGACACGGGGAGCCTTCGGAGGTCTTCAGCTCAGATATGTGGAGTTCCTTTGCAATCTTTGCAGTTCCAAGGGGTATCCGGTACGCAGGGTACCGATAGTGGCCCCCTGGGCCCACCTCTGGGAGAGACTTTTTGGATTAAGTCATTCTGCCGAAGGTGGGTCCATCTTTCGATTTCTGCATCGTGTCTTCAAGGGCTTTTGGATGTGCCGTTGAGGTGGTGTTTCGCAGTTAAACCATGGCCACGTGGCATCTTCATGATGCGGCAGGTGAGATCTGCGCATGCGGATCTCACGCAATTTAAGGTCGTCGGTTCCCAATACGAAAACCGTATTGGTTCCGCGCGCCCTGTTAGGCCGCCGCCCTCAGGTTTCCCGCCTCTCATCATGACAACTGTTTGCCTGGGGTAAGGACCTCGACTTGATCGTCTGGGTGGCCCCAGGCTCCCTTGTCATTAGCAGGGTGAAATTTTTGAACTGTATCCTTGGCCTTTTTGCAGTTTCCATCCAAGCATTGTGGGGGCTTACTTAAGAAGGAAAGCGCGCACGGTTTGGGGATTCCTTACGCCTTCATTTGAACTTGCGCTTGAATCCTCCAAACTTTTGCTTGCTTTTCCTCTCTCGCCCCGCCGTGCTGCGATGGAGTTGGGTCTCCGCAAGAGCCGTCTCACGACCGACGACGATTTGAAGAAGGTCCGGACCTACATGGGGTGGTCCAGCGACTCCTTCAACCACCTGGTCCGCGCCGGCAAGCTCCCATTCATGATGAGGTGCGCCAGCAACATGGTGTACTTTTTTGCGTACGCCATGGTGGGACTGATCCCACCTTTCTCAACTTTTCTCTTGATGCAGTTAGACTTCAATGGTATGCAGTTGTACCACCTTGGCCCCCACTCCATTCTTCTTGTGTCAACATTCGTCCACTTCTGCGAGATGTGGGTGGGTATTCCCCCCTGCATCAAGCTTTTCCGTACCTTCTTCACCATCCACAATACCAGCAAGAGTGACAAGTATCTTGGCTTCTACTATTTTGTGAAGCGCAAGAAATGCCCCTACAAGTACTTGAGGTTGTTCCCTTCCGGCAAGTGGGATGACTGGAAGAAGAATTGGATTGTCGTCACAGCAGAGGAGCACGAGAAGCTGGAGCTACCTGAAGGTCTTCCCAATGTTGACACTGATGCCTGGAGCGAGGCTCCAGTGCTCTCGGAGGCCTTCAACCCTGCCTTGACCAGGATCCACCAATGTGTGGAAGGAGGGGTGACTCCCCAGATGGTCTTCTGCAACTTCCTGGTCAACAGGTGGGCTCCGCTAAAGAAGAGGGAGAAGCTCGCCTGGGCCGTCAACAGTGTGATGGACGATGACCGGATTGAAACCGGTCTGAAGTCCAATTTGGAAGGCGCTGCTTTGGAGCTTCATCTCAAGAAGTTCCAGCATGGCATCGACGTCGAGGGTGATGACTTGAATCTGCCGACGGCTTTCCTCCCTTTGAACATGGAGGCGGAGTTCAATAGGGAGCTCTAGAGGAAGATGACGGTGCTTGACGACCTCGGCGAGGCCGAGAGGCGTTCGACCACCAGATTGGTGATCCCCGGAGCTTCCGAGGGTGGCCCTGCTTTCGCCCCGAGACAGAGAAATGAAGTCGTTGGCAAGGGCAAAGAGTTGGTTGAACCCTCCAGTCGAAAGAGGAAGTTGAAGCATTCTGACGGGAGGCCCATCAGACCTGCTCCTTCCACAACAGCTCCTTCTCCTCGGCGGGGGAGGTCTTCTATGGCGACACCAACTCCAGCATCGGCGTCTCCCCGGAACGCCAGCTCTGCCCAGGTGACTCCGGCGCTGGAGCCAGTTAAGGGCTCTAGGTACGAGGGTCCTTCTCAGTCGAGGAAGGCCCCAACCAATACGTCGCTGACGACAACAGTAAGCTCTGAAGAGCCTTCCGAAGCTAATACCCTAGTTGCGATTGGGTCGGGCTCTGAGCGTCCGGCGAAAAGGTTCCGTGCTAGCTAGAGCGGAAGTCTCCCAAGGTAAATTTGCTTTTTTTACCTTAGTTGATTGTTTTTGTTGTGATCATATTTTGAATTTCTTCGTCCTTCATCCACAGGGTATCCAAAAAAGGGGCTAAACTTTGGTTCCTGTGACAGCAGCTGATGTTGTGCAGGCGGAGGCTCCAGCTCTAGTTCCAGCACCGCCCCAGGTGGTGGCTAAGGTCTCGGCAGCTCCGGCGCCAGCTATCGAGGTTCTGGACCTCGACTCATCTCCCGAAGCTCTCGTGGTAGCGCCAGACCACATGAATGAAGATGTACCAGCGGCACCAGCTCCAGAGGTTGAAGCTCCGGTTTTGGATACCGAGATGACGGACACTCCGGCCTTAGAGCCGGAGGTAGCTGCAGTTCTGGGCTTAGGGACAAATGTTATTGAAGCTCCAGCGGTGGAGCCAGTGGTCCATGAAGTTCTGGCGCCTGAGCCGGTTGACGTGGAGGTTCCGGCACCTGAACCGGTGGAGGTCGAAGCACCGGCACCTGAACCGACAGTGGAGGAGGCACCAGCACCGGAGTCGGAGGTGGCCTTAGCTCCGGCTGAATCTTCAACGCCTGCCCAGGAGGTGGTAGTTCCGGAGGAACTCGTGCCTGAGCCAGGGTGCCGAGATGAAGCGACCGATCCTCTGCTTGAGGAAGCAGTTGCTGATGACCTGGGACGGGACCTTCGGAGCCGACTCGAGAGGTAGAAGATTCCATTGTCAGACCTTCCTCGGCGATGGCTGAGGCACTCCCGGAAGGCAGCCCTAGTGTTGCGGAAGCTCAGGGGACCACTCTTGTAGAGTGGGACCCAATTTTTGTTATGGAGAACCCGCTGGAGTCAGCGGAGAGGACCCCGGCAGGTTCGGAGCTGATCCCCCTATCGTTATCCATCAACAACGCCTACTCCAGCCTTCGTCAGGTACAGCTTGCCTTTTATCACGACAGCAAGGCCCTCGAGGAGGAGCGCCAAATGCTTAGGAGGTGGCACAACCGGCTCCAATTCGAGACCAAGCTGGCGCAAACAAGGCTGTCCGACGACAAGGAGTGGATCAAGAGGGAGAAGGCCCGGATGGAGTACTAGGGCCAACTGCTGGACGAGAGGGAAAGCATGGTGCGATCCCTTGACAATCAGTCCCAGGCTATACACAAACAGGTCGTGGCTGCTAATGAAGCAGCGAACGATCGCTAGGAGAAGCTCAGTACCATCCACGAGAGCCTCTTCAAGCGCCGGGAGGCTCTTGAGGAGTGAGAGAAAAAGCTCGAAGATGAAGAGCAAAAACTCCTGGAGTTGAGGGATGACCTCCAGAAGAGTGAGGAGGAGCTCGCCCAAAGGTTGGCTCTGGGTGACAAGAGCCTTGAGAGCGCACCAAGAAGTTGGAGGAGCTCTGCGAGAGCGAGGAGAAGAAGGTTTGGCAGCGGGGATAGGACCTCACCAAAAGGGATAATGAAGTCGCTGCCAGGGAGAAGAAGGTGTGGGGCCGAGAGAAAGACCTGGTTGACTGCCGGAACAAGATTCACGTCCGGGAAGAGGAGCTTGCCAACCTCGAAAAGCAAGTTGCTGAAAGGATTCAACAACATGCCAAAGAGGTCGAGCGCCTTGCCCGGGAGGGTTCAGAGCTTGCGGCTGCCAAGAGGTCCTTGGAGAAGATGCGAGGCTCAAGGGATGCGGAGTCCCAACAAGTATGGGACTTCTTGGGCAAAGCCAATGATGCACTGACGCCGTTGGGCTTTAGTCCCGTGCGTCTGGACGATCCGGAGCTGGAGCTGGACCATGCGTTGAAGGTGTTGAACTCGGCTGGCAACAAACTCAACAAGATGGGCGATGTCATCGTGGATCAGTTGGAAACAGAAGGAAAATCCCTTGCGCAGAACGTCGCAGAATACATGCTGACGTGGTACACAAGCTGGGATCCTCATTTCCCACTAGATCCGGTGCTTGAAGGTCCCATCGATGGAGAGGGAGATGTTGCCAAGGCCAGCATGTCGGAGGTTGCCCAGAAGGTTGCCTCGTTCTTCCGTAGGATTTAGGAATTTCTCCTTGTAGCTCCCACTTGTATCTTCTCTTCTTTTCTCCAATTTTGTAATCTCTTGTCCTCAGATGAATGGAATCCAAGAAATTTCTGAATTTCATTTTTTGTCTTCAACCTATGTCTCTCTTGGGCTCCTGGTAGATGTACACAATTTGATATCAAACATGTACCAAAAGGATGTAGCATTTTGTTGAAGACTTGAGTGCTTCAAACTTGTAGAATATAGGTCTGAAGTCGTCGACAGCAGGGGCCCCCTGAGGTTGTCAGAGCTTAGTAGCTCTGGCAGCGACCATTGTCAACACGTAGAGCATCGACAGTTGGCCCTCTGGGGTTGTCGGAGCTTAGTAGCTCCGGCAGTGACCACTATCAACACGTAGAGCGTCGACAGCAGACCCCATTGGGGTGTCCTTCTACCATCTTTTCTTCATGCTAACGGTTGGCTCCCTGGATTTGTCGGAACTTGATAGCTCCGGCGACGCCTACTATCAATGTTTAAACATCGACAGCGGGCCACCTTAGTGGATGTCGAAGCTTTGATAGCTCCGGCATCATCCACCATCATCATGAGATTTTTATTTTTCCTGCACACTGAAGTCAAGAAAAACAGTAAAATCCATTTCTTATCTATAACTCATTTGCGGCTTCCTATTCTCGAAAGAAATTTTTAAGTCGACTGCAATTCTATATCAAGTGCATTTGCTTATTTTCTCCAGGTCCGATCGTTTTCTGGACTCACCTTACTCAGGCCTGCCGGGGTGTAGGTAGAGTGGCGTACCTAGGGTGCAGGACCAGGCTAAGTTGATAGCACACTCCGGACCTAGATTGGCTTGGCGTTCAGGCGAGTAGGCCATTCAACAATGTTAAGACCCGAAAGAATTAACAATGCAACTTGAATTATACATGAATTGTTCGAGCTAAAGTTTCTTGAGAATTGCACAACTTTGTTATAGACAAGAAAGAGAAAAATAAAAAAGAATGAGCCTGTACAAAATTAATGCACGTGGAGTCTGTTTTCACATAATGATGTTTTTCATTATAGGTTCGGGGTACAGGGGAAACAAGTACACTCTTAGGGTATGGAACCAGGCTAAGTGTGTTGCATTTCTTTTTTGACCCAGGGTAACTAGCTACACTTTTAGTTCTGAAACTATGTCAAGTGTTGCTTGAACTTTGCGGACCTTCCGGGAAAGGTTCGGCTGTTCTCCCGGAGGAGCTACCCGAATCTGTACAATGATGCTATAACATACATAATATGTAATTACAGACTCACCTCCGTGATATTAAGCATAGAACTTACGGAGGTGCTCAATGTTCCAAGAATTAGGGAGCGGCGTCCCATCCTCGGTTGCCAAGCGAACGCATCCGGGACGGGATACTTTGATCACTCGAAAGGGTCCTTCCCAGCTGGGGGAAAGTTTGTTTAACCCTTCTCGAGTTTGTATTCTCCGTAACATTAGATCGCCTTCCTCGAGCTGTCGGTTATGCACATGCCTTTGGTGATAGCGCCGGAGCGCTTGGCGGTATCGTGCATTTCGAACAGCTGCTCGGCACCTTCCCTCTTCAACGAGGTCAAGGTCTTCACGCCGGAACTGGTCCTGCGTGGCTTCGTCGAAGGTCCGGACCCAGAGTGACCCCAAGGTGATTTCCGGAGGAAGGACTGCTTCAGCTCCGTACACCAAGAAGAAGGGTGTCTCTCCAGTTGATCGGTTTGGAGTTATCCTGTTTGCCCACAAGGTGGGTGGAAGCTCTTCAATCCAGTTGGCTCCATGTTTTTTCAGGCGCTCATATGTGCGCGTCTTGAGTCCTTTTAGGATTTCTGCATTTGCTCTCTCAGCTTGGCCATTGCTTGTCGGGTGAGCTACGGAAGCGTAGCTGACCTGAATGTCGAGGTCTTCGCAATATCCTTGGAATGCAGAACATGTGAATTGGGCCGCGTTGTCAGTTATGATCTTGTTTGGGACTCCAAATCTGCATACTATGGACTGCAAGAAATTAATAGCTGATTGCTTGTTTATTGTCAGAACCGGAGTTGCTTCCGACCACTTAGTGAACTTGTCGATGGCGACATACAGGAACTTGTAACCTCCGACGGCTCTTGGGAAAGGTCCCAAGATATCCATACCCCACACGGCGAATGGCCATGTCAGAGGTATCATTTGTAGAGGTTGAGCTGGTGTGTGAATTTGCTTCGCATGAAACTGGCATGCTTCACATTTCTTCACTAGCTCGGTTGCATCCTGGAGTGTTGTAGGCCAGTAAAAACCATACTGGAAGGCTTTGCCGACCAACGTGCGGGAAGACGCGTGGTTCCCACACTCGCCTCCATGGATTTCCGCGAGGAGATCGCAGCCTTCTTCCCTTGTAATGCACCGCATTAGTACGCCGTTGGCACCACGCCGGTAGAGATCCCCTTCTACCAGTGTGTATCTTTTAGCCAATCTGACTATCCGGTTAGTAGGTGCATTATCTTCAGGAAGGATGTTATCTTTAAAGTAGCTTCGGATCTCCAAGATCCATGCATCGGAGCTAACTTGAGCTTCTGAGTCTTGCGTGCTGGGTTGCTCGGAGCTTCCTGCAGCACCTACGACCCTTGATGGACGCCATGGTAACCGGGCCATCGGGACCGCCAGCTTCGAGGTGCTGGTCTCGCCCCCTTCGCTCTATTTGGCAGCTTGAGCTGTTGGTCTTGAAAATCTCCGGATGAAGTTTCTCTCAGGAACCGGAGCTATGGTTGAAGCTTTCGTCGAGAGTTCGTCAGCTTCAGCGTTGTTGAGATGCTGTTGACGGCTCCTAAGATATACTAACAAATCCTCCCCGGCAACAGCGCCGGAAATGCTTGTTGGTATTTCTTAACACCACCGATCATCTCCAGTAAAGAGATGAGATCCGCAAGCGCACGGAAGATACCGCTGTAGTATTTCACCCATGAGTATTCCCAAGGGTATCGTATTTATCCCAAAGGAAGGCAATGGAGTAAAGTATATACTACTCTTACGGTCAAGCTATGGGATACTAATCCATTATCCATTTAAAAGCCATTTGTGATAATAGGTTTGGAGCCGCCTGTGATGAGGCTTATTGTAGTAGTGATACTAATGGTCATGTCAATGATGAATTCCTATGCAATGCTATTCAACACATCGGGCACGGGCTTACCCCTAGCAATACTAGGGCGACTCTCGCCAAGAGCCTGTGGCATAGCCTAACATGGAGGATTACAAAGGACAAATAGGGCTGTCACAACCTACTGCCTACCTCTTTAATCTGTGGGTCTACGAGACATCCAACGCTACTTAAATACCCTAGCACCATGCTAGCATACTAAGCAAATACCTTAGGAGTCATGGCACAAGCCACCCTAAGGCAATGACTAACCTAAACATCGTTGAACCAATGTTGAAGTATAGCATAAGTCATTCATATTAACATAATCATATCATAACTACATAGACTATAGTGGGGGTCTATAGTGTTTATGACCATAAGATGTGATCATGAGAGTGAAATCATAAAGAATATACCTTCCACATACATGGACTCCACAATCAAACAAGAAACACTTTCTCCAAGTATACGTATACAAGAAGACTAAAGATAATATCTCTATTGAGCACAAAGTCACAAATACAAGAAGGAATACATAAGACATACCTTTCCCAATGTGGAATTGGGAAGAGAGACTCCTTCTACTCCTTTCGCAATTTGGACTTGGGACTAGAGGCTCTCCTCTCTACATCCTAAATCCTCTAAGGACTATGGAAGATAGTGTATACAATAGAATGATGCCCAAGTGGTGTGTGTTGAAGTGAGGGGTAGGGGGTCCTATTTATACTAGTGTTGAGGTCGGTTCCTACCACCAAAAGCGCGTGAATAAGTCACCATTGACTCTAGGGAGCCGGGAGGAGCCAACACGTGGAGGTTGACCGAGTTTGGTGCAAAGACCAGGTCGGCCGACCCCCTGGTTCGACCGACCTGTTCATTGCACCGTTTCTCGTGTGCTTTCTCCAGGTGGATGCCATGTGGGTCCCATTGATGTATATGGGTCATACACCTTTGTATCTCCTCGGATACTTCTATTTGTGGGCCATTTGATCCATGGGATGCCACGTGTCATCGCCTGATTGGATGGGATGATATTTTATAGGATTGGTCCCTCTACATTTCCTCATTTCCCGCATAAAATGGTGCATACACATATTTCTCCAAGTCCAAGTGGAATTGGGTTAGATAGAAAGGTGATGTGTGCAAGAAATGACAAATCCTTCACATAATTGAGTTAAATTGACGAATGAAATTGGTATATAACAGCCGTCAACAAACTCCCCCAAGCTTATCCTTTGCTCGTCTCGAGCAAAGTCAAGACTTTAGGTTGATGATCAGGAGTTGCTACAATGTCTTATTTTCAAAAGTATCTAATGCACAACAAGATACTCTACCTAGTATTGCAGAAATTGGCTATGATACCCTACCTTTCTTAAGTTATCATGGGGCTTATGCTTTTTCATATTCATGAGTAGTTGAAAGGTAGAATAGAAAATGGAGCAAACATAGCCTAGAAATCAAGTTCCACTTAAATCCCGGAGAATTCAATTTAGATATTAAGTATCTCAATTTGATTCTCTCAGTCACTCCTTTGTGGACAGTGGAAATATTTCCTTACCAAAGCATTGTGCCTCTACTATTCCTACTCATTGAATAAGTCTTGTATGTGGAGCTTGGTTAGGAAAGTAAGTAGGCATATTTGCATCACATATATTGCTAAGTCAAAAGAGGAAGCCTTAGGAGAATTCAATTCAAAACTTTTTGATTCAAGACTAGTGCATGTGTGATGGAGTTGAAGTGGATGTGGATACTTGAGATAAGTCCTTTTTGGTATAATCTCTCTTTCTTTTTGCAGGGATGAAACATGGCTACTTTTCTTTTCTCTCTTTTTTTTTCTCATGCTTATGAGGTAAGCATGCTTTTTTCTTTTTCTTTTTGTAGTCATGTCTTCTACTCACTTTCTTTGCAATGAATTTTGAAGAGAGTGCTAAACATGAATAACATGGAGTTTCTCTTTTTATTGTGGTATGGTGGATATGATTGACGTTTTGCTTACTTCTAGTGTAGAAGTATAGCATGTGCAAGTGAAGTCTTGAATTCAAAAAGAGTTGAATGATTTCTCACATAGGTCTATACTAGTTTGACTAGGCTCAATGTGAAAGCAAATAGCATATACATAAGGTTTTGTCTATGTATGAATATCATATGGTTTTGGTAGGTATTTCCAATCAATTGAGGGAAACTTAAATCTTTTTAGAATTTCTCTGGAAAACTAAGTTTTACTTTCAAACTAGTACTAGCAGCCCTATTACCAATTCTAGTCTTGCAACAACCTAGAATTAGATCAAGCTTTTGCTACCCACAACTTCCAAATTAAGATAAAAGTATTTCAAACCAATGAATGCAATATTCGGAGAGTAGCAAGTTGTAAACTAGAGTCTTAGGAAAATAAAACAGAGCAAATATTCATCATTTCATCTATGTAAATTCTAAATCATTCTTACCATGCATCTTTATTTGATGAAAGCAAATCTAACCTATTGTTTTTTTATTTTTTTATTTTTTTAAATGTAAGGTGGATGATGGATGGATGGATGGAAAATAAATATGCAAGGAATGTGATACATGTTACCTCAAGTGGGGGTCCTCCCCCAAGCTTGTTCTTCAACTACCTCCGTGATAAGGGTTGAACCCTTGATGACAAAAGTACGCTGCAAGATCGGCTTGTTGTTGTTGTAGCGCCGTGTTGAAGTCGGTGAATTGAGCATCCATGTGTTGTTGCCAATCCTGGATACCTTGAACATGCTCCTGGAGTGTGTTGTAAATGTCACCCATTCTCACTCCAAGTTCTCCCATACGTCTAGTGAGGTCTGTCATTCCTTGGCTATAGTCTGATGACTTCTAGCCGAAAAGGAATGACGTGCTCTCATGGACGTTGGGGGCAAGCTGCTAGAGCTTGAAGTGGATAAGGGTGGATCCCTTTGCCATTCTTGCCAAGATGATCCCCAGTCTCATACGTCAGAGGTTGAGTCCATTCGGGCGCATAACCCGTTGGGTTCTCTTCCTCTTGGTATTCATGGACCGGAGAGATTATCGGTGGCATGCATGTGACTGCAACCCTCGCACGATTCCTTGTTACCCTACCAGAGACATTACTTCTTCTTGCTTCCTCAAGGGGAATAAGATTAATGGTTAGCCATCGGCATTTGTACAAATGAAAATCCGGGTTAGGTAACCGAATTTCATTGACAAAGCCGGGATAGAAAAATATCAAGGACCCATCTTGATCATGCTTAAGGGTATGTCCTTGCACTAAATAGTCTTCATCAATTAATTCTCTTTCAGTTTCAAAGTATTCAAATAAAGAGTATTTAAGTGCTCCTACCCTATCAGCAATATGAGTAATCAATGAAGTGCATTCAATTGGTCCTGATTTTGAAATGTAATCTAACCATTGTGTCATCATGGCTTTGACTGGAGCAACTTTTATCTTTTTAGTCATGGCAAACAAAATTTTCAATTCATCATCTCGCACAACCCTAACATCTCCCCTAGGGAACATAGTCATAGACACCCATCTATGCATGAAGCGTAAGGTAGGGTTTTGGATGTGGCTATTCCTAAGAGCCCTACATGTGGCCTCACTAGTTAGATCATGCCAAAAACTTTGTTTGTTAAACTTAGGCAAATTGTCTAAATCTAGCAAACACTGTTTATGGAAGCCTAAGATGCTACCTAACTCTTTCCATAGGATGTTGTATTCTTTTTGAAATAATCTAAAAGCAATGCCATCAAATCCTATTCTTAGTGTGCAAAGGAATTGGATAGTGAGAAGGCGTGAACCTTTCTCCTCTATGTGAGCAAAGTCATCAAATCCAATTGCATGCCAAATGGAAAGAAATTCGGAGTCCATACCTATTTTGGAGATCAAATGTGGATCATAAGCCTTGGTGTGGCGGAACTCACAATCTTGGAGAAGCCTGCGTGCTTGATCTTCAACTTCGCTTCATATGTCGAGATCGTTGTCATGAAGAAGTTGGTGTGGGTTGCTTCTCTCTTCCATGGGAGTGTCCTCACACACACTTCTCCTCCTTGGGCTGTACCCATGGAAGAGAGGCGTGCACTAGAACCTTCACCATGGCTTGAGCTTGCAGCTTCCTTCCTCTTTCCAAACAACCTCTTCATGTCTTTTTTGAGTTCAACAAGCAAGAACAAAACAAGGCGAGAAAAATCTGAAAAGAAGCGATGTTTGGAAAACAAAACTCTCGGTGAGTTTTCTCCTCTTGAAAGCTTGAGTGTAAAATGCAAATGCAAACAAAAGAAAATCTTTTTGGGGATGGATTTGAGCAAGAGTGTTGCAATGAAGAGCAAGAAAAACAAGGTGAGCTAGAGAGTGACTTGGGGAAGTGTAAAATGGTGTGGTGTGTGAAGAGAGGTGCTCCTCACGGACACAATTTATAGGGTGCACCCTACAACAGTCACTTGGGGTTCAAAATGTAGCCGTTGGAGGAAGGGGAGCCAATTTGGCTCCACTCCCTGTTCGGCCGACCTGACAGGTGGCCCCCCTGGTTCCCCTTTTGGCAAGTGGCTCCCCAAAGGCTATAAAGTTAGCACGTTGGTGAAATGCCACATGTGCAGCTCAGAAAAAATTGTTTTTCAAATAAAAACCTTTTTTTCAAATCCAATAAACATTTTCTTTTGAAAAGAAAGAAAGAAAAATGATAGTTGAGAATATAAGATTCTCAACTTGCTAGGAAAAATCAAATATGCAATGGGAAAAATCCAAATGGGGTGCAAAAAGAAAGAAATAAAAAATAAAGTGGGATAACTACCAATTTGACCTATTGGCGTAGGCCTCACCACCGTCTGATGAGATGGACATTCCTCCGTCTTCATTTCACATCCGGGCCCGGAGGGATGGGCTCGAACGGCTTGTCTTGCTTCTTCCGCCATTCCTTCTTTGGCGGCTTGGTGGACTTGGGCCTTTGTCAAGGTCCAGACGATTCCGTCGTCTTTGGATATCGGCGTGGTCGAAACGACGGAGTCGCCTCGTAGATTAATCTTCTCATAAATTCAATGAGTGAGTCCACCTTTGGAGGTGTGACTTCGACCTCTCTGATGTGTTTATCGTTCGTCCCATACTTGATTCGAATCATGGAGCATTGTTCTGATTTTGTCCAAAAGTTAAACCTTTCCTCCTTGCCATTGATATGGAAGTGGATTTCTCCAGCTCCCACATCTATGCGAGCTTTTGCAGTGCTTAGGAATGGACGCCCAAGAATGAGTGGTGTATCCTTCTCGGTGTCCATGTTTAGCACCACAAAATCCACAGGTATGAAGCAGTTCTGGATCTACACCAGGACGTCTTCAGCAATGACCGCTAGATAACAGACTGAAGAGTCAGCTAGTTGTAGTTGCATTGTTGGAGTCAGCTCTGTGAAGTTTAGCTGGTCGAACACAATCTTGGGCATCACACTAACACTTGCTCCCAGATCACAAAGTGCCTTGTCAAAGTGGTGAGCCCCAATTGAGCATGAAATGGTAGGACATCCAGGGTCCTTCTTCTTTTCAGGAAGCCTATTGAGGATGGTTGCACTGCAGTCTTCCGTAAGCTTGACGACCTCAGTGGTGGGTAATGGTCGTTTGTTGTTCAATATGTCCTTGAGATAGCGATCATAAGTGAGTACTTGCATCGCATCAATCAAGGGCACATTGATGTGGATCTTTTGGATGATCTCAACAAAACGGTTGAATTGCTCATCCACTATTGGCTTCCTTTGTCTGTGAGGGAATGGCAATAAGTTGGTGTCTTCAAAGTGTTTGGCCATTCTCTCACGAAGTAATTCACTTGGGACATCCTCCTTTACAGGCTCAGTTGTCCTCTTTTCTTGTGTGGGATATGGTGGGTCACGAGTGGTCTTTCCTCCTCTCATAACCACTGCACTGACGTTCTCCACTGGGGCTTCTGGCTGCCCCAGAATTTTGTTGTTTTCTAATGGAGGGACAACTGTAGCAAGTTGTGCCAACTGAGTCTCCAACATCTTGTTGAAGCTCAGTTGATTCTTGAATGCTGAGGATAGTCCTTCAATTTTTGCATTGATATTCTCTAGGGTCTTGTCATTACCTGACAGCTTCTTGGATAGGGCCTCGTTGATCTTGAGCTGGCTAATGGCAAGTTCTCTCAAGTTGGGTTGATTTCGAGGGTTGCCATTGTTGTTGTACCCTCCTTGAAATAATGGGCGTTGTTGACCCCACCCTTGACCTCCTGGACGATAGCCATTGTTGTTGTTGAAATTTCCATTGTTGGTGAGGTATAGGGCATCCTCACGAGTTTTTGGGCAATCGTTGCCCATATGACCCGTATCGCCACAGACTTCACACGTGATGTGAGAGTCTAGGGCATAGGCATTGCCCGACACTTCACCACTGGCTTGTCCATCAATTTTCTTCATTAGGAGGTCCAATTTTGCAGCGATCATGTCCACCTCCTTCAAGGTGTGCATGCCTCGTTGTCGGGTATGGAGATGTTCATCGTTCCATCCCATGTTGTACACCATCTTCTTAATAAGATTTTTAGCTTTTGGCACCGTCAATGAGAAGAAGGCTCCTCCAGCAGCAGCATCCAAATGGTCGCGAGCTGATGGGATCAGCCCGTTATAGAAGTTTTGAATAAGAAGCCAGTCATCCATCCCATGGTGGGGACAGGCTAGGATGTACTCCTGAAGCCTTTCCCATGCCTTGGGAATAGATTCCTTGAGCTCTTGCTGAAAGTTGGAAATCCTTCCACGTAGGGTATTGGTTTTGCCCAACGGGAAGAATTTGGCGAGGAATGCCGTAGAACACTTCTCCCAAGTGTCTACAGCACTTCGGTTCGCGTAGAACCACTGTTTCGCTCTCCCAAGGAGAGAGAATGGGAACAGTCTCAAACGGACCGCATCCGGAGACACGTCCTTGATCTTAAAAGTGCTGCAGATCTCGAGGAATTGTTGCAGGTGAGCACTTGCATCCTCGTTAGCCTTCTCACAGAATGGGTTGGCTTGCACCATATTGATAAGGCCAGTTTTCATCTCGAAGTTCACATCTCCCGTGTTAACAGTGGGCCCAATAGGCACATTGTTAGCAGAGGGAGCTGAGAACTCACGAAGGGTCTTCTGAGCCATTGGCATTTGGATTGTTGGTGCAGAAATGCTGGCTTGCCTTGCCGCTTGAATCTTCTGAGGAGTAACGACACGGGGTCGGTCTCTCAGAAGAGATTCGGGATCTTCAACAAAGTTTTTCGGCAGGCGGAAACCAGACATACACTACCCTGTTTTCACATTTAAAATGCGAAAACAAAGAATGGTTATCCTACTAAAATCCTAATCAGGATTCTATCCTATTCACTCAGTCATGTTATATATCTATTTGCCTTCCCCGACAACGACGCCAGAAATGCTTGTTCACGGCTCCTAAGATATACTAACAAATCATCCCCGTCAACGGTACCAGAAATGCTTGTTGGTATTACTTATGCACCATTAACTAAACATCTCCAATTGATGTGTCAGAAATGTTTGTTAATGGTTCTATTGGATCACAGAGTGAATTCCGCAAGCGCACAGAGATATCATTGTAGCATTTCCCCTTAAGAGTATTCCCAAGGGTGTTATTTATTTGATCCCAAAGGAAGGCGGGGTAGATATATAACAATCATCAAGTGGAAAGGGTAGAAAGGTCTAGGTAAGAATCTAGTAAGGATGGATAAAATAATAATGGAGGTAGTGCGACACACACAAAAGCTTTCAAGTCTAAGGGGGATAAGAGGATCCTAGAGGTTAGTTAAGGTTGAGAGTTATGGAGGTACTCCTACTATGCTTATTGTACATGTACATAGTCTAAACTAATTATTCATAAGCTAGATCAATAGTGAATATTTATGCTATGTTGTTCAACACATTGGGCACGGGCTTACCCCTAGCAATACTAAGGTGACTCCCGCCAAGAGCCTATGGCATAGCCGAACGTGGAGGATTACGAAGGACAGATAGGACTATCACCACCTACTGCCTACCTCTTAAATTTGTGGGTCTACGAGACATCCAATGCTACTTAGCTATCCGAGCACCATGTTATCATATTAAGTAATTACCTTAAGAGCCTAGCCACAATCCATCCTAAGGCAATGAATTGAATTATCATTGAACCAATGTTGATACACAACACAATTATCCATACTAACCTAGTTATGTTATAATTAACTAGACTATAGTGGGGGTCTATAGTTTCTATGATAATGAGATATGTTCATGATGAAATAGTCATAGAAGCTATACCTTCCACATACATGGACTCCACAATCAAACAAGAAACGCTTTGCCCAAGTATATGTATAAGTAAAGACTAAAGATACTATCTTTATTATGTATAAAGTCACAAATACAATAAAGAATACATTAGCCATACCTTTCCCAATGTAGGATTGGGAAGAGAGAGATTCCTTACTCCTTTCCCAATTTGGACTTGGGACTAGAGACTCTCCTCTCTACAACCTAACTCCTCTAAGACTATGGATGATAGTGTATACAATAGAGATGAAGCTCAAGTGGTGTGTGTTGAAGTGAGGGGTAGGGGGTCCTATTTATACTTGTGTTGAGGTCGGTTCCCGCCACCAAAAGCACGTGAATCAGTCACCATTGACTCCAGGAAGCCGGGAGGAGCCAACACGTGGAGGCTGACCGAGTTTGGTGCAGAGACCAGGTCGGCCGACCCCCTGGTTCGACCGACCTGGTCATTGCACCCATTCTCGTGTGCTTTCTCCAGGTGGCTACCAGGTGGGTCCCATTGATGTATATGGGTGATACACCGTTGGATCTCCTCGGATACTTCTGTTTGTGGGCCATTTGATCCATGGGATGCCACGTGTCGTCGCCTGATTGGCTGGGATGATATTTTATAGGATTGGTCCCTCTACATTTCCTCATTTCCTACATAAAATGCTGCATACACATATTTCTCCAAGTCCAAGAGGAATTGGGTTAGATAGAAAGGTGATGTGTGCAAGAAATGACAAATCCTTCACATAATTGAGTTAAATTGATGGATGAAATTTGTAAGTGCATCTAGGTCCCTTGTGGGTTTTGGTGGATTGATGATGAACCATTAAAGTGCTAATGAACTTGGTTGAGCATGAGCGCAGATCCGAAGTACGGAATGGAGCTTTGAAGAAAGACAGCAAAAGGAGAAAAGTTGTGGCGAAGAAGAATAGAAATAGGGTTTTCTATTTTCTCCCTGAGTCGTAAGAAAAACCGTACTATTTAGAGGGACACGACGCGTAGACACTTAGTGAGTCATTCGGGTGCTCAACCCCTTAGTAGAAGATTTTAGTAGGGCCTTTTTGGCTTGGGCGGACTTGTCTGACTTGTAATGTCAGACATGTCCGAATTCCCCCTGTTGGAATTCGGACATGTCCGAATCTGTAAGTCAGACTTGTCCAAATTGGCACTGGAAAGGTTCCAGTGAGAGTTCCAGTGAAGTTTCGGACTTGTCCGAACCTGGGGGTCGGACATGTCCGAGATGGATCTGTTCCCAGGGACTAAGGAAAATTTTCTAAGTCCCAGAGAGTCAGACTTGTCCGAGGTCTATCTGCAGAATTTCAGACATGTCCGAGATTGTATGTCAGACATGTCTGAAGTGGTTTTGGTCAGACAAGTCTGAAGTGAAAGGCCTGACCTTTGAGGTCAGACATGTCCGACATTATGTCAGACATGTCCGACGCGGGATGTGTCAAACGGCTCTAATGACTTTTTGGAGTATAAATAGGTGGTGGTTTCGACCCACCAACTATGCCTAACACCCCTAAACAGTTCTGAACGCCCATTTGAACTCAAGAACCTCTCTCTACTTGTTCTTCACCTCTAGATCCCAAATTCGAATTTTTGGGAGAGTGAAGAGTGCTTTGTGAAGATTGGGAGAAACGGTTTGTTGAGGGGTTGAGCAACGTGTGATTCGCTAAGTTTCTTCGTGATTGCGTGTTTGTTGCTCTTGGGGTTCTCCCCTAGACGGTTAGGCGTCGCCCCGCGATTTCTTTGTGATCTCTTGTAATCGGGGAGTTTGTAACAATCTTTGTGATAGTGGAAGATCGGGAGTTGGCCCTTGGGGCAACTCGTGAGGGGAAGGCTAGAGAAGGCCTGGTCCCTTGTGGACTCCTCAACGGGGATGTAGGATCCTTTGTGGTTCCGAACCTCGGGATAAAATCGTTTGTATCTTGTTGTTCTTTCGTTCTCACAAGTTTTAATTCTAGTGTTTTTCCGCGTGCTAGCTCTCCCTCAGCTTTCTTTCTACTCCATACTTCGTGTAGAACTGCTAGGGATCGATATCTCTCACTAGATTGCTTAAAAATTGGATTTTTGGTCTGATCGTGCAGGTAAGCTCGGACTTATCCGACCCAGGTCAGACTTGTCCGACTTAGGTCAGACAAGTCCGACTAGAAGTCAGACAAGTTCGACTTCTCTGTTTTCAGAACTCTGATTTAAGTTTAAATTATCGATTATCGCCTATTCACCCCCCCTCTAGGCCGCCTTTCAATTGGTATCAGAGCAGGTTTCTCCGGAAGAGACTAACATCTCGGAGAATCGATGGCGGAAGAAAGGAACAAGGATGATACCTCATATGTCGAGGGTGAAGGCTCAATTGACAAGAACTACGACGTTCTTCTTGATGATCCGAAGGACGACGAAGAAACTCGCCAACTCAAGGCGAAGCTTCGGGAGAAGCTAGGGAAACAACCCAAGATCAACAAAGAGAAGGAGAAGAGTAACGATGACTATACTCAAACTCACTTTGATTATGATCGTCTTCATGCTAACAATCACTATTTGTCTATTCCACTTGGCAAACCTCCTCAATTCGATGGAAATGACTATTCAATGTGGAAATACAATATGAAGATGCATTTAATCTCTTTGAATCCTAGTTTGTGGCAGATTGTGCAAACCGGAGTTCATATGCCAAGGAATGAGGAAGACGTCACTCCACAACAAGCTATCCTACTTCATCGCAATGCTCAAGCCGTGGGAGTCATAACCTCATCTTTGACTCGGGATGAATTCAACCGAGTTGAAGGTTTGGAAGTGGCCAAAGATATTTGGGATACACTCAAGACGGCGCACGAGGGCAACCGAGTCATCCGGGAGGCGAAGATTGAGATGATCGAAGGAGAGCTTGGGAGATTTACCATCATGGATGGTGAGTCGCCCCAAGACATGTACAACCGTCTCAAGGTGCTCGTGAACAAGATTTGTGCCTATGGAAGCACTCGATGGACGGATCATGAAGTGGTGAAGAGGATGCTTCGGGCATTCATGCCTTGAAACATCGCTCTTTGCTCCTTGATCCGTGAAAGCCCCGACTACACCAAGATGACTCCGGAAGAAGTGCTTGGGAGGATAATCAACAATGAGATGATGGAGAAGGAAGCTATGTTCTACAACGATCTCCAAAAGCTTGCCTCATCAAAGAAGAAAGACATAGCCCTCAAAGCAACTTCCACATCCTACAATAAAAATGCAAGTGATGATGAGAGCATGGACTCCGACGAGGAAGAAGCTTTCTTGGTCAATAAGTTTAGAAGGATGATGAGAAGGAAGAAGGGAGGCTATCACAAAGAAGGCAAGAGCAAGGAGAAACTAAAGAAGAAGACTTGCTACAAGTGTGGTGAACATGGACACTTCATTGCAGAATGCCCATACAATGAAAGCAAGAAGAAGGAGGGCAAGACCCAAGATAAGAAGCTCTTCAAGAAGAAGAAGCCATCGGGACATGCCCACCTTGGAAGAGAATGGGACTCAAATGAAGATTCATCTTCCGACGATGAAGAGAAGGTGGCAACCATTGCCATCGGAAAGAGCTCAAGTGCAAGCAAGCTCTTCCCCAACCTTGATGATTTCAAGTCCACATGTTTCATGGCAAAGGAGGGAAGGAAAAAGGTCAAATCTAAACCCACTCCCTCTATAACTTCTTGTGATGAACTTGATAGTGATAGTGAACTTGAATCCATGTTTAAAGGCTTAAGTAAGAGTGCCATGAGAAAAATGAACTTTTTATGGATGAAATCTCCGAGAAGGAGGATCTCCTTGAGCGTCAAGAGGGCATGCTCATCTAAAAATTGGAGAGATGTCAAGAGCTTGAGGAGCTCCTCGAGCGAGAGAGAGAAAGAAGCAATGCATTGGAGCATGACCTTGCCATGTGCAAGGAAGCATGCTCAAATCTTAAGGACAAGACCGTTGAGCTCAAGGATGAACTTGTTAACTTGACAAAGGTTAACAAGATTCTAGAGACAAAGGTTGAGTCACTTAAGATCAATGCACCTTCTTCCTCAAAGAGCTCATCTTCTCAAAAGATTTCATCCGAGGAAGTTCACACTTGCATGTGCTCAAGCTTGATCCTAAAACTTAAGGATGAACTTAACTTGGCACAAAACAAGCAAGCACCGAAAGGTGGCATCTTTGACAAGGAGAAGGTGGCCTATGCACGTAGTGCATATACCAATGTGAGACCTCCCCATGTCAAGGATGGTCTTGGTTATTCTCGGGAGCGGGGACAAAATGCCAAAGCCCCCAAGAATAACAAAGACTTGATTGTTTTTGTCAAGGAAGGTTCATCCGCTCAAGATAAAGGAAAGAACATTGTCTCAACATCTTATATGACTAAAAATGAACCTCATCCTTTGTTCCATGACTTTGATGCTTCTTATGTTTTATTGAGGAACAAATTTGGTAAGACTTATGCTAGATATGTTGGGCCACTCTGCAAGAGCCCAAAGCCTTGCGTGTGGGTGCCCAAATGTCTTGTGACTAACATCAAAGGACCCAACTCCGTTTGGGTACCTAAAGGAAAGGCATAACTCTTTTTGTAGGCATACTCCTCCGGTGGATCAAATTGGGTTCTTGACAGTGGATGCACTAATCATATGACGGGAGAGAGGAAGATGTTTGTAGAGTACAAGGAGAATGAAGATCCTAGTGAAGGAATCTTCTTTGGGGATAATAGCCAAGGGAAAATCCTTGGCACCGGTAAAATTGCTATCTCCTCAAAACACACTCTTTCTAATGTGCTTCATGTTGATTCACTTGATTACAACCTCTTGTCTATTTCTCAATTATGTGATAATGGTTATGATTGTCTTTTTACTAACAACGGTGTGACCGTCTCAAGAAGATGCAACAACTCAATCGCATTTTAGAGCGTACTCAAGGGAAAGCTTTACCTTGTGGATTTCTCCACGGATAAAGACCAACTTGATACGTGCTTAATGGCGAAAACTAACATGGGATGGCTATGGCACCGAAGGCTAGCCCATGTTGGGATGAGAAACTTGCAAAAACTTCTTAAGGGGGATCATATCCGTGGACTAAAAGATGTTGTCTTTGAGAAAGATAGACCATGTAGCGCATGTCAAGCCGGAAAGCAAGTAGGAGCTCAACATCCGTCCAAGAACATCATGACAACCTCAAGACCATTGGAGCTACTACACATGGACCTATTCGGACCGATCACCTACATTAGCATTGGCGGTAACAAGTATGGTCTAGTTATTGTTGATGATTTTTCTCGCTTCACGTGGGTATTTTTCTTGCATGACAAAGGTGAAACCCAAGAAGTTCTCAAGAAGTTCTTGAGGAGAGCTCAAAACGAGTTCTCCTTAAGAATCAAGAAGATTAGGAGCGACAACGGGACGGAGTTCAAGAACACTCAAGTTGAAGACTTCTTGGATGAAGAATGAATCAAGCATGAGTTCTCCGCTCCCTACTCCCCTCAACAAAATGGAGTAGCGGAGAGGAAAAATAGGACTCTAATTGAGATGTCAAGGACGATGCTTTATGAGTACAAGACGTCCGACCGGTTTTGGGCGGAAGCGGTTAACACCACTTGCCATGCCATAAACCGGTTGTATCTTCATCGACTCTTGAAGAAGACCTCATACGAACTCCTAACCGGTAACAAACCCAACATCTAATACTTTCGTGTTTTCGGGAGCAAGTGCTATATTCTCAACAAGAAGCCTAGGAATTCGAAGTTCGCTTCGAAATCCGATGAAGGTTTCTTGCTTGGCTATGACTCAAACACCTACGCCTATCGTGTCTTCAACAAGTCCTCCGGGATTGTTGAAGTAGCACATGACGTAGTGTTTGATGAGACTAATGGCTCTCAAGTGGAGCAAGTTGATAAGTGTGTGCTAGATCAAGAGGAGACTCCACAAGAAGCACTTAGGAGAATGGCACTTGGAGATGTGCGACCACATGATCCAAATGATCTTCAAGCAAGCGAAGAAGATGCAAATCCCCCACATGAACAAGATCAAGACCCTCAAGATGAATCTCAACAAGATAAAAATCAAGGAGGAGGCTTGGATCAAGGGGGAGATCAAGAAAATGATCAAAATGAAGAAAATGATCGAGAAGCTCAACCACCACACCCAAGAGTTCATCAAAGCATTCAACGGGACCATCCCGTTGACAACATACTTGGAGACATCTCCAAAGGGGTAACTACTCGCTCACGTATGGCTAACTTTTGTGAACACTATTCTTTTGTTTCCTCTTTAGAGCCACGGAAAGTAGAAGAAGCTCTACAAGACCCGGATTGGGTAATGGCGATGCAAGAAGAGCTCAACAACTTCAAGAGGAACAAGGTGTGGGAACTCGTGAGGAGACCAAATGCAAATGTTGTTGGAACCAAGTGGGTGTTCCGCAACAAACAAGATGAACACGGGGTGGTAACAAGAAACAAGGCAAGACTTGTAGCAAAAGGATACGCTCAAGTCGAAGGTTTGGATTTTGATGAAACCTTTGCTCCCGTAGCTAGGCTTGAATCTATTCGCATATTATTGGCTTTTGCTACTCACCATGATTTCAAGTTATATCAAATGGATGTGAAAAGTGCATTCCCCAACGGTCCAATCAAGGAGGAAGTGTATGTGGAGCAACCGCCCGGATTTGAAGATGAAGAGCATCCCGATCACGTCTACAAGTTGTGTAAGGCTCTCTATGGCCTCAAACAAGCACCTAGAGCTTGGTATGAGTGCCTTAGGGATTTTGTCACTCAAAATGGTTTTAAGATTGGGAAAGCCGATTATACTCTCTTCACTAAGCATTTTGATAATGACTTGTTCGTATGCCAAATTTATGTTGATGATATCATATTTGGTTCTACTAACAAGACTTTTTGTGATGAGTTTTCCAAAATCATGACGGAGAGATTTGAGATGTCTATGATGGGGGCGTTGAAGTTTTTCCTAGGTTTCCAAGTAAAGCAACTCAAGGAAGGGACCTTCATATGCCAAACCAAGTACACTCATGACATTCTCAAGAAGTTTGGCATGGAGAAGGTGAAACCTATCAAGACACCTATGGGAACAAACGGGCATCTAGGACTAAACGAAGAAGGAGCGAGTGTGGACCAAAAGGTATACCGTTCTATGATTGGCTCTTTGCTTTATCTTTGTGCTTCTAGACCCGACATTATGCTTAGTGTGTGCATGTGTGCTCGATTCCAAGCCACTCCAAAAGAGTGTCACTTGACAGCGGTTAAGAGGATCCTTAGGTATTTAGTTCACACTCCTAATCTAGGTCTTTGGTACCCTAAAGGATCTAAGTTTGATCTCGTCGGTTATTCCGATGCGGATTATGCGGGCTGTAGGGTAGATAGGAAGAGCACATCCCGGACATGCCAATTTCTTGGTAGGTCCTTGGTTGCGTGGTCTTCCAAGAAACAAAACTCTATTGCCCTTTCCACAGCCGAAGCGAAGTACGTTACAGCCGGAAGTTGTTGTGCGCAGCTTCTTTGGATGCGACAAACTCTTAGGGATTATGGTTACAATCTGAACCATATTCCTCTCCTATGTGACAATGAGAGCGCCATCAAGATTGCTCACAACCCCATAGAGCATTCTAGAACCAAACACATAGACATCCATCACCATTTCCTACGAGACCACTCTATCAAGGGAGATATCGTTATCTCTCATGTTAGAAGTGAGAAGCAATTAGCGGATATCTTCACCAAACCCCTTGATGAGAGACGCTTTTGTGACCTAAGGAGTGAGCTAAATATCTTGGATTCTCGAAACATTGATTGAGTCGTGCACATCTGATTGCTACTAGTTTTCAACTTCAAAATGTTGTGTGTTCTTCGAAAATCTCATCTATTTTTTCCTGAAAACTATGTTCTAAACTTATCTTTGGTGAAAATGATCATAGTTTGAGTGTTGGTTGCTTACTGATCATTTTTGTCAAAGATATTTGCAAAAACTTGTCCAATATGTCCATATATTCTCTTCTTTAGATCCCCAAGTGTTTGCACATTGCATACACTCAGGGGGAGTCGGACAAGTCTGACAAAAGTCAGACATGTCCGAAGTAGGTTTTGAAGTCTGCAGAGAGAACTCGGACTTGTCCGAAGTCAAATTCGGACATGTCCGACGTGGGAAGTCCGAGCCCCTTCAAAGAGTTCGACGGTTTCCATCCCCTCTCTCACTCCTCACTTCAAACCCTAATCTCCATCTCTCTCAAACCTCCCAAGGCAATCCACATTGATTTTGAGGCTCTTGTGAGGAGTTCTTGAAGGAAAATCTCCCTCGAAGTTGGAGGATTCTCATCCCCTTCGGAGTTCTTCAATCCTTTTGTCCATCCGAAGGTATTTTTCCGCATCTTTCCTCTCAATTCTAAATCTAGCGGCAAGATTGCAATTTTATGCCCTTGAAATTGTTCCTAGGCATGTTTACAACCTTGTTGCAAAATTTGGTCGAAATTGATTTGCTTAGTTTCCTTAGCAATTAGGGTCAGTTCTGTACAGGTCGGACAAGTCTGACTCTGAAATTCGGACATGTCCGAAATTCCTGAGTCAGACAAGTCTGACTTTCCAGTCAGACATGTCCGATCCTGTATAACTCTGAGGCCTAATTTCTATCTAAACTATCAAGTTAATTGCTCTATCTCTCTTGCCTTGACTCTTACCTATCCTTGTATCTTTTTCTAGCTATGGGTCACGACAAAAGAGGCAAGGAGCCCGCGGGTCCCGATTCTTCGGCTCAACCATCAAAGCGACCAAAGAAGGTGGTTGCCAAGCGACCCGCAAGCGGTCAACTCACCATTCACAGTGGTCAGGGGGGCAGCTCGAGCTCCCAAGGGCAACAAGAGATCGGACCGTTGGTCGTGCACTCTCCAGTGGGTGACACTCGGCGCACGGCCGACAGAGTGAACTACCGGAGGAACATTCACGACACCATGCACATGAGAGATGTGCGGTGCTATGACCAGCCAAGGGAGAGCAGGGATCCCCGTTTCTGGTGCTTCTTCCACATGGATTACTACCGGTCAGTCCTCACGACCAAGAAGAACCCAGTCACGGAGATGCAGTGGGTGGATTGGAAGGTTGCATTGAAGAAGAAGGACTGCTACCTTCTCTTCAAGGGGGTGCTCGACGCTTGCGAGCACCATGGAGTCAGCGAGATCATGGGCCTCCAATACCCATGGAACAAGGAAGTCATCCTCCAATTCTATGCCACAGTTTTCTATTGGGTCGACAAGCTCGGCTTCACCTGGATGACCAATGGGGTGAAGTACGAAGTCAGCTATGAGGAGTTTGCCCGCATTCTTGGGATGGAGGACAGTCTGCAGCACTCACTGAAGATCCATGAGATGGATATAGTGAACCTCTTGGAGATGGAGAGTTTCTATGAGGATGGGTATCCAGCCGACCCTCCTCATATCCACGGCCTCAAGCCATTCCATGCCGTGGTGAACCGTCTAATCAGAAAGACCCTCCCGCCCAAGGATGGGGATGCCAACAGGATCAATCACAACAGCAGAAATCTGATCCAGCTCTTGGCAGGGGAGCAGCAATTCAACGCCTTTGACTACATCTACGAGGAGATTTACCTCGCCTCGGAGACGCCGGCTAGGTCCTGCTGCTATGCCCCGTACCTGATGAAGCTCATTGAGACGGTGTCCGGGAAGAAGTTTGTGAAGGATGTGACTCACAGGCGCCTTGTGCCTCAGAAGCCTTCCAAGCTTCACCGCCTGATTCGCGCGGTTGCACCGGCACCAGTAGAGGGAGGACCCAGCTCCTCGAGGAGGAAGTCTGCCCAGCCTCCCAGCTCATCCTCCGTGCCCCAGCAGCAACCATCTTGCTCCTCAGGACTGCTCAAAATCCTGAAGTCGATCTTCACCGTCTGTCGGTCGACTCACCGCTTGGCAAAGAGGAACCAGAGGGACCTCGCGGCCATCAGGGAGCACCTCCAGCTTCCTCCAGTCGACGACGCCAGCTCAGACGAGGAGCCACCGGAGTTTCCGGAGCTCACCGAGGCGGAAATGGCGTTCTTCACCGGCACCGGCGCCTCTTCCTCAGCACCTCCTGCAGCTCCCGATGACTCTGGAGAGGAGAGCGTCTACGAGGAGGAGAGCGGCGACGATGACAGCGACGACGACGAGGAAGACACCGAGTAGACTAGGTCTTAGTGTCCACTTTTCTCCTTTTTGGTGCCTTGATGCCAAAGGGGGAGAAGTATTGTCTCTAGTGCCTTTTCTTGGACATGGACATGTATCTAATCATATTTTCTATCGTCGTGTGTCTTGTACTTATTTGTTACTCGTTTATGGCCGTTAATGCTTAGTGATGTTTATTGATGCCTTATGATGATCATTATGATGCTTCATTGATCTCATGTGCATTTCTTCATATTTATCACGTTGTTGCACACACACGAGCATATAGGCACCCCATGACGATTGAGTGTATATGAGTTGTTTTTATTGTTATTCCAAAAGCTCATATACACTTGAGACTCAAAACTTCTATCAAATCTTATTTTTTGTCGAAGACTTTACTTGGTTGTCATCAATCACCAAAAAGGGGGAGATTGTAAGTGCATCTAGGTCCCTTGTGGGTTTTGGTGGATTGATGATGAACCATTAAAGTGATAATGAACTTGGTTGAGCATGAGCGCAGATCCGAAGTACGGAATGGAGCTTTGAAGAAAGACGGCAAAAGGAGAAAAGTTGTGGCAAAGAAGAATAGAATTAGGGTTTTCTATTTTCTCCTTGAGTCGTAAGAAAAACCGTACTATTAAGAGGGACACGACGCGTAGACACTTAGTGAGTCATTCGGGTGCTCAACCCCTTAGTAGAAGGTTTTAGTAGGGCCTTTGTGGCTTGGGCGGACTTGTCTGACTTGTAATGTCAGACATGTCCGAATTCCCCCTGTTGGAATTCGTACATGTCCGAATCTGTAATTCAGACTTGTCCGAATTGGCACTGGAAAGGTTCCAGTGAGAGTTCCAGTGAAGTTTCGGACTTGTCCGAACCTGTGGGTCGGACATGTCCGAGATGGATCTGTTCCCAGGGACTAAGGAAAATTTTCTAAGTCCCAGAGAGTCAGACTTGTTCGAGGTCTATCTGCAGAATTTCAGACATGTCCGAGATTATATGTAAGACATGTCTAAAGTGGTTTTGGTCAGACAAGTCTGAAGTGAAAGGCCTGACCTTTGAGGTCAGACATGTCCGACATTGTGTCAGACATGTCCGACGCGGGATGTGTCAAACGGCTCTAATGACTTTTTGGAGTATAAATAGGTGGTGGTTTCGACCCACCAACTATGCCTAACACCCCTAAACAGTTCTGAACGCCCATTTGAACTCAAGAACCTCTCTCCACTTGTTCTTCACCTCTAGAGCCCAAATTCGAATTTTTGGGAGAGTGAAGAGTGCTTTGTGAAGATTGGGAGAAACGGTTTGTTGAGGGGTTGAGCAACGTGTGATTCGCTAAGTTTCTTCGTGATTGCGTGTTTGTTGCTCTTGGGGTTCTCCCCTAGACGGTTAGGCATCGCCCCGCGATTTCTTTGTGATCTCTTGTAATCGGGGAGTTTGTAACAATCTTTGTGATAGTGGAAGATCGAGAGTTGGCCCTTGGGGCAACTCGTGAGGGGGAGGCTAGAGAAGGCCTGGTCCCTTGTGGACTCCTCAACGGGGATGTAGGATCCTTTGTGGTTCCGAACCTTGGGATAAAATCGTTTGTCTCTTGTTGTTCTTTCGTTCTCACAAGTTTTGATTCTAGTGTTTTTCCGCGTGCTATCTCTCCCTCAACTTTCTTTCTACTCCATACTTCGTGTAGAACTGCTAGGGATCGATATCTCTCACTAGATCACTTAAAAATTGGATTTTTGGTCTGATCGTGCAGGTAAGCTCGGACTTATCCGACCCAGGTCAGACTTGTCCGACTTAGGTCAGACAAGTCCGACTAGAAGTCAGACAAGTCCGACTTCTCTGTTTTCAGAACTCTGATTTAAGTTTAAATTATCGATTATCGCCTATTCACCCCCCCTCTAGGCCGCCTTTCAAAATTGGTATATAACATCCGTCAACAGGTACCCTAAGGGCTCCAAGTTTAATCTCATTGGATATTCTAATGCGGACTATGCGGGGTGCAAAGTTGATAGAAAGAGTACCTCTGAAACTTGCCAATTACTTGGTAGATCTCTAGTGTCTTGGTCCCCAAAGAAACAAAACTCCATTGCTCTTTCCACAGCCGAAACGGAGTATGTCGCCGCCATAAGTTGTTGTGCACAACTTCTTTGGATGCGACAAACTCTTAGGGACTATGGCATAAACTTGTGCCATATCCCCCTCCTATGTGATAGTGAGAGTGTCATCAAAATAGCCCACAATTCAGTTGAACACTCAAGGACCAAACACATCGATATTCGCCACCACTTCTTGAGAGATCACTCCATCAAAGGAGACATTGCAATTCCGCATGTGAGAACCGAAAAATAGTTGGCCGATATTTTTACCAAGCCCTTAGATGAGAAAAGATTTTGTGAACTTAGGAGTTAGCTCAATATCCTAGATTCTCGAAATGTGGCATGAGTCTTGCGTATCTGATTGTTACTTGTATTCGCTTCGAAATTCACACATGCTTGCGAAAAAAACCCTCCTCCTCAAATTTCTACAAATTATTTTGAAATTATTGAATCTTTGTGAATTATGGTCATAGTTTGGTTGTTGATTGCTTACTGACCATGTTTACAAAGATCTTTTGTGAAAATATAGTCCAAAAGGATCAAATCTCTGTTGAAAACTCAATATATATGAGTTTTCACTGTTTAGACCGGACTAGTCTGCCTCTCTGCACCGGACTAGTCCGACCCTTCAGAAAAGTCTGGACCCAGTCCGTATTCCGGACAAGTCCGGGTCGGTGACTGGACTAGTCCGTCCCCTAGGGACTTAAACTCCCCAGTAACCCTCAACGGTCACTCCCATTCAAAACACACTCTCTCTCTCCTCAAACGCACAAAAACCACCCCCAAATCGGCGATTTTCACTTCCAACCACTAAATCTTGATTCTAATCCATGGATTGAAGCCCCAAGGTGTGTGGGAACTCTTCCCCAAGCATCCTAGGCCGATTCTTCATCCACATTGCGTCAATTTGAAGATTTGAAGAGGTATTCTTGACCTAACCCTAAAACCTTCGAAATTCAATACTTTTAGGTCTTTTGGTAGAAACTTCTTCACAAAGGTTGTTCCCTATATCATTGTGATCATATCCCTGGAATATTGTGGTCAGATCCGTAGTTTTTGCAAAATTTCTCAAGATTAGAGTTCTTTCTGTGTGTACCAAACTAGTCCGGCCATAGGGCGGACAAGTCCAGATTACACAGTGATAACCCTAACCTTGATCGATTTTGTGAATTCTAACACAGTCTTCCACTTCCTTGGACTCATATGCTATCTTTTTCATACCTTCTTAGCAACAACACCGGGTTCCGACTACGTGCCCCTCTCCGAGCCTGAGGCCTTGGCAGGAAGACAAACACTCTATCGTCAGGATCATGAAGAGCGAGAGCTTGCCATAGCTCTCCTCGAATTGCAGTCTAAAGCGAGGAAGCCAAGAAGAAGCAAAGGGAAGCTCATAACTCAGCTACAGCTGAGGCTGCCCCAAAAAGGAAGAGGCTTGAGACCATGGGAGAAAAAGCCAAAACTCAGGAGGCTAGGAGTTCTAAAGACAAGGGAAAGCCATCGGTGACTGAGGCACCCATGAAGAGAACAACCACTATCAAAAAGCCAGCAAGCAAAGCCAAGAAGGGACCCTCTCAACCTATAGGATCCTTAAGGATGTCTTCTCCTGCTAGGAACCCCAATCGCCAAGCTGCTTTTGATGCTAACATTTTCAAAGGCAAAGGGGATGAAAAAGTGAGGAAGTTAAGGAAGGTCAATGTGTATCAATGGGAAAGGAGCACCGCCGACCCTTGGTCTTGGTGTGACTTTCATTGTGACTACTATCAGACCGTCTACATGACGAAGCAAACCCTGGTGACAGATGCCCAATGGATCGATTGGGACTACATGGCACAAAAGAATCATGCCGCATTCAATGTCGTGATTGAAGCTATTGAGCGCCATGGTTCAAAGAAGCTTATGGCTTTCCAATATGATTGGAATGTGGAAGTAATTGCCCAATTCTACTCTACCATCTACTTCCACACCGATGGAGATCGTCGAATTACTTGGATGACCCATGGAGAGCAATATTCTACTACCTTTTGGGAGTTCGCTCAGTTTCTTCACTTAGAAGATCAACTTGAGAATGAGATCATCATTTCCAACCTCAAGCCAGTTGATCGAGATGTATTGGACTACATGTATCCAAGTCATGCAGTCTATGAGGTCGGGCACATTCGCAACATCAAGCCCTTCTATAGTGTCCTCAATCGAGTGCTCTGGAAGACGATTGTCCCAGAAGATGGAGATGCGGACATCATTCAAGGAAATTTGAGACACTTAATGGTGCTCATTGATGGAGATGTTGGTTTCAACGTTCTGGACTATATCTTTGATGACATCTTCAACATCTCTCACACACCCAACCGATCATGTGGCTATGCTCCTTATGTCATGTTCATGATCGAGAAGGTGTCTGGGCTTACTTTCAAGAAGGACATCATTCATAGAAGACTCCGTCCACAGATCCCTCCTCTAGAGCCAGTTGCACCTCGAAGGAAGAACACGGATCCTTCTGCCTCATCCTCTCACTTCGTGCCTTTGCCACCTCCACCTCCTCCTCCATAACAATCTAGCAGTGGCTTCTTCAAGTGTTTCAAGGCCATTTTTTCTTCTTGCCAGAAGGCGTAAGTTCGGAAACGTCGCATGGAGCATCGAAAAGAGAAGTATCTCAAGGCGATGTGCGACAAGCTCAAAGTCCTCATGTCTGCCGCCACGGAGAGTGATGGAGAGATGACTCCATTCTCGAAGTTCACCGCCGAAGAACTAGCACAATTTGGTGAGGTTAGCACCTCCATGGCGGCTCCATCCGAGGAAGACGATGATGATGAGAAAGTCAATGATCTGAAGGCCACAGAGAGTGACAGTGAGCAGCAACAAGGCGGAGACGACAACGACGGCGATGATGAAGAGTAGATCTTAGGGGTCTCCTTCCTTCTTTTCCTTTTTGGTGTCTTGATGCCAAAGGTGGAGATATTGGAAGGAGGTACTCAGAGAGTTTTTATGTTGTTGTCTCTTTTGATCCTCATGGACATGCATTATGGTTTTAAAACTCTCATTTCAAGTTATGTAAGACTTAATCTATGTTTCACATGTAATATGCTTAATTGTGATGTTATGCTTAACTTGACATGTCTATCACGCTTATTTATTGTCTTATCATATTTATGAGCACATCACTTAGGCACCCCACCATAACATGTATATGTATGATAACTCTCCCAATTTCTGTTACTCATGATGCATACATTGAGGGAGAGTTACTCACACACATACATGTTATGAAAACAAACTATTATCATTTTTGTTGAATCTTAATGTTTTGTCATGAATCACCAAAAAGGGGGAGATTGAAAGTGCATCAAGGCATCCCCATGGGTTTTGGATGATTGATGATGAAAATTAAGAGACTAATGAGCTGATTTGATCTTAAGCACGAATTTAATGATTGAAATAAGATAAAAATCCCTCAAAAAGGAAAAGGTTGAAACGAGCGTCGAAGACTCAAGCATAGAAATTAGGGTTTGTATTGTGTTGAGTTTAGACTAGCTGTATCATGTGTGAGGGTGGTTGTATCATGTGCATTGAGATCATTCTAGAGGACTCAAAGTGGTGGTTAAGAGAAAAACCTAAGTGAGAAGCCAAAAATGATAGAAAACTTGTTGTAGTCGTACTTGTTCGGGCTTCAGGCAGGACTAGTCCGGTCCACCAGAATAGTCCATTTTGGGTCAGACTAGGTGTCTCTACTCGAGTTTGGACTTGTCTGTATGGGTACAGACTAGTCCGTTCTTCTCTTGGTGAGTGAGTTTGCAGCTAAGTCCTGAGAGGGCGTACTTGTCCACCACAGAGGTCAGACTAGTCTGGACCCCCCAGAGTAGTCCGTTTTGGGACGGACCAAAGTATTCTGGATGAGTTCGGACTTGTCCGTTGTGGCACGGACTAGTCCGTTTGAGACTTAGTGTGAAAACCAAGCCAAATTCTAGGAGGTCAGACTTGTCCGCCTCTCTTGGCTGGACTAGTTCGGGCCTGCCCAGTGTAGTCCGTTTCGAGCCGGACTAAACCTCTCTGATCCACTTCGGACTAGTCTGTTTTTGGTCGGACTAGTTCGGGTTGACATGACCGTTTGAAATTCAAATGTTTGGCGCGCACGTCATCTGTTTTGTCGATCGATGACGTGAAATTGTCGGTGGTCCCAAAAGGTCGGACTAGCTCGTGGTATAGGGTCGGACCAGTCTAGGGTTGCCCTGGTGGCAACAGTTAGTTGTCGGGACCCCAATAAAAGGGAGACCCCCGGCCCCTATTTGATAACTCTTGAACCCTAACGCCACCACAACTGACCTAGAGCCTTCCAAAGCCTTCTACTTCGCCTTCTAGCCCTCTAAGATCAAATCTTGAAGAGATTAGGATTTGAGAAGGAGAGTGAAGAAAGATCATCATGCTTTGGCTCTCGGTTTGATCTCTTGCACTTGTGTTATGTGGCTTGTGTGAGTTGAGCTTCAAGTGCTCCTTGCTGTATTGATTCTTGGGAGCCTCAATTTGTGAGCAGCCCCAATCAAACTTGGTGATTACCCTTTGATATAGTGGAAACCAAGTCGGCCATTGTGGTGGCTTGGTGAGAAGAGGGTCAAGTGAAACCCAGTCCTTGTGTGGACTTCTCAACGTGGATGTAGGCTTATTCGTGGAGCTGAACCACGAGATAAAGCTTGTCTCACTTGTCGCTTTACATTTGGTATTCACTAGAATTGCTATTAGGGTTCATATTGTTCTTTACTTTGATCTTTGTTAAAATCTTGTAATCTAACTGTTTACACTTGTTAATCCAAGTTGTACTAGGTTACTAGACATTGCATCTATCTTTGCTGAACTTAAATTCCGCAGTCACTTGTAGAAATCAAGTTTTTAGGTTTTCACCCTGTGCTGAGCGGACTAGTCAGGCCGTGATCAGACTAGTCTGGCCTCAGGGATTTAATCTTGTTCGATTAAGCGATTTTAGGTCATTTTTCTTATTCACCCCCTCTAGGCGACTTTTAGAGACACTATCAAGGCAGAACTTGAATCGCTGAAAAAGAGAGAGGTATTCAGTAATGTAATACCTACACCTCCTAGAGCCTATCCTATCGGGTTCAAGTAGTTTTTCGTCCGAAAGCGGAATGAAAACAATGAGTTTGTGAGATATAAGGCAAGGCTAGTTGCACAAAGATTCACGCAGAGGCCCGACATTGATTTCAATGAAACATATTCTCCAATAATGAAAGGGATAACTTTTTGATATCTTATATCGCTGGCAATACAAAAGCATCTATCTTTGCAGTTGATGGATGTCGTGACTGTATACTTATATGGGTCGCTAGATTCAAAAATATACATGAAAGTCCCTGATGGGATACCTGCACCGAATGAAAACGTAGGACGCAACGTGTACTGTGTCAAACTCAACAAGTTATTATATGGAACAGTCTTGAAAGATGTGATATAACCGACTGAAGGAGTCCCTTCTAAACAAAGGCTACTCTAATAATGATGATTGTTCTTGTGTCTTCATACGTAAATCATCAACTGGATTTTGCATAATTTCAGTATATGTTGATGATTTAAGTATCATTGGCACTGAGCTTGATATTAATGAAGCTCGCAATCATCTAAAGATGGAATTCGAGATGAAGGATTTAGGTAAATCTAAATTTTGCTTAGGTTTACAACTGGAGCATCTTCCTACGGGCATTTTCGTACATCAATCGGCTTATGTCCAAAAGGTATTGGAGAAATTCAATATGGATAAAGCATATCCATCTAAAACTCCTATGGTCGTGAGAGCCTTAGAAAAAGATACAGATCCCTTTCGATCATGCCAAGAAGGATAAGAGGTGTCGGATTCTCAATATCCATACATAAGTGCCATTGGAGCACTTATGTATTTTGCAAACAATACAAGACCCTATATTGCATTTGCAGTAAATTTACTTGCAAGATACAGTGCCGCTCCGACCATGCGTCACTGAAAAGGAGTTAAAGATGTTTTTAGATATCTTAAATGCACACCAGATCTAGGTATTTTCTTTAATAAAAACCAAGATCTTAACCTCATTGGCTATGCTGATGTTGGATATTTAAGTGATCTCCATAATGGTAAATCTCAGACAGGATTCGTGTTTTTACACGGACAGACAGCAATTTTTATGGAAGTCTTCTAAACAGACTCGAATTGCTACGTCTTCTAATCACTTCAAAATCATAGCATTATATGAAGTCGCACGTGAATGTGCATGGCTACGTAGAGTGATTAATCACATTCAAGACTCAAGTGGCATTGGGCCTATTGTAGGGATGGGCGTTCGGTCTACCCGATATTTCAGTTCGTGTATTTCGGTCTTTTTTATAATTTGGTTTCTTGAAGTCACTACCCGAATTGTTGTAATAATATTAGGTACCCGAAAATTTTGGGTACTAAAATTTCGGTTCGGTCTTCGGTCCTACTCGATATATCCAAATTATACATTATATCCATGTCATGTTTGAACAAGTTTAATATGATTTATAAATTTAATCACATGAGGTAATTTATCATAAATTGACAAATCACAAATCATAAATAAACATTTAAATCGAACAACTTCACGCATCACAACTTGAAAATAAAATATCAAAGTTTGAATTGTTCATAGTTTATCACGCGTAATTTAATTTATTATTTGATGGACCGACTATTCGGTTATTTCGGTTACCCGATGGTGGTACCCGAATCCGAAATTTATTTTTGGTTATTTATATTCGCTACCCGAAAATAACCCGATACTCGATAGTTTGGTTTTTTTTTTGCTCCGGTATCGATTTTTTCGGTTTGGGTTTTTCGGTCTCGGATTTTTTCCACCCCTAGCCTATTGAGTCACCTACCATTATTTATGAGGATAATACAGCTTGCATTGCTCAGATGCAGTAAGATTATGTGAAAACTAATGTTACTAAACACATAATACATAAACTCTTTTATCCACATGAACTTTAAGTGAATGGAGAAATTATTCTCCAACACACGAAGTTATGTGATAATTTAGCTGATCTATTGACTAAGCTCTATCCACATGAACTTTAAGTGAATGGAGAAATTATTCTCCAACACACGAAGTCATGTGATAATTTAGCTGATCTATTCACTAAGCTCTAACATATTCCTCATTTTTCAAATGTGTTGATGGTATTAGTATGCGTAGACTTAGAGATTTACAGGATTTAGAGGGAGCTTTATTATAGAGCTTCATCACTATTGTATCAAATTGTACTCTTTTTCTTATGTGAGTTTTTACTTATAAAAGTGTTCTCACTCACATTAAGGTTTTAATAAGGCAATGAGAATGCAAGATAATGTCTGTTTTCTTATTTTCTCCACAGGGGTTTTTATATGAAAACAAATAGGACATTTAAAATGATGTGCTTTTCTCCTGTTTTAACAATATTTTCATGAGTTTTTACACAAGCATTCAATTATATATCTTCAGATTTTTCTCACTGGTTTTTTCGAAGATTATAGTCATTGAACGAGAAGTTCAAGTGCTCAAAGGAGAGTGTTACAACACATTTTGACATGTGATCACTTGAAGAGACATGCAGTTGTAATTTTCTCCATCCAAAAGTCATGTCTCCTATCTAATGATCACCATCATATGTATAAATAGAAAGCAAATGAATAAATAAAGATCAGTTGTGATTTGCAAGAACACATTATCTCTATCTTTCTCAATTTCCACTTTAGTGTTCAATTTTATTCTCAACACTAACGACATCTATTTATCGTAAATTTCCTCTTTAGTGTTCAATTTTATTTTCAACACTAACCACATCTATTTAGGGAAAGATGAAGTAGATTCTACGACATCTATTTAGGGAAAGAGGAAGTAGATTCTACAGTATAGTACAACACAACATAGCAACCACAAAGAGCCCTAAAACATTGACTTTGTGATCCACATGCCGCAGGCGGCGCCACGTAGCTCTCTTTAGAAGACCGGAATCAGCAAAGTGAACTTATCAGATCTTATCACGAACAGAGCTCAAATTACGCCAGGCCAGGGTCAAGTTCTTATCCAAATATAATGCGATCTCATTTATGTAGTCAGGCGACTAAGTAATACAACGAGGACAAGGAAGCCTGCTCGATTAGATACAACTTCAATCAAAATCTTTCGCCCCAGTCACATCTTTGGAGGGCAGCACATGTTGATTCAATCATCCACAAATGTTGGCAAAACGCTACCTATATTGAATTTGATACTCAGCCTATACTAACATTTCCAAGACACGAGAAAAAAAAAAAGGCAAATTCCTCGCTTAACATCACTGGGCTACTGGTGCCTGTTCCACACAAGGTCATCCATCATCGAACCTCAATTACTATCTGTGAAGTCCGCGTCAATGACATCTCCATCATTAGGTCCATTAGGACTTGAGCTTGTCGGTCCGGCGCCAGGAGTAGGCCCAGCCTCGGCGCCAGGAGCAGGCCCGGCAGCATTGGCACCAGGTTGGTTGTACATGGCCTGACCGATCTGCAGCACCTCCTGGTTCAAAGCAGCCATGGCATCCTTAATGCCCTGTGTCGACCCTCCAGAAATGGCGTCTTTGAGTTCCTGGAGCTTTGCGTCCACCTTCTCTTTCACAGAAGCAGGGACTTTGTCCCCCAGCTCCTTCAGCTGCTTCTCTGTCTGATAGATCATGGAGTCGGCCTGGTTTTTGGTGTCAATGGCTTCTCTCTTCTCCTTATCCTCCTTGGCAAACTTGTCCGCTTCTTCAACCATCCTCTCAACCTACACAAAGGAGTTATTGTCATGCACTAAAAGAGATACTAATGTTTCAAGGATCGGTATCTAATGTAACTTAATACTACACTGATAAAATAGCATCAAATAATCATTAGGCACTTGCACTGCATTCGAACTAACACGAGGATCTACATCATGACTGAAAGCCAACATATACTAACCACAAAACCAGCACAAAATTATCATCATCAGAAAAACCATAGTAAATTTCCCACTGACGACCACTGTTTGCTGCAATTTTGCGGCGCAAGGGTCTACTAGCAAAAAAACTGTACCTCATCCTTTGGTAGTGTACTAGCACCAGTGATGGTGATGTCCTGTTTTTTCCCAGTGCCCTTGTCAACGGCAGCAACAGAGAGAATACCATTGGCATCAATGTCAAACTTCACTTCAATTTGTGGGACGCCACGTGGTGCAGGTGGGATCCCATCCAACCGGAAGCTTCCAAGAGACTTGTTGTCTCTGACAAACTCTCTTTCTCCCTGGAGAACATTAATCTCAACACTTGTCTGGCCATCCGCAGCAGTCGAGAATACTTCAGATTTTGAGGTGGGCAGTGTGGTATTTCTGGGGATAATCTTTGTCATCACTCCACCCAATGTCTCCAAACCAAGAGATAATGGAGCAACATCAAGAAGAACGACATCTTTCACATCTCCGGCCAAAACACCTCCCTGGTGTTACAATGGAAGCTATAGTCAAAATGGTGTTGTACAATTTAATTGAACTATGCAGCTCTTTTCAAATGCAGCTAAAGAGATGAGCACACAATCAAGTAGGGAAGAAAATGAACCAAGTATTATCAGGTTATGCTCTGTAATGAAAAGGCACATTGGACATTGGAGGATAAAGAAAATCACCTGTACAGCGGCACCAAGAGAAACAACCTCATCAGGGTTGACTGTCACATTGGGATCCTTGTCAGTAATCTTCTTCACAAGTTCTTGTACTGCAGGGATTCGGGTGGATCCACCCACAAGAATCACTTCATCGAGATCACCCACAGACAGTTTGGCATCTCTCAAGGCATTATTAACAGGAGTTCTAAGCCTATCGCCATAGAGAGAATGTCAGTGTAGCCTTTAAGTAAAATGAGCATGCACTGAACCGCTGTGTGCAGATTTTTTGTAGTAGTGGAATATTACTTAAAGGATGACAATACCTGTCAATGAGATCAGAACACAATTCCTCAAATTTGGCTCTAGACAGGGTTGCCTCGATGTGTTTTGGCCCATCATTCGTAGCGGTAATGAATGGCAAGCTGTGATAAAAGGAATTCAGCATTTCAAAAGATTTGCATCAATAGCTGGAAGCTGATCAAAAAATGCTTTTGATGTTGAATATATTTGTATGTACAATTGTAAAGATACCTACCTAATGTTTGTCTGTGTCAGCGTTGACAGTTCCATCTTAGCTTTCTCTGCCGCCTCAGTAAGCCGCTGAAGAGCTTGTTTATCCTTCAGAAGATCAATGCCTTCATCTCTCTTGAAGTTACTAGCAAGCCAATCTGTAATTCTCTGCAGGAGTGAAGAATAATACAATTAAACAGTGGCCACATTATGTACAAAAGGTTACGACTTTCAAAGAAGCAACGGTACTCATAATGTCTGAAACTGGTCAGATTCCTTTCCACATTCCATATGGATGGTATTACTCTACAATGACAATTGACTCTTCAGTCTTCACACATACTTTAGAAGTTCAAAGTGCACATTTATGTTCTAAGATCAAAAGGTCATCTTTGCAACAATTGTATCACTAAAAGGTAATGCCAAATGACCCAAATGTAAAGAAAAACAATGATGTCATAGTAATATAACATATAAAGCAATAAAATAGCATCAGTTAATACAAATCGAATTCTCAAGTATTTATTAGATAAAAGGGAATGGATAAAAATCACACACCTTATCGAAATCATCACCACCAAGGTGGGTATCACCAGATGTGGAAAGCACCTCGAATACACCATCTCCAACCTCAAGCACTGCAACAGTCAAATTTAGTGGTAACATAGGTATAAAATATGCCAACAAGTGCTTAAAGACATCTGCAAAACTGCATAATTATCTTCATAAATAAAAAAATAAAATGAACAAAGTAATCAACATTATTATATTACACATGATCATGGTCTAGTCAAAAAAACAAGTTTTTTAATCTCATCACAGAAATACGAGCGTACAACAGATTTAACGGTCCATACAGTTCAAGAGATGAAGAGCCAAATAACAATCCAAGAGGACATTCAAAATTATGTGCTTCACACCTTTGCAATTGGGTTTCTAGTTATTATCCTTGTAAGTTGCGTCTTTAAACTAAATGTTTCTCTTCAAAAAAAGCTCCAAAATTTGCATGTTCATAAAAAAAACTGACACTTATGGTCCAAAGATCCATAACCATACTTGGTACACTAGTCGAGTTGCGTAAAGTAGAACTTTACTAGGAACGGCTGTTTGAAACCTTAAAACCTAAACCTTATACCAGAGTTGTAGACCTTCCAACTCATATGGGTAAAATGAAACAATGTCAAACACTCATGTAGTTGGATATACTACTCAACACTGGGACATTAGTTCAATTTTTTTAAAAAAAAAAATATTAAGTACTAATATATATGACGAAATACGTCCATGTGAATTGGAAGCAAAGCAATAATAGAAGAAATTAACAGGCGACACTGTTGCATACCAGAGACATCAAAGGTGCCGCCTCCCAAATCAAACACTAGAATTGTTTCATTATTTTTCTTCTCAAAACCATATGCCAGTGATGCAGCAGTTGGTTCATTTATAATACGAAGAACTTCCAGCCCCGCAATACGACCAGCGTCTTTTGTTGCTGTTCTTTGTGAATCGTTGAAGTATGCTGGAACCGTAACTACAGCTTTGGTAATTTTCTCATTCAAAAATTTGGATGCATCATCCACCAACTTCCTCAAAACCTGTTGTATAACACACCACAGTAAGTCAAATATACAAGTGATATTAAAAGTAAAGTGACAAATACACCAATGCTCTTGTTTATTGATATCCAACCTAAGGTCTACACAGGTGATGTGACATCAACTATTTTATGTACATTCAAAAAATAACTCTTGCAAAACAGAAATACAGAATACAAATGAATCAATTGCTTGAAGCAATAACTTTTAACACTATAGTAACAGAAGAGGAGACTTCAGTGAACAGTATCATATCATAATAACTCTTGCTTTCAGACTGTAGTTACTCCATAGCATACAAAATATGGCATCATGTACTATATATTGCCCAGTTAAACATGAAAACATCAGTCTTTTAATTCTTCCTGTGCATACCTAACTGAACACAACCTCGAATGTTGAACAGTAGTCTTACCTGCGCGGAGATCTCCTCCGCAGCGAACTGCTTCCCGATGGCGGGGCAGTCGAGCTTGACGTTGCCGTTGTCGTCGCGCACGACGCTGTACGAGACCTGTTTCGCCTCGTCGTCGACCTCGGCCATCTTGCGGCCGATGAACCGCTTGACGGAGAAGAAGGTGTTCTCGGGGTTGACGACGGCCTGGCGCTTGGCGATTTGGCCCACGAGCCGCTCGCCGGACCTGGTGTAGGCGACGACGGAGGGCGTGGTGCGCTGGCCCTCGGCGTTGGTGACGACGGTGGGCTTGCCGCCCTCCATGGCCGCCACGGCGGAGTTGGTGGTGCCCAGGTCGATCCCCACCACCTTCTCGCACGCGACCCGCAGCGCCGTCGCTCCGCGGGAGGAGGGCGCGCGCATCCGCACCGACCCGGGCGCCGCCAGCCGCCGGCCCAGGAAGGGCGAGCTGGACGGGGACCCCGGCCCGCGACGTTGGCGGGCGAGGAAGGGCGAGCCGCCGGCCGCCATCGCGCCAACCTGGGAGGAGGTGAAGGCGGCCATGGCAAGCCGCTACGAAGCCCTAACCCTGAAGAATGGATAGGGTGACTCGAGCGGGAGGCGGAGGAGGCGAGGGGATAAGAGAGGGAGGGAGGGAGGTAAGAGACGAGGGGTAACTATATACTGGAGGGGCTGACGTGTGGGGGCCAGCAAGCTGCTCGATTCGTGGGGTTGCGAGGTAGTAGGTGGCAGCGGCGGCGGAAGTTGACGGAGCCAGGAGGGCCGCTGGGTCTGGGTTTGGGGCCTTTCGTGGATGGTGGAGTTTCAAATTTGCACGGGACCGTGTAGGTCAGAAAGCCGCTTTTTTTTCGAGAAAATCTTTTGGACGGGGATTTTCTCGTGGGCTCGTTGCGTCTATGTGGTAAGAGCTTTGGAGGACGGAAATTGTCCTCTGTTCTAATTGTAAACTTTTTAGATAATGGCTGTTGTACTATTAACGGGGGAGTCGTGTCATTCCTCACGCTACCGACATGGGCACACATTTTTCAGAATTATTAGTGAGCCTGGTCTATTTATTTCAACATATACTCCCGCTATTCTCAAAAAATTGTTGCTTTGTAATTCAAAAATGAACTGCAAAGCGACAAACTATTTTGAGACGGTAGGAGTAGTTGGTTTTGCTTTATGAATAACCAAAGCAAATTCTCTTTTAAAATATTTCTTTGCACTGCTTTTTGTGTTGGAAATCCATATGCTCGGAGTTATGAGGATGGTGATATCCATAAAGAAAGGAAGTTGGAGATGTTGTTCCAGTCGTGTTGCACTACCGCTTCTGAGTTCACTACTCCTTTTTTTTTTCAAAAGATTGTCATCTTTAATTCATTTTTTGAATTAAAGGTGACAATCTCTTAAGAAATAGAGGGGTATAAGCTAATGGAAGCCCAACAAGCTCATGCCAAGTTACATTGTACAAATAGGTGATATATTGTTTCTTTACAGTGCCAAATGCACATTTCGTACACAATTGTAGCCTTCTAGATTCATGGATCGCCTCTTCAAAACTCGTTGTGTTGAGCCTGTCTTTCGTTACTAGCCAGAGAAAGACTTTGTACTTCATTTGATAGGAAGGTGCCCACAACCATTTAATTGCCGGATGAACTTGAGAATGATAAATCATTCTTTTGTATGCTTTGGATGTCGAATACGTTGCACTTTCCTAGATTTATGTCCACTGATTTGTTCAATCCATCATTCGCAATTGTTCCGTATCTTGACTCATGGATTAGAACTGCTCATTAGCTTTTCAGATAATGGTAATTGAAACAAAGCATTTTTTCGGAAAAGAAATGAAACAAAGATATTAGGTCACTCCTGGAAGTTACTGCATGGACACTAACCATTTTGTTGGTTGTGAAGGAATATTGTGTGTGTTTAGTTCAGTTGCGCATTTTTTAAAAAATTTAATTCAATAAAAACTAATAAAATTACAGAGTGCGGACTAGTCCGGCCAGGGGCAGACTAGTTCGGTCAGAATGTTAAACTTAACAAGAAGTGAGATTTTTATGCGATTCAATGAACTTGACTTGATGAAATATGAAATATATAAATCTAGCAATCTAGTAATGGATATGCACAAAGGAAAAACAACTAGAACGAGGTGAATTGTAAAATTAAGGCGAAAAACGTGTGGGAACCCTAACTTGATCTAGCGAAGAACGAGAAAGTCAAATAAAATGTAACATCCCATTTTTCATAAGCAACTAATTAAACTTACAAAATTAATCACCAATCGTATTTATGCTCACTAGAAAAAAATACACCATCAATAAATGAGATAAAATAAACAAAGAAAGAAAAGGTAAAATAAATAAATAGATGGAATGGAGGGAAAGCAGAAACCCATGTTCTCTTCCTGTCACCCCTACTAGCGGACCAGCAACCCACATCACTTGCTCGTTGTATCAGACAAGCCTAGCAAGTTTTTCAGTCATCTCGCTTATCCTTTTCCTAATTTCAAGGAAACCCCCCCCCCCCACACACACACATTTCTCACAGCAGCACAGCATACCCAATTCAACTCCCAAACACCCCTCCTACTTTCCCATAATTGCAAAACCTCCCTTCTTCTTCCTCTAGCCAAAAACAACACGCTCTTCCCTGTAACCAACACAGCAGAAACACCATTAGCACGCTCTGGTAGAAGGAAGCTCACTCGTTTCCTCTCCTCCTCCACTACTCAGGAAGCTACCCGAACGTCGTACGCCCCATTAACCTCGCCCACACGCTCGCCCGGCAGAAATGACCCGAACCTACCTCCTTCACTCATATCGCAACGGCCTGGACGCCTGCCTCGGCAGTCGCGCAGACTTCTAGCGCTAGCCGACGGCTGATCGACGCAATGCCTCACGCAGCGCATTAAATATCGCCCGCTAGCGGACGCACTGCCCTTCGAGCGAATTCGACGAACAATCCACCGGGGGTACGGCGAAGTTACTCCCTCCGTCGATTCCGTCGGTGTATGATGCCCACCGCCTTACATGCTCCTATAAATTAACCCCGTCAGTTTCAGCTTCGCCCACACTTCCCCCATGCGAACCAGTCAAGCACCGGCACTGCATCTTCCTCCCACACGACGATGAACCCGGCCGACGCGTCGACCTCGACGACGAGCCTTCCCAGCCTGAGTCGCGTCTCAGGTGAGCAACCCCGACTTCAAGTACACCTCCTAGACCCGTCCTTGAGTCGTTTCCCCGCTTCTCGGGCCCAGCCGCGACCACCGTCCACCATGGTTGCGACCTCCCGAGCAGCTGTCGTCTTACCCATCAAATGCCCAAATTTATGCTTCACCCAAGTAAGTCATGACCTTGGCACGCGTTCCCCCTCCTCCATAGCCATCCTCTCCCATGTCTTGCTGCCAGATTTGAGCCCCCAGAGCCCAACCACGGTGGCTGGAGAGAGACGGGGAAGACGAAGACTTCCGTATGTGCTATGAGGTTAACAGTTCAGTTAATACCACTATAGATAATCAAGTCTGGCCCACGTATTAACTAATCCATTAGCAGCCCATGAAGCCACACACCAGGCCCAGGTGCCAGCAGCATGCAACCTTAAAACCCATGTACGTAAGCTGTATTTTCACGGGTAGATATTCATTTCGAAATTAATCTAGCCACCACTTTATAAAATCCATATCTCACTCGTCCGAACTCCGATTAACTCGATTCTTCTTCTTCTAAAATTCATCTAAAATCATAATCTATTTAATACATTTAAATTTGTAATACGTATTGATGTATGTTTGTATTGCTTCTACGATTGCTTATGCGCGCGCTACGGAGCAAACATAGTGTTGGATGAGAGCCCGGAGGAGCCAGCTGAGCAGGAGTGCGACGCCGCAGACGGTAGCGAAGGCAACTTCCATCTATCCCTTTTTGATCATATTGCACCTATGTGAGGTTATTCCGTTGTGGCCAGTATATCAGATTATTGCATTTGGTGAGCGTCGAGTGATAGAGTGGAGCCATGATAGTTCCCATTATTGCATATTGACATGATGAGATTATGCATGATGATGGTGTATGTACTATCGTGGTGGTAGACTTACGGTGAGTTCTATCATGAGGATATGCTCGTGGTGTGTGTATGGAGGTTGCTCTGATGATCTTTGAATGTGGCCTAGAGGGGGGTGAATAGGCCTTTTTGATTTTTTTTTGTCGGAACCTGCAACACTTAACAACCAGATCAAATCTCGATATATCGGACTAGTCCAGTCGAGTGCGGACTAGTCCGGTGTATACCGACCAGGTTGATCGAATTTGATCAATTATCTTGATCCTAGGATGTATGCAACGGAAATATACTTGTAATTGAAGTGTTACACAATTATGAACTAGGATGTACCACAAGTTAATCTTATATTCAATGTTTTAACGTAAAGTGAACAAGATTGATTGAAACCCTATATTGATATGAAGTATAAGAACGATGAGCGCAAAGTAAGAACACAAGTACTTTATCCCGTGGTTCGGTTCCCATAGATACAATCTACATCCACGTTGAGGAGTCCACAAAAGGATTAGGTCTTCTCCAACCCTACCCTCGTCGGATCGCCACGGAGGCCAATCCTCTTCACTAATCACAAAGGGCAAATAACCAAATTCAAGGGGCCTTCTCACACGTTGAGGGTTCCCCAAGATTACAATATGAACACCACCAAGAACACACTCTTAAGATCACAATGAAAACCACAGGAGTGTGTTAGGGAATCAAACCAAGAGCTCAATGAGTGATCAATCGTGTCTCTCCAATGATTCAAAGTGTACCCTCAAGGGATTGATCTTTCTTGCGTTTGATTTCGTGGAGAGAGGTGTTTTCTAGGCTCTTGGGAGGTGTGACGGCGCAGGGGGTCGAGTGATTTCAAAGATGGGTCGTGTACACCTATTTATATGGGGTTCCCAAAAGTTACCATTAGGGTTTAGAAAGATCTGACTAGTCCGTGGTGGACATCGGACTAGTCTGGTGTGCTGCGTGTAGCAAATCCTAGGTGTCCCGAAATATCAGACTTGTCCGACTGAGAGCGGACTTGTCCGATTTTAGTTTTGGAAATCTTCGGACTAGTCCAATAAATATCGAACTTGTCCAGATATGTGAAACCCTAGGTGAATTTGGGGACAAGTCCGCACTTGGAGGACTTGTTCGATTTACGTCAGAGGGTTTTTCGGACTAGTTTGTGCTAATATCGGACTTGTCCGATTGACATCAGAAAGATATCGGACTAGTCCGTTGTGTTATCGGACTTGTCCGATTTTGTGCAACTTGTGAAGTGTTTGGAGGACTAGTCCGCACTAGGGAGGACTAGTCCGATTCTAGTCAGATAGATATCAGACTAGTCCGTGGTGATATCGGACTAGTCCGGTCAGTGAAAGATTGGATTGTGAGGACAAGTCCGCATTGTGAGGACTTGTCCGATCTTGTGCAGAAAGATATCAGACCAGTTCGCGGTCAGTTGGACTAGTTTGGTCCTGTATAAATTTGTGCAATGTATGAGAATAATTGTGCTTGAGCTCTTGGGGTGTGTTTCCTTAACACACTCCATACACAATGATCTACTACACTTATTTCTTGAGCTCTTTTCCACATTGCTCCTCATTCTTCTTTCTTTTTGGCACTTAGCTCATTTTCTCATTAGAACCTATGCTCATCTCAACAAAGTGGTTAGAATCTCATTTGCTTATCATAAATCAACCAAAACACACAAGAGATTCCTAGATGCACTTTCAATCTCTCCCTTTTTGGTGATTGATGACAACCAATTGAGATTTCACAAAATATGATAAAAAGTTGAGATTTTCATAAAGTGTGCACATATGAGTTTAAAACACATTGAGCAATGAAAGCATGATCCATATGTGCACTCTTTATGGTAGGATGCAAAACTAAGTGTATAGAAACAATAATCTTGATGAGAATGACATAATTGACATCAATATGTTAACAACAAGCATATATGCCATTCTTAGAGCAAAATCACAGATTTTATCAATATCTCCACAAACAGTTCAAAACATTGCATCACAGGACCAATAGAACTAAAAGAGCATATTATAAGTCTTACAACCCAAAAATAGACAAAAGACACAAAAAGAGAGAGCACTCCTCGCATCCTACAGCTAAAGCCTAAGACTCTAAGACTCCCCCTCAATCTCTCCCCCTTTGGCATCAAGACACCAAAAAGAAGGGGAGGAGGGACCTAAGGTCTTCAAGCCTCGTTGTCGGTCCTCTCGTCATCTTCATCTTCATTCTCGGGCTAATGATGATGAGGAGGAGGAACGGAGACACTTGAATCCCCAATGCCAAAATAGGCAAGCTCGGAGGGAGTCAAGGGCCCGAGCTCGGTGAAGTCAGAATCAGAATCATCAGAAATGACTAGAGACCCAATGGGTTCGATCTCCAGCTTTTGGCAAATCTGCTTCACATTCTCTTTGACATATCTCATGTCAGCCTTCCTTCTCTTGTTGATCTTGTGGGCTTTTACTTCGGCCTTTTTGTAAGAGGCGAAGATGTCTGATAGATGCTTTAAGATACCACTTGGGGACCCCTTTTGAGGAGGATCCCTAGTGGCGGGAGCAGCTCTAGCACTACCACTAGCTCTCACTGGAGCCTTAGGGCTGGAAGCTGGAGATGGAGCAGCTTGAATGCTTGGCTGTTGAGGCTTTTGGGGGCCTCAAAGGGAGATGCTCCACATTCTTGACAAACTATATGCTTGTGACCTTCTCAATCATGAACATGAGATAAGGTGCGTAGCCACAGGACCTGTTCGGCGTGCAGGAGATGTTGACCATGTCGTTCCAAATATAGTCAAAGACATCAAACTTCCTATCTTTGCTAATGATCTTCATCAAGGTCCTGAGGTACCCCTGCACACTTCCTGCATCCCCATCCTTGGGGGCAATTGTCTTCCTCAGAACCCTGTTCAACACCACAAAGAAGGGCTTCATGTTCTTCGTGGAAGGGGGATCAAACTTGGAGTTGGGTTCATAGAGAAACTTCATGTCGTCCTTCTCAATGACACCAATGTTGTAGATGATCACATTGTCATTGCTGGAGGTGTCAAGATGGAGCATCATTGAAAATTCTTCATAAGTGATGGTGTACTTGGATCCATGAGTCATCCAAGTCACCCTTTCTTCCTCGTCGCTAGCAAAGTGACAAGTAGCATAAAACTGGGCAATCCCCTCATCATTCCAATTGTTCCGGAAGGCGAATAGATCCTTCAATCCATGCCTCTCGATAGCCTCGACCACCTCAACAAACGTGAGCAGCCCTTCTTCTCAAAATACGCCCAATCGATCCATTGGTTGCGCACCACGAGTGTCTTCATCGGAAGATACACAAACTTGTAAAAGTCTGCATGGAAGTTACTCCAAAACCTCCCATCAGCAACTTGCTTCGGACGGCTGTAACAATCAACATTCCTGAACTTGGTTGTTGTGTCGTTGCCCTTGCCATTGAATCTTTCCTCTGTAGGATCCCGGGCCCCTTCCCTTGGAGCTGACAACTTTAGGGGGCCAATCGGGCCCGTCGCAATCCCTTTGCCCTTGCCTTTTGCTTGGCGAGGGACACCTCCAGTAGAAGCCTTGGAGGCAGGCTTCTTCGCGAGCACTTTCCTTCGAGCCTGGGGAGGAGAAGGAGCCGGCTCGGATGGGCACTCTTGGTGCTTCTTGCTTAGGCTCGTCGAGGACCGAAGCACGGTTGCGTGGTCCATCTCGGTCTCGAAATTACAGATTTCGTCGTTGGTGCTCGACATTGTCCTCAGAATGGATTTCACAAGGTATTGATGAGTATATGACAAGGAATTGCATTGAGGAATTAAGAAGTTAGGGTTGAGTTCAGAAAAATTGGACTAGTTTGGTGTACAGGCACGGACTAGTCCAGTTGACCAGACTTGTCCGTGCATGGCCCAGACTATTCCGGTGTTCAACCTCTAGAACCCTAACCATGATACAAATGATGATTCCTAATGCACAACTCGCTTAGCATCAATGTAATACATCAAGGAAGCATGTATTTGGTGACAGGAACTAAGCTAGTTGATCAACATTGAAGGAAATAGCAATTTCTAGGGTTTGGGATGAGATTTTACCGAAATTTCTTGATTCTCGGAGATGTAGGGGTTGAAGGGTCGGACAAGTCCGTGGTCTTCAATCCCGATGCGAAGAAGGTTGATTTCCACCCAAACTTGCGAAGTTGTGATGGAGGAATCAAAGAATCGCCTTGGGAACCTCGAGCGTGGAGAGAGAAAACTTGAGGCAAGTGTAGGGTGAGGAAGATTAGCATTTGGCGGTGGCTAGGGTTAAGGACACGAAAAATCAGACAAGTCCGAAAATGATCGGACTAGTCCGAACTTTTCCAGAGACTATATTGGACTAGTCTGTGGTCTGCCAGACTAGTTTGGCCTAACCGTCACACTGCGGACTAGTCTGCACAGGCGGACTAGTCCGGGCAACCACGGACTAGTTCGTGGTTACCAGGGAAGAAATGATTAGCCCATTCATATATATTCGAAGGTATTTATTAAGAAAATAGGAAGGTAAATCAAATCAAATAATCTTGATGAATATGATCAGTAAGCATTCAACAATCATGCGATGACCATAATTCACGAAGATCTAGTAATTGACATAGTTTTCAGAAAAAATGAGAGAGATGATTTTTACAACACAAGCAATTAATTTTGAAGATAGCATTCAGGTATACAAGATTTCAAGCTACATTCCGAGCATCAAGGATATTTAGTTCATTTCGGAGTTCGCAAAAGCGTTTTTCATCAAGTGGCTTGGTGAAAATATTGGATAGTTGCTTTTCGGTGTTGACATGTGAAATGGCTATATCTCCCTTCATTGAATGGTCTCTCAAAAAGTGATGTCGGATGTCTATGTGTTTGGTCCTAGAGTGCTCAACGGATTATGGGCAATTTTAATGGCACTCTCATTATCACAAAGGAGTAGAATACGGTTCATATTGTAACCGTAATCCCTTAGAGTTTGTCGCATCCAAAGGAGTTGTGCACAACAACTCCCGACTGCAACATACTCCGCTTCGGACGTGGATAAGGCAATGGAGTTTTGTTTCTTGGAGGACCAAGAAATTAGGGATCTTCCTAGGAATTGGCATGTGCCGGAGGTACTTTTTCTATCTACTTTGCATCTGACATAATCTGCATCAAAGTAACTGATGAGATTGAATTTGGAACCTTTGGGGTACCAAATGCCTAGGTTGGGTGTATGATCTAAATACCGCAATATTCTCTTGACGGTTGTCAAATGACACTCTTTTGGGTTGGCTTGAAACCTTGCACACAAGCGCACACTCAACATAATATCTGGCCTAGATGCACATAAGTAGAGTAGAGATCCAATCATGGAGTGATATACCTTTTGTTCGACATGTGGTCCATCTTCATTGAGATCCAAGTGGCCATTCGTTGCCATGGGAATCTTTATAGGCTTCGCCTTGTCCATTCCAAACTTCTTTAGTATGTCTTGAGTGTACTTAGTTTCGCTTATGAACGTCCTTCCTTTTGTTGCCTCAATTGGAATCCCAAGAAGTACTTTAGCTCTCCCATCATAGACATCTCAAACCTATCTGTCATAATATTACTAAATTCCTCACAAAAAGATTTATTAGTTGAACCAAAGATTATATCATCAACATAAGTTTGACAAATAAAGATATCATTGTCTAAGTTCTTTGTAAACAATATATAATCTACTTTACCGATATTAAAACTATTTTCAATTAAGAAATCTCTAAGACACTCATACCAAGATCTAGGAGCTTGTTTGAGGCCGTAGAGAGCCTTACGCAATTTGAATACGTGGTTGGGGAACTCTTCATCTTCAAATCTGGGGGGTTGCTCCACATACACCTCCTCCTTGACTGGTCCGTTGAGGAAGACACTTTTCACATCCATTTGATAGAGCTTGAAATCATGGTGAGTAGCATATGCAAGTAATATTCTAATAGACTCAAGTCTAGCTATGGGAGCAAAGGTTTCATTGAAATCCAAACCTTCGACTTGTGAATACCCTTTGGCCACAAGTTGTGCCTTGTTCCTAGTCACCACCCCGTGTTCGTCTTGTTTGTTGCGGAAGACCCATTTGGTGCCGATGACGTTGGACTTGGGTCTTTCGACTAGTTCCCACACCTCTTTCCGTTTGAAATTGTTGAGTTCTTATTGCATGGCCACTACCCAATCCAGATCGTTCAATGCATCCTCAACCATGTGCGGTTCCAAAAAGGATACAAATGAATAATGCTCACAAAAATTAGCTATGTGAGATCTAGTAGTTACTCCCTTTTGGATGTCACCGATGATGTTGTCGACTGGGTGATCCCTTTGGACGCATTGTTCTACTCTTGGGTGTGGCACTTGCTGTCTTGAATCTTCATGGTCATCTTCTTCTCCTCCTAGATGGTTGCTCTCATTGACTTGTTGATCATTTTTGTCTTCTTGAGGTTGATCTTGTATGGACGCTCCCCCTTGATCATTGGCCTCCTCTTGTGGTTCATTTTCCTCATGCATATGTAGAGGTGGTTCTTGTGGTCGAACTTCGCCTAACACCATTCTTCTCAATGCTTGACAAGGAGCTTCTTCTCTATCTAGCACACATGGATCAACTTGCTCCTTTTGGGAGCCATTAGTTTCATCGAACACTACGTCACGTGCTACTTCAACAAGTCCAGAGGTCTTTTTGAAGACACGATGGGCATAAGTGCTCGAATCATGACCAAGCAAGAAACCTTCATCGGACTTCGAAGCGAACTTTGAAGTCCTAGGCTTATTGTTCAAAATATAGCATTTGGAACCAAAAACTCGAAAATATGAAATATTAGGCTTGTTACCGGTGAGTAGCTCATAGGATGTCTTCTTGAGTAATCGATGAAGATAAAGTCGATTTATGGCGTGGCAAGTTGTGTTAACCACTTCCGCCCAAAATCGATCTGAGGTCTTATACTCATCGAGCATTGTTCTCGCCATCTCTATGAGAGTTCAGTTCTTCCTTTTGACAACTCCGTTTTGTTGAGGGGAGTAAGGTGCAGAAAACTCATGTTTTATGCCTTCTTCATCTAGGTACTCCTTAACTTGTGTGTTCTTGAACTTCGTGCCATTGTTGCTTTGAATGTTCTTGATTGTCAATGAAAACTCATTTTGAGCATGCTTGAAAAATTTCTTCAAGATTCCTTGTGTTTTTGCCTTATCATGTAAAAAGAAAACCCAAGTGAAGCAATAAAAATCATCAACAACTACTAATCCATATTTGCTACCGCCGATGCTTATGTAAGCAATTGAACCGAATAAGTCCATGTGAAGTAGCTCGAGCGGTCTTGTTGTAGTCATGACGTTCTTAGCGGGATGGGGTGCTCCAACTTGCTTCCCGGCTTGGCACGCGCTACAAGGTCTATCTTTCTCAAAAACAACATCCTTCAAACCTCGAATGTGATCGCCCTTGATAAGTTTTTGAAGATTCCTCATACCAACATGCGCTAGCCGTCTATGCCACAGCCAAGCCATGTTGGTCTTTGCAATCAAGCATGTGTCAAGTTCAGTTTTACCTTTGTTGAAGTCAACAAGGTAAAGCTTTCCCTTTAAGATACCCTTGAATGCAATGGAACCATCACTCCTCCTAGAGACGGTCACACCCTCATTAGTGAACAAGCAATTATAACCTTTGTCACATAATTGAGATATGGACACCAGGTTATAATCTAAAGAATCAACATGTAATACATCAGAAAGAGTATGCTGAGATGATATGACAATTTTACTGGTACCGAGCACCTTTCCTTGACTATTGTCTCCAAAATAGATGTCCTCGCTTGGATCCTCATTTTTTTTATACTCCACGAACATCCTTCTTTCTCCGGTCATATGGTTGGTGCAACCACTGTCTAGCACCCATTTAGATCCATGGAGGAGTAGGCCTACAAAAACAAATCACGCCTTGGTTTTAGGTACCCAAGCTTGCTTGGGTGGGCACCCACACATGAGACTTGATGTTCCCATGGCGTGGCCCAACATAATGAGCACAAACTTTTCCAAAATTATTTCTCATTAAAACATAAGATGCATCAAAGGTTCTAAAAAGCAACTGTTGTTGTTTATATATAGGACTAGTCCAGGAGATCGGACTTGTCCGGAAGACCAGACTTGTCCGTGTCCCAACTGGACTAGTCCGGTGATCATATGTGTTCGATGGGTTAACTTTGGACTTTCCGGTTTGTGAGGGTCTTCCCTTTGCTCTCCTTGTTATTCTTATGGCTTCTAGCATGTTGCTTTTCACCATAAGAGTAACCAATGCCATATTTGACATTTGGAGGTCTTGTGACCAAGTATGCACTACGTGCATATTTGATCTTCTCCTTGTCAAATATGCCATTTTGTGAAGGATGCTTGTCCTTGGTAGAGGTTGACTTGTCTTTCAAGCTGGTGTCAACTTTACCACATGTACAAGTAGAAGCAGTTTCAGTTTTAAGGGGTTGAGAAGGTGAGCTTGAAGAGGATGAAGGGTCACCTTGCTTGAGTGACTCAACTTGTACTTCAAGGATCTTGTTAACCTTGATTAGGTTAGCAAGTTCGTCCTTGATTATAGCATTTGAGTCGCTTAACTCCAAGCAAGCTTCCTTGCTTGAAGCTAACTCAAGCTCTAGTGACTTGCTTCACTCCTTTTCGAGTTCTAGAAGCTTGTCAAGTTCAACATATTCCTCCTTTTGGGAGATAATCATGTCTTCTTGACGATGTATCAACTTCGCCTTCTCAACAAGTTGATCAAGTAAAAATTTCATTTTTGCAACTGTTTGTCTAAGCCGATGAGCATGTATTCATTATCACTAGCAATTTCACTATCACTAGAATAGGAATGTACGAAAGAGGGTTTTGTTGTTACCTTGCGTTTACCTTCCTTTGCCATGAGGCAAGTGATGTTCCCCTTCCATGCGCCGAGAGTAGGGAAGAGAGTGGACTTCTTGGATGTCTTCTCGATGGCTATGCTAGCCATCTCTTCTTCTTCTTCGGATGAGGACTCATTATTGAGTCCCACTCTTTCCCTATATGCGCTTGTTCAGCTTGTTTCTTCTTCTTGAAGAATTTCTTGGGTTGAGGTTTCGTCTCCTTGGTCTTCTTCTTTTTTTCTTCATATGGGCAATCAACTATAAAGTGACTATACTCGCCACAATTATAGCATGCCCGCTTCAACTTTGGTTTTGATCTTTCCTTGTACTTTCCTTCACTTGATTTAGCCCCTTGTCTTTTCTTCATCATTCTTTTGAATTTCTTCATAAATAGTATCATGTCATATAGCACATGAAGTTCTTCCAGAGCAGTAACTCCAGCGATGCGATCTCCGCGAATCCGGAGAACGCCTGAAGGTGTTGGCATCTTCAACACAAAGTAGCCATAATGATCAGCAACCATGAATTTGTACAAAGCTGGCCTGCCCAATATGGCGTTGAATGGTAAGTTGATCTGTGTCACGTCGAAGACCAACTTCTCGGTCCTGTAATTCTCCCAAGTCCCGAAGGTCACCGGGAGAGTAATGGCACCGAGTGGAGTTATGGCCCCCGAACCTACTCCGGAGAAAGGTCGAGAGAGGCGAAGATCCGAAGGTCGGAGCTGAAGCTTGACGAAGGCTTTGAATCTTATGAGGTTCAGCCCCGAACCTCCGTCCACCATTACATGGTGGAGCTGGATGTTATTGATGGTCGGAGATACCATCAGTGGAAGTTGGCAAGCTCCGATCATGTTCCGAAGGGCAGTCCGAAGCATCGAAGGTGATGGAAGTATCCATCCACTTCCGATGAGGCTCCGCCCTGGCGGTGGGAACTACAGAGGCCATGTCCCGCCGCATTGTCTTTAGGACCGATGGGAGGTGATGTCCCACGAACCACCAAAGATGGTGTTCATGGTCTTCCGACGCTCGTTGTCAGAGACGTCTGAATTATCGTCAACGGAGGTGTAAACAACCTTCAAGAGCTTTTTAGGGTTCTGAAATCCTAACCCCTCTTCAGCGGAGCTTCGTCAACTTTTTGTTTTCCTTCCCTTTGATGGAAAAGAGCTTCTTCCCGGCGCTTGTTGCAGCAATCAGCAAGGTTCTGGACCTCTCGGCAGCCTTCCACGTTGTGGTTGTTCGTCTTATGTATCGGACACCACATCTTGGAGCTGCCACCGTCTTTAGACGATGGCCGAGGTCATTTCTTGGGGTGTGGCCCCCGACCACCCAGAGCTGCAGCAGCTGCAGCAGTAGGTGTGCCAGTCGACAACTTCTTCTTACCGTTGGACTTTTTCTTGTTCTTGTCACTCCTGGAGGTAGTGGCTTCACCCTTGGAGGACTTTTTTGTTGGCCTCCAGAGGTGGTTACGAGTGCATTTCACGGCACTACGCAGCCTTGGCACACTTGTCTGCCAAGCTGAAGAGTTCAGTGACGCTAGTGACTTCCTTGGTCGCCAGCTTCTTGTTGACGGTCCTTAAGTACCACATTTTGACCGTCAATTCACCTCATAAAATGCATAAAAGAAACACCAAACATAGTGGTAGGGTCATACACTAACCCAATTCCACAAGTCTTGGTGTCTATATGTATGCAGGTGAATTATTACCCAAAATACCAAAACATGCATGGATGAATCCATGAAAATGGATTTCAATGAATCAGGCAATGACATGTGGCAACACATGGATCAAATGGTCCACAAACAGAAGAATACGAGGAGATCCAACGGTGTTGCACCCATATATATCAAGGGGGCCCACCTGGAAGCCACCTAGAGGAAGCACTCCCCGAGGGGAGCCTTGACCAGGTCGGCCGAACCAGGGGTTCGTCCGACCTCTTCCTGGCGCCAAACTCGGTCAAATGACACGTGTTGGCTCCTCCCGGCTCCCTGGAGTCAATGGTGACTGATTCGCGCATTAATTGTGGTGGGAACCGACCCTTCTCCACCTATAAATAGACCCCCTCACCTCACTTCTCACACACACCAAAAGTTGAGAATAGTGCTACACTCCAAAGATTTAGAGTAGTCCTAGAGGCTACCAAAGTAGGAGAGTGTGGTATAGAGTCTAGAAGAAGGAGGCTTGGGCTTGTCAAGTCCCTCTTCTACACTTGTACCCCTACAAAGATTTTACTCAATCAAGTAAGCCTTTGTGAATTCAATACAAGTTTGATCTTTTATTCTTAGTAGTTTGCACAAGTAGTTACTTGTGGGTTCACTACTTTAATTCATTAGAGGCTCTAGTTGTAGCTTTGTGTTTGAAACAACTAGAGTAGTGATTTCGAACGTAACTGTGGTGCTTAGGTTATAGATCATCAGTGGATATCTCGTAGACCCACGGATTGAAGAGGTAGGCAGTAGGTGGTGACAGCCCTATCCGTCCTTTGTAATCCTCCACGTTCGGCAATACCATAGGCTCTTGGCGGGAGTCGTCCTAGTATTGCTAGGAGTAAGGCCGTGCCTGAAGCAAGCATCTACTACAAACTACCTTGAATTAGGATCAATACTTTGAATTCCTCTCTGTTCTTTGCCTACCAAACAACTTTGTGTCCTTGGGTGAGCTAGTTCAAAAGATTGGCACACACGTTCTTTGGATTCGATACCCTTGGGAATACTCCTTAAGGGGAAGTGCTACAACGGTATTTCCATGCGCTTGCGGATAACTCTGTGGTGTTAAGAAATACCAACAAGCATTTCTGGCACTGTTGCCGGGGAGCGGTTGCTGTTAATCTTCGAACCAAGATCACCCTCGTATCATATACCCCTTTTCTATCATGTTACCTTTCTTATTCTTACCTTACCACCACCATATAAATGGAGCAACCCACCATTCTTTCTTACTCTGCTCCGAAGGGCAAGTTCTGTGAGCCACCGCCTTCGGCGGAACCTATTTGTTCAACCAGCTATGAACTTCGCCCTAGCTTTATAGCCATGGTTCGGAACAATCCTTCTCAGGAACGGAATGTGAAAACCCTTACCACCATCTACGAGAGTTCGAACAACTGTGTTCATGCCTTCTAATCAAAGGTATGACACAGGAAACTCTCAAATGGAAGTTGTTTCCTTTTTCCCTTAAGGAAAAAGCCAAACAATGGTACAACCACTACGTTGGGAAGACAAACTGTGATTGGAGTGAATTACGAGACAAATTTGTCTTGCTTTCTTTCCCATTGCCCGAATTGTTTCCTTACGAAAGGAAGTACTATGCTTCCAGCAGATGGAGAAGGAATCCATAGGTGCAGCTTGGGGCAGATTTTCTCTTTTGAAAAATTCTGGCCCAGATTTGTTAATTCCTGATCCAATGCTTTTGCAACATTTCTTCATGGGATTGAACAAAGAGTCTGCCCTATATCTTGACATTATGGCTGGAGGATCTTTCCTCCATAAGACTCCAGAAGAAGGCAAGGATCTTCTAGACAGAATTATAGAAAATTATTCCTTCATTATGGGTCTTAATGAGCCTCCCCAAGAGGAAGTCATGTCAAGAATGGAGGATACACTCTTGGACAAGGATGAACCCATTTATTGTTTACACCAAACCTTGCCAGAGGAATCCTTTCCCGAACCTGAGACTACGAAGGTAGAAGAAATTCAACCCTCGCAGTTTCCATTTTACTTTGAGGAAGAGCTTTTTGATGATTATGGAAATACCTTGAAGTATTGTTGCTATAGGAAACCTTCATTGCCACCAACTCCACCTGAACCACCTGACAAGATGTTCGTCCGTCAAACAGTCAAGGAGTTGACCTCTATCCTAAGCAGAGAATGGACAGCTGAAGTCGAGAATTCACCCGAAATTCTTCGGATGACCTCACCTTTGGCTACCATTTTATGTTCTATTAGAGGGACACAAATGAGAATCCTATACAACCCTACTGTTGGAGCAAATCTCATTTCCGATTCTTGTGCTCTCGCCATTCTTGGCGATGTGCCATTGGAACCAACACACAAATCCTTCCGAAATTCATTCGGAACCATTATCGAAGGATGTGCGGTTCTGCAACAAGTGTCTGTTAGACACAAAGATGTTGAGTCTCTCCTAGATTTTCACGTGTTCGAAATCCAAGATTTTGACATCATGATAGGGATTCCATAGAGAAATTTCTCATGGAAGTTCCTTTGGAAGGAAGCCTCAATATCAATCTTGGAGGGAGAAATTTCGCCATACCTATTTTGCGCTCAAAGAACACATCTGTAGAATCTCCCATCCAAGATGAGCCAATGGAGGAGGTTAGGACTCTTCAATTTTTAGAACCCCCTGATATTGAAGGAGAAGAAGACTTCGTCCAAGAGGAGGATGAATTTCAGGAGGAAATTGAATTTTCAAAAGAAGAGCCCTCCCCAAAACCTCCCGTTGAGCTCAAGATTCTACCTCCAGGCCTACGTTATGCCTTTCTAAATGGCGATTTGGAAGCCCCTGTCATCATAAGTGACAAGCTTTCATATGATGAAACGCTCAAACTCATAGCCATGTTAGAAAGGCATAGAGCTGTTTTTGGATATTCACTTCAGGATCTCAAGGGAATTAGTCCAACATTATGCACCCATTGTATTCCTATTGACCCTGAGAGTGTCCCCTCAAGGGAACCTCAAAGGCGATTGAATATTGCGATGCGGGAAGTTGTTAAGAAAGAAGTCTTGAAACTTCTGCATGCCGGGATTATTTACCCTGTTCCTCATAGTGAATGGGTAAGTCCAGTTCAAGTAGTGCCTAAGAAGGGAGGTATGACGGTCGTTCAAAATGAGAGGAATGAATTAATTCTTAAATGGACCGTCACGGGATGGATGATGTGCATTGACTACCGAAAACTTAACAAGGCAACAAGGGAAAACCATTTTCCATTGCCCTTCATCGATGAGATGTTAGAGCGATTGGCAAAACACTCCGACTTCTGTTTCCTTGATGGGTATTCGGGATATCATCAAATTCCTATCCATCCCGATGATCAAAGTAAGACCACGTTCACATGTCCTTAGGGGTACTATGCCTACCGGCGTATGTCCTTTGGACTGTGTAACGCTCCTGCCTCTTTCCAGAGATGCATGATGTCTATATTTTCATACATGATCGAGGATATCATGGAAGTTTTCATGGACAAGTTCTCCGTCTATGGAAAAACTTTTGATCATTGTCTAGAAAATTTAGACAGAGTCTTACAAAAATGCCAGGAGAAGGACCTTGTGCTTAATTGGGAAAAGTGACATTTCATGGTCCGAGAGGGCATCGTTCTTGGACACTTGGTGTCTAAGAGAGGGATAGAGGTGGACAAAGCTAAAATTGAAGTTACTGAAAAACTTCCACCTCCTATCAATGTTAAGGGAATCCGTAGCTTTTTAGGTCGTGCGGGGTTCTACCGACGATTTATCAAGGATTTCTCCAAAATCGCTAGACCCCTCACCAACCTATTAGCTAAAGAAGCACCCTTTGATTTCGATGATGAATGCCTTAAATCATTTGATATACTAAAATAGGCACTAATATCAGCTCCAATTATCCAACCTCTTGATTGGACGCTGCCATTCGAAATCATGTGTGATGCCAATGACTTTGCTGTTGGTGCAGTCTTAGGCCAAACCAAAGATAAAAAGCATCACGCAATAGCCTACGCTAGCAAAACTCTGACAGGATCCCAACTCAATTATGCCACAACTGAGAAATATCTCCTAGTAGTAGTTTTTGCTATAGACAAGTTTAGATCCTATTTGGTTGGAGCAAAGGTCATAGTCTACACAGACCATGCTGCTTTGAAATATCTTCTTACCAAAAAGGATGCTAAACCCAGGCTAATTCGATGGATTCTTCTACTCTAAGAATTTGATCTAGAAATAAGAGATAAGAAAGGAGTAGAGAATTCAGTAACAGATCATCTTTCACATATGGAAGTCACACAAACCATAGACATACCTATCAATGACTTCCTACGAGATGATATGCTCCTCAAGGTGATAGACTCTCACCCTTGGTATGCGGATATCGTGAACTTTATGGTCACCAGATACGTACCACCAGGGGAGAACAAAAAGAAACTCATTTATGAGAGTCGTAGACACATTTGGGATGACCCTTACCTCTATCGAGTATGTGCCGATGGCCTTCTTAGAAGGTGCATCCCATCAATCGAAGGCACCAAAATTATAGAGAAATGCCATGCTGGCCCCTATGGTGGCCATTACAGTGTTTACCGTACTCAGGCAAAGATCTGGCAGAGTGGATTCTATTGGCCTTCAATGTATGAAAATACCAAGGAATTCATTCGCGGATGTTGGAAATTCCAGAAGCATGGATGAATCTCTGCTCGCGATGCGATGCCCCTAACATACAATCTCCAAGTGGAATTATTTGATGTATGGGGTATTGATTTCATGGGACCTTTTCCTAGGTCTTATGATTGCGAGTATATTATGGTTGCCTTCGATTATGTGTCAAAATGGGTAGAAGCATTGCCATGCAAGAATGCTGATTCCAAGCAAGCAAGGAAAATGTTTCATGAGATCATTTTCCCACGCTTTGGAACTCCCTGTATGGTCATAAGTGATGGAGGGTCTCATTTCATAGATAAGACCTTCCGGAACTTTTTAAGGGAACTTGGAGTCCAGCATAACATTGCTATCCCATACCACCCACACACAAGTGGTCAAGCAGAAACATCTAATAAGCAAATTAAGAATATTTCTGCAAAAGACTGTCTTGGAAATGGGAACGGGATGGAAGCAAAAGCTACGCGACGCATTGTGGGCATATCGTACTGCCTACAAAACACCTATCAGCATGTCTCCTTTCCAACTTATCTATGGGAAGACTTGCCATCTTCTCGTAGAATTGGAACATAGAGCGTATTGGGCCATCAAGCGATGGAACATGAATCTTAACGAAGCTGGAAATCACCGATTGAAGCAAATCTCTGAGTTGGAGGAATGGAGAGATAAGGCATACCAGAGTGCCAGAATTTATAAAGAGAGAACCAAAAGATGGCACGATAAGAGGATTACGCCGAAAGAGTTCAAACCTGGAGAAAAAGTTTTACTCTTTAACTCTAGGGTTAAACTCTTTGGACATGGGAAGCTTAGAAGTAAATGGGAAGGACCCTTCACTGTAGTAGAGGCTTCATCCCATGGAGCAATCACACTCCAAGGTGATGACGGTCAACTATTCAAAGTGAATGGACACCGACTCAAATTATTTCTCGATTCCCAAAAGGATACAGAAAAAGAATTTGATGTGGTAAATCTAATCGATTTCCATGCCATTTCTTTCAATTCTGTTGAAATTTTCCGCGTCCAACTAATGGGCCCATCCAATTCTTCTTCTAGAAGGCCCATTCAATTGACCCGAGAAAATGTGGCCCGAACGGAGCCAGAAGGGGTTCGGCCGAACCCTAGGGTCAGCCGACTCTCCCTTCGCGTCGTCCACATTCCATTTTCTCGTGTTGATCCTCCTTGATATCCTCCACAAAATCCTCGGTGAAACACGTCGTTCCCCGCCTATTTAAAGGGCAGAAACAGAGAGGAAAGTTGCACCTCATTGAATCATCATCTTCCTCCCATCATCGTCATGGCCGGCAAGAAGATTGTGCCTCATGCCTCTAGCTCAACCTTCAACCTGAGCGGAGACATTAAGCCGACCAACGACAAAACTTCCGTCGCATTGGAGTCCGTCATGGCAATCGATGTCAAGCCCCTTGCCATGATCCCGCTTGCGACGACTCCGCGCGGGCGCAACCCTACACCTCGTAGCGCTGACTAGTCGCTCTCCCCTCGGAGAACGCCGATGAAGTCAACGACGCCAGGCCGTTCGACTTTGGCTGGGCTGAGCCCAGTCAAGACACGTCTTTTCCATGGAAAAGACGAGTCTCTCCCATCGTTGCAGCCTGGCGAGGAGTTCATGTAAACATTGAAGACTAAGACGGGCGATGTAGTGAGCCACCACTACAAGACGCCCACCTGTACCTCGCCGGAACACATGGGAGATCACTTTCTTATCCATGAGGTGCGCAAACCTGAAGGAGGCTACACTAAGGGCCTATTCAAGCGCGTGGATAATCTGGCGATGGAGGAGTCGACGGGCTCGTCGCCATCGAAGATTAGGCGACACATCCCACCACCTACCATCAACGGGCCACCTGGTCAGTTTGAGGGCAGTGATGAGGACTCTCCTCGTGCCCCTAAAGTGGCACAGCTGACCAAGGAACTCGCTTCTCTCCGCTTGGAGAACAAGAAGCTGACGGACTTGGTGGCTGAAGGGCGCATCAAGAGGGCGGAACTGAAGGACGATATCATGGCCCTCAAGGAGGAGATTGACGGTGTTCGCCGTGGCATGAGCGCCAAACTGCGACGCTTGTGCAACGCCGTCGAGGAGCCCGACATCTACAATGCACTATAGTTTAGATGTCCCGACAGCATAGGATGCTTACTACTTAGGATTTTATTCTTTTCCAAACATTTGTTTTCTAAATCTAGACTAAATAATGTAAGCATCCACATATTTTGATTTCAATAAAGTGAACTTACTGGTTCATCTAACACCGGTAAAGTTCCCCCTTTAGTTTATTTTGTTGAATAAAGAATTCAGGAAACAAGTGTGGGGAAACATGTCCCCAAGTCACGAAATCCCGACGTGAAAAATTAACGTTGCATATCAAAACATGTTGCGACCGAATGAGCAAAACGACCCAACGAAACAGAGCCACAACAGAGCCAATAGGAGGTCGACCGAACCCCCTGGTCGGCCAACCTGTTCTCTGCTCCGTACGACTCTGTTTCGCTCCAGAAAATCGGTTTGGATTTCCTATCCCCACTTTTATACGCTACCATGCTGTTTAAGTTGATTTTCATATTTTCCATTGCATAACTAAAATGAATCAACTCAATAAATTGAAATAAAATTTGGTAGTCAAGAATTTGCTTAAGCTGGAAATTTGAATACTTTATATTTCAATTCATTACCTTGTTTATGATTCCCATAATTCAATAGGAAAAAAAACACATCATCTAGGTATTTGACTAGTGTGATATGGTAAATGAGTTCTTTAGAAATCATCCTTTTGCTTGAAATTGATTTTGACATTTGTAACTATTTGAAGTCTTGAACTTTGCCTAAAATCTCTCATTGGAAATTTATATATCCACCAAGGCCATATGATACATTCATTGAAAACCACAAGCATAAGCCACTTTGCTTTTCATTGAACTTTGTCAAACCCGTGACCCAATTGAGTGACATGCATGAACTTTTTGAATTGAAAACTCTTGTGCACTCCATTCATGCAAAATTCTCACATTGAGAGTTTGCATCCATCGATTACCCATCCGCCAAAAAGAAACTCCATACAATACAAATGAAAGCCTCTCTAAAAAAATAATAAAAAATAGTAGAAGACATGGCTACAAGAAATAGAAAAATCATCCACTCTTGAAAAAGAGTAAGAGTGCTAAAAAAAGAGTAGCAATGTTTCATCCTTAAGAGAGAGCAAATTCATGGGAGTTATAACCTCGCCCCTCCATTCCATTCATGTGCACAAGAATTTTACCTTCACTTTATTCATTGCATAAGTCTCTCATAGGATCAAGTTTTTGAATTAGTAACATATGAATTGCAAATGTGTGCCACATTCATCCCTACCAAGCTCCAGATATAGCCACTTTTAGTATAGGGACAAGAATTGGCAAAACATGCCATGGTGAGGACTCAAACACTTTGAGATATTTGAGAGATTCCAATCGAGAAGGCAAGGACAAAAGTTCCTATGACTTTCAAATATAGGAACTGCCAAATCATTTCAGCTGAGAATGATCCAAGGGAACTTCATTCTAACCGTTCCACTTTTCAATCACCCAAGATTGATGTGGTAGCCACATACACAAAGGGGATCCATGAACTCAGGTATAAGTTGAAATATCTAGTATCCTTATTTTCTACCTTATAGAAAATTCATGACAACACTCTAGTTCTTATTGCCTTCACTCGAGGACGAGCAAAGGACTAAGTGTGGGGGAGTTTGTTGACAGTCCTTAAGTACCACATTTTGACCGTCAATTCACCTCATAATGTGCATAAAAGAAACACCAAACATAGTGGTAGGGTCATACACTAACCCAATTCCACAAGTGTTGGTGTCTATTTGTATGCAGGTGAATTATTACCCGCAATACCAAAACATGCAGGGATGAATCCATGAAAATGGATTTCAACGAATCAAGCGATGACATGTGGCAACACATGGATCAAATGGCCCACAAACAGAAGAATACGAGGAGATCCAATGGTGTTGCACCCATATATATCAAGGGGGACCACCTGGAAGCCACCTGGAGGAAGCACTCCCCGAGGGGAGCCTTGACCAGGTAGGCCGAACCAGGGGTTCGGCCGACCTCTTCCTGGCGACAAACTTGGTCAAATGACACGTGTTGGCTCCTCTCGGCTCCCTGGAGTCAATGGTGACTGATTCACGCGTTAATTGTGGCAGGAAGTGACCCTTCTTCACCTATAAATAGACCACCTCACCTCACTTCTCACACACACCAAAAGTTGAGAATAGTGCTACACTCCAAAGGTTTATAGTAGTCCTAGAGGCTACCAAAGTAGAAGGAGAGTGTGGTGAAGAGTCAAGGAGAAGGAGGCTTGGGCTTGTCATGTCCCTCTTCTACACTTGTACCCCTACAAAGATTTTACTCAATCAATTAAGCCTTTGTGAATTCAATACAAGTTTGATCTTTTATTCTTAGTAGTTTGCACAAGTAGTTACTTGTGGGTCCACTGTTTTAATTCATTAGAGGCTCTAGTTGTAGCTTTGTGTTCGAAACAACTAGAGTAATGATTTAGAACGTAAGTGTGGTGCTTAGGTTATAGATCATCAGTGGATATCTCGTAGACACACAAATTGAAGAGGTAGGCAGTAGGTGGTGACAGCCCTATCTGTCCTTTGAAATCCTCCACGTTCGGCTATCCACAGACTCTTGGTGGGAGTCATCCTAGTATTGCTAGTAGTAAGCCCGTGCCCGAAGCAAGCATCTACTGCAAACTACCTTGAATTAGAATCAATACTTTGAATTCCTCTCTGTTCCTTGCCTACCAAACAACTTTGTGTCCTTGGGTGAGCTAGTTCGAAAGATTAGCACACATGTTCTTTGGATTCGATACCCTTGGGAACACTCCTGAAGGGGAAGTGCTACAACGGTATTTCCGTGCGCTTGCGGATAACTCCGTGGTGTTAAGAAATACCAACACTTCTCTAACATCTTGTTATCTCGAACGCCCTGTCTAAATGCTACAATAACAGAAGCGCTTGAGATAGAAGGAATGATATTTCATACTTGGGAGAATCTCTGGATGAAAGATCGCAAGGACTCTCCCCCTTTTTGCTTGAAAGCAAAAAGGTCCAGTTCTGTGTCTGGTCAGGTGTATGAGCTCCCGAAATTGGCGGTGAACTGTTGGCACAACTCCGCCCAACTATTGATGGAGTCAGGCGGAAGGCTCATGAACCAAGACCTGGCAGTCCCAGTCAAAGCCACAGTGAAATAATTGGCCATCACAGCCTCATTTCCCCTAGTCGCAAGAATAGCGGTGGAGTAGATTTGGAGAAACTCTGCGGGGTTGACAGTCCTGTCAAATTTCTCCAGCAGGTGAGGCCGGAACTTTTGCGGCCATCTGACCATGCATAAGTGCATGGCCAGGGCAGAACAGCCTCCTCCTACTCCTTCAGGAGCAGGGCTGTCCCAAGCCTCTCGCCTCTCGCGAGCACGCTCGATGTGGACGCGTCCGTCCTGTTGTCGGTAACGATGATCGAGCTCTGCCTGGAGGTCATGAGTCAAAAGCCTCGTTATCATCTGAGTACGTCGCGCCCCGGAAGGCAGCGATGTCGCCTGCTGAGATGCAGCACGCCTCCTGGGATGTGAAGCGTACAGACTGAGTCTATCCGACAAGGTCCGATGTTGCGATTGGGCCCGCCCCGAGGGGGGAGGACCTTGATTGCTGATGCGATCGGCTGCTGCTGCAGCCAAATGATCCACATCAGCTCTCCACTGTTCCATCACACCCTGGGGTGCTCCTGGAGGCGGTGGACGTTGGAGAAGAGCACGCGCAACATTTTGCGCGTGTTCGGGGTTGTTATTCGCCGATTTAGTGACCAACACAGACGCCCCATCTCGTTGTCCTGCTTGATTCACCAGAGCGGACGGTGGCGGTGGTGGCATGACTCCTGCTGGAGCCACAACACCTGCTGGCTGCTGCATGTTGGAGGGATTGCCTCCAGTAGGTTGTGCAGCATGGTTGCCGTTGGACGATCCAGCAGCAGAATTCACCATCTTTGAACCCCAGGCGCCCCCTACCTGGCGCGCCAACAATCGGAGTCTGATTCCGACAATTCTCCCGCTACTACCATTGGTAGCCCGCAGAGTTTTGTAGTTCGGTTAGGGCGCGCAAAGATTCAGAAGAAAGTGGTGATTTGACACAAGTATTTACGTGGTTCGGGCCGCCTGAGCGTAATACCCTACTCCATGGGTGTGTTGCTGTTATTGAGCGTCTGAGCGCTAGAGTGTTAGAGACTAGAGTGTCTTGAGCGCGTGTCTCCAGTGTGTCTCCCCCTGTGTATCGCTCGGCCAGTCCTTTTATAGTACAAGGGTTGGCCGTTACATCATAAGCCTGACCCGACATGTGGCCCTGGCGGTTATTGATGCTTAATACACAGTTAATGTACTTAATTCCCCTTAATAGCGTGATAACGCACCTTGATGGTGCGTTACTGGTATTAAGGGTCCTCCGATCGAGTGTCATTAAGATAGCATTAATGACACATAATCAGGTCTTGAAGTCTTTAATGTTCCTTGAAGGCCCGAGCCGTTGGAGGTCCATCAATCTGCTTGTTGAGGTTGAAGGTCCGGCGGTTGGACGTGTGGCAACTCCACAGCTTATTGTCTTGGATGAGTAGGTCCGATGCTGTTGTACACGTGTTGGTACTGGAGCTTCCCTCTGTCGGGGATTAGGCCCGGGGGTGCCACACAGGTATCTAGTCCGGAGCTATCCCATATATGGAATGTAGCTCCCGTTTTATGATACACGTGGCGGCACTGGGACTAACCATAGAAGGGAGGCAGGTCCGGTTCTATGTGACACGTGGGGCCTTCGGAGGTCTTCAACTCAAATAGGTGGAGTTCCTTTGCACTTTTTGCAGTCCCAAGGGATATCCGGTACACAGGGTACCAACAAGCATGATGAGCATGACACGGCAGAGAGTAACTCCGTCCTCCCACGACCGCCTCCCCAAGCACCTGCATTTGACCTGACTGCCATCTTGGATCGTCAGGCTCGACTCCTTGAGATTCTGGCAAACTCGTTTGCTGCTCATGGCAACAATGGCATCAACAACCGTCAGGCAGCACCTCAGAACAATCATCAGATCGCGAACTTCAACAAGATGAACCCACCCAAGTTTGCTGGATTTGAGGATCCTATTGAAGCAGATGATTGGCTGAGGGAGATTGAGATGAGACTCGAGGTTGTCCATGCTAATGAGCGGGATAAGGTTCTACTTGCAGTCCAACAACTGAGAGGACCTGCTTTAGCATGGTGGCAAAGCTACATGGAGATGCATTCAGATGTCAAGACTATGATATGGGATGAGTTCGTGAAGCTGTTCAAAGAGCACCACATCCCTAGTAGCATTTTCAAGTTGAAGAAGGAAGAGTTCATGAACCTCAAGCAAAAGAGTCTTATTGTGACGGGGTACCTGCACAAGTTCACAGGATTATCCCGCTATGACCCTCACTCCGTGGATATTGATGAGAAGAAGCAAGAAGCTTTTCTTCGTGGTATTAACCCAAAGATCAGGACCTTGAGTGGAGCATCGGTCTGCCCTGATTTAAGTACTATGGTAAACAAGGCTATCACCATGGAGAAGAACATGGAGGATGAGCATCGAGAGAAGAAGAGAAAGTTTTAGAGCAAGAAAATGTTCCACCAAAAAAAGTTTTAGAAGACTAATAAGCCCGCCTATTCTGGACAGAGGACCTAGCAGCCAGCCTACTCAGTGCAGAGGATGCAACAACCAGCTTACTCAAGACAGAAGACTCATAGTGGAGTATCCTATAGAGCACCAGCCATGACATTCAAGCAGCCATTGCAATCCGCTAACCCACAGGGCTCCTTCCGTCCTCAGGAGTCTGGAGTGAGTCAAACTAGTGACCCTAGGATTTGCTTCATTTGTCGTGAGCCTGGCCATATCTCTGTTAACTGTCCTTACAAGAACAACCCAACACCTTCTATCGTCTCCAACTCTATTAATGGACCAAGGTAGCCAAGTGGAGGTAGTCATGGAGCACGCACAAGGACCCAACAATCCTTTGGAAAGGCTACGGTGAACCACATCAACGCTAAGGAAGCAAATGCAGCACCAGGAGTTATACTCGGTGAGTTCTTGGTTCAGTCAATTTTGGCTTCAATACTATTCGACTCTGTGCATCACATTCCTTTATATCATCCCACTTCGTGGAAGCACATGATATAGCTACAGTAGCCCTTAAGAGGCCCTTAATAACCCGATCACCGGGAGGTTATATACCCTGCTGCTTAGGAGTTAACAACATCTCTTTAAACCTAAGTGGGGTAGTATTTCTTGGTTAACCTAGTAGTCCTTGACTCCCGCGGGATAGATGTAATCCTTGGCATTGATTGGTTATCCAAGTGCAACGGGAGCATAACATGTGCATAAAAGACTGTGACAGTGACAAACCATGAAGGAAAGATTGTCACATGCCATGTCCAGTGTAGCCTATTCGAGCCAGTGGTAAACCACATAAAGGCAGAAACACCCCAAAGAGTGTCGATAATCAAGGAGTATGTTGATGTCTTCCCAAAAGAATTACCAGGAATGCCACCGGAAAGGGAAGTGGAGTTCTCTGTTGATTTAGTTTCAGGAATAGCTCCCATCGCCAAAGACCCTATAGGATGGCAGCCCTAGAACTGGTAGAGTTAAAGACGCAGTTGGATGAGTTACAACAAAAGGGATACATCAGACCTAGTGCATCACCATGGGACGCTCCAATCCTCTTTGTGAAGAAGAAGGATGGAAGCATGAGACTATGTGTAGATTATCGAGCCTTTAATGATGTGACCATCAAGAATAAGTACCCTCTACCACGGATAGATGATCTGTCTGATCAGTCAAAAGGAGTTAAGTTCTTCTCAAAGATTGACCTAAGAATTGGGTATCATCAGGTAAGGATCAAGCCTGAGGATATACCCAAGACAACATTTGTGACTCGCTATGGTCAGTTAGAGTTCACAGTGATGTCTTTTGGATTAACCAATGCCCCAACTTATTTCATTAACCTGATGAATTGGGTATTCATGCAAGAGTTGGACAAGTTTGTAGTTGTCTTCATCGACGATATTCTAGTCTACTCAAGAGGTGAGGAAGAGCACGACGAACACCTGCGTGTTGTACTATACCGACTTAGAAGCCATCAACTTTATGTCAAGTTCAGCAAGTGTGAGTTTTGGTTGCAGAAAGTCAGCTTCCTTGGACATGTCCTAACAACTGAGGGAGTTGCAGTTGACCCGAAGAAGGTCGAAGCTGTATCATCTTGGAAGCAACCAACATCGGTCTTAGAGATTTGTAGTTTCCTTGGTCTGGCTGGCTATTATAGGAGGTTTATCGAAGGGTTCTCTAAGCTAGACCGACCGATGATGGATCTTCTTAGGAAGGAAAAGAAGTTTGTGTGGACTAAAGCCTGTGAGGAAAGTTTAGTGAGCTGGAGAAAAGGCTAACAACAACTCCAATCCTAGTTCTACTAGATATTCACAAGAGCTTCATCATTTACTTTGATGCTTCAAGACAGGGCCTAGGATGTGTGCTAATGCAAGAAGTACGAGTGGTATCCTATGACTCTCGTCAGTTAAGGCCACACGAGCAGAAATACCCGACCCGTGACTTAGAGTTGGTTGCAGTAGTTCATGCTCTGAAGATTTGGAGACATTACCTGTTTGGTAACAAGTGTGAGATCTACACGGACCACAAGATCCTTAAGTACATCTTTACCCAACCTACCTCAACCTAAGACAAAGAGAGGGTTGGAGATAATAAAGGATTATGACTTGGAAATCCATTGTCATCTAGGTAAAGCAAACGTTGTAGCGGATGCCCTCAATAGGAAGGCCTACTGGCATCATTTGGTGACTCAAGTACCACAATTGTGTCATGAGATGAGGAAGTTGAACCTAACTGTTGTACCTCACTCCTACAACTACAACCTTAATGTTCAGCCCGTTCTGGATGAACAAATCAAGAAGGCTCAACATGATGATGGAAAGTTCATGGAGATCAAGGAACAAACCAGTGAAGTCAAGACCCCAGATTTTAAAGTTGATAGATATGGAATATTATAGTTCAAGAAACGATTGTGTGTGCCTTCACATGGTCACATTGAAACACCATCATGGATGAAGCTCATAACTCTGCATACTCTATTCACCATGGAGCCACCAAGATGTACTTGGATCTCAAGCAGAAGTATTGGTGGATTGCTATGAAAGGTGACATAGCTAGATTTGTAGCTTGCTGCAATGTGTGCCAGAGAGTCAAGGTTGAGCATCAGAAGCCAAGTGGCCCGCTACAGCCGTTACCAATCCCAGTTTGGAAATGGGATGAAGTTGGGATGGATTTTATCACGGGGTTACTAGGAACCAGGAATGGTAACGACTCCGTGTGGGTAGTGGTCGATCGTCTCACAAAGGTTGTGCACTTCATTCCTGTACGCACTACCTACGGTGGAGACAAGCTGGCCAAATTGTATATAGACTGTATTGTGAAGCTTCACGGTGTGCCTTGGAGGATAGTCTCAGACAGAGGTACACAATTCACGTCGAGATTTTGGAGAATTCTACAAAAATCACTTGGTACTCAGTTGGAATTTAGCTCGGCGTAGTATCACTCTCAAACCGATGGTCAGACAGAAAGAATCAACCAGATCTTGGAGGACATGTTAAGAGCCACTGTTCTTACCTACGGTAAAGATTAGGAAGATAGTCTATTGTATGCCGAGTTATCTTACAATAACAGTTACCAGGCTAGTATCAAGATGTCTCCGTTTGAAGCTCTTTATGGAAGAAAGTGTCAGACTCCGCTTATGTGGTCAGAAGTTGGAGACCGTATTATAGAGCGACCGGATTTCATCATGGAAGCAGAAAACAAGGTAGCAGAGTTCGAGCAAATTTGAAAGCAACTCAATCACACCAAAAAAGCTACGAGGACAAGAGAAGGCGTGAACTCATCTTTGAAGTTGGGGACCACATGTACCTAAAAGTGTCCGATCTGCAGCACGCGCAGGTTTCAAGTACGTCAAAGTTAGTGCCACAATATATTGGTCCTTTTTCGGTCCTAAAAAGGATAGGATCAGTGGCATATGAGATCCAACTACCTGAGGAAATGTCAAGCGTGCATAACGTCTTCCATGTGTCACAATTGAGAAAGTGCTTACGGGTGCTTGAGGAACAAATGGTACAGAACATACTAGACCTACAAGATCATCTGCGCTACCAGAAGGTGCCAATGAAGATCTTGGATACCGTCACCCGAAGAACAAGGACCAACTCTGTCAAGCTTTGTCGTGTTCAGTGGAGCAAACACTCAGAGGCCAAAGCTACATTGGAAAGAGAAGATGCGCTTCAAGCCGAGTTTCCCCATCTTTTTTAGAACCAGCCGAATCTCGAGGACGAGATTTCACCTAAGTGGGGTAGGTCTGTAACATCTCATTTTTCACAAGCAACTAATCAAACTTACAAAATTAATCACCAACCGTATTTATGCTCACTAGGAAAAGATTACACCATCAATAAATGAGATAAAATAAACAAAGAAAGAGAAAGTAGAATAAATAAATAGATGGAAGGGAGGGGGGGGCAGAAACCCACGTTCTCTTCCTGTCACCCCTACTAGCGGACCAGCAAGCCACATCACTTACTCGCTGTATCAGACAAGCCTAGCAAGTTTTCCAGTCATCTCCCTTCTTCTTTTCCAAATTACAAGGAAGACCCCTCCCCTCCACCTTTCTCACAGCAGCACAACACACCCAGATCAACTCCCAAACACCCCTCCCACTTTCCCATAATTGCAACCCCCCCCCTTCTTCTTCCTCTAGCCAAAAACAACATGCTCTTCTTTGTAACCAACACAACAACAGCACCATTAGCACGCTCTGGTAGAAGGAAGCTTGCCCATTTTCTCTCCTCCTCCACTCCCCAGGAAGCTTCCCGAACGCCGTACGCCCCATTAACCTCGCTCACGCGCTCGCCCGACAGAAGTAATCCGAACCTACCTCCTTCAATCATATCGCGACGGCGAGGACGCCTGCCTCGGCAGCTGCACAGACTTCGAGCGCTAGCCAACGACTGACCGACGTGACGCCTCACGTAGCGCAATAAAGACCGCCCGCTAGCGGGTGCTTTGCCCTTCGAGCAAATTCGACGAATAGTCTACCGGAGTTATGGCGAAGTTACTCCCTCCGTCGATTCCGTTCGTGCATGATGCCCACCACCTTACCTGCGCCTATAAATTAACCCCGTCGGTTTCAGCTTCACCCACACTTCACCCACACGAACTAGTCGAGCACCAGCACTGCATCTTTCTCCCATGCGACGACGAACCCGGCTGACGCGTCGACCCCGACGACGAGCCTTCCCAACCCGAGCCGCGTCTCAAGTGAGCAACACCGACTTCAAGTACACCTCTTAGACCCGTCCTCGAGCCGTTTCCCCGCTTCTCAAGCCCAGCCGCGACCACCAACCGCCATGGCTGTGACCTCTCGAGCAATCGTCGTCTTACCCATCCGATACCCAAATTTATGCTTCACCCGAGCAAGTCATGACCATGGCACGAGTCCCCCCTCCTCCATGGCCGTCCTCTCCCATGTCTTGCTGACGGATTTGAGCCCCCAAAGCCCAACCACGGTGGCTCTAGAGAGATACGGAGGAAGACGAAGACCTCCATATGTGCTGTGAGGTTAACAGTTCAATTAATACCACGATAGCTAATCAAGCCTGGCCCACGTATTAACTAATCCATTAGCAGCCCATGAAGCCGGACACCAGGCCCAGGTGTCAGCAACATGCAACCTTAAAACGTGTGTCCGTAAGCTGTATTTTCAAGGGTAGATATTCATTTCAAAATTAATCCAGCCACCACTTTATAAAATCCATATCTTAGTCGTCCGAACTCCGATTAACTCAATTTTCTTCTAAAATTCATCTAAAATCATAATCTATTTAATACATTTAAATTTGTATGACGTATTGATGTATGTTTGCATTGCTTGCACGATTGCTTGTGCGCGTGCTACGAAGCAGACCCAGTGCCAGAGGAGAGACCGGAGGAGCCAACTGAGCAGGAGTGCAACGCCGCAAACGGTAGCAAATGCAAGTTCCATGTATCCCTTTTTGATCATATTGCACCTATGTGAGGTTATTCCGTTGTGGCTAGTATATCAAGTTATTGCATTTGTTGAGCGTCGAGTGATAGAGTGGAGCCATGATAATTCTCATTGTTCCATATTGACATGATGAGATTATGCATGATGATGGTGCTTCTTGTATGTTGTATGGTTGGCATGGTTGGTGAGAGCATGCATGAGTTGTGACTGGGGTAGATGGGTTAGTGTTGGTGTATGTACTATCGTGGTGGTAGACTTACGGTGAGTTCTATCATGAGGATAGGCTCGTGATGTGTGTATAGAGGCTGTCCTGGTGAGCTTTAAGGACCGAGTTGTTTTGACATCTCACCTAGCTTCCTTTCAGTACGACCACATGTCCCTGTATGGGCGGGGCTTAGCCTAATCCTAGTGGCTAGCCCGACAGTCGTCCACGGTGGAGAGAGAGTTATGTTGAGAGATTACTGAGCTCACTGATGATGTTCATACTGGGTTTGGAGCGACTGGTCCGGGTGATGTTTCGACTGGGTGTCAGTTATGTCAGGCTGTCTTTGATGGTCTGGGCATGTGGATACAACGTACAACCTCTACAGAGTGTAAAATCCATTTGAATGGTCGTGCCCTCGGTATAGGATGGGTTATGGTGTGGTCCTAACAACTAGAAAACCACCAATAGTGAGATAGAGATGAGTGATGTGGGAGATAATCACTTGCATTAGTTGCATTAGGTTGTATTGTTATTTATTTTGTGCATTGCATTTATATCTGTTTATTCCCCTCCCAAAGGGCGAGGTGGAGCTTGCTGGGTACTTTTGTACTCAAACATTGTTGATTGATTGTTTTTTAGAGAATCTTGACTTCGTGTCGAAGGACTTTGAGTAGGGTCGTGTCCACACTTAAGTTGTGTGTAGTGGAACCATGGACGACGACGAGCTACTAGTGTACGTGTTGATGTTCATTATATTTGTCCTGTCACTTCTTGTAGTTTTTATCCATAAGGCTATGCTGTTGAAATAAAGTTCTCTATGGTTGTGGTTCCACTTGTGTTGTAATATTATGTACCGAACCTTGTATTTGGTAATAATATTACATGTTTGGTTCTGATCTTATGGATCGGGACGCTTCATAAAGGTACAAGATGTAGGATTTATCCCATGGTTCAGCCCCACAAAAGGAGCCTACAACCATGTTGGTGAGCTCACGAAAGACCGAGTTTCGCTCAACCCTTTCCTCACCTAGCCACTGCAAAGGTAGGCTAGCTCTTCCACTAAATATCGGGGGTAATCACCAAATTTGTGGGGCAACTCACAACCTGAGACTCCCACAATATTACAACTCAAAAAGATCAGAGATCAACACCCACACAAACTCAAATCAATCAGACAAACCGAGAGAATCAATCAGGAGCTCAAGGTTAAGCAAACTATTCTTTCTTCTCTTCCATAACTCACAAATCCTCAAAATCGCTCTCGGAACTCCAAGAATGGTTGAGAGAGGACTAGAATGGCATTAGGAAGGCTTTGGCGGCGCTAGGGTTCGAGAGGTGCCCTTTGAGAGCTGCTGGATCCCTTTTATAAGGATACCGACAAGTAGTCGTTGCTACGAGAAAAAGTGCGGACTAGTGCGGCCTTTGACCACAGACTAGTCCAGGCTGTGGGGACTAATGATGTCACCCTTGACCAACCACAAAGTCCCCCTCCACCTTTTGAATTCAAACGGTCAGATCCCACTCAGAACCTTTTGTTCCGGTTGAGAGCGGACAAGTCCGGTCCACCAGACTCGTCCGACCGTGAGGGTGGACAAGTCCAGCCATCCAGGACTTAGTGCCAACAACAACCTTGAAATCCTCATCGGACAAATCTGACTCAAACAGAAACTTCTTTTCTGGTCAGAAATGAATTAGTCTGACTGAGCGAACTAGTCTACCCTCCAGAGCGGACTAGCCCGATCCTTCGGGACTTAGTCCGAGAAAGATTCAGACACACTCACCACGGACTAGCCCGTCTTCAAACAGACAAGTTCGAACTCAAACAAAAACTCTTGGTCCGTCTAACATCGGATCAGTCCGATGTGGCCAGACTAGTCTGGCCTTGTCTTTAGGACTGTCTCAACCCATCTCTCAAACTAATCTAACTTAGACTATGAGTTCTTAGGAGGTTCTCAACATCTTGACACATTGAACACACTCAATCTAAGTGGCTAAACTCGACACAAAGAATTTAAAAACTTAAATTATACTCTTCGAGTTTTTGCCAATTTCTCTTTTTTTTTTGAGTGTATCTAACGTCGTTCATCTTTCAGTTACTTGTACTTACACTAGTAATACTTATTAGTCTCTTAAGTGTTGTCATTAATCATCAAAACACATAGAGAATAGCCTTTCAGCTAATCGAGCATGTAATAATTATCTAGTTTTTTAACATGATTTATAATCTTGTCACACGGCATAATATATATCTATTATGTGTGATATATTTGCAACTACGGATGACATCACTCTATACATCCTTATACACCCAACCAAACACAACCTATACCTTCTGTAATGTATATGAAATATTTGTCTTATCTAATATGTGTGTCAATTTATAATATTTGAAGTTAAGAACTACATATGGACCATAAGTACCCGAAAGTCTTATCTCATCTTTTTTTCCTTGAATTCCGAATAACATTCTTTGCCAATGTTGGTCAAAAGTCGCCCCCCTGACGGCCAGTGTCACCCGGTGGTCTTATTTTCAGTGTATACAAATTGCATGAAGTCCCTAGAGCGCTGGACGACTCATTCCTACATCCATTTTTTTTAAAACGGCGCTCCATTTTAAAATTTAAGATTAAAATATTAACATTTTGAAAAAAAATTGGATAACAAGGCCCTTCGCTGGACCGTTCTGTACCAAGGGAGGGTCCAAGGCCCAAAGCCCCAAACCCGAAATATGTTCCGTCCAGCTAGCTAGGGTCTTCTCTCTTCTCCGCCCTTCCCCACGCGCAAATTTTTTTCCCGCCATTTCGTCCCCCTATCTTCCCGCCACCCCGCCTCGCCCGCCCCCAAATCATCCGCCGTCCTCCTCGATCCCTCACCTCGCCGACTTGCCGTCTACACCCCCTAGGTCCCTCCACCTGCAACAAAGGAGCGACTAGCGGCGAAGCGATGGAGGAGGAGATCCGCACAGAGCTCGAGCACAGCGGCTTCTCCCTCGGCGGCGCCAGCCCCGCAGAGGCCGCCCAAATCCTCTCCACGCGTAAGCTCGCGACCTTCTTTTCCCGTCCTTCCTTCACCTTCTCCGGATCTTGGTCAGCGTTTTTGTTGGCGTCCGCTTATGCGTACGCTTTTGGCTTGTGTGTCCTTTCTTGCAGTGCTGACCTACTGCATCAACTACAAGATGAGTCCGGCCGACCTCGTCTCCAACTGGGAGGTGTACTACCTCAACAGGTAAGCTGATGCCAGACTCGACCGATAATTAAATCATCTGGGCCAGACTTAGTGATTAGGGCCATTGCAGTACTGGTAGGGAATAAAAGCTTGTTGCTTTTGTGAATTTTTTAGAACTGAACTGCTGAAATGAGTGATTGTACATTTTGCTACTAAAATGTTATCTGTGTGCCGTGTCAATCAATTTGGATCAATGAATTCCAATTAAGATTTTATGGACATTGATGAATACCAGTTCAGGTAACCCGCAGATACTGCAATCATTTGAACTTTTACCTGAAAAAAAATCAGGAAACCCCAAATAGTATTTACAGAAGCCTGGACCATCTGTCATTAGGCTATTTTTCAGAACTTAATACTGCCACTAACTCTTCGGACAATTTCTGTAGTCATTATTGTTCAATGTTTGTTTTCTTGGCTGGAGCTGAAACTACATCTATATTGACTGTAATAAAACTGGATTGCTTGTTGATCTATTAAATTATATTGACAATTAAGTAAATAGAACAATGGAGAATGTTGTAGCTAATACTGGTACTGTTCTGATGCTTTAAGAGCTCCCCAAATGACTATTATATCCGATTCTGTCCTGTTACTGTTTGATTTTATCAACTTTACCTAGAAGTCATAGATGTTAATAGTTGCAAACTGTGGCATTAGAAAAAAACTCCTCTATTCCTTACATCTCGGGGCTAAGAAAACTGAAGTAACCAATTTATGCAGGCAACTGGATGGCTTAAAGATCGAATCCTCATATCTGGATGGTTTTCTGTCACATCTGCAAAATGAAGTAAAGGATAAGGTTATAGAAGAGGAGGCCAATCTTCACATTTACTCTAGTAACGATGTTGACATGTCAGTTCCATCCCAGATTCAACTGTGTGCATTTCTGTCAAAGAAGCACACCATTTTTCTTGGTTCACTGTCAAGGAAAAAAACGTAACATAGAAGTAACTGTTGCAGGCTCTTGGGCAGCACACACATGGAGGAAGAGGGGTTTCTTCACACTCCAGGTGCTAAACAGGAAAAGCCAAATGGGGAGTCATCTAACTCCGAATTGACCCCTCTTACAACTGATAGACCATCATCCAGCAGAATGACCAAAACAAATGGCGACCGTATCACCCCTTTCGCGACTAGGGTAAATAAATTTACTCAGCAGTATGTTCTGCAGGCTGATAATGGGATTAGTGAACCACATCAACATGGGGCTGAAATAACTGAAGATGAAGTAATCAAAAGAATTCAACCAAGTCAAAGGTGTTCCTTGCAAGTTCAACGCTCACATCCTGGAACAGGTTGCAGATTCATGTATGACAGAATGGAAGACAGAGTAAGGGCAATGCATGCCCCCCACCCCCCTCCCTCGCTTCTTTAATTTTCTTAAAAGCATACCGTTTGACTATATTTTGTCTCCAGTTTAATTACTTGGAAGATCGTATAAGAAAGCCAGCAAGCTTGTTTGGTTCATCTGGGTTTTGTGGAGAACCTGCAGATGCTACCCTTGCTTCTGAGGTAATTGCATGGCACGTAAAATTGTTAACTACTTATTTATCATCCCTGTCCTTGATAGCATATCCAATAATTCTTCCTGTACAGGAGAAAATATTTGCAGTTGGCATGGTAGTCTGTGAAGGGGAAGGTCGTTTGAATGAAAAATCTATCTTGTTACAGGGCAGGTGAGTGCGCTTTTTGGGCCCTTCATACTGTGATCTTTGTTTGGTCATCATTATGTTATTTCTTTAGGCTAACAACATGAACATCTTTTTCTAGTGTTGAGCACTCCAGGGGACAATGTGTGCGCCTTGACTTAAAGGATCTTGACCACTTCTCTTTGTTTCCCGGGCAGGTAAACAAAGTTAAATCGAGTCCTGTATGCATTGTATCTACTACATTAAATTAACTCAAAGTTGAATAACAGGTGGTTGGTATTGATGGCCACAATCCTAGTGGACACTGTTTCATTGCATCAAAGTTGATGGATTCCATACCTATCTCTGTGGATGCCCAGTTACCTAGTGCTAAGAAACAAGCTGTTGGAAATGAAGGCCCCCAAAATTCCGACACTGACACTCCATCAAGAGTGCTGTCATCGGTTAGTTCCTGGTCTATCTTTGAGAGGAAAAAAAGTTGTAATAAACATGCTTGTTTAATCAATAACTGTACTATTATGTCATAGCTTAAGCTGATATTTTTTGTTATTTAATCTATGATGGCAATATAAACTTCTTTTACCACATTTGAAATTGATTTTTTTTGTAAACGTAACTTGAATATTCTTGCCAACAGGGTAGTTGGTCCAACTATAATTTAATGTGAATGATATTTTACTTTATATAAATTATGGTAATAATGGAATATCATTGTTATTGCTCTGATGTTTGAATACCTTGAGTTTCTTACAGATCATCGCATCAGGTCCCTATACGACAACTGATAATCTGTTGTTTGAGCCATTGCAAGAACTTCTTTCGTATGCCTGTCGTAAGCAGCCTCAACTGCTCATATTGGTGAGGTCATTAAATCCTGTCCATGAAACAATGTATGTGTATTTGATGTGTTTGCTAGTACATATTCCAATTACTCTTTTGTGCAGATGGGGCCGTTTATCGATTCTGATCATCCTGACATAAAAAAGGGAACAGTTGACCAGAGCTTTCATGATATTTTTTATTTGGAAATTCTGAGGAAGGTAGGGAATCCTGAAGATTTCATGCTAGCAAGTTGTCAAATGCAGAAGTAACACACCGGTTTTGTATTCTTGTTTAGGTTCAAGATTTCACCCAGTATTTGGGGAACAATGTTCGCGTAATCCTCATTCCATCTGTGCGTGATGCTCATCATGACTTTGTTTTTCCTCAGGTATGTATAACTTGCACATCAGATTGCACAATAATTTTTTCTAAAGGAATTCATGTTTTCTACAATCTTAACACTTGAAACTTGCTCTGACCTGACCTAAATGACTGCATTATTATTGTTAATTAAGCACTGTTTTAAAGTAGTCAGCATATGCTTGTCGAATAATATATCTGTGCTGTTGCTGTGTGCAGCCTGCATTTGACCTGAATTTGCCAGAAGATATCACACATCAGGTAATGTATTACTCTGCAGGATTGTTCATCTATAGCAATGTATATAGTAATTGTATCACTTGGTTTTTAAAAGGTTTGCATAAATTATGCAGATAACTTCACTGGCAAATCCAAGTCTATTCAGTTCTAACCAGGTACGTTATATGAGTGGATGAAATGAAATATCTGATGAGCATGTCATATTTTGACATCACAAAGTACATAAGTCTGTCGTATGCCCATCATATCTAATAGTGACCCCTTTCTTTCATTGAAAGCATACTATTCTGCAATGATTTTTTAAAGTAAGTTCCAGAAACCCGAGTATTTGCACCTTTGTAACAATAAAACTACGAGTACTAGGGTATAGTTTCAGAAACATACAAATATTTGCACCGTGGTAAAAAAAACTGACTGGTCGGGCCGGTTCAAAAAGTCATAGTTTTGCGTTAACACGGTACATATACTCGCAGGTTTCTGAAATATTGCCTAGTACTCATAGTTTTCTGTTAGCTGCAACTTCTTGTAGATTTATGAAATTTACTCTTTTTTTTTTTGAACAAAAAACGTGATCATTTACCATAGGATTTTATCTCCTTGCGATGTTCTTAAGATTCTCCTGTTACGTTGTCTACAAGAGTTCACTCAATGCTTGGAGATTCCTTGTCCTGAATGCAGCCACAATTTTGGTACTTACTGGAAATGGTTTATACATCTTATATATCCATATGGATAAATAAGATTCATCTCCTCTGATGTTGTTTATGAAAAAAAATTAAAAATTCTACGAGCATAGTCTTATCCAAAACCGTACATTTTCATTTTTCCAGATACATTTTGGCTGTTGTACAGTTGATATCCTGAAACAGCTCAGTGGTGAGGAAATTTCTCGCAAGGCACCTGGTGGAAAGCCTGGCGACAGGATTGGGAGACTCGCAACACATATATTGAAGCAACAGAGGTGATTCCATATATCTTGCGGTTTTTATCTTTGGCACTGATTACGTTTACAATTTCTTTGTCCTGATTTAATGTTTTCCCCTACAGCTACTATCCTCTATATCCTCCTGCAGCTGGTGTTCCGCTAGACTTCTCACTTGCTAAGGAAGCACTGGAGATTTCATCAATGCCGGACGTTCTTCTGCTTCCTTCTGATCTTGCCCCATTTGTCAAGGTAATTACACTCACGACAGGCATAACATTCTTTTGAAAGTTTTAATTAATATGCATGTACCATCTGAGAGCCTATCATGCAACTTTTTGATCGCGAGCTTGTGTATTTATGTTGTTTATTTATAGTCTACTCCTTTCATTTTGAACAGAATGATCCTGAGCACGTTGTTTGTAGGTGCTTTCCCTTGGTGAAGGCGGTGAAGATGAGAAACGATTTATTTGTGTGAACCCTGGGAGGTTGGCCAAGGGTATTGGTGGAGGCACGTGCGTGGAGCTTTACTACAATGGACAAATCGACAGGACAACCGCCTCCATAGTTCGCATATAGCTTTCTTGTCATGGCACATTACCTAACATTAGAAGAGTCTGTAATTCATCTTTGGCAGCTGGGGGAGGCAATACAAGTGTGAAGATACCCACGCAGGGATTGGGTGGATCTGGTCTCCTCCACCCAATCCAGTCGAGTATTTGAACGTTTAATGCACTGTTTGCATTATGTATTTTGGAATGATGTGGATTGAGATGGCTTAATTAAAATGAACAGTTTTTTTACTTTGTTGTTGCAAATTCATGTCATAGCCATTTGTTGCAGACTTAAATAAGCGCAACTAAGACATAAGAAATATATTACACAGAAAATATAAAAAAAGGAAAGTTAGAAACAATGGTGATAAAACATTGACTAGAGAAGAAAGCACTGGTTTATAGCCTTGTTACAAACTGGACTACTACTTTCGAAGTGTGGACTAGGACTTTTTTCCTGGTACTACTAAAATGTAGTCTGTGGAGGTTCGTATTCGGATGGGACGCGAGTCAAGATCTAAACAAGAGGTGAATGATAAGATTAATGAGATTATATTATTCAGGAGGCCGGATGCCTCTATAAATAGATGTACAAGGATGATCAATAAACATAAAAGCCCTTATGCAAAAGGAAAAATATAAAACACACCCCTACACCTCTAACACCCCCCCTCAAACTCAAGGTGGAGAGATAAAAACAATGCTGAGCTGTGGTCTGTGTGCTTTCGTGAAGAAATCAGCTAGCTGAAGCTCTGAAGGCACATACTGAAGATCAACAACACCATCCTGTACCTGCACTCGTGTATAAGAAGCATCAACACCAATATGCTTGGTAAGCTCATGTTTGATCGGATCACGAGCAATACTGATAGCACCTGTACTGTCAGATAAAAGGGAAGTCAGCATACCAACAGAAACACCAAAGTCCTCAAGCAACCACCATAACCAAGTCACCTCTGCACTCACAAGAGCCATAGCACGCAACTCAGCCTCTGCACTCGAACGAGAAACTGCTACCTGTTTCTTAGTCTTCCAAGCAATGAGGGAACCACCAAGAAAAACACAATAGGCAGAAAGAGATCAACGGTCAGAGGGATCACTAGCCCAAGTAGCATCAGAATATGCTTTGAGCTGTAGATAACTAGAGCGTGAGAAGAACAGGTGTCTAGAGATAGTTCCACGAAGATAACGCAAGACACGGAGCAAGTGACTATAGTGAACCTGGGTGGGAGCAAAAACAAACTGACTCAGAATGTGAACAGAGTACGAGATATGAGGACGAGTGACACCAAGGTACACGAGACTCCCTACAATATGACGGTAACGAGTAGGATCATCAAGAGGATCACCATCAGTGGCCCGAAGATGGACATTGAGTTCCATAGGAGTCTCAACAGTCCGGTGATCAGTAAGACAAGCCCGATCAAGAAGATTCTGAATGTACTTTTCTTGAGACAAATAAATTCCCTCAGAAGAGGAAGAAACCTCAATCCCAAGAAAATAACAAAGAGGACCAAGATTGGACATAAAAAACTGCTCACTGAAGGCTATGTACTCTGAATCATCTCCGGTGATGATCATGTCATCAACATAGAGAAGAAGAAGACTGCGGCCACGTGACGAAGTATGCATAAAAAGCGCTGGATCATGAGCACTGGCAGAGAAACCAGCAGCAGTGACCACAGACGCAAAGCGCTGAAACCAAGCACGAGGAGCCTGCTTAAGGCCATAAAGAGAACGCCGAAGGCGACAAACCATACCCTCAGGAACAGAATACCCAGGTGGTGGCTGCATATAAACCTCCTCACACAGCACACCATTAAGAAAAGCATTCTTTACATCAAGCTGAGAGATGGACCAATTACGAACAGAGGCCAAAGCAAGCAGAGTGCGAACTGTGGTCATGTGAGCGACATGACCAAATGTCACATCATAATCACGACCATGTTCCTGCTGGAAGCCACAGACAACTAATCGAGCCTTATATCGCTCAAGTGAACCATCCGAGTGGGTATTAACCTTATAGACCCACTTACAGGTGATGGGCCGAACACATGGGGGACAGGGCACAAGTTCCCACGTGCCGGTGCGCTCGAGAGCAACAATCTCCTCAGCCATCGCATGCTGCCATTCCGGATGAGGAACAACATCACGATACATAGCCGGCTCAGAAAGAGCAGTAGCAGCAAAGCTAGAAGGAGAGTACCGATCAGGAGGCTGGCGAGAATGATGACCTCGTCCAAGGGGATCCTCAGGAGAAGAATCATCAGAAGGAGATGATTCCTGAGGAGAAGAAAGCGTATCTGGAGAGTCAGACAGAGCTGGAGAAGCTGAGACATCAGATGACTCAACTAGAGTAGATGGATCATCAGAATAAGATGGCACATCTTTAGGGGGCACAACTCGTCGAGTATAGACTCGCATCACCGGAGCCTTCAAAGCATAATCAGGAACCATCGAAGAAGGTTCCGAAGAAGAGGAGGTCATGGATGGAGGTACTGAGTGTGAGTGTGAAGGAGAAACACTCACAACTGGAGCATCAGGAAGAAAAAGGAACGAAATAAGATCAACCACAGATACAGAAGATGTATCAGAAGATGGTCGGGGATAGAAAGGACATGTCTCATCAAAAACAACATCCCGTGAAATTCTCATCCGTCGACCAACCAGATCCCAACAACGATATCCCTTATGCTCCGAGCTGTAGCCTAAGAAAACACACTCTACAGACTGAGCAGTCAACTTAGTGCGCTCACGTGGTGCAAGCATCACGTAGCACACACAACCAAAGAGATGAAGGCTGGTGTAATCAGGCAGCTTGTCTGTAAGGCGCTCAAAGGGAATTCCACCTTTAAGGGTAGACAATGGATGAATGTTAATTAAGAAAGTGGCAGTAGAAATAGCCTCAGCCCAAAAATGAGGTGGAATAGAAGAGGCAATCAGAAGAGTGCGAGCTGTCTCAAGGAGATGTTGATGCTTGCGCTCTGCAACGCCATTCTGAGCATGAGCACCTGGACAAGAGAATTGTGCAAGTATTCCTTGCTCAGAAAGAAAATGGCGAAGAGCATTGGATAGATACTCACCAGCAGAGTCAGCTCGAAAAATACGAATGGAGGTGTCAAGCTGAGTACAGACCATAGTCGAGAATGATTTATAGATAGATAACGCCTCACTGCGATGCTTCATGAAGTAGACCCATGTGCGGCGAGAAAAATCATCTATAAAAATTATATAATATCTATGTCCTCCTTTCGAAGCAAAAGGAGAAGGGCCCCATACATCAGAATGAACAAGATCAAAAGGACACTTAGACACTGACTCGCTAGAAGGATAAGGAAGCTGAATCTGCTTCCCTAGCCGACAACCCTGACAATGAGCTAAAGACTCAAAACTAGAAACCGATCCTAAAATACCTCGACGAGCTAGAATGGAGAGGCGAGAGCCACAAAGATGACCCAAACGGTGGTGCCACTGAGCAAATGTCAAAGTGGACGAAGCAGCAAGAGTGGAGCCGACTGAATTGGCAGGCGCAGCGGGAGGAAGAAAAAGCCAGTCAAGCTCCCAAAGACGCTGTGAGTCACAACGATGAGGGCCAGTACCAAGCAGGCGACCCGTGCGACGATCCTAAACATAGCAACAATCATGATCAAGAATCACTCGAAAATCATTATCAGTGAGTTGACCAGCAGATATAAGTTGCATTGTAAGTCCAGGAACAAAAGAAACAACAGGAATATCAAAAGAGTCAGATAGAAGGGTGCCCTGTCCAATAACCGAAAGAGGAGAACCATCGGTAGTATGAAAAATAGAAGGACGGTACGAAGAACTCAAGGAAGACAAACTGGTATGATAAGGACTCATATGAAACAAAGCACCAGGGTCAAGAATCCATGGACAATTACCTGGAGCAGAAGTAGAAGGTGGTCCCTTAGTGGAAGACAAAGAAGCAGCAACAGTACTCGAAGGCGCAGAAGACTGAGTCACAGAACTAGCAGCTCCTGATGGTGCAGAAGTAGTAAGGCGACAAAGAAGCATGAGTATCTGGGCATCCGTAGTAGCAGAACTCACCTGAGATCCTCCAGTACTAGCACCACCAGCACCCTGTGAAGACCGACGAGCCTGAGCCTTCCTCTTTTTGAAACAAGATGTATCCTCATGACCATATTTACCACAATAATCACAATGACGAGCACCACACCCCCTGGCATAGAAGAAGAAGCCGAAGTCGTCACTGTCGACGGAGAGACAATATGTACCGGTGTCGAAGAGCAGGCTGCCAATACTGAAGTAGCACACAACAACCCGGCAGCCTGAAGACGAGTCTCCTCATTACGAACACTCGTCAGAACATCCATAAGAGAAACACAGGGGTGACGAGCAAGCAGTTGAGCACGAAGAGGAGTCAGAAAGTCATAGGTGCGTCGAAGCTCAAGTGCACCCTTCTGACTCTGACAAGACAAACATGTATCTGTCTACAACTGAGGACCAAGAGCATCAAGCTGACGCCAAATAGCAGACATCTGACCGAAGAACTCCTCTACTGAAGCATCTACCTGCTGCAACAACTGCTCCTGACGAATAGCAGCAAGGTAGGTAGGCTGTCCAGTAGGCTCATAGTGAGAGCGAAGAAAAGCCCACATCTGATGTGCAAACTCAAACTCAACTATGTCTGCAGCAAGACGATCCTCCATACTGGCAGCAAGAATAGCAGCAACCCGAGCATCATCATCTAGCCAGGTCCTGTATAAGCTGACGTGAAACTGATACGTAGAAAAGCATACATCATTGTAGGATTGAAGAGCACGTGAAAAGCTACCAGAGGGGGGTGAATGGTAGATTTAAAAATCTTACGCAGCGGAAACAATTAAACCCCAACCCCTTCGGCAGAAAAACGATCTCTTAATGAAATCGTGTGTGAGACTAATCTAAATATGTTTCACCATGACAAAAGTGATGTATATCAGATAGAATCAAGTCACGAAGACAACACAAAAAGAATCACTCAAATCCATCGAGAAAAACTCAAGTTATGATCGAAAGATCAAACAATGGTCAATCTGCCCTACTCGAGAAAAAACAGTTCTGGAACGCTGCAAAGAAACTCGTGTAGATCATAGACCAAAAATCCAATGACCGTGAAATTTTGACAGATGATAGATAATAAAGTTTTGAAGACAACCCAAAAAGAATCACTTCAATTGGATCTGTAAAACTCGAGTTATGATAAAACCACCGACGAAAGGTAGTGCTGTCCAGAAACTCGACGAGTAAAACTTGTGTGGAACAAGTCGGACGAACAAGGCACAAAAGTTCCTTCAAACTATGAATTTTATTCAATAGAACACAAGAGGAACAGCCGCAAAGTCGTCTACCACGAGCTCTGGGCTCTCTTGCTTATATAACCAGCCCTTAGGCCAACCCAATATCAACTAGGACTCCAATCCTACTCAGATCACGAATCGTAACTTTCCATAACTGCTCAAGATTCTTCTATACGCAGATAGAAGCAATCTTAAGACTTCCAAACACCTTAGGAACATATACCACATTTCTAAACAACTCAAATTCGTGACCCACACGAAATCCTATCATAACCAACTCAAATCTTTCCATATTTGAGTCAAACCTGACTCAGCTGCAGCCTGAGTCCATAACCTAGTCGGTTGGACCTTTCCGACCAATTCTTTACGTCCACATCTCTTCATCACATCTCAGAACCATGTAGCCACGTCCATGCACTCCTTGCACACGTGCAAACATCTTTCAATGACGTCCATGATACCTTCATATGCATTGTTCTTGATTCAATCATGCTACGCAACCTCCTGATCAGCTCAACCACAATTCCTCCTGAATTTGGTTGTTAGAACCTCGTCTCCTCCCTGAGACTAGTCCAATGGATCCTGTCACCAGCCATGTCTTGAACTCAAGCAACACCTGCACATGAATAAACAACCAATCCATACGATCCCAAGTCCTCGACTTGACTCAAGTTAGTTCCGAACACAACATCTTATGTGAGCACCCCACATAAGCATGTTGCAAACATAGCAAAACGATATCAGCCATATCATCCAAAACGCACCAAAAACTTAGTAAAAGAATACTAAGCAAACTTTCCAACATTGTAAAGCAAGTACGAAACATTGCAAATGAAAAGCAGAAGCACTGCAGTCAAGTTCCAGACCTTGCCAAAGCAACCCGGACCTTGAGCCGGAGGTAACAAAAGTAGTACAATGAAGCACCTGCCAGAGCTTACCAAAACTAACAGATCCTAGCACCGGAGCTTACCAAAAACTATTCAACCCAAAACCGGAGCTAGACAAAGTACGTCAGAGCTTAGCAAAAGCATGCCGGAGCTATCAAATATATGCCGGAGCTATCAAAGACATGCCGGAGCTAACAAAGACATGACGGAGCTAAAGATAAAGCTCACCGGAGCTAACCAAAGCTAGTCGGACCTTACCAAGAAGCCGGACCTAGCATCTAACGTAGCCGGAGCTACCCAAAACAAGCCGTACCTACCGTCGGACCTTGCTGTAGCTCAGAGCTAGAGTTGGACCTTGATAAAAAGGAGTTTCGGTGATATTCAAAACTTTTATCATTAAAGAAAGTGTATTCACTACAAGCCAATGTATTCAGCACACATAGGTCTGACAATCATAATCTGTCAGCAGCTTCTTCTTATCATCATCGGTAGCCTTATCTGGAATAATAGGCTCAGAAGGAACTGCAGGAATAGACAGACACTTGAGATCGCCCATAAGATACTCCTAGAGTCTCAGACCGCGTGTGACGCCCGATTCCGAAAAAAGAACCAAGCTAACACATATGTGTGGCCAGGATGTTCATCACACATACACGAGTGCATTCACAAAAGAGTATACAGAAAATTACCACAAGACAAGATTAATTAACCAAATTTTATTACACAAACCATATTATCCTCGAATACAACCTCTAATGAATATTAATGACAAGTTCAACTAATGCAGCAGAAATAAACTAATTAAGCGATTAAGCAAACTAAGCATAAGGGATCACGCAACTCCAATCAACACCACAGGCAAAGCTGACGGTAGACACGGCCTAGAACTCCGCATTATCACCATTAAACTCCCAATCCTGACCTGTAACTGTTGGGGGGGGATTACAAGAGTGAGTACATGTCGTACTCAGCAAGTGTGGAAAGTATGACATGTGGATGATTCAAATGACGACAATAATAATGGCAAAGTGCTGAAAAGTATATGAAAACATTTGAAAAACAATATATTATATTTATATGAATCAAACCCATCATAATCATAAGTAATATCACAATACCAATCCATAGTTCACCATCCTCATCAATAATTCCAGATTTCACCATTTACCAATAACCATATTCAATACCAGAAATAAATCCATAACCAGCCATATCCATTACCAAACCATAACCATCCCAAATACCATCCCAATACCAAGTACCCTCTAATCATGGAAGTTGTCCAGATGCTCATAACCGGGAGCACGACTATCATGATAGTTTTAGACACACTGTGCAGAGTTTGTACCACTTTACCCACGTGTTCGTGATTTCATCACCTTTCGGTGACTAAGAATCTCCCTTATGCCCATGACCCGTCGGTCAAATTACACACTTCTGTTGGTGTGTGGCCAAGAGATCACAAAATAGCCTTTACAAAGGGATTACTAGCCTATTTAGACCCCACTGAGGTTTCACTGGTGGCGATGTCTCCTACAGAGCACATCTTCGACCAAGGGCCCCCTCTTGAGCCAGTCGGATCCCAGGGTAGTCCCACCAATCATCAACAAACCCAATCCGACTACCCCTTCCCCTAGCATCCACAATGGTCCAAACAGCACTAGCAAAGCCCTAATTAATCAGCTACGCCGCACCCATACTTGGCCTCGTGGTGGCACTGTAGTCTTGACTTATTCTCGCATGAACCAGTCCTTAGATCTAAAGCAAGCAAACCAACATAACATCCAACCCATCCACATACCAGGCTTGCTTAGATCACCCATTACCATATCATATTTAACCAGTTCATGTTAACCATAATCTCATCCACGCCTAATTAAATTGAGTGGTATAGTTGTTTTCCCATCCCAGTTGATTAAACGAAGCAAAAAGGTAAAAAGCCCTTCTCGACTCTCTACCATATATCCCAGGTGACAAGTGTGGTCAAACAATGCTAGTAAACTTCCTACCATAGGATTCCCATCAAATTGACACAAGCATGCAGTTTGCAAACAAAACATTTATTTTAAAACAGGATCAATATGCTTCAAGGACACTTGCCTTGCTCTTGCTATTGATTAGGATCAAAGCCTTCAAACTCTTGGTGCTGTAGATCCTCCGCGGCACTTTCTAGCGCAAATCCGTCTAATCCACACAATAAACATACAAGACAAGAAACACAATCAAAGAGTGCACAAATATTACTCAATATGTCATGACATGCATGATTGATGCAAATGCAAGGTAGAACTTGTCAATAGATTGCTTTTAATGATCAATAACTAGTTCTAATAGCTTTTAACAAGTTTATACAGGTTTTGAGTTGATTAGGTCAGTTTTTAGAATTAATTCAACCCAATTTAACCAGGAAGACCAGACTAGTCCGCTAGGGATCGGACAAGTCCGCACTTTACAAGATCAGCAGATTAGGGTTTTCTAGATCGACGTGAATTTGGAGATTAGGGGTTGAATTCACGTGAGGAAAAGATAATAGAGGGTATACCAGGTGTTTAGGACTCCAATGAATCAAGAAACTTGGAGGCAACACTTGGATCTTGATGATCTAAGGTTGGCGATGAACTTGGAGATGAATTGGCGACGAAGAACGAAAGCTTGGTGGAGATCTTGGTCCTCTTTCATTTCCTCCTCTTCTTCTTCTTGCTTGGGATATTCTCCTCCCTCCTTGATGGTGGCTCTCCATGAACTAGGGTTTGGGTGGGGTGGAAAAGTGGCAAATAGATGTCAAGCAAAGGGGTGGGGCTGTTTATATAGAGGTGGAGGCTAGGGTTAGATGGATTTCGAGTTTGGGATGAGTAGAGGCCGGTTTAGAGTCCCACATGGGCTCTAAAAGAGTTAGGCACGACGTCCCTAGGCCCACTTAACGTGAAACTCAAGAAACAAGTCGTAAAACAAAAGATAAACTCGGAGTCACGAAATATCGGACAAGTCCGGAAAGGACCAGACTAGTCTGAAGTCGTCCAGAGAGAAAATCGGACAAGTCTGGCAAAAAATCGGACAAGTCCGACTTTAAACAGAGAGGAAATCGGACAAGTCCGCTGGAACACCGGGCTAGTCCGGAAAAGTCCAGGGACTTAGCAAAATTTCAAGGATTCTTGGAATATCGGACTAGTCCGCGCAAAATCGGACAAGTCCGAAGGTTTCCAGAGGCAAAATCGGACTAGTCCGCAACAAAAACGGACAATTCTGTTTTTAGTCACAGAGAAATCGGACTAGTCCTCAGTAAAATCGGACTAGTCCGCACTTTCCTGCATTTTAAGTGCGTTTTTGTTCCAAATCAATTTTAAATGCTCCAAATCAATTTTAGACTCGTTCCTCTTTACGTGGATCAATGTTAAACATGTATGTGAATGTATGCAAGGCATGATGCATGAAAATGAGGGTGTTACAAACCTACCCCCCTTAAAATGAATCCCGCCCTCGAGATTCGACGCGAAAGAGAAAAGATAGGGAAATTCCTTCTTGAGATCATCCTCCAATTCCCACATCGCTTCTTTTTCTGTGTGGTGCTTCCATTGAACTTTACACCATCTAATAAACTTGTTCCTTGTGACCCTCTCCTTAGTTTCCAAGATTTTGATCGGTTGCTCGGCATAAGTCAAATCTTCCTCTAGTTCCAATTCTTCTATTGGCACTTGTTCTTCTGGTACTCGCAAGCACTTCTTGAGCTGGGAAACATGAAAGACATCATGGACATCCGAAAGATGAGCTGGCATCTCCAACTTATACACTACTTCTCCTCTTTTGTCCAAAATCTTGAATGGTCCAATATAACGAGGTGCGAGCTTGCCCCTTATGTTAAACCTCTTATGACCTCTCATTGGTGACACCTTGAGGTAAACAAAATCTCCTATTTCATAGGCTAATTTCCTTCTCCTATTGTCCGCATAGCCTTTTGCCTTGATTGGGCAGCCCTCAAGTTTTCACGAATTATTTGGACTTGCTTTTCGGCTTCTTGCAACACATCCGGACCAAATACTTGAGTTTCTCCTGCCTCATTCCAGAATAAAGGTGTCCTACACTTCCTCCCATAAAGCGCTTCATATGGTGACATCTTCAAACTTGCTTGGTAACTATTGTTGTATGAAAATTCTGCATATGGCAAGCTTTTGTACTAACTCTTCCCATGCTTTAAAGCACAATCTCTTAACATGTCCTCCAAAATTTGATTGGTCCTCTCGGTTTGTCCACCCGTTTGAGGGTGATATGCTGAACTAAAATTCAACCTCGTTCCCAAAGCTTCATGCAGTTTTTGCCAAAATCTGGAAGTAAATTGTGAACCTCTATCTGAGACTATCTTCTTCGGTACTCCGTGTCAACACACAATATGCTCCATGTATATTCCGGCCAATCGTGCAGCTATATATTTGATCTTCACAGGGACAAAATGAGCTGACTTGGTTAAGCGATCCACAATTATCCAAATTGAGTCATACCCGGACTGAGTATGTGGTAACCCAACTATGAAGTCCATTCCAATTTCTTCCCACTTCCATTCCGGAATCTTCAATGGTTGCAATAATCTAGCTGGCTTTTGATGTTCCACCTTCACTCGTTGGCACACATCACACAATGCCACATATTCAGCTATGTCCTTCTTCATACTATCCCACCAATAGCTAGTCTTCAAGTCTTTGTACATCTTTGTACAACCAGGGTGAATTGAGTAAGGTGAGTCATGTGCCTCTTTTAGTATTGTCTTCCGAATATGCTTCACATTAGGCACGACGATTCTCTTTCCAAGCCATAAGGTACCATGTTCGTCTTCATCAAATCTGAATTCTCTCCCTTCCTCGGTCCTGTCCTTGATTTCCTTGATCTCTTCATCTGCGGTTTGTGCCTCTCAAATTTCTTGCTCCAAGGTTGGGTTTAACTCCATCATCTCCATCTCATTTACAAATCCGAGGTTCAACCTTTCAAACTCCTTACATAACCCGGATGGTAACCCTCGAACTGTGAGTTGATGACTTACTTCCTTTCTACTCAAAGCATCGGCCACTACATTGGCCTTTCCCGGATGATAGTTGATCCCCAAATCATAATCTTTGATGAGCTCCAACCATCCCCATTGCCTCAAATTCAGATCCATTTGTGTGAAAATATACTTCAAACTCTTATGATCCGTATAAATTTCACACCTATGTCCAAGAATATAGTGCCTCGAAATCTTCAATGCGTGTACCACAGTCGCGAGTTCTAAATCATGTGTTGGGTAATTCTGCTCATGTTTCTTCAATTGTATTGATGCATATGCAACCACTTGACCTTCTTGCATAAGCACACATCCAAGTCCTTGTCTTGATGCGTCGCAATATATGTCAAAACTCTTGCTTACATCCGACAATACCAAAACTGGAGCTGTTGTCAACCTCTTCTTCAACTCCTCAAAACTATTTTGACAAGCTTGAGTCCATTGGAAAGCCTTTCCCTTCATTAGCAACTCCATCATTGGCTTGGCTATCTTGGAAAAGTCCTTGATGAATCAACGGTAATATCCAGCCATTCCAAGAAAACTCCTTATTTCCTTTACATTTTGCGGTGGTTCCCACTTCAACACGTCTCTCACTTTTCCGGGGTCAACCGATACTCCTCCCCCTGAGATGATATGACCCAAAAATGACACCTCTCCCAACCAAAACTGACACTTGTTGAGCTTGGCATATAATTGATGCTCCCTCAATTTCTGCAATGTAAGCCTCAAGTGTTCCTCATGTTCATTCTCATCCTTCGAGTAGATCATAATGTCATCAATAAACACCACAATGAACTTATACAAGTACTCCATGAAGACCTTATTCATGAGGTACATAAAGTTGGTAGGCGCATTTGTAAATCCAAAGGACATCACGGTGTACTCATAAGATCCATACCGTGTCCTAAAAGCTGTCTTGGGTATGTCCGATAGTCTAATCTTCATTTGAAAGTATCTCGACCTCAAATCAATCTTAGAGAAGACACAAGCACCCTTCATCTGATCAAACAAGTCTTCTATGCGTGGTAATGTGTACTTGTTCTTGATTGTTACCTTGTTGAGAGCTCGGTAATCTACACACATCCTTTGAGTCCCATCCTTCTTGTCCACAAATAGAACGGGCGCTCCCCAAGGTGAAGAACTAGGGCGAATAAAACCTTTCTCTAGTTGCTCTTGAATTTGCCTCTTGAGCTCCGCTAATTCCATAGGAGGCATCCTATACGGCCTCTTAGCTACAGGTGCAGTTCCATGTATTAAATCAATAGCAAACTCAATGTCTCGATCAGGTGGCATACCTGGCAACTCGTCCGGAAAAACATCCAAAAATTCACACACCACCAGAATCTCCTCAATTGCGGCACCGTCCATATGATTCAACTCCAATTGCTTCGGTGTGGTTTGAGATGCTTCAAATTCTATGGTGATCCCTTCCTCATTGGTCAACTTCACCGTCTTTGTGGCACACTCAATAACTCCATTGTGCTTCCTCAACCAGTACATACCAAGTATAATGTCCAATCCTTGAGAATCCAAAACAATGAGGTTGGCGGAGAAGTCTACCCCCTTATTCTAAGGCTTACTTTTGGACATACTATATTTGTCCTCATCTCTCCTCCAGGAGACTTAACCAATAGAGTAAACTTCATATGAGAGGTAGGCAAACTATACTTGGCAACATACTTTGATGCAATGAATGAATGCGATGCTCCAGAATCAAATAACATAGTCGCGGGGTTGGAGTTGGCAAGAAACATACCAATGACCATGTCATCCGCTTGTTGAGCATCCTCCGTTGAGACATGGTTCATGTTGCCACGAGCAAAATTCTGCTGTCCATGGTTCCCTTGTGGCTGTCCTCCATTGGGTCTTGGGTTTTGCCTCATTGCATTGCTTCCTTGACCAAGACCTGACTTAGGACATTGATGCGCAAAGTGTACAACTTCTCCACAAGTATAGCACTTCTTAACTCCACCAGAATTATTGGGACGTGCTTGGTTTTGAACATTTGCACTAGGAAAATTAGCACGAGGCGCATAAGGCATTGGAGGCCTAGGTGCTTGCATGACAGGGCGCTGCTGCACAAACTGAGTTGGGCGCGGTGCATAACCAAGGCGTTGAGCAGGAATAGAAGAGCTGAAGTGAGGCGCATTGGGCGGTGCAAAGCGAGGGCGCACATTACTTCCTTGTTGCTGTCCTTGATATGGCGCCTTTCTCTTATTGTCTTGCTCCATCTCACGAATCTTGTTCTCAAACACAATTGCTTTGTCCACAAGCTTCTGAAAATTTACATAATCACAATTGAGCAATTGCACTTGGATTTCATTGTTCAAGCCCCTCATGAATAAATATTGCTTTCGGCTGTCCCGACTAACATCCTCAGGCGCATACCTTGAGATTTGAGTGAACTTGTTGAGATATTCACTCACGCTTGATCTTCCTTGCCTTAAATTCTCAAATTCTTGCCTCTTTAAAATCATAACACCTTCCGTCACATAATGAGAACGTAAGCTCTCCTTGAATTCCGCCCAGGTAATCCTCTCCTGATTCTCATGAGCATTGCAATAAGCATCCCACCAATCCGCAGCTGCTCCAACGAGTTGATGAGAAGCAAATAGCACCTTCTCCCGATCACTGCATTGGACAATAGCAAGTTTCTTCTCCACGGACTTGAGCCAATCATCCGCATCCATAGGGTCGACAGCTTGAGCAAAGGTCGGTGGCCTAGTCCTCATAAGCTCCCCCAACCGGTTATGAGGAGGTGGGGGTGGCGGTGGAGGCATGTGGGGCTGATTGTTGATGTTGCCAACCTGCAGCTGTCCCATAGTTTGTATCATGGTCTGCATGAGCTGGTTTTGCATAGCCAAAACCTGCTCAATGTTGATATCTCCCTGAGTAGATCCTTGTCCAATGTTATTCTGAGGCACTCCATTGTTCTCGTCCTCATCATTGCCATCTCTCTGGTTGCGAGTCCTCACCATCTGAAGAAAAGCAATAGGTAAGAATTAGAAAACATCCCCAACTATATGCATCAAGGGATATGAAACTAAACAACTAGCTACACTAGCCTAGGTGGCCATGGCAATGCTAAGGCATCCCAAAATCCTCTATTAAGCACACAAGCAAGCAATATATATAGCAAACAGCACTCCAAGCAAAAACACATCGATTTCTGAGTGCTCCTATGTGCTCTAAAGTGTCCATTCTATCTAGGATGATCCTACGGTCAACCTGTGGCTCTGATACCAATCTGTGACGCCCGGTTCCGAAAAAAGAACCAAGCTAACGCATATGTGTGCCCAGGATGTTCATCACACATACACGAGTGCATTCACAAAAGAGTATACAGAAAATTACCACAAGACAAGATTAATTAACCAAATTTTATTACACAAACCATATTATCCTCGAATACAACCTCTAATGAATATTAATGACAAGTTCAACTAATGCAGCGGAAATAAACTAATTAAGTGACTAAGCAAACTAAGCATAAGGGATAACGCAACTCCAATCAACACCACAGGCAAAGCTGACGGTAGACACGACCTAGAACTCCGCATTATCACCATTAAACTCCCAATCCTAACCTGTAACTGTTGGGGGGGATTGCAAGAGTGAGTACATGTCGTACTCAACAAGTGTGGAAAGTATGACATGTGGATGATTCAAATGAAGACAATAATAATGGCAAAGTGCTGAAAAGTACATCAAAACATTTGAAAAACAATATATTATATTTATATGAATCAAACCCATCATAATCATAAGTAATATCACAATAACAATCCATAGTTCACCATCCTCATCAATAATTCCAGATTTCACCATTTACCAATAACCATATTCAATACCAGAAATAAATCCATAACCAACCATATCCATTACCAAACCATAACCATCCCAAATACCATCCCAATACCAAGTACCCTCTAATCATGGAAGTTGTCCAGGTGCTCATAACCGGGAGCACGACTATCATGATAGTTTTAGACACACTCTGCAAAGTTTGTACCACTTTACCCACGTGTTCGTGATTTCATCACCTTTCGGTGACTAAGAATCTCCCTTATGCCCATGACCCGTCGGTCACATTACACACTTCCATTGGTGTGTGGCCAAGAGATCACAAAATAGCCTTTACAAAGGGATTACTAGCCTATTTAGACCCCACTGAGGTTTCAACGGTGGCGATGTCTCCTACAGAGCACATCTTCAACCAAGGGCCCCCTCTTGAGCCATTCGGATCCCAGGGTAGTCCCACCAATCATCAACAAACACAATCCGACTACCCCTTCCCCGAGCATACACAATGGTCCAAACAGCACCAGCAAAGCCCTAATTAATCAGCTACGCCGCACCCATACTTGGCCTCGTGGTGGCACTGTAGTCCTGGCTTATTCTCGCATGAACCGGTCCTTACATCTAAAGCAAGCAAACCACCATAACATCCAACCCATCCACATACCAGGCTTGCTTAGATCACCCATTACCATATCATATTTAACTAGTTCATGTTAACCATAATCTCATCCATGCCTAATTGAATTGAGTGGTATAGTTGTTTTCCCATCCTAGTTGATTAAACGAAGCAAAAAGGTAAAAAGCCCTTCCCGACTCTCTACCATATATCTCAGGTGACAAGGGTGGTCAAACAACGCTAGTCAACTTCCTACCATAGGATTCCCATCAAATTGACACAAGCATGTAGTTTGCAAACAAAACATTTATTTTAAAACAGGATCAATATGCTTCAAGGACACTTGCCTTGCTCTTGCTGTTGATTAGGATCAAAGCCTTCAAACTCTTGGTGCTGTAGATCCCCTGCGGCACTTTCTAGCGCAGATCCATCTAATCCACACAATAAACATACAAGACAAGAAACACAATCAAAGAGTGCACAAATATCACTCAATATGTCATGAAATGCATGATTGATGCAAATGCAAGGTAGAACTTGTTAATAGATTGCTTTTAATGATCAATAACTAGTTCTAATAGCTTTTAGCAAGTTTATACAGGTTTTGAGTTGATTAGGTTAGTTTTTAGAATTAATTCAACCCAATTTAACCAGGAAGATCGGACTAGTCCGCTAGGGACCGAACAAGTCCGCACTTTACGAGATAAACAAATTAGGGTTTTCTAGATCGACGTGAATTTGAAGATTAGGGGTTGAATTCACGTAAGGAAAAGATAATAGAGGGTATACCAGGTGTTTAGGACTCCAATGAATCAAGAAACTTGGAGGCAACACTTGGATCTTGATGATCTAGGGTTGGCGATGAACTTGGAGATGAATTGGTGACGAAGAACGAAAGCTTGGTGGAGATCTTGGTCCTCTTTCATTTCCTCCTCTTCTTCTTCTTGCTTGGGATCTTCTCCTCCCTCCTTGATGGTGGCTCTCCACGAACTAGGGTTTGGGTGGGGTGGAAAAGTGGCAAATAGATGTCAAGCAAAGGGGTGGGGCTATTTATATAGAGGTGGAGGCTAGGGTTAGATGGATTTCGAGTTTGGGATGAGTAGAGGCCGGTTTAGAGTCCCACATGGGCTCTAAAAGAGTTAGGCATGATGTCCCTAGGCCCACTTAACGTGAAACCTAAGAAACAAGTCGTAAAACAAAAGATCAACTCAGAGTCACGAAATATCGGACAAGTTCGGAAAGGACTGGACTAGTCTGAAGTCGTCGAGAGAGAAAATCGTACAAGTCTGGCCAAAAATCGGACAAGTCCGACTTTAAACAGAGAGGAAATCGGACAAGTTCGCTGGAACACCGGACTAGTCCGGAAAAGTCCAGGTACTTAGCAAAATTTCAAGGATTCTTGGAATATCGGACTAGTCCGCACAAAATCGGACAAGTCCGAAGGTTTTCAGAGGCAAAATCGGACTAGTCAGCAGCAAAAACGGACAAGTCTATTTTTAGTCAGAGAGAAATCGGACTAGTCCTCACTAAAATCGGACTAGTCCGCACTTCCCTCCATTTTAAGTGCAGTTTTGTTCCAAATCAATTTTAAATACTCCAAATCAATTTTAGACTCGTTCCTCTTTATGTGGATCAATGCTAAACAAGTATGTGAATGTATGCAAGGCGTGATGCATGAAAATGAGGGTGTTACACTGCGCATATGCAGGCGCATATGAGGAACCCCGTCATGGTAATTAGTGCCATCGAAGAGCACCGGACACCGCATGACTGGAAGACCACTCGAAGAAGTCATCATGATGAAGATGACCGACGATGGCGGGAGTGCAAAAGAAACAAAAGAAAAAATAATAACAATTCTTTTCTTTTCTCTTTTTTGATGATTTTTTTACTGAAGCAATAACCCTAATAGCCCTCTTGGCTGTTAGCTACGCGGCCAGAAGAAGTTGGCGCCACCGCGATGCCTTCCAGAGGCAAGCGGCCATCAAACTACGTCGAGGGGCTCGGCCGTGGCGCCACCGGTTCGATGGAGCAGCCGGCGAATCGATGGAGCAGCCGGCGGATTCGAGGTTCACCACTCAGTCGGATATCTGTCCGGCCCGCGCGGCGCCCGACCTTCCCGACCGCTCCGCCACCGCTACAGCCCCATCCACCAGATCGATGGAGCAGCCGGCGAATCGATGGAGCAGCCGGCGGATTCGAGGGCAACACCCCGCCCGCCAGATCGATGGAGCAGCCGGCGTGGATGAGCGGCACCGAATCGAATGAGCGGTGAGCGGGCTGAGTGGGCGATAGATCGAGGCGCCGACGCTGACGAAACCGTCGAGATCGACGCCGAAACTGGATAACCCGAATGCCCGTCGGTAGAGGAGAGGAAACCGACGATGGCGAATGCCCGTCAGTAAAGGAAACCGACGATGGCAGAGAAAGAAAAAAATCGGCTAGAAGAACCGAGTAGATCAATTTTGGCTCTGTACCATGATAAGATTAATGAGCTTATATTATTCAAGAGGTCAGAGGCATCTATAAATAGATGTACAGGGATGGTCAATAAACATAAAAGCCCTTATGCAAAAGGGAAAATATAAAACACACCCCTACACCTCTAACAGTGGACACCAACGGTTTTTATGTGCTTCGGGCCGCCTGAGCGTAATACCCTACTCCATGCGGTGTGTTTTGATTGTATGAGTGTGGATGACTTAAGATAAGTTGAGATCAGATGCTTTCTACCGTGCAGGGCAACACTTTTATATACCAAGGACTAACCGTTATAGTTCGAGCCTGGCCCGACAAGTGGCCCCGGCTGTATTAACTACCTTGTACACGATCTACAATATTAAGAACGGTTAATAGTGTGATAACGTGCCTTAATTACAGCGTTACCAACCTTGATATTCCTCTGATCGTGCGTCATTAATATGACATTAATGACGCGTTAACCAGGTCTTGTAACGCCTAATTGATAGCCCTTGAATGTTTGTATCATTGGAGATCCTGTAGTCTTCCCATTGCTGATGTAGGTCTGGTCATTGACACGTGGAAGCTTCGGAGGTTCCCTCTACTGGGGAATAGGTTCGTTGCCATTGGACACGTGGCAGTGCCGGAGCTTCCCCGAGGAGGGAGGTAGGTCCAGCTCTGCAGGACATGTGGTAGCACCGGAGATATCCAAACGAGGAAGGCAGGTCTGGCTCTTCTGGACACGTGGCTCCACCAGAGCTACCCTAAGAAGGGAGGTACATCCGGTTACCGGGGTGTGTATCCCCTTCGAAGTCTGCCACTTGAACGTAGGAATTCCTCAACTTTTCTTACGGTTTCAGGAGGTATACGGTACGCAGGGTACCGATAGTGACTCCCAGGCCCACCTCAAGGAGTGGTCCTCAGGAAGAGGTTATGCTATCAGAGGTGGGGCCATCATCGATTCTCGCATTGCGGCTTCAAAGTCTTTTCCTGGGCAGTTGGGACAATGACACAAGTTATGCCATCACCGCCTGGCCTTTCTTGATATGGTGAGTGGGATCCTGGCGTGCGAATCACACGCAATTGAAGGTCGCTGGTTCCCAATACGAAATTCATATCGGTTCCTAACGTAATATTTGTATCCTTGTCAGGCAGCCACCCTCGGGCTTCCAACTTCCCATCATGACAATGGTTCGTCTGGTGCGAATTTTTAACAAAGTGGACCTGAGCCCCCTTGTCATTGACGAGGTCATTTGAGATTCGGGTCCGGAGTTAGTTTCCACCCAAGCGTTGTGGAAGCTTACTAAAAGGAGAAAGTCCGCACGGGAAGAGAACTCTTTACGCTTTCATCTGAACTTGCGCTTAGAGCTCTCCGCCCTTGCAACCTTTCTTCCACTTCTGCTCTACTTTGCGATGATGGAGTTGGGTCTTCCTCGCAGCCGGATCAAAAGCGATGAAGAGTTGTCGAGGGTCCGCACCTACATGGGGTGATCGAGTGACTCCTTCAATAACTCGATTCACCTCAACAAGCTCCACTTCAAGAAGGAAAGCCCCGACGAGATTGTGTACTTTTCGACGTTCGCCATGGTGGGTCTCATCCCGCCGTTCTCCAGCTTCCCACTGATTTTGCTGGACTTCTACAACCTGCAGCTCCACCACCTCGGCCCCCACTCCTTCTTGCTAGTGGCAACATTCGTCCACTTTTGCGAGATGTGGGTGGGTGTGCCGCCCCGCGTCGAGCTCTTCCAGACCTTCTTCAAGGTCCACACCACCGGAAAAGGGAATGAGCTTCTCGGCTTCCACTACTTCGTGAAGCGCAATAACTCGTCCTTCAAGTACTTGAAGATGTTCCCTTCTAGGAAGTGGGATGGCTGGAAGAAGCACTGGGTGATCATCAGGGTTGATCGCCATGACATGCTGGAGCTGCCTGACAACCTTCCCGCCGTTGACACCGATGCCTGGGAGGTGGTCCCAAAGCTGTCGGAGGCATATAACCCGATCTTGACAAGGATCTGAGACACCGTGGAAGGAGGGGTGACTCCCCTGATGGTGATCGCCAACTTCCTGACCAACCGGTGGGCTCTGCTGAAGACGAGGGAATGTCCTACATGGGCATTCAGTGGAGAGATGGATCCGTACTGGATTTATGCTGTTATTGGGTCCAATTCGGATGAAAAGGCTTTGAAGCTTCATCTCCAAAAACTCCACCACAGAGCCATCCACCCTGATGATCTGACACCTCCAGCGGAGTTCCTACCCTTGAACATGGTTCCGGAGTTCAGGAGGGAGCTGCAGAAGAAGATGCCAATGCTTGATGACTTGGGAATTGGGGATAGGCGTCGGAGCACCCCTCCAAAGGGGATTGTGATCCCCAGAGCTCCTTGCTCTCATGAAGGCCCCGAAACTACTCCAGTCAGCGGCAAAGACAAAGGTCCCGCGACTTCACCTTTCATGAAATCAGCCTCAAGCGGAGGCAAGGAGACGGCTCCCATCGAAGCTCCGAGTCGCAAGCGGAAGCTGATAAGAAGCGACGGAAGCAGCGTGAGAGACGCTTCGACTGAAGTGACCCCTCATCCTCGGTTAAGGTCTGTGGTGGTTGTGCCCCCAGCTCCAGCTGAACCTTCGACTCTAGTGCCTGCATCGCGCGCTGGATCCGTCAAGTCAACTCCGGCCCCGGTGCCAGCAGAGGGCTCTGGATTCAGAGCAATTCCTCCTATGACGGAAGTACCAGAGATGACAGCACCAAAGGTTGCCTCAACACCTGGTTCGGGGCCTGGAGCATCTGCCACACCGACGATAGTGGGCTTTATCTCCATGTTCCCAAGGAATAATATTTGTGCCGATTGGAGCGGCAATGTCCCTAGGTAAGGGTCGGCTCTTTAGATTTTGTCTTAATTTTGTTTCTTGCTTTGTCTTGAATTTCCTACTCCCTGTTTCAAGAGTTTTGAGAACAAGTACAACAGCTGCGATGCCTACTGCAGCCCCGGAGGCTGCATCGGTTGGAGCTCCCGCCCCTCCTCCTGTGGTTGTGGCGGACGACACGACAACTTTGGCACCGACTGTCATGGAGACTACTTCTGTGCCGACAATTGAAGAGCCCGTGGCGCCGAACCACGTGGAAGAAGTGATCGAGCAAGCTCCGGCTGTCTCAGAGCCAGATGTGGAGGTTCCAGCATCAATGCCCGAAATTGATGAAGCTCCGGTGGAAGTCCCAGCGCCAGCTCTGGAGGCGGCAACACCGAAGGTGATCATGCCCGATGTCGCTTGAGGATCCTACGATGGTACTTTCAACTTCTGTATCAACAACTTAAGCTCTATCAGCGGGACCCACCTTGTTAGCTCCAGAAGTAGAAGATCCGACTGTGGGACCTTCCTCTCTCGCTTCGGAGATGGATGAACTGCCAGAGACTAGCCCCACCGATGTTGAGATACTGGAGTCCATGCTTGTGCAATGGGCTCCAACAACTATCCCAGAAGACCTGGAGGACCTAGAGGATGGACCTCAGGCTGGCCCGTAGCCAATCCTTCTGGCGTTGTCAATTAACAATGCCTGCTCCAGCTTTTGCCAAGTCCAGCTTGCCTTCGACTACGAGCGCAAGTCTATGGAAGAAGAGTGCACCACGCTGAGGCGTTGGCGCCAAAAGCTGTACTTGGAGACGAAGGTGACACAATCCTTGCTAGCGGACCAGAAGGAGTGGGTGGCGTGAGAGAAGGCCCGACAGTCGCGCCTGAACAAGACGTTAGAAGAGCGAGAGGCCGCTATTAAGGCCCTTTCAAAGAAGACTCATGAGATCTATGAGCATGCACAGAAGGCCAATGAAATGGTTGACAGCCACTCGAAGAGTCTCGAAGAGTTGAGGGAAACTCTCCTCAAGCACCGAGATGAGCTCGATAATAAGGAGGTTAACCTCCAAGAAAAAGAAGATAAGATCCAACAGAGGGAGGATGAGCTCTCCCAGAAGCTGGCACACAGTGAGCAAGACTTGACTAACCGTGTGCAAGAATTTGAGGCTTGGTGCAAACAAGAGAGGCACTGATTGTGGCAAGCAGGTCAAGATGTCAGCAAAAGAGAAATTGCTATCTCTGCCTGGGAGGAGAAGATGAAGGCAAAGGAGAAGGATCTTGCAGACAGGCGAGGCCGCATTCACCTCCGAGAGAAGAACATTGCTGACCAAGAAAAGCTGTTGGTTGAGCAAATTCAACATCATGCCAAAGAGGTCATGCGCTTCTCAAAGGAGGGTTCTACGGAGCTATCTTCTGCTAGGAGGTCACTGGAGGAGCACCGAAGTGCTAGAGCAGTCGAGTCCCAGCAGGTTTGGGACTTTCTTGGATGGGAAAATGATGCTTTGGCACCTTCCGGATTCATCCCGATTCGACCAACTGATCCAGAGCCAGAGATGGACAAGGCCCTGGTGGCACTCAACTTTGCCAACGCGAAGCTAGAAGCTATCGGAGATGTGGTCGTCGACGAGATTGAGACTGAAGGGAAGCCATTGGCTCGGAACATCGCAAAGTATGTGCTGACGTGCTTTCGAAGTCGACACTCTTCGATGTTTCTAGCTCCCGTGTTCGAGGGACCCATCGCCGAAGAGGAGAAAGCTGCCAAGGCCAGTGTCCAAGAGACCGCCGAGAAGGTTGTTTTGTTCTTTGTGAGGAACTCCAGTAGATAGGACCTTTCTCTTTGTACCTTCAACTTGTAATTCTCCACTTTTGAATGAATGAAATCCTTATGAATTCCATTTTTGTGTCTTCAATGCATTGCCCTTTATAATGTTGGCCCCCTGGTAGATGTGTTATGGATTAAGTACATCTACCATGAGGATTTAGACAATGTCTTGAAACTTGATAGCTTCGAACTCGTAGCCAGTATCATAGCTCCAAGGTCCGAGTCTTGCCCCCGATATCTACAGGGACCCTTTGTTACGTCGATGACGGGCCCCCTGGGAGTTGTCGGAGCTTGGTAGCTTTGGCAGCGCCCACTATCAATACGTAGAATGTCGATGGCGGCCCCCCCGGGGGTTGTTGGAGCTTTGTAGCTTCGAAGACACCCATTGCCAACGCATAAAACGTCGACGGCGGGCCCCCTGGGGTTGTCTGAGCTAGTTGCTCTGGCAGTATCCACCATCGCCCATGTCGCATGTCGTCAATTGTTCATTTTACCTGTGCATAAGAGACAAGAAAAGCAATAAAATTCATCCTCTTGCCTATAGCTTAGTTGCGGCTTATTGTCCTTTTTTGAAATTTTAGTTCCAACAAATTCATTGAAAATACAAGTTTTATGATTAACTTCCCAAAGGTCCGTCGCTTTCAGGACCCACCTTACTTAGACCCGCCGGAATAGGTAGAGTGGCGTACTTAGGGTTTGGACCAGGCAAAGTCAATAGCGCACTCCAGACTTATGTTGGCTTTGGTTTTCAGGCGAGTAGACTGTCTAGCAATGACCGAAATCCAATGGAAAATCCTCATTAAAACTTATATGTTTCAACTGAAAATTTAGGCACTTATTTCAAGCGGATTGCACAACATTACTAGTGACAAGAAGGTATAAAATGAAGTGAGCTTGCACAAATGAAATGCACATAGAGTCTGATTGTATACAATGTTGCTCATTAAGGTCCAAATAATAGGGGAATACAAGGACACGCTTAAAGTACAAAATCAAGTTAAGTGTGCTATTCATCTTGTAATACCCAGGGAAGGTAAGGACACACTGTCGGTACCCTGGATATTAGGTACCCCCTGATACCGCACTTAAAACCAAGGAGTTACTATGTCCGAGTTGAAGACTTCCAAAGGAAACACACGTCTAACAACACTGGCCCCGCATCCCTCGTATGGATAGCTCCAGTGCTAACACGTGTCCTGCGGGATCAGACCTACCTCCCTTCACAAGAAAGCTCCGATACCACCACGTGTCCATCAACCCCGGACCTAACCCACGGTAGAGGGAGGCTCCAGTGCCGCCATGTGTCAAGTAGCTCTGGACCTGCCTCCTCAAAGAGAGAAGCTCCAGAGCTGCCACGAGTTGGACCTCCGGACTTAAGCCTCCAATGGAAAGACTACATGATCTCTAACATCAATAACATTCAAGAGGCTATTAAACACCCGTTACAAGACCTGATTAACGTGTCATTAATTCAGCATTAATGACACACGTTTAGAGGACCATCAAGATAGGTAACACCGCCATTAAGGTGCATTATCACACTGTTAATCACGATTATTCATGTAGATCGTGTGTAGGTGGATTATTATAGTCGGGGCCACCTGCTGGGCTAGGCATATACTGTAATGGCCAGTCCTTAGCATATAAAACGGTTGCGTTGCATGGTAGCAGACAATTAAGATCATACGCATACAAGCAACCACTGACACTCACCACAAAGACACATTCTCAATCAACAACCACCCCGTGGAGTAGGGTATAACGCTCATGCGGCCCAAACCACGTAAAATCTTTGGTGCCACCCTCTTGTTCTTGATCTTACGCGCCCCATATGAATACGAACATCTGTGGACTATGCTTTAGTAGTACCGTGTGACACTCAGTTCCGAAAATGAACCAAGTGAACACATATACGTGCCCAGGATGTTCAACACACATACACGAGTGCATTCACAAAAGAGTATACAGAAAATTACCACGAAACAAGATTAATTAACCAAATTTTATTACACAAACCATATTACCCTCGAATACAAGTTCTAATGAATGTTAATGACAAGTTCAACTAATGCAGCGGAAATAAACTAAATAAGCAAACTAAACAGCTAGGCGACATAAGCGATAGGGTAGCACAGCTCCAATCAACACCACAGGCAAAGCTGACGGCAGACACGGCCTAGAACTCCACATTATCGCCATTAAACTCCCAATCCTGACCTGCAACTGTTGGGGGGGGGGGATCGCAAGAGTGAGTACATGTTGTACTCAGCAAGTGTGGAAAGTATGACATGTGGCTGATTCAAATGACGATATAATAATGGTTGAGTGCTGAAAAGTACATTAAAACATTTGAAAATCAATATATTACATGTATATGAAATAAACCCATCATAATCCATGTAGTTATCATAATACCAATCCGTATTCCATATCCATCATCATATACCAATATCCATATTCAATACCAGAATTCAATTCACAACCATCCATAACCATAATACCAACCATAACCATACCAAATCCCAATTTTCCTCTAATCATGTGAGGGTCCAGGTTGCTCATAACCGGGAGCACGGCTATCAAGAAAGTTTTAGACATACTCTGCAGAGGTTGTACCGCTTTACCCACGTGATTGTGATTTCATCACCTTTTGTTGACTATAGAATCTTAATTACGCCGTCTCACACTTCCGTAGGTGTGTGGCCAAGAGATCACAAAATAGCTTTTACAAAGGGATTACTAGCCTATTTAGACCCCACTTAGGTTTCACCGGTAGCGATGTCTCCAACTGAGCACATCTTCAACCAAGGGCCCCCTCTTGAGCCATTCGGATCCCAGGGTAGTCTCACCAATCATCAACAAACCCAATCCGACTACCCCTTCCCTGAGCATCCTTAATGGTCCAAATAGCACTGCCAAAGCCCTGATTAATCAGCTACGCCACACCCATACTTGGCCTCGTGCTGGCATTGTAAATCCTGGATGGTCGCTCCACGAACCGGTCCTTAGATCTAAAGCAAGCAAAACCACCATAACATCCAACCCATCCACGTACCAGGCTTGCTTAGATCACCCATTACCATATCAGATTTAACCATTTCATGTTAACCACAATCTCATTAATGCATAATTAAATTAAGTAGTGTAGTTATTCTTCCATCCCAATTAATTAAGCGAAGCAAAAAGGTAAAAAATCCCATCCCGACTCTCTACGATATATTCCAAGTGACAAGTGTGGTTAAACAAAACTAGTAAACTTCCTATCATAGGATTCCCATCAAATTGACACAAGCATGCAGTTTTACAAACAAAACATTTATTTCAAAAATAGGATCAATATGCTTCAAGGACACTTGCCTTGCTTTTGGAATTGATTCGAGTCAAAGCCTTCAAACTCTTGGTGTTGGAGATCCTCTGCGGCACTCTCTAGCGCAAATCCGTCTAATCCGCACAATAAACATACAAACAAGAAACACAATCAACGAGTGCACAAATATAACTCAATATGACATGATATGCATGATTAATGCAAATGCAAGGTATAACTTGTTAATAGATTGCTTTTAATGAGCACTAACTAATTCTAATAGCTTTTAACAAGTTTATACAGGTTTGGATGTGATTAGACCTAATTTTAGAATTAATTCAACAGAAATTAACCAGGAAAATTGGACTAGTCCGCTAGGGATTGGACAAGTCCGCACTTTGGAGATTAGGGTTTTCTAGATCGACGTGAATTTGGAGACTTGGGGTTGAATTCACATAAGAAAAAGAGAATAAAAGGTATACCAGGTGTTTAGGACTCCAATGAATCGAGAAACTTGGAGGTAGCACTTGGATCTTGATGATCTAGGGTTGGTGATGAACTTGGAGATGAATTGGTGATGAAGAACAAAACTTGATGGAGATCTTGATCCTCTTTTGTTTCCTCCTCTTCTTCTTCTTGCTTGGGATCTTCTCCTCCCTCCTTGATAGTGGCTCTCCACGAACTAGGGTTTGGGTGGGGTGGAAAAGTGGCAAATAGAGGTCAAGCCAAGGGGTGGGGTTGTTTATATAGAGGTGGAGGCTAGGGTCAGATGGATTTCGAGTTTGAGATGAGTAGAGGCTAGTTTAGAGTCCCACATGGGCTCTAAAAGAGTTGGGCACGACGTCCCTAGACCCACTTAACGTGAAACCCAAGAAACAAGTCATAAAACAAAAGATCAATTCAGAGTCGCAAAATATCGGTCAAGTCCGACAAGGACCAGACTAGTCTGAAGTTAGTGAGAAAGAAATCGGACAAGTCTGGCCAAAAATCGGACAAGTCCGATTTTAGTCAGAGAGGTAAACGGACAAGTCTGCTGGAACACCGGCCTAGTTCGGACAAGTCCAGGGACTTAGCAAATTTTCAAGGATTCTTGGAACACCGGATTAGTCCGCATAAGATCGGACAAGTCCGAAAGTGTCCAGAGGTAAAAACGGACTAGTCCGCAGCAAAAACGGACAAGTCCGACAGAGGTCAGAGAGAAATCGGACTAGTCCGCACCAAAATCGGACTAGTCCACACTTTCCAGAATTGTAAGTGCGATTTCGTTCCACATCAATTTTAAACTTATTCCTCTTTATGTGGATTAATGTTAAACATGTATATGAATGTATGTAGGGCATGATGCATGAAAATGAGGGTGTTACAAACCTACCCCCCTTAAAATGAATCTTGCCCTCGAGATTCGACGTGGAAGAGAAGAGATAGGGAAATTCCTTCTTGAGATCATCCTCCAGTTCCAATCGCTTCTTTTTCCGTGTGGTGATTTCATTGAACTTTACACCATCGAATCACCTTGTTCCTTGTGACTCTCTCCTTGTTTTCCAAAATTTTGATCGGTTGCTCGGCCTAGGTCAAATCTGCCTCTAATTCCAATCCTTCCATTGGCACTTGTTGTTCCGGTACTCTCAAGCACTTCTTGAGCTAGGAAACATGAAAGACATCATGGACATCCGAAAGATGAGTTGACATCTCCAACTTATACGCTACTTCTCTTCTTTTGTCCAAAACCTTGAATGGTCCAATGTAGCGAGGTGCTAGCTTGCCTTTTATGTTAAACCTCTTATGACCCCTCATCGGTGACACCTTGAGGTAAACAAAATCTCCCACTTCAAAGGCTAATTTCCTTCTCCTATTGCCCGCATAGCCTTTTTATCTTGATTGGGCAGCCCTCAAGTTTTCACGAATTATTTGGACTTGCTTTTCGGCTTCTTGCAACACATCCGGACCAAATACTTGAGTTTCTCCCGCTTCATTCCAAAATAAAGGTGTCCTACACTTCCTTCCATAAAGCGCTTCATATGGTGACATTTTCAAGCTTGCTTGGTAACTATTGTTGTATGAAAATTCTGCATATGGCAAGCCCTTGTCCCAACTTTTCCCATGCTTTAAAGCACAAGCTCTTAACATGTCCTCTAAAATCTGATTGGTCCTCTCAGTTTGTCCATCCGTTTGAGGGTAATATGCTGAACTAAAATTCAACCTCGTTTCCCAAGCTTCATGCAATTTTTGCCAATACCTAGAAGTGAATTGTGAACCCCTATCCGAGACTATCTTCTTCAGAACTCCATGCAAACATACTATTCTTCCCATATACAGTTCCGCCAATTTCTCTCCATTATAGGTGGTCTTGACGGGAATAAAGTGGGCTGACTTAGTTAAACGATCCACAATTACCCAAATTGAGTCGTAACCGGACTGTGTACGTGGTAAACGAACTATGAAGTCATACCGATCTCTTCCCACTTCCACTCCGGAATCTTTAATGGTTGCAATAGTCCAGCTGGCCTTTGATGTTCCACCTTGACTCGTTGGCACACATCACACAATGCTACGTATTCAGCTATGTCCTTCTTCATGTTAGCCCACCAATAACACGTCTTTAAGTCTTTGTACATCTTTGTACAACCAGGGTGAATTGAGTATGGTGAGTCATGTGCCTCTTTTAATATTGTCTCCCGAATATGCTTCACATTAGACACGACAATCCTTTTCCCCTGCCATAAGGTACCATGTTCATCCTCATCGAATCTGAATTCTCTCCCCTCTTGGGTCCTTTCCTTGATTTCTTGAATTTCATCATCCTTAGTTTGACCTTCCCGAATTCCTTGCTCCAATGTTGGGTTTAACTCCATCATCTCCATCTCATTTACAAATCCAAGGTTCAACCGTTCAAACTCCTTACATAACTCGGATGGTAACTCTCGAACTGTGAGTTGATGACTTACTCCTTTTCTACTCAAAGCATCGGCCACTACATTGGCTTTTCCCAGATGATAGTTGATACCCAAATCATAATCTTTGATGAGCTCCAACCATCTTCATTGCCTCAAATTCAAATCCGTTTGTGTGAAAATATACTTAAGACTCTTGTGATCCGTATAAATTTCACACCTATCTCCAAGGATGTAGTGTCTCCAAATTTTCAATGTGTGTATCACAGCTACAAGCTCCAAATCATGCGTTGGATAATTCTGTTCATGTTTCTTCAATTGCCTCAATGCATATGCAACCACTTGACCTTCTTGCATAAGCACGCATCCAAGCCCTTGTCTCGATGCGTCACAATAAATATTGAAACTCTTGCTTACATCTGGCAATATCAAAACTGGGGCTGTAGTTAACCTCTTCTTCAACCCCTCAAAACTTTCTTGACAAGTTTGAGTCCAATGGAAAGATTTTCCCTTCATTAGCAATTCTATCATTGGCTTGGCTATCTTGGAGAAGTCCTTGATGAACCGACGGTAATATCCAACCATCCCAAGGAAACTCCTTATTCCTTTACATTTTGCGGTGGTTCCCACTTCAACATGTCTCTCACCTTTCCGGGGTCAACCGATACTCCTCTTCCTGAGATGATATGACCAAAAAACGACACCTCCCTCAACCAAAATTGACGCTTGTTGAACTTCGCATACAATTGATGCTCCCTCAATTTCTGCAACGTAAGCCTCAAGTGTTCCTCATGTTCCTTCTCATCCTTCGAGTAGATCATAATGTCATCAATAAACACCACAACAAATCTATCCAAGTACTCCATGAAGACCTTATTCATGAGGTACATAAAGTACGCAGGTGCATTGGTCATTCCAAAGGACATCACGGTGTACTCATAAGATCCATACCGTGTCCTAAAAGCTGTCTTGGGTATGTTCGATGGTCTAATCTTCATTTGAAAGTATCCCAACCTCAAATCAATCTTAGAGAAGACACAAGCACCCTTCATCTGATCAAACAAGTCTTCTATGCGTGGCAAGGTGTACTTGTTCTTGATTGTTACCTCGTTGAGAGCTCGGTAATCTACGCACATCTTTTGTGATCCGTCCTTCTTGTCCACAAATAGAACGGGCGCTCCCCAAGGTGAAGAGCTGGGCTGAATGAAACCCTTCTCTAGTTGCTCTTGAATTTGGTTCTTGAGCTCCGCTAATTCCATAGGAGGCATCCTATACGGCCTCTTAGCTATAGGTGCAGTTCCAGGTATTAAATCAATAACAAACTCAATGTCTCGATCAGGTGGCATACCTGGCAACTCGTCCGGAAAAACATCCAAAAATTCACACACCACCGGAATCTCCTCAATTGCGGCACCGTCCATATGATTTAGCTCCAATTGCTTCGGTGCGGTATGAGATGCTTCAAATTCTACGGTGATCCCTTCCTCATTAGTCAACTTCACCGTCTTCGTGGCACACTCAATAACTCCATTGTGTTTCCTCAACCAGTCCATACCAAGTATAATGTCCAATCCTTGAGAATCCAAAACAATGAGGTTGGTGGAGAAGTCTACCCCCCCTTTTTCTATGGCTTACTTTTGGACATACTATATTTGTCCTGATCTCTCCTCTAGGAGACTTAACCAACAAAGTAAACATCATATGAGAGATAGGCACATTATACTTGGCGACATACTTCGATGCAATGAATGAATGTGATGCTCCAGAATCAAATAACATAGTCGCAGGGTTGAAGTTGGTGAGAAACATACTAATGACCACATCATCTGCTTGTTGAGCATCCTCCGTAGACACATGGTTCACGCTGCCACGAGCAAAATTCTGCCGTCCACGGCTTCCTTGCAGCTGTCCTCCATTGGGTCTTGGGTTTTGCCTCGGCGCATTGCTTCCTTGACCAAGACCTGACTTAGGACATTGATGTGCAAAGTGTCCAACTTCTCCACATGTATAATACTTCTTAACTCCACCAGAATTATTGGGACGAGCTTGGTTTTGAGCATGTGCACCAGGAAAATTAGCACGAGGTGCAAAAGTCATTGGAGGCCTAGATGCTTGCATAACGGGGCGCTGCTACACAAACTGAGTTGGGCGCGGTGCATAACCAGGGCGCTGTATAGGAGCAGAGGAGTTGTAGTATGACACATTAGGAGGCGCAAAGCGAGGGCACACATTACTTCCTTGTTGCTGTCCTTGATATGGCGCCTTCCTCTTGTTTTCTTGTTCCATCTCACAAACCTTGTTCTCAACCACAATTGCTTTGTCCACAAGCTTCTGTAAGTTTACATAGTCACAATTGAGCAATTGCACTTGAATTTCATTGTTGACGCCTCTCATGAACAAGTATTGTTTCTGGCTGTCCCGACTCACATCCTCAGGCGCATACCTTGAGAGTTGAGTGAATTTATTGAGATATTCACCCACGCTCGATCTTCCTTGCCTCAAGTTCTCAAATTCTTGCCTCTTCAGAATCATAACACCTTCCGACACATAATGAGAACGGAAGCTCTCTTTGAATTTGGCCCAAGTAATTCTCTCTTGGTTCACATGAGCATTGTATAAGGAATCCCACCAATCCGCAGCTGCTCAAACTAGTTGATGAGAAGCGAAAAGCACTTTCTCCTGGTCACTGCATTGGACAATAGCAAGCTTCTTCTCCACAGACTTGAGCCAATCATCTGCATCCATAGGGTCAGCGGCTTGAGCAAAGGTTGGCGGCCTAGTCCCCATAAACTCTCCCAACCGATTATGAGGAGGTGGTGGTGGTGGTGGAGGCATGTGGGGCTAATTTTTGTTATTGCCAGCCTGCAATTGTCCCATAGTTTGTATCATGGTCTGCATGAGCTGGTTCTGCATAGCCAAAAGCTGCTCAATGTTGATAGATCCATGAGCAGGTCCTTGTCCATTGTTGTTCTGACGTGCTCCATGGTTCTCCTCCTCATCATTGACATCCCTCTGATTGCGAGTCCTCACCATCTGGAGAAAAGCAATATGTAAGAATTAGAAAACGTCCCCAACTATATGCATCAAGGGATATGAAACTAGACAACTAGCTAGACTACGTGGACATGGCAATGCTAAAGCATCTCAAAATCCTCTATTAAGCACACAAGCAAACAATATATAGCAAGCAGCACACCAAGCAAGAACACATCAATTCCTGAGTGCTCCTATGTGCTCTAAAGTGTCCATTCTATCTAGGCTGTGTCCTACGGTCAACCTGTAGCTCTGATACCAATCTGTGACACCCGATTCTAAAAATGAACCAAGTGAACACATATGTGTGCCTAGGATGTTCAACACACATACACGAGTGCATTCACAAAAGAGTATACAGAAAATTACCACAGAACAAGATTAATTAATCAATTTTTATTACACAAATCATATTATCCTCGAATACAAGTTCTAATGAATATTAATGACAAGTTCAACTAATGCATCAGAAATAAACTAAATAAGCAAACTAAACAGTAGGCAGCATAAGCGATAGGGTAGCGCAGCTCCAATCAACACCACAGGCAAAGCTGACGGCAGACATGACCTAGAACTCCACATTATCGCCATTAAACTCGCAATCCTGACCTGCAACTGTTGGGGGAGATTGCAAGGGTGAGTACATGTCGTACTCAGCAAGTGTGGAAAGTATGACATGTGGCTGATTCAAATGGCGATATAATAATGGTTGAGTGCTGAAAAGTACATTAAAACATTTGAAAAGCAATATATTAAATGTATATGAAATAAACCCATCATAAGCCATGTAGTTATCATAATACCAGTCCATATTCCGTATCCATCACCATATACCAATATCCATATTCAATACCACAATACCAAATTTCCTCTAATCATGTGAGGGTCCAAGTTGCTCATAACCGGGAGCACGGCTATCATGATAGTTTTAGACACACTCAGTTGTACCGCTTTACCCATGTGTTTGTGATTTTATCACCTTTTGATGACTATAGAATCTCAATTATGCCATCTCACACTTCCGTAGGTGTGTGGCCAAGAGATCACAAAATAGCATTTACAAAGGGATTACTAGCCTATTTAGACCCCACTGAGGTTTCACCAGTGGCGATGTCTCCAACTGAGCACATGTTCAAGCAAGGGCCCCCTCTTGAGCCATTCGGATCCCAGGGTGGTCCCACCAATCATCAACAAACCCAATTCGACTACCCCTTCCCCGAGCATCCTTAATGGTCCAAATAGCACTAGCAAAACCCTAATTTATTAGCTACGCTGCACCCATACTTGGCCTCGTGGTGGCACTGTAAATCCTGTATGGTCGCTCCACGAACCGGTCCTTAGATGTAAAGCAAGCAAAACCACCATAACATCCAACTCATCCACGTATCAGGCTTGCTTAGATGACCCATTACCATATCAGATGTAACCAGTTCATGTCAACCACAATCTCATTAATGCATAATTAAATTAAGTAGTGTAGTTGTTCTTCTATCCCAATTAATTAAGCAAAGCAAAAAGGTAAAAAAATCCCATCCCGACTCTCTACCATATATTCTAGGTGACAAGGGTGGATAAACAAAACTAGTAAACTTCCTATCATAGGATTCCCATCAAATTGACATAAGCATGCAGTTTTGCAAACAAAACATTTATTTCAAAAACATGATCAATATGCTTCAAGGACACTTGCCTTGCTCTTGGGATTAATTCGAGTCAAAGCCTTCAAACTCTTGGTGCTGGAGATCTTCCGCGGCACTCTCTAGCGCAAATCCGTCTAATCCGTACAATAAACATACAAACCAAAAACACAATCAATGAGTGAACAAATATTTCTCAATATGAAATGATATGCATGATTAATGCAAATGCAAGATATAACTTTTTAATAGAGATCTTTTAATGATCACTAACTAGTTATAATAGCTTTTAACAAGTTTATACAGGTTTGGATGTGATTAGATCTAATTTTCGAATTAATTCAACAGAAATTAACCAGGAAAATCGGACTAATCTGCTAGGGACCGGACAACTCCGCACTTTGCGAGATCAGCAGATTAGGGTTTTCTATATCAACGTGAATTTGGAGACTTGGGGTTGAATTCAAGTAAGAAAAAGAGAATAAAAGGTATACCAGGTGTTTAGGACTCCAATGAATCGAGAAACTTGGAGGTAGCACTTGGATCTTGATGATCTAGGGTTGGTGATGAACTTGGAGATGAATTGGTGATGAAGAACAAAACTTGATGGAGATCTTGATCCTCTTCCGTTTCCTTCTCTTCTTCTTCTTGCTTGGGATCTCCTCATCCCTCCTTGATGGTGGCTCTCCACGAACTAGGGTTTGGGTGGGGTGGAAAAGTGGCAAATAGAGGTCAAGCCAAGGGGTGGGGTTGTTTATAAAGGTGGAGGCTAGGGTTAGATGGATTTCGAGTTTGAGATGAGTAGAGGCTAGTTTATAGTCCCACATGGGCTCTAGAAGAGTTAGGCATGACGTCTCTAGGCCCACTTAACGTGAAACCCAAACAAGTCGTAAAAAAAAAGATCAATTCGGAGTCGCAAAATATCGGACAAGTCCGACAAGGACCAGACTAGTCCGAAGTTAGTGAGAAAGAAATCGGGCAAGTCTGGCCAAAAATTAGACAAGTCTGATTTTAGTCAGAGAGGTAAACGGACAAGTCCGCTGGAACACCGGACTAGTCCGGACAAGTCTAGGGACTTAGCAATTTTTCAAGGATTCTTGGAACACCGGACTAGTCCGCATAAGATCGGACAAGTCCGAAAGTGTCCAGAGGCAAAAACGGACTTGTCCGCAGCAAAAACGGACAAGTCCGCACCAAAATCGAACTAGTCCGCACTTTCCAGAATTTTAAGTGCGATTTTGTTCCAAATCAAATTTAAACTTATTCCTCTTTATGTGGATTAATGTTGAACATGTATATGAATGTATGTAGGGCATGATGCATGAAAATGAGTGTGTTACATACCGGGGGAAGTGTCATTTACACACTTCGACATGTGGCGCGCCAGGTAGGGGCATAAGATATCAAGATGGTGAACTCCACCGCAGCCTCATCCAATGGTTTGGTTGAGTAGCCTGCCAGAGGAAATCCCTCCAACGTGCAGCAACCAGCCAATGCTCACTACAAGGATTCTTGTTTATCGCAACAAAAAAATTCGTCGCAATAGGTCGTTTTTAGTCGCAATAGGTCACTGTTGCAACAAAAAAGAGCGTGACGGTAGTTTTTACTAATCGTCGTAATAATTCCCGTGGCGATAGGTTATTGAGATGCCTTGACATCCTTGGCAAATATTATGGTATTGCAATGATTTCACATCGGTGGCAAATAGTACGCTATTGCAACAATTTCACGTATTGCGACGATTTAACGTATTGCAACGAATAGTACGGTATTGCAACGATTTCACGATCGTGGCAAATAATACGGTATTGCAACAATTTCAGATTCGTGGGCAATAGTATGTTATTGCAACGATTTATCGTATTGCGACGGTTTAACGTATTGCAATGAATAACATGGTGTTGTAATGATTTCATATTTGTGGTAATTGTATGTGATTGTAACGATTTCACAGCCATGACAAATAGTACCGTATTGCAACGATTTCACATTCGTGGCAAATAGTATGTTATTGCAACGATTTAGCGTATTGCGACGATTTAACGTATTGCACCGAATAGTATGGTATTGCAACGATTTCACATTCCTGGTAATAGTATGTGATTGCAACAATTTCTCATTCGTGGCAAATACTACAGTATTGCAACGATTTCACAGTCATGGAAAATAGTACGGTATTGCAACGATTTATGATATTGCAAAGATTTAACGTATTGCAACGAATATCACGGTATTGCAATGATTTCACATTCGTGGCAAATAGTATGGTACTGCAACGATGTCATAGCCGTGGCAAATAGTATGGTACTGTGACAGTTTAACGTCCATGGCAAATAATATGTTATTGCAACGACTTCACAAACGTGGCGAATAGTACTGTATTGCAACGATGTCAGATCCGTGGGAAATAGTATGGTACTTCAACGATTTCACATCCGTTGTGAATAGTTTGGTATTGCAATGATTTCTTATCTGTGGCAATAGGTTCGTAATGCAACGTTTCCTGATATGTGACAATAGGTTTCTAATGCAACGTTTCCTGATCTGTGGAAATAGGTTCATAATGCAACATTTTCTGATCTGTGGCAGTACAGTTGTAATGCAACGTTTAATGATTTGTGGTGATAGAGGTATAATGCAACATTTTCTCATCTGTGGCAATAGTGTTGTAATGCAACGTTTTCTGCGTGGTGGCAATAGCAGTCTAGTGTAACGTTTTTTGAGTCGTGGCCAAATGTTTATACTGCAAAATTTTGTAACTTGTGGCAATAGCTTCCTATTGCAACAATTTATCATTCGTGACAAGAAATTTGTAATGCCACATTTTATAATTAGCGGTAGTAGAATCCTAATGCACCAGGATTAAAAATTAGTGGAAACAGAATCACGAGTTTAACAATAAACATCCATCAATTGATATAGCAACACATATAACAACACTCAAGTATTACGGCCACGACGTGTTTGGATGTAATTTTGCCTAAGCTGACCGGGACTAATAGTTGCAGCAGGTGGCTTTTGGTGGTTCCTTTGTTGGACCTTTTGTGGAGTGGTCTCCATCATCATTTTGTGCATTTCAGCTATTGAGATGCGCATGTCCTGCATTTTCTTAGCTCCCGTTCACGATCAGCTTCTATCTGACCTTGTAAGTTCTGGACTTGAACGTTTAACTCTTCATTCTTTTTGTTTATGTAGTCCATCTGGGTGGTTAAGCTATCATTTGTTCCTTCCAATTCCTGCACTTGGTGATTGAGGCCTGCATTTCTATCTTCTAAATTTCGAACTTGGTCATTGAAGTGTTCAACTATCTGGATGCGCATACGTTCACGTTCAGGACCAGTAGGGTTAGCCATATAACCACACCCTGAACCTGTGATCCTGCACAACCAATTGAGGATCTATAACAATGTTGGAAGATGTGGTTTCTCTCCTCATTTGGAATTGGGCCTCCCTGCCGAGCTTCCATGTCGTCCACTTGGGCACGTGCCTGGATCTATATACGAAAAGAAAAGTTACAAGTAAATTGAAAATATTTATTTAATTGAGTATTGTTTGAAGTGTTACTCACAAGTACAGCTTCTGCCTGCTACTTTGCCCAGTCACTGTTCTTCAACAAATGGCTGGCCTCCCGCAGTTGTATGCCATCGGGTTCTTCTCCGATCTCTGGGTATTGCTACATAAAATACAAGTAAAATTCAACATGTAGGTATACATATTGATTGTAGCACAAAGTAAAAGCGTGATTTATTTTTCATACCTTCTCGTAACTAAGTTGGGCATAGGATTTGGAGCCAAGCAAGTGACTCGCCTTTTGTCTTCTTTGATTTTGAGAATTGGTCCTGCTTATTGACTGTAATAATTTTAAGAATTAATTTCACAAATGAATGTAAATCAAATAGTTTTTGTATGATGTGAAGCAATTGAAAAGTTAGCTGACCTTGAATCGCTCAGACCCAAAATATTCTATTAGGTGCAACCACTCCGGCGCCGATACATCAACAAGCTTGTTTCATATACGTTCTTCAACGATAGAATAACTCTTATAGGTGGCATGCAAAGTCGAGCGCCACCCCTTGTAGCGCTCACCAGCAATTTTCAAAATTTTTCTTGCGCTCTCCAATGTGTCCTCCATGTCCCAGGAATTCTGTACATTGTATAACAAGTTCCTGTAAATGTACAAGATGGAGATTGCAAGAAAAAGTACTTGTGTGGGGTGTGACAACACTAACCAGAATGTCTCGTACTATATCTTTCTTGTTACTATCACCAACCTCTGCCCACTTCCTTGCACCGCTGAGGGATGCATGTTTTTTTTGTAAACATAACCACGTCATCGACAAAGTGCCGCTGATTAATACCAACCGCAGCAACCAACCTAGCGGAGAACTGAATTGGTAGCTTCACATGCGCCGTTCTACTAACTTGGGATGCATATCGTATTCTGGCAACCTTAAGTCCTTTAGACACACTTCTTCCTAAACCTTTAGCCACACTTCTTCTTAACTTCTTTCCTTCTGTTACATTGATTCAAACAGTAAATGATTAAAGCAAATTACCGCCTGACCAAGTTCAAATTACCGCCTGACCAAGTTCAGTATCATGTACAAAAAGTGTGAAAAGAAGAAAAGTCTGATGTTCATACCATCTTCAGGACGAGTGCGGCAAATACGAGTGTGGGACGACCGTGTCCCAACAGCATTTTGTTCTGTATTACTCCCTCCTAGTTTATATTAATTATCGTATCAGACCAACAAATGAATTAAAAATGAGCTATTTAGGACTGTCTGAACGACAACTATTTTGATCGGGGGAGTACATTGTTGACTCCTTGTTGCTGTTTATACCCTAAAATGAGCCATCAGGTACATATGTCAGTGGCGCTACTGCACTCGTAGTACTACAGATGATTTTTAGTCTAGCAAGACTGAGGGGGCGGGCATGCACTTGGCAACGCTAGACTAGACAAAGATAGGGTTTGTCGGTTCGGTCTGACTGACATCAGCCAGAGCACGTCTCAAAGAGAATTATTAGTTGCAGGGCGAGTAATGAACGCCAACGGTAGCAAGTGGCGAATGCAAGACAGATAAAGGCAGGCAACTTGCGGGATAGAAATCCTTTGCAGTACTGCACCTGCAGTAGCTGCCATTGACATGTGGGCCCATGAGACATCAGGTCCACTTGTTAGTGGCGTCTACTACAGGTGCAGTACTGCACAGTCCTAGCTTGCGATGCTTAACAAAGCGAGGGTTCAGTTTGGCCGAGATCATCAGGAGCAACTCTCGAGGAGGATTGGTAGCAGGGCGAGTAATGGCCAGGGATTTGCCGGCGGCAGGGTCATCATGGCACGCGAAGGATGGGACGTGGCGATGGGCGAGGGAGACACGTCAAGGAGGACACTGAAGTGACCAGCAGCAGGGCGTGGGCGCCGATGACGGTCGGAGTGGCCAGCGGCGAGAGAGCACAATGTGGAGGCATAAAAAAAATCACACCATCACACAGGCTGATGAACTGTTAACTATAAAGACTAAGAAAGTAGAATCACAAGGCATGCTAAAACAATTAGTAGAGCCTAGGAAAGAATGCAAATGATCATGATACACCCATCATCAATACATTTAAAGGACATAATGTAGTCTCTCAAAATGCTCCAAATTCAATGCCAAAGGAGTAAAAAACTAACACGCTCTGCCAAAACAAATGGCATGGTAGAGAGGCAGGTAGTAATGTGATGTGATATGGGTAGTTGGAAGCTACTCATAGAGTTGGAGTGGGACATTTTTAAGCTCCAAAAGTAAAGTTACGCTAGGGCGGAAGGAGTATTTCTGGTTTGTATATCTATACCTGCTGTTGGTTCATGCATCGTAGTACCAGAGAGTGAAGAATCTCGGGGTTCCTGAACATCATGTGCTGCAATATTCTCTACATACCATGCAAAGGAATTAATGTTTTCTCAAAAAAATTAATTTTGATAGTAAACACATTTATAGTTATACCAGGTGCTTGTTGGCCACCATGAATGCTTGTAGACGACATCACAGTTTGATGTGTTGTTCCTAATGTAAAGAGCATTGTAAGTAGTCATTCCAAATAACAATGATAACGTCAGATTACATGAACGACATAGATTTTTGATCAGACGTTGTGGTTTCTATAAACTGTAGTGTTTGTTCTGAACGGAGAAATTAGAATGAAGGAATAGAAAAAACGTACAATCCGAGAAAGCCAGAAGAAAGAAAAAAGTGTAAAAACCGTGGGAACTGAAAATCTTAGGAATACAAATTTGTAAAACAGGTATGAAAGTACAACATTTGGAGTGGCTGATTAGATAACCCATATGTTATTTACTTCTAAATCCAGAAATTACATACTACCTCCGGTTTTTAATATTTGTCGTTCCCGGCCAGGAATTGAACTAGGAATACACTACCGTAATAAGCTGTCGGAGCGATATTTATTTCAGGACAGGTGTAGTATATGCTATATATATATATATATATATATATATATATATATATATATAAAACTAAGTTCGTGAAACAGAAGGCCACATTTCTTCTTTGTTAATTTATTTAATCTTTGTATATCAGGATGGATTGTGTATAACTTAACTAGCTCAAAACTGCATGGATCGTGTAGAACCAAGCCAATATAGCTCTATAAAAAGACGGCATGGATCGTGTAGAACTTACCCAACACAAAACTGGAGTCCGGGATGCGATGTCGCAGGGAGGTCTCGGCGATGAAGAGGTTCGGTAGAGCCCGTCAAACTTGGTCGACCGGCGTTGTACCTAGGAGTCACCACCACCAAGAGCTTTGATGCGTCACTGCGAGATCCATGGGGAAAAATTGTAAAAATCGTGGGAAATGAAAACACGAGAATTTCTTAGGAATACAAGTTTGGAACACAGGACAGAGAAACAACACATTTGGAGTACTGCGAGAGCACTGGAAGGGCGGGGCAGCAGTGTGTCGAGAACGGAGGCCAGTGTTTCCATATATACTCATCGTGGCTGAAATAGGGTTACAATAGGCGGGACTGAAATCAGAGGCGCATGGAGTGAAAACTGAATTGTCAAAATCTCAATTGTGGCGCGCCAAGAAGAAAGAAAAAATTTTCACGGGCTAGAGAATTAGACACTAGCCGTGCCCTTGTGCACGCATGCAATCGTGATTAATTACATGTCATGTCGCGTTGATTCCTACACATGGTGCAGGTAGACTTCTTCGGACAACTTGCTCACTTCTTAATTCATCTTTGTTGCCATGCATGGAGATCAAAATCTAAAAGCAGTCATCTGCTAGCTAGTGGGACATTCCAAAAAAATACGAACAAAAATATGAATCACCAAATGTATATGTGCTAATGCAAACGATATGCAAATACAGAACACCCAGTCCACAGAAGGACGATCGCAAACAATCAACATTCTGTAACATTAATCACAATGAAATGATAACATGTAGTATATACCACTACTAAAAATACATTTTCACATGCGCCGACTACAAATGAAAAAGTTGAGTGGAAGAACACAAAAGAGGAGAAACGCAACCTCAACCAAGATCTCAATGGAGTTTCAACCAAGAATTGTCGATTGTCGCAACACAATGAATTCTTGGCTAGACATTAAAAAATAGTTATCTCGCCCCTTTTCAGAAAGGAGTTGCTTTTCGATACTGCATAGGATGCATTGTTCATGAGCAGAAAAGACATTTTTCATTAACATAAAAACAACACATATATTACAAACAAGAACTACGAAAGCACATAGAAAACAATAAAAAGAAATACTACAAATACTAATCTACTTGGAGTCGGCGGAGATCTCCTCCACCTCCTTCTCCGCCGCCGCCGCCACCTCCTCCTCCTCCTCCGCCACCGCTGCCGCCTCCTCTGCTGTCGCCGCTGCTGCCGCCTCCTCTGGCAATTGAGTCCGAAGCTTTCGGGCGATGGTCTGTAGAAGATGCTGGCGACCCTCCACCCCAGCCACCTCCTTGATCGTCTCGTAGTGGATGTTGAGACGATCGACCACAAACCCTAACCCAAAGCAGTAGTGGCCGGCGGTATCCATGGTGGTGCAGACGGGAAGTTTCCCAAGACCCATACGGTCACACGAGTGAGTTATATCGGAAAATACATCCTGTGCCAATTTGTCAAGCTTTTTTGTGCGTCCGGCGGTAGCGGAAAGGTGCTCGGTGGCCTCCTTTAGGCACCGATTAAGTTCATCGAAGTAGTGTTCGAGGAGGCGGACAGTCTCCTGAACCCAAATGGGATGTAGAGGTGCGGGCACCGCGGGCGGAGAAGGGGACGGAGGAGGTGCGGGCATCGCCTCCAGTTCCACCGGCATTGGCTGCGACGAAAACGGAGAAGAAGGAGGTTCAGAGGACGTCGACGGCCTAGAGCGCTTCAGTGCGGGGCTAACCATTTGTGCAGCGATGGAGGTGCGGAGAAAGAGCAGGAGGTGGTCGGAGATGGTGCGGCGGAGAAGCAAGAGAAGTTTGGAGGCTACGATCGATGGAGTGGTGCGGTGGAGACGCAAGAGGACAGGCGTGCCTTTATAGCGGGTCGTAGTCTAAGCGCATGAGTGGAGATGATCGGACGCTTCAAAAACTATGCTTTCAAATTGGTGGGTGGGTCGGTGTTAATCCAAACTGCGGTTTGCCTCCTCTAGGTTATCGCAACGGCTCAAAGCGTCTGATCTCAGCTTCACAGGCGGTTTTTTATTTGACACGCAAAGGGTCTAGGGTATGCAATGGCCCACCTTGTAACACCCTCATTTTCATGCATCATGCCTTGCATACACTCATATACATGTTTAACATTGATCCACATCAAGAGGAACGAGTTTAAAATTGATTTGGAACATTTAAAATTGATTTGGAACAAAACCGCACTTAAAATGCAGGAAAGTGCGGACTAGTCCGATTTTTCTGAGGACTAGTCCGATTTCTCTCTGACTAAAAACGGACTTGTCCGTTTTTGCTGCGAACTAGTCCGACTTTGCCTCTAGAAACTTTCAGACTTGTCCGATTTTGTGCGGACTAGTCCGATATTCCAAGAATCCTTGAAAAATTGCTAAGTCCCTAGACTTTTCCGGACTAGTCCAGTGTTCCAGCGGACTTGTCCGTTTTCCTCTCCGACTAAAGTCGGACTTGTCGATTTTAGGCCAGACTTGTCCAATTTTCTCTCTGGACAACTTCGGACTAGTCCGGTCCTTTCCGGACTTGTCCGATATTTCGTGACTCCAAGTTGATCTTTTGTTTTACGACTTGTTTCTTGGGTTTCACGTTAAGTGGGCCTAGGGACGTCGTGCCTAACTCTTTTAGAGCTCATGAGGGACTCTAAACCGACCTCTACTCCTCTCAAACTCGAAATCCATCTAAACCTAGCCTCCACCTCTATATAAACCACCCCACCCCTTGGCTTGACATCTATTTGCCACTTTTCCACCCCACCCAAACCCTAGTTCGTGGAGAGCCACCACCAAGGAGGGAGGAGAAGATCTCAAGAAAGAAGAAGAAGAGGAGGAAACGAAGGAGGATCAAGATCTCCACCAAGTTTTCGTTCTTCATCACCAATTCATCTCCAAGTTCATCACCAACCCTAGATCACCAAGATCCAAGTGTTGTCTCCAAGTCTCTTGATTCATTGGAGTCCTAAACACCTGGTATACCTTCTATTCTCTTTTCATTACGTGAATTCAACACCTAATCTCCAAATTTACGTCGATCTAGAAAACCCTAATCTGCTGATCTTGCAAAGTGCGGACTTGTCCAGTCCCTAGCGGACTAGTCCGATCTTCCTAGTTAGATTGTGTTGAATTGATTCTAAAGTTTGATCTAATCACATCCAAACCTGTATAAACTTGTTAAAAGCTATTAGAACTAGTTATTGACCATTAAAAGCAATCTATTAACAAGTTCTACCTTGTATTTGCATAAATCATGCATGTCATGTCATATTGAGTAATATTTGTGCACTCTTTGATTGTGTTTCTTGTCTTGTATGTTTATTGTGTGGATTAGACGGATTTGCGCTAAAGAGTGCCGCGGAGGATCTCCAGCACAAAGAGTTTGAAGGCTTTGACCCTAATCAACAGCAAGAGCAAGGCAAGTGTCCTTGAAGCATATTGATCCTGTTTTGAAATAAATGTTTTGTTTGCAAAACTGCATGCTTGTGTCAATTTGATGGGAATCCTATGGTAGGAAGTTTACTAGATTTGTTTAACCACTCTTGTCACCTAGAATATATGGTAGAGAGTCGGCAAAGGGCTTTTTACCTTTTTGCTTCGCTTAATTAATTGGGATGAGAAAACAATACTGCACACATTAATGATGCATTTATGAGATTATGATTAACATGAACTGGTTAATGTAATGTGGTAATGGGTGATCTAAGCAAGCCTGGTATGTGGATGGGTTGGATGATATGGTGGTTGCTTGCTTTAGATCTAAGGACCGGTTCATGCGAGAATAAGCTAGGACTACAGTGCCACCACAAGGCCAAGTATGGGTGCGGCGTAGCTGATTAATTAGGGTTTTGCTAGTGTTGTTTGGACCATTGTGGATGCTTGGGGAAGGGGTAGTCGGATTGGGTTTGTTGATGATTGGTGGGACTACCCTGGGATCCGAATGGCTCAAGAGGGGGCCCTTGGTTGAAGATGTGCTATGTGGGAGACATCACCACCAGTGAAACCTTAGTGGGGTCTAAATAGGCTAGTAATCCCTTTGTAAAGGCTATTTTGTGATCTCTTGGCCACACACCTAAGGAAGTGTGAGACGGCATAATAGAGGCTCTAGTCATCGAAAGGTGATGAAATCACGAACACGTGGGTAAAGTGGTACAAACTCTGCAGAGTCAAATAAAACTATCATGATAGCCGTGCTCCCGGTTATGAGCATCTAGACAACTTCCATGATTAGATGGTGCTCGGTATTGGATGGTATTTGGGATGATTATGGTTGGTATTATGTTATGGATTAATTTCTGGTATTGGATATGGTTATTGGCAAATAGTGAAATCTGGAATTATTGATGAGGATGGTGAATTGTGGACTGGTATTATAATATTACTTATGATTATGATGGGTTTACTTCATATACATATAATATATTGCTTTTTAAATGTTTTAATGTACTTTTCAGCACTTTTACATTATTATTGTCATCATTTGAATTAGCCACATGTCATACTTTCCACACTTGCTGAGTATGACATGTACTCTGTGATGCCCGGTTCCGAAAAATAAACCAAGCTAACGCATATGTGTGCCCAGGATGTTCAACACATATACACGAGTGCAATCACAAACGATATACAGATAATTACCACAAAACAAGATTAATTAACCAAATTTTGTTACACAAACCAGATTATCCTCGAATACAAGCTCTAATGAATATTTATGACAAGTTCAACTAATGCAGCAGAAATAAAGTAATTAAGCAACTAAGCAACTAAGCATAAGGGATAGCGCAACTCCAATGACACCACAGGCAAAGCTGACGGTAGACACGGTCTAGAACTCCGCATTATCACCATTAAACTCCCAATCTTGACCTGCAACTGTTGGGGGGAATTGCAAGAGTGAGTACATGTCGTACTCAGCAAGTGTGGAAAGTATGACATGTGGCTGATTTAAATGACGACAATAATAATGGTAAAGTGCTGAAAAGTACATTAAAACATTTGAAAAGCAATATATTATATGTATGTGAAGTAAACCCATCATAATCATAAGTAATACCATAATACCAGTCCACAATTCACCATCCTCATCAATAATTCCAGATTCCACCATTTGCCAATAACCATATTCAATACTAGAAATTAATCCATAACCATAATACCAACCATAACCATCCCAAATACCATCCCAATACCAAGTACCCTCTAATCATGGAAGTTGTCCAGGTGCTCATAACCGGGAGCACGACTATCATGATAGTTTTATTTAACCCTGCAGAGTTTGTACCTCTTTACCCACGTGTTCGTGATTTCATCACCTTTTGATGACTAGAACCTCTATTATGCTGTCTCACACTTCCGTCGGTGTGTGGCCAAGAGATCACAAAATAGCCTTTACAAAGGGATTACTAGCCTATTTAGACCCCACTGAGGTTTCACCGGTGGCGATGTCTCCAACTGAGCACATCTTCAACCAAGGGCCCCCTCTTGAGCCATTCGGATCCCAAGGTAGTCCCACCAATCATCAACAAACCCAATCCGACTACCCCTTCGCCGAGCATCCACAATGGTCCAAACAGCACTAGCAAAACCCTAATTAATCAACTACGCTGCACCCATACTTGGCCTCGTGGTGGCACTGTAGTCCTGGCTTATTCTCGCATGAACCGGTCCTTAGATCTAAAGCAAGCAAACCACCATGACATCCAACCCATCCAAATACCAGGCTTGCTTAGATCACCCATTACCATGTCATATTAACCAGTTCACATTAACCAAAATATCATTAATGCATAATTAAATTGAGTGGTATAGTTGTTTCCCATCCTAGTTGATTAATTAGGGCTTTGCTAGTGTTGTTTGGACCATTGTGGATGCTCGGGGAAGGGGTAGTCGGATTGGGTTTGTTGATGATTGGTGGGACTACCCTGGAATCTGAATGGCTCAAGAGGGGGCCCTTGGTTGAAGATGTGCTCTGTGGGAGACATCGCCACTGGTGAAACCTCAGTGGGGTCTAAATAGGCTAGTAATCCCTTTGTAAAGGCTATTTTGTGATCTCTTGGCCACACACCTAAGGAAGTGTGAGACGGCATAATAGAGGCTTTAGTCATCGAAAGGTGATGAAATCACGAACACGTGGGTAAAGTGGTACAAACTCTGCAGAGTCAAATAAAACTATCATGATAGCCGTGGTCCCGGTTATGAGCAGCTGGACAACTTCCATGATTAGAGGGTACTCGGTATTGGGATGGTATTTGGGATGGTTATGGTTGGTATTATGGTTATGGATTAATTTCTGGTATTGGATATGGTTATTGGCAAATGGTGAAATCTGGAATTATTGATGAGGATGGTGAATTGTGGACTGGTATTATGATATTACTTATGATTATGATGGGTTTACTTTATATACATATAATATATTGCTTTTTAAATGTTTTAATGTACTTTTCAGCACTTTGCCATTATTATTGTCATCATTTGAATCAGCCATATGTCATACTTTCCACACTTGCTGAGTACAACATGTACTCACTCTTGCAATCCCCCCAATAGTTGCAGGTCAGGATTGGGAGTTTAATGGTGATAATGCGGAGTTCTAGGCCGTGTCTACCGTCAGCTTGCCTGTGGTGTTGATTGGAGCTGCGCTATACCCTATTGCTTATGCTGCCTAGCTGTATAGTTTGCTTAATTAGAGTATTTCCGCTGCATTAGTTGAACTTGTCATTAATATTCATTAGAGCTTGTATTCGAGGATGATATGGTTTGTTTAAATAAAATTTGGTTAATTAATCTTGTTATGTGGCAATTTTCTGTATACTCTTTTGTGAATGCACTCGTGTATGTGTGATGAACATCCTGGGCGCACATATGCGTTAGCTTGGTTCATTTTTCGGAACCGGGCATCACACACCTGGCATACTTTGTAGGTTCGTCCCGCGTTGTTTCAGTTTTTCAATTCCAGTTTTTAATTTTGACACGCAAAGGGCCCACCGACCCAAGGTATATGCAATGTTCAAGTTTTTTTCAATTTGTCACGCAAAAGACCTCGGTCATGTTTCATGACGTTACGTGTTTTCTTTTTTTGTTGAAAGATTGTCATATATAGTTGAAAGATCGTCACAAAACACAAGCAAAAAGTACAATACACAAGAAAAGAAAAACATCAAAAGAAAACCTAAATCCTCCTCCCCCTCCTCCTCCTTATGAATTATCCAAAAAATAATCAAATCCTTCCTTATGAATTTTCATAACTGAGGAACACGATGAACACACCACAAATTCATTCACACACACACACACACACACACACACACACACACACACACACACACACACACACACACACACACACACACACACACACACACACACACACACACACATATATATATATATATATATATATATATATAGTTTGAGACTCGTTGATCATATGTTCGGGGCGTAGCATATATTTATGCATGGACAACTATAACATGCATGTGAGAGAGATGTCGATGATCATGTAAGATATGACGTTACACGCGTAGCAAGCATGGACAAGTAACAACATGCACTTGAAAACCTTGCAATCATGTTTGATGACAACGTTATGTGTTTTCTCTTTTTATTAAAATATCATCATATATATATATATATATATATATATATATATATATATATATTTTGAGGCTCGTTGATCACGTGCTGATTATTAGTTGCCGCATCACAAGAGCTTGTTTGGCTCATAGACAAGGAAACTTCTTTGTACGTAGTACAAAGTATAAGTTGGTCGGCGTTACCGTTCGTACGCGAAGGATGCGGCCAAGTAGTTGCTCTTGCAGGTGTATGCTAATTACGTGAGTGTTTGGTCGAGTCATGTGGTTAGTCCACGATGCACCCTAAACCCGGTGTTGAGGCCGTGTATGTGCGTACACTCTAGTGACATGTGACAAAGTGCTCAATCATCAATTGCATTTGATTTGATGTCGAAGTTGGATTTGAGATATAGGATCATCCATTTCTTTATGTATTGGATCATTCAAATAGACGTTTGGTTGGACGGAATGGATGATTCAATTTTTTGTTTGGTAGGTTGGATGAAACTTGGGTGGATTATTGAATCATCTAAGTTGATAATTTCATAATATTAATTATTTATATACTAATTATCATAGTACTAGCAAATATTAATATTAATATCATAATTGTAATTATTAATCAAGAATAAACAAGTTAATTATCACTGATTACATTACTAAGAAGCATAATTAGATAAGGTGGATGGACTCACATCCAACCAAATATCCTAGACCATCTCATCCAGCATCTGCAAGGAATATTTTGTATTCCTCAAACCTGGATCACCCTGCCTGTCTAACCGCGAAACAAATAACACAGGATTGGACCATCCAATTAATCCAAGTCAACTCAATCCAAGACAAGCAATCAAACACATATCTTTTTGGCCGCGTCGTGCTCGTGCACATGATGATGGATCGTGCATGCCGAGCGCCAAGTTATTCGGATCGCTAAGCAAATTTTGGACTTGGAGTTCGTGTGCCCGTGCGCGCTGCAAGATTCGGTGCGTTGGCGTACGTGGCAATCATCAGGGCAGGGTGGCATTGTCACGAGAACCGTGCAGTGCGCCCTTGGCTGTATGGCTGTAAGATTTAGAGCGTGAACGTACGTGGCAACCATCTGGGCAGGGTCGCACAGAGACGGCTGTGCGGCCCTGCTGCAGAGAATTCGATTCCCGCACCAAGGAGTTAAGAGATAAGACCATATGATCCGCAGGCCGTAGCGGTTTCCTCTAAAGCTTACTCTATGTCTCTATCCCTCTATACTTCCAGTATATCTTATATACATCCAGCATTTCACTCGGACACCTCTATACTTCTAGTAATCTACTCTATATTTACAGTCTAGTAAGCTTTATCGTGAACCACTGCGGATGGTCTTAAAGGCAGGCCCGACTCTGGGCCTAGGCAGGAGGGGCTACCGCCAAGGGCCAGGCCGGTGAGGGGGGGCACGATACACCTGGTAACGAGAAAAGAAATAAAATTAATTAGTTTGCATCATCCGTGTGCGATGTACAGTTATACGGTCTAGCTTTTTATTTTCGTAATTTTTTGAAATATAATACTACTACGTACATCCTAATGTGTTTAATATTTATTAGATATAATATTAGTAATGTGTTAATTTTCCATGTGCGATGTTTTTCGATAAAAGAAGGAGTTTTTCGTTAATGCATGTATTGTAGGACACATTGTTCATAAACATAAAAGACATTTTTCATTAACGTAAAAACAACACATATATTACAAACAAGAAAAAAACACATAGAAAACAAAAGAAAAAAACTAGTACTAATCCTACTCTACTCTGAGGAGGACTTGTCCACCTCCTCCGCCGCCGCCTCTGCATCCGCGAGCGGCGCCTCCGCCTCCGTCGCAACCGCCGGCAGCGCATCCTCCAACACCAGATCAAACTTTTGGCCGACGGCTTTCATCAGTTTCTCATGAAACTCCACCCCAACCTCCTCACCGATCATCTCGTAGAGGCAGTCGAGACGAGCGGCCACAAAGCCTAACCTGAAGATGTAGTAGCCGATGGAGTCCATGTTGGTGTGGTGGGGAAGGATCCCAAGTCGCAGACGGCGATAGGAGTGAGATGTATTGTCAAATATATCTTGCGCCATTTTGTCGAGCGCTTTTGCTTGCACGTCGGCGACGAACAGGTTGTCGATGACCTCCTTAAGCTTGTCGTTGAGTTTGTCGATGTGTTTCTCAATGAGGCAGACAGTCTCATCATAGTTAGACAGAAGAGGTGCGGGCGCCGCAGGCAGAGACGGGGGTGGAGGAGGTGCGGGCACTGCCTTCAGTTCCACCGGCATTGGCGGCGATAGAAACGGAGAAGGAGGTTCGGAGGATGTCGATGACGTGGAGCGCTTCGGTGCGGGGCTACCAATTTGTGCAGCGATGGAGGTGCGAACAAAGAGAGAGAGGTGGTCGACGGTGGTGCGGCAGAGAAGCAAGAGGAGAAGTTTGGTGGCTAAAATCGATCGAGAGGTGTGGCGGAGAAGAAGAGGACGATGTGCCTTTATAGCGGGTCGTCGTTAAGCGCGCAAGTGGAGATGATCGGATGCCTCGAGAACTGTGCTTTTGAAAATACTGAGTTACTCCAAACTACGATTTGACTCCTCTTGCAATGGCTCGACACGTCCCATCGGCCGTTTTTTAATTTGACACGCAAAGGGCCCAGGGTATGCAATGGCCTACCTGGCATACTTTGTAGGTTCGTCCCGCGGTGTTCGTAACATTTCGTGCGAATGATTTCAACGAGGTGCGGAATATTGACATGTGAAATCGCGTGACAATTGACCGAGAGTCCATATCTTTTTCTTGAAGGATCCAACTATTGCCGACCGAGTGTCCATATCGAAATTATGATAATTGTCGTGATCATATATGATGGTGGACATGAATATAATGCATGTGAAAGAGACTCACGATCAAGCATGTTTGATCATGTGTTGAGGAGTTTTGTGCCCCCTTGTTGAGGAACATGTTAATTTGATGATGTTGAGGATCGTATGTGGCGTACGTGTTTTCACAAGTGTGTTCATTTGTTCCTAAAATCAGAACACGTAGAGGCTAGCGCCTACGCCTGTCGTTTCTTCAAAAATGAGTACATCAATACATAATGGTAGCATGCGATCAATTAATTTGATGAACCACATATGTAGTGAGAGCTGTGTGTTTATTAGACGATGGTAGTCCACATTCTATCCTCGTACCGTCGAGGGAACATCCTTGTGTCAAATTTGTTATCTCTATTGATGACAATAATATTCTTCATTAGTGTGGTAGATACACTGCCATATAGGTTCAGAGCATACACATGCATGATAGAGAGTATGATAAATATAGAAATATATATACATGGTAGGAAATATTCTATTCTTGGAATACATGTTTGAGGTGTAGCATGCATATGTACGTCTAACATCCATGTGAAAGACCTCGATCATGTTTGATGACGTTACATGTTTTCTCTTTTTGTTGAGAGGTCGTCATGTTTTAGGCTCGTTGATCATTTTTGGGGCGTAGCATGCATGGACAACTAACATGCATGTGAAAGACCTCGATGCATGTGAAATAACATGCATGTTTTTAAAAGCCCTTGCTTCGGCCCGCGCTGCTGATCTAACCAACGGTGGCGGCACGGAGGTCGAAGGCAGTGTGCCGAGACGACGACACACCGAGGCGACGACGAGGCGGACGTGGGCACGGCGCACGGTGGCGTGGAGCTCGGGGCTTCAGCGCTCGAAGCTCGCAGAGGCGACGCCGCCGCCAACCAACCGGCCGTAAGAAGGGTGAAGTAAGTTTCTTACTTATTCGAAATTATTAATATGTACTCCCTCCATCTCCCAAATTAGTTGTCGATCTTTAATTAATTAGTACATTTTTGAACTAGAGTGACAAGTAATTATGAATGGAGGGAGCTAGTGGTTGTAATTCTGTAATTGTAAGGACTATGTTAATTTGTAATTGCTTAACCTATAAAATTAATGGTTAATGATTAATTGCAAAATAAGTGACTAATGACAGTAATTATTACCTTCTAATGATCTGTTGCCTAAAATTTTCTCAAATTTTAGAAACATGACAAATAGACTCCAGCTAATTCTTCGATCACAAAAACTATTCTTTTTTTGGACAATCATTACAGAAACTACTAAAACATTAACTTAAATTCCAAGATAGTGATGATGAAATCCTCTGCCCTGCAGTTATTACTGCAGCTGACATGTGGACCCGACAATGGTGGGGCACACAGCTGATATGAACCCAAGATATAGTGTTTCCTCAAGAAAAAATAATCTTATGAGAGATTGGCGCACAAGCAGAAAAGCTAGAACTTTAGGGCCGCACCTGCGAATTCCATGTCGGGATGATCGACGGTAGCCGATCCGCAAACTCAGTGGTTAGATCAATAGTCGCCAAAGAGCATCTTGCCGACCTCGAAGGAGACGAAGGCGTCGATGCACGCATAGTTGATTTGCTTGCCAGAGAGATTGTACACGCCCTAGTTGCCCGTCCTCACTTGGTAAGGCTTCTCCATGTCAGCGCCCATCACAGCGCTCGCGATGTCCTTCAGCCCCGCACGGTGGAGGCTCGAGCGATCCATCTGCTCCGCCGCGAGCTCGGCTAGGTCCACCATTTTGGCCACCTTCGGCTGTCAGTCCTTCCAAAGTCTGTCAGCATCACCCTCCATGCCCACACAGCCGAAACAGTAGTCGGAATCACTGAGGTAATCTTCTAAATCATCAGGGAAGTAGTCAACATGGATGACCTGGAAGATGAGGCAGCGGCAACCGACGCAGAGCTGCAGAACAGTGACAGGGTTCTGGTCGGTGGAGTAGCTGGGGCGCCACTCGATGTCGAGCTCGACGACGAGCTTGTGAAGGCGCCGACGGTGGACAGAGAGGACCTCATCAAGCCAATCCTCCACGACCTCGTCGGACGATGTCATGGTGGTGGTGATCACGTCTTCCTCGAACATCACGTTGTACACCTGAGTCCCCGCCACTGGGTCCTCTCTCCTTGTCGTCCCTACGGTTACCGTCTGCGGCAACACGGTGCGGTGCAACTTCTCTCCTGTGCAAACCTTCATTTACACCTTTAGTTTGGATTTTAATTGGAAATGGGCGTGGATATATAACTGATGCAGTTACGATATGAGCAGAGGAGTTTTTGAATTTGAGGGGCCCGATCCCCGAGTAAAGAAAGTAATGAAGATTTTTGAATCTGATATACTCTTTCTAATTTTTAATTCTTATCGTTATTGAACACAAGTTGCATTGTCTCAACCAAACACCACATACAACAACAAAAATATTTCTCAGGGGCGCACCCACTGGGTATGTAGGGTGGGCCACGGGATACCCTGGGTCCAGCCACCATAGAGTAGCTAGTGTGAATTCATGCTGGAGAGATCAGCGGATTCAGGAACTGGCCAATGAAGATGGAAGTCCTCGGGTGGGTCCTCGGGCTCCTGACCCTCCTCTGGCGCATCGAGATCTAGTGGTGGAAGGTGACCTAGTCTCACAGCCGCCGCCACGATGAGGTTGCGAGGACCCGCGACGCCGAGCTCGGCCGCCAATGTCTCCCAGAGGGAGTCGAGACGAGAGGCCACATACGAAAGGCCGAAGACGTAGTGGCCCGTGCTGTCCATTCTAGTACTTTGTGGAAGGGTACCGAGCCCAAGGCATTACATGGAGTGAGATGTACCGTTAAATACATCTCAGGCCATGTTGAAGAGGAGGGTATCCTTTGCGTGCAGCAGTGAGGGGGGGGTCCAACCGTGACCGCTTACTGCCGGCTGGCTCTCTCAACGGGCTTGGTGGCGATGGGTTGCTCGAGCTCAAAGGCATTTGCTGCATACTCGAAGAGTAGCCGCAACGCGGTTTTGCGAAGAGAGAGAAGAGAGGATGTTGGAACGGTTGTGTGGAAAAGACGATGGTGTGGGTCAAAATTGGTAAAGCATTGTAGCAGTGGTCAGGGGGCGCGTCTAATTTAATTCAAAGGACGCGCATGCGCTGGGCGTGTAAGTGTCCACGGTTACCGGCGCGCACGACCGCTCGGTGCACCCGGCCGCATCAGTTTCCTCCGTTTCAACAATAGAGATAACATAGTACTAGTATGTTTGACAGGATTACGACTGGATTAATTTTCATGAAAAGATTTCCTGTTTAACATTTTTGGTCTCCACAATGCTACACCTTAAATCTTACTACGTACTGCCTATCTTTTTCTAACATTTTTCTCGTCCTTTCTTTTATTTTTTGGAGTTCATTGTCTCCACTTTCCTTTCCAGTCGTCGCTACCGGCCTGTTGCAGTTTCCACTAGTACTATCTCCGTCCCAACTCAACTCTATTTCTAGCTTTAGTCAAACTTACCTTTGACCAATGATTTCTATAGATTCTATTAATTTCGACAACATATAAATTGTATATTATGGAAATATTTTTCATGATGAATCTAAAAGTACAATTCTTATATTGTTAAAATTAATCAAAATTACATAATCATTGGTCAAAGATAGATTTGACCAAACCCAAAAATAGAGTTGACATGGGACAGAGTACTACTTTACAAACCGCTTTGCAGGCCCCGCCGCGGGCGATCTCCTGCCTCATGGCAACTGCAGCAGTTAAAGTAGCGTACAACTGCACTTTAGAAGCCATAACTCCAGCGCTCGTCTTTTGTTTAGCTAAATTTGCATCAAAGGAAACTCATGGGATAGTTTGAAGGAATGGAATCCTCCGGAAGGGAAAGACATTCATACGTAGTTTCGTAAGTAGCATTCCAAATGGTGCACTTTAGAAGCCATAACCATCACTGCGCGTCTGCGTGCATCTCATTGTCTTCTCTGCGCGTACGAAAGACACACCATCCCCACCACAAACACCGGCCATCCTCTTCTCCGCGCGTACTCTTCCTCTTCATCTCCGTCGCGCGCGCCCTCATTGGTTCCTTTTGAAGCCCATGGAGTTCCCCTTGCCACACGATATTACGGTCCTGATCGCGGGGTGGGTCGTCGCGAACTCCCCGCGACCCATGGACGACCTCTCCAGTCTGCGCGCCACCTGCAAGGCCATGCACACGACATGTCGGGATCGCGCCGTGGGCAGGGGCATGGCATTGGAGCGGGAGAGCATCTGCAAGGGGAGCTACTACACCCTCGTGGAGCGCCTGGCAATCATCGTCAACCCTCATGCGTGCTACGTCACCGGGTTCGACCTCGTCTTCAAGGACGGTCGTGCGCAGCTGGGCACCCAGTTCCTTGCCCGGGCGCCCGCGAATGGCCACATGGTGGCAGCCTACGTCCACGCCATGCTCTGCTATGAAGCCGACTGCGGGGCCCGCGATGCCCTCGAGTATATCCGATAGGTTGAAGGTGAGGCCCACGTCGGCAACAACGCGGTCGGGTATGTTGCGATGCAGTTGACCAACACAGAGTGCTGCCGCTATCGTCATGAAGCCATGGATAGTGTCTATGGTGTTGCCTGGACGTTCCTGCGCAGGCCTCATCCGGGACCGCCGCCGGTGGCGGTTCCCAACATTGACGATGACGCTTGGCGCTGCCCAACAGAGGGGGAACCAGTGGACTGCCCGCTGCGGGAGGCAAGGGATGGAGGAGTGGAGCGTCTTCTGTACTGAGAACTGTAGCATTAAGCACGAGCATGACCGGTTCTGCCGTGAGGCGTTGTACTATATGGGTTATATTCCCTCCATTCCCTTTTGGATATGATGCACCCCTAGTTCTCCCAATGCCAACTAAAAGAGAACAAAGAGAGTATATAAAATAGACTTGTATAAGGCATGTTGATGTATTTCCCCTATGCACGCTCGTCTCTGTTGAATGTTGCACTTGTTGTGTTTCCCCCATGCACACTCGTCTTTTGTTTAGCCCTGTTTGCATCAAAGGAAACACGCGGGACAATTTAAAGAAATGGATTCCCCCGGAAGTGAAATACATTCAATCATAGTTTGGAACAAAGGAAATCAGTGTTCCTTTCCAGAGGAAATACATTCACACATGGGGATTTTCTCGGACCAAAGCATCTCTCTCCAGTTTATTTCTTAACTTGTACTACATGCCAATCCCACGGGGATGTGTACCGTAAGTAACTACGTGCATTCTTGCCTGATCTTGGATGCACATTGCTATCTGGTCCGTAAATTCAGTACGCTGGGCAGGAGTTAGTACCTCATTTGCGACCGCAACCGCATATTCCTCATTTTTCTTTGTGATTTTTCTAGATATGTGGCACACGCTTCTGGTCCTTCTCAGCGGACCACCATCTTCTGGGATCATGAGCTGCGGACAAAACTAATGGGGGTTGATGGAGAAGTTTGCCATTAATGAGCGACGAGCCGCGAAGAAACAAATCTGCCTGAGAGGAACAAAGGGTGTACTACTAGTATTTGAAGGTTGCAGTTTCTTGGGAGTCTTCAGAGTATTATATTATAAAGCAACACAACATGGATACGGGATGCACCTGGGGGCAAGTGCTTGGATGTGTGCTCATGCAAGAAGATCAAGTGGTAGCCTATGCATCAAGACAATTGAAAAAACATGAGCAGAATTATCCAACACATGATTTGGAACTTGTAGCCGTGGTACATGCATTAAAGATTTGGAGACATATCCTTGGATAAAGGTGTGAAATTTATACAAATCATAAGAGTTTAAAGTATATTTTCACACAAATGGATCTGAATTTGAGGCAATGAAGATGGTTGGAGCTTATCAAGGATTATGATGTTGGAATCAACTATCACCCGGGAAAGGCTAATGTAGTGGCCGATGCTTTGAGTCGGAAAGGAGTAAGCAACCAACTCGCGGTTCGAGAGCTGCCATCCAAGTTATACAAGGAGTTTGAACGGTTGAACCTTAGATTTGTAAATGAGATGGGGATAATGGAGTTAAATCCTACCTTAGAGCAATAGATTCGAGAGGGTCAAACAAAGGATAAGAAAATCCAAGAAATCAAAGAAAGGACCCAAGAGGGGAGAGAATTCGGATTTGACGAGGATTACCATGTTACCTTATGGCTTGGAAAAAGGATTGTCGTGCCTAATGTGAAGCATATTCGGGAAACAATATTGAAAGAGGCACATGACTCACCATACTCAATTCATCCCGGTTGTTCTAAGATGTACAAGGACTTGAAGACATGTTATTGGTGGGCTAGCATGAAGAAGGACATAGCTGAATATGTAGCGTTGTGTGATGTGTGCCAACGAGTGAAGGCAGAACATTAAAGGCCAGTTGGATTATTGCAACCATTGAAGATTCCAGAATAGAAGTGGGAAGAAATTGGTATGGACTTTATAGTTGGTTTACCGCATACCCAATCTGGTTATGACTCAATTTGGATAATTGTGGATTGTTTGACCAAGTCAGCTCACTTTATTACTGTCAAGACCACATACACCGCGAAGCTGGCAGAGTTGTATATGGAGCACATTGTGTGTCGACATGGAGTTCCGCAGGAGATAGTGTCGGATAGAGGTTCTCAATTTACCTCTAGGTTCTGGGAGAAATTGCATGAAGCATTGGGAACAAGGTTGAATTTCAGCTCAACATATAACCCTCAAACGGATGGACAAACTGAGAGGACCAATCAGATTTTAGAGGACATGTTAAGAGCTTGTGCCTTGAAGCATGGAAAAAGTTGGGACAAAAGATTGCCATATGTAGAATTTTCATATAACAATAGTTACCAAGCAAGCTTGAAAATGTCACCCTATGAAGCATTATATGGGAGGAAGTGTAGAACACCTTTTTTTCTAGAATGAGACATGAGAAAATCAGGTGTTTGGACCTAACATGCTGCAGGAAGCTGAGAAACAAGTCTAGATTATTTGTGAAAACTTGAAGGCTGCTCAATCAAGGCAAAAAGGCTATGCGGATAATAGGAGAAGGAAACTAGCCTTTGAAATAGGAGATTTTGTTTACCTCAAGGTGTCACCAATGAGAGGTAATAAGAGGTTTAACATAAGCGGCAAGCTAGGACCTCGATACATTGGGCCATTCAAGATTTTGGACAAACGAGGAGAAGTAGCATATAAGTTGGAGATGCCAGCTCACTTATCAGATGTTCATGATGTCTTTCATGTTTCCCAGCTCAAGAAGTGCTTAAGGGTACTGGAAGAACATGTTCCAATGGAAGAATTAGAATTAGAGGCAAATTTTTACCGAGCAACCTCAAAATCTTGGAAACCAAGGAGAGAGTCACAAGGGACAAGGTTATTCGATGGTGTAAAGTACAATGGAAGCACCATACAGAATCGGAAGCGACTTGGGAGCTAGAGGATGATCTCAAGAAGGAATTTCCCTATCTCTTCTCTTCCGTGTCGAATCTCGAGGGTGAGATTCATTTTAAGGGGATAGGTTTGTAACACTATCATTTTTCATGCATCATGCATTGCATAAGTTCATACACATGTTTAACATTGACCCACATAAAAAGGAATGAGTTTAAAATGATTTTGAAGCAAAACCACACTTAAAAATTTTGTGAAGTGCAGACTAGTTCGTTTTTGGTGTGGACTAGTCCAATTTCTCTCTGACCTCCCTCGGACATGTCCGTTTTTGCTGCGGACTAGTCCTTTTTTCTCTCTGTACAACTTTCAGACTTGTCCGGTCCATTGTGGACTAGTCCGGTCATCCCAACCTTGGAATTTCGCCAAGTCTCTAGACTTGTCCGGACTTGACCGACCTCTAGCGGACTTGTCCGTTTGCCCTCTGACTAAAATCGGACTTGTCTGGTTTTGGCCAGACTTGTCTGTTTTTCCTCTGACTAAGTTCGGACTTGTCCGATGTCTAGTCCGGACTTGTCCGATACCTCTCTGACTAACTTCGGACTTGTCCGACCTCTTGCGGACATGTCCGGTGATCGCGATTCTGAGTTGATCTTTTGTTTCACGAGGTGTTTTTGGGTTTTACCTTAAGTGGGCCTAAGGACGTCATGTCTAACTCTTTTTGGAGCCCATGTGGGACCCCACACCGGCCTCCACCCTTCCCAAACTCGAAATCCATCAAATCCTAGCCCTCCACCCTTATATAAACAACCCCACCCCTTGACTTTACATCCTTTTTGCCTCAATTGAAAGACCACAAACCCTAGTTCGTGGAGAGACACCATCAAGGAGGGAGAAGGAGATCCCGAGCAAGAAGAAGAAGAGGATGAAACGAAAGAGGATCAAGTGATCAAGATCTCCATCGAGTTTTTGTTCTTCATCAACAATTCTCCTTCAAGTTCCTTAATCGTCCCTAGATCGTCAAGAACCAAGTGTTGCCCCCGAAACCCTCGATTAATTGGAGTTCTAAACACCTGGTATAACTTCTAATTCCTCTTTCTCACGTGAATTCAACCCCGTTTCTCCAAATTCACATCAATCTAGAAAACCCTAGTTCGCTGTTTCTGCGAAGGGCAGACTAGTCCGGCCCTGGAGCGGACTAGTCCGATTTTGCTATATGTTTCCTGCTGAATTAAATATAAATTAATTTGAATCAATTCCAAACCTGTCCAAACTTTTTAAAAGCTATTAGAACTAGTTAGTAAACATCATTAATAACTCATTAACTAGTTTTACTTCACATTTGCATTAATCATGCATGTCATTACATATTGAGTAATATATGTGCACTTATTCATTGTAATTCTTGTCTTGTATATTCATTGCGCGGTTTAGACGAATTTGCGCTAGAGAGTGCTGCCGAGGACCTCCCGTACCAAGAATTTGAAGGCTTTGACCCAAATCAAGCTCAATAGCAAGGCAAGTGTCCTTGAACATATTGATCTTGTTTTGACAATAAATGTTTTGTTTTCAAAACTGCATGCTTGTGTCAATTTGATGGGAATCCTATGATAGGAAGTTTACTAGCTTTGTTTAACCACCCTTGTCACCTGGAGTACATGGTAGAGAGTCGGGAAGGGCTTTTACCTTTTTGCTTTGCTTAATTAATTGGGCTAGGAAAACAACTATACTATTTAATTATGCATTAATGAGATTATGGTTAATATGAACTAGTTAATATGATATGGTAATGGGTGATCTAAGCAAGAATGGTATGTGGATGGGTTGGATGCTATGGTGGTTGCTTGCTTTAGATCTAAGGACCGGTCTATGCGAGAATAAGCCAGGACAACAGTGCCACCACGAGCCCAAGTATGGATGCGACGTAGCTGATTAATTAGGGTATTGCTAGTACTGTATGGATCATTTGGCACATTGGGGAAGGGGAGTCGGATTGGGTTTGTATTTGAGGCAGGACTCCCTGGGATCCGAATGGCACAAGAGGGGGCCCTTGGTTGAAGATGTGCTCAGTTGGAGACATCACCACCAGTGAAACCTCAGTGGGTCCGTACATACTAGTAGTACCTTTGTAAAGGCTATTTTTCTGATCTCTTGGCCGTACACCTATGGTAGTGTTTTGGCATAATGGAGGTTTTCTTTAGTCGCCGACGGGTGATGAAATCAGAAACCGTGGGTAAAGTGGTACAAACTCTGTAGAGTATTAAAACTATCATGATATTCATTCTCCCAGTTAAGAGCACCTAGATGACCTACATGATTAGAGAAAATTGGTATTTGGGATGGTTATGGTTGGTACCATGATTATGGTTCGTTATGGATTGAATTATGGTAATGGATATGGTGGATGGTAATGAGAAATCTGTAATATGGATGATGGTGATGAAATATGCACTGATATTATGATAATTACATAGTTTATGATGGGTTTACTTCACATACATATAATATATTGCTTTCCAAATGTTTTAATGTACTTTTCAGCTCTCAACCTTTATTATATTTGTCATTTGAATTTGCTACATGTCATACTTTTAAGACTTGCTGAGTACAACATGTACTCACCCTTGCAATTCCCCTACCAACAGTTGCAGGTCAGGATTTGGAGTATAACGATGATAATGCGGAGTTCTAGGCCGTGTCTGCCGTTAGCTTGTCTGTGGTCTTGATTGGAGCTGCGCTATACCCTATTTGCTTAGCTGCTTAGTTTGCTTATTTAGTTTATTTCTGCTGCATTAGTTCAAACTTGTCATTAATATTCATTAGAGCTTGTACAAGGATATCCTGAATTGTGTAATAATACTTAATTGGTAATTTTATGTATATTCTTTTGTGAATGCACTCGTGTATGTGTGTTGAATGTCCTGGGCACACATATGCGTTCACTTGGTTCATTTTCGGAACCGGTTGTCACACACACCAGCCTTCCCTTCAACGCCATCCTAGGCAGGCCAACCCGTATAGGTTCATGGTCGTAGCTCATTATGACTACTTGGTGTTGCGACTCCTTCAGGCGTGCTCTGGATTCGAAGGGATCACAATGCTGGAGTTACTGCGTTGGAGGAACTTCACGCGTTTGCAACAGCGCAGGAAGAAGAATCTTGCAAAGAACGACCAGCTCAGCAACATTTGAGCTCACGACAATGTGGCTCAACTTTTTCACCTCGCGTGCAACCAAGCGGCGACATCGACATCCCCATCAAAGTCGTCCAAATTGGTTCCGATCCTGCCCAGACCACTCGTATATCGGGAGGTTTTGACGACAAATAGGAACTCGCACTCGTCACTTTCCTCCGGGTGAATGTCGACGTGTTTGCATGGCAACCATCACAGATGCCTGGGATTCCTAGGTAGGTGATCGAGCATAGCCTGAAGATATACCCCAATGCTCGGCTAGTACATCAGAAGCCCTAGAAGCAATCCATCGAGCGACATAACTTCATCAGACAAGAAATTAAGAAGCTGCTCGACGCTGGTTTCATCCGGGAGGTTCACCATCGTCGGTGGCTGGCAAACTCAGCCGTCGTACCAAAGGCCGGCGGGAAGCTTCAGATGTGCATCGACTACACTACTTTGAATAAGGCATGCCCAAAAGACCCGTTTCCACTTCCTAGAATAGATCAGATAGTGGATTCTACCTCCGGGTGTGAGTTACTGTGTTTCCTAGATGCATATTCTGGATATCATCAGATACAAATGTCTAGGGAAGATGAAGAGCATAATGCCTTCATTACAGTAGATGGTTCATATTGTTACACTGCCATGCCTTTTGGTCTCAAGAATGCTACTTCAACTTTTGTGCGAGCCATGCACAAAATGTTTGGAGAGCATATTAGGGACTTGGTGGAGGTCTACGTCGATGACATTGTCGTCAAGGTGAAAAACAAGGAGTCACTCCATGACAATCTGCAAGACGTCTTCGACAAGCTGCGCCTGACACGTACGAAGCTCAACCCAGACAAGTGCATCTTCGGGGTCAACTCTAGAAAGCTCCTTGGTTTCTTGGTGACTCACCGAGGAATTGAGGCAAATTCGGCTAAAATCAAAGCCATTGAAGAGATGCGGCTCTCAGCCCGCGTCAAGACTGGCGGAGCATGTGTTTCCCTTCTTCAAACTACGACCAATTCATTGGTCCGAAGAAGCAGAGAAGGCGTTCCAAGAACTCAAGCAACTCCTCACCACACTACCAGTTCTGGTAGCTCTAGAGCCTGGTGAGCCTCTTTTTCTTTACATTTTGGCAACTACGGAGGTTGTCAGCATGGTCTTGGTCGCGGAGAGACCGGAGCCATCTTCAGCTCAGGAGCCTAAACCCCTCCGTGAGGGTCCGGAGCTACCTGAAGGCGAGTCTGGGTCCCAGCCCCCAGGCACAGATCCTAAAGGAAAGAGACCTGAGGATCAACCTCTCTCAATCGAGGGAGTTCCCACAGTACAAGAAGAAGGTCCAGACCCCTCTGTGGAGGTCCGGGTTGATGAAGAACAAGATCTGGACCCCTCTGGGAGGGTCCGAGTTGATGGAGAAGAAGCCCCGGGCCCCTCCGGGAGGGTCCGGACCATACAACAGCCTGTGTGTTTCAAGTACTCCACGACGTCAAGACTCGCTACATTGAGGTGCATAAGCTGTTGTATGTAGTCCTTATTACCTCAAGAAAGCTACGTCACTACTTCCAGGCCCACAAGATATCAGTGGTAACCTCCTTTCCACTGCGTTCTATATTGCATAACCCAAATTCTACTGGAAATATTGCCAAGTGGGCTGCGGAGCTGGCAGAATTCAATCTTGAATTCCTGCCTCGACATGCTATCAAGAGTCAGGCGCTGGTTGACTTCGTGGCAAAGTGGACTCCTTCTCTATCACCGCTAGGGGGCCTCAGTGAGAAAAAGCGAGAACCTAAGGTACCGATCTTCACTGAGCCTCACTGGACACTCTACTTCGACAGCTCTATGCAGAAGCAAGGGGCCGGAGCTGGAATCCTTCTCCTCGCTCCAACCGGGGAGAAGGTCAAATACATGGTACACCTTGACTTCAAGGCTACCAACAACATGGCGGAGTACGAAGTTCTCATCTACGGACTCAAGGTGGCGCTACCATATGGCGTCAAGCAACTACTGGTAAAGGGTGACTCACAACTCATAATCAAGCAAGTTAAAGGTGAATGCAGTTGCAATAATCCCCAACTCGCTGCTTATTTACTTGAAGTCCAGAAGCTACAGAAGGACTTCCACGTCCTGGATCTCTGTCATGTCTAGCGTCTCAACAACGCTGAAGCTGATGATCTCTCGACGAAGGCCTCAACAGGAGCTCAAGCTCCGGACAGAGTTTTTGTAAGAAGATTGTCAGGACCTGCCGCTCAGCCCGCCAATCTGAGTGATGGGGGCGAGACTAACACCTCGAAGCTGGCATTCCCGGTGGCCCTGTTATCATAGCGCCCACCAAGGATCGTAGGCGCTGCTGGAAGCTCCGAGCAACCCAGCGCACAAGATCCAGAAGCTCAAGTTAGATCCGATGCATGGATCTCGGAGATCTGGGACTACTTTAAGGATAATATCCTTCCTGAAGACGGTGCTTTCGATGATCGAATTGCTAGATTGGCTAAAAGATACACGTTGGTAGAAGGGGATCTCTACCGACGTGGTGCCAACGACATTCTAATGCGTTGCATTTTCTGGGAAGAAGGCCGCGAGCTTATCATGGAGATCCATGGAGGCGAGTGTGGGAACCACACGTCTTTCCACACGTTGGTCAGTAAAGCCTTTCGGCATGGCTTTTACTAGCCTGCAACACTCTAGGATGCAGTTGAGTTGGTAAAGAAGTGCGAAGTGTGCTAGTTCCATACGAAGTAGATTCGTACACTAACTCAGTCACTGCAAATGATACCTCCCATGTGGCCTTTCGCTGTGTGGGGGATGGACATATTATGGGACCTTTCCCAAATGTCGTCGGAGATTACAACTTCCTGTATGTTGCCATCGACAAGTTCACCAAGTGGCCGAAAGCTACCCCAATTGTGAGAATCAACAAGCAATCTGCTATCAAGTTCTTGAAATCCATGGTCTGCAGATTTGGAGTTCTGGACAAAGTCATTACTGACAACGGAATCCAATTCACAAGTGCAACATTTCAAGAGTACTATGAATATCTCAGCATATAAGTCGACTACGCATCAGTAGCTCACCCAGTAAGCAATGGCCAAGCTGAGAGATCTAATGCAGAAATACTCAAGGGACTCAAGACCCGTACATATGAGCGCTTGAAGAAACATGGAGCCAACTAGATAGAGGAGCTTCCGTCCGCATTGTGGGCAAGCAGGACAACACCTAGTCGAGCAACTGGAGAGACACCTTTCTTCTTGGTGTACAGAGGTAAAGCAGCCCTTCCTCCGGAGATCACCATGGGTTCTCTCCGAGTCCAGACCTTCAATTAAGCCACGTGGGACAAGCTCCGGCATGAAGACATGGACCTCGTAGATGAGGCAAGGTGCCAAGCGGCTGTTCGTAACGCACTATACGACCAGGCACTCCAGTGCTATCAATAAAGGTTCGTGCGCAACCGACAGCTAGAAGAAGGTGATCTAGTGAATACTGACTCGAGAAGGGATGAACAAACTCTCCCTAGGCTGGGAAGGTCCCTTCCGAGTTATCAAAGTTTTCTGCCCCAGATGCGTTCGCTTGGCGACAGAGGATGGGATGCCGCTTTCCAATCCATGGAATATCGAGCACCTCCGTAAGTTTTATGCTTAGCTGCACGGAGGTGAGTCTACTATATAAATTGTATTTCATGTAGTCCATGGACAAAGTCGGGAAGGGTTTTAGCGCACTTAACTTAGTCCTGTACTTTAGGTGTGACTTTACCCTCCCTGTGATAGATCAAGACGAATAGCACACTTAACTTGGTCATTGTACTTTAAGTGTGTCCCTGTCTTCCTCTGTAATTCGGACCTTAATGACAAACATTTTATATGTACAAACTCTTTGTGTATTTTAAATTGTACAAGCTTGGTACTTTTATTATTATTTTTACCTTCTTGTCTATAACTAAGTTGTGCAATACTCTTGAAATTTAATCCAAAGTATTTATGAATATTCGATGGCAACTAGCTCGGGGATGGTGGATGCTGCCGGAGCACTAGCTCTGACAACCCCTAGGGGGCCCGCCGTCAATGTTCTAAGCATTGACAGTGGGCACCATCGGACCTACCAAGCTCCGACACCTTCAGGGGGCCTGCCGTCGACATTCTAAGCATTAAAAGTGGGCGCCGTCAGACCTACCAAGCTTCGACAACCCCTAGGGGGCCCGCCGTAGATGTTCTAAACATTGATAGTGGACGATGTTGGACCTACCAAGCTCCGACAACCCTTAGGGGGCCCACCTTCGACGTTCTAAGCGTTGATAGTGGACGCTGTCAGACCCACGAAGCTCCGACAACCCCTAGGGGGTCCGTCGTCGATGTTCTAAGCGTTGACAGTGAGTGCCGTCGGACCTCCCAAGCTACGATAACACCTAGGGGCCTGCCGTCTATGTTCTAAGCATTGATAGTGGACACTGTCAGACCTACTAAGCTCCGACAACCCCTAGGGGCCCACTGTCGATGTTCTAAGCATTGATAGTGGACGCTGTCGTACCTACCAAGCTCTGACAACCCCCACGGGTCCAGCTGTCGATGTTCTAAGCATTGACAATGGGCTCCGTCGGACCTACCAAGATCTGACAACCCCCAGGGGGCCTGCCGTTAATGTTTTAAGCATTGACAGTGGACGCTGTCGGACCTACCAAGCTCTGGCAACCCCCAAGGGGCCTGCCGTTGACGTTCTAAGCGTTGATAGTGGGCGCCGTCAGACCTACCAAGCTCCGGCAACCCCCAGGGGGCCCGCCGTCCACATTCTAAGTGTTGATAGTGGGTGCTGCCAGACCTACCAAGCTCCAACAACCCCAGGGGGCCCACCGTCGACATTCTAAGCATTGATAGTGGGCATCGTCGGACCTACCAAGCTCCAACAACTTCTAGGAGGCTAGCCATCGACGCAAAAAAGGGTCCCTAGAGATGTCAGAGGCAATACTCAGAACTCGAAGCTATCATACTGGCTACAAATTTGGAGATATTGAATTTTCAAGATATTGTCTAAATCCTCGTGGTAGATGTCTTCAATTCATTAAACACATCTACTAGGGGGCCAACAATATAAAAGGTAATGCATTGAAGACACAAAAAATGGAATTTGGAAGGATTTCATATTTCATTCATTCAAAATGAGGATTACAGGAAAAGTCCTAACTACTGGAGTTCCTATTGAAGAAAGAAGCAACGTTATGGGCAACTTCTTGAACGTTGGCCCTGGCGGCTTGTTCCTCCTTGGCAACAGGTCCTTCGAACACCGGAGCTAAAGACATCTGGGGTTCTCGGCTTTTGAAACATGACAATACATATTCGACAACGTTCTTGGCGAGGGTCCTTCCTCCAGTCTCCAGTTCGTCAATGACTCCGTCGCCCACGGTGTCAAGCTTCTTGCCGGTAGAGGTCAATGCCACCAGTGCCTTCTCCATCTCTGGCTCCGGGTCAGCCAGACGTACCGGGCTGAAACTAAATGGCCCCAAAGCTTTGTTGGCATGCCCTAAGAAATCCCAGACTTGCTGGCACTCAGTTGCTCTCAAGCTCTTTAGTTCCTCCGGTGACTTGTTGGCAGCCGAAAGTTATGCAGAACCTTCCTTGGAGAAGCGCTCGACTTCCTTAGCATGCTGCTGAATACTTTTAGCGATCCGCCTTTCTTGGTCGCTGAGCTCTTTCTCCCGGAGGTGGAGGTTCCTCCGCTCTACCAAGTCCTTTTCCACGACCTTCACCTTATCCTCCCCGATGGAGATATTAGTCTCTCTTCTGAAGACATTTACTCCCACCTGCCATATCCACTCCTTCTCTTGATAGCACCACTTATCAAACTGTTTCGCGCGATCAGCCAAGCTCTGCTCTCCCAGCGATAGCCTCTGGGCAAGATCCTCCTCCCTCTTCATGAGGTCTTCCTCTTTCTCCAGGAGCTTATCCTCCTTTTGATCAAGGGCTTCCCGACGCTTGAGTAGATGCTCATTCAGTTTGTTGAGGCTGTTCGAATGGTCGTCGGCTGCCTCATTGACCCCCTTAGCATGCTCAAATATCTCCCGAGTTTTGTCATCGAGGGCCTTAATCATGGCCTCTCTCTCATTTAGCGCACGATCCAACCGCGCAAGCCGGGCCTTCTCCTTGGCCACCCACTCTTCCTGGTCAGCCAGCCGGAACTGTGTTAGATTCGTCTCAAAATGAAGTTTGTTGCACTAACGCCTTAAGGTGTCACGCCCTTCTTCGAGAGTCTTGCTTTTGTGGTCGAAGGCAAGCTGGACTTGATAGAGACTTGAGCAAGCGTTGTCGATAGACAATGTCAGGGGGATTGGCTCTGGGTCCACCTAAAGTGCCTCAACGGGCTCCAGTGGGTCTTCCAAAATCATAATCAAATCTCACGGCATGAGCATGTTATCCAACAGTTCCACATCACCGAAGCTGACCTCCTAGATCTCATCGATATTCACCGCGGCAGAAGAAGGTTCCGCCGTAGGACCTTCAACCTCCAGGGCTGATGAAAAGGGTCCCTCACCCGGATCTTCAACCATTGGCTTAACATATGAAGGACCCGCAACCATATCTTTGGGTTGTGCCGACTCAGACATAACCACCTCCGAAGCTGCCACTTCCGAAGCTGACACTAAAGCATCGGCCGAAGCTTCACCCTCTTCTGGCACCGATGTCGGAGCTTCTACGGCAGGCTCTAGAACCGCTGGAGCTTCAACAAACTCTTCTTCCACGTGGACCGGTAATAACAGAGGAGCTTCGGTTACTAGCTATGGACTTGTTTCCATGACAGCTAGCGCCGGAGCTGTCGTGTCATCTACCACTTCCACTGGAGGAGAGGCAGGAGTCGATGCAGGAGCTTCAGCCGATGCAGCCTCTGGAGCTGCAGTAGGCACAGGATTTGTTGTGCTTGTTCTCGACATTCTGGAAACAGAAAATACGGAATTTAAAACAAAGCAAGGAACAAAATCAAAATGAATGTTAAAGAGGCAATTCTTACCTTAGAGTATTGCCACTCCAATCGGCGCGAATCTTTTTCCTCGGGCGCTGGGAGCTAGAGCCTGCCGTCGCCAATGTGGCGAATGCTCCAAGGGCCGAACCTGGAGTTGAGGCGGCCACAAACGTTGCCACCTTTGGGACCTCCGTCATCAGAGGTTGCACTCCGGACCCAGAGCCACCAGCTGACATCGGGGCAGGAGTCGAGTTTCCAGAGCCAGCGCCCTCTGTGGGTGCTGGAGCCAAAGAACCAATCGGAGCTGGAGGCACAATCACCACGGACATAAGCCTAGGTGGAGGAGTCACTTCTGTCGGAGCTTCCCGCACTCTGCTCCCATCGCTCCTCGTCATCTTCCGCTTGCGACTCGGAACTTCGTCGGGAGCCTTCTCCTTGCCTCTGCCGGAGGTAGACTTCTTTTGAGGGGAAGCAGCGGGACCTTTGCCTTTGCCACTGATTGGCGCAGGTCGGGAGCTTTCATGGGAACAAGGATCCCCGGGGATAACAATCCCGGTAGTGGAGTGCTCTGACACTTGTCCACGAGGCCCAGATCATAAAGAGCTGACATCTTCTTCCGCAGCTCCCTCCTGACCTCTAGCACCATGTTTAGAGGCAGGAAATCTACTGGAGGAGTCATATCATCAAAGCAAATGACTCCGTGCTGCAACTTTTGGAGATGGAGCTTCAAATCTCCTTCCTTCAGATTGCATCCGAAGCCTGTCTCAATCTGGTTGTGATCGTGCTCTCCACCGAACGCCCAGGCGGGCTACTCCCTCATCTTCAGCGGAGCGCACCTATTTGTCAGGAAGTTGGCGATGACCATCAGAGGAGTCACCCCTCCCTCAACGCACTGATAGCGTCAGAGCTACCTCCCAAACATCGGTGTCGACGGCCAGAAGGCTATCAAGCAGCTCCAGCATATCATGGCGATCCACCGTGATGGCCACCCAGTATTTCTTCTAGCCGTCCCACTTCCCGGAAGGGAAGGTTTTCAGGTACTTGAGAATCGAGTTCTTGCGCTTCACGAAGTAGTAGAAGACAAGGTACTCGTTGCTCTTCCCAGTTGCCTGGACCGTGAAGAAGGTCCGGAAGAGCTCGATGCAGGGCGGCACACCCACCCACATCTCGCAAAAGTGGACGAAGGTCGCCACTAGCAAGAAGGAGTGGGGGCCGAGGTGATGAACCTGCAGTCCGTAGAAGTCCAGCAGCATCACCAGGAAACTTGAGAATGGTGGGATGAGCCCCGCCATGGCATATGACAGGACGTAGACGATCTCGCCGGGGTTCTCCTTCTTGAAGGGGAACTTGCTAATGCAGATCCAGTTGTTGAAAGAGTCACGCGACCACCCCATGTAGGCGCAAACCTTCAACAAGTATTCATTTTTCTTGATCCAGCTCCGAGGAAGTCCCAGCTCCATCGCCGCAAAGTGGAGCAAAGGAGGAACAAAGGTTGCAAGGGCGGAGAGCTCTAAGCGCAATGTTAGATGAAGGCGTAAAGAGTTCTCCCCATCTGCAGACTTCCCCCTTTAGTAAGCCTACACAACGCTTGGATGGAAACTACCTTCGAACCCGAATCACAATTGACCTCGTCAATGACAAGGGGGCCCAGGTCCACTTTTTGCTTAAAAAGTTACCCCAGGCGAACTGTTTTCATGATGAGAAGTTGGAAGCCCGAGGGTGGCCTCCTGACAGCGCTAAAAGATTACGTTAGGAACCGATACAAATTTCATATTGGGAACTAGCGACCTTCAATTGCGTGAGATCCGCACGCCAGGATCCACACGCCGTGCCAAAAAGGGCCACATGGCGATGGCATAACTCATTGCCGTCACTTCAACCGCCCGGAGAAAGACTTTGAAGTTGTAGGGTGGGAATCAGAAATGGCCCCACCTCTGGTAGCATAACTTCATCCAGAGGGTTTCTCCCAGAGGTGGCCCGAGGGCCACTATCGACACCCTGGATACAAGGTACCCCCTGATACCGCACTTAAAACCAAGGAGTTTCTATGTTCGAGTTGAAGACTTCCGATGGCAACACACGGCTGACAGCACTGGACCCGCATCCCTCGTATGGATAGCTCCGATGCTGACACGTGTCCTGCGGGATCGGACATACCTCCATTCACATGGAAGCTCCGGTACCGCCACGTTTCCATCAACCCCAGACCTAACCCCCGGTAGAGGGAAGCTCCAGTGCCGCCATGTGTCAAGTAGCTTCGGACTTGCCCCCCCACAGAGGGAAGCTCCGGAGCTGCCATGTGTTGGACCTCCAGACTTAAGCCTCCAATGGAAAGACTACAGGATGTCCAACGGCACGAACATTCAAGAGGCTATTAAACAGCTGTTATAAGACCTGATTAACGTGTCATTAATTCAGCATTAATGACACACAATCAGAGGACCATCAAGATAGGTAACACTGCCATTAAGGCGCGTTATCACATTGTTAATCACAATTTTGCATGTAGATCATGTATAGGTGGATTATTATAGCCGGGGCCACTGATCGGGCCAGGCATATACTATAACGGCCAATCCTTAGCATATAAAAGGGTTGCGTCGCACGGTAGGAGACAACTAATCTCATACGCATACAAGCAACCACTAACACTCGCCACAAAGACACATTCTCAATCAACAACCACCCCGTGGAGTAGGGTATTACGCTCAGGCGGCCCGAACCACGCAAAATCTCTGGTGTCACCCTCTTGTTCTTGATCTTACGCACCCCATTCGAATACGAACCTCCGCAGACTACGCTTTAGTAGTACCGGGGGAAGTGTCGTTTACACACTTTGACACACACATAAAGTACAGGACCAAGTTAAGTGTGCTTTTGGCCTAGGACCTTCTCGACTCTGTTCATAGACTCTAAGAGATACGACTTATACAAATACAGACTCACCTTCGTGAACTAGGTGTAGAACTTACGAAGCTGCTCAATGTTCCAGGGGTTGGGAAGTGGTATCCCATCCTCTGTTGCCAAGTGGACGCATCCACGGCTGGAAACTTTGATAACTCGGAAAGGACCTTCCCAGCTAGGGGAGAGTTTGTTCATCCCTTCTCGAGTTAGTATTCTTCGCAGCACCAGATCGCCTTCTTGTAACTGTCGGTTGCACACATGCCTTTGGTGATAGCGCCTGAGCACCTGGTGGTATCGCACATTCTGAACAGCTGCTTGGCACCTTGCCTTGTCGACGAGGTCTAGGTCTTCACGCCGGAGTTGATCCTGTGCGGCTTCATCGAAGGTCCGGACCCGTAGGGAACCCATAGTGATCTCCGGAGGAAGGACAACTTCAGCTTCGTACACCAAGAAGAAGGGTGTCTCTCCTGTGGCCTGACTCGGTGTAGTTTGGCTTTCCCATAATGTAGACGGAATATCTTCTATCCAGTTGGTTCCATGTTTATTCAAGCGCTCATAATTGTGCGTCTTGAGTCCCTTGAGTATTTCTGCATTTGCTCTCTCAGCTTGGCCATTGCTTGTCGGATGAGCTAATGATGCGTAGCTGACTTGAATGCCGAGTTCTTCGCAGTACTCTTGGAATGCTACACTTGTGAATTGTGTTTCGTTGTTAGTTATGATTCTGTTCGAAACTCCAAATCTACAGACAATGGACTTTAAGAATTTGATGGCTGATTGCTTGTTGATAGTCACAACTGGAGTTGCTTCTGGCCACTTCGTGAATTTGTTCATGGCTACATAAAAGAACTGATAACCTTCGATGGCTTTTGGGAAAGGTCCCAAAATATCCACCCCCCCCCCCCACGCAGCAAATGGCCATGTGGGAGGTATCATCTGCAGTGACAAAGCCGGTTTGTGAATCTGCTTCGCATGAAAATAGCATGCTTCACACTTCTTTACCAGCTCGACTAAAGCTTGGAGCTCTGTAGACCATTAAAAGCCATGCTGTAAGGCCTTACCAACCAACGTGCAAGAAGATGCGTGGTTCCCACACTCGCCTCCATGGATCTCCGCGAGAAGCTCACAACCCTCTTCCCGAGAAATGCAACACATTAGAATGCCGTTGGCACCACGACAGTAGAGATCCCCTTCTACCAATGTGTATATTTTAGCCAATCTGACAATTCTCTCAGCGAATACACCATCTTCAGGAAGGATGTTGTCTTTCAAGTAGCTCCGAACCTCCGAGATCCATGCATCAGAACTGACTTGAGCTTCTGTATCTTGCGCGCTTGGTTGCTTGGAGCTTCCTGTAGCGCCTACGATCCTTGGTGGATTCCATGGTAACAGGGCCATCGAGACCGCCAACTTTTAGGTGCTGGTCTCGCCCCTATCACTTAGTCTGACAGGCTGAGTGGAAGGTGCTGATAATCTCCGGACAAATACTCCATCAGGAGCTTGAGCTCCGGTTGGAGCCTTTGTCGAGAGGTCATGAGCTTCAACGTTGTTGATACGCTGGACATGGCGGATATCGAGTACATGGAAGTCCTTTTGCAGCTTCTGAACTTCAAGTAAATAAGCATCAAGTTGGGGGTTGTTGCAACTGCATTCACCTTTGACTTGCTTGATGATGAGCTGTGAATCACCCTTCACCAGGAGTTGTCGGACGCCATATCATAGCGCCACCTTGAGTCTGAAGATGAGAGCTTCGTATTCCGCCATGTTGTTGGTTGACTTGAAGTCGAGGCAAACCATGTACTTGACTTTCTCCCCGGTCAGAGTGAGGAGAAGTATTGCAGCTCAGCCCCCTGCTTCTGCATGAAGCCATCAATGTAGAGAGTCCAGTGAGGCTCGGTGAAGATCGGGAGCCAAGGTTCCAGTTTTTGCTCATCGAGGCCCCCTGGAGTTGATGAAGAAGGTGTCCACTCTGCTACAAAGTCAGCCAGCTCCTGACTCTTGATCGCATGTCGGAGCAGGAATTCGAGGTCGAATTTTGCCAACTACGCTGCCCACTTGGAGAAATTTCTTGTAGAATTGGGATTATGTAATATAGCTCATAGTGGATAAGAAGTTACCACTGAAATCTTGTGGGCTTGGAAGTAGTGATGAAGCTTCCTTGAGGCGATAATACTGCGTACAACATCTTATGCACCTCAATATACCGAGTCTTGGCATCATGCAATACTTCGCTGATGAAGTACATCGGCCGCTGGACAGTTTGGACCCTCTCAGAGGGATCTGAAGCTTCTTCTTCATCAACCCGGACCCTCCCGAAAGGGTCTGAACCTTCTTCTTATTCTCGAGTAGAATCTCCCTTGGATGAGGGAGGTTGATCCACAGGCACCTTGCCATTAGGATCCGTGCCTGGGGTCTGGGACCCAGACTCACCTTCAGGTAGCTCTGGACCATCCCGGAGGGGTCTAGGCTCTTGAGTTAATATGTTTCCGGTCTCTCCGCAACCAGAACCAATGCTGACAACCTTTGTAGTTGCAGCAATGTAAAGCATAAGAGGCTCACAAGGCTCCGGAGCTACCATGATTGGTAGTGTGTGAGGAGTTGCTTGAGCTCCTGGAACGCCTTCTCTGCTTCTTTGGACCAATGGAATGGCCCGGACTTCCTCAAAATCTTGAAGAAGGATAGTGCCCGCTCCGCCAGTCTTGAGATGAACCGGCTGAGTGAATCTAGACACGCAGTTAGCTTCTGGACATCCTTGATACGGGCTAGAGACCGCATCTTTTCAATGGCTTTGATTTTTGCTGGATTTGCCTCAATTCCTCGGTGAGTCACCAAGAAACCAAGGAGCTTTCCGGAGTTAACCGCAAAGACACACTTGTCCGGGTTGAGCTTCGTGTGCGTCTGGCGCAGCTTGTCGAAGACAGCTTGGAGATTGTCCAGGAGTGAGTCCTGGTTCTTCACCTTGAGGATGATGTCATTGACGTAGACTTCCACCAGATCCCTAATTATCTCCCCAAAGGTTCTGTGCATGGCTCGCACAAAGGTTGAAGCAGCATTTTTAAGACCAAAAGGCATAGTCGTGTAACAATATAATCCATTTACTGTGATGAAGGTAGTATGCTCTTCATCTTCCTTAGACATTGGAATTTGATGATATCCAGAATAAGCATCTAAGAAACACAGTACCTCACACCCGGAGGTAGAATCCACTATCTTATCTATTCTAGGTACTGGAAATGGGTCTTTTTGGCATGCCTTATTCAATGTAGTGTAGTCGATGCACATCCGAAGCTTCCCACCAACCTTTGGTACAACAACTGGGTTTGCCAGCCACCGTGGGTGGTGAACCTCCCGAATGAATCCAGCATCGAGCAGTTTCCCAACTTCTTGTTCGATGAAGTTTTGCTGCTCAACATATTGCTTCCAGAGCTTCTATTGTATGGGTTGTGCATCGGGGTTGTGGGAGTGTGATTCCGACAATTCCCCCGGTACTACCATTGGTAGCCCATAGAGTTTTGTAGTTCGGTTAGGGCTCGTGGAGATTCAGAAGAAGGTGGCGATTTGACATGAGTATTTACGTGGTTCGGGCCGCCTGAGCGTAATACCCTACTCCACGGGTGTGTGATGTTGTTGTATTGAGCTTCTGAGCGCTTAAGTGTGAGAGATCAGAGTGTCTAGGAGTCTTAGGCGCGTGTGGAAGCCCCTCCCTGTGTATCGCTCGACCAGTCCTTTTATAGTACAAGGGATGGCCGTTACATCGTTAGCCTGGCCTGACATGTGGCCCTGGCGGTTACTGATGCTTAATACACAATTAATGTACTTAATTTCCCTTAACAGCGTGGTAACGCGCCTTGATAGTGGCGTTACTGGTATTAAGGGTCCTCTGATCGTTTGTCATTAAGATGACATTAATGACACATAATCAGGTCTTGAAGTCTTTAATGCCTCTTGAAGGTCCGAGCTGTTGGAGGTCCACTATTCTACTTGTTGAGGTTGAAGGTCCGGCGATTGGACGCATGGCAGCTCCAGAGCATACTGTCTTGGACGAGTAGGTTCGGTGATGTTGTACACGTGTCGGTACCGGAGCTTCCCTCTGTCGGGGGTTAGGTTCGGGGGTGCCACACATGTATCTAGTCTGGAGCTATCCCTTGTATGGAATGTAGCTCCGATTTCATGATACACGTGGCGGCACTGAGACTAACCATAGAAGGGAGGCAGGTCGGTTCCGAGTGACACGTGGGGCCTCCAGAGGTCTTCAACTCAGATAGGTGGAGTTCCTTTGCACTCTTTGCAGTCCCAAGGGATATTCGGTACGCAGGGTACCGACAAGGGTATATCTTCAGATGGTGCTCAATCACCTGCCTAGGGATCCCAGGCATCTATGACAGTTTCCATGCAAACACGTCAACATTCGCCCAGGGGAAAGTGACAAGCGCGATTTCCTAGTTGTTAGCTAGACCTCCCGATATACAGGTGGTCTGGTTGGCATCAGAATAGATTTGAACGAATTTGACGGGGATGTCGGTGTCACCACTTGGTTGGACACGAGGTGCAGAAGATGAGCCACGCTGACGTGAACTCAGTGGTTGAGCAACTTGCTCCTTGTCGGACCCTTCTTCTTGCACTGTAGCAAGCGCATGAAGTTCTTCCAGCGCAGTGACCCCAGTAGTGCAGTCCCCTCGGATCCAGAGGACGCCTGAAGGTGTCAGCATCTTCAACATGAGGTAACCGTAGTAGACTACGACCATGAACCTATACAGCGTTGGCCTTCCTAGGATCGCGTTGAAGGGTAGGTTGATGTGAGCCACATCAAACACCAGCTTCTCGGACCGATAGTTATCCCGTGTCCCGAAGGTCACGAATAAAGTAACCGATCCAAGAGGTGTGATAGCTCCCGGACCTACCCTAGAAAATGGGCGTGAGGGTCGAAGGTCCGAGAGGTTGAGCTGAAGCTTCACGAAAGCCGCGAAGCTGAGGAGGTTGAGTGTCATGCCTCCATCCACCAGGACATGGTAGAGCTAGAAGTTGTTGATGGTTGGGGAGACCATCATGGGCAATTGTCCAGCTCCCACCATGTTCTTCAGACAGTCCTAAGCATCAAAGGTGATGGAAGTTTCCATCCACTTCCGATGTGGCTCAACCTTGGTAGTAGGAGCGGCAATAGCCATCTCTCGATGAATAGTCTTCAAGATGCACCGGGAGGTGATATACCAGGACCCTCCATACATCATATGGAGAGTCTTTCAATGCTCGATGTCAGAGATGTCAGAGTCATCGTCGACGGTGTTGTAGACTGCCTTCAACGTCTTTTTGGCATCTTGGAAGCCTAGCTCCTGATCAGACGGAGCTTCTTCGACTTTCTTCTTCCCTTACTGCTGACGGAAAGGGGTCTCGTCTTGACGCTTGTTGTTGCGTTCAGCAAGCCTCTTTACCTCTCGACAGTCTTCAATATTGTGGGTTATCGACTTGTCAATCGGACACCACATCTTTTCACTGTCACCATCTTCAGATGATGGTCGAGGTCACTTGTCGAGGCGTGGCCCCCGGCCACTCAAAGCTGCGACAGCAACATCAGTAGATGTGCCGGCAAGTGAGTTCTTCTTGTCACTTGACTTCTTCTTCTTCTTTCCACTGCCAAAGGCAGTAGCTTCACCTTTGGAGGATTGCCTTGCCCCCGCAGCTGGTTTTGAGTGCATTATACGACCCTTCGTAGCTTTGGCGCATTTGTCTGTCAGACTGAAGAGCTCTATGACGCTGCTGACATTCTTGGTTGCTTCTCCAGCATCTTCTTATCTCGGACCCCCTGTCGGAATGTGACAATGACAGAAGTGTTGGAGATAGAAGGGATGGTGTTCCGTACCTGAGAGAATCGTTGGATGAATGATCGCAGCGACTCCCCCGACTTCTGTTGTACAACGAAGAGGTCCAGCTCGGTGCCAGGCTGGGTGTAGGAGCTCCCGAAGTTGGCGGTGAACTGGAGATAGAGCTCTGCCCAACTGTTGATGGAGCCAGGTGGTAAGCTCATGAACCAGGACCTTGCAGTCCCAATTAAGGCCATAAGGAAATAGTTGGCCATCACAACCTCATTGCCTCCAGTAGCGAGGATGGCAGTGGAGTAAATCTGAAGAAACTCGACAGGGTTGACTGTCCCATCGTATTTCTCCGGCAAAATAGGTCGGAACTTGGGTGGCCACTCAGCCCTGCTGAGGTGTATGGCTAAAGCTGAACAGCCGCCCCCCCACTCCGAGAGGAGAAGGGTTTTCTCAAGCAATGTGCCTCTCGCGAGCATGCTCGATGTTGACACGATCGTCTTGCTGCCTGTAACGGCGATCGAGCTTCGACCGGAGATCCTGCTTTGGAAGCCTTGTAATTGTGTGAGTAAGGCGTGCCCCGGAGGGCAGTGACATCACTTGCTGGGAGGGCGCACATCTCCTGAGGTGCGATGCCTGAGGACCAAGTCTACCAGACAAGGTCCTATTCCTTGAAGGTGCCTGCCCTGCATGGGGCGGACCTTGATTGCTGAACACATTGGTTGTAGCTATAACCAAATGTTCCACATCATCACACCATTGTTCTAGCATGGCGGGAGGAGCCCCTGGCGCTAGTGGGCGCTGGAGTAGAGTCCGCGCTGCATTTAGCGCATTCTCCGAGTTGTTCGTCGATGCAGAGACCAACGCGAACACACCATCCTGCTGAGATGGTGTTGGTGGTGGAGGAGCGACACTCACCAGAATCACAACGTTGGACGGCTGCTGCACGTTGGAGGGATTTCCTTCGGTAGGCTGCACAGCCGGTCCGTTGGATGAAGCAGCGACGAAGTTCACCATCTTGAAAGTGCCCCTATTTGGCGTGCCAAATGTCAAAGTGTGGACTAGGACACTCCCCCCTGTACTACTAAAATGTAGTCCGCTGAGGTTCGTATTCGGTTGGGAAGCGAGTCAAGATCCAAACAAGAGGTGAACACCAAGGTTTTTTACGTGGTTCAGTCCGCCTGAGCATAATAACCTACTCCATGGGGTGTGTGCTGATTGTATGAGTGTGGATGGCTTGAGATCAGTTGAGATCAGATGCTTTCTACCGTGCAACGCAACCCTTTTATATGCCAAGGACTGGTCATTACAGTTCGAGCCTGGCCTGACAAGTGGTCCGACTGTATTAACTACCTTGTACACGATCTACAGTGTTAAGGACGGTTAATAGTGTGATAATGTGCCTTAATGACAGCAATACCAGCCTTGATATTCCTCTGATCATGTGTCATTATGGCATTAATGACGTGTTAACCAGGTCTTGTAACGGCTAATTGATAGCCTTTGAATGTCCGTGCCGTTGGAGATCTTGTAGTCTTCCCGTTGCTGACGTAGGTCTGGACGTTGACACGTGGAAGCTTCAGAGCTTCCCTCTACCGGGGGATAGGTCTGGTGCCGTTGGACATGTGGCAATGCTGGAGCTTCCTTGAGGAGGGAGGTAGGTCCGGCTCTACAGGACACGTGGTAGCACCGGAGGTATCCAAATGAGGGAGACAGGTCCGACTTTTCTGGACACGTGGCTCCATCGAAGCTACCCTGAGGAGGGAGGTAGGTCCAGTTACGCGGGGTGTGTATCCCTTTCGAACGTCTGCCACTTGGACGTAGGAACTCCCGGCTTTGCTTACGGTGTCAAGAGATACCCAATACGTAGGGTACCGACAACTACTAACTAGATCATCACATGTTGCCTGCTCTCAAATCCTTCACAAATAAGGAAACATATGTGAGGATCAGAATGTAAGTTGCCGAAAAAGAAATGTCATAATGCTAATCGATCATAAATTGTTGTGAAGTTCAATAAGAAATGGCATAATGCAGAAGCAATGTTTTACTAACATCAAGTAACGCAAGAAGCTAATGATAATTTTTTGGGTCTATCCATTTGTCAGGTGCCTGAAATTTGAGAATTCCAGTTATCGGGTCATTAGCAACTAATTACTATCATTAATCATTAATCTTATAATTAAACATTAACATAACCTTTACAATTACAGAATTACAATTACAAATTAATAATCAAAAAACTTACCTCATCTTTTACGATCCAGACGACCGGCCGGCGGCGCTACCGCGGCACGCCCGTGTGCCGCGGCCGCCACCGCGTGCCGCCATCGGGCTCCGCGCCACCGAGCCACGATGCTGCTTCTCGCGTGCCGTCGTTCCGCCTCGCAACTATGGAGCGCACTTGTGCACGCTGCCGTGCTGCCGATCTGTGCACCGGGCATCGCCTCGGAGCGGCTCGCCAGGCACCGCCTCCTTGTGCAGGACGCCGCCACGATCTGGCGCGCCGGGCGCCGTTGCTCATGAGCAGGCTGCTTCCGCCGCCAGAAACTGGTCGATAGGGTGTTGGGAGGAAGAGGAAGGAGTAGGGTTGAAAATAAATAACTCCGTGAGAGTCTCAAAGCGAAATCAACGATCGCCTGAAATGAGGTGGGATTTCAGGCGATTGAGATAGAGGATTTCCGTAAAAAAATTTCATGTCAAAATAGATACTCAAAACAATAACTTGCATTTCAAGGGGGCTGAATAAAGGTTGGGAGAAAAATTGCACACTTGCAGTTATTTCAAGCAAAATGTCCTTCGAGTCAGAGTAAGATTCCAGTAACACTCTCAAGTAGATGCAGCCTGTTGGAATAACTTGATCAAAATATGAACCAATTTACAAGCAAGCAAAAAATTCTCAGTGGATGCAATGTACAAAGTAATAATGCATTTTGATATTCATGTGGATAATAATGAAGAAATACGAAGATAAAAATATCGCTTAAAATAAAAAAAATTACTTGGTACCTGCGTACAGGTGTATACTTACAAAGGATAACAACGTAAAAGGGATTTGGAAAGGGAGTAAACAATATTGTTTTTATCATCATGAAAAGACAATTAAATACTTATTTGTTCAATGTTCTATATGGTCAGTCATCCAGGTAGCTTCTAATTTGTACCCGCCCATTAGTGTTACCAATATTTTTGGTAATTGGTTGAATGAGACACAAAATAAGTACAAGCTACTTATTAGGATGAGAGCGATTATCATTATTTGGTCGCTTTAGTTATGTAGCAACTATTATAAAGATCGCCTAAGTATATGCATAAGCTGTCATCATAAAGTTTTATGTTGCAACTTATGTTAGACGACGCATAGGTCCTGTTTGATGGAGTTTGAGCTTGTTGAAAAAAAAAACAACTTATTTCAAAATGTGATGAAATACAACTTGTGCTTATATTTTTTTTGACAGGAACGCTTCTGCTTACATTATCCTTTAAGTTCATATTCTACAACTTCTAATGCTTATATTCTACGGAAGACCGGAAGAGTGGATGGCGGCGTTGAAAAAATAGGACCGGGTGGCGGCCTATTCACAGCGAGATCTGCTTACAAGCGTGAATTTGAGGGCACCCCAAGTAAACTCCAAATACCAACATTGTGGAAATCCAAAGCAGAGCCCAAAGTCCCGTGGTTTGCATGGATATCACTGCATGAACAATAACGTCATGTGCCTGCTATGTTTTGATCAAGTGGAAACCCTGACACACACCTGTTGACTGAATGCCCATTCACAATTAGAGTGATTAGAGTGTCTTCAATTGGTTACATTTGCAGTACTGAATCTGCAGGGCATATGCGCCGGAACCGCCCAGGAGTGGATCAAATGCATTTCGCCTGGCATGAATGTGAGGGACTAAGCCAAGTGCTTGAGCCAAATATTCTATACAATATACATGGTGAAACATTTGAAAGAAGCGTAACAGAAAAATCTTCCAAGGGGAGGAGAGAAAAAAGTTACATGTGGCTTTTCTTGTGAAGGAGGAGAGAGAGATTTAGAGGGAGAGATAGATGCAGAGAAACAGAAATGATGAGGGGCATCAATATTTGAGCATCCATTTTTATAGTTTTTTTTTTGGAACATGCATCCATTCAATTAAACGCTGATACGAGGATATCTTTAGATTTGATCTTCAATGTGATGCTCGAATCGTTTGGTACCTCTTAACATCAGGCCCCATGACCGCGTACAGGGGCCAAATTTATCGACGGCCACAGTGGGCCATGTCACCCGCTCCTAGCGTAAAAGTACATTGATTAAACAGTGATGTTGGAGTATAACAATTAATTAGAGGTGACTTAGGAAGGCCAGCCCCCTGTTTGTTTGCTCAAACTCCGTCCCTGACCGACGAGGCAGGACAGTATGGCTGAGACTTGAATGAAACATTGTATTTAATTATTGCAAACTCAAGTTTTAATATATATGTGTTAATTTTATTTATAACTTCATTTAGTTTAAGATTTTCAACACTTAATTGACTGTCACGCCCGGCCATCGTAAAGATGAACAGACGCTAATCACATGTACGCCAGGATCAGTTGAATCGTACCTGCGTCGACGAAAGTGAAATATCATTACATAGCCATGTTCGAATACATAAATAGTCTTACAATATGATCCGAAGGTCTACAAATACACACCACAAACTATTTACAACACTTAAATAGTTCATAAACTCCAAACTACAGCGGAAGGGGAAATAGGTAAGCATGGCTCCATCTTCACAGGCAGCAGTTGCGCGTACGGTCGCCAGCCTAGGCCAAGTCTTCCAGATTGACGAAGAAGTCCTCCGGTACCGCTTCTTCTTCTTCATATTCTATTGGAAATGTAAACGCTTGAGTACATAGAGTACTCAGCAAGTACGGGAAGAGAATGACATGATTAGCAAAGGCAAGGGAAGGCCAATTATGGCTTAGCACTATGCTTAAAACCTAACCTTAGCTTTCAATTACCAATATCATAATTCAAGAAGTAACAAACACATGAGTAATGATAATGAATGTAACTTGAATCATAATTAACCACCATTTCCCAACCATAGACTAATTATGAACTGGCCCCAAGCCGCTCTTGTCCGTGAGCATGACTGTCATGACAGTTTTACCAAATCTCTGCATAAATAAGACCTACCTACTTTCCAACCCATTTCAGGTAACAAGGAATTATATGGAACAGGGCATGTAAGCATGAAATAGGACATCAATTTAATTAACATGCATCTAGCTAAATTCCTAAAATTGGTACAAGATGGTCAAGGGCACTTGCCTTCGTTGAAGACTTGAGTGTTGGTGAAGTCTTGGTCTTGGAGGTTAAGATTGGGGTCGTAGTACGACTCTAAATATATTGCCCAAGCATGACAAGAATAAAATAAAGCTAAATAAGTAAAGAGCATGCAATACAATGCATCACAACACACACATAAGCATAAAATCCTATACTAATGCGTCCCTACGAAGCACTTATTAATTTACATGGCCAATGTATGCATTTTATATTTATCCTACATTTTTGGGATTTATTTATAGCCTAAAACCATTTTTATTTAATTTCCTATGGTCAAAATGTATTTTTAAACATTTATAATAAATTTTTCATGGACAAAATATATTTTATATGCAATCTACAATTTAAATACAGCATAAAGTATTTTATACTCATTTTTTCTACCATTTTTACACCTAAATACCATTTTTATCTATTTTCTACACATCAAATACTCCTAAAAACAATATTCAACAAATAAATAAAAGTCCAGGGACTGAATAATAAGTTTCCTACACTGTACAGGGGCTAAATCAACAATTCTACAAATTTACAGGGGTTATATTGACTATTTAAATGATTAAATCCAATTCCAGAAAGTCCAGGGGCTAGATTGTGAATTCTGGGGGCTAGATATGAATTCCAGAGAAGTGCAGGGGGTAGCCCGCAAGATTCCAGGGACTGCGGTGAAAAACCGAAGGTGGGAAAGGGCATTTGAACTAGGGCCATTGGATCCTAGATCTACGGCTCGGATTTTATTATGCGAAGGGGTACGCAGCGATCTAATCGCAGCCGTTGGCCGCGAATGGATGGCTCGGATTGAGCCACGTCGGCCCAGTGCCGGCGCCAGCGCTCTGCGCGGCGGCGCACGGCGGCTGCCGGCTGCAATCTCGCCGGAGATCACCCAAATCGCGAATTACACCCTAATTCTAGAATCTGATCGCATAGAAACGAAGAGGGAGATCACGTGGACTCACCGGAGGTGTTGATCGAACTCGGGGAGGAGCAGAGGGCGTCGACGACGGTTGAAGGCGGCGGAGCTCGTCGAAGTTCGACAATTTCGGCGGTTCAGTGACGATCTACCCGAGCAAACACGTCTAGCATGCTCCTGGTGAAGCGGCGATCACGTTAGGCCAAGAAAAGAGGGAGCAGAGGGGCTGCATTGTCGGGAACGCGAGGGACAGCGACACTTACCGGCGGCAATGGTGCTAGGTTTGGGGAGAGCTCGAGGAAGGGGGAAAATGGGGGCGCCGGCTCCTCTTAAGCGCGTAGGGGGTGTGCGATTGGGGAGCGTGTGCGAAAACCGCCGGGGGAGAAGTGGATTCGAGGGGGGGGGGGGGGACGTGGGGCGGTGCTGGGCGGTTGCGCGCGGCGCGGGGAAGAAAGGAGAGGGGGCGGGAGGGAGGTACCGACAAGCGGGCCCGAGCGGCAGCGAGAGAAGAGAGGAGAGGGGTTCGGCTGGGCCGCGGGAGAGGGGAAAGAAATTGGGCCAGGGGGGGGGGGGGAAATTTGGCCCAACATGGGGTTTTATTTCTTTTTCTTTTTCTTTTTCATTTGTTTTCTTTTGATTTGAATTCAAATTCAAACTGAAACGTATTCTACTCGTTTGAGCCTCCAAAATTCACACAAAATGCAACACACAAATGCACCTTGATTTATATGATTTTTGTACATAAAATATGGATGTTACAACTCTACCCCCCTTAAAAGGAATCTCGCCCTGGACATTCGGACGTCCTAAGGGAAACGATAGGGGAAATCGGCCTTGAAAGCTTCTTCTCTTTCCCATGTTGCTTCTACTTCCGAGTGATGCTTCCATTGCACCTTACACATGCAAATAACTTTGTTTCTTGTGACCTTTTCCAGTGTCTCAAGTATCTTGACAGACTATTCCACGTACGACAAATCTTCTTGTACATCCACCGCTTCCATAGGTAACTGCCCCTCAGGCACTCTTAAGCACTTCTTAAGCTGCGATACATGGAACACATTGTGTACATCTGACAAGTGTGGTGGAAGCTCAAGCTGATAAGCCACTTCACCTCGTCGTTCTAATATCTTGAACGGACCAATGTAGCGGGGTGACAACTTGCCTCTTACTTTAAATCTTCTCAATCCTCTCATAGGTGACACCTTCAAGTACACATAATCACCAACCTCAAATGTTAGATCACGTCTTCGAGTATCCACGTAACTCTTCTGTCTTGTTTGGGCTGCCTTTAGATTCTTCCGAATTTCTTGTACTTGTCTTTCAGCCTCTTTTAATACGTCAGGCCCAAAGACTTGACTTTCCCCAGTTTGATTCCAAAACAACGGTGTCCTACATTTCCGCCCATACAATGCTTCAAAAGGAGACATCTTCAAACTAGCTTGATAACTGTTGTTGTAAGAAAATTCAGCATATGTCAGATTCTTGTCCCAACTTTTGCTATTCTTTAGAGCACACGCTCTTAACATGTCTTCCAATATCTGGTTGGTTCATTCCGTCTATCCGTCAGTCTGAGGATGATACGCCGAACTAAAGTTTAGACGGGTATGCATTGATTCATGCAACTTCTGCCAGAATCTTGAGGTGAATTGAGTGCCTCGATCTGAAATAATCTTCTTAGGAACTCCATGTAAGCATACAATCCTGGATATATACAGTTCCGCCAACTTGGGGCCATTGTATGTTTCTTTCACGGGAATAAAGTGAGCAACTTTAGTCAAACGATCCACAATAACCCATATAGAATCATATCCAGATTGTGTCCTTGGTAGTCCCACAATGAAATCCATACTAATTTCTTCCCATTTCCATTCTGGCACTTTGATTGGTTGCAACAACCCTGCTGGTCTTTGGTGTTCTGCTTTAATCTATTGACATGTATCACATATGGCCACATATTCTGCTACATCCCGTTTCATTCCATGCCACCAATATCGATCTTTGAGGTCTTGATACATCTTTGTGCTTCCAGGATGAATGGAGTATGATGAGTTATGAGCTTCCCTTAGTATCAACTCTCTAATCTCCTTGATATCTGGAACACAAATCCTCTTTCCTAGCCATAGAGTTCCTTGTTCATCTTCCCTAAAGTTTGGAGCTTTTCCCTTCTTCATCAACTGCTTGATCTCCTTGACCTCCTCATCATTCTTTTGTCCTTCTCGTATGTCACGTTCAAGGGTTGAGTCTACTTCCATAGCAACTGCTTCAGCACTAGATACTAGGCATAAGTTTAACCTTGCAAACTCCTCACATAACTGGGGTTGAAGAGCTTGTACTGATAAGTTATTACATTGTCCCTTCCTACTTAGAGCATCAGCGACCACATTAGCCTTTCCTGGATGGTAGTTGGATCCCACGTCGAAATCATTTATTAACTCCAACCAACGACGTTGTCTAAGATTAAGATCTGGCTGTGTGAATATGTACTTCAAGCTCTTATGATCCGTGTATATCTCAGTTCTTTTTCCCATCAAGTAGTGTCTCCATATCTTCAATGCATGAACAACAGCTGCCAATTCTAAATCATGTGTTGGATAATTCCTCTCATGTTTCCGAAGCTGTCTTGAAGCATAGGCTACAACATGTCCTCCTTGCATTAAGACACATCCTAAACCATGTCCAGATGCATCACAATAAACCACAAACTCCTTCTGCATATCAGGCATCACTAATACCAGTGCACTAGTTAACCTCTTTTTCAATTCGGCAAAGCTCACTTCACATTCGGGGGTCCACTTGAAAGCAACTCCTTTCTCAAGCAACTTGGTTAGTTGTCGAGAGATCTTTGAAAATCCCTCGATGAATCGACGGTAATAACCAGCCATGCCTAAGAATCTTCGTATGTCATGTACACTCTCAGGTGTTTCCCATTTAAGGACATCAGCCACTTTCCTGTATCCACTGCTATACCTCCTTCAGATATGACATGTCCCAAAAATGATACCTCCTTTAGCCAAAACTCACACTTACTAAGTTTGGCATATAATTGGTGTTGGCGAAGCTTCTGTAGAGCCATCCTGATGTGCTCCTCATGCTCTTCTTCAGTCTTGGAGTAGATAATTATGTCGTCGATGAACACCACTACAAACTTGTCCAAGTACTCCATGGATACCTTGTTCATTAGATACATAAAATATGCTGGAGCATTGGTCAGCCCAAACAACATAACCGTATACTCATATAGTCCATATCGAGAGACAAATGCAGTCTTGGGAATATCTGAGGGTCTAATCTTCAGTTGGTGATAACCTGAGCGAAGATCAATCTTAGAGAACACACATGATCCTCTCAACTGATCAAATAAATCTTCAATTCTTGGCAGTGGGTACTTATTCTTGATTGTTACCGCATTTAAGGCACGGTAATAAACACACAACCTTTGAGTTCCATCCTTCTTAGGTACAAATATGATTGGTGCTCCCCAAGGTGAGAGCTAGGACGAATATATCCTTTTTCCAATAACTCCTCAATATGATCCTTTAGTTCAGCTAATTGTTTAGCATCCATTCTATACGGCCTCTTATATATTGGGGCCGTTCCAGGTACTAACTCAATGACAAATTCAATCTCTCGATCAGGGGCATACATGGTAAGTCATCTGGGAATACATTCGGAAATTCCTTCACAACCCTGATGTCTTCGGTACTCTCAAGATGGTTGAGTTGTACTACTGCCTCTTGTGTCTGATCTGGCTTGAACTCCACTGTAGTGCCATCCGGTTGTGTTAAGCAAACTGTTCTAGTTGCACAATGAATTACTCCTTGATTCTTCGTCAACCAGTCCATTCCGAGAATGATATATAATCCTTGTGAGTCCAACACTATTAGGTTGGCCCAAAAGACTACCCCCCTTATGTTTATACTCACTTTATGGCATAGATGCCTTGCCACCATCTCTCCTCCAGGAGAGTTTATCAATAATGGCTGATTCAAGAATGTAACTACCATGTCATGCTTCTTTATGAAATCCTTGGATATAAATGAATGTGTAGCACCCGAATCAAACAATATGGTGGCGGGGTGGGAGTTAACAGAAAACATACCGATCACCACATCAGGCGCTTCCTGTGCTTGCTCCAGTGTCACATGGTTGACACGGCCAGGTGGGTTTTGTTGCTTCTTTGGACAACTACTGGCGTAGTGTCCCCATTCTCCGCACTTGTAACATTGAACTCCCGCAGCATTACTCTGGCCCTTGTTGCCTCCTGATGGTTTCTTGGGGGTTGGCCATTTGGACGGTTAGCTAGAGCTGAAGGGCGGGGTGGCTGCATCTGCTGACGTGGGGGTTGCATCGGTTGCCGTGGTGGCTGCTGCTGCTAGCGCATTTGCTGATTGTAGGGAGTGGGTAGCCTGTAATTGGAGTTTTGAAATCTCTGTCCCGAGTAGTTCATAGGACGAGTCATTTGGTTTGCAGGCTGAGGGTTGAGGCGGGGGCGTACATTGCTACTAGAGGCATGTGCCATAGTCAACTTCCTTTTTCTTTCATCATCATCCAGTTCCTTTTTAGTCCTCTCCACTTCAAAATCTTTATCAACTAACTTCTGGAAGTTGCTGTAATCACAGGAAGACATGGCGAACTTTAACTCCTTGTCCAATCCATTCTTGAAACGGAACTGTTTCTTGGAGTTAGTATCCACATCGGTTGGAGCGTAGCGGGACAACTGGGTGAATGCATTCAAGTAGGCCCTCACGGTCATATGGCCCTGCTTCAACGTAAGGAACTCCTCACGTCTTGCTTGTATTTCTCCCTCAGGCACAAAGTGATTGCGGAAGTTGGTCCTGAATTCTTCCCAAGTAATGTTCTCCGGGTCCGGGTGGGCTTCAGTGAAGGCAGTCCACCAGTCAGTTGCCGGTCCTTGGAGTTGATGGGAGGCTAATAATACCTTCTCTCTTCCTTCACAGTGTATGAGCCTCAACTTGCTTTCAACTGTTCGGAGCCAATCATCGGCATCCATGGGTTCAGTGACTGTGGCAAAAGTGGGTGGATGAGTGTTTAGGAAGTCCCTTAGAAAGGACCTGGGTGGAAAAGGTGGTGGTGGACGAAGGTTGTAATTTGGTGGGGGTGGGGGTGGGGCTTGCTGCATGTTGGTGACAATCTGAGTAAGGTTGTTAAGTAGTTGGGTTTGGAGGGCGATCATCTGCTGCATTTGTTGAGCTGCTGGGGCTCCTCGAGCACCCCTACCATTCCATCCTGGCACACCTCCAAGTCCCTCCTCTTGGGGTACAACACCCCTTCCACGACCTCTACCTCTACCTCTTCCAGCCATCTTGGAATAATTGAAACTTTAGGACAATAGGTAAGATATAGAAGGGTACGCTATGGCAAACGGTCCCAACTATATGCATCAACGGAAACATATATATAAAGCAAGCAAATTCATTAACCAACTAGTGCGGATGTGGACAAGATGCTAATGCATTCCACAACTCGCACGACACAGTACCAAGCCTATATACAAATGACGTGGATGTGGACAGGATGCTGAAGCATTCCACAACTCACGTCGCACACACACACACAACATAAAGCAGACTAATACCATACCATAGATAACACAACTCAAGACTAGAGAGGGCGCAGCTACACGCTCCTACATACTAAGGATAGGTGTCCTGAGTCGTCCAGCGGGGAAACAAGTCCACTCCTACTCATCAGAGTCCTCCTCAACCTCCATCTTCGGGTCTTCTTCTTCCGAATCCTCTCTTGAATTCTGGGGGGAGTTCATACGACGATCTGGAGAGTTCGGGTCCCACGGCTCAACTTCTGAAGCGTACTGAGGAGAGTTAGGATCAGATGCAATGATCCTCGCGTAGCATCGGCGAAGTCGCTCGTAGCGGTCAACCAGGTCCCTGCTGTCCTGAAGCTCCTGCTGACAACGCTAGAGTCGCGAAGACAACTCCACAACGTCGTCCACAAGCCTCTCGCACTGGGCGTGGCGCAGAGGCCCCTCGACGTCACGTCCCGTGAAGTCGGCTGTGCCACTAGGGCGCTGAGGGGTGAAGGCGTGCTCCGTGCACCCGAGGCGGAACCTGTGGACATGACTCCAGTAGGTAGTCGTCTCCCACGTAGCATTCTCCTCAGCTGCACACTGGGAGCTCCTCCAGGCCGGAGAGAAGTGTGAGTGCAGCAGCTTCGAGTCGTAGTAGACGGCCAGCTGGGAAGTTCACTCCAGTCCGCCAGTATAGGGTGCAAAGACCCTAGTGGTGTGGTAGACGAGGCGAACACAGTACTCACGGTACCCCGCAGCATGAAGAAGAGAGCGAAGACGGACACGCATCCTCGAGGCAGCACTCCCAGTGGAGAACAGCGTCGTCGCCCTCCTGGGGGTGTGAGGTGCGGAGCGACTGGCTAGGGCGTGGTGAGGAACACGACCTCCAGTCGACTTACAAGCCGTCTGCTTGGTGCGCGCCATCTACAAACTTTTGAAAAGAAGAGAGTGAGATCAATAATCAATAAATTAAGTTAGAATAAAGCAATAAGTACAGCAAGATAAGAAGCACAAGGGTTGAGATGGAGAGCACAAAGTTTTGGAAATACTATTTTACAAGAAAATAGTATAGTCCTTAATTTTCGGCCATTTCTAACTAGGCTTGCGTCCTACGGGCAACCTTGCTCTGATACCACTTTGTCACGCCCAGCCATCGTAAAGATGAACAGACGCTAATCACATGTACGCCAGGATCAGTTGAATCGTACATGCGTCGACAAAAGTGAAATATCATTACATAGCCATGTTCGAATACATAAATAGTCTTACAATATGACCCAAAGGTCTACAAATACACACCACAAACTATTTACAACACTTAAATAGTTCATAAACTCCAAACTACAGCAGAAGGGGAAATAGGTAAGCATGGCTCCATCTTCACAGGCAGCATTTGCGCGTACGGTCGCCAGCCTAGGCCAAGTCCTCCGGATTGACGAAGAAGTCCTCTGGTGCCGCTTCTTCTTCTTCATATTCTATTGGAAATGTAAACACTTGAGTACATAGAGTACTCAGCAAGTGCGGGAAGAGAATGACATGATTGGCAAAGGCAAGGGAAGGCCAATTATGGCTTAGCACTATGCTTAAAACCTAACATTAGCTTTCAATTACCAATATCATAATTCAAGAAGTAACAAACACATGAGTAATGATCATGAATGTAACTTGAATCATAATTAACCACCATTTCCCAACTATAGATTAATTATGAACTGGCCCCAAGCCGCTCTTGTTCGTGAGCACAGCTGTCATGACAGTTTTACCAAATCTCTGCAGAGAGTGTACCCTTTACCCACAAGTAGTAATTTCATCCCCTGTTGCCAGGTGGACTAGCGAACCTCCCCGAATGCCCGTGGTAGCTAACCACATTTCACACTTCCTTTGGTGTGAGGCTAGGAGATCACTACATGGTCTTTACAAAGGTACTCCTGACTAGTGCTAGCCCTCTAAGGTTTCCACCACTGAGGATTCTCAGAGTAACCCTCCGCCTCAGAGCCCCCTCTTGAGCCTTGCGGATCCCAGAGCAGTGCCCCTGCATCATTCCCCGCACCGTCCAACTACTAGCATTTCATTGGGAGAAACCTAATTAATTGACCAAGCTGCCCCATCTCAGTCTCGTGGTGGTACTATAAATCTTAGTGGCTTCCTCCATAAACCGGTCCTTAGAATCCGGTGGTAACAAACCCCAATCCCGGGTCTCGTGCAAACTGCACCATCCAAAACTATCCAACCACCAGATTCCTATCCACTACTATTGTGTAATCACCACAATTTAAAGTAACCATAAAGTTTAACATGGCACAATTGTATGAAATCCCAATCCCAATGTCTAAGCATGGCTAAGCATAAATAAGACCTATCTACTTCCCAACCCATTTCAGGTAACAAGGAATTATATGGAATAGGGCATGTAAGCATGAAACAGGACATCAATTTAATTAGCATGCATCTAGCTAAATTCCTAAAATTGGTACAAGATGGTGAAGGGCACTTGCCTTCGTTGAAGACTTGAGTGTTGGTGAAGTCTTGGTCTTGGAGGTTAAGATTGGGGTCGTAGTACGACTCTAAATATATTGCCCAAGCATGGCAAGAATAAAATAAAGCTAAATAAGTAAAGAGCATGCAATACAATGCATCACAACACACACATAAGCATAACATCCTATACTAATGCGTCCCTACGAAGCACTTATTAATTTACATGGCCAATGTATGCATTTTATATTTATCCTACATTTTTGGGATTTATTTATAGCCTAAAACCATTTTTATTGAATTTCCTATGGTCAAAATGTATTTTTAAACATTTATAATAAATTTTTCATGGACAAAATATATTTTATATGCAATATACAATTTAATCACAGCATAAAGTATTTTATACTAATTTTTCCTACCATTTTTACACCTAAATACCATTTTTATCTATTTTCTACACATCAAATACTCCTAAAAACAATATTCAGCAAATAAATAAAAGTCCAGGGACTGAATAATAAGTTTCCTACACTGTACTGGGGCTAAATCAATAATTCTACAAATTTACAGGGGTTAGATTGACTATTTAAATGATTAAATCCAATTCTAGAAAGTCCAGGGGCTAGATTGTGAATTCTGGGGGCTAGATATGAATTCCAGAGAAGTGCAGGGGGTAGCCCGCAAGATTCTAGGGACTGCGGTGAAAAATCGAAGGCGGGAAAGGGCATTTGAACTAGGGCCGTTGGATCCTAGATCTACGGCTCGGATTTTATTATGCGAAGGGGTACGCAGCGGTCTAATCGCAGCCGTTGGCCGCGAATGGATGGCTCGGATTGAGCCACGTCGGCCCAGTGCCGGCGCCAGCGCTCTGCGCGGCGGCGCACTGCGGCTGCCGGCGACGATCTCGCCGGAGATCACCCAAATCGCGAATTACACCCTAATTCTAGAATTTGAGCGCATAGAAACGAAGAGGGAGATCACGTGGACTCACCGGAGGTGTTGATCGGACTCAGGGAGGAGCAGAGGGGTCGACGACGGTTGAAGGCGGCGGAGCTCGTTGGAGTTCGTCGATTCCAGCGGTGCGGTGACGATCTACCCAAGCAAACACGTCTGGCGTGCTCCTGGTGAAGCGGCGATCACGTTAGGCCAAGAAAAGAGGGAGCAGAGGGGCTGCATTGTCGGGAACGCGAGGGACAGCGGCACTTACCGGCGACAATGGCGCTAGGTTTGGGAGAGCTCGGGGAAGGGGGAAAATGGGGGCGCCGGCTCCTCTTAAGCGCGTAGGGGGTGTGTGGTTGGGGAGCGCGTGCGAAAACCGCCGGGGGAGAAGTGGATTCGAGGGGGGGCGGGGAACGTGGGGCGGTGCTCGGCGGTTGCGCGCGGCGCGGGGAAGAAAGGAGAGGGGACGGGAGGGAGGTGCCGACAGGTGGGCCCGGGTGGCAGCGAGAGAAGAGAGGAGAGGGGTTCGGCTGGGCCGCGGGAGAGGGGAAAGAAATTGGGCCAGGGGGAAAATTTGGCCCAACATGGGGTTTTATTTCTTTTTTTTTTCTTTTTCATTTGTTTTCTTTTGATTTGAATTCAAATTCAAACTGAAACGTATTCTACTCGTTTGAGCCTCCAAAATTCACACAAAATGCAACACACAAATGCACCTTGATTTATATGATTTTTGTACATAAAATATGGATGTTACATTGACTATCCACACATTTACTTATTCATCGTGAATCAATTTTGTAGCTGAGATATGTGTATATACATATGCAAGCATACATACATCTCAACTTTATTTAGAATTTAATACTATTCCAGTTTATTTATTAAAATTAAAATTCAGATTTATTGTTACTTGTTTCCAATTTTTGGGCTGTGACAAGGGCCCTTTAAATATTTATACTAATTACTCATCTTCACGCCCAACATGTAAAAATTAAAGATTAAGAAGAAAACTTTGTAACATATGCTAATACATCACAAGGGTCGCTCTTACTCCCTCCATTCCACAATCTCTCGTGCCTAACAAAGAAATAGTTTTTTGGAATCTCCATCATCAAAATATTTTTTCCTTGTAACTTGCGCTGCTCAAATAAATACTTGTTCTCTATGAGTAATCGTTGGCTGCCATCCGATGTGCAGCAAAGAATCAAACTCTGATTTGCATGCTGCTCATGAGCTCCACTCCTCCACGCGCGCTCGCATGGTGACCTGTGCACCCTTTTGGATCTGGTCAATCTGAACAACAGCTAAAGGATGCTGTACTATCACCGTCGAGTTTTGGGTCGACGATGTCCAGCTGTGTGTTTCGGAGCAATAAATAATAAGTGAGATGGAGATGGATTTTCTTGTGTGTTTATGTTTCCAGTCATGCATTATTGTTTTGTGTCAAACACCTCGATGGGAGACTGTTTGATTAGTGTTCTTATGCGACTGGTAATTTCCATGAACAATGATTCATCAAGTTTGTTGCCAATTGTGCTTGATTGCCACTAGTAACCGTTTACATGCGATTGATACCTGTCGAAGTGTAGACTAAGACACTTCCCCCCGGTACTACTAAAGCATAGCCCGCGGATGTTCGTATTTCGTTGGGGCACGTGTAAGATTAAGAGTGAGATGGTGATACTGAAGATTTTTACGTGGTTCGGACCGCCTGAGCGTAATATCTTACTCCACGGGGTGGTTGTTGATGAGTTTGAGTGTGTAGTATGCGTGTGAGCTTGTTTGGCCTTCTCTACCGTGCGACGCAGCCCTTTTATATGCCAAGGGCTGGCCGCTACAGGGATTGCCTGGCCCGACATGTGGCCCCGACTGTAATTAATCACCTATACACGATCTGCATATACAAACTGTGATTAATATTGCGATAGCACGCCTTAATAGTGGTGTTACCGATCTTGATGGTCCTCTGATCAGGTGTCATTAATGTTGAATTAATGACATGTTAATCGGGTCTTGTAACGACTGTTTAATAGCCTCTTGAATGCCCGTTCCGTTGAGGATCATGTAGTCGTTGTTGCCTTAGGTCCGGAGGTACAACACGTGGCAGCTCCAGAGCTTCCATCTGCGGGGAGGTAGGTCCGGAGCCACTCGATGCGTGGTGGCACCAGAGCTTCCCTCTATTGGGGGTTAGGTCTGAGGTTGCTAGACATGTGGCGAGACCGGAGCTTCCCTATGAAGGGAGGTAGGTCTGGTCCCGTAGGATACATCGTAGTACAGGAGCTACCCAAACGAGGGATGCGGGCCCATTGCTGTCAGACGTGTGTTGCCTTCAGAAGTCTTCAAGTCGGACATAAGAACTCCTTGGTTTTAAGTGCAGTATCAGAGGGTACCTGGTATCCAGGGTACCGACAGTGGCCTCTGGGCCCACCTCTGGGAGTAACCTCTTGTGTGAAGTTATATTACCAGAGGTGAGGCCATCTTTGATTCCCGCGCTTCAGCTTCAAAATCTTTTTTTGGGCGGTTGAGATGACGACAAAAATGTTATGCCAATGCTACGTGGCCCTTTTTGACACGGCGCGTGGGATCCTGGCATGCGGATCTTACAAAATTGAAGGTCGCCAGTTCCCAATATGAAATTCGTATATGTTCCCAGTGTAATCTTTGTAGCCTTGTCAGGCGGCCACCCTCGGGCCTCCAACTTCTCATCATGACAACGGTTCGCCTGATGTAACTTTTTAAGCAAAGTGGACCCGAACCCCATTGTCATTGACGAAGTCATCTATGATTCGGGTCCGGAGGTAGTTCCTATCCAAGCGTTGCAGAGGCTTACTAAAGGGGGAAGTCTGCAGAGGGAGAGAACTCTTTACGCCTTCATCTGACATTGCGCTTAGAGCTCTCCGCCCTTGCAATCCATCTTCCTCCGCTGCTCCACTTTGAGGCGATGGAGTTGGAACTTCCTCATAGCCGGATCAAGAAGGATGAAGACTTGTCAAGAGTCTGCACCTACATGGGGTGGTCGAGCGACTTCTTCAACAACAGGATCTGCACCAGCAAGTTCCCCTTCAAGAAGGAGAACCCCGGAGAGATCGTCTACTTCCTGTCGTATGCCATGGTGGGGCTCATCCCACCATTCTCAAGCTTCTTGCTGATGCTGCTGGACTTCTACGATCTGCAGCTTCACCACCTCGACCCCCACTCCTTCTTGCTTGTGGCGACCTTCATCCACTTTTGCGAGATGTGGGTGGGTGTACCGCCCTTTGTCGAGCTCTTCCGGACCTTCTTCACGGTCCATGCAACTGAGAAGAGCAACGAGTACCTGGGCTTCTACTACTTCGTGAAGCACAAGAACTCGTTGCTCAAGTATCTGAAGACCTTCTCTTTAGAGAAGTGGGACAGCTGGAAGAAAGACTGGGTGGTGATCACAATGGATCATCAAGACATGCTTGAGCTACCCGAGAGTCTCCCCAACATCAACACTAACACCTGGGAAGTAGCTCCGATGTTGTAAGAAGAGTACAACCCAATCCTAACAAGGATTCGAGAGTGCGTGGAGGGAGGGGTGACTCCTCTGATGGTCATTGCCAACTTCCTGACAAACCGGTGGGCTCCACGGACAAGGGAATGGCCCATCTGGGCATTCATTTGGGAGCACGATCACAACCGGATCGAGACTGGCTTCGGGTACAATCTGAATGAAGGAGCTTTGAAGCTCCATCTCCAGAAGTTGCAACACATAGTTATCCGTCCCAATGATCTAACTCCTCCGGCGAATTTCCTACCCTTAAACATGGTGCCACAGGTCAGAAGGGAGCTGTGGAAGAAGATGCCTGCTCTTGATGACTTGGGCCTCATGGACAAGCGTCGAAGCGCTCCTCCAACTGGGATTGCTATCCCCGGAGCTCCTTTCTCCCCCGAAAGCTCCAGACGTGCGCCGGTCAGTGGAAAAGGCAAAGGTCCCACTGCTTCCCCTTCGAAGAAGTCTACCTCCGGCAAAGGCAAGGAGAAGGCTCCCGTCGAAGTTCCGAGTCGCAAGCGGAAGTTGACGAGGAGTGATGGGAGCAGAGTAAGGGAAGCTCCAGCTGAAGTGACCCCTCCACCCCGGCTTAGATCTGTGGTGATCGTGCCTCTAGCTCTGGCTGATTCTTCGGCTCCAGTGCTCTTAGAAGGCGCTGGTTCTGAAAAGTCGACTCCTTACCCGACGCCAGCTGGTGGCTCTGGGTCAGGAGTGCAACCTCCGTTGGCGAAGGTCTCAGAGGTGGCAGCGCCTGCGATCGCCACAACTCCAAGCTCGAGGCCCATAGCGTCCACCACGCTGACGACGACAGGTTCTAGCTCCCAGCGCCTGAGGAAGAAGATCCGCGCCAATTGGAGCGGCAATACTCCAATGTAAGGATCGACTCTTTAAATTTTATTTTGATTTTGTTCTTTGCTTTGTCTTGAATTCCCTACTCTCTGTTTCTAGAATGTCGAGAACAAGCATGGTGGCTCCATTACCTACTACGACTCCGGTGCCTGCTGCGGCTCTGGTGTCTATTGTGGCTCCGGAGGCTGCATCGCTTGAAGCTCCCGCCCCGGCTCCTGCCACTTCCCTAGTGGTGGTGGTAGATGTCATGACATCTTAGGTGCTGTTTGTCATGGAAGCAACTCATGAGCCAGCAACCGAAGATCCCGTGGTAGCACCAGACCACGCGGAGGAAGATTTTGTGAAAGCTCCGGCAGCTCCGGAACCTGCTGTGGAGGCTCAGGCATCAGTGTCAGAAGCGGAGGAAGCTCCGGGAAGCGTTCAGCGCCAACTCCAGAAGCAGCGGCTCTAGAGGTGGTTATGTCTGAGTCGAGGCAAGCAGAGTATCCATCTGCAGGTCCTTCATCTTCTAAGCCAATGATTGAAGATTCGGTTGAGGGACCTTCTTCATCAGCCCCGAAGGTCGAAGCTCCTGCGACGGAACCTTCTCCTACTGCAGTTAATATTGATGAGTTCCCAAAAGTCGGCCCCAATGATGTGGAGCTGTTGAATAACATACTCTAGCCGTGGGATCCGACTGTGATTTTTGAAGATCCAATAGAGCCCACCAAAGCACCTCAAGCCAGTCCAGAGCCAGTCCCCCTGGCATTGTATATTGATAACGCTTGCTCAAGTCTCTGCCAGGTCCAACTCGCCTTTGACCACAAAAGCAAGGCTCTCAAAGAAGAGCGCAACACCTTACAACGTTGGCACAACTGTGAGACCTATGTGTGCTGAATACATTGGCTTTGATGATAAAAGTTTTGAATACTACCAAAACACCTTTTTAACAAGGTCCGACTCTAGGTTTGAGCTCCAGCAAGGTCCGACAATAGGTCCGGCTTGTTTTGGGTAGCTCCGGCAAGGTCCAACGTAAGGTCCGACATGTTTTTGGGTAGCTCCGACGAGTTTTGTCTTTAGCTCCAACATATCTTTAATAGCTCTGGCATGTCTTTGTTAAGCTCCGACTTGCTTTTTATAGCTCCGGCTTTTGGGTTGACTAGTTTCGACTAGTTTGGTAAGCTCCGTCGGATGCTAGTTCTGCTAACTTTGGGAAACTCCTATTGGTTGTATTTCGACTAACTTTGTTTTAGCTCCCGTTAGCTTTTGCAAGTTTTGGAACTAAATTTAATTGTTTCTATAATTGTCCCGAATTTGTTTTACATTTTGAAATGTTGCTTAGTATTCATTTACTAAGTTTTTGTTGCGTTTTGGCTGTTATAAAATGTCCACTTTTAATGTGGTTTGCAACATGCTTATGTGAGGTGCTCACGTAAGGTGTTGTGGTTTGGGAACTAATGAGAGTCAAGTCAAGGATTTGTGCTCAGAAGTATCAGTTATTTGTTCATGTGCAGGTGTTGCTTGAGTTCAAGACACGGCTGGTGACGGGATCCATTGGACTAGTCTCAGGGAGGAGATGAGGTTCCAACAATCAAGTTCGAGAGAAACCGTGGTTGAGCTGATCAGGAGGTCACGCAAGGTGATTGAATCAAGGGCAGTGCATATGAAGGAAGCTGGATGTCAAAAGAAGGTGTTCGCACATATGCATGCAATGCATTACGTGGCAACATAGTTTTGAAGACAAGATTATGGAAGGAAAGATCTGGTTGGAAGGATCGGATCGTATCGGATGATGGCTTCGGCTGCGTTGGAGTCGGTTATGGAAAGTATCGAGTTGGTTATGATAGTATTCATGTGGAACACGAAGTTATGTTGTTTTAGGAATGTGGAATACGTTCCTGGTTTGTTAGAAAGTCTTGAGATTGTTTCTATCTACAAATAGGAAGATCTTGAGCAGTTATGATTAGTTGTGATTCGTGATCAGAATAATATTAGAGTCCTAGTTAGAGTTGAGTTAGCCTTCGGGCTGGTTATAAAAGCTAGTTAAGCAAAGCTTGTGTGGTACGACTTTGGGGCTGTTCCTCTTGCGTTTTTCTCGTCGAGTTTCTGCATAACACTACCTTTCTTCGGTGGTTTTATCATAACTCGAGTTTTACAGATACAATTGACATGATTCTTTTTGGGTTGTATTCACAACTTGATTTTCTATCGTCTGTAAAAATTTCACGGTCATTGGATTTGTGGTTTTGGATCTACACAAGTTTCTTTGCAATATTGTAGAACTGTTTTTTTATCCGGTAGAACAGATTGACCTTTGTTCGATCTTTCGATTGTAACTTGAGTTTTTCTCGACGGATTTCCATGATTCTTGTTTTCGTGTCTTCGTGAATTGATTATCTACAATATCTACTATTTTTGTCACGGTTGAACACATTTAGATTAGTCGCACACACGATTTCTTTAACAGATCGTTTTTTCTGTTGAGGGGTTTTCGTTGCTTCCGCTGAAAAAGTTTAAATCTACCATTCACCCCCCCTGTGGTAGCTTTTCACGTGCTCTTCAATCCTACAATTGGTATTAGAGTCAGGTTGCTCTAATATCTTTGATCTACATGTGTTTTGACTAATCATCATGGAGAAATACTCCACCAAACCTTGTGTGTTTAGTGGTATTGATTTTCAGGTTTGGAAGGCACGCATGTAGGCTTTCATCTAGGCGCAAGGCTTCGCGATATGGGAAAAGGTATACAAACCTTATGAAGTGCCACAAAATGATCAAGTTACGACTACGAATCTACAGGACATTGACAGCAACAACAAAGCCCGCAACTTGATCATTCAGGGACTCACTCAAAGCGACTTTGGTCGTGTCACGCACCTCCGATCAACATACAATGCTTAGAGGGCTCTTTGTGATTATCGCGAAGGCTCCAACACAATCAAGGAGGTAAAACAAGATATGTTCAAAACGGTATACATGCGCTTCAAGATGCAACCTGGTGAGTCCATCGATCTGTTTTTTGCTCGATTTAATAAAATTCTTAGTAATCTACGTAGTGTCAATGTAAACTTTTCTGATGTTGAGAATGCTAGGCAACTCCTTAGTGCATTAGACATGACAATATGGGAGATGAAAGTAACATCCATTCGTGAATCAACTGTGATGAGTATTCTTACTTTAGATGTGCTTTACTCTAAACTAAAAACTCACAAAATTGACATTTTATCACGAAAGAATCCAAATAAGTCTATTGCATTCGTTTCACAACGTGATATGTCTAGCGCCGGCCAATCATCATCTTGCAATACTCTTACTTTGCTATCTTCACTAACCCTGGAACAGATTGAAGAATTTCCAGAAGAAGAGCTAGCACTCATCTCTACTCAGTTATCAAAAGCATTGCAAAATGTGAGAACTAGAAGGAGAGAAAGCTCCAGACCTCAATGATGCTTTGGATGTGGTAAGACAGTACACTTTCGTACAGAATGCCTTAACCTTTCAGGTCCTACTACCCATGAAGAGAAGCAGAACAAGGTCAAGACCACCTCTGGAAACTCCAACAAGAAAAATAAGGGTTCCATAGGATGCAAGATAATAAACAACTTCATCACCACACTTCAAGATCTCAGTTCAAGTGATGTAGATATTGGAAGTGATGAAGATGATGATGATCTGGCCAACTTATACTTCATGGCGGGCAAAACAAGATCAAGTTAGGAGGATGCATAACACAACAATGACGACGATGAGGTATGTTCTACCTGTAATGAAATGTGTGATGCAATTTCTCGTGCAACTATTATTGTCAAGAAAAAGGACAAAAAGCTTAGGGATAATGCTGCTAAAATTGAATCACTAGAATCTGAAATCAACCTTTTAAAAACTTTGATTCCTAGTGATGATGCATGTCCCTCATGTGACTTAATCTATGAACAATTGTCCACATTAAGAAGTGCACACTCCTCCACTCTAGATAGACTTGATGAAGAAATTAAAAAGAACAAAAAGGTGTCTGATTTTAATGTTTAAAACTTAAAAGGTGCTTTTTGTTCTACAGATGATCTGCATTATTCTGCATGTGACAATCTTGACAAGAAACTAAAAGATGCAATGAATGAAATTTTTATTCTAATAATTCTTTACGTTCTCATGAAGTTAAATATTGTTCCAATTGCAAACTAAAAGGAAAAACTTCATGTCAAAATTGCCTAATTTTATCTAGAAAACTTGACAATAAAAATAAGATACTAGAGCGGTTCTACAATGGGAACAAGAATCTAAACTTGCTGTTAAATTCTTCTAAACCTTGCAATGATAAAACTAGTTTAGGTTTTGATTCCCATGCTTATTCTAAAACACATCCACCTCACGTTGTAAGATCATTTGGAAGAGGTTTAATCAAGACCGTCCCTAAACAAAAGGATGTGATTTTTAAATCTGTAGGAGTGCTTTCTAATTCTGTTTCTAATACTGGATGCTCATCTAGACATGATTACAAAATGAAATTTCATTGTACTTATTGTGATAAAGATGGTCATGTCGTAGATTTTGGTTATAGACTAGCTAAACAAATAAAAAAGGATAAAGTGTTTGCTAGATCTCATAACTTTTATGCTAAATCTGCTATGCATGCTAAACCTAAAATTAGAAACATGCATTGCTTTAATGAGTCAGAAATTTGAAAAAGTAGCTTCCGGACCTTCTGGTAAGAAATCTGCAAAGGCAGCTCTGGTAGTTCAGATAGCTCCGAGAGCTCCCGGACCTTCTGTTGTTCCCTTCGGAACTTCAGTCTTTGCATCTGGAGCTTCAACTTTATCCTTTGGAACTACTGCTCTTAAGTCTGGAGCTACTGGTTTTCGTGCTAAACGAGTAACAACTTTTAAATCAGTAGTTAAGAATAGAAAACCTCAACCCTTGACTCATAAAGCTGCTGGTTTGTCACATCCTTGGCGTGTTGTTCCTACTAGACGTCGCATAACTCAGTACTGGATTCCCAAATGCTTATTGACTAACCCCAGTATTGAGTCAACGACGTATTGTCCTTCTGTGTAGGTTTCACGCTTGAGGAAGGAGAACATATGGATTGTGGATTCAGGATGCTCACGCGACATGACCGGTAACAGAGAGTGGTTCTCCTCCCTCTCTTTTGTGTCACGTGTAGAAAATGTTACTTTCGCTGATTATTCTTTGACTCCTATTATTGCTAAAGGATCGGTTAGAGTAAATGACAACTACACTTTAAAAGATGTGGCACTTGTTAAAAATTTGAAATACAACTTGTTCTCTATTTCTCAGTTGCTTGATGAAAATTTGGAAATAATTTTCTCTAAAAATTGCTGCAAAGTTGTAGAGTCGAATTGTGAGCTTTTGTTTAACATGTCTCATTTCGGAAGAGTTTTTAAAACTGATTTTGATATGTCAACTTCTGAGCACAAGTGTCTATTTGCCAATGATTCAAAAGATTTATTTTTCTGGCATCGTAGACTTGGTCACGCAGGCTTTCATCACCTCACTCGTGTTAGTGCTCTTGATCGCATACGTGGTTTGCCTAAACTCAAAGGAGACAAATATATTGTATGCCCTTCGTGTAGACATGCTAAGATGGTTGCAGGTTCACATGCTCCTCTCTCGATGTCTATGACAACTGAACCTAGTCAACTTTTGCACCTCAACCCCATTGGTCCAGCACATGTACAATCCTTTGGAGGTAAATGGTACGTGCTTGTAATTGTTGATGACTATTTCAGATACTCTTGGGTTTATTTTATGGCATCTAAGAATGAAGCTTTTACTCTTTTTAGGACTTTATTTCTTAGACTATTAATTGATCACCCATGATATTTAAAAGCAATCAGAAGTGATAATAGAACTGAATTTAAAAATCAATCATTCGATCACTTTTGTATTGAACATGGAATAGAACATCAATTTTCTTCACCATATGTTCCTCAACAAAACAGTGTTGTAGAAAGGAAAAACAGAACCTTAGTTGAGATAGCTAGGACCATGCTTGATGAATATCAAACTCCTAGAAAATTTTGGGCAGATGCAATCGCAACAGCTTGTTATGTTCCAAACCGTATTTTCTTGCGTACTACACTAGGTAAAACACCTTATGAACTTCGGTTTGCACATAGGCCCTGTGTTTCACACTTTAGGGTTTTTTATTGCAAATGCTTTGTTAAGAAACATGGAAATCTTGATAAATTTGAATCTAGATCCGAAGATGACATGTTTCTTGGTTATCCATCTCACACTAGAGGTTAACGTGTGCTTTTATTGGAAACTAACAAAATTATAGAGACCTGTGAAGTTTCTTTTGATAAAGCTAGCCCAGGTACTAGCACTGGTACTGTAGGATCAGATACATATCCTCAGGGGGAGGGTATTTTCGAAGAAGAAGAAGAGTTAGTGATACTGCCTGATAGTTCCGAAGCTGGCACGTGTCCAGCTCTGAACTTTGAACAAGCTATGTCTACCACCTCTGCAGGTCCTAATTGTCCACAAGCCACAAGCTCATCAATCAGCGATGGACCTGATAAAGAAGAAGCTTGTGAGACATTTGTTCCCCTATGGATTTACAAGAATCATCCCCCACAACAAATAATTGGAAGCTTGTATGAACAAGTTACAAGATCCAGGTTTTCCGACCCCAATTCTCATGCTCATTCTGCTTTTGTTGCTGCTTTTGAACCCAAGAATATATCACACGCACTCACCAATGAATCTTGGATTATTGCCATGCAAGAAGAGTTAGAAAACTTTGAAAGAAATAATGTTTGGAAACTTTTACCTCCACCTCATAACCACACCTTAATCGAAACTAAATGGGTGTTTAAAACAAACAAAGTGTTGATGGTGTAGTAATTAGTAATAAAGCTAGATTGGTTGCTCAAGGTTTCACACAAATTGAAGGCTTAGATTTCGAAGAAACTTTTGCTCCCGTTGCTAGATTAGAAGCCATAAGAATTTTATTAGCCTTTGCCGCATCAAAAGGTTTCAAGTTATATCAAATGGATGTAAAAAGTGCTTTTCTTAATGGCTACATAGATGAGGAGGTTTATGTTAAGCAACCACCTGGTTTTGAAAATCCAGAATTTCCTAGTCATGTTTTCAAACCAACTAAAGCCCTGTATGGTCTAAAACAAGTTCCTAGAGCATGGTATGATAGGTTAAAAACTTTCTTAATTGAAAAAGGTTTTACCATGGGCAAGGTAGATAAAACTCTTTTTGTACTTAGGCATGGCAATGATTCACTATTCGTTCAAGTGTATGCGGATGATATTATCTTTGGTTGTGCTTCTCATGATCTTATGTCCAAGTTTTCAGCAATGATGACTTCAGAATTTGAAATGAGTATGATGGGTGAACTCACTTACTTCTTGGGGCTACAAATCAAGCAAACCTAGGAAGGTACTTTTGTGCATCAAATGAAGTATACAAGAGACCTTCTTAAGAGCTGTAACATGGACAAAAGAAATCCTCTTCGGACACCAATGGAGACAGCAACGACACTTGAACTTGACGAAGATGGTGAACCCGTGGATCAAAAGGAATATAGAAGCATGATCGAATCACTTTTGTACCTCACGACATCAAGACCGGACATACAATTCAGCGTATGTATTTGTGCACAGTTTCAATCTTCTCCACGTGCTTAACATCGTCCAACCGTCAAAAGGATTCTCAGGTACTTATATGGAACTCAAGAATTTGGTATTTTTCTTCCGTCTTCCTCAACCGTTTCATTGAGAGTTTTTTCCGATGCTGATTTTAGGGGTTGTAGGATTGATAGGAAAAGTACTTCGGGTGCTTGTCATTTTCTTGGTAATTCACTTGTTGTTTGGTCCTCTAGAAAACAAAGTTCAGTTGCACAATCCATAGCCGAATCTGAATATGTAGCTGCTGCTAGAGCTTGTTCACAAATTCTTTGGATTGTTCAAACACTTAAGGACTATGGGGTTGATCTAGATAGTGTTCCAATGTTTTGTGATAACACTAGTGCCATTTGCATTGCTAAAAACCCCGTGCAACATTTGAGAACAAAGCACATTGACATTAGCTATCACTTCCTCCATGATAATGTAGAAAAGGAAACATTGTGCTTCATCATGTAGATACGAAACAACAATTGGTTGAAATTTTTACAAAACCTTTGGATTTCACTCATTTTTGTTTCATTGGTAGTGAAATAGGGGTTATGCATCCCCATGGCTTAAATTGAGGGGGAGTTTTGAAACTTGGGAAGTATATGTGTGAATCCAAAATTAAAATAATATGAGCATAATATTTCATACATATATGACTTTGTGATTCCATTTTCATGCTGAAAGTTCTTACTACATTACTCTTGTTATACATTTTTTAGTTTTTGCCATGACTAGTAATTGGAATAATTACTTACACTAAATCTAGTCATGATCGAACTTTCTTGCTGTTTTGAACTTGTTGCATGCTCACAAGTGTTTTTAATCATAAAGAATTAATCAAGTAATCAACTCACCTGTTAAGATTTTTGTGGTCAAATATAAATTGAGAAAAGATCAAGAGAATATGCATGCATCGCACTTCTTCGTTTGAGATGGCTTATCATTGCACTCAGGTATGAACTTGGAAGAAGTTGTGTATGACTAAAACTATGTCCTTAGCTTCTTATTGTCAAATGACATAGGCTTGACTTGGTTGGTTAGAATAAGGCAGATGCGCATATAATCTCTTACAAATGTTATGTGATCAAAATTTGTGCTTTAAATGATGATCAAAATTGCAACAACAAGTGACATGCTTTCAGGTCTTGAAATAGTTAAGTTTGTGAGATCATGACTTGCTTAAATTGAAAATCACATTTGATCTCTAGCATGACTTACATTACTTTATGTATCTCATTGTTATAGTGTAATTTACTTTATATTATGACTTGGATGAGCTTTGTTTTATATGTATATGTTCTAATGTGCTCATAACAATTGAAATTTCTCTTTTGAACCTTGCTGAATACATTGTCAAAGGGGGAGAAATTGATCACACATTGCACATATTCACAAGCGTTTTTGGCACGATTTCTTCTCAGGGTGAGAAGTACGCAAGGGGAAGGGGTGAAATTTATTTCTATCTCATTTGTTTTTAAAAAAATGGGGAGCAATTATTTTCAAAACTTTTCATGTGAATAAGTCAATGTTCAGATTTTAAGTGGTGTTGCCAATGCATTCATCAAGGGGGAGATTGTGAGACCTATGTGTGCTGAATACATTGGCTTTGACGATAAAAGTTTTGAATACTACCAAAACACCTTTTTAACAAGGTCCGACTGTAGGTCCAAGCTCCAGCAAGGTCCGACGATAGGTCCGACTTGTTTTGGGTAGCTCTGGCAAGGTCTGACTTGCTTTGTTTAGGTCCAACATGTTTTTGGGTAGCTCCGGTGTGTTTTTTCTTTAGCTCTGACATATCTTTGATAGCTCCGGCATGTCTTTGTTAAGCTCTGACTTGCTTTTTCTAGCTACGATTTTTGGGACGATGATGAAGAGCTTACACCAAGTCAAGAGCAAGCAATTCATCGGAGTGCTCAAGCTGCAGCAGTCATTACATCCTCGCTAAGTCGGGACGAGTTCACCAAGGTGGATGGACTCAAAATTGCAAAGGAAATATAGGACACATTGCAAACTGCACATGAAGGCGATCGTCATGTGCGAGAAGCGAAGATCAAAATGATCGAAGGCGAATTGGGAAGATTCGCCATAGAAGAAGATGAGTCGCCACAAGACATGTATAACCAGTTAAAGACGCTCATCAACAAGGTTCGTGCATACGGAAGCAAGAAGTGGAACGATCACGAGGTGGTGAAGCTCATCCTTAGAGCTTTCATGCCTCACAACGTCACCTTGTGCTCGATGATTAGAGAAAGCCCCGGGTACAAGAAAATGACCCCGGATGAGCTGCTTGGGAAAATCATCAATTTTGAGATGATGGAAAAGCAAGCAAAGCATGTCAAGGAGATTGCCGACCTGACCTCGACAAAGAAGAAAGGGGTTGCTTTGAAGTCCACTTGCAAACCCTTGTCAAAAGAAGCTCGAGAAGATCAACAAGAAGAGGACAACAATGATAAGAGCAGTGACATAGATGAGGAGGACATGATCCTCTTAATGAAGAGATTCAAGAAAATGATGAAGAAAAGAAAAGGGGGGAAAATCAAATGAAGGAAAATACAAAGAGAAGTCAAGACCAAAGTTGAGGGGGGCAGGCTATAACTGTGGTGAATATGAACACTTTATAGTTGATTGCCGGTATGAAGAAAACAAAAAGAAGACTAAGGAAATAGAGCCTCAACCCAAGAAATTCTTCAAGAAGAAGCAAGCTGGACAAGCGCATCTAGGAAAGGAGTGGGACTCAAATGATGAGTCATCATCTGAAGAGGAAGAGGAGATGGCTAGCATAGCTATCGAGAAGACGTCCAATAAGTCCACCCTATTCCCAACTCTCGACGCATGGAAGGGCAACGACACATGCCTCATGGAAACGAAGGTAAATGAAAGGCCTATTCTTCCGGTGGATCGAAATGGGTGCTAGAAAATGGTTGCACCAACCATATGACCGAAGAAAGAAGGATGTTCGTTGAGTATGAAGAAAGTGAGGATCCAAGCAAGGGCATCTATTTTGGAGACAGTCGTCAAGGAAAGGTGCTCGATACCGGTAAAATTGCTATATCGTCTCAACATACTCTTTCTCATGTGTTACATGTCAATTCCTTAGATTATAATCTGTTGTCCATATCTCAATTATGTGACAAAGGTTATAATTGCTTGTTCACTAATGAGGGTGTGACCGTCTCTAGAAGGGGTGATGGTTCCATTGCATTCAAGGGTGTGTTAAAGGGAAAGCTTTACCTTGTTGACTTCAACAAAGATAAAGCCGAATTTGACACATGCTTGATTGTAAAGGCCAACATGGGTTGGCTGTGGCATAGATGGCTAGCGCATGTTGGTATGAGGAATCTTCAAAAACTCCTCAAGGGCGATCACATCCGAGGTTTGAAGGATGTTGTTTTTGAGAAAGACAGGCCTTGTAGCGCGTGCCAAGCCGGGAAGCAAGTTGGAGCACCTCATCCCGCGGAGAACGTCATGACTACAACAAGACCGCTCGAGCTACTTCACATGGACCTTTTCAGTCCAATTGCTTACATAAGCATCAGCGGTAACAAATATGACTTAGTAATTATTGATGACTTTTCAGGCTTCACTTGGGTTTTCTTTTTGCATGATAAGACAGAGACACAAGGAACCCTGAAGAATTTCTTCAAGCGTGTTAAAAATGAGTTCTCATTGAAGATCAAGAACATTCGAAGCGACAACGGCATGGACTTTAAGAACACTCAAGTAGAAGAGTACCTAGACGAAGAAGGGATAAAGCATGAGTTTTCAGCACCTTATTCCCCTCAGCAAAATGGAGTTGTCGAAAGGAAGAACCGAACCCTCATAGAGATGGCGAGAACAATGCTCGATGAATACAAGACCTCAGATCGGTTTTGGGCGGAAGCGGTTAACACCGCTTGCCACGCCATAAATTGACTCTATCTTCATCGACTACTCAAGAAGACATCCTATGAGTTACTCACCGGTAACAAGCCAAATATTTCTTATTTTTGATTTTTCGTTTATAAATGCTATATTTTGAACAAGAAGCCTAGGACTTCAAAGTTTGCTTGAAAGTACGATGAAGGTTTCTTTCTTGGTTATGGTTCGAACTCTTACGCCTATCGTGTCTTCAACAAGACCTCCAGACTTGTTGAAGTAGCACGTGACGTAGTGTTCGATGAAACTAACGGCTCTCAAAAAGAGCAACTTGATCCATGTGTGCTAGATAGAGAAGAAGCTCCTTGTCAAGCATTGCAAAGAATGTTGTTGGGTGATGTTCGACCACTAGAGCCCTCCACATGTGCATGAGGAAGATGAACCACAAGTGGAGGCCAATGATCAAGGGGGAGCTTCCACACAAGATCAACCTCAAGAAAACGAAGATGATCAACAAGTCAATGAGAGCAACCATCTAGGGGAAGAAGAAGAAGATCATAAAGATACAAGACCGCAAGTGCCACACCCCAGAGTACACCAATGTGTCCAAAGGGATCACCTAATCGACAACATCATCAGTGACATACAAAAGGGAGTAACAACTAGATCCCGCATAGCTAACTTTTGTGAGCATTACTATTTTGTGTCCTTTTTGGAACCACGCAGGATTGAGGATGCATTGAAAGATCTAGACTGGGTGGTGGCGATGCAAGAAGAACTGAACAACTTCAAACGGAACGAGGTGTGGGAACTCGTCGAAAGACCCAACGCGAACATCATCGGAACCAAATGGGTCTTCTGCAACAAACAAGACAAACACAGGGTGGTGACAAGGAACGAGGCATGATTTGTGGCCAAAGGGTATTCACAAGTCGAAGGTTTGGATTTCGATGAAACCTTTGCTCTCGTAGCTAGACTTGAATCAATTAGAATATTGCTTGCATATGCTACTCACCATGATTTCAAGCTCTACCAAATGGATGTGAAAAGCGCTTTCCTCAATGGTCCAATCAAGGAGGGGGTGTATGTGGAGCAACCTCTTGGATTTGAAGATAAAGAGTTCCCCGACCACGTCTTTAAACTGCGTAAGGCTCTCTACGGCCTCAAACAAGCTCCTAGAGCTTGGTATGAGTGTCTTAGAGATTTTTTAATTGAAAATAGTTTTAAGATTGGTAAAGCAGATTATACATTATTTACAAAACACTTCGACAATGATCTCTTTATCTGTCAAATCTATGTTGATGACATTATCTTTGGTTCAACTAACAAATCCTTTGTGGAGAATTTAGTAAGATTATGATAGATAGGTTTGAGATGTCTATGATGGGAGAGCTGAAGTACTTCTTGGGATTCCAAGTGAGACAACAAAAGGAAGAGACATTCATAAGCCAAACCAAGTACACTCAAGACATACTCAAAAAGTTTGGGATGGACAAGGCGAAGCCTATCAAGACTCCCATGACAACTAATGGACACTTGGATATCAATGAAGATGGACCAAGCATGGATCAAAAGGTATATCGCTCCATGATTGGATCCTTACTTTACTTATGTGCATCTAGGCCTGATATTATGTTGAGTGTATGTTTGTGTGCGAGATTTCAAGCCAATCCTAAGGAGAGTCATTTGACAGCTGTTAAAAGGATCTTGAGATATTTGGTTCATACACCCAATCTAGGCCTTTGGTATCCAAAAGGTTCCAAGTTCAATCTCATTGGATACTCTGATGCAGATTATGCCGGATGCAAAGTAGATAGAAAAAGTACCTCTGGCAACTGCCAATTCCTAGGTAGATCCCTAGTTTCTTGGTCCTCCAAGAAACAAAACTCCATTGCCTTATCCACGGCCGAAGCGGAGTATGTTGCAGCCAGGAGTTGTTGTGCACAACTGCTTTGGATGCCACAAACTCTAAGGGGTTACGGTTACAATATGAGCCGTATTCCACTCCTTTGTGATAATGAGAGTGCCATTAAAATTGTCCATAATGCAGTCGAGCACTTTAGAACCAAACACATAGACATCCTACATCACTTTTTAAGAGACCACTCAATGAAAGGAGACATAGGCATTTCCCATGTCAACACCGAAAAACAACTAGCCGATATATTCACCAAGCCACTTGATGAGAAACGTTTTTGCGAGCTTCGAAATGACCTCAATATCCTTGATGCTCGGAATGTGGCTTGAAAACTTGCATACCTGTATGGTTTCTTCAAAATATGTTGATTGTGTTGTGAAAATCATCTCTCTCAATTTTCTTCTAAAAAAAACTATGTCAATTACCCGATCTTGGTGAATTATGGTCATTGCTTGATTGTTGTATGCTTACTGACCATAATCATCAAGATTATTTGATTTGTTTTCCCCCCTATTTTTCTTAATAAGTACCTTCGAATATATACGAATGGGCTAAGCATTTCTGTTCTGGTGACCACGGACTAGTCCGTGGTTACCTGGACTAGTCCCCCCTGCACATTAGTCTGCAGAGTGTCCGGTAGACCGGACCAGTCCGATTTTTCGACTCCATAACCCTAGCCACCGCCAAGACCTAATCTTCTTGATCCTCACAACTTGCCCCACGCTCCCTCTCCTCGCTCGAGTGCTCCCAAGGCGATTTCCTCCGTTCTCCATCGAATCCCTCCAAGTTTGGGTGGAAAACGATCTCCATTGCATAGGGATTGAAAACCACGGACTTGTCCGCACCTTCAACCCCTCCATCTCCAAGAATCAAGGATTTTCGGTAAAATTTCCTCCCAAACCCTAGAAATCGTGATTTTCTCCATTGTTGACTAAATAGCCTAGTTCCTCTCGGTTAATACATGCCTCCGTGTTGTATTACATTTACCTTGAACTAGTTTTGCATTGGTAATCACCATTTGTCGTCTAGTTAGGGTTTGAGATGATGAACACCGGACTAGTCCGGTCCATGTACGGACAAGTCCAGTACCCCCGAACTAGTCCGTACCTGTATACCGGACAAGTCCAATTTTTCCTGAACTCAACCCTAATTTCTCATTCCTCAATTCACTTCCTTGCCATCAATTCTTATCCCTACATTGTGCAATGCTCTCTCAGGACAATGTCGAATGAGAACATCTCCAACTTTGAAGATGAAATGGAACAAGAACTGTTGTCACGAGCTTTGGGTCTCGCACCGAGAAGATTCAAGAGCGCCCCTCTGTCGGTGGTTTTGATCCGGAAGATCTCCCGACACTACTAAAGTGTTAAAGGAGTTTGAGGTTCAGTGTGGGCGCGCGGAGATTCAAGAAGGTGAAGTGTTGAGTGGCACAAGAGACACGAAGATTTACGTGGTTCGGGCCGCCTGAGCGTAATACCGTGGAGTAGGGTATTACGCTCAGGCGGCCCGAACCACGTAAATCTTCGTGTCTCCTGTGCCACTTAACACTTCACCTTCTTGAATCTCCGCACGCCCACACCGAACCTCAAACTCCTTTAACACTTTAGTAGTGTCGGGAGATCTGCCGGATCAAAACCACCAACACCCTCCGAGCCCACACCTTCCCCACCTCAGGTGCGGTGCAAGGTGCTTGCCAAGAAGCCTGCGTCCAAGGCCAAGGACGCAACTGGATCTAGCTTGGCGGCTCTTCGTCAAGTGAAGGGCAAAGGGAAGGGAATTGCATCGGGCCCAGTCGGCCCTCTCAAGGTGCATGCTCCGAGGTAGGGAAACAGAGATCCCTCCGAGGAGAAGTTCAACGGCAAAGGAAGCGATGCTGCTTCCAAACTTAGATTCGTGGACCGCTAAAGCCAACCCAAGAAGGCTGTTGATGCAAGGTTTTGGAGCAATTTTCATGCAGACTTCTACAACTTAGTGTATCTTACTATGAAGACTCCGATGGTCCGTAGCCAGTGAATCGACTGGAATCACTTTGAGAGGAAGAGCTGTGGAGCCTTTGATCAAGTGGTGGAAGCTGCTGCCAGGCATGGACTGAAGGACCTGTTTGCCTTCAGATATCACTGGAATGATGAGATCATTGCTCAGTTCTATGCTACTTGTTTCTTTGCTAGTGATGATGAAGAGAGAGTGACTTGGATGACACATGGATCCAAGTACACCATCACCTATGATGAATTTGCAAGACTCCTTCACCTTGAAGACACCAGCAACAATGAATTGACTATTCACAACATCAGTGTCTTGAGCAAGGATAAGATGGACTTCCTCTATAACACTATCCTGAAGTTCAACCCCCCCCCCCTCGACCAAGAACATGAAGCCTTTCTTCATGGTGCTCAACAGGGTGCTGAGGAAGACAATAGCACCAAAATATGGGGATGCAGGAAGTGTCCAAGGTTATTTGAGGACCTTGATGAAAGTGATAAGCAAGAACAGGAAGTTTAACATCTTTGACTATATCTGGAATGATATGGTCAACATCTCCTGCACACCGAACAGATCCTGTGGCTATGCCCCCTACTTGATGTTCATGATTGAGAAGGTCACAGGGATCGTGTTCGTGAAGGACATGGAGCACACTCCCTTGAGGTCCCAGAAGCCTCCCCAGGCCTATGTCCAAGCTGCTCCATCTCCAATGTCGAGTGAAGAGGCTCCGAGGAGATCTAGATGAGATGAGCGGATTGCCCCCTCCACTACGGCCCCTCCCCAAAAAGGGTCTCCTAGTGGAATATTGAAGTACTTAGCAGCAATCTTTGCCTCATGCAAGAAGGCCGAAGTGAATACTCACAAGCTGAACAAGGCGAGGAAGGCAAATATGAGATATGTCAAAGAAAATGTCAATCATATTTGCCAAAAGCTGGAGATCGAGCCTATTGGATCCCCAGTCATCTCTGACGATTCAACCTCGAATTTCACCAAGATCGGGCCTTTGACTCCCTCCGAGCTTGCTTACTTTGGCATTGGAGGTACTTCGAGTGGATCCGCTCCTCCTCCTCCTCCTCCTCCTCAACCCGAGAATGAAGATGAAGATGATGAGAGGACCGATAGCAAGGATTGAAGATCTTAGATCCCTCCTCTCCTTCTTTTTGGTGTCTTGATTCCAAAGGGGGAGAGATTGAGGGGGAGTCACTTGGTCTTAGCTTTAGGTTGAGAGATGAGAGCTTCATTTATGCATCTTTTTGTCTCTTTTGGGTTGAAGACTTCATATTATTATCTTTTGATACTTTTGGTCTTGTGATGCAATGCTATGAACTATTTATGCTCATATTTATGAAATATGTGATTTTGCTTTGAAATTGACATATATGCTTGTTGTTGATATATTGATGTCAATTATTTTTTCATCATGATTACTGCTCACACTCACATAGTTTTACACCCCACCATAAAGAGTGCACATATGACCTATGTTTTCATTGCTTAACTTGTACCTAACTCATATGTGCACACTTTATGAAAGTTTTGTATTTTTATCATATTTTGTGAAATCTCAATTGGTTGTCATCAATCACCAAAAAGGGGGAGATTGAAAGTGCATCTAGGCATCCCTTGTGGGTTTTGGTTGATTTATGACAAACAAATGAGATCCTAACCAAATTGTTGACATGAGCGCAGGTCTTAAAAGAAATTATGAAGAAAGTGCAAAAATAAAGGAGAATGGGGATCTATATGGAAAAGAGCTCAAGAGCTAAATAGATTAGATCATTGTGTATGGAGTGTGTTGGAGAAACACACCCCAAGAGCTCAATCACAAGAAAACTCACTCACTGCACTAATTTATACAGGTTCGGACTAGTCCGAAAATATCCGGACTAGTCCAATAACCCCTCTGTTCAAAATCGGACAAGTCCTCCCAGTGCGGACTTGTCTGCACAGTCCGAGTATACACAAACCGGACTAGTCCGATATCACCACGGACTAGTCCGATATATTTCTGACTAAAATTGGACTAGTCCTCCCCAGTGCGGACTAGTCCTCAACACTTCAAATCTTTGCACAAACATCGGACAAGTCCGATAATATCCGGACTAGTCTGATAACCTCTGTGACAAAAATCGAACAAGTCCTCTAAATGCGGACTTGTCCCAATTCACTAAGAAGATCACCACAGCCAGACTTGTCCGAAAATAATCAAACTAGTCTGAACTTTTCCAGAGCCTAAATCGGACTAGTCCGCCCTAAGTCAGACAATTCCAATCTTCTTGAGAACTTAGAGTTTCCTGCACGCCGCACACCGGACTAGTCTGGACTCCACCACCGACTAGTCCGGACCCTCGAAACCCTAACGGTAACTTTTGGAAACACCCTATAAATAGATGTGCACGACCCTACTTTTAACTCTCTCGACCCCCTGCGTCGTCACACCCTCCAAGAGCTTAGAAAACACATCTCTCCACGCAATCCAATGCAAGAAAGACCAAATCCTCGAGGATTCATCTTGGATCAAAGGAGAGACACGATTCACACGTTTGAGCTCTTGGTTTTGATCTCTAACACACTCCAGTTGTTTCATTGTTGATCTTAAGAGTGTGTTCCTGGTGGCTTTCGATTTGTAATCTTGGGGAGCCCTCAACTTGTGAGAAGGCCCCTTGAACTTGGTGACTTACCCTTGTGATAGTGGAAGAGAATTGGCCTTCGTGACGATTCGACGAGGTTAGGGCCAGTGAAGACCCGGTTGTTTCATGGGCTCCTCAATGTGGACGTAGGTTGCCTTTGTGGGAACCGAACCACGGGATAAAATCTTGTGCCAAACTTGTTCTTAAGTTTTTCATATCATATTCTAGGGTTTGCTTGATCTTGTCCATCTTACGTTAAAACATTCAAATCAAAGTTAATTTGTACTACACTTAATTTCATTGACTCAATACTTTCAATTTGCATACTACATTCCACTGTGTATTGTGCTTGTATTGAAATCATTGATCGAACTTGATCAATCTAGTTCGCACGCACTTGACTAGTCCGCACTCTACCGGACAAGTCTGATATCTCAGGATTTGATCAGTCTGTTAAGTGTTGCAGGTTCCGACTAAATTTCAAAAAGGCCTATTCACCCCCCTCTAGGCCACATTCATCGTCGACTTTATGTTTCCCTTCCTAATGGTGGAATGGGGCTCTTTCTTGGCGCTCATTGCTGCGTTCAATGAGCTGTTGGACCTCGCGACAATCTTCGAGGTTGTGGGTGTTCGTCTTGTGGATTGGACACCACATCTTCTCACCGTCACCTTCCTCAATCGACGGTCGGGGTCGTTTTTCGGAGTGTGGCCCCCGGCCACCAGAAGCTGCTAGCTGCAGCAGCAGTAGGTGTGCCGACCGACATCTTTTTCTTGCCGTTGGACTTCTTCTTTTTTCCACTGCTGGAGGCAGCAACTTCAGCCTTGGAGGAGGTTTTACCATCCTCCAGAGCTGGTTTGGAGTGCATCTCCCGGCCCTCCGCAGCCCTAGCACATTTGTTGGCTAGGATGAAGAGATCTGTGATGCTGCTGACATCTTTGGTTGCCAGCTTCTCCAACATCTTCTTGTCTCTAACTCCCTGTCGAAATGAGACAATGATAGAGGTGTTGGAGATTGAAGGAATAGTATTCCGTACCTGAGAAAACAGCTAGATGAATGATCGCAACGATTCTCCTGCCTTCTGCTGTACGACAAATAAGTCCACCTCCATGACAGGTCGGGTGTAAGAGCTCCTGAAATTGGCAGTGAACTGATGACATAATTCTCCGGCGGTCTCGTCGTATTTCTCCGGCAGATGAGGTCGGAACTTCGGAGGCCATTCGACCATGCGAAGATGCGGAGCTTAGTTACTAATGGCATTGGCTGCAGCTGCAACCAAGTGGTCCACATTAGTGCGCCATTGCTCTATCACGCCTAGAGGAGCCCCGGGCGCTAGAGGACGCTGGAGAAGAGTTCGCGCTGTGTTCAACGCATTCTCGGGGTTGTTCGTCGATGTAGTGACCAATGTGAACACACCATCTTGCTGCGATGGTGGAGGTGGTGGTGGAACAACACCCGCCAGCACAACAGTGTTGGCTGGCTCCTGCATATTGGCAGGATTTCTTCCAGCAGGCTGCTCGGTATGGCTGTTGGACGAAGCTGCGGCAGAATTCACAATCTCAAAATCTAGAGCACCCCCCTATCTGGCGTGCCAAATGTCGAAATGTAGACTAAGACACTTCACCCGATACCACTAAAGCGTAGCCCGCGGAGGTTCGTATTCGGTTGGGGCGCGCGTAAGATTAAGAGCGAGACGGTGACACTGAGGATTTTTACGTGGTTCTGGCCGCCTGAGCATAATACCCTACTTCACAGGGTGGTTGTTGATGAATTTGAGTGCGTAGTATAAGTGTGAGTTTGCCTGGCCTTCTCTATCGTGCGACGCAACCCTTTTATATGCCAAGGGCTGGTTGTTACAGGAATTGCCTAACCGAGGCCCCGATTGTAATTAATCACATATACATGATCTACATGTATAAACTGCGATTAATAGTGTGATAACGCGCCTTAATAGTGGTGTTACCGGTCTTGATAGTCCTCTAATCGGGTGTCATTAATGCTGAATTAATGACACCTTAATCGGGTCTTGTAACGGCTGTTTAATAGCCTCTTGAATACTAGTGCCGTTGAGGATCCTGTAGTCGTTGTTGTCTTAGGTCCGGAGGTACAAACATGTGGCATCTTTGGAGCTTTCTTCTGTGAGGAGGTAGGTCCGGAGCCACTCGACGCGTGGCGGCATCGGAGCTTCCCTCTACTGGGGGTTAGATCCGGGGTTGCTAGACATGTGGCGAGACTGGAGCTTCCCTGTGAAAGGAGGTAGGTCCGATCTCGTATGACATGTGGTAGTATCGGAGCTACCTAAACGAGAGATGCGGGCCTAGTGCTGTCAGACATGTGTTGCCTTCAGAAGTCTTCAAATCGGATATAGGAACTCCTTTGTTTTAAATGCGGTATCAGGGCCAGTGGCAGCGGAGGCACTGAACCTATGGACGTGCACCACCAGTAATCAGTGGTGGTGAGGATGCGGAGGGGGCAGAGCGCGCCAACATCCGGGATGGCGGGGTACTACACGGTGCTGGCCGGGCATGACCTCCGCTGCCGAGGCAGGAAGGAAATTTGCCCTTCACCTATTGCAACTAGGTGCGGACGACATTTAGATCCATGAGGTGGGTGAAGGGTAAGTCGGGAGACAAATGTTTAAATTGTGACGGGAGCGGGAACAAAGCGCTGTCGGGATCGAATAGGCAAGCCTAAGTAAACATCGAAAGGCAGTATATGGGGATGTTTGGTTTGAAGCCAAAACTTGCCACATTTTGCCACGCCTAAGTTTAGTCAAGTTTGACCAACTTAGTCATTGTTTGGTTCATAGCCACAATTGTGGCAAGATTCCTTGCCATCTAACTGGGTCCCACATGTCAAAGACTCAAAAAAGTGTGGCAAGATTCCCTTAGGCTTGCCAAGTTGTGGCTGAAAATTTGAGCACCTAACCTTAGTCAAGTTAGGCAAAAATTTGTGGCAAATTGTGGCAACCTTAGTACATAAACCAAACAGGCCCTATGTCTCGGCACTTCGAGATAGGTGAGAAGTACACGTGTCTCCGACCTTAGCGGGTATGCACGGCCGTGAGGATGTATACAGAATGTAGGGAATTCGGTTTCACTCCTAGCATGCAGTTTGCACACCCTGCCGGTCAGTCGCAACCGCCCATTCCGCCCTGCACCACCAGCCCCGTAAACCAGGTGCACACAGGATTTCCCTGTGTTTTTTTCCTATCGTTTCTTCTAAAAATGGCCTTCCCTGCATCTGACATCTCCCAACACGTCTTTTTGTCTCACTTTTTCTCCCCTTCCATAGATTCTGCCCCTTAAATACACAACCTAGTCTCGTCGTCCTCGAGCTTTCTATGGCGTGGTTGTTGCAGAGGTCGCGATAGCTTGCTCTTGTTGCTGCGTTGGTGGTGACCGGTGGCGAATGAGGAAAGATGGAGCGGAGCAGTGGCTGCAACAGATGGAATAGCTGCATGGGCTTGGCGGCCGTGTCCTAGTGTCCACTTGCACCGTCCTCATACCGTACGAGCTCCATTGCCGGTTCCAGCTCTGTTCGGGAAGCAGAGCTGCAGCGGCGGTACCTCCGCGGAGTTGCGACCAGAAGTTGGGGTTTGCGGACGAACTAGCAAAGTCGTCGTCAAAGAACAAGGAGCACCGCTGCCGCCTTCGTATACTGGCGATGTGTATGCATGCATGCAGCTGCAGCAGTCGACATGCCTATCTCGTGGAAGCAGCCATCCGTAGGAAGCAACTCCGTAGACCGTAGTGTCCAGGATACATATCTTTTGCAGTAAGTACAGTGTCGTTACGGGAGAGGATGTGAATGCTAGTATCTGTAGTTGTCTGTTATAGAATAGTATCTAGTCAAAGGTCAAACATTTTGGCCCATATGAACCGTGAACAATTCCAGATTTTATAATGGTGTACTGGAAAGATAACCAGCACCCAAATTTTGGTACATTTTTTTAAACACCATTGGATATAAATTAGAAAATATTTTTTTGGGACAATTGGACTTAGATCAAAAGCGTCGGATTAAATACAAATATAAGGGACACTTTTTAATACAACAAAAGGCGCCAGGCTGTGATCCAACGATCCAAAATCGAGTGCAAGAGACGCCAAAAATGACAGGCCATTTTTATTTTATAGATTGACTTGCTTCTTCGCTCCTGGCGGTGGATGGTGCGGATGTTGTTGGAATTAATGGGCTTGGCCCAATACTAATTCAGAAATAAATACTAGAAAATCTCAAAAGTCCATTAGGGCAAGAGGGAGTAATGCTAAGTGTTTAGTCCTACATGGAAAGTGGAAGTGGAGCAACTCCTACATATAAGGGAGGTTGCTCTTTCACTCCTTGAGTGAGAGAGAAGAGAGGAAGAGAGAGGTGACCCACGCGCGCTCCTCCTCCTCCTCGCTCGCCTCGCCACGCCACGCCTCGCCCCGCACATGCGCGCGAATTCGAGTCTCGAACCGAACCCAGATTTTATATTTTTGCAGAAAATTAAATTGAGCTTTGGGTTTCTGGGCTTCCTAATTTTTGGGGCTACCGAGTCAGAGTCCAAGTCGTTGGAGACGGATGCGTCTACGACTACGGAGTCAGTTCGGATCCGGATCCTCCAGATCGCATAAGAACCGTCTCCGTGGGACTCTATAAATACGGGCGTTCGCGGTACGGCAGGGCATCCCACAATCAGATCGTTCCACGTTCGCGTTCCTTGCGCCGCCTTCTAGTCTACTCCATCCCGAACACCGGCGTGCATCGACGATCAGGAGAGAAGGTCTCCGGAACCGCTCGCCCTTGCGATCCTGCACCAAGAGAGGGCGAATAAAGTTTTTGGGAAGCGCTCCGCGCGACTGCTCGCGTTTTTCACCACGACTCGTCTACTGAGGAGATCGGGCGCTGCGGCTCAACGTTGTCACCAACGCCTGCAGCGGCTGTTCGTCGTTGGATCTACAGCGGTGTGTTTGACTTCAAATCGGTACGCGTTATTTCTCGTCCCGTCTGTCTGCCGATCGTTGCTGTTTTCTCGTGTTTCTTGGAATTGTTTAGTAAATTGCCTCCTATTTTTCTAACAATCCAAAAAGCTTATTCGGCAATTTCCTGAGTTGAACATGATGACTCTAGCCGATGCACTGAGGCCGGAGAAATTCTCTGGTGTGCACTTCAAGAGGTGGCAAGTTAAGGCCACGCTCTGGCTCTAATCGCTTAAGATCTTCTGGGTAACCGAGGGCAGGCCTCAAGGTCCTTTGTTTGTTGAAGAACAGACAAAGTTCGAGGAAGCCAATTCTGCCCTGAGAGGATGCATCTTAAGTGTTCTTGATAATAAACTCTGTGATGTCTATCTGACAGTCACAGATGGGAAGGAGCTCTGGAATGCACTTAACGCTAAGTATGGTGCAGCCGATGCAGGCGGTGAACTGTATATCATGGAGAATTTTCATGACTACAAGATGGTTAACAACCGTCCTGTAGTTGAACAAGCTCATGAAATACAGTGCCTTGCGAGAGAGCTCAATCTCCTTAAGTGTCTTTTACCTGACAAGTTTGTGGTTGGGTGCATTATTGCAAAGTTACCTCCATCGTGGAGGAACTTCACCACAACCCTCAAACACAAGAGACAGGAAATATCAGTTGAAAACCTGATAGCATCTCTTGATGTTGAGGAGAAGGCTCGGGGTAAGGATGCTACTGAGAAAGGAGGCGAGGGTCAATCTAGCGCCAATGCTAATAAGGTGCAGAAACCCAATGTCAAGAAAAAAGGGAACAAGTCTCTATTCAAGCCAAACAAAACTACTGCTTTTAAGAAGAAGTCAAACAAAGCCAATGATGGTTGCTGCTACACCTGTGGGGAGCAGGAACATATTTCCAAGAACTGTCCTGAGAGGGCAGATCGCAAAGGGAAAAAGAATGTCAACATCGTGACATCCAACAATGCAGATGGGTATGGTAATTCCTTTACTGTTCTTTCTGTTTCTCAAACACCATCTTGGTGGTTTGATATGGGTGCTAATGTTCATGTATGTTCTGACATGCCCATGTTTACTTCTTACCAGTTCGTCCAGGATTCCGCCGTCCTAATGGGGAATGGGTCACATGCTTCTGTTCGTGGTGTTGGCACGGTCGATCTGAAGTTCACTTCGAGAAAGATTGTCCAGCTGAAGAACGTGCAACATGTCCCTACTATGAACAAGAATCTTGTTAGCGGTACCCTTCTATGCAGAGATGGGTTTAAAGTAGTTTTAGAGTCCAATAAAATAGTTGTGTCTAAGCATGGACAATTTATTGGTAAAGGCTATGAATGCGGAGGCCTATTCCGCTTTTCTCTTTTGGAGTTTAATAATAAGTCAGTAAACCATATTTGTGGTGGTATTGATGATGATGCAAGTGTTTGGCATTCTCGTTTATGTCACGTTAATTTTGGTTTAATGAATCGGCTATCTAGTCTCAAATTAATTCCGGAATTCACTATTGTCAAAGGTTCTAAGTGCCATAGTTGTGTGCAGTCAAAGCAACCTCAAAAGCCTCACAAGGCAGCCGAGGAGAGAAACTTAGCACCACTAGAACTCATACATTCTGATCTATGTGAGATGAATGGTGTGTTGACAAAAGGTGGAAAGAAATATTTTATGACATTAATATACGATTCTACTAGATTCTGCTATGTTTACTTGTTGTAAATTAAAGATGAAGCTTTAGACTACTTTAAAATCTATAAATCTGAAGTAGAAACTCAATTAGAGAGAAAGATCAAACATCTTAGGTCAGATCGTGGTGGTGAGTATTTTCCCAAAATATTTGATGATTTTTGTGCGGAACATGGTATTATACATGAGAGGACGCCTCCCTATTCACCCCAATCAAACGGGGTAGCCGAGAGCAAAAACCGCACACTGTGTGACTTGGTGAATGCCATGTTAGACACGTTCGGTTTATCTAAGGCATGGTGGAGGGAGGATCTATTGACTTCATGTCATGTCCTAAACCGCGTTCCAAACAAGAATAAATAGAAAACCCCTTACGAGGAGTGGGTTGGGAGAAAACCATCACTTTCATACTTGCGTACTTGGGGATGTTTGGTAAAGGTCAATGTTCCAATTACCAAGAAATGCAAGCTGGGACCAAAGATAGTGGATTGTATCTTTCTAGGCTATGCTCATCGGAGCATCGCATATAGATTTTTAGTAGTTAAATCTGAGGTACCTGATATGCATGTTGATACTATTATGGAATCTCGTGATGCAACATTTTTTGAGAATATTTTTCCTATGAAAGATATGCATAGCACTGCTAGGATCTCTTCTGAAATTTGTCCTAAATCCATTACAACTAGTGAGTTCCTTGATACACCGTTTGAGAATGTCCCAGAGGAGGAACACAATAAAATAACTCAGTCGAGTAAGAGATCACGGATTGCAAAATCCTTCAGTGATGATTTCATTGTGTACCTTGTGGGCGATACTCCTAGATCCACAGTAGAGGCATATGCATCACCTGATGCAGATGACTGGAAAGAAGCAGTTCATAGTGAGATGGACTCAATTCTTTCCAATGGAACCTGGGAGTTAACTGAATGGCCATACAGGTGCAAACCAGTAGGCTGCAAGTGGGTGTTCAAGAAGAAGCTCAGGCCTGACGGTACTATTGAAAAGTACAAGGCAAGACTAGTTGCAAATGGCTATACTCAAAAGGAAGGTGAAGACTATTTTGACACCTATTCACCTATCGCCAGAATGACGACAATTCGTGTACTACTTTCTTTGGCTGCCTCTTATGGTCTAATCATCCATCAAATGGATGTAAAGACAGATTTCCTGAACGGAGAGTTGGAAGAGGATATTTATATAGAACAGCCTGATGGGTTCATAGTAAAAGGTGAAGAGACAAAGGTGTGCAAATTATTGAAATCCTTGTATGGCCTGAAATAAGCACCCAAGCAATGGCATGAGAAGTTCGATAGTACTTTGACGTCTGCGGGCTTTGTCATTAATGAGGCTGATCGGTGCGTGTACTATCGCCATGGTGGGGGCGATAGCGTTATATTATGCTTGTATGTAGATGATATACTCATTTTTGGTACGAGCATTAATATAATTTCTAAGGTCAAGTCTTTTCTATCAAAGTGTTTTGATATGAAAGATCTGGGAGAAGCTAATGTTATTTTGAACATTAAGCTGAATAAGAATGAGAGTGGAATTACTTTAAGTCAATCCCATTATGTTGAGAAAATCTTGAGCCGGCTCGGCTTTATGGATAGAAAGATTTCTCCAACGCCTTATGATCCCAGCGTGATACTTAGAAAGAACAAGAAAGAGTCAAGATATCAACTCAGATATTCTCAGATGATCGGTTCACTTATGTACTTAGCTGGCGCAACCCATCCTGATATCTCGTTTGCTGTGAGCAAACTGAGCAGGTTCAAGTCAAACCTGGGCACAGATCATTAGCATACACTTGAAAGGGTTATGCGCTACTTGAGAGGTACAATGAGTTATGGAATTCACTATACTGGGCATCCGGCCGTGCTTAAGGGTTATAGTGATTCGAACTGGATCTCTGATATTGATGAACTCTATGCCACGAGTGGATATTTGTTCACTCTAGCTGGTGGCGCTATATCATGGAGGTCTTGCAAATAGACCATTTTGATGAGGTCAACCATGGAAGCAGAACTCACTGGTTTAGAGACAGCCACTGCAGAAGCAGAATGGTTACGAGAGTTCTTGATGGATTTGCCTATAGTTGAGAAACCATTGCCGGCAATCCTTATGAACTGTGACAATCAGACGGTGATTTCCAAAGTGACCAGTTCTAAGGATAATGTAAAATCATCAAGATACGTCAAGAGATGTTTATAATCTGTCAGGAAAATGAGAAACTCTGGAGTTATTACTGTTTCGTACATACAAACAGACAAAAACCTGGCAGATCCCTTTACGAAGGGTCTATCACGTAATGTGATATAAAGTGCATCGAGAGAGATGAGTTTGAGACCCATTGATGTGACACTATAGTAGTAACCCAACCTATGTGATTGGAGATCCCGTGAATTAGGACATGGGAAAACATGCTAGTGGTTCACCGAGGAGAGTACTTCCTTTATACCCTCTCTATGTGAAGATGCACACTTGTACTCTCAAACTGTAAGACAGGTTGGCGAATTGCCTTAATGTGTTTCTGTTGACTATGTGTAGCGAAGATGTCGTCCTACAGGGCAGTCTTGAAGGAAACACACCTATATGAGCTCCGACTATCTAACATCGCAGTCTGTGAGATTTGGGTGATCTCTGGAAAGCTCATGAAGAGACCAGGGAGTATGACGCATATGCTCCACCCGCGGGGTAGACTACTGGTAGTCAAGTACTGGTAATGGTCTTTGGGTGAAGTCAGTTCACATAAAACTTGTAATTCAAGGCGTAGTCCATTGTTCAAGTTGTGACCTGATGAAACTTGAGGATCTAGGCAGAAGTTCAACTTCACAGTCTCTGCCGAAGACACTAGTATATCAAACAAGGAACAAGAATGACCTCTCTCCTAATGGCTTTGAGATCTGGTGGGGGATTGCTGGAATTAATGGGCTTGGCCCAATACTAATTCAGAAATAAATCCTAAAAAATCTCAAAGGCCCGTTCGGGCAAAAGGGAGTGGTGCTAAGTGTTTAGTCCCACATGGGAAGTGGAAGTGAAGCAACCCCTACATATAAGGGAGGTTGCTCTTCCACTCCTTGAATGAGAGAGAAGAGAGGAAGAGAGGGGTGGCCCACGCGCGCTCCTCCTCCTCCTCGCTCGCTCGCCTCGCCACGCCACGCCACATCCCGCACACGCGCGCGAATTCGAGCCTTGAGCCGAGTCCAGATTTTATTTTTGCAGAAAATTAAATTGGGCTTTGGGTTTTTGGGCTTCCAAATTTTTGGGGCTACCGAGTCAGAGTCCAAGTCGTTGGAGACGGACGCGTCTACGACTGCGGAGTCAGTTCGGATCCGGACCCTCCGGATCGCATACGAACTATCTCCGTGGGACTCTATAAATACAGGCATTTGCGGTACAGCAGGGCATCCCACGATCAGATCATTCCCACGTTCGCGTTCCTTGCGCCGCCTTCTAGTCTACTCCATCTCGAGCACCGGCGTGCACCGACGATCGGGAGAGCTGGTCTTCAGAACCGCTCGCCCTTGCGATCCTGCACCGGGAGAGGGCGAATAAAGTTTTTGGGAAGCGCTCCACGCGACTACTCGCGTTCTTCACCACGGCTCGTCTACCGAGGAGATCGGGCGCTGCGGCTCAACGTCGTCACCAATGCCTGCAGCGGCTGTTCACCGTCGGATCTACAGCAGTGCGTTCGACTTCAAATCGGTACGCGTTATTTCTCGTCCCGCCTGTCTGCTGATCGCTGTTGTTTTCTCGTGTTTCCCAAAATTGTTCAGTAAATTGCCTCCTATTTTTCTAACAGACGTCAGGCGCAAGGCACAGCTAGCCAGTTTGTTTAGACGCGGACGCGCACGCTGGCAGTGCATCATGTGGAACAATGCATAAACTGCGTTGGAATTCTTCTAACATTGATGTAGGCAATTCCTTAGTCATGATATCCGCAAACTGTGTAGTCATTGGGATGTGCAGGACGCGCAGGTCACCAAGGGTCGCCTTCCTCGAACAAAGTGAATGTTCAGCTAGATGTGCTTGGTATGACGGTGATGTACTGGGTTTTGTGTGAGGTAGACCGCAAAGATGTTATCATAATACATCACCGTGCTTTTCTTGACATCCACGTGCAATTCCTGTAGTAGCTATCACAACCAACAACATTTTGCTGTGGCATTAGCAACAGCCCGGTACTCGGTCTCGGCACTGGATCTCGAGACTGTACTTTGCCTCTTAGGTGACCCCGAAATGAGCGAGTCACCAAAGAAAATACAGTAGCCTGATGTAGATCGACAGATGTCGGGGCAGCCGGCCCAATCGGCGTCGGAGTATGTGGTGAGGGAAGTAGCTGCCAAAGAGTGTAGCTGCAGGCCGTGATGGAGAATACATTTGATGTATCGCAAAATTCGTTTAACAAGGCTCCAGTGTGCATCGCGTGGTGCGTGCATGTGGAGGCACACTTAATGAACGACGTATGCGATGTCGGGGCGAGTCAACATGAGGTACTAGGTACTGTAGTGCGCCTATAATACTCCGATAGAACGAAGCATCCTTGGCAAGAGTGCCTTCCTCGGCCGAAGTCTTGGGCTTGGTGCTGACAGGGTTCGCCACCGGTTTGCAGTTCAGCATCCTGGCACGATCCAACACGTCTTCAGCATATGTCGCTTGGTTGAAGAAGAAACCCGTGGATGTGCGCCGCACATGAATGCCGAGGAAGTAGTGAAGCGGCCCGAGATCCTTCATGCCGAAGGACCCTCGTAGGCGATCGACAATTTGCTGCATTAGTGACATTGACGAAGCGGTGAGAACGATATTGTCGACGTAGAGGAGCAGATACACCAGGGAGGCGCCATTCCTGTAGGTGAACAGGGAGGAATCAGAGACGATGGACGTGAAGCCGATGGTCCGCAGCATGTTGGCGAACGTGGTGAACCCTTCCCGAGGCGCTTGTTTAAGTTCGTACAAGGACTTAGGCAAGAGACAGACATATTTCGGGTGCTTGTCATCGATGAACCCGGTTGGTTGAGAGCAATAGACTCGTTCGTTGAGATCGCCATGCAAGAAGGCGTTCTTGACGTCGAGTTGGTACACCGGCCACTGATGTGCTGCAGCGAGGTGAAGCACAACATGTATTGTCGCTGGCTTGACGACAGGGGAAAAGATCTAATCAAAGTCGACCCCTTGACGTTGCTTGAAGCCGCGGATGACCCATCGCGCCTGACGCCGTTCAAGGCTCCCGTCGGCGTGAACTTTATTTTTGAGGAGCCATTTTCCTGTAATGATGTTCACTCCTGCAGGGTGAGGGACAAGAGTCCATGTGCAGTTAGGTAGAAGAGTGTTAAACTCTTCCTTCATGGCCGCAAACCACTAAGGGCCGCAGAGCGCAGCACAGACCGATGTGGGAGGAGGAGATGGCTGTGTGGTGCTTAGGCTAGCATATTTGGGATTGGGTAGATGTCACTACTACAAAAAGCATTTTCACAGGCGCCTCGATTTTTCAAACACAGGCGGTCCGTAAAAAAATGCGACTGTGATGACGAATGATACAATAACTGTATGTGATGACTGAACATCATAGGCGGATTTTAAGAAACAACTGCTTGGGTAAGTAAATTATTTACCCAGACGGTTATTAAATAAGAACCGCCTGTGATGTATCAAACATCACAGGCGGTTCTTAATTAATAACCGCCTGGGTAAATATATAATTTTCACGGGCGGTCATTGTTTAAGAATCGTATGTACTGGTTCAATCATCACAAGCAGCTTTTATTGAACAACTGCTTGGGGAAAGTCATTGTTTTCACAGGATGCTTGTTAATTAAGAATCGCTTGTGATGCTTATAAGCTAATACCTTCACAGCAAGCTCTTGTAGATGCAAGTAACACCAGTGGCTCATCATTTGGATTGTTGAAAGCATCAATTTGAAGCCTGACAATCCTTGGAAGGATTTTTCCATCCATTTGAAGGATTTCTTTCCCTCCTGTCCATTTGAAAACTTAGGAATATGTTCCTTACTCGGTTTTAATGCCTAAATATATTGACTAAAAATCAGTACCTACTTTCTTAGTGCTTCACACAAGCGAGGAAGTGAACAACTTCAATCACAAATCTTGTTTTTACACTTTCATAGGGATTTAACCTTAATCTTTAATTCAAGCATAGATTTATCAAATAAGTTAAGCTTCCTTATTGCACATGTTAATGACAGTTATAAGTGAAGAATGTGGCGAAACTAACAAAATCTGAATCGGACTGAAGAAAAAGAGATCTGCATATGAGTGGCAATGTCCAGGTTAGACAGCGTGAAGCTATGATGGCAACCTTCAACAACATGAAAAGTGATGTTAAGGTTATGCTTGCATCAACCAAGGCATGTCGTGAGGGTATAACACTTGTTGGGGCAAGCATAACCGTTATGCTCCAATAAGTGTTATGCCCTCACAACATGCCTTGGTTGATGCAAGCATAAACTTGGCATCACTTTTCATGTTGTTGAAGGCTGCCATCATAGCTTCATGTTCTCTAACCTGGACATTGTCACTCATATGTAGCATCTCTTTGTCTTCAGTCCCGTTGAGATTTCGTTAGCTTCAACACACCCTTCACTTATAACTGCCATTAACATGTCTGATGAGGAAGCTTCAGTTATTGATAAATCTATGATTTAAAGATTAAGGTCAAATTTCTATAAAAAAGGTAAAAAAAGATTTGTGATTGAAGTTGTTTGCTTCGTCGCTTGTGTGAAGCACTAAGAAAGATGGTACTGATTTGTAGTCAATATATTCAGCCATTAGAACTGATAAAGTAGAATCTTTGTAAGTTTTTAAAATGGAGAGAAGAGAAAGAAATCTTTCATGGCTTGTTTGGGTGTACTCAATCTAATTGGATTGAAGTGAAGAATGGACTAGTTTTCTCCTCAATCCACCTCAAACCACTTATATTGAAGTGGATCCACTTCTACCCAAACAAGCCCTCAAATGGATGGGAAGTATCGTCAGACTTCAATTGAAGCTTTTAACAATCCAAATGATGAGTCTCGGGTGTTACTTACATCTACAAGAGCTTGTTGTGAAGGTATTAGCTTGACATGAGCTTCAAGAGTTGTGCTTCTAGATGTTGTTTGGAACCAAGCTGTTGGAAGGCAAGTCTGATGATCATAGGTCAGAAGAAATTTATATACACATACAATTTGATAACTTGTGGAATAGGTGAAGGTGATAAATATAATAATGTAATAATGTTCGAAACAGAAGCTAAATTTAATAATATTCGAAACATGCTATCTAAAGTTGAAATAGAGCATTGTTTTAAGTTCATTTCAGAGGATACAAATATATAAAATATATATCATACATTTTTTCCAGCGTTGACATCTTCTCACATATAGGGTTTTAAATCCTTTTTAATGCTTCTCTCTACGCGCTTGGTGTTTTCTGGTTCGGTGAAAAGGTACATCTCTTCATACTCATTATAACTCTCTTCATTATCTCCCACATTCTCAACTCCAACAATATTTTTCTTTCCAGAAACAACTATGTGCATCTTCTCAGTTTCTAGATCTTGAACATAAAAAACTTGTGCAAAACTATCGGCGAGAACCCACAGGTCATCTTTATAACCCACTTTATTGAAGTCTACTAGTGTCAGGCCGTAATTGTCCACTTTCACACCATCAGGATGTTTCACCCATTGGCACTTAAATACGGCCATTACCATTCTTTTGCCATAATCGAGTTCCCATATTTCCTCTATGAACCCGAAGTATGTGGTCTTTTTCCCTTGTGAATCATAAGCCTCAATACGAACACCACTATTTTGTGCAACACACTTACCGTCTTTTTCTTTAGTGTAAAATGTGTAATTATTGATGTCATATGCTTGCCATGATGTCACCAAAGCAGATGGGTCAGAAGCTAACTTCTTCATTGTTGCCTCTTCTATAGAGTTTCTGTATGGTATATTTTTGTTCATTAACCATTTTGTAAAACATCTTCTGTGCTCTTTCATGATCCAGTCCTCTGTGCAGTCTTGGTTTTTTCACGAAGCTCAATTTGATGTTCCTCGATGTATGACTCAGCTATTGCGAGCTGTTGTAGTACACCAAAATGTGCACGGTGTACATTCTTGTAATCTTGAACGATAAAAGTTTTGTTACCCACTTTGCCTCTCCCGCGTAGTCTACCCTCATGTACTGGTATAGGCACACCTATCAATTTTCCATCTTTGATGTAATCAACGCAACCCTTAATCATTCTTCAGTGGTGTATCCTTCCATAATTGAACCCCCTGGGTGAGCACGGTTCCGCACATAACCTTTTAATACTCCTAAATATCTCTCCAATGAAAACATATGATGTAAATATAGTGGCCCAATGCTTTTATCTGATCAACAAGATGTATGATTAGGTGTACTTGCATATCAAAAAAGGATGATGAGAAACACATCTCAAGCTTGCACATAGTCTCGACGATGTATGTTTTCAGATAGTCTAAATCTTCACGTGCTATCACCTTTTGCGATACTGCATTGAAGAAGTAACATAAACGTGTGATGACAACTTTTATATGCTCAGGTTTGATAACTCTTATTGCAATGGTAAGGAACACTGTCATTATCATGTGACAGTCATGAGAATTATAACTGAATAAAGACAAGTCTTTCATCGAGACTATTTTGTGAATATTGGATGAGAAACTCGTGGGCACTTTGATCCCGCAAGCATTCGTAAATTGCTTTTTTCTCTTCTAGCTTCAAGTTGTAGCTGGCTGGGGGAAGGTAATGCTTCCCGTTCGCCTTTTCTAAAGGATGAAACTCTGGTCTCAAATCAAGATTTACTAGGTCCATATGTGAATTTAATCCATCCTTTGTTTTCCTCGGCATGTCCAGCAAGGTCCCAATGATGTTGTCAAATACATTCTTTGTAACGTGCATCAAATCAATACTATGGCAAAATTCCAGATTCTTCCAATACGGAAGATACTTGAAAAAAATGATTGTTTCTTGAAAGCCATGTCAGTTGTATCACCCGAAGATGTACTTTTCTTTCTCTTGATTCCTTTACATTTTTTGCCCTTACCGAAAGCAATATGAATGTTCTTGACCATTTCAAACACAAGTTTTCCACTGTAAGGTTTTGGTGTAGTATCTTTTTCGATTTTGTTATCAAATTGTTCTTTCAGCTTTCTATACTTGTGTGTATCTGTTAAGAACCGTCAGTGTGTCATGTACACTGTCTTTCTGGATGAAGTGAGGTATAGAAATCTAGTAATATCCACGTACCTTACACAACCTTTCTTCCCTTTCATTTGTCTCGATAATGTAAACAGTCTGGGGTAATCATGCACGGTAACAAATATCATTGCTCTTAGCGTGAAATACTCCCGCTTGTACTCATCCCATGTACATACCCCTTCATTCCATAATTTCGCCATATCTTCCATTAAAGGTTCTAAGAACACATCAATTTTGATGCCGGGTTGTTTTGGACCTTGGATAAGAATAGATAACAAGATATATTTCCTTTTGTGACACAACCACGTCGGTAGGTTGTACATCATTAAGACCACGGGCCATGTGCTGTGTATGCTCCTTTTTTCGCCAAACGGATTCATTCCGTCTGTACCCAAGGCAAACCTCACATTTTTTATTTCCTTTGCAAATTCTAGATACTAAATATCAAAATTTTTCTACTGTGTTGCATCACCAGGGTGTCGAATATGTTTTTCATTCTTCTTGCGTTGCTTGGAATGCCAACGCATAAGTTCAGCTTCCCTAGGGTTTGAGAACAAACGCTTCAAGCGATCAATTATCAGAAGGTACCACATCACCAATGCAGAAATTTTTCTCTTATTCTTCCCGTCTGCATCACCAGAAGTATCATCATCTTTACCTTCAGGACCAATAATAAACTTCTTATTCTTCTAAGACTTTTTCATGTTGGTAACATACTGGTGATTATATTTCTTCTTATATCTACTGACACCACAGATGGGGCATCTAGTTGTGAGCTCATGCTCTTTGCGATACAGAATACAATGGTTCACACAAGCGTGTATTTTTGTCACACCTAGTGCCATCGGGCAAAGAAGTTTCTTCGCTTTATAAGTGCTTCTAGGCAGTTTATTTGGATTTGGAAGAATTTCTACCACAAAATTCAAAATATTAGAGAAACTACAATAAGACCATCTGTGTGTGGCTTTCAACTTTAGTAGTTCTAAGACTGCACACAATGTAGTAAACTCTTTATCACAACCATTTGAGTCATCATATAAAGCTCCGTCGCCGCATTCTACAATGTCTCCATTTACTTAAACCTTTGCTTGCTCCCATAGAAGTCAATACATATGGTTCAATGTGACGCACATCTCCTCGCAATCGAACTCATCATCATCATCATCACTATTTTGATTGTCACTACCATCATCGATATGAACATTATCGTCATCTGAACCTCTCTCATCATCTTTATCCACATCATGTGTATCTAACTCACCATGCTCTGTCCATATTGTGTAATTTTTTTTGAAACCTCTTTTCACCAAATGAGATTGGATTACTATAGTATCCGTCCAAGCAATCTTATTTTCACAGTCAATACATGGACATAATATGCCATCTATCTTTCGCAACTTCGAATGTCTCTTGGATGCTTCAATAAAATTTGTAACATTATGGATGTACATAGGATCGAGTCTTGGCATCTTATACATCCACGCTCGATGGTCCATGCTTCAATAATAGATTTTTTGTAAGATCTACAAAATTTGGCCACAAATATTCCCTAAAAGTATTCTATAAAATGAATTTACAAACACATAATAAGCCTGTATCATATGAGTGAATATTGGTATCATGTAGGTCTGTTCATAAGGGTTCCAAGCAATGTTTTCAAGTCGCCTAGTCGATCCTTGTCGCCTAAGGGGCGATAAGGACCACTAGGTCGATTAGTCGTTGACTATGGCGACTAATTGCCCTCTAGTCGACCCTAGTCGTCTCCTAGTCGTCCACTATTTGTTTATGGAAAAAAACTAGTCGACATTATATATATGTACATATATAACTACTATATAACTATATATTGTTATATGCACCTAGATTGAATTAAACAGGTGAAAACAACACTACATTCTTCATATTGGTAAAAACGAGAGCATGTAGGATCGAAGAGCACGTGAAAAGCTACCAGAGGGGGGGTGAATGGTAGATTTAAAAATCTTACGCAGCGGAAACAATTAAAACCCCAAACCCTTTCGGTAGAAAAATGATCTATTAAAGAAATCGTGTATGAGACTAATCTAAACGTTTTTCACCGTGACAAAAGTGATAGATATCAGAGAGAATCAAGTCACGAAGACAACACAAAAAGAATTACTCAAATCCGTCGAGAAAAACTCAAGTTATGGTCGAAAGATCAGACTATAGTCAATCTGACCTACCCAAGAAAAACAGTTTCTAGAATGCTGCAAAGAAACTCGTGTAGATCAAAAACCACAAATCCAATGACCGTGAAATTTTGACAGATAATATATAATCAAGTTGTGAAGACAACCCAAAAAGAATCACGTCAATTGGATCTGTAAAACTTGAGTTATGATAAAACCACCAACGAAAGGTAGTGCTGTCCAGAAACTCGACGAGTAAAACTTGTCTGTAACAAGTCGGACGAACAAGGCACAAAAGTTCCTTCAAACTACGAATTTTATTCAATAGAACACAAGAGGAACATCCCCAAAGTCGTCTACCATGAGCTTTGGCCTTCCCTCGCTTATATAACCAGCCCTTAGGCCATCCCAATCTCAACTAGGACTCCAATCCTAATCCGATCACAATCGGAACTTTCCATAACTGCTTAGGACTCTTCTATACGCAGATAGAAGCAATCTTAAGACTTCCAAACACCTTAGGAACGCATACCACATTCCTAAACAACTCAAATTCGTGACCCACACGAAATCCTAACATAACCAACTCGATATTTCCATACCGGGCCATAACCGACTCAGCTAGCAGCCTAAGTCTTCAACCGATACGATCCGATCCTTCCGATCAGATCTTCCTTCCATAATCCATCTCTAGAAGCATGTTGCCACATCATGCACCTCATGCACACGTGCGAACACCTTCCTTCGACCTTCATATGCACTGCCCTTGATTCAATCATCCCGCGCGACCTCCTGACCTGCTCAACTACAGTTCCTCCAGAACTTGGTTGTTAGAACCTCATCTCCTCCTGATACTAGTCCAATGGATCCCGTCACCAGCCATGACTTGAACCCAAGCAACACCTGCACATGAATAAACAACAATACATACGAGCCCAAGTCCTCGACTTGACTCAAATTAGTTCCAAACACAACACCTTACGTGAGAACATCACATAAGCATGTTGCAAAACCACAGTAGCACAATATTATCCATATCAACCAAAACGCACCAAAAACTTAGTAAACGAATACTAAGCAATCTTTCCAACAATGTAAAGCAAGTACGAAACATTGCAAATGAAAAGCAGAAGCACTTAGGTCAAGTTCCGGACCTTGCCAGAGCAACCCGGAGCTTGAGCCGGAGCTAACAAAAGCTAGTAGAACCTAGCGCCGGAGCTTACCAAAGCTAGTAGATCCTAGCACCGGAGCTTACCAAAACTAGTCAAAACTAGTCAACCCAAAACCGGAGCTAGACAAAGTACGTCAGAGCTTAGCAAAAGCATGCCGGAGCTATCAAGTATATGCCGGAGCTATCAAAGACATGCCGGAGCTAACAAAGACATGCCGGAGCTAACAAAGACATGCCGGAGCTAAAGATAAAGCTCACCGGAGCTAACCAAAGCTAGTCGGACCTTACCAAGAAGCCGGACCTAGCATCTAACGTAGCCGGAGCTACCCAAAACAAGTCGGACCTAACGTCGGACCTTGCTGTAGCTCAGAGCTAGAGTCGGACCTTGATAATAAGGTGTTTTGGTGATATTCAAAACTTTTATCATCAAAGCCAAGTGTATTCACTACAAGCCAATGTATTCAGCACACATAGGTCTTACAATCTCCCCCTTGATGAATGCATTGGCAACACCATTTAAAATCCAAACATTGGCTTATTCACATAAAAGTTTTGAAAGCAATTTCTCCCCCTTTGTAAATCAAAAGTAAAATGAGAAGAAAAATTATCCCATATTATCTGTCATTATCTCTCCCCCTTTATTATCTCTCCTTATTCTCTTTCTTTTCAAGCTTATCTCTCCCCCTTTGACAATGTATTCAGCAAGTCATGAGCATATAAACAAATTATCTCTCACTCTTTAGTTGTTATGAGCATATTATAACATATACATATAAACAAAGCTCATCCAAGTCATACTATCAAGTACCTTACATTATCACATCAATGAAATACATAAGGTAGTGTAAGCCATGCTAGAGATCAAATGTAATTTTTCAATTTAAGGAAGTCATGATCTCACAAACTTAACTATTTAAAAACCTGAAAGCATGACACTAGTTGCTGCATTTTATTATTTTTCAAAGCATAAATTTAGATCATATGATATTTGCAAGAGGTTATATGTGCATCTGCCTTATTCTAACCAACCAAGCCAAGCCTATGTCATTTGACAATCAGAAGCTTAAGGACATGGTTTTAGTCATACACAACTTCTTCCAAGTTCATATCTAAGTGCAATGACAAGCTATCTCAAAAGAAGAAGTGCGATGCATGCATATTATCTTGATCTTTTCTCAATTTATATTTGTTCATAAAAACTCAACATGTGAGTTGATTACTTGATGTATTCTTAATAATTAAAAGCATTTGTGAGCATGCAACAAGTTCAAAACAGCAAGAAAGTTCGACCATGACCAAATTTAGTGTAAGTAATTATTCCAATTACTAGACATGGCAAAAACTACAAAATATATAACACGAGTAATGTAGTAAGAACTTTCAACATGTAAAAGGAATCACAAAGTCTATATGTATGAAATGCTATGCTCATATTATTTTAATTTCAGATTCACACATAGACTTCCCAAGTTTCAAAAACTCCCCCTCAATTTAAGCCATGAGGATGCATAACTCCTATTTCACTACGAATGAAACAAAAACGAGTGAAATCCAAAGGTTTTGTAAAAATGTCAGCCAATTGTTGTTCGGTATCTACATGGTGAAGCACAATGTTTCCTTTTTCAACATTATCTCGGAGAAAGTGATACCTTATGTCAATGTGCTTAGTTCTAGAATGTTGCACGGGGTTTTTAGCAATGCAAATAGCACTAGTGTTATCACAGAACAGTGGAACACTATCTAGATCAACCCCATAGTCCTTAAGTGTTTGAACAATCCAAAGAATTTGTGAGCAAGCACTAGCAGCAGCTATATATTCAGATTCAGCTGTGGATTGTGCAACTGAATTTTGTTTTCTAGAGGACCAAGCAACAAGAGAATTACCAAGAAAATGACAAGCACCGGAAGTACTTTTCCTATCAATCCTACAACCCCCAAAACCAGCATCCGAAAAAGCTTTCAAAGTAACGGTTGAGGAAGAAGGAAGAAAAATGCCAAATTCTTGAGTTCCATGTAAGTACCTGAGAATCCTTTTGACGGCTTGACGATGTGAAACACGTGGGGAAGCTTGAAACCGTGCACAAAGACATACACTGAATTGTATGTCCGGTCTTGATGCCGTGAGGTACAAAATTGATCCGATCATGCTTCTATATTCTTTTTGATCCACGGATTCACCATCTTCATCAAGTTCAAGTGTTGTTGCTGTTCCCATTGGTGTCCGAAGAGGCTTGCTTTTGTCCATGTTCAAGCGCCTTAGGAGGTCTTTGGTATACTTCGTTTGATGCACAAAGGTACCCTCCTTGGTTTGCTTGATTTGCAGCCCCAAAAAGTAAGTGAGTTCACCCGTCATACTCATTTCAAATTCGGAACTCATCATTGCTGAAAACTTGGACACAAGATTATGAGAAGCACAACCAAAGATAATATCATCCACATACACTTGAACGAATAATGAGTCATTGTCATGTTTAAGCACAAAAAGAGTTTTATCAACCTTGCCCATGGTAAACCCCTTTTCAAGTAAGAATGTTTTTAACCTGTCATATCATGCTCTAGGGGCTTGTTTGAGACCGTATAAGGCTTTGGACAGTTTGTAAACATGATTAGGAAAATCTGGATTTTCAAAACCTGGTGGTTGTTTGACATAAACCTCCTCATCTATGTAGCCATTAAGAAAAGCACTTTTAACATCCATTTGAAATAGCTTAAAACCTTTAGATGCTGCAAAAGCTAACAAAATTCTTATGGCTTCTAATCTAGCGACAGGAGCAAAAGTTTCATCAAAATCTAGACCTTCAACTTGAGTGAAACCTTGAGCAACCAACCTAGCCTTATTCCTAACCACAACCCCATCCTCACTTTGTTTATTTTTATATACCCATTTAGTTCCAATTAAAGTGTGACCTTGAGGTGGAGGTACAAGTTTCCAAACATTATTTCTTTCAAAATTTTCTAACTCTTCTTGCATGGAAATAATCCAAGATTCATTAGTGAGTGCGTGTGATATATCTTTGGGTTCAAAAGAAGCAACAAAAGCAGAATGAGCATGAGAGTTTGGATCCCAAAACCTGGACCGTGTGACTCGTTCGTGCAAGCTTCCAATCATCTGTTGTGGGGGATGATCTTTGTAAAAACGTAGGGGAACAGATGTCTCACAAGCTTCTTCTTCATTAGGTTCATCGTAGATTGATGATCTTGTGACTTGTGGACGATCAGGACCAGCAGAGGTGATAGCCGGAGCTTGTTCAATGTCCGGAGCTGGACACGTGTCAACTTCAGAACTACCAGGCAGTACCACCAGCTCTTCTTCATCTTCGAAAATACCCTCCCCCTGAGGATACGGATCTGGTCCTGCAACACCGGAGCTAGTACCTGGGCTAGCTTCATCAAAAGACACTTCACAAGTCTCCACAATTTTGTTAGTGTCAATTAAAAGCACACGGTAGCCTCTAGTATGAGATGGATAACCAAGAAACATGCCATCAATGGATCTAGGTTCAAATTTATCAAGATTACCATGTTTCTTAACAAAGCATTTGCAACCAAAGACCCGAAAGTGTGTAACACTAGGCCTATGTCCAAACCGGAGCTCATATGGTGTTTTACCTAGCTTAGCACGCAAGAAAACACGATTTGAGACATAACAAGCGGTTGCTAACGCATCAGCCCAAAATTTCCTAGGAGTTTGATATTCATCAAGCATAGTCCTAGCCATCTCAACTAAGGTTCTGTTCTTTCTTTCTACAACACCGTTTTGTTGAGGTACATATGGCGAAGAAAATTGATGATCTATTCTATTTTCAGCACAAAAGTGATCAAAAGATTGATTTTTAAATTTAGTTCCATTATCACTTTTAATTGCTTTTAATGATCCTAGGTGATCAATTGATAATCTAAGAAATAAAGTTCTAAAGTGACTAAAAACTTCATTCTTAGACGCCATAAAGTAAACCCAAGAGTATCTAGAATAATCATCAACAATAACAAGAACATACCATTTACCTCCGAAGGATTGAACACGTGAACCTGCAACCATCTTAGCATGTCTACAAGAAGAGCACACAATTTCTTTGTCCCCTTTAAGCTTAGGCAGCCCACGTATGCGATCAAGAGCACTAACACGCGTTAGGTGATCAAAGCCTACGTGACCAAGTCTACGATGCCAAAAATATAAGTCCTTTGAATCATTAGCAACTAGACTCCTATGCTTAGAGGAAGACATATCAAAATCAGCTTTAAAAACTCTTCCAAACCGAGACATGTTGAAAATAAGCTCACTATTTGAACCTACAACTTTGCAGCAGTTTTTATTGAAAATAATTTCTTGATCTTCATCTAGCAATTGTGCAACAGAAAGCAAGTTGTATTTCAAATTTTTGACAAGTGCCACATCCTTCAAAGTGTAGTGATCATTTACTCTAACCGAACCCTTAGCAATTATAGGAGTTGAAGAATTATCGGCAAAAGTAACATTCTCTACACATGACACAAAAGAGAGGGAGGAGAACCAATCTTTGTTACCGGTCATGTGGCGTGAGCAACCTGAATCCACAATCCAAATGTTCTCCTTCCTCAAACGTGTAACCTACATAGAAGCACAATACGTCGATGACTCAATACTGGGGTTAGTCAAAAGGCATTTAGGTATCCAGTACTGAGTCACGCGACGTGTAGTAGGAAAAACACACGAAAGCTGAGACAAAATAGCAGGTTTATGAGTCAAAGATTGAGGTTTTCTGTTCTTAACAATTGATTTAGAAGTTGTTACTTGTTTAGAGTGAAAACCAGTAGCTCCGGAGGTAAAAGCAGAATGTCCGGAGGCAACAACTAAAGCTTTGGAGGGAACAGCAGAAGATCCGGGAGCTCTCAGAGCTATCGTAACTACCGGAGCTGCCTTTGTAGATTTCTTACCAGAAGTTCTAGAAGCTACCTTTTCAAATTTCTGACTCATTAAAGCAGGTTGCATGTTTCTAATATTCAGTTTAGCATGAAAGTTAAGAGATCTAGCAGAAATTCTTTCCCTTTTCTGTTGTTTAGCTAGTCTATAACAAAAATCTATGACATGACCATCTCTACCACAGTAGGTACAATGAAACTTAATTTTGTAATCATGTCTAGATGAGCACCCAACATTAGAAACAGAATTAGAAAGCACTCCTGCAGATTTGAAAACCACTTCTTTTTGTTTAGGAACTGTTTGAATCAAACCACTTCCTAATGACTTCACAATTTTAGGTGGATGTGCCTTAGCATGAGCATGAGAATCAAAACCTAAACCAGTTTTATTATTGCAAGACTTGGAAGAATTCAGCAGCAAGTTTAGGTTCTTATTCCCATTACAAAACCGATATAATGTCCTATGCATGTCATCAAGTTTATTGGACAGATCAAGGCAATTTTCACATGAAGTTTTTCCTTTTAGTTTGCAATTGGAACAAAATTTAACTTTATGAGAACGTAAAGCATTGTTCAATACAGAAATTTCATTGATAGCATCCTGTAGTTTCTTATTAAGATCATCACAAGTAGAACAATGCAAATTATCTGTAGAACAAGAAGCATCTTTTAAGTTTTTATCACTAAGTGCAGCAAGCTCTTTGTTCTTTTCAATTTCTAACTCAAGTTTATCTAGAGTGGAGGAGTGTGCACTTCTTAATGTGGACAATTGTTCATAGATTAAGTCACATGAGGGACATGCATCATCACTAGGAATCAAAGTTTTTAAACGGTTAATTTCAGATTCTAGTGATTCAATTTTAGCAGCATTATCCCTAAGCTTTTTGTCCTTTTTCTTGATAATAATATTGCACGAGAAATAGCATCACACATTTCATTGCAGGTAGAACATACCTCATCGTCTTCACTGCTATGTTCTGCATCCTCCTGACTTGATCTTGATTTTGTTTTGCCCGCCATGAAGCATATGTTGGCCAGGTCAACATCATCTTCATCACTTTCAAAGTCTACATCACTTGAACTAAGTTCTTGAAGCGCGGTGATGAAACTGTTGATCATCTTGCGTCATATGGTACCCTTCTTTTTCTTGTTGGAATTTCCAGAGGAGGTCCGGACCTTGCTTTGTTTTTCTTCCCGGGTGGTTGGACCTAAAAGGTTAGGGCATTCTGTACGAAAGTGTCCTATTTTACCACATTCAAAACAGCGTTGAGGTCTGGAGCTTCCTCTCCTTCTAGTTCTCACATTTTGCAATGCTTTTGAGAATCTAGTAGAGATGAGTGCCAACTTCTCTTCTGGAAATTCTTCGATCTGTTCCAGGGTTAGCGAGGACAACAAAGCAAGAGTATTGCAAGATGATGATTGGCCGGAGCTAGACATATCACGTTGTGAGACAAATGCAATAGACTTGTTTGGGTTCTTACGTGCTAGAATATCAATTTCATGAGTTTTTAGTTTAGAATAGAGTACATCTAATGTAAGAGAACTCATGACAGTTGATTCACGAATAGATGTGACTTTCATCTCCCAAATTGACATGTCTAATGCACTTAGCAATTGCCTAGCATTTTCAGCATCTGAAAAATTAACATTGACACTACGTAAGTTGCTGAGAATTTTGTTGAAACGAGCAAAAAGGTCATCGATAGACTCACCTGGTTGCATCTCAAAATGCATATATTCCTTTTTGAACATATCTTGTTTTACCTCCTTGATTGTGTTGGAGCCTTCATGATAATCACAGAGAGCTCTCCAAACATCGTATGCTGACCGGAGGTGCGTGACACGATCAAAATCGCTTTGAGTGAGTCCTTGGATGATCAAGTTTCGGGCTTTGTTGTTGTTGTCTACGTCCCTTAGGTTTGTGGCCGTGACTTGATCATTGGGTGGCACTTCATAAGGCTTATACACCTTCTCCCATATTGCAAAGCCTTGTGCCTGGATGAAAGCCTCCATGTGTGCCTTCCAAACCTGGAAATCAATACCAGAAAACACACAAGGTTTGGCGGAGTACTTCTCCATGATGATTAGTCAAAAACACGTGCAAATCACAACGATTAGAGCACCATGGCTCTGATACCAATTGTAGGATCAAAGAGCACGTGAAAAGCTACCAGAGGGGGGGGGGTGAATGGTAGATTTAAAAATCTTACGCAGCGGAAACAATTAAAACCCCAAACCCTTTCGGCAGAAAAACGATCTGTTAAAGAAATCGTGTATGAGACTAATCTAAACGTGTTTCACCGTGACAAAAGTGATAGATATCAGAGAGAATCAAGTCAAGAAGGCAACACAAAAAGAACTACTCAAATCCGTCGAGAAAAACTCAAGTTATGATCGAAAGATCAGACTATGGTCAATCTAACCTACCCGAGAAAAACAGTTTCTGGAATGCTGCAAAGAAACTCGTGTAGATCAAAAACCACAAATCCAATGACCGTGAAATTTTGACAGATAATAGATAATCAAGTTTTGAAGACAATCCAAAAAGAATCACGTCAATTGGATCTGTAAAACTTGAGTTATGATAAAACCACCGACGAAAGGTAGTGCTGTCCAGAAACTCGATGAGTAAAACTTGTCTGGAACAAGTCGGACGAACAAGGCACAAAAGTTCCTTCAAACTACGAATTTTATTCAATAGAACACAAGAGGAACAGCCCCAAAGTCGTCTACCATGAGCTTTGGCCTTCCCTCGCTTATATAACCAGCCCTTAGGCCATCCCAATCTCAACTAGGACTCCAATCCTAATCCGATCACAATCGGAACTTTCCATAACTGCTTAGGACTCTTCTATCCGCAGATAGAAGCAATCTTAAGACTTCCAAACACCTTAGGAACGCATCCCACATTCCTAACAACTCAAATTCGTGACCCACACGAAATCCTAACATAACCAACTCGATATTTACATATCGGGCCATAACCGACTCAACTAGCAGCCTAAGTCTTCAACCGATACGATCCGATCCTTACGATCAGATCTTCCTTCCATAATCCGTCTCTAGAAGCATGTTGCCATGTCATGCACCTCATGCACACGTGTGAACACCTTCCTTCGACCTTCATATGCACTGCCCTTGATTCAATCATCCTGCGCGACCTCCTGACCCGCTCAACCACAGTTCCTCCCGAACTTGGTTGTTGGAACCTCATCTCCTCCTGAGACTAGTCCAATGGATCCTGTCACCAGCCATGACTTGAACTCAAGCAACACCTGCACATGAATAAACAACAATCCATACGAGCCCAAGTCCTCGACTTGACTCAAATTAGTTCCGAACACAACACCTTACGTGAGAACCTCACATAAGCATGTTGCAAAACCACAGTAGCACAGTATTATCCATATCAACCAAAACACACCAAAAACTTAGTAAACGAATACTAAGAAATCTTTCCAACAATGTAAAGCAAGTACAAAACATTGCAAATGAAAAGCAGAAGCACTTAGGTCAAGTTCCGGACCTTGCCAGAGCAACCCGGAGCTTGAGCTGGAGCTAACAAAAGCTAGTAGAACCTAGCGCCGGAGCTTACCAAAGCTAGTAGATCCTAGCACCGGAGCTTACCAAAACTAGTCAAAACTAGTCAACCCAAAACCGGAGCTAGACAACGTACGTCGGAGCTTAGCAAAAGCATGTCGGAGCTATCAAGTATATGCCGGAGCTATCAAAGACATGCTGGAGCTAACAAAGACATGCCGGAGCTAACAAAGACATGCTGGAGCTAACAAAGACATGCCAGAGCTAAAGATAAAGCTCACCGGAGCTAACCAAAGCTAGTCGGACCTTACCAAGAAGCCGGACCTAGCATCTAATGTAGCCGGAGCTACCCAAAACAAGCCGGACCTACCGTCGGACCTTGCTGTAGCTCAGAGCTAGAGTCGGACCTTGATAATAAGGTGTTTTGGTGATATTCAAAACTTTTATCATCAAAGCCAAGTGTATTCACTACAAGCCAATGTATTCAACACACATAGGTCTTACAGAGCAATAACAGAGTAAGGAGAGAGCATCATTGGAGGAACAAAGACTTATCATCAGAGACGGAGTGGCCATAATGGATTTTTGAAGTTAGACTTATTCATTGAAACATTTCATCAAACATGTGATGTGCATGTATTCATATTCAACCTTTAATCCTTCAAATCTATTTCTTGTTCTGTAAAATGCATGGGTGAGCTCAAGGGAAGACTAAACTACATCTTTCATCCTTTAATCATTCAAATCTACTACAAATCTCAAGTGGTTGGGAGGGGGGGGATGGACGCATATGCAAACACAACAAAACGAAACTCTGAAAAAAGAACAAACTAAAAACATGACAGTGAAGAAGAAGTCTCTTCTAACATTTTTTCTGTTCGAAATCAACTGATGAATGCCTGGTGCATGGTGGAAACTTTTGGCAGCCTGGCTGCATCGATGGAGAATCTCTAGGTTTAGGTTTTCTGTGGTGCCCGAGGAGTACCTTTATATAGACGTCGGTTTTCACAGACGATTTTTAACGAAACAATCGCCTGTGATAAAAATTAATAAAGTTCAGGTGGTTTTTTCAGGCGGTTTTTAACTGTTTCACAGGCGGTTGGTACTTACCGACCGCCTGAGATAATTGCCCGAGCCTGTTGTTCAATTTTATTTTCCCTTGTTTCTTTTTTATTTTGATTCCAATATAAATACTCAAACATGTATAGATTCTGCAAATTGAGTCCGAATTCGATGATTCTTTCTTCTATATTTTATCAAAAATTAACATCTACCACCACCTGAACCAAATATTTTAAAACTTGTATAGCTGACATTGTAATGTTTTGGTAAATATCAAATTAATTTATACTTACATATTATTCAGATTTGTGTATCTCCTAAAAAAAGGATTCTTTACTGAAATTAGTTTGTATGAATATATTTGTATTATTTATGCATTTATGAAATTTTTTTGTTTTTTTAAAGCATTCCAACATGTCAAAATTCAAATTATCCATCATTCTAACCAAATATTCATATACATCTGAGACATTCATCAAATTTTGAACACATATTGATTCAAAAAAAATCTGAAAAAATCATAGAGGTTGGTATGATGACTAAAAATGTCCACTGAAAAAATAAATGAAAAAATCATTATATTCACCAAGATAGAAAAATGACAAATAGCAATTGTTATATGTTTTTTATATTCTGACCAATTTCAAAGTAGAAAAATGACAAATAGCAATTGTTATATGTTTTTTATATTCTAACCAATTTCAAAGGCTTTATGAAGTAAAATTTAATGGTAACCTTTAATAATAAATCATATTACAAGAAAGTGGAATTTGGGCTTTTGAAAGGCCCCACATATAATCAAGAATATTAATAAATGAAAAGAATATTTATTAAGAAGAAGAAAAATTCTTCTCAGGCGGTTGGTACTGAATAACTGCCTGAGAAGATGGTTATCTCAAGTGGGTGTTACTTACCGACCGCCTGAGATAATTACATCTTCGCAGGCGGTTGGTAATTACCACCCTCCTAAGATAACCATCTTCTCAGGCGGTTGGTACTTAAAATCCGTCTGAGAAGATAGGCGTCTATATATACCCCTCGGCTGCGTTGGAAAAACCTAACCCGGGCGAAATCACTTAGACGCCACCAGGCTGCCAATATTTCTTTTGTCGCTAAGTCTTCGCCGCTCTCGTTGCCGAGCTTCGCCGTCGCCGCCGAACTTCATCGTTGTCCGTTTGCTTCGCCCTCGCCACTTCCAGGTACGCCGAGCGAAGCCCTTGCGGTCGCCGCCGAGCTTCACGGTAAACACTAAACCCTTCGACCATCCCTCATTTGTACCCGTGCCGCCTCCCTCCTTGGTTAGGATTCCTTGGTTAGGGTTCGTTGGTTAGGGAGCGTGCACAGATTTTGCTTCGTTGGTTAGGGCGTGTGCACAAATTTTGGTTCGTTGATTGCAAAGCAGTTGGGCCAAGTAATAGCACCTAATTACGTTCAGTTAGTTATACTACACCCTGCCCTGACCTGTCCAGCGAACTGAGCTTATACTCCACTTTGCTAATGTTATTTACTTGGATAATGATGGTTTAGTACATATCCTCTTGTCAACCAATTTATAACTATTGATCACAGTTTTATAACTTAAGGAGATTTAAATGCCATTAGGTTTCTCAGAAAGCTTTTGAATTCTTATTTACTTTTGAAGCAATACAATTATTGGATAACAAGAGCTTAAAATTTTCTTGTGATAATTTAGAGGTCGCCCTTAAAAAATTTAACACTAGATGTAGTTAAAGTTTCAAGTAACACTACGGAAATTATGTTTTGTTCAAATAAACATTATGCATCAAGATTCAAGAGACATGAGTTTAACAATGAATGTAGGCCTAGAGGGGGGGGTGAATAGGCCTTTTGAATTTTTTTGTCGGATCCTGCAACACAAGAAGTTCAATACCAGAGAAATCGGACTAGTCGGGTAAAGTGCGGACTAGTCCGGTGTTCACGGACTAAGTTGATCAAGATTAATCGATTAGGTTGATTCTTCAATGTGTGCAGCAGAATTATAGAATCAAACAACAATTTAACAGTTGTATATTGGATTGTATCACAATTAAGGCTTGTGTTCTACAATTTATTGTAAATTGAACAATGTGTATCAAACCCTAGAGTAAGTAGATCAATTTGAGTGATGAACACAAAAAGGACAAGACACACGATTTATCCCGTGGTTCGGCTACCAGGAAGGCAACCTACATCCACGTTGAGGAGCCCACAAAAGGATCGGGTCTTCTCCAACCCTACCCTCGTCGGATCGCCACGAAGGCCAACCCTCTTCCACTAATCACAAAGGGGTGAATAACCAAATTCAAGGGGTGTTCTCACACGTTGAGAGTCCCCTTAGATTACAAATCACAATGCCACCAAAAACACACTCAGAAATTACAATTGAAACGCAGGAGTGTGTTAGATATTCAAACCAAGAGCTCAATGATGTGTGCCAAGTGTCTCTCCAATGATCTAGAAGTGATCCTCAAAGGATTGATCGATTTTGCACTTAATTTTGTGGAGAGAGGTGGTTTCTGAGTCTCTTGGGAGGTGTGACGGCGCTAGGGTTCGAGAGATTGTAAAAGTGGGCCGTGCACCTCTATTTATATGGGGTTTCTAAAAGTGACCGTTAGGGTTCAGAAAGATTGGACTAGTCCGTGGTGGTCACCGGACTAGTCCAGTGTGCTGTGTGTAGCAAACCCTAAGTGTCCCGAAATATCGGACTAGTCCGGTCGAAAACGGACTTGTCCGATTTCACTACTGGAAATCTTCGGACTAGTCCGATAGCCATCGGACTTGTCCGGACATATGAAACCCTAAGTGTGTTGGATGACAAGTACGCACTTGGAGGACTTGTCTGATTTAGATCAGTGGGTATTTCAGACTAGTCCGTGTAAACATCGGACTTGTCCGAAGTGGATCAGAATGACTATCGGACTAGTCCGGTTAACAACGGACTTGTCCGATTTTGTGTGACTTGTGAAGTGTGTTGAGGACTAGTCCGCCCTGGGGAGGACTAGTCCGACTCAAGTCAGAAAGATATCGGACTAGTCCGACAGATATCGGACTTGTCCGATCTGGTCCAGAAAGGATATCGGACTAGTCCGGTTGATATCGGACTAGTTCGGTCCTGTGTAACTTTGTGCAATATGTGTGTGTGCTTAAATATGATTGAGCTCTTGGGTGTGTTTCCGTAACACACTCCATACACAATAATCTACTATTTCTTTTCCTTGAGCTCAAGTTCACTTTGCTCCTCATTATCCCTTCTTTTTGGTATTTTGCTCATTTTTCATTATTGGCCTGCATTCATCTCAACAAAATGGTTAGGATCCCAATTGCTTGTCATAAATCATCCAAAACCCACAAGGGAGTCCTAGATGCACTTTCAATCTCCCCCTTTTTGGTGATTGATGACAACCAATTGAGATTTCACAAAATATGACAAAAAGAGATGAGATTTTCATAAAGTATGCACATATGACTCAAAAATACATCAAGCAGTAAGAGAAATATCCATATGTGCATTCTTTATGGTGGGATGCATAACTAAGTGCATTGAAACATTGAGAATGACATAATTTACATTGATGAATCAATACAAAGTACATATGTCATTTCAGGAGCAAAATTGCAGATTTCAACACATATTTGCAAATTAATTAAGCATTTCAACATAGAACCATAGTTAACATGTAAACAGCGTTAAGGCATTACAATCACAAAGAAAGATAAAGAGAACTCTCTCCTCGCACCCTACCACAGCTAAAGCTAAGACTCCCCCTCAATCTCCCCCCCTTTGGCATCAAGACACCAAAAAGAGAGAGAGGAGGGTTCTAAGATCTTCACTCTTCACTGTCGGTCCTATCGTCATCGTCTTCATCTTCTTTGCTTTCTGCTGGACGAGGAGGAGAGGGAGGAGGAGCAGAGTCGCTCGAGGCCCCAATGCCAAAGTAGGCAAGCTCGGAGGGGTTCAGAGGCCCGAGCTCGGTGAAGTCCGGTTCGGACTCCTCAGAAATCACTGGAGATCCAATGGGGTCGATCTCCAGCTTCTGGCAGATTTTCTTCATATTGGCCTTTATATACTTCATGTCCTCCTTTCTTCTCTTGTTGAGCTTGTGGACCTTCACTTCGGTCTTTTTGCAGGGGGAGAATATGGCGGTCAGGTACTTGAGGATCCCACTAGCTGATCCTCTCTGAGGGGCTTCCCTAGAGGTAGGGACAACCCTAGCACCGCTTCTTGATCTTGTTGGTGCCTTGGGACTGGAGGCCGGAGAGGGAGCAGCCTGGACACTCACTGGTTGAGGCTTCTGAGGCCTCAAAGGAGTGTGCTCCACATCCTTCACGAACTCAATACCTATGACTTTCTCAATCATATACATGAGGTAGGGAGCATAGCCACATGACCTGTTAGGCGTGCAGGATATGTTGACCATATCATTCCAAATGTATTCCGCCACATCAAATGGGCGGTCCTTGCTTATGACTCTCATTAGGGTTCAGAGGTAACCCTGCACGCTTCCAACATCTCCATCTTTAGGAGCAATAGTCTTCCTCAGCACTCTGTTGAGGACCACAGAATGGTTTCATGTTCTTTGTAGAGGGAGGGACATACTTTGAGTTTGGCTCATATAGGAATTTCATCCTATCCTTCTCCATGACACCTATGTTGTGGATGATCAGCCTGTCATGTCCAGAGGTGTCCAGATGGAGCAGATTAGCAAAGTCCTCTTGAGTGATACTATACTTAGATCCGTGTGTCATCCAAGTAACACTCTCTTCATCCTCACTTGAGAAGTGGCAAGTTGCAAAGAATTGTGCAATCACTTCATCATTCCAGTTATGCCTGAAGGCAAAGAGATCCTTCAAGCCATGCCTCTCAACTGCTGCAATGACTTCATCAAAAGCTGAGCACTTCTTCTTCTCAAGGTGTGCCCAGTCAATCCACTGACTACGCACCACGGGGGTCTTCATCGGTAGATACACCGATTTGTAGAATTCTGCATGGAAGTTGCACCAAAACCTTCCATCGACAGCTTGCTTTGGCCTGCCATACTAGTCAATGCTTCTGAACTTGGCTGCAGAATCAATGCCCTTGCCGTTGAACTTCTCCTCAGTAGGGTCCTGGACCCCTTCCCTGGGAGCATGGAGCTTCAAGGGCCCGACTGGCCCCGTTGCTATCCCCTTGCCCTGGCCCTTGGCTTGGCGGGCACTTGCCGAGCTAGGGCCACCACCAGCCTTAGAGGCTGGCACCTTGGAGGCCGGCTTCTTCGCTAGCACTTTCCTCCGAACCTGAGGAGGGGAAGGAGCAGGCTCGGAGGGTCTTTTTTGGCGCTTCTTGCCAAGACCCGTCGAGGACCGAGGTGCCACTTCGTGGTCCAACTTGGCCTCAAAGTCAGAGATTTCGTTGTTTGAGCTCGACATGATCTGAGAATGATTTTGCAAGAATGGTGATAAGTGATACAAGGCATAGGTATGAAAAGATAACAATGAATTGCATTGAGGAATTGAAAAATTAGGTTTTTAGTTCAAAAACATCGGACTTGTCCGGTGCACAGGCTCGGACTAGTCCGGAGGACCGGACTTGTCCGTGCATGGACCGGACTAGTCCAATGTTCATCCTCAAAAACCTAACAGATTGGTCAAGGGATGATTCCTAATGCAAATCTAGTCTAGCATACACATAGTACATCAAATAAGCATGTATCTAGTGAAGGATGCTAGGCTATACGATCAACAATGGAGAAAAACAAGATTTCTAGGGTTTTGAAGAAAGTTACCGAAGAAATCGATTGAAGCTTGAAGGTTTGGGGGTTGGAGGCCGGACAAGTCCGCTAGCTTCAATCCCCAAGAGGTCAAGCTTGATCTCCGCCCAAATGTGGACTTTTTCGACGGAGGGAGCAGAGAATCGCCTTGGTAAATCGAGCGCAAGAGAGAGCAAGGCGTGAGCAAATGTGGGGATGAGAAGATTAGGGTTTGGTGGCGGCTAGGGTTATGGACACGAAAAATCGGACAAGTTCGGACATGACCGGACTAGTCCGAAGTCATCCAGAGAGCTATATCGGACTAGTCCGTGGTCTATCGGACTAGTCCGGTCTAACCGGCGCTCTACGGACTAGTCTGCAAGAGCGGACTAGTCCGGGTAACCACGGACTAGTCCGTGGTCACCAGGAGAAATTGCATAGCCCATTCATATATATTTGAAGGTTCATTAATAGGGAATAGGTGGGACAAAACAAATCAATTAATCTTGATGAATTTGACCAGTAAGCATACAACAATCACACAATGGTCATAATTCATTAAGATCTAATAATTGACATAGTTTTTCGAGAAAAAATGAAGAAGGATGATTTTCACAATTCAGTCAAAATTTTGAAGAGGTCATACAGGTATGCAACTTTTCAAGCCACACTCTGAGAATCCAGGATATTTAGTTCATTTCGGAGTTCGAAAAAACGCTTTTCATCAAGTGGCTTGGTGAATATGTCGGCCAATTGTTTTTGGGTGTTGACATGTGAGATGGTAATGCCTCCTTTCATGGAATGGTCTCTCAGGAAATGATGTCTTATGTCTATGTGTTTAGTTCTAGAGTGCTCAACTGGATTGTGGGCTATTTTAATGGCACTCTCATTGTCACAAAGGAGAGGAATACGGTTCAAATTGTAACCGTAATCCCTTAGAGTTTGTCGCATCCAAAGCAGTTGTGCACAACAAGTCCCGGCTGCAACATACTTCGCTTCAGCTGTGGATAAAGCAATGGAATTTTGTTTCTTGGATGACCAAGAAACTAAGGATCTCCCTAGGAATTGGCATGTGCCGGAGGTGCTTTTTCTATCTACTTTGCACCCGACATAATCTGCATCGGAGTAACCAATGAGATTGAATTTTGAGCATTTTGGGTACCAAAGACCAAGGTTGGGTGTATGAACTAAATATCTCAAAATTCTCTTTACGGCTGTCAAGTGACATTCCTTAGGGTTGGCTTGAAATCGTGCACACAAACATACACTCAACATAATATCTGGCCTAGATGCACATAAGTAAAGTAGAGATCCAATCATGGAGCGATATACCTTTTGATTGACGCTAGGTCCATCTTCATTGAGATCCAAGTGGCCATTCGTTGCCATGGGGGTCTTTATGGGCTTTGCCTTGTCCATGCCAAACGTCTTGAGTATGTCCTGCGTGTACTTGGTTTGGCTTATGAACGTTCCTTCCCTTTGTTGCCGCACTTGGAATCCCAAAAAGTATTTTAATTCTCCCATCATTGACATTTCAAACCTGTCTGTCATGATTTTGCTAAATTCCTCACAAAAAGATTGATTAGTTGATCCAAAAATTATATCGTCAACATAAATTTGACAAATAGAAAGATCATTATCTAAGTTCTTTGTAAATAATGTATAATCTACTTTGCCAATTTGAAAACCATTCTCAATTAAGAAATCTCTAAGACACTCATACCAAGCTCTAGGAGCTTGTTTGAGGCCATAGAGATCCTTACGCAATTTATATACGTGGTCGGGGAACTCTTCGTCTTCAAATCCGAGTGGTTGCTCCACGTACACCTCTTCCTTGATCGGTCCGTTGAGGAAGGCGCTTTTCACATCCATTTGATACAGCTTGAAATCATGGTGAGTAGCATATGCAAGTAATATTCTAATAGATTCAAGCCTAGCTACTGGAGCAAAAGTCTCATCAAAATCCAAACCTTAGACTTGTGAGTACCCTTTGGCCACAAGTCGCGCCTTGTTTCTTGTTACCACTCCGTGTTTGTCTTGTTTGTTGCGGAAGACCCACTTGGTGCCCACTATGTTTGCATTGGGTCTTGCCACAAGTTCCCACACCTCGTTCCTCTTGAAGTTGTTCAATTCTTCTTGCATTGCCACCATCCAGTCTTGATCCTTCAATGCATCCTCAATCCTGCGTGGTTCCAAAAAGGAGAAAAATGAGTAATGCTCACAAAAGTTAGCTATGCGAGATCTAGTTGTTACTCCCTTTTGGATGTCACCGATGATGTTGTCGATTGGGTGATCCCTTTGAATGCATTGGTGTACTCTTGGGTGGGGCACTTGGGGAGTTGTGTCTTCATGATCGTTTTCTTCTCCCCCTGAGTGGTTGCCCTCGTTGACTTGTTGATCATCTTCATACTCTCGTGCTTGTGTTGAAGCTCCCCCTTGATTGTTGGTCTCCTCTTGTGGTTCATTTTCCTCATTTATGTGTGAAGGTGACTCTTGTGGTCGAACTTCACCTAGAGCCATTCTTTTCAATGCTAGACAAGGTGCTTCTTCTTTACCTAATTCACATGGATCAACTTGCTCCTTTTGGGAGCCGTTAGTCTCATCGAACACTACATCACGTGCTACTTCAACAAGTCCGGAGGCCTTGTTGAAAACACGATAGGCGTAGGTGTTCGAATCGTAATCGAGCAAGAAACCTTCATCGGACTTCGAAGCGAACTTTGAAGTCCTGGGCTTCTTGTTCAGGATATAACATGGAGAACCGAAAACTCGAAAGTAAGAAATGTTTGGTTTGTTACCGGTGAGTAGCTCATAGGGAGTTTTCTTGAGTAGTCAATGAAGATAAAGCCGATTTGCGGCGTGGCAAGCGGTGTTAATCGCTTCTGCCCAAAATCGATCCGAAGTCTTGTATTCATCGAGCATTGTTCTTGCCATCTCTATGAGTGTTCGGTTCTTCCTTTCGGCAACTCCATTTTGTTGTGGTGAATATGGCACTGAAAATTCGTGCTTGATGCTCTCTTCATCAAGGTACTCCTCCACTTGTATGTTCTTGAACTCCGTGCCATTGTCGCTTCGAATACTCTTGATTGACAATGAAAACTTGTTTTGAGCTTGCTTGAAGAATTTCTTGAGTGTTCCTTGTGTTTCTGACTTATCATGCAAAAAGAAAACCCAAGTGAAGCGAGAAAAATCATCAGTGATAACCAAACCATATTTGTTACCGCCGATGCTTATGTAAGCAACTGGACCAAACAAGTCCATGTGAAGTAGTTCGAGCGGTCTTGTTGTAGTCATGATGTTCTTTGCGGGATGATGTGCTCCAACTTGCTTCCCGGCTTGGCGCGCACTACAAGGCCTGTCTTTCTCAAAAACAACATCTTTCAAACCTCGGATGTGATCGCCCTTGAGGAGTTTTTGAAGATTCCTCATACCAACATGTGCTAGCCGTCTATGCCACAGCCAACCCATGTTGGTTTTTGCAATCAGGCATGTGTCGAGTTCGGATTTATCCTTGTTGAAGTCAACAAGGTAAAGCTTTCCCTTCAACATACCCTTGAATGCAACGGAACCATCACTCCTCCTTGAGACGGTCACACCCTCGTTAGTGAACAAGCAATTATAACCTTTGTCACATAGTTGAGATATGGACAACAGGTTATAATCTAAAGATTCAACATGTAAAACATGAGAAAGCGTGTGTTCAGAGGATATTGCAATTTTACCAGTACCGAGCACCTTTCCTTGACTGTTATCTCCGAAGTAGATGCCTTCGTTTGGGTCCTCGTTTTCTTCATATTCCACGAACATCCTCCTTTCTCCGGTCATGTGGTTGGTGCATCCACTGTCTAGCACCCATTTGGATCCACCGGAGGAATAGGCCTGCAAAAACAAATTATGCTTTGGTTTTAGGTACCCAAGCTTGCTTGGGTCCTTGGAGGATAGTTACAATACATTTGGGCACCCACACATGGGATTTTGTGTTCCCATGGCGTGGCCCGACATAATAAGCATGAACCTTACCAAGATTGTTTCTCATTAATACATAAGAGGCATCAACAGTTTTAAATAGAAGCTGTTGTTGTTTATGAATCGGACTAGTCTGGGTGGCCGGACTTGTCCAGATGACCGGACTTGTCCGGACACCGACCGGACTAGTCCGGTATTCATGCGAGTTCAGTTTCTTATTCTTCAACTTATCAGTTTGAGAGGATCTTCCCTTCACAAAGGAGATCCTTCCCCTGTTATTCTTATGACTTCCAGCATGTTGTTTTTTATCATAAGAGTAACCAATGCCATATTTGACATTTGGAGGTCTTTGGACCAAGTATGCACTATGTGCATAGTTGATCTTCTCCTTGTCAAATATTCCATACTGGGTAGGATTTTTATCCTTTGTGGAGGTTGACTTCTCCTTCAAACTGGTGTTGGTTTTACTACATGTGCACATATGAACAAGATCAGTTTTAGTGGGTTGAGAAGGTGAACTTGAAGAGGAGGAAGGTTCACTTAGCTTGAGTGACTCAACTTGCACTTCAAGGATTTTGTTAACCTTGATCAGGTCAGCAAGTTGGTCCTTGATTGCAACATTTGAGTCGGTTAACTCCAAGCAAGTTTTCTTGCTTGAAGCTAGCTCAAGCTCTAGTGAACCGTTTTTCTCCTTTTCAAGCTCTAGGAGTTTGTCAAGTTTGACATACTTCTCCTTTTGGGAGATAATCATGTCCTCTTGACGATCAATTAACCTCTCCTTTCAACAAGTTGGTCAAGTAAAAATCTCATTTTAGCAGCAGTTTTCCTATCTAGTCCATTTAGCATGTCCTCATCATCACTATCTAGTTCATCATCACTAGAGTAGGAATGCATGGAAGGGGTTTTGATGTTTACCTTGAGTTTACCTTCCTTTGCCATGAGACAAGTGCCATTTCCCTTCTTTGCACCGAGTGTGGGGAAGAGTGTGGATTTCTTGGATGTGCTTTCTATGGCTATGCTAGCCATCTCTTCTTCATCGGATGATGAGGACTCATCGTTTGAGTCCCACTCCTTCCCAATGTGTGCTTGTTCGGCTTGTTTCTTCTTCTTGAAGAATTTCTTAGGTTGAGGCTTGGTTTCTTTAGTTTTCTTCTTGTTGTCCTCATATGGGCAATCGACTATAAAGTGGTTATACTCACCACAATTATAGCACGCCCGCTTCATCTTTGGCTTCATCCTTTCCTTGTACTTTCCTTCACTTGATTTTGTTCCTTGTCTCTTCTTCATTATTCTCTTGAACTTTTTCATGAACAAAATCATATCCTCTTCATCTAGCTCACTACTCTCGTCATCACTGTCCTCCTCTAGTTGTGCTTCTCTTGCTTCTTTGGATAGAGGCTTGAGAGTAGATTTTAGGGCAACTCCTTTCTTCTTGGCCGAGGTGAGGTCGGCAATTTCTTTGACGTGCTTGGCTTGTTTCTCCATCATTTCAAAGTTGATAATTTTACCAAGCAATTCATCCGGAGTCATCCTTTTGTAACTGGGGATTTCTCTGATCATTGAGCATAGCGTGACATTGTGAGGCATAAAAGCTCTAAGGATGAGCTTTACCACCTCGTGGTCATTCCACTTCTTGCTCCCATATGATCGAACCTTGTTGACAAGTGTCTTCAATCGATTGTACATGTCCTGGGGTGACTCGTCTTCCTCAATTGCAAATCTTCCTAGTTCCCCTTCGATCATTTCAATTTTTGCCTCACGCACATGCCGGTCACCTTCATGTGCTGTTTGTAGTGTATCCCATATCTCCTTAGCAATTTCGAGTCCATCCACCTTGGTGAACTCGTCTCGACTGAGAGAGGAGGTGATTACAGCTGCGGCTTGAGCGTTTCTATGGATGGCCTGCTCTTGACTTGGGGTGAGCTCTTCGTCGTCATCCGAAATATCTATTCCTGTACATACAACATGCCATAAACTTGGGTTGAGGGAAATCAAATGCATCTTCATATTCTGCCTCCACATGGAGTAATCACTCCCATCGAAGTGTGGGGCTTTTCCAAGTGGGATAGATAAGTAGTGATTGTTAGTGGAATTTAGACGATCATAATTAAAAGGATATTGGGAGTAGTTGGTGTGACTACTCCCCTTCTTCTTCTCTTCAACTTTCACTTTCCCTTTTGAAAGTGCCTTCTTTCTGAGGAGTGCCTTTAGCTCCAGCGTCTCCTCATCGTCGTCCTCGAAGTCTTGAATGGCTTCGAGGTACTTCTCCAGTTTTTGGGTCCTGTCGTTGTTGACTTCCTCTTGGTTGTTGATTTTGTGGACGTCCTTCATGTCCGACATGATCTCTTCGAGTGGTTAAACTCTTTCTTGAAGAACCTTACTCTAATACCAATTGAATGTAGGCCTAGAGGGGGGGTGAATAGGCCTTTTGAATTTTTTTGTCGGATCCTGCAACACTCAACAAGAAGTTCAATACCAGAGAAATCGGACTAGTCCGGTAAAGTGCGGACTAGTCCGGTGTTCACGGACTAAGTTGATCAAGATTAATCGATTAGGTTGATTCTTCAATGTGTGCAGCGGAATTATAGAATCAAACAACAGTTTAACAGTTGTATATTGGATTGTATCACAATTAAGGCTTGTGTTCTACAATTTATTGTAAATTGAACAATGTGTATCAAACCCTAGAGTAAGTAGATCAATTTGAGTGATGAACACAAAAAGGACAAGACACACGATTTATCCCGTGGTTCGGCTACCACGAAGGCAACCTACATCCACGTTGAAGAGCCCACAAAAGGACCGGGTCTTCTCCAACCCTACCCTCGTCGGATCGCCACGAAGGCCAACCCTCTTCCACTAATCACAAAGGGGTGAATAACCAAATTCAAGGGGCGTTATCACACGTTGAGAGCTCCCTTAGATTACAAATCACAATGCCACCAAAAACACACTCAAAAATTACAATTGAAATGCAGGAGTGTGTTAGAGATTCAAACCAAGAGCTCAATGATGTGTGCCAAGTGTCTCTCCAATGATCTAGAAGTGATCCTCAAAGGATTGATCGATTTTGCACTTAATTTTGTGGAGAGAGGTGGTTTCTGAGTATCTTGGGAGGTGTGACGGCGCTAGGGTTCGAGAGATTGTAAAAGTGGGTCGCGCACCTCTATTTATATGGGGTTTCTAAAAGTGACCGTTAGGGTTCAAAAAGATCGGACTAGTCTGTGGTGGTCACCGGACTAGTCCGGTGTGCTGTGTGTAGCAAACCCTAAGTGTCCCGAAATATCGAACTAGTCCGGTCGAAAACGGACGTGTCCGATTTCGCTACTGGAAATCTTCGGACTAGTCCGATAGCCATCAGACTTGTACGGACATATGAAACCCTAAGTGTGTTGGATGACAAGTCCGCACTTGGAGGACTTGTCCGATTTAGATCAGTGGGTATTTCGTACTAGTCCGTGTAAACATTGGACTTGTCCGAAGTGGATCAGAATGAATATCGGACTAGTCCGGTTAACAACGTACTTGTCCGATTTTGTGTGACTTGTGAAGTGTGTTGAGGACTAGTCCGCCCTGGGGAGGACTAGTCCGACTCAAGTCAGAAAGATATCGGACTAGTCTGACAGATATCGGACTTGTCCGATCTGGTCCAGAAAGGATATCGGACTAGTTCGGTTGATATCGGACTAGTCCGGTCCTGTGTAACTTTGTGCAATATGTGTGTGTGCTTAAATATGATTGAGCTCTTGGGTGTGTTTCCGTAACACACTCCATACACAATAATCTACTATTTCTTTTCCTTGATCTCAAGTTCACTTTGCTCTTCATTATCCCTTCTTTTTGGTATTTTGCTCATTTTTCATTATTGGCCTGCATTCATCTCAACAAAAAGGTTAGGATCCCAATTGCTTGTCATAAATCATCCAAAACCCACAAGAGAGTCCTAGATGCACTTTCAAACAAATATAAATGTTTCTATTTAAGTCATTATAGATTTTCAATCATTTTTATATAAAAATAAACTCTATCTTAATATTCAGTACAGGGCCTCGAATTTAGCCAGCCTGGTCCTGCCTAAACTCTCTTACCCCCTTTACGAAATACCGAGGAATGTTAAGCACAACTCTTTAGTTAAGTCTGATACAAACCTATGTTTTTTGGGGTTTTTAAACCCATACTATTGCAAACAATCTCTTTCATTTTTAATTATGTTGGTCTTAACCCCCCTGTGCTTTTGCACCTCCGTGGACATGAAGTCGATCCAGCGATAAGATCACAATGATCATCGTCTTGATCCATTACTTCCACATCATGTCTCCACATAAGTGATTAAGAATAAATCTAAATTGCTCTCCTCATGATAAGAGCTTCGATTCTCCCAAACACCAGTTTCTTGCTTGCCTTCTCCACCATGTTTCCTTGGTTAGGGTTCCTTGGTTAGGGCTCCACTTTTTCAATTCCTTTGAACAGTTTCTTGAACTTGTTAGATATTCTAACTGCGCCGGATTAACAGATTGGTTTGTCCAAACAAAACTGTGTATCAAGTAGTAGGAGTAGCTGATTAATCATTTGAATAAAGTTAGTTCTTCATTACTAGTTTGATCATACTTGATGAGATAACACATCAATAGATATTGATAAATTGTTTGACACACACAAGTGGTTGATGGTTCTGCGGGACACTTCATGTAGAGTTAATATGCCATTCATTATATTTTTTGTCTTATTAGTTCTAGCATGGAAAACCCTAAGAAGACTGGTGCTGGTAGTAACAATAAAGAAGACAATATGGAGTTTACTGACTCTAACAGTTCAAACTCCTTTCACAGTCCATCGGATATTTTCCTAATATAAAAATTAAAAAGACTTCAGAGGATCTCGACCCGGAATATGATCCCGCCGACGAGGTATGGATCACGAATCTTAACTTCAACAGTTCAAGTTAATGTTGGTTGTCAAGTATACGAAGTCTTATAATTCTTTTCTATCTAGATTAATCGTGAAGAAAACGAGGTGACTTCGGCTCCTAAAACCGCAGAAGGTTCTCCAATGGATGAATCCTCAGCTTCACTCAAGCGGAAACGAGGGCAACGAGGTCCCAATAAGGGTCCATTGGACCGCATCATGTACATAACAAGGGTCGGTCCAGGTGGGCTTCCCCAAGAACCACTGGATTCAGTTACCAAGTACTGAAATGCATGCGGTTTTCTTGTTAGGGAGCTCGTGTCGATCACAACCGAGAACTGGATAAAATTACCCGAGGAGACCAAGAATGAGTTGTGGGAAAGGATAAAGAAACAATTCAAGTTCCCAAAAGGCACGGAAGAAGCTGTAAAGAAAGCAACATTGGTCTCTTGCGGCAAGAAGTTACGTGGCTGGAAGAGTGAAATGAATGCTTATGTTAAGGCTGATAAGGTCCCTAGCCCGAGGAAGATGGGAAAAATCACGCAAGCTTAGTGGCAAGTGTTTGTTCGTCAAAAGACCACATCTGATGCTGAAGCTCTAAGTGCAACTAGGTCAGAGCTTGCCAAAAAGAACAAATACCATCATCGCTTGGGGTCTGCCGGATATGCCCCCTGAAAGTTGCCTAGAGAGGGGGGGGTGAATAGGATAAACGACCTGAAATCACTTAATAAAATGAGATTAGAACTCAGGGGGCGGACTAGTCCGGTCCAGGGGCGGACTAGTCCGGTCCTCCTACAGGGAAAAGCCTAAAAAGGGTTTCTAACAAGTTTTAGTCCAATTCTCGTGATGCAAGGTTTGTTAGAATGACTTAGTGAGCCTTAACAAGTTATATGACAAGTATGAAACTAAGGATCACGATGAAATAAGAGTGATGAACAAGACCGATAAAGTTAACCCTAGAAGTAATGAGCAATAAGTGAAAGTAAAGAACACAAGGGACACAAGTATTTTATCCTGTGGGTTGATCCCACGAAGGAACCTACGTCCCCGTTGAGGAGTCCACGAAGGACCGGGTTCAACAACCCTTCGCTCACCAAGTTTATCACACGGGCCTAACTTGGTTCTTCCACTATCACAAAGAGTGAATACAAGATTCGTTGGGGCTTCTCACAATCTGAGGCTCCCACTACAAACACAATCACAAATCACAAAGATTGACTCAAGCCACAAATCACAAAGATTCACAAAGTGCAAGAGATCAAACTGAGAGCCAAAGAGCGGTGTTCTTCCTCTTCTTCACCTCACTAAACTCTAATCCACACAAGAATTATTTTTAGAGGGAATGTATGCAAGAAGGAGGCTTTGGGAGGCTCAAGGTTGCTGTGGCGGCGATAGAGTTTCAACTTGCTCAAAGGTTGCTTCAAATGAACCCAGGGGTCCTCTATTTATATAGGTCCCAAGCCCATACTGCTGACTTCAGTAGATGGGCGGACTAGTCCGGCCTACAGCCTGGACTAGTCTGGCCTAGGGGACCACTGACGTCCCTGACAACTGTCACACTGCGCGGCAATCGTCACACTACCTGCCAAACTTCAAATTTAAACGGTCACTTCAACAACGGACTAGTCCGGCCCTCACCAGACTAGTCCAATCTCACACAGAACCTTTTGCTCCGTGTGAAAACGGACTGGTCTGAAGACCACGGACTAGTCCGGCCTTCCCAAACTTAGTCTCTGAAGCACTGACTTCTCTCACACCCGGATTAGTCCGACCCCAAGGGCGGACTAGTCTGATCTCAGTCAGGACCTCTTGGTCTGGACCAAAACGGACAAGTTCGTGGTTTTGGGACTTAGACCCCAAAACCCACTTCACGACTACCCGGACTAGTCCGTCCCACTACGAACTAGTCCGAACTCACTCAGACCCTTCTGGTCTGGCTGAAAACGGACTTGGCCGGCCAGGGGCGGACTAGTCCGGCCACCTGCATGGACTAGTACGGCCCCACTGCCAGACTTCTTCCAACTCTTTTCTCTCAATGGGTTTGACCTCTAAATCGCTTTGAGCTCCTAACTTGACCTCAATGCACTTTACACACACATCCTCACACGTATTTGGCTAGTCCAAACTTGACACACTAGAAACCCTAGTTTCTCCTTTTCGAGTTGGCATCACCGTTTTCATCCTTTTTCTTTTTGAGGGATTGTGCTTCCACTTAAGTCCACACCTGTGTTTAAGATCACTGAGCTCATTAGTCACTTAATTGTCGTCATCAATCATCCAAAACCCACGGGGATCCTAGATGCACTTTTTATCTCCCCCTTTTTGGTGATTGATGACAACACATTAAGTCTTCATATAAAAGAGTATAAATTTGTGTTTTTCATAACGTGCGGGTGTATGAGTGACTCCCCCTCAATGAATGCATCATAAAAGAGAGATTGAGGAAGTCCTTCATACATACACACATTATGGTGGGGTGCCTACGTGTTGTGCTCAACAATTTGTGACAAGACATAATAAGTGTGAATATGATCAAAAGATAGACATTCAAAGCATCATATTGATAGTAAAGATAGACATAATAAAGATAGACGATCTCTTATCCAAACAATCAAGTTCTCGCCAATGGCTGACTTTCGATAATTTCAGCTGGTTTCCATTAATAGATGCAAATAATCAGATTTCTATAAAAAAAAGGTAAAAACAAGACTTGTGATTGAAGTTGTTCGCTTCGTCGCTTGTGTGAAGCACTAAGAAAGATGGTACTGATTTGTAGTCAATATATTCAGCCATTAGAACTGATAAAGCAGCATCTTTATAATTTTTAAAATGGAGAGAAGAGAAAGAAATCTTTCATGGCTTGTTTGGGTGTACTCAATCTAATTGGATTGAAGTGAAGAATGAACTAGTTTTCTTCTCAATCCACCTCAAACCACTTATATTGAAGTGGATCCACTCCTACCCGAACAAGCCCTCAAATGGATGGGAAGTATTGTCAGACTTCAATTGAAGCTTTTAACAATCTAAATGATGAGTATTGGGTGTTACTTGCATCTACAAGAGCTTGCTGTGAAGGGATTAGCTTGACATGAGATTCAAGAGTTGTGCTTCTAGATGTTGTTTGGAACCAAGCCATTGCTTCATCTTCGTTGTAGGCCAAAGCTGCGGCCCTTGCTTGTTGCTTCTTGGTTGCTATTGCTTTCTCATGCTGCTCGAGATACTTCTCGGCAGCCTCAACTTCGGCTCTTGCTCGTTCTTTGGCGAGGCGAAGTTGCTCCGCCTCCCACTCGGGGTCAGTGGGGGGAGAAGCGGAACGGCGAGGAGCGGCCATTTCAGCTGAAAAGAATAGAGGCCATAAGATAGTAGGTCAAGGAGTTGGAATAATGCAAAAGAAATCTCGAGAAACGATCAAAGTTGGAGTTTGACCTGTGTACACCGGACTTGTCCGCCCCAGGGGCGGACTAGTCCGCCGGGCAGACTAGTCCGCCTGGCACCGGACTAGTCCGGTTTACACAGGTTAAACCCTAACTCTAACGGTTTTTCGAGAAATTTTGGAATCAACTCGCAATATTCCTAGGCTATGATCAAAAGGTCACTAGAAGTAACTTTAATGAAGAGGCATCTATCAAAAACTCAATGAATCAATAATGAGGCAAGTTTTTGAAAAATGGGGGATACCTCTTCAAATCTTGAGAAATCGACGGAATCGGGGATGGATCGCGTCGCGAGTGATCGGGGAAAGTTTCCCACTCCTCTGGAGCTTCCAATGCACGGATTGGAAACGATTTTTCGTGGTTGGAATTGAAAATCGCCGAAAGAGGGTGGTTTCGCGCGTGTGGGAGAGAGAAAAAAGCCAAAGGAAGAAATGGAGGGGTCGGCCGCTTCCGGGGGGCGGGGGGGGGGGGGGGGGGGGTGTTTAAGTCCCCAAGGGCCGGACTAGTCCGGTTAAGGGGGCTGGACTAGTACGGTCAGCGGACCAAACCCGAACCAGTCCAGATCCGGACTTGTCCGGCCAGAGGGCGGACTAGTTCGGTCCAGGGAGGCTGAAAACATATATATTTGAGTTTTAGCCACTATAGATGATCCTTTTGGACATATTGCCACAACAAAACTTTATGAATATGGTCAGTAAGCATTCAACATTCAAACTATGACCATAACTCACAAAGTCACTAGTTTTTCAAATATTTTGAAGAAAATCGAGATAGAGATGAATTTTCAACCACATGCATTCTTTTGAATAAGGCAAAAGGTAAACATTCAGATGTGCATGTTTCAAGCCACATTTCGAGAATCTAAGATATTGAGCTCACTCCTAAGCTCACAAAATCGCTTCTCATCTAGGGGCTTGGTGAATATGTCGGCTAGTTGGTTCTCGGTTCTCACATGGGAAATTACGTATCCCCCTTTAAGGAATGATCTCTCAAGAAATGGTGTCTAATGTCTATGTGTTTGGTCCTTGAATGCTCAACTGGATTATGGGCTATTTTGATGACATTTTCATTGTCACATAGGAGAGGAATATGGCACAAGTTTATACCATAATCCCTTAGAGTTTGTCTCATCCAAAGAAGTTGTGCACAACAACTCCCGGCTGCGACATACTCCGCTTCAACTGTGGAGAGAGCAATGGAATTTTGTTTCTTAGAGGAACAAGACACTAATGATCTACCCAAAAATTGGCATGTTTCGGATGTGCTCTTTCTATCAACTTTGCACCCCGCATAATTCGCATCAGAACAGCCAATGACATTAAACTTGGGTCCTTTGGGGTACCAAAGTCCTAGGCTAGGTGTGTGAACTAAATATCTAAGAATTCTCTTCACGGCGGTCATGTGACACACCTTAGGTGCAGCTTGAAAACATGCACACATACACACACTAAGCATAATATCTGATCTAGATGCACAAAGATATAACAAAGAGCCAATCAAGGAACAATATACCTTTTGGTCCACACTTGGACCGTCTTCGTTTAGGTCTAAGTGTCCATTTGTTGCCATTGGAGTATTGATGGGTTTGGCCTTGTCCATGTCAAACTTCTTTAATATGTCTTGAGTGTATTTTGTTTGACTTATGAATGTGCCTTCTTTGAGTTGCTTGACTTGAAAACCTAAAAAGAACTTCAACTCCCCCATCATGGACATCTCAAATCTCTCTGTCATTATCTTAGAAAACTCATCACAAAACACTTTGTTAGTAGAACCAAATATAATGACATCGACATATATTTGGCACACAAAGAGATCATCATTAAAATGCTTTGTAAAGAGAGTGTAATCAGCTTTTCCTATCTTAAAACCATTTTGAACTAGAAAGTCTCTAAGACACTCATACCAAGCTCTAGGAGCTTGTTTGAGGCCATAGAGAGCCTTACGCAATTTGAAGACATGGTTTGGGAATTCTTGGTCTTCGAAGCCCGGTGGTTGTTCCACATAGACTTCCTCCTTGATTGGGCCATTTAGGAACGCACTCTTGACGTCCATTTGGTAGAGCTTAAAATCATGGTGAGTAGCAAAAGCAAGTAATATACAAATTGACTCTAGCCTAGCTACGGGAGCAAAGGTTTCATCAAAATCCAAACCTTCGACTTGTGAGTACCCCTTGGCCACAAGTCATGCCTTGTTCCTTGTTACAACACCATGTTCATCTTGCTTGTTGTGGAACACCCACTTGGTGGCCACAACATTTGCTTGTGGATGCTTGACAAGATCCCAAACTTTGTTCCTTTCAAAGTTGTTAAGCTCCTCTTGCATGGCCACCACCCAATTCAGGTCTCTCAAGGCATCTTCAACCTTATGGGGCTCCAAAGAAGAAACAAAAGAGTAATGTTCACAAAAATTTGCAACGCGAGAACGAGTGGTTACCCCTTTAGTGATATCTCCTAGTATGTTGTCAACAGGGTGATCCCGTTAAACACTTTGATGAACACGATGATGTGGAGGTTGAGCTCTTGAGTCATCATCATCTTCTTCTTATTCTTGATATCCCACTTGATGAATGCCTCCCCCTTGACTTTCGTCTTCTTGATCATTTTGAGGTGCCACTTGTTCATTTTCAACTTGATCACGTGGGGAGTGGCTTGCATCATCTTGTTGTTGGTCACTTGAGCATTGAGGTTGTTCTTGTGGTCGAACATCTCCAAGTGCCATTCTCCTGAGAGCTTCTTGTGGAGAGTCTTCTTGACCTAGTACACTTTGATCAACTTGCTCCACTTGGGAGCCATTAGTTTCATCAAACACCACGTCGCGTGATATTTTAACAGTACCGGAGGTTTTGTTGAAGACACGGTAGGCGTGGGTGTTTGAGTCATAACCAAGCAAGAAACCTTCATCGGACTTTGAAGCAAACTTCGAAGTCCTAGGCTTCTTGTTGAGAATATAGCACTTGCTCCCAAAAACACGAAAGTAAGAGACATTGTGTTTCTTACCAACTAGAAGCTCATAGGGAGTCTTCTTGAGGAGGCGGTGGAGGTACAATCGGTTGATGGCGTGGCAAGCGGTGTTAACCGCCTCCGCCCAAAACTGATCCAATGTCTTGTAATCATCAAGCATTGTCCTTGACATCTCAATGAGTGTCCTATTCTTCCGTTCCGCCACCCCATTTTGTTGAGGGGAGTATGGAGCTGAAAATTGATGCCCTCCTCACCCAAGAATTCTTCCACCTGAGTGTTCTCGAATTTGGTGCCGTTGTCACTTCTTATAGCTTTGATTCTTGAGGCGAACTCATTTTGAGATCTACTCAAGAACCTCTTGAGGACATCGTGAGTTTCACCCTTATCATGCAAGAAGAACACCCAAGTGAAACGAGAAAAATCGTCAACAATAACAAGACCATATTTGTTACCGCCAATGCTAATGTAGGTTATTGGGCCGAAAAGGTCCATATGTAGCAGCTCCAACGGTCTTGTTGTCGTCATGATGTTCTTTGAGGGGTGTTGAGCTCCTACTTGCTTCCCGTCTTGGCAAGCACTACATGGCCTATCATTTTCAAAGACAACATTCTTCAAACCATGAATGTGTTCGCCCTTAAGAAGCTTTTGTAAATTCCTCATCCCAACATGGGCTAGCCGTCTATGCCAAAGCCACCCCATGTTGGTTTTCGCCATTAAGCATGTGTCAAGTTGAGCTTTATCCGAGGCAAAGTCCACAAGATAAAGCTTTCCCTTGAGCACACCCTTAAAAGCGGTTGAGTTATCACTTCTTCTAAGGACGCTCACACCCTCATTAGTGAAAACACAAAAAGGTTATAGTCAAGAGAATCAATATGTAAAACACTAGAAAGAGTGTGTTGGGGAGAAATGACAATTTTACCTGAGCCAAGGATTTTCCCTCGGCTATTGTCCCCAAAGAGGATTCCTTCATTTGGATCATCATGTTCCTCATACTCGTCGAACATCTTCCTCTCTCCGGTCATGTGGTTTGTGCACCCACTATCGAGCACCCATTTGGATCCACCGGAGGAGTATGCCTACAAAACAAGATTTTGCCTTCCTTTTAGGTACCCAAGCGGAGTTGGGTCCTTTGACGTTAGTAGTGAGGCATTTGGGCACCCACACGCAAGGCTTGGGGCTCTTGCGGAGTGGCCCAACATATCTAGCATATACTTTGCCATTCTTGTTCCTCATCAAAACATATAATGCATCAAAGTCATGAAATAGGGGATGCGGTTCAGATTTAGGCAAGTAGGTGCTAGTTGAAGTGTTCTTCTCAATTTTAGTTGGGGATGAGCTTCCTTTGACAAAGACAATCAAGTCTTTGCCATACTTGGAGGTTTTGGCATTTCGCTTTCCACCTCTAGTATAACCAAGACCATCCTTGACATTGATAGGTCTTGTGTTGGTGTATGCACTTCGTGCATACGCCACCTTCTCTTTGTCAAAGATGCCACTCTTAGGTGCTTGCTTGCCTTGAGTCAACTTAAGCTCATCCTTTAATTTAATAATCAAGTTAGAATATTTGCAAGTTGATATTGCTTTGGATGCAACTTTTGAGGAGGATGAGCTTTTGGAGGAAGAGGCTACATTAGTCTTAAGGGACTCAACTTGAGTCTCAAGGATCTTGTTAACTTTTGCCAAGTTGCAAGTTCGTCCTTGAGCTCAATGGTTGTCTCCTCAAGATTTGAGCATGTTTTCTTGCTTAGAGCAAGTTCATGCTCTAACGCCTTGCTCTTCTCTCTCTCAAGCTCAAGGAGCTAAATGAGCTCTTTACATCTTTCCTTTTCTTGGATAAGGAAGTCCTCTTGCCTATCTATGAGCTCCTCCTTCTCAAAAATCTCATCCGAAAGCAATTTCATTCTTCGTAATGTGCTCTTACTTATATCCTTAAACCTAGCACTATCAAAATCATCATGAGAGGATATGGAAGAGGATGAGTTAGAGTTAAACTTTCTCCTTCCTTGTTTTGCCATGAGGAAAGTTGGCTCGTGGTCGTAGAGATTTGGGAAGAGCTTGCTTCCCTTGGAGCTCCTCCCGATGGCTATGGTTGCCATCTTCTCTTCATCTTTGGACGAGGAGGACTCATCGTTAGAGTCCCACTCCTTGCCTAAGTGAGCATGACCGGAGGGCCTCTTCTTCTTGTAGAACTTCTTCTCTTGTGGCTTGCCCTCCTTCTTCTTCTTGCCATCTTCATGTGGGAAATCTACAATGATGTGCCCGTACTCGCCACAATTGTAGCAAGCCCTCTTGGTTTTGGGCCTTGCCTTTTCCTTGCCTTTACTCTCATGCTTGTATCCTCCTTTTCTTCTTCTCATCATCCTCTTGAAGTTGTTGATGAAGAAGGCATCTTCCTCATCGGTGTCAAGGCTCTCCTCAGCATCTTTGTCTTGCTCTTTTGAGGAGGTTGTTGCTTTGAGTGCAACATTCTTCATCTTCGAGGCAGCGAACCTTTGGAGGTCACTGTAGAAGAGCGCCTCCTTCTCCATGATCTCGTGGTTGATGATCCTTCCAAGGACCTCCTCCGAGGTCATTTTGGCAAACCCCGGACTTTCTCGAATCATGGAGCAAAGAGAGACGTTTCTAGGCATGAATGCCCGAATCATCCTCTTCACCACCTCGTGGTCCGTCCACTTGGTACAGCCATAAGATCTACTCTTGTTGATGAGTATATTTTGGCGGTTGTACATCTCTTGGGGAGATTCACCATCCATAATGGCAAACCTCCCGAGCTCTCCTTCTATGAGCTCAATCTTAGCTTCTTTCACGACTCGGTTGGCTTCATGAGCCGTCTTGAGTGTCCCGAATGTCCTTGGCCACCTCAAGTCCATCCACTCGGTTGAACTCATCTCTTGAGAGAGAGAGATGAGATGATCACTCCGGCCGCTTGAGCATTGCGGTGAAGGATCACGGCTTGCTCCGGAGTGATATTTTCTTCATTCTTAGGGATGTGCACCCCGGCCAACACAATTTGCCATAGTGAGGGGTTGAGTGACACAAGGTGGATCTTCATGTTGTGTTTCCACATCCCGTAGTCAGTTCCATCGAATTGGGGAGGCTTCCCCAATGGGATGGAAAGATAGTGGTTGTTGGAGACAAGGCGTTCATAGTTGTAGCCTTGTTGGTTGTAGTTGATTGTGCCACTCGATGTGGAGGTTGAGGTGTCAACCTTGGGAATCTTCAACTTCTCTTGAAGTTTCGCCTTGAGCTGACGAATCTCTTCATCATCCATTGACTTGTCTTGGTAGAAGAGAATCTCTTCTGGAGTTGCTTGGACCTCACTGGTTGAGACTTCTTCATACCCCACTCCGGCCATCTTCTCTACGAGTTGTTAGACTCTTTTGGGAGAGTCCTACTCTGATACCAATTGAAAGTTGCCTAGAGGGGGGTGAATAGGCTAAACGACCTGAAATGACTTAATAAAATGATATTAGAACTCACGGGGCGGACTAGTCCAGTCCAGGGGCGGACTAGTCCGGTCCTCCTACAGGGAAAATCCTAAAAAGGGTTTCTAACAAGTTTTAGTCCAATTCTCGTGATGCAAGGTTTGTTAGAATGACTTAGTGAGCCTTAACAAGTTATATGACAAGTATGAAACTAAGGATCACGATGAAACAAGAGTGATGAACAAGACCGATAAAGTTAACCCTAGAAGTAATGAGCAATAAGTGAAAGTAAAGAACACAAGGGACACAAGGATTTTATCCCAAGGTTCGATCCCATGAAGGAACCTACGTCCCCGCTGAGGAGTTCACGAAGGACCGGGTTCAACAACCCTTCCCTCACCAAGTTTACCACACGGGCCTAACTTGGTTCTTCCACTATCACAAAGAGTGATTACAATATTCGTTGGGGCTTCTCACAATCTGAGGCTCCCACTACAAACACAATCACAAATTGAATGTGGGCCTAGAGGGGGGGTGAATAGGCCTTTTTGAAAAATTGTCAGATCCTGCAACAATTAACAAACAGTTCAATACCAGGGATATCAGACTAGTCCGGTAAAGTGCAGACTAGTCCGGTGTTCACGGACTAAGTTGGTTAGGTTTGAACAATTCGATTGATTCTACTATGTATGCAGCGAAAAAATATAATCAAGTAAAGGTTTCAATGTTATATCTCAGATTATATCACAATTGAATCTTATGTTTGACAATTCAACGTAAGATGAGTAATGGTAACTGAAACCCTAGATTAGGTTGATGGACAAGAATGATGAACACTAAAAACAAGACACAAGTGTTTATCCCGTGGTTCGGCTACCACAAAGGCAACCTACGTCCACGTTGAGGAGTCCACAAAAGGATTGGGTCTTCTCCAACCCTACCCTCGTCGGATCGCCACGAAGGCCAATCCTCTTCCACTAATCACAAAGGGGTGAATAACCGGATTCAAGGGGCCTTCTCACACGTTGAGAGCTCCCTTAGATTACAGCACAAATTTCCACCGAAAACACACTCAAAAGAATACAATTAAAACGCAGGAGTGTGTTAGAGGATCAAACCAAGAGCTCAATGTGGTGATTCAAGTGTCTCTCCAATGATCTAGAGTGAATCCTCAAAGGATTGATCGTTGTTGCACTTAATTTCGTGGAGAGATGTGGTTTTTGAGGCTCTTGGGAGGTGTGACGGCGCTAGGGTTCGAGAGATTGTAAAATTTGGCCGTGCACCTCTATTTATATGGGGTTTCTAAAAGTGACCGTTAGGGTTCAGAAAGTTCGGACTAGTCCGTGGTGGTCACCGGACTAGTCCGGTGTGCTGTGTGTAGCAAACCCTAAGTACCCCAAAATATTGGACTAGTCCGGCTGAAAACGGACTTGTCCGATTTCGCTACTGGAAATCTTCGGACTAGTCCGATAGTCATCGGACTTGTCCGGACATGTGAAACCCTAAGTGCATTGGATGACAAGTCTGCACTTGGAGGACTTGTCCGATGTAGATCAGAGGGTTCTTCGGACTAGTCCGTGAAAATATCTGACTTGTCTGATATGGATCAGAATGAATATCGGACTAGTCCGGTTGTGATCGGACTTGTCCGATTTTGTGTGATTTGTGAAGTGTTTTGTGGACTAGTCCGTGCTGGGGAGGACTAGTCCGATTCTAGTCAGGAAGATATCGGACTAGTCTGACAGATATCGGACTTGTCTGATCTGGTGCAGAAAGGTTATCGGACTAGTCCGGTTGTGATCGGACTAGTCCGGTCCTGTGTAACTCTGTGCAATGTGTGTGTTTTATTATGATTGAGCTCTTGGGGTGAGTTTACTTAACACACTCCATACACAATAGTCTATTACTCTTCTTCCTTGAGCTCATCTCCACTTTGCTCCTCATCCTTCCTTCTTTTTGGTATTTTGCTCATTTTCCTATCATAGGCCTGCACTCATCTCAACAAATAGGTTAGGATCCCAATTGCTTGTCATAAATCATCCAAAACCCACAAGGGAGTCCTAGATGCACTTTCAATCTCCCCCTTTTTGGTGATTGATGAAAACCAATTGAGATTTCACAAAATATGATAAAAATTGAGATTTTCATAAAGTATGCACATATGAGTCAAAAATACATCAAGCAGAGAAAGAATTATCCATATGTGCATTCTTTATGGTGGGATGCATAACTAAGTATATGGAGACATTGAGAATGACATAATTTACATTAATCAACCAAAACCAAGCATATATGTCATTCTAAGAGCAAAGTCACAGATTTCAACAAATACTTCTCAAATTGAACAACCATTGCATCACAGAACCATAATTAACTTGAGAACAAATTTAAAACATTGCAAAACTCAAAAATAGACAAGAAGCATAAAAAGAGCTCTCTCCTCGCATCCTACAGCTAAAGCTAAGACTCCTCCTCAATCTCTCCCCATTTGGCATCAAGACACCAAAAAGAAGGAGAGGAGGGTCCTAGGGTCTTCACTCTTCACTGTCGGTCCTCTCATCGTCGTGTTCGTCATCTTCATCTTCAGCTTGATGAGGAGGAGAAGGAGGAGGAACGGAGCCACTCAAGCCCCCAATGCCAAAGTAGGAAAGCTCGGAAGGGTTCAAGGGCGCGAGCTCAGTGAAGTCCGGGTCAGAGTCCTAAAAAATTACTGGAGATCCAATGGGGTCGGTCTCCAGCTTCTGGCAGATTTGCTTCACATTGGCCTTTATGTACTTCATGTCCTCCTTTCTTTTCTGGTTGAGCTTGTGGGCCTTCACTTCGGCCTTCTTGCAGGAGGAGAATATGGCAACCAGATATTTGAGGATCCCACTAGATGATCCTCTCAGAGGGGCTTCCCTAGAAGCAGGGACAGCTCTAGCATCTTCTCTGGATCTTGTCGGTGCCTCGGGACTGGAGGCCGGCGAAGGAGCAGCCTGAACATTTACTGGTTGAGGCTTCTAAGGCCTCAAAGGAGCGTGCTCCACATCCTTGACAAACTCAGCCCCGGTGGCTTTCTCAATCATAAACATGAAATAGGGAGCATAGTCATAGGACCTGTTGGGGGTGCTGGAGATGTTAACCATATCGTTCCATATGTAGTCAAACACATCGAACTGTCTGTTCTTGCTTATGACCCTCATTAGGGTCCGGAGGTACCCTTGTACACTCCCTGCATCCCCATCCTTAGGAGTAATGGTCTTCCTTAAGACTCTGTTCAGCACCACAAATAATGGCTTCATGTTCTTTGTGGAAGGAGGGATAAACTTTGAATTGGGCTCATAGAGAAACTTCATCCTCTCCTTGTCAATGACACCAACATTGTGGATGACCACATTATCATTGCTGGAGGTGTCAAGATGCAACATCCTTGCAAATTCTTCATAAGTGATAGTGTACTTGGATCCATGAGTCATCCAAGTCACTCTTTCCTCTTCATCACTTGCAAAGTGGCAGGTGGCATAAAACTGAGCCACCACTTCATCATTCCAATTGTACTTGAAGGCAAAGAGGTCCTTCAAGCCATGTCTTTCAGCTGCTACAATCACTTCATCAAAAGCAGAGCATCTTTTCTTCTCAAGATGTGCCCAGTCGATCCACTGACTGCGCACCACTGGTGTCTTCATCGGTAGATACACCGATCTATAGAAATCAGCATGGAAGTTGCACCATAATCTTCCATCAGCTGCTTGCTTCGGTCGGCCATACCAATCGATGCTTCTGAATTTTGCCGCCGAGTCACTGCCCTTGCCATTGAACTTCTCTTCAGTGGGGTCCCGGACCCCTTCCCTGGGAGCATGTAGCTTCAAAGGTCCAACTGGACCCGTAGCTATCCCTTTGCCCTTGCCTTTGGCTAGGCGGGCACTTGCCGAGCTAGGGCCACCACTGGCGGTAGCCCTAGAAGCTGGCACCTTGGAGGCCGGCTTCTTCGCTAGCACTTTCCTCCGAACTTGTGGAGGAGACGGAGCTGGCTCGGTAGGTCTTTCTTGGCGCTTCTTGCCAAGACTCGTTGAGGTCCGAGGTGCCACCTCGTGGTCCATCTCAGCCTCAAAATCGGAAATTTCATCATTTGAGCTCGACATGACCTGAGAATGAGTTTCAATAAAGATGATGAACGATACAAGGCATAGGTATGAGAGGATAGCAAGGAATTGCATTGAGGAATTGAAGAATTAGGTTTTAAGTTCAGAAACATCAGACTTGTCCGGTGCACAGGCACGGACTAGTCTGGGGGACCGGACTTGTCTGTGAATGGACCGGACTAGTCCGGTGTTCATCCTCAAAAACCTAAGAGATTTGACAAAAGCTGATTCCTAATGCACAATAAGTCTAGCATACACGAGATACATAAAGGAGGCATGTATATAGTGAAAGATGCTAGGCTATTTGACCAATAATGAAGAAAAACGAGATTTCTAGGGTTTGGGTGAAAATTACTGAAGAAATCAATTGAAGCTTGGAGATGAGGGTGTTGAAGGCCGGACAAGTCCGCTAGCTTCAATCCTCAAGAGGGCAAGATTGATTTCCGCCCAAATGCGGAGATTTTTTATGGAGGGAGCAAGAACGTGTGAGCAAGAGTGGAGGAAGAAGGGATTAGGGTTTGGCGGCGGCTAGGGTTATGGACATGAAAAATCGGACAAGTCCGGAGATGACCGGACTAGTCCGAACTCATCTAGAGAGCAACATCGGACTAGTCCGTGGAGTTATCGGACTAGTCCGGCCTAACCGGCACTCTACGGACTAGTCTGCATGGGCGGACTAGTCCGGGTAACCACGGACTAGTCCGTGGTCACCAGGAGAAATTTGCATAGCCCATTCATATATATTTGAAGGTTCATAAATAAAGAATAGAGAGGCAAACTAAATCAAATGATATTGATGAATATGACCAGTAAGCATTCAATAATCAAGCAATGATCATAATTCACCAAGATCTAGTAATTGACATAGTTTTTCGGGAAAAATTGAGAGAGAGGATTTTCACAATTCAATCAACATATTTTGAAGAATTCATACAGGTATGCAACTTTTCAAGCCACACTCCGAGCATCGAGGATATTTAGTTCATTTCGGAGTTCGCAAAGCGCTTTTCATCAAGTGGCTTGGTGAATATGCCGGCTAATAGTTTTTGGGTATTGACATGTGAGATGGCTATATCTCCTTTCATGGAATGGTCTCTCAAAAAATGATGTCTTATGTCTATGTGTTTAGTTCTAGAGTGCTCAACTGGGTCGTGGGCAATTTTAATGGCACTCTCGTTGTCACAAAGGAGAGGAATACAGTTCATATTGTAACCATAATCCCTTATAATTTGTCGCATCCAAAGAAGTTGTGCACAACAGCTCCCGGCTGCAACATACTCCGCTTCGGCTGTGGATAAGGCAATGGAATTTTGTTTCTTGGAGGACCAATAAACTAAGGATCTCCTTAGGAATTGGAATGTGCCGGAGGTGCTTTTTCTATCTACTTTGCACCCGGCATAATCTGCATCGGAGTAACCAATGAGATTGAATTTTGAGCCTTTTGGGTACCAAATACCAAGGTTGGGTGTATGAACTAAATATCTCAAGATCCTTTTTACGGCTGTCAAGTGACATTCCTTAGGGTTGGCTTGAAATCTTGCACACAAACATACACTCAACATAATGTCTGGCCTAGATGCACATAAATAGAGTAGAGATCCAATCATGAAGAGATATACCTTTTGGTCGATGCTAGGTCCATCTTCATTGAGATCCAAGTGGCCATTTGTTGCCATGGGGGTCTTTATGGGCTTTGCCTTGTCCATGCCAAACTTCTTAAGTATGTCCTGCGTGTACTTGGTTTGGCTTATGAATGTCCCTTCCTTTTGTTGCCGCACTTGGAATCCCAAGACTTTAATTCTCCCATCATTGACATTTCAAACCTGTCTGTCATGATTTCGCTAAATTCCTCACAAAACGATTGATTAGTTGACCCAAAGATTATATCATCAACATAAATTTGGCAAATGAAAAGATCATTGTCTAAATTCTTTGTAAATAGAGTATAATCTACTTTGCCAATTTGAAAACCATTCTCAATTAAGAAATCTCTAAGACACTCATACCAAGCTCTAGGAGCTTGTTTGAGGCCGTAGAGAGCCTTACGCAATTTGAATACGTGGTTGGTGAACTCTTCGTCTTCAAACCCGGGTGGTTGCTCCACGTACACCTCTTCCTTGATCGGTCCGTTGAGGAAGGCGCTTTTCACATCCATTTAATACAGCTTGAAATCATGGTGAGTAGCATATGCAAGTAATATTCTAATAGATTTAAGTCTAGCTACTGGAGCAAAAGTCTCATCGAAATCCAAACCTTCGACTTGTGAATACCCTTTAGCCACAAGTCGTGCCTTGTTCCTTGTCACCACCCCGTGTTCGTCTTGTTTGTTGCGGAAGACCCACTTGGTGCCGACGATGTTTGCATTAGGTCTTGCCACAAGTTCCCACACCTCGTCCCGTTTGAAGTTGTTCAATTCCTGTTGTATTGCCACCACCCAGTCCGGATCCTTCAAGGCATCCTCAATCCTGCATGGTTCCAAAAAGGATACAAACGAATAATGCTCAGAAAAGTTGGCTATGCGAGATCTAGTGGTTACTCCCTTTTGGATGTCACCGATGATGTTGTCGATTGGGTGATCCCTTTGAACGCATTGGTGTACTCTTGGATGTGGCACTTGAGGAGTTGTGTCTTCATGATCGTCTGCTTCTCCCCCTAAGTGGTTGCCTTCGTTGACTTGTTGATCATCTTCGTACTCTTGTGGTTGATCTCGTGTTGGAGCTCCCCCTTGATTGTTGGTCTCCTCTTGTGGTTCATTTTCCTCATGTACGTGTGAGGGTGGCTCTTGTGGTCGAACTTCGCCTAGAGCCATTCTTTTCAATGCTTGACAAGGAGCTTCTTCTTTACCTAATTCACATGGATCAACTTGCTCCTTTTGGGAGCCATTAGTCTCATCGAACACTACGTCACGTGCTATTTCAACAAGTCCGGAGGCCTTGTTGAAAACACGATAGGCGTAAGTGTTTGAATCATAACCAAGCAAGAAACCTTCATCGGACTTCAAAGCGAACTTTGAAGTCCTAGGCTTCTTGTTCAGGATATAACATGGAGAACCGAAAACTCGAAAATATGAAATGTTTGGTTTGTTACCGGTGAGCAGCTCATAGGAAGTCTTCTTGAGTAGTCGATGAAGATAAAGTCGATTTGCGGCGTGGCAAGCGGTGTTAATCGCTTCCACCCAAAATCGATCCAAGGTCTTGTACTCATTGAGCATTGTTCTTGCCATCTCTATGAGTGTTCGGTTCTTCCTTTCGGAAACTCCGTTTTGTTGTGGAGAGTATGGCGCTGAAAATTCGTGCTTGATACCCTCTTCATCAAGATACTCCTCCACTTGTGTGTTCTTGAACTCCGTGCCGTTGTCGCTTTGAATACTCTTGATTGTCGATGAGAATTAGTTTTGAGCTCGCTTGAAGAATTTCTTGAGTATTCCTTGTGTTTCTGACTTATCATGCAAAAAGAAAACCTAAGTGAAGCGAGAAAAATCATCAATGATAACCAAACCATACTTATTACCGCTGATGCTTATGTAAGCAATTGGAACAAACAAGTCCATGTGAAGTAATTCGAGCGGTCTTGTTGTAGACATGACATTCTTTGCGGGATGAGGTGCTCCAACTTGCTTCCCAGCTTGGCACGCGCTACAAGGCCTGTCTTTCTCAAAAACAACATCCTTCAAACCGCGGATGTGATCGCCCTTGAGGAGTTTTTGAAGATTCCTCATACCAACATGCGCTAGCCATCTATGCCACAGCCATCCATGTTGGTTTTTGCAATCAAGCATGTGTCAAGTTCGGCTTTATCCTTGTTGAAGTCAACAAGGTAAATCTTTCCCTTCAACATACCCTTGAATGCAATGGAACCATCACTCCTCCTAGAGACGGTCACACCCTCGTTAGTGAACAAGCAATTATAACCTTTGTCACATAGCTGAGATATGGACAGCAGGTTATAATCTAAGGATTCAACATTTAAACATGAGAAAGTGTGTGTGTAGAAGATATTGCAATTTTACCGGTACCGAGCACCCTTCCTTGACTATTATCTCCAAAGTAGATGCCTTCGTTTGGGTCCTTATTCTCTTCATATTCCACGAACATTCTTCTTTCCCCGGTCATATGGTTGGTGCAGCCACTGTCTAGCACCCATTTAGATCCACTAGAGGAATAAGCCTGCAAAAACAGATTATGCTTTGGTTTTAGGTACCCAAGCTTGCTTGGGTCCTTGGAGGTTAGTTACAATGCATTTGGGCACCCACACATGAGATTTGGTGTTCCCATGGCGTGGCCCAACATAATTAGCATAAACCTTGCCAAACTTATTTCTCATTAACACATAGGAGGCATCAAAGGTTCTAAAGAGTAATTGTTGTTGTTTGTATACAGGGCTAGTCTGGTAGGTCGGACTTGTCCGAAGGACCGGACTTGTCCGGACACTGACCGGACTAGTCCGATGTTCCTGTGAGTTCAAGTTTTTACTTTTCGACTTACCAGTTTGAAAGGGTCTTCCTTTCACAAAGGAAATCCTCTTCTTGTTATTCTTATGACTTCTAGCATGCTGTTTTTCACCATAAGAGTAACCAATGCCATATTTGACATTTGGAGGTCTTTGGACCAAGTATGCACTACGTGCATAGTTGATCTTATCCTTGTCAAATATGCCACATTTGGCAGGAGGTTTTTCCTTTGTGGAGGTTGACTTCTCCTTCAAACTGATGTCAATTTTACTACATGTGCACATATGAGCAAAATCAGTTTTAATGGGTTGAGGAGGTGAAATTGAAGAGGAGGAAGGTTCACTCAGCTTGAGTGACTCAACTTGCACTTCAAGGATCTTGTTGACCTTGATCAGGTCAGCAAGTTGGTCCTTGATTGCAACAGTTGAGTCAGTTAACTCCAAGCAAGCTTTCTTGCTTGAAGCTAACTCAAGCTCTAGTGAGTTGCTTTTCTCCTTTTCAAGTTCTAGAAGTTTGTCAAGTTCGACATACTCCTCCTTTTGGGAGATAATCATGTCCTCTTGATGGTCAATTAACCTCTCCTTCTCAACAAGTTGATCAAGTAAAAACTTCATTTTTGATGCAGTTTTCCTATCTAGTCCACTAAGCATATCCTCATCATCACTATTTATTTCATCATTACTAGAGTGGGAATACATGGAAGGGGTTTTGATGGTTACCTTGCGTTTACCTTCTTTTGCCATAAGGCACGTGCCATTTCCCTTCCTTGTGCCGAGTGTGGGGAAGAGTGTAGATTTCTTGTACGTGCTCTCGATGGCTATGCTAGACATCTCTTCTTCTTCGGATGATGAGGAATCATCGTTTGAGTCCCACTCCTTCCCAATGTGCGCTTGTTCAGCTTGCTTCTTCTTCTTGAAGAATTTCTTAGGTTGGGGCTTGGATTCTTTGGTCTTCTTCTTGTTCTCCTCATATGGGCAATCAACTATAAAGTGGTTATACTCACCACAATTGTAGCATGTTCGCCTCAACTTCGGTTTCATTCTTTCCTTGTACTTTCCCTCACTTGATTTTGTTCCTTGTCTTTTCTTCATTATTCTCTTGAACTTTTTCATGAACAGTATCATGTCCTCTTCATCTAGCTCACTGCTTTCGTCGTCACTGTCTTCATCTAGTTGTGCTTCCCTTGCTTCTTTGGATAGAGGCTTGAGGGTGGACTTTAGAGCAACCCCCTTCTTCTTAGCCGAGGTGAGATCGGCGATTTCCTTGACGTGCTTTGCTTGTCTTTCCATCATCTCAAAGTTGATGATTTTTCCAAGCAATTCATCCGGAGTCATCCTTTTGTATCCGGGGCTTTCTCTAATCATGGAGCGTAATGTGACATTGCGAGGCATAAAAGCTCTAAGGATGAGCTTTACCACCTCGTGGTCATTCCACTTCTTGCTCCCGTATGATCGAACTTTGTTGACAAGTGTCTTCAATCAATTGTACATATCTTGGGGTGAATCGCCTTCCTCAATTGCGAATCTTCCTAGTTCGCCATTGATCATCTCAATCTTTGCTTCACGCACATGTCAGTCACCTTCATGTGCAGTTTGTAGTGTATCACATATCTCCTTAGAAATTTCGAGTCCATCCACCTTGGTGAACTCGTCCCGACTGAGTGAGGAGGTGATTACAGCTGCGGCTTGGGCATTTCTATGAATGGCCTGCTCTTGGCTTGGGGTGAGCTCTTCATCGTCGTCCGGAATATCTATCCCTGTGCATACAACATGCCATAGACTTGGGTTGAGGGAAATTAAATGCATCTTCATATTCTGCCTCCACATTGAGTAATCACTTCCATCGAAGTGTGGGGCTTTTCCAAGTGGGATAGATAAGTAATGATTGTTATTGGAATTTAAACAATCATAATTAAAAGGATATCGGGAGTAGTCGGTGTGACTACTCCCCTTCTTCTTCTCTTCAACTTTCACTTTCCCTTTGGAAAGTGCCTTCTTTCTAAGGAGCGCCTTTAGCTCCAGCGTCTCCTCATCGTCGTCCTCGAAGTCTTGAATGTCTTCGAGGTACTTCTCCATCTTTTGAGCTTTGTCATTGTTAACCTCTTCTTGGTTGTTGGTTTTGTGGATGTCCTTCATCTCCGACATGATCTCTTCGAGTGGTTAAACTCTTTCTTGAAGAACCGGCTCTGATACCAATTGAATATGGGTCTAGAGGGGGGTGAATAGGCCTTTTTGAAAAATTGTCGGATCCCGCAACACTTAACAAACAGTTCAATACCAGGGATATCGGACTAGTCTGGTAAAGTGCGGACTAGTCCGGTGTTCACGGACTAAGTTGGTTAGGTTTGAACAATTTGATTGATTCTACTATGTATGCAGCGGAAAATAGAATCAAGTAAAGGTTTCAATGTTATATCTCAGATTATATCACAATTGAATCTTATGTTTGACAATTAACCGTAAGATGAGTAATGGTAATTGAAACCCTAGATTAGGTTGATGGACAAGAATGATGAACACTAAAAACAAGACACAAGTGTTTATCCCGTGGTTTGGCTACCACAAAGGCAACCTACATCCGCGTTGAGGAGTCAACAAAAGGACCGGGTCTTCTCCAACCCTACCCTCATTGGATCGCCACGAAGTCCAATCCTCTTCCACTAATCACAAAGGGGTGAATAACCGGATTCAAGGGTCCTTCTCACACGTTGAGAGATCCCTTAGATTACAGCACAAATTTCCACCAAAAACACACTCAAAAGAATACAATTAAAACGCAGGAGTGTGTTAGAGGATCAAACCAAGAGCTCAATGTGGTGATTCAAGTGTCTCTCCAATGATCTAGAGTGAATCCTCAAAGGATTGATCGTTGTTGCACTTAATTTCGTGGAGAGATGTGGTTTTTGAGGTTCTTGGGAGGTGTGACGGCACTAGGGTTTGAGAGATTGTAAAATTGGGCCGTGCACCTCTATTAATATGGGGTTTCTAAAAGTGACCGTTAGGGTTCAGAAAGTTTGGACTAGTCTGTGGTGGTCACCGGACTAGTCCGGTGTGCTGTGTGTAGCAAACCCTAAGTACCCCGAAATATCGGACTAGTCCGGCTGAAAACGGACATGTCCGATTTTGCTACTGGAAATCTTCAGACTAGTCCGATAGTCATTGGACTTGTCCGGATATGTGAAACCCTAAGTGCATTGTATGACAAGTACGCACTTAGAGGACTTGTCCGATGTAGATCAGAGGGTTCTTCGGACTAGTCCGTGAAAATATCGGACTTGTCCGATATAGATCAGAATGAATATCGAACTAGTCCGGTTGTGATCGGACTTGTCCAATTTTGTGTGATTTGTGAAGTGTTTTGTGGACTAGTCCGTGCTGGGGAAGACTAGTACGATTCTTGTCAGAAAGATATCGGACTAGTCCGACAGATATCGGACTTGTCCGATCTGGTGCAGAAAGGTTATCGGACTAGTCCGGTTGTGATCGGACTAGTCCGGTCCTGTGTAACTCTGTGCAATGTGTGTGTTTGATTATGATTGAGCTCTTGGGGTGAGTTTACTTAACACACTCCATACACAATAATCTATTACTCTTCTTCCTTGAGCTCATCTCCACTTTGCTCCTCATCCTTCCTTCTTTTTGGTATTTTGCTCATTTTCCTATCATAGGCATGCACTCATCTCAACAAATAGGTTAGGATCCCAATTGCTTGTCATAAATCATCCAAAACCCACAAGGGAGTCCTATATGAACTTTCACAAATCACAAAGATTGACTCAAGCCACATATCACAAAGATTCACAAAGTGCAAGAGATCAAACCGAGAGCCAAAGAGTGGTGTTCTTCCCCTTCTTCACCTCACTAAACTCTAATCCACACAAGAAGTAGTTTTAGAGGGAATGTAGGCAAGAAGGAGGCTTTGGGAGGCTCAAGTTTGCTGTGGCGGTGCTAGGGTTTCAACTTGCTGAAAGGTTGCTTCAAATGAACCCAGGGGTCCTCTATTTATAGAGGTCCCAAGCCCATACTGCTGACTTCAGCAGATGGGCGGACTAGTCCGGCCTACAGCCCAGACTAGTCCGGCCTAGGGGACCACTGATGTCCCTGACAACTGTCGCACTGCGCGGCAATCGTCACACTACCTGCCAAACTTCAAATTCAAACGGTCACTTCAACAACGGACTAGTCCGGCCCTCACCGGACTAGTCCGATCTCACACAGAACCTTTTGTTCCGTGTGAAAACGGACTAGTATGAAGACCACGGACTAGTCCGGCCCCCAGGGCGGACTAGTCCGGCCTTCCCAGACTTAGTCTCTGAAGCACCGACTTCTCTCACACCCGGACTAGTCCGACCCCAAGGGCGGACTAGTTCGATCTCAGTCAGAACCTCTTGGTCTGGACCAAAACGAACAAGTCCGTGGTTTTAGGACTTAGACCCCAAAACTCACTTCACGACTACTCGAACTAGTCCGTTCCACTACGAACTAGTCCGAACTCAGTCAGACCCTTCTGGTCCGGTTGAAAACGGACTTGGCCGGCCAGGGGTGGACTAGTCTGGCCACCTGCACAGACTAGTCCGGCCCTACTGCTAGACTTCTTCCAACTCTTTTCTCTCAATGGGTTTCACCTCTAAACCGCTTTGAGCTCCCAACTTGATCTCAATGCACTTTACACACACATCCTCACACGTATTTGGCTAGTCCAAACTCGACACACTAGAAACCCTAGTTTCTCCTTTTCGAGTTGGCATCACCGTTTTCATCCTTTTTCTTTTTGAGGGATTGTGCTTCCACTTAAGTCCACACCTGTGCTTAAGATCAATGAGCTCATTAGTCACTTAATTGTCATCATCAATCATCCATAACCCACAGGGACCCTAGATGCACTTTCACCCCCAAAGTCCAGAAATGGAATAAGATATTAGACGAAATTACCAGTAAGGGCAATCCTCACCCGTTAGAAGGCTGCGATGAGAGAACTCAGCAGTGGGTCTTTGCTCAGTCAGGTTTGACTAGTGAGGGCAAACTTGAAAAGCCCGACTCTGTGAATGAAGTAGAGGAAAAAATGAAAGAAGTAATTGAAAAGCAACAGAAGTGTCTCTTCAAGCCGAAGAGGGAGAATGACCAACTTACCACTATCTTAGGAAACCCTAAACACAGTGGACGGGTTTGAGCAATCTCTTCTCAAATGTCTTGGCTAGATGGTTTCCCTAAAGATAAAGACACATATAGAAGACGTGAGAAGTTTAAGAAAACACTTGATGAAACGATTGCTCAAAAGGTCAAAGAAAATGTGCAAGAAATAATGGAACAACTTAGACAATTGGGACAATTAGTGGCACCGAGTACAGTGATGGTTCTTGTGCCAAAGGAGAAATTGGTATCTCCAACTGCCTACTTAAGCAGTGTTGGTTCTGTGCCAGGCTCAAGGTCAACCCATAAGTTTGCTGTCGATGATATTGCTAACGACAAATCTTGTCGTCTTCTTGTCCCGATCGGTAGAGCAAGGAACAAAACCAAACAGGTTGCCACTGTTATGGCAAAGCCTGATCGTGACTTCAACGGGAATTACTTTCGTTTTATTATACTGTGGTGCAAGTTCTTCAGATCATTGATAATACTTATGAAGATTATGAAATAGACCACATCAAACATGAGGGGATTGCGACTCTGGGCATGCTGTCAACCAATTAATCCTTTAGCACCGATGTGATATCATGTTGGACGATGAGCCAATTTCTAGCCCCTCGCATCTCGAAATATTGCAACACCATCTTCTAAGGCAAAAGTTCAGGAAGATCCACTCCAAATCCACCAGTCCAGGAAGATCCACTCCCCCTATGTCTCAGCAAGGATGATAGTAACCTTGCTAGTAAAGATATCCAAGAGCAACAAGTTGGACAACAGCTTCAAGCAGTACCAGAGCAAGCTGTTGCTAGTAAAGAGCAACCAATTGAGCAACAGCTTGAACTAGTACTAGAGCCAACTGCTGGGAGTAAAGAGCAATTAGTTGAACAACAAGTTCAACAACAAGCCAGTGTCCAACTTCCGATGACTACTCCTCGATCATTAATGCCTATCAAAGTTAGCTCATACAAAATTAAGAAACCTTCATCAGAAGTGTCAAAGTATTTGAAACTATGAAGGAATATATAAGAAAATCGAGTGTATCTCGTTCTGTATAATCGGCGGAGTGGGAAGATATCGAGGAGTGGGAAGAAGACGGTTTCATGTATAATCAGCGGACGGCTTTAGTTAAACCAGAAGTTCCAATATACAAGCTTGAGGATGTTCCTCCTACATTTGAGAATAGAAAGCCGTTCATGACATCCGTACAACTTAGCAAACAACCTACCCTGCTCAAAAGAACGCATGACTGGTATATACTTGCCAGCACAAAATATGATCTTTCTTGCGTCACATTTTGTATTCCAAAACAAGCATTCTGGATCACTGGAGCAGATAAACGAGTCATTTTATTTGAAGAGCTGCATACCCTTTTCCATCGGGGCATGCTCGAAATCAACCTGCTACTCGTCTGGTGCTTGTAAGTGCCTCTAATATTTTGCATTTGTTTTTCTTACTACACGGATAAACATTTCATGAGGTTATAACAATTCTGGACTTCTTCAATAGGATGCAATACATGGATATTGAAAAGATGAAACGCAAGACAAGTATCCTTGACCCTACACAGATTGCAAAGATGCTATTCGACATCAAGGCGGGTCAAGAATCAGCACAGTTCAAACACATTAAAAAAAAGAATTTGAAAAAGCAATCGCAAAACTTAAGAAGGATAGAAGGACAGAAGTTGCAGCTTACATAGGACATGCAATGTTTAACTTTGTCAGAGATGGCAAGGACCTCGTAAAGGCTCCGTACCACTTCGAGTAAGTTCGACACATGACATTGAAATAGAAATTATTGCTAATTGTTAACACGTGTGTTTGTATGTTTGTAGTAATCACTACATAATGATCTTCATCAAGCCAACACAGGGTTTGGCAACAGTCTTGGACTCGGCCGATTACCCACCAGATCATTACAAAGATTTCCTTTCTATTTTGAAACTGTATGTTTATTCAATAATTTTAATTTACACACATTTAGAATGTGTTGACAAGTTTTATATAACATTTCTTGTATTACAGCGCTTGGCGGTTTTACGCGGAACAGTTGGCGGTGAAAGACCTTCTAATACGAATGCATTGGACATTAAAACGTATTATGCTTGTCCGAAGCAGCCTGCTGAGAGTGTCTTATGCTGGTATTATGTATGCGACCATCTTCGGACCGCCAGCGAATATAGAGTGAATCGTGAGGATGTAAGTTATCCTTAATATCCATATCTTATTTTCTTACTTTTGAGTTTCATTTTCATTCTAACTAGCGTAGTTTAATACTTATATTCTTTGTTGTTCAATATTACCAGAAACATTATTTTCATATTTTGATTCCAACTTCAAAATTCAATTGCTCATAGTACAACTGCTCCAAAAATACCAAATAAATTCTTGTATACTCTCACTTTGATCTATACTTTGAGATTGTTCAAACCAACACATTCTAAACCTTGTTATGTGTTTCATTGAAGCACACGAAGAATGTGAACGAATAATAACTGGTTTGTAGAAGTATTCCTTGTGGAGGAGCCGACAAGATTGCTGCTGAACTGTGTCAATTCGTGCGTCGCGATATTTTGCACAAAAGAGGGGAGTTCTTTGATGAGAATGGTGCAATAGCTGATGTGCCAGAACTTTGCGACTATGCTAATAGAAACAATTTTTAGTGAAAACTTGTAAACTATGAGATGAATTGTATGTGTAACTTGTACATATGTATATTGCTTTAATGAAATTGACTTCTGTGAGATGACTTCTGTAATGATATTGTTGACTTTTGTGATGATATTGTTGACTTTTGTGATTATATTGAATTGACTTGTAAATTAGAAATAACAGCAGCTAGTACTGCATAGGTTATACCTTATCACATGCGGTTATTTACCAGGCTAGACTTGCTTGTGAAAAACAGTTATCACAGGCGGCTAGATATAGGTAAAGAACCATCTGTGATAATCTAATTATCACAGGCGGTTACTGTTATGGTACAAACTGGCTGCGATAAACTGTTTTCACATGCGGCTTGACGTAGGTCAAGATCCGCCTGTGATAACACAATTGTCACAGACGGTTATATATGCTGCACGACCCGCCTGTGATGACATATCTTCACAGGCGGCTAGCCTAAGTAAAGAACCGCATGTGATAATGTGTCTTCACAGGCGGTTTCGCTTCGCCTGTGAAATCGCGGATTATCACATGCTCTTTGTTTCAGACGGTTTTAAAAACCGCGTGTGATAATAGGTTTGGAGCCGCCTGCGATGAGGCTTATTGTAGCCCTGTGTATACCAGACTTAGACCGTGTGACATATGTTGGCGAACGTGACTGCTGCGACGAAGGCCGTCCGTTGTTGCTGTTGCGATAGAAGGATGAGGCAGCAAAACAGACGGGGTGGGATCAGATGGAAAGTGGCGATGGGCTTGGGATCCCCCGAAGACGCGGGGTGGGCGCCTGCATTGGATCGGGATAAGGACGAGGAGTCCGTTTCCTGCGTGGCCGTTGTGTGAGAATCTGCGGGAGAGGAGCCAAGCACGGCAGGGTCGGGTGATGCGATGATGGTGGGCCCAGGTTGTTGGACCTCGGTTGTTGGCTGCACCGATGATGCATGCTGTGCGGGCGTGGGTGCTACAGGGCCATGCAGCTCAGGCGTGGGTGTAGCGGGCAGGTGGTTGGCCACGTGCGTCGGGCGCGCCGGTGCAGATGGTGCAGGCAAGAAAATCGGGTCGACGGAACAGCTCAGTTGTGCTGGTGGTAGGATGGCCCGAGCGGGTTCCAGAGAGCGAAACGGAAATATATTTTCATCGAACGTGACATGACGCAAGGTGATTACGCGCTTGGTCAAGGGATTGGCAGGGCCGTCTCTGTGCTTTTTAGGGCCCTAGGGTGAAGTCGAGAGCATGGGCTCCTAAGATAAATATCAAACACTTTTACTTAAAGCATCTAAACACAAATTCTTAGGTTGAATCTAATAATAAATAATAAACATCTAATCTTTTATCACAACATCAAGATAAGAAACATTAAACTAAAATAAGCATGTTTGCTGTAACGACATATGATTACCTAAGATAAGAACTAAATTGCAAAAAAAATTCAGGCAATCCTAGGTGCAAAATCATTTAGAACAATATTACGATCGAAGTTGTCCAACCTATTATTCTCAATAGAATATCGATACGGAGAGAAAATGGGGAAGGCGGTGTGAGGCGGTTAGGGTTAACCCTAACCGCACTTCCCACCTCGGCCTTATCTCCTTCTCCTCGGTACCTCCGTCGTCGCTGCCCTTGACTCAGCGTTGCCGTCACTCCACTTTCTTCCTTCTCTCGGCCATGGGGACCTCCTCCCGCCGGCGTCGCTATGATCTTCCACTTCTTGCCGACGTCGCCCCCCCCCCCCCCCCCTCAACCCCCACCAATCAATGGCTTGAACCGGCGGTCGAGGTCCAAGATCCGGGCGCTCGGACTCTTTAGGTTGAGGTTGCGAGGTGCGCAAAATGTTGGAGGACTCGCTTCCAACTTGGGCTCGTAAGCGGCAGTGTGGATCTGGATCCTGACGTTTTGGTTTCGCCTTGAGTTGTTGCCGACAAGGGAACATGTGCGGCAATGGATGAAGGCGGTCTTGACAAGGGTTGCGAGGTCCGCACGGCCAAAGGTCCTCGAGGAAGACACCATGGGCTGCTTTGAATCCTTGTCGTGCACCGTATTGCCGGCGGCGTCACAGTTTCGGTGACCACCGTGATGTCTTGGCCGACTGTTTCCTCACTTTCTCCCTCCTCTCCTTGTCTGCTCAATGACGAAGGACCAAGGTTCGATGCAACGCGGTTTGGGGTTTCCCCACCAAGGACGACACTCGATCTGCCTTGACGATCCGTTTGATGGGCGTCAAGGTCCAAAGAACGGACAAGGAAAGGAGTCAGAGAATGTTCCTCTCGATGTGGCAGTTCGGTATGCCTGGATTTGTTGGCAGTGGCGCCACCAGAGCAACCGCCGCTCGATGGTGATGCTAACCTCCATGGCGGTTGAACCAGTGGTGGTGGCGACCACCATGACGTAGTCGGTGACGACGGCCACGGTCATCATTGCGGTTTACTGTTGCAAGGTTGAACCAGTGCTGCCACGTGTCCTGCAACCCTGGACCTGCCCTGCCTCCCTTCCAGGGTTGGCTCCGGTGCTGCTACGTGTCCCGTAGCTCCGGACCTACCTCATTATCAAGGGTGGCTCTAGTGCTGCCACGTGCTCTGCAGCTTCGGGCCTTCGGGGGTCACGTGTCTTGCAGCTCCGGGCCTGCCTCCTTGCCACAGGTGGCTCCGATGCTACCACGTGTTTCGTAGCTCCGGACCTGCTTCCCTACCAAGGGTGACTCTGGTGCTGCCACGTGCTCCACAGCTTCGGACCCGACCTCCCTGCCGGAGGGCTTCGGTCCTGCCACTTGTCCCGTGGTTCATGAAGGCGACGTGTGCACTCAAGAACACATTAACGCACCTTCAAGACAGTATTAATGTGTCATCAAGACCACGCCATCAAGACACATTACCGCACTATCAAGATCAATTAATGTTTCATCAAGACCATGTTAATACATTATCAAGACCCATTAACATGCCTTCAAGACCATGTTAATGCGTTTTCAAAAGCAGCTAACCCGGGGCCACCTATCGGGCCTCGGTCATAATGTAAATTGCTGAACCTTTTCATATAAAGGATCGAGCATCCACCGACAAAGGAGGACTCAATCCACTCATGCCCAATATGCAACAGACTGAGACAAGGCCCTCATACACAAACACGCAATACAACACACCCAGTGGAGTAGGGTATTACGCTCAGGCGGCCCAAACCACGTAAAATCCCAGTGTTCATCTAGCTCATAGATCCAGAGAATTTGCCCTTCCTAAAAAAAACCTCTGCGGGCTGCTTCATAGTGGTACTAAGGGGAAGTGTCGTTGCTACACTTCGACATTTGGCGCGATAGGTAGGGGTCACATTTTTGGATCTACGAGTCTCACCACGATAGTGAATCCTAAGTCCATCGCTAGCTCCTCTCGACCCTCCCGCCATGAAGGGAGCAGGGAGGATGGCGCCACTTCCCGCTCCATAGCGGGCTGACCCGGTGGACACACAATCATGGTTCCGATGGCTACTGCTATCACCACGCGATGACTTTCTACCGACATAGAATGACGTCGCAGTGGGAGGTCCAAAGTGTGCAGTCTGCTTAGTCTAGTGTTGCATCCTGAGCCTGTGCCATGTGACCCAAAGCCTGTACATTTTGCCTCATGGCTACTTTTGCCACCACACGACGACTACCTACGACCATGGAAACAATGATGCCACCAGGTACCTGTGACGTATCCGATGTCCTTGGTTTTTTTGTTGCTCGGAGTCCCATGTCGCTGAACGGTCACTCCCATGAAAAGCTAATGCCAATGGAGGGTCCGGTGTGTGCTGTCTTCTTAGCCTCGTCCTGCACCCTAAGTATGCACACTCTACCTTTCTTGCGGCTGAGTACTGAGGGTCCGGAGTGTGCTGCCTGCTTAGCCTGGTCCTGCAACCTAAGTATGCACACTCTACGTTTCCAATGCTGCAGCTGAGTACTAGGGGCCAAACGTCTCTCGAAAGACTAAAGTCCATGGGAAGTCAAGAGTGTGCAGCCTGCTCAGCCCGGTCTTGCACTCTAAGCCTATGGCATGTGACCCTAAGCCAGCGCACTCTTTCTCCATAGCACTACAATTCAGTATCAGGGACTAGAAGGCGCATGATCCTTGACAAAGCAAGAACTATAATCCAGATACTGTCACCATATTCATAGAATTATGCTTCAATATTATGCATCCTGTCCCCTTCTTCACTCTGTTACATCTTCCTGTTCTCATATAGTTGGAGTTGTGCTACCATGATGCAGACGGGCAACCTGTAGTACCTGTTATGTGTTTGGGTATTCTTGTTAGTTTTCTCATTTGGGATCCCACGCCCATTGAATGGCCTACTCGCTTGAAAAATCAATGTTGATAGAAGGTCTGGAGTGTGCTGCCTGCTTAGCCTGGTCCTGCACCCTAAGTATGCACACTCTACCGTTCCGGCATTGCGACAAAATAAGGTGGGTTCGGACAACACACATTCCTGGGTGAGGCAGCAACAAGTACCTGGATACTATCACACCGAATTACTGAGGCCTTGAAGCCCGGCTAAGGACCGTAAGCCACAACAAAACTGAGGGTAGGAAGATTGTAACCAATGAGCAATATTACTCTTTTTATTGTCACTCTTGTGCAGGTCCTAGTTCACCCTTCTTCGAGTTCCGCCGTCGGACCTCAAGCTCCGACACCGACACCTCTCAGGGGACCCACTATCGATAGTTCTTAGCGTTGATGATGGTGGCCCCACCTATAGGATCGTTGCCTCTCCCGAGGTGGGCCTGGGGCCACTGTTGGTACCCTGCAGACCGGGTACCCCCACATACAAGGTAGATAAGACGCTGGGCCCCACCTCCCAAGAGGGGAGGTATCCTGAGGCCACCACGTGTCCCCGCAGCTCTGAACCTGCCTCCCTCCTAAGGGTGGCTCCGATGCTGCCATGTGTCTGCAGCTCCGGACCCGGCTCCCTGCCAAGGGTGGCTTCGGTGCTGCCACGTGCTCCGCAGCTTCAGATCTTCAAGGGTCGCATGTCCGGTAGCTCCGGGCCTACCTCCCTGCCAAGGGTGGCTTCGGTGCTGCCACGCGCCTCGCAATTCATGAAGGCGACATGTGCACTCAAGACCACATTACGCACCTTCAACACATCATTAATGCGCCATCAAGACACATTACCGTGCTATCAAGATCCATTAACGTGTCATCAAGACCATGCTAATACGTTATCAATACCCATTAACGTGCCTTCAAGACCACGTTAATGCATTTTCAAAACCAGTTAACCCGGGGCCACCTGTCGGGCCCCGATCATAATATAAGCTGCCGGCCTTTGGCATATAAAAGGACCGAGCAACCACCAACAGAGGAGGACTCAATCACTCACATCCAGTACGCAACAGACTGAGACAAGGCCCTCATACACAAACACTCAATACAACACATCCCCGTGGAGTAGGATATTACGCTCAAGCAGCTCGAACCACGTAAAAATTCCAGTGTTCATCTAGCTCGTAGATCCATAGAATTCGCCCCTCCGAAAAAAGAACCTCCGCGGGCTGCTTCATAGCAGTACCGGGGAAAGTGTTGTTGCTACACTTCGACAAACAGTGCTTCCTATGACGGAGGTGCAGACAGAGGCAGTGGCGAAGTGACAAAGTCACAAAGGCATCCAGAAAGAAAGAGAAGGTGGAGCTTCAGGCGGTGTGGCGTAAAGCGATGGGAGGGATCCCATCGTCGGATTCCCGAATCGAGCAGACGCGGTGGCTAGAGTTGGAAGAAAGGCAATGGCGTCAGGTGGGCTGGACTGGGCCACGGAGAGGAGGAGCTGGGTTGCACGGGGTGGGAGAGAAAAAGAGGGGGTTGGGCTGAGTACCAGGGGAAGAAAAAGAGGATGGGCCGACCGGCGAGGAGGGGAAAGAAAAAAGAGGTGCTCGGCCTTTGTGTAAAGAGAACGGCAAGAATAATGGAGTAAGGTTTTTATATTTTACTTTGTTTGATGCTGATAATTTTAGTTGAATTTAAATTGGCTAAATTAATTTTGCTAGTTGTTATGTTTAATAATTATGCACTCAATTTATTTCCTCTAAATAATTTATTATTGACATACATATATGTATATATACATATATATGCCACTCTGTGTGTGTATTACCTTGTATTTACTTATGGCACATTCAAGTTTTAATATAGGTCAATTTTGTTTATAACTTTATTCGGTTTAAGATTCTCAAACACTTAACTGATTATTTTCACACATTTTTTTATTCATTGGGAATCAATTTTGTAGCTGAGACAGGGGCCAGCCGAACATGTAAAAATTAAATATTAGGTAGCACTTAAGAACATATGTTAATACCTCAAAGGGGTCGCTCTCTTGATCCCTGATACCTAACAAACGAAATAGTATTCGGAATCTCCATCGTCAAAATATTTTTGCCTCGTACGCGCTGCTCAATTAAATACATCCTATTATCGCTTCATTGCCGAGGAATATTTAATGGCCGCACAGGTCCGATGAGTGCCACACCTCAGGTGCAGAAAAAATCCAACATTGATTTGCATGCTGTCCACGAGCCCCACGCGTTCACGCATGCTGGCCTGTGAGCCATGATTTAACGTGCCGATGCAATTAGCTGACACGGCGCAAAAACAAGCACTATCAAGGATGAGTATTGTAGACGACAGTATCATGACACCGCGTCCAGGACTAATAGGCTAGAGATTGTGGAACAGAGTATCTTCTCTTATGGCAGAGATCTCGATGCCAACACAACCACACAGGTAGTACATTCAACAGAGACGGTACTAACATTTAAATTTAGATTAGTTATATTTTACCCTACTTTTGAGAATATTGTGTTTAGATAAGGTGTTTAGGTCCCACGAGGCTGGCCAAGCACTCAAGCGATAACGATCACAAAATATAAGGAAAACCCAACTTGCCTACTTCCTTATCATGATTAGTTTGATAACTCAACATTTCATCTCACTATTAAATGAGAATCTGTGATCCTTTGCTTTCTCATATGAAGATTATAATCCCCTCCATCATGTTCTAAGCCTCATCTGCCAAAGCTATGCATCTTCCGCGCTGCTAACACTGCTACAATAAGCCTCATCTCAGACGGCTCTAAACGTATTATCATACGTGATTTCTAAAATCGCGTGAAATGAAGAGTCTGTGATAATCTGCAATTTCACAGGCAGAGAAGTGAAACCGCCTATGATAATGACATTATCACAGGCGGTTCTTACTTATGACTAGCCGCATGTGAAGACCATTATCACAGACCGGTCGTGCAGTATATATAACCGACTGTGATAATGGTGTTATCACAGGCGGATCTTTACATATGACAAGCCGCCTGCGGGGACATATTATCACAACGGGTTTGTACCATAACAATAACTGTCTATGATAATGAGGTTATCACAGATAATTCTTTACCTATATCTAGTCGCCTGTGATAATGATATTTCACAGGCAGGTCTAGCCATAGGTAAATAACAGCATGTGATAAGGTATACTCTATGCAATACTACCTGCTGCTATTTCTAATTTCCAAGTCAATTCAATATAATCACAGAAGTAAATATTATAACCACGTAAGTCATCTCACAGAAGTCAATTTCACTAAAACAATATACATATGTACGAGTTACACATACAAGTCATCTCATAGTTTACAAATTTCACTAAAAACTATTTCTATTGTCATAGTCGCAAAGTTCTATCACATCAGCTATTACACCATCCTCATCAAAGAACACCAATCTTTTGTGCAAAATTTCGCGACACATGAATTAACACAGTTCACCAGCAATCTTGTCGGCTCCTCCACCAGGCATACTTCTACAAAACCAACCATTCTTCGTTCACATTCTTCGTGTGCTGCAATGAAACACATAACAAGATTTAGAATGTGTTGGTTTTTGGAGCAGTTGTACTATGAGCAATTAAATTTTAAAGTTGGAATCAAAATATGAAAATAATATTTCTGGTAATATAGAACAGCAGAGAATATAAGTAATAAAATATGCTAATTACAATAAAAATGAAACTCAAAAGTAAGAAAAGATATCGACATTAAGGAAAACTTACATCCTCACGATTCACTCTATATTCGCTGGCGGTCCGAAGATGCTCGCATACATAATACCCGCATAAGATGCTCCCAGCAGGCTAGTTGGGATAAGGATAATATGTTTTAATGTCCAATGCATTCGCATTAGGAGGTCTCTGACCGCCAAGATTTTCCGCGTAAAACCACCAAGCGCCGTAATACAAGAAATGTCATATAAAACTTGTCAGCACATTCTAAATGTATGTAAATTAAAAGTATTGAATAAACGTACAATTTAAAAATTGAAAGGAAATCTTTGTAACGATCTGGTGGGTAATTGGCTGAGTCCAAGACTATTGCCAAACCCTACCTTGGCTTGATGAAGATCATTATGTAGTGTTTACTGCACACGTACAAACACACGTGTTAAGTTAACAATTAGCAATAATTGCTATTTCAATGTCATGTGTCGAACTTACTCGAAGTGGTATGAAGCCTTTACAAGGTCCTTGCCATCTTTGACAAAGTTAAACATGGCATGTCCTATGTAAGCGACAACTTCTGTCCTTATATCCTTCTTTTGTTTTGCGATTGATTTTTCAAATTCTTTTTTTTTTCATGTGCTTGTACTGTATTGAGTCTCGATCCGCCATAACGTCGAATAGTGTCTTTGCAATCCGTGTAGGGTCAATGATACCTGTCTTGCATTTCATCTTTTCATTATCCATGTATTGCATCCTATTGAAGAAGTCCAGAATTGTTATAATCTCATGAAATGTGTATGCATGTAGTAAGAAAAGCAAATGCAAAATATTACAGGCACTTACAAGCACCAAACGAGTAGCAGGTTGATTTCGAGCATGCCCCGATGGAAAAGGACATGTAGATCTTCAAAGAAAAGGGCTCGTTTATTTGCTCTAGTGCTCACAATGCATCTTTTGGCACACGAAATGTGACGTAAGAAAGATCATATGTTGTGCTGGCAGTGATGTACCACTCGTGCATTCTTTTGAGCGGGATAGGTTGTTTGCTAAGTTGTACTGATGTCATGAATGGCTTCTCATTCACATATTTAGGAGGAACATCCTCAAGCTTGTATATTGGAACTTTTGGTTTAACTAAAGTCGTCTGCCGATTATACATGACACCGTGTTCTTCCCACTGCTCGATATCTTCTAATGCTGGCTCATGAGAAGAACGTGATGCACTCGATTTTCTAATATTTTCCTTCATATTTCCAAATACTTTGACACTTCTGATGAAAGTTTCTTATTTTCGTATGAGCTAACTTTGATAGGCACTGATGATCGAGGAGTAGTCGTCAGAAGTTGGACACTGGTTTGTTGTTGAACCTGTTGTTCAACTTGTTGCTCTTTACTCCTAGGAGCTGGCTCTAGTACTACTTCAAGTTGTTGCTCAACTGATTGCTCTTTACTAACAATAGCTTGCTCTGGTACTGCTTGAAGCTGTTGTTCAACTTGTTCTTCTTGGTTATCTTTACTAGCAAGGTTACTATCATCCTTGTTGAGACATAAGAGGAGTGGATCTTCCTAGACTGGGAGTGGATCTTCCTTGACTTTCGTCTTAGAAGATGGAGTTGCAGTATTTTGAGATGCGACGGGACTAGAAATCGGTTCATCGTCCAACACGATATCGCATCGATGCAAAATGATTAATTGGTTGACAGCCTACCCCAAAGTCGTGATCCTCTCATGTGTGATGTTGTCTATTTCATAATCTTCATAATCATTGTCAATGATCTGAAGAACTTGCACCATAACATAATACAACAAAAGTGGATTGCCGTTGAAGTCACGATCAGGCTTTGCCATAGCAGTGGCAAGCTGTTTGGTTTTGTTCCCGGCTCCGCCGATCGGGGCAAGAAGACGACAAGATTTGTCCTTAGCAATATCATCGAAAACTTATGGGTTGACCCTGAGCCTGGCACAAAACCTACACTGCTAGGGTAGGCAGTTGGAGATACCAATTACTCCTTTGGCACGGGAACCATCGCTGTACTTGGTGCCACTAATTGTCCCGTTTGTCTAAGTTGTTCCATTATTTCTTGCATATTTTCCTTGACCTTTTGAGAAATTGTTTCATCAGGTGTTTTCTTGAACTTATCATGTCTGCTATATGTATCTTTATTTTTCGGGAAACCATCTGGCCAAGACATCTGAAAAGAGATTGCTCGAACCCGTCCACTGTGTTTAGGGTTTCCTAGGATAGCGGTAAGTTGGTCATTCTCCCTCTTCGGTTTGAAGAGACCCTTGTGTTGCTTTTCAATTACTTCTTTCATTTTGTGCTCTACTTCATTCACAGTGTCTGACTTTTCAAGTTTGCCCTTGCTGGTCAAACCTGACCGAGCAAAGACCCACTGCTGAGTTCTCTCATCACGACCTTCTAACATGCGAGGATTGCCCTTATTGGTAGTTTTTTCTAATATCTTATTCCATTTCTAGACTTTGGGGGCATATTCGGCAGACCCCAAGCGATGATGGTATTTATTCTTTTTGGCAAGCTCTAACCTAGTTGCACTTAGGGCTTTGGTATCAGGAGTGGTTTTTTGATGAACACATTCTTGCCACTGAGCTTGTGTGATTTTTCCCATCTTCCTCGGGCTAGGGACCTTATCGGCGTTAACATAAACATTCGTTTCACTCTTCTAGCTACGAAACTTCTTGCCGCAAGAGACCAATGTTGCTTTCTTTACAGCTTCTTCCGTGCCTTTCGGGAACTTGAATTGTTTCTTTATTCTTTCCCACAACTCATTCTTGGTCTCCTCAGGTAATTTTATCCAATTCTCGGTTGTGAACGACACAAGCTCTCTAACAAGAAAACTGCATGTATTTCGGTACTTGGTAACTGAATCCAGTGGTTCTTCGGGAAGCCCACCTAGACCGACCCTTGTTATGTACATGATGCGGTCCAATGGACCCATATTGGGACCTCGTTGCCCTCGTTTCCGCTTGAGTGAACCTGAGGATTAATCCATTGGAGAACCTTCAGCGGTTTTAGGAGCCGAAGTCACCTCGTTGTCTTCCCGATTAATATAGGTAGAAAAGAATTATAAGACTTCGTATACTTGACAACCAACATTAACTTGAACTGCTGAAATTAAGTTTCTTGATCCATACCTCGTCGGTAGGATCATATTCCGGGTCGAGATTCTCTGAAGTCTTTTTAATTTTTATATTCGGAAAAGGATCCGATGGACTCTGAAAGGAGCCTGAACTGCTGGAGTCACTAAACTCCATATTGCCTTCTTTATTGTTACTATCAGCACCAACATTTTTTGGGCTTTCCATGCTAGAACTAATAAGATAAAAAATATAATGAATGACATATTAACTTTACATGAAATGTTGCATGAAGAAAAAGATGGAAGCATTCTAGGGTTTGATAAGGCATTCTAGGGTTTCAGGTGACTGACCAAGGTGATTGACCAAGTTCCATTCTAGGGTTTGAGGCGACTGACCAAGGCATTAACTAGACATGTGTATTGCTGGTATCAAAAGCCGAAAAGAACAATTATATCAACAATTAAACAATAACAATTGACAATTCAAAATTCACAATGTTTTAAAGTCGCCTAGTCGACCCTAGTCGCCTACCCACCGAATAGGTCGACTAGGATGACTAATCGATCCTAGTTGACCCTAGTCGGTCCTCTAATCGTCCAGGCCATTTTTTCTGGCAATGTCTAGTCGACCCTATATATATCAACATATATAATTATATATTAGGAGTATAGCACACATACCTTTAGTGTAGCAATTAGCAAACAAAATTCAGAAGCAAATTAATTCAAAGGGTGATACATCTTCATGTTTTATAGGGGAAATATTGTGATAGTAGATATTAAGTGAACCACTGATAATGCTTCCATCTTCATGTTTTATTTCAATATGCGTTTTCAAAATCCAATTTCAATATGGTTTATGCTCTATCTTCCATCTTCATCTTCATGTTTGGAACAATAAGCAGATAGAGCATAAACCACTAATAATGCTTCTATCTTCATGTTTTATTTCAAGTTGCATTGCATGGTTCTTTGCTTTATACTATAATTGTAAATGCTTTAAACAGGAGAAAGTTTAAAAGTTAATTTTTTTAAAAAATAATCTTAATGCTATTTTTTTGACAAACTAAAAGACATCTATGCTACTATATTAGTAACTGCCCACGAGTATGTAACACCCTCATTTTCATGCATCATGCCCTATATACATTAAAATACATGTTTAATATTAATCCACATAAATAGGAATGAGTTTAAAATTGATTTGGAACAAAACGACACTTAAAATTCTGGAAAGTGCGGACTAGTTCGATTTTGGTGAGGACTAGTCCGATTTCTCTCTGACCTCGATCAGACTTGTCTGATTTTGTGCGGACTAGTCCGTTGTTCCAAGAATCCTTGAAAATTTGCTAAGTCCCTAGACTTGTGCGGACTAGTCCGGTGTTCTAGCGGACTTGTCCGTTTTCTTTCTGACTAACTTCGGACTTGTCCGATATTTCGCGACTCTGAGTTGATCTTTTGTTTCACGACTTTTTTATTGGGTCTCACATTAAGGGGGCCTAGGGACGTCGTGCCTAACTCTTTTAGAGCCCGTGAGGGACTCTAAACCGGCCTCTACTTCTCTCAAACTCAAAATCCATCTAACCCTAGCCTCCACCTCTATATAAACAACCCCACCCCTTGGTGTGCTGTGTGTAGCAAACCCTAAGTACCCCGAAATATCGGACTAGTCCGGCTGAAAACGGACATGTCCGATTTTGCTACTGGAAATCTTCAGACTAGTCCGATAGTCATTGGACTTGTCCAGATATGTGAAACCCTAAGTGCATTGTATGACAAGTCCGCACTTAGAGGACTTGTCCGATGTAGATCAGAGGGTTCTTCGGACTAGTCCGTGAAAATATCGGACTTGTCCGATATAGATCAGAATGAATATCGAACTAGTCCGGTTGTGATCGGACTTGTCCAATTTTGTGTGATTTGTGAAGTGTTTTGTGGACTAGTCCGTGCTGGGGAAGACTAGTCCAATTCTTGTCAGAAAGATATCGGACTAGTCCGACAGATATCGGACTTGTCCGATCTGGTGCAGAAAGGTTATCGGACTAGTCCGGTTGTGATCGGACTAGTCCGGTCCTGTGTAACTCTGTGCAATGTGTGTGTTTGATTATGATTGAGCTCTTGGGGTGAGTTTACTTAACACACTCCATACACAATAATCTATTACTCTTCTTCCTTGAGCTCATCTCCACTTTGCTCCTCATCCTTCCTTCTTTTTGGTATTTTGCTCATTTTCCTATCATAGGCATGCACTCATCTCAACAAATAGGTTAGGATCCCAATTCCTTGTCATAAATCATCCAAAACCCACAAGGGAGTCCTATATGAACTTTCACAAATCACAAAGATTGACTCAAGCCACATATCACAAAGATTCACAAAGTGCAAGAGATCAAACCGAGAGCCAAAGAGTGGTGTTCTTCCCCTTCTTCACCTCACTAAACTCTAATCCACACAAGAAGTAGTTTTAGAGGGAATGTAGGCAAGAAGGAGGCTTTGGGAGGCTCAAGTTTGCTGTGGCGGTGCTAGGGTTTCAACTTGCTGAAAGGTTGCTTCAAATGAACCCAGGGGTCCTCTATTTATAGAGGTCCCAAGCCCATACTGCTGACTTCAGCAGATGGGCGGACTAGTCCGGCCTACAGCCCAGACTAGTCCGGCCTAGGGGACCACTGATGTCCCTGACAACTGTCGCACTGCGCGGCAATCGTCACACTACCTGCCAAACTTCAAATTCAAACGGTCACTTCAACAACGGACTAGTCCGGCCCTCACCGGACTAGTCCGATCTCACACAGAACCTTTTGTTCCGTGTGAAAACGGACTAGTATGAAGACCACGGACTAGTCCGGCCCCCAGGGCGGACTAGTCCGGCCTTCCCAGACTTAGTCTCTGAAGCACCGACTTCTCTCACACCCGGACTAGTCCGACCCCAAGGGCGGACTAGTTCGATCTCAGTCAGGACCTCTTGGTCTGGACCAAAACGAACAAGTCCGTGGTTTTAGGACTTAGACCCCAAAACTCACTTCACGACTACTCGAACTAGTCCGTTCCACTACGAACTAGTCCGAACTCAGTCAGACCCTTCTGGTCCGGTTGAAAACGGACTTGGCCGGCCAGGGGTGGACTAGTCTGGCCACCTGCACAGACTAGTCCGGCCCTACTGCTAGACTTCTTCCAACTCTTTTCTCTCAATGGGTTTCACCTCTAAACCGCTTTGAGCTCCCAACTTGATCTCAATGCACTTTACACACACATCCTCACACGTATTTGGCTAGTCCAAACTCGACACACTAGAAACCCTAGTTTCTCCTTTTCGAGTTGGCATCACCGTTTTCATCCTTTTTCTTTTTGAGGGATTGTGCTTCCACTTAAGTCCACACCTGTGCTTAAGATCAATGAGCTCATTAGTCACTTAATTGTCATCATCAATCATCCATAACCCACAGGGACCCTAGATGCACTTTCACCCCCAAAGTCCAGAAATGGAATAAGATATTAGACGAAATTACCAGTAAGGGCAATCCTCACCCGTTAGAAGGCTGCGATGAGAGAACTCAGCAGTGGGTCTTTGCTCAGTCAGGTTTGACTAGTGAGGGCAAACTTGAAAAGCCCGACTCTGTGAATGAAGTAGAGGAAAAAATGAAAGAAGTAATTGAAAAGCAACAGAAGTGTCTCTTCAAGCCGAAGAGGGAGAATGACCAACTTACCACTATCTTAGGAAACCCTAAACACAGTGGACGGGTTCGAGCAGTCTCTTCTCAAATGTCTTGGCTAGATGGTTTCCCTAAAGATAAAGACACATATAAAAGACGTGAGAAGTTTAAGAAAACACTTGATGAAACGATTGCTCAAAAGGTCAAAGAAAATGTGCAAGAAATAATGGAACAACTTAGACAATTGGGACAATTAGTGGCACCGAGTACAGTGATGGTTCTTGTGCCAAAGGAGAAATTGGTATCTCCAACTGCCTACTTAAGCAGTGTTGGTTCTGTGCCAGGCTCAAGGTCAACCCATAAGTTTGCTGTCGATGATATTGCTAACGACAAATCTTGTCGTCTTCTTGTCCCGATCGGTAGAGCAAGGAACAAAACCAAACAGGTTGCCACTGTTATGGCAAAGCCTGATCGTGACTTCAACGGGAATTACTTTCGTTTTATTATACTGTGGTGCAAGTTCTTCAGATCATTGATAATACTTATGAAGATTATGAAATAGACCACATCAAACATGAGGGGATTGCGACTCTGGGAATGCTGTCAACCAATTAATCCTTTAGCACCGATGTGATATCATGTTGGACGATGAGCCAATTTCTAGCCCCTCGCATCTCGAAATACTGCAACACCATCTTCTAAGGCAAAAGTTCAGGAAGATCCACTCCAAATCCACCAGTCCAGGAAGATCCACTCCCCCTATGTCTCAGCAAGGATGATAGTAACCTTGCTAGTAAAGATATCCAAGAGCAACAAGTTGGACAACAGCTTCAAGCAGTACCAGAGCAAGCTGTTGCTAGTAAAGAGCAACCAATTGAGCAACAGCTTGAACTAGTACTAGAGCCAACTGCTGGGAGTAAAGAGCAATTAGTTGAACAACAAGTTCAACAACAAGCCAGTATCCAACTTCCGATGACTACTCCTCGATCATTAATGACTATCAAAGTTAGCTCATACAAAATTAAGAAACCTTCATCAGAAGTGTCAAAGTATTTGAAACTATGAAGGAATATATAAGAAAATCGAGTGTATCTCGTTCTGTATAATCGGCGGAGTGGGAAGATATCGAGGAGTGGGAAGAAGACGGTTTCATGTATAATCAGCGGACGGCTTTAGTTAAACCAGAAGTTCCAATATACAAGCTTGAGGATGTTCCTCCTACATTTGAGAATAGAAAGCCGTTCATGACATCCGTACAACTTAGCAAACAACCTACCCTGCTCAAAAGAACGCATGACTGGTATATACTTGCCAGCACAAAATATGATCTTTCTTGCGTCACATTTTGTATTCCAAAACAAGCATTCTGGATCACTGGAGCAGATAAACGAGTCATTTTATTTGAAGAGCTGCATACCCTTTTCCATCGGGGCATGCTCGAAATCAACCTGCTACTCGTCTGGTGCTTGTAAGTGCCTCTAATATTTTGCATTTGCTTTTCTTACTACACGGATAAACATTTCATGAGGTTATAACAATTCTGGACTTCTTCAATAGGATGCAATACATGGATATTGAAAAGATGAAACGCAAGACAAGTATCCTTGACCCTACACAGATTGCAAAGATGCTATTCGACATCAAGGCGGGTCAAGAATCAGCACAGTTCAAACACATTAAAAAAAAAGAATTTGAAAAAGCAATCGCAAAACTTAAGAAGGATAGAAGGACAGAAGTTGCAGCTTACATAGGACATGCAATGTTTAACTTTGTCAGAGATGGCAAGGACCTCGTAAAGGCTCCGTACCACTTCGAGTAAGTTCGACACATGACATTGAAATAGAAATTATTGCTAATTGTTAACACGTGTGTTTGTATGTTTGTAGTAATCACTACATAATGATCTTCATCAAGCCAACACAGGGTTTGGCAACAGTCTTGGACTCGGCCGATTACCCACCAGATCATTACAAAGATTTCCTTTCTATTTTGAAACTGTATGTTTATTCAATAATTTTAATTTACACACATTTAGAATGTGTTGACAAGTTTTATATAACATTTCTTGTATTACAGCGCTTGGCGGTTTTACGCGGAACAGTTGGCGGTGAAAGACCTTCTAATACGAATGCATTGGACATTAAAACGTATTATGCTTGTCCGAAGCAGCCTGCTGAGAGTGTCTTATGCTGGTATTATGTATGCGACCATCTTCGGACCGCCAGCGAATATAGAGTGAATCGTGAGGATGTAAGTTATCCTTAATATCCATATCTTATTTTCTTACTTTTGAGTTTCATTTTCATTCTAACTAGCGTAGTTTAATACTTATATTCTTTGTTGTTCAATATTACCAGAAACATTATTTTCATATTTTGATTCCAACTTCAAAATTCAATTGCTCATAGTACAACTGCTCCAAAAATACCAAATAAATTCTTGTATACTCTCACTTTGATCTATACTTTGAGATTGTTCAAACCAACACATTCTAAACCTTGTTATGTGTTTCATTGAAGCACACGAAGAATGTGAACGAATAATAACTGGTTTGTAGAAGTATTCCTTGTGGAGGAGCCGACAAGATTGCTGCTGAACTGTGTCAATTCGTGCGTCGCGATATTTTGCACAAAAGAGGGGAGTTCTTTGATGAGAATGGTGCAATAGCTGATGTGCCAGAACTTTGCGACTATGCTAATAGAAACAATTTTTAGTGAAAACTTGTAAACTATGAGATGAATTGTATGTGTAACTTGTACATATGTATATTGCTTTAATGAAATTGACTTCTGTGAGATGACTTCTGTAATGATATTGTTGACTTTTGTGATGATATTGTTGACTTTTGTGATTATATTGAATTGACTTGTAAATTAGAAATAACAGCAGCTAGTACTGCATAGGTTATACCTTATCACATGCGGTTATTTACCAGGCTAGACTTGCTTGTGAAAAACAGTTATCACAGGCGGCTAGATATAGGTAAAGAACCATCTGTGATAATCTAATTATCACAGGCGGTTACTGTTATGGTACAAACTGGCTGCGATAAACTGTTTTCACATGCGGCTTGACGTAGGTCAAGATCCGCCTGTGATAACACAATTGTCACAGACGGTTATATATGCTGCACGACCCGCCTGTGATGACATATCTTCACAGGCGGCTAGCCTAAGTAAAGAACCGCATGTGATAATGTGTCTTCACAGGCGGTTTCGCTTCGCCTGTGAAATCGCGGATTATCACATGCTCTTTGTTTCAGACGGTTTTAAAAACCGCGTGTGATAATAGGTTTGGAGCCGCCTGCGATGAGGCTTATTGTAGCCGTGTGTATACCAGACTTAGACCGTGTGACATATGTTGGCGAACGTGACTGCTGCGACGAAGGCCGTCCGTTGTTGCTGTTGCGATAGAAGGATGAGGCAGCAAAACAGACGGGGTGGGATCAGATGGAAAGTGGCGATGGGCTTGGGATCCCCCGAAGACGCGGGGTGGGCGCCTGCATTGGATCGGGATAAGGACGAGGAGTCCGTTTCCTGCGTGGCCGTTGTGTGAGAATCTGCGGGAGAGGAGCCAAGCACGGCAGGGTCGGGTGATGCGATGATGGTGGGCCCAGGTTGTTGGACCTCGGTTGTTGGCTGCACCGATGATGCATGCTGTGCGGGCGTGGGTGCTACAGGGCCATGCAGCTCAGGCGTGGGTGTAGCGGGCAGGTGGTTGGCCACGTGCGTCGGGCGCGCCGGTGCAGATGGTGCAGGCAAGAAAATCGGGTCGACGGAACAGCTCAGTTGTGCTGGTGGTAGGATGGCCCGAGCGGGTTCCAGAGAGCGAAACGGAAATATATTTTCATCGAACGTGACATGACGCAAGGTGATTACGCGCTTGGTCAAGGGATTGGCAGGGCCGTCTCTGTGCTTTTTAGGGCCCTAGGGTGAAGTCGAGAGCATGGGCTCCTAAGATAAATATCAAACACTTTTACTTAAAGCATCTAAACACAAATTCTTAGGTTGAATCTAATAATAAATAATAAACATCTAATCTTTTATCACAACATCAAGATAAGAAACATTAAACTAAAATAAGCATGTTTGCTGTAACGACATATGATTACCTAAGATAAGAACTAAATTGCAAAAAAAATTCAGGCAATCCTAGGTGCAAAATCATTTAGAACAATATTACGATCGAAGTTGTCCAACCTATTATTCTCAATAGAACATCTTTTTGTAATTCAATAAATTGATTCTCTCATTTTCTTTATTCCTTTTTGCAGCACCTGACATATTTTTTTAGATAAGATTGTAACACTTATATTTATGAAAGAATTAAGTACATAAAAAATCAGATCATACTAGACGTAACTGCGTCACTACACATCGCATAAGATGCAAAACAAATATGTGATTCCCGAACCTAAAATTGAAATCTTTTAATTTTTTGTAATGCTGAGTGTAACCTGTGTGTGTTAATTGTTCTGCCTACCAGTGCAGTAAAAAATTAGCAAATCACGTAATCAGCGAATACGAAGGCGATTGGTAGTTGACTGAAGATAGTCTCATACACTACAAAGCCGAGAAGGCACACGGGCAAAGTAAAAAGGTGCTGGGCTGGGACACTCTCCACTCATACATACATATGTAGATTAGCTGGCCACATATAGGACTCATTTTTAAGGGAAAGTTTTTGAAAAAAGTCCAACAATTAACATACTATATACATGCATACAATAATCCTGGGCCCCTTCTCGGCATGGGCCCTAGGCGGTCGCCCCTCGCTCCTAGGGTCTAAGTCGGCCCTGGGGATTGGAGCAACGGTACCCCTTCGTGTCAATAGGGTAGCCGATGAAGAAGACTTGGGCGCGAGTTTGCGTGCTGTAGGTGTTGGGATAGATTATTCAAATTTGCAGGAATTAAAGTTTAATTCATATTTAAGCAAATATAAACTGCAAATTAAATAAATATAAAATAAATAGAGAATAGAAAATAAAGTGGAATGTTATGGCAAAAAGGCCTTTCAGCCTGCTGTGGCCCATGCGGCGCGTGGCCGTGCGGCCCGATTTGCGCTCGCGGCACAGCGACCCATTTTCCCATGCGGCGATACGGAGAGAAAATGGGGAAGGCGGTGTGAGGCGGTTAGGGTTAACCCTAACCGCACTTCCCACCTCGGCCTTATCTCCTTCTCCTCAGTACCTCCGTCGTCGCTGCCCTTGACTCAGCGTTGCCGTCACTCCACTTTCTTCCTTCTCTCGGCCATGGGGACCTCCTCCCGCCGGCGTCGCTATGATCTTCCACTTCTTGCCGACGTCGCCCCCCCCCCTCAACCCCCACCAATCAATGGCTTGAACCGGCGGTCGAGGTCCAAGATCCGGGCGCTCGGACTCTTTAGGTTGAGGTTGCGAGGTGCGCAAAATGTTGGAGGACTCGCTTCCCACTTGGGCTCGTAAGCGGCAGTGTGGATCTGGATCCTGACGTTTTGGTTTCGCCTTGAGTTGTTGCCGACAAGGGAACATGTGCGGCAATGGATGAAGGCGGTCTTGACAAGGGTTGCGAGGTCCGCACGGCCAAAGGTCCTCGAGGAAGACACCATGGGCTGCTTTGAATCCTTGTCGTGCACCGTATTGCCGGCGGCGTCACAGTTTCGGTGACCACCGTGATGTCTTGGCCGACTGTTTCCTCATTTTCTCCCTCCTCTCCTTGTCTGCTCAATGACGAAGGACCAAGGTTCGATGCAACGCGGTTTGGGGTTTCCCCACCAAGGACGACACTCGATCTGCCTTGACGATCCGTTTGATGGGCGTCAAGGTCCAAAGAACGGACAAGGAAAGGAGTCAGAGAATGTTCCTCTCGATGTGGCAGTTCGGTATGCCTGGATTTGTTGGCAGTGGCGCCACCAGAGCAACCGCCGCTCGATGGTGATGCTAACCTCCATGGCGGTTGAACCAGTGGTGGTGGCGACCACCATGACGTAGTCGGTGACGACGGCCACGGTCATCATTGCGGTTTACTATTGCAAGGTTGAACCAGTGCTGCCACGTGTCCTGCAACCCTGGACCTGCCCTGCCTCCCTTCCAGGGTTGGCTCCGGTGCTGCTACGTGTCCTGTAGCTCCGGACCTACCTCATTATCAAGGGTGGCTCTAGTGCTGCCACGTGCTCTGCAGCTTCGGGCCTTCGGGGGTCACGTGTCTTGCAGCTCCGGGCCTGCCTCCTTGCCACAGGTGGCTCCGATGCTACCACGTGTTTCGTAGCTCCGGACCTGCTTCCCTGCCAAGGGTGACTCTGGTGCTGCCACGTGCTCCACAGCTTCGGACCCGACCTCCCTGCCGGAGGGCTTCGGTCCTGCCACTTGTCCCGTGGTTCATGAAGGCGACGTGTGCACTCAAGAACACATTAACGCACCTTCAAGACAGTATTAATGTGTCATCAAGACCACGCCATCAAGACACATTACCGCACTATCAAGATCAATTAATGTTTCATCAAGACCATGTTAATACATTATCAAGACCCATTAACATGCCTTCAAGACCATGTTAATGCGTTTTCAAAAGCAGCTAACCCGGGGCCACCTATCGGGCCTCGGTCATAATGTAAATTGCTGAACCTTTTCATATAAAGGATCGAGCATCCACCGACAAAGGAGTACTCAATCCACTCATGCCCAATATGCAACAGACTGAGACAAGGCCCTCATACACAAACACTCAATACAACACACCCAGTGGAGTAGGGTATTACGCTCAGGCGGCCCAAACCACGTAAAATCCCAGTGTTCATCTAGCTCATAGATCCAGAGAATTTGCCCTTCCTAAAAAAAACCTCTGCGGGCTGCTTCATAGTGGTACTAAGGGGAAGTGTCGTTGCTACACTTCGACATTTGGCGCGATAGGTAGGGGTCACATTTTTGGATCTACGAGTCTCACCACGATAGTGAATCCTAAGTCCATCGCTAGCTCCTCTCGACCCTCCCGCCATGAAGGGAGCAGGGAGGATGGCGCCACTTCCCGCTCCATAGCGGGCTGACCCGGTGGACACACAATCATGGTTCCGATGGCTACTGCTATCACCACGCGATGACTTTCTACCGACATAGAATGACGTCGCAGTGGGAGGTCCAAAGTGTGCAGTCTGCTTAGTCTAGTGTTGCATCCTGAGCCTGTGCCATGTGACCCAAAGCCTGTACATTTTGCCTCATGGCTACTTTTGCCACCACACGACGACTACCTACGACCATGGAAACAATGATGCCACCAGGTACCTGTGACGTATCCGATGTCCTTGTTTTTTTTGTTGCTCGGAGTCCCATGTCGCTGAACGGTCACTCCCATGAAAAGCTAATGCCAATGGAGGGTCCGGTGTGTGCTGTCTTCTTAGCCTCGTCCTGCACCCTAAGTATGCACACTCTACCTTTCTTGCGGCTGAGTACTGAGGGTCCGGAGTGTGCTGCCTGCTTAGCCTGGTCCTGCAACCTAAGTATGCACACTCTACGTTTCCAATGCTGCAGCTGAGTACTAGGGGCCAAACGTCTCTCGAAAGACTAAAGTCCATGGGAAGTCAAGAGTGTGCAGCCTGCTCAGCCCGGTCTTGCACTCTAAGCCTATGGCATGTGACCCTAAGCCAGCGCACTCTTTCTCCATAGCACTACAATTCAGTATCAGGGACTAGAAGGCGCATGATCCTTGACAAAGCAAGAACTATAATCCAGATACTGTCACCATATTCATAGAATTATGCTTCAATATTATGCATCCTGTCCCCTTCTTCACTCTGTTACATCTTCCTGTTCTCATATAGTTGGAGTTGTGCTACCATGATGCAGACGGGCAACCTGTAGTACCTGTTATGTGTTTGGGTATTCTTGTTAGTTTTCTCATTTGGGATCCCACGCCCATTGAATGGCCTACTCGCTTGAAAAATCAATGCTGATAGAAGGTCTGGAGTGTGCTGCCTGCTTAGCCTGGTCCTGCACCCTAAGTATGCACACTCTACCGTTCCGGCATTGCGACAAAGTAAGGTGGGTTCGGACAACACACATTCCTGGGTGAGGCAGCAACAAGTACCTGGATACTATCACACCGAATTACTGAGGCCTTGAAGCCCGGCTAAGGACCGTAAGCCACAACAAAACTGAGGGTAGGAAGATTGTAACCAATGAGCAATATTACTCTTTTTATTGTCACTCTTGTGCAGGTCCTAGTTCACCCTTCTTCGAGTTCCGCCGTCGGACCTCAAGCTCCGACACCGACACCTCTCAGGGGACCCACTATCGATAGTTCTTAGCGTTGATGATGGTGGCCCCACCTATAGGATCGTTGCCTCTCCCGAGGTGGGCCTGGGGCCACTGTTGGTACCCTGCAGACCGGGTACCCCCACATACAAGGTAGATAAGACGCTGGGCCCCACCTCCCAAGAGGGGAGGTATCCTGAGGCCACCACGTGTCCCCGCAGCTCTGAACCTGCCTCCCTCCTAAGGGTGGCTCCGATGCTGCCATGTGTCTGCAGCTCCGGACCCGGCTCCCTGCCAAGGGTGGCTTCGGTGCTGCCACGTGCTCCGCAGCTTCAGATCTTCAAGGGTCGCATGTCCGGTAGCTCCGGGCCTACCTCCCTGCCAAGGGTGGCTTCGGTGCTCCCACGCGCCTCGCAATTCATGAAGGCGACATGTGCACTCAAGACCACATTACGCACCTTCAACACATCATTAATGCGCCATCAAGACACATTACCGTGCTATCAAGATCCATTAACGTGTCATCAAGACCATGCTAATACGTTATCAATACCCATTAACGTGCCTTCAAGACCACGTTAATGCATTTTCAAAACCAGTTAACCCGGGGCCACCTGTCGGGCCCCGATCATAATATAAGCTGCCGGCCTTTGGCATATAAAAGGACCGAGCAACCACCAACAGAGGAGGACTCAATCACTCACATCCAGTACGCAACAGACTGAGACAAGGCCCTCATACACAAACACTCAATACAACACATCCCCGTGGAGTAGGATATTACGCTCAAGCAGCTCGAACCACGTAAAAATTCCAGTGTTCATCTAGCTCGTAGATCCATAGAATTCGCCCCTCCGAAAAAAGAACTTCCGCGGGCTGCTTCATAGCAGTACCGGGGAAAGTGTTGTTGCTACACTTCGACAGACAGTGCTTCCTATGAGGGAGGTGCAGACAGAGGCAGTGGCGAAGTGACAAAGTCACAAAGGCATCCAGAAAGAAAGAGAAGGTGGAGCTTCAGGCGGTGTGGCGTAAAGCGATGGGAGGGATCCCATCGTCGGATTCCCGAATCGAGCAGACGCGGTGGCTAGAGTTGGAAGAAAGGCAATGGCGTCAGGTGGGCTGGACTGGGCCACGGAGAGGAGGAGCTGGGTTGCACGGGGTGGGAGAGAAAAAGAAGGGGTTGGGCTGAGTACCAGGGGAAGAAAAAGAGGATGGGCCGACCGGCGAGGAGGGGAAAGAAAAAAGAGGTGCTCGGCCTTTGTGTAAAGAGAACGGGAAGAATAATGGAGTAAGGTTTTTATATTTTACTTTGTTTGATGCTGATAATTTTAGTTGAATTTAAATTGGCTAAATTAATTTTGCTAGTTGTTATGTTTAATAATTATGCACTCAATTTATTTCCTCTAAATAATTTATTATTGACACACATATATGTATATATACATATATATGCCACTCTGTGTGTGTATTACCTTGTATTTACTTATGGCACATTCAAGTTTTAATATAGGTCAATTTTGTTTATAACTTTATTCGGTTTAAGATTCTCAAACACTTAACTGATTATTTTCACACATTTTTTTATTCATTGGGAATCAATTTTGTAGCTGAGACAGGGGCCAGCCGAACATGTAAAAATTAAATATTAGGTAGCACTTAGAACATATGTTAATACCTCAAAGGGGTCGCTCTCTTGATCCCTGATACCTAACAAACGAAATAGTATTCGGAATGTCCATCGTCAAAATATTTTTGCCTCGTACACGCTGCTCAATTAAATACATCCTATTATCGCTTCATTGCCGAGGAATATTTAATGGCCGCAGGTCCGATGAGTGCCACACCTCAGGTGCAGAAAAAATCCAACATTGATTTGCATGCTGTCCACGAGCCCCACGCGTTCACGCATGCTGGCCTGTGAGCCATGATTTAACGTGCCGATGCAATTAGCTGACACGGCGCAAAAACAAGCACTATCAAGGATGAGTATTGTAGACGACAGTATCATGACACCGCGTCCAGGACTAATAGGCTAGAGATTGTGGAACAGAGTATCTTCTCTTATGGCAGAGATCTCGATGCCAACACAACCACACAGGTAGTACATTCAACAGAGACGGTACTCACATTTAAATTTAGATTAGTTATATTTTACCCTACTTTTGAGAATATTGTGTTTAGATAAGGTGTTTAGGTCCCACGAGGCTGGCCAAGCACTCAAGCGATAACGATCACAAAATATAAGGAAAACCCAACTTGCCTACTTCCTTATCATGATTAGTTTGATAACTCAACATTTCATCTCACTATTAAATGAGAATCTGTGATCCTTTGCTTTCTCATATGAAGATTATAATCCCCTCCATCATGTTCTAAGCCTCATCTGCCAAAGCTATGCATCTTCCGCGCTGCTAACACTGCTACAATAAGCCTCATCTCAGACGGCTCTAAACGTATTATCATACGTGATTTCTAAAATCGCGTGAAATGAAGAGTCTGTGATAATCTGCAATTTCACAGGCAGAGAAGTGAAACCGCCTATGATAATGGCATTATCACAGGCGGTTCTTACTTATGACTAGCCGCATGTGAAGACCATTATCACAGACCGGTCGTGCAGTATATATAACCGACTGTGATAATGGTGTTATCACAGGCGGATCTTTACATATGACAAGCCGCCTGCGGGGACATATTATCACAACGGGTTTGTACCATAACAATAACTGTCTATGATAATGAGGTTATCACAGATAATTCTTTACCTATATCTAGTCGCCTGTGATAATGATATTTCACAGGCAGGTCTAGCCATAGGTAAATAACAGCATGTGATAAGGTATACTCTATGCAATACTACCTGCTGCTATTTCTAATTTCCAAGTCAATTCAATATAATCACAGAAGTAAATATTATAACCACGTAAGTCATCTCACAGAAGTCAATTTCACTAAAACAATATACATATGTACGAGTTACACATACAAGTCATCTCATAGTTTACAAATTTCACTAAAAACTATTTCTATTGTCATAGTCGCAAAGTTCTATCACATCAGCTATTATACCATCCTCATCAAAGAACACCAATCTTTTGTGCAAAATTTCGCGACACATGAATTAACACAGTTCACCAGCAATCTTGTCGGCTCCTCCACCAGGCATACTTCTACAAAACCGACCATTCTTCGTTCACATTCTTCGTGTGCTGCAATGAAACACATAACAAGATTTAGAATGTGTTGGTTTTTGGAGCAGTTGTACTATGAGCAATTAAATTTTAAAGTTGGAATCAAAATATGAAAATAATATTTCTGGTAATATAGAACAGCAGAGAATATAAGTAATAAAATATGCTAATTACAATAAAAATGAAACTCAAAAGTAAGAAAAGATATCGACATTAAGGAAAACTTACATCCTCACGATTCACTCTATATTCGCTGGCGGTCCGAAGATGCTCGCATACATAATACCCGCATAAGATGCTCCCAGCAGGCTAGTTGGGATAAGGATAATATGTTTTAATGTCCAATGCATTCGCATTAGGAGGTCTCTGACCGCCAAGATTTTCCGCGTAAAACCACCAAGCGCCGTAATACAAGAAATGTCATATAAAACTTGTCAGCACATTCTAAATGTATGTAAATTAAAAGTATTGAATAAACGTACAATTTAAAAATTGAAAGGAAATCTTTGTAACGATCTGGTGGGTAATTGGCTGAGTCCAAGATTATTGCCAAACCCTACCTTGGCTTGATGAAGATCATTATGTAGTGTTTACTGCACACGTACAAACACACGTGTTAAGTTAACAATTAGCAATAATTGCTATTTCAATGTCATGTGTCGAACTTACTCGAAGTGGTATGAAGCCTTTACAAGGTCCTTGCCATCTTTGACAAAGTTAAACATGGCATGTCCTATGTAAGCGACAACTTCTGTCCTTATATCCTTCTTTTGTTTTGCGATTGATTTTTCAAATTCTTTTTTTTTTCATGTGCTTGTACTGTATTGAGTCTCGATCCGCCATAACGTCGAATAGTGTCTTTGCAATCCGTGTAGGGTCAATGATACCTGTCTTGCATTTCATCTTTTCATTATCCATGTATTGCATCCTATTGAAGAAGTCCAGAATTGTTATAATCTCATGAAATGTGTATGCATGTAGTAAGAAAAGCAAATGCAAAATATTACAGGCACTTACAAGCACCAAACGAGTAGCAGGTTGATTTCGAGCATGCCCCGATGGAAAAGGACATGTAGATCTTCAAAGAAAAGGGCTCGTTTATTTGCTCTAGTGCTCACAATGCATCTTTTGGCACACGAAATGTGACGTAAGAAAGATCATATGTTGTGCTGGCAGTGATGTACCACTCGTGCATTCTTTTGAGCGGGATAGGTTGTTTGCTAAGTTGTACTGATGTCATGAATGGCTTCTCATTCACATATTTAGGAGGAACATCCTCAAGCTTGTATATTGGAACTTTTGGTTTAACTAAAGTCGTCTGCCGATTATACATGACACCGTGTTCTTCCCACTGCTCGATATCTTCTAATGCTGGCTCATGAGAAGAACGTGATGCACTCGATTTTCTAATATTTTCCTTCATATTTCCAAATACTTTGACACTTCTGATGAAAGTTTCTTATTTTCGTATGAGCTAACTTTGATAGGCACTGATGATCGAGGAGTAGTCGTCAGAAGTTGGACACTGGTTTGTTGTTGAACCTGTTGTTCAACTTGTTGCTCTTTACTCCTAGGAGCTGGCTCTAGTACTACTTCAAGTTGTTGCTCAACTGATTGCTCTTTACTAACAATAGCTTGCTCTGGTACTGCTTGAAGCTGTTGTTCAACTTGTTCTTCTTGGTTATCTTTACTAGCAAGGTTACTATCATCCTTGTTGAGACATAAGAGGAGTGGATCTTCCTAGACTGGGAGTGGATCTTCCTTGACTTTCGTCTTAGAAGATGGAGTTGCAGTATTTTGAGATGCGACGGGACTAGAAATCGGTTCATCGTCCAACACGATATCGCATCGATGCAAAATGATTAATTGGTTGACAGCCTACCCCAAAGTCGTGATCCTCTCATGTGTGATGTTGTCTATTTCATAATCTTCATAATCATTGTCAATGATCTGAAGAACTTGCACCATAACATAATACAACAAAAGTGGATTGCCGTTGAAGTCACGATCAGGCTTTGCCATAGCAGTGGCAAGCTGTTTGGTTTTGTTCCCGGCTCCGCCGATCGGGGCAAGAAGACGACAAGATTTGTCCTTAGCAATATCATCGACAACTTATGGGTTGACCCTGAGCCTGGCACAAAACCTACACTGCTAGGGTAGGCAGTTGGAGATACCAATTACTCCTTTGGCACGAGAACCATCGCTGTACTTGGTGCCACTAATTGTCCCGTTTGTCTAAGTTGTTCCATTATTTCTTGCATATTTTCCTTGACCTTTTGAGAAATTGTTTCATCAGGTGTTTTCTTGAACTTATCATGTCTGCTATATGTATCTTTATTTTTCGGGAAACCATCTGGCCAAGACATCTGAAAAGAGATTGCTCGAACCCGTCCACTGTGTTTAGGGTTTCCTAGGATAGCGGTAAGTTGGTCATTCTCCCTCTTCGGTTTGAAGAGACCCTTGTGTTGCTTTTCAATTACTTCTTTCATTTTGTGCTCTACTTCATTCACAGTGTCTGACTTTTCAAGTTTGCCCTTGCTGGTCAAACCTGACCGAGCAAAGACCCACTGCTGAGTTCTCTCATCACGACCTTCTAACATGTGAGGATTGCCCTTATTGGTAGTTTTTTCTAATATCTTATTCCATTTCTAGACTTTGGGGGCATATTCGGCAGACCCCAAGCGATGATGGTATTTATTCTTTTTGGCAAGCTCTAACCTAGTTGCACTTAGGGCTTTGGTATCAGGAGTGGTTTTTTGATGAACACATTCTTGCCACTGAGCTTGTGTGATTTTTCCCATCTTCCTCGGGCTAGGGACCTTATCGGCGTTAACATAAACATTCGTTTCACTCTTCTAGCTACGAAACTTCTTGCCGCAAGAGACCAATGTTGCTTTCTTTACAACTTCTTCCGTGCCTTTCGGGAACTTGAATTGTTTCTTTATTCTTTCCCACAACTCATTCTTGGTCTCCTCAGGTAATTTTATCCAATTCTCGGTTGTGAACGACACAAGCTCTCTAACAAGAAAACTGCATGTATTTCGGTACTTGGTAACTGAATCCAGTGGTTCTTCGGGAAGCCCACCTAGACCGACCCTTGTTATGTACATGATGCGGTCCAATGGACCCATATTGGGACCTCGTTGCCCTCGTTTCCGCTTGAGTGAACCTGAGAATTAATCCATTGGAGAACCTTCTGCGGTTTTAGGAGCCGAAGTCACCTCGTTGTCTTCCCGATTAATATAGGTAGAAAAGAATTATAAGACTTCGTATACTTGACAACCAACATTAACTTGAACTGCTGAAATTAAGTTTCTTGATCCATACCTCGTCGGTAGGATCATATTCCGGGTCGAGATTCTCTGAAGTCTTTTTAATTTTTATATTCGGAAAAGGATCCGATGGACTCTGAAAGGAGCCTGAACTGCTGGAGTCACTAAACTCCATATTGCCTTCTTTATTGTTACTATCAGCACCAACATTTTTTGGGCTTTCCATGCTAGAACTAATAAGATAAAAAATATAATGAATGACATATTAACTTTACATGAAATGTTGCATGAAGAAAAAGATGGAAGCATTCTAGGGTTTGATAAGGCATTCTAGGGTTTCAGGTGACTGACCAAGGTGATTGACCAAGTTCCATTCTAGGGTTTGAGGCGACTGACCAAGGCATTAACTAGACATGTGTATTGCTGGTATCAAAAGCCGAAAAGAACAATTATATCAACAATTAAACAATAACAATTGACAATTCAAAATTCACAATGTTTTAAAGTCGCCTAGTCGACCCTAGTCGCCTACCCACCGAATAGGTCGACTAGGATGACTAATCGATCCTAGTTGACCCTAGTCGGTCCTCTAATCGTCCAGGCCATTTTTTCTGGCAATGTCTAGTCGACCCTATATATATCAACATATATAATTATATATTAGGAGTATAGCACACATACCTTTAGTGTAGCAATTAGCAAACAAAATTCAGAAGCAAATTAATTCAAAGGGTGATACATCTTCATGTTTTATAGGGGAAATATTGTGATAGTAGATATTAAGTGAACCACTGATAATGCTTCCATCTCCATGTTTTATTTCAATATGCGTTTTCAAAATCCAATTTCAATATGGTTTATGCTCTATCTTCCATCTTCATCTTCATGTTTGGAACAATAAGCAGATAGAGCATAAACCACTAATAATGCTTCTATCTTCATGTTTTATTTCAAGTTGCATTGCATGGTTCTTTGCTTTATACTATAATTGTAAATGCTTTAAACAGGAGAAAGTTTAAAAGTTAATTTTTTTAAAAAATAATCTTAATGCTATTTTTTTGACAAACTAAAAGACATCTATGCTACTATATTAGTAACTGCCCACGAGTATGTAACACCCTCATTTTCATGCATCATGCCCTATATACATTAAAATACATGTTTAATATTAATCCACATAAATAGGAATGAGTTTAAAATTGATTTGGAAAAAAACGGCACTTAAAATTCTGGAAAGTGCGGACTAGTTCGATTTTGGTGAGGACTAGTCCGATTTCTCTCTGACCTCGATCAGACTTGTCTGATTTTGTGCGGACTAGTCCGTTGTTCCAAGAATCCTTGAAAATTTGCTAAGTCCCTAGACTTGTGCGGACTAGTCCGGTGTTCTAGCGGACTTGTCCGTTTTCTTTCTGACTAACTTCGGACTTGTCCGATATTTCGCGACTCTGAGTTGATCTTTTGTTTCACGACTTTTTTATTGGGTCTCACATTAAGGGGGCCTAGGGACGTCGTGCCTAACTCTTTTAGAGCCCGTGAGGGACTCTAAACCGGCCTCTACTTCTCTCAAACTCAAAATCCATCTAACCCTAGCCTCCACCTCTATATAAACAACCCCACCCCTTGGTGTGCTGTGTGTAGCAAACCCTAAGTACCCCGAAATATCGGACTAGTCCGGCTGAAAACGGACATGTCCGATTTTGCTACTGGAAATCTTCAGACTAGTCCGATAGTCATTGGACTTGTCCGGATATGTGAAACCCTAAGTGCATTGTATGACAAGTCCGCACTTAGAGGACTTGTCCGATGTAGATCAGAGGGTTCTTCGGACTAGTCCGTGAAAATATCGGACTTGTCCGATATAGATCAGAATGAATATCGAACTAGTCCGGTTGTGATCGGACTTGTCCAATTTTGTGTGATTTGTGAAGTGTTTTGTGGACTAGTCCGTGCTGGGGAAGACTAGTCCAATTCTTGTCAGAAAGATATCGGACTAGTCCGACAGATATCGGACTTGTCCGATCTGGTGCAGAAAGGTTATCGGACTAGTCCGGTTGTGATCGGACTAGTCCGGTCCTGTGTAACTCTGTGCAATGTGTGTGTTTGATTATGATTGAGCTCTTGGGGTGAGTTTACTTAACACACTCCATACACAATAATCTATTACTCTTCTTCCTTGAGCTCATCTCCACTTTGCACCTCATCCTTCCTTCTTTTTGGTATTTTGCTCATTTTCCTATCATAGGCATGCACTCATCTCAACAAATAGGTTAGGATCCCAATTCCTTGTCATAAATCATCCAAAACCCACAAGGGAGTCCTATATGAACTTTCACAAATCACAAAGATTGACTCAAGCCACATATCACAAAGATTCACAAAGTGCAAGAGATCAAACCGAGAGCCAAAGAGTGGTGTTCTTCCCCTTCTTCACCTCACTAAACTCTAATCCACACAAGAAGTAGTTTTAGAGGGAATGTAGGCAAGAAGGAGGCTTTGGGAGGCTCAAGTTTGCTGTGGCAGTGATAGGGTTTCAACTTGCTGAAAGGTTGCTTCAAATGAACCCAGGGGTCCTCTATTTATAGAGGTCCCAAGCCCATACTGCTGACTTCAGCAGATGGGCGGACTAGTCCGGCCTACAGCCCAGACTAGTCCGGCCTAGGGGACCACTGATGTCCCTGACAACTGTCGCACTGCGCGGCAATCGTCACACTACCTGCCAAACTTCAAATTCAAACGGTCACTTCAACAACGGACTAGTCCGGCCCTCACCGGACTAGTCCGATCTCACACAGAACCTTTTGTTTCGTGTGAAAACGGACTAGTATGAAGACCACGGACTAGTCCGGCCCCCAGGGCGGACTAGTCCGGCCTTCCCAGACTTAGTCTCTGAAGCACCGACTTCTCTCACACCCGGACTAGTCCGACCCCAAGGGCGGACTAGTTCGATCTCAGTCAGGACCTCTTGGTCTGGACCAAAACGAACAAGTCCGTGGTTTTAGGACTTAGACCCCAAAACTCACTCCACGACTACTCGAACTAGTCCGTTCCACTACGAACTAGTCCGAACTCAGTCAGACCCTTCTGGTCCGGTTGAAAACGGACTTGGCCGGCCAGGGGTGGACTAGTCTGGCCACCTGCACAGACTAGTCCGGCCCTACTGCTAGACTTCTTCCAACTCTTTTCTCTCAATGGGTTTCACCTCTAAACCGCTTTGAGCTCCCAACTTGATCTCAATGCACTTTACACACACATCCTCACACGTATTTGGCTAGTCCAAACTCGACACACTAGAAACCCTAGTTTCTCCTTTTCGAGTTGGCATCACCGTTTTCATCCTTTTTCTTTTTGAGGGATTGTGCTTCCACTTAAGTCCACACCTGTGCTTAAGATCAATGAGCTCATTAGTCACTTAATTGTCATCATCAATCATCCATAACCCACAGGGACCCTAGATGCACTTTCACCCCCAAAGTCCAGAAATGGAATAAGATATTAGACGAAATTACCAGTAAGGGCAATCCTCACCCGTTAGAAGGCTGCGATGAGAGAACTCAGCAGTGGGTCTTTGCTCAGTCAGGTTTGACTAGTGAGGGCAAACTTGAAAAGCCCGACTCTGTGAATGAAGTAGAGGAAAAAATGAAAGAAGTAATTGAAAAGCAACAGAAGTGTCTCTTCAAGCCGAAGAGGGAGAATGACCAACTTACCACTATCTTAGGAAACCCTAAACACAGTGGACGGGTTCGAGCAGTCTCTTCTCAAATGTCTTGGCTAGATGGTTTCCCTAAAGATAAAGACACATATAGAAGACGTGAGAAGTTTAAGAAAACACTTGATGAAACGATTGCTCAAAAGGTCAAAGAAAATGTGCAAGAAATAATGGAACAACTTAGACAATTGGGACAATTAGTGGCACCGAGTACAGTGATGGTTCTTGTGCCAAAGGAGAAATTGGTATCTCCAACTGCCTACTTAAGCAGTGTTGGTTCTGTGCCAGGCTCAAGGTCAACCCATAAGTTTGCTGTCGATGATATTGCTAACGACAAATCTTGTCGTCTTCTTGTCCCGATCGGTAGAGCAAGGAACAAAACCAAACAGGTTGCCACTGTTATGGCAAAGCCTGATCGTGACTTCAACGGGAATTACTTTCGTTTTATTATACTGTGGTGCAAGTTCTTCAGATCATTGATAATACTTATGAAGATTATGAAATAGACCACATCAAACATGAGGGGATTGCGACTCTGGGCATGCTGTCAACCAATTAATCCTTTAGCACCGATGTGATATCATGTTGGACGATGAGCCAATTTCTAGCCCCTCGCATCTCGAAATACTGCAACACCATCTTCTAAGGCAAAAGTTCAGGAAGATCCACTCCAAATCCACCAGTCCAGGAAGATCCACTCCCCCTATGTCTCAGCAAGGATGATAGTAACCTTGCTAGTAAAGATATCCAAGAGCAACAAGTTGGACAACAGCTTCAAGCAGTACCAGAGCAAGCTGTTGCTAGTAAAGAGCAACCAATTGAGCAACAACTTGAACTAGTACTAGAGCCAACTGCTGGGAGTAAAGAGCAATTAGTTGAACAACAAGTTCAACAACAAGCCAGTGTCCAACTTCCGATGACTACTCCTCGATCATTAATGCCTATCAAAGTTAGCTCATACAAAATTAAGAAACCTTCATCAGAAGTGTCAAAGTATTTGAAACTATGAAGGAATATATAAGAAAATCGAGTGTATCTCGTTCTGTATAATTGGCGGAGTGGGAAGATATCGAGGAGTGGGAAGAAGACGGTTTCATGTATAATCAGCGGACGACTTTAGTTAAACCAGAAGTTCCAATATACAAGCTTGAGGATGTTCCTCCTACATTTGAGAATAGAAAGCCGTTCATGACATCCGTACAACTTAGCAAACAACCTACCCTGCTCAAAAGAACGCATGACTGGTATATACTTGCCAGCACAAAATATGATCTTTCTTGTGTCACATTTTGTATTCCAAAACAAGCATTCTGGATCACTGGAGCAGATAAACGAGTCATTTTATTTGAAGAGCTGCATACCCTTTTCCATCGGGGCATGCTCGAAATCAACCTGCTACTCGTCTGGTGCTTGTAAGTGCCTCTAATATTTTGCATTTGCTTTTCTTACTACACGGATAAACATTTCATGAGGTTATAACAATTCTGGACTTCTTCAATAGGATGCAATACATGGATATTGAAAAGATGAAACGCAAGACAAGTATCCTTGACCCTACACAGATTGCAAAGATGCTATTCGACATCAAGGCGGGTCAAGAATCAGCACAGTTCAAACACATTAAAAAAAAAGAATTTGAAAAAGCAATCGCAAAACTTAAGAAGGATAGAAGGACAGAAGTTGCAGCTTACATAGGACATGCAATGTTTAACTTTGTCAGAGATGGCAAGGACCTCGTAAAGGCTCCGTACCACTTCGAGTAAGTTCGACACATGACATTGAAATAGAAATTATTGCTAATTGTTAACACGTGTGTTTGTATGTTTGTAGTAATCACTACATAATGATCTTCATCAAGCCAACACAGGGTTTGGCAACAGTCTTGGACTCGGCCGATTACCCACCAGATCATTACAAAGATTTCCTTTCTATTTTGAAACTGTATGTTTATTCAATAATTTTAATTTACACACATTTAGAATGTGTTGACAAGTTTTATATAACATTTCTTGTATTACAGCGCTTGGCGGTTTTACGCGGAACAGTTGGCGGTGAAAGACCTTCTAATACGAATGCATTGGACATTAAAACGTATTATGCTTGTCCGAAGCAGCCTGCTGAGAGTGTCTTATGCTGGTATTATGTATGCGACCATCTTCGGACCGCCAGCGAATATAGAGTGAATCGTGAGGATGTAAGTTATCCTTAATATCCATATCTTATTTTCTTACTTTTGAGTTTCATTTTCATTCTAACTAGCGTAGTTTAATACTTATATTCTTTGTTGTTCAATATTACCAGAAACATTATTTTCATATTTTGATTCCAACTTCAAAATTCAATTGCTCATAGTACAACTGCTCCAAAAATACCAAATAAATTCTTGTATACTCTCACTTTGATCTATACTTTGAGATTGTTCAAACCAACACATTCTAAACCTTGTTATGTGTTTCATTGAAGCACACGAAGAATGTGAACGAATAATAACTGGTTTGTAGAAGTATTCCTTGTGGAGGAGCCGACAAGATTGCTGCTGAACTGTGTCAATTCGTGCGTCGCGATATTTTGCACAAAAGAGGGGAGTTCTTTGATGAGAATGGTGCAATAGCTGATGTGCCAGAACTTTGCGACTATGCTAATAGAAACAATTTTTAGTGAAAACTTGTAAACTATGAGATGAATTGTATGTGTAACTTGTACATATGTATATTGCTTTAATGAAATTGACTTCTGTGAGATGACTTCTGTAATGATATTGTTGACTTTTGTGATGATATTGTTGACTTTTGTGATTATATTGAATTGACTTGTAAATTAGAAATAACAGCAGCTAGTACTGCATAGGTTATACCTTATCACATGCGGTTATTTACCAGGCTAGACTTGCTTGTGAAAAACAGTTATCACAGGCGGCTAGATATAGGTAAAAAACCATCTGTGATAATCTAATTATCACAGGCGGTTACTGTTATGGTACAAACTGGCTGCGATAAACTGTTTTCACATGCGGCTTGACGTAGGTCAAGATCCGCCTGTGATAACACAATTGTCACAGACGGTTATATATGCTGCACGACCCGCTTGTGATGACATATCTTCACAGGCGGCTAGCCTAAGTAAAGAACCGCATGTGATAATGTGTCTTCACAGGCGGTTTCGCTTCGCCTGTGAAATCGCGGATTATCACATGCTCTTTGTTTCAGACGGTTTTAAAAACCGCGTGTGATAATAGGTTTGGAGCCGCCTGCGATGAGGCTTATTGTAGCCGTGTGTATACCAGACTTAGACCGTGTGACATATGTTGGCGAACGTGACTGCTGCGACGAAGGCCGTCCGTTGTTGCTGTTGCGATAGAAGGATGAGGCAGCAAAACAGACGGGGTGGGATCAGATGGAAAGTGGCGATGGGCTTGGGATCCCCCGAAGACGCGGGGTGGGCGCCTGCATTGGATCGGGATAAGGACGAGGAGTCCGTTTCCTGCGTGGCCGTTGTGTGAGAATCTGCGGGAGAGGAGCCAAGCACGGCAGGGTCGGGTGATGCGATGATGGTGGGCCCAGGTTGTTGGACCTCGGTTGTTGGCTGCACCGATGATGCATGCTGTGCGGGCGTGGGTGCTACAGGGCCATGCAGCTCAGGCGTGGGTGTAGCGGGCAGGTGGTTGGCCACGTGCGTCGGGCGCGCCGGTGCAGATGGTGCAGGCAAGAAAATCGGGTCGACGGAACAGCTCAGTTGTGCTGGTGGTAGGATGGCCCGAGCGGGTTCCAGAGAGCGAAACGGAAATATATTTTCATCGAACGTGACATGACGCAAGGTGATTACGCGCTTGGTCAAGGGATTGGCAGGGCCGTCTCTGTGCTTTTTAGGGCCCTAGGGTGAAGTCGAGAGCATGGGCTCCTAAGATAAATATCAAACACTTTTACTTAAAGCATCTAAACACAAATTCTTAGGTTGAATCTAATAATAAATAATAAACATCTAATCTTTTATCACAACATCAAGATAATTAAGAAACATTAAACTAAAATAAGCATGTTTGCTGTAACGACATATGATTACCTAAGATAAGAACTAAATTGCAAAAAAAATTCAGGCAATCCTAGGTGCAAAATCATTTAGAACAATATTACGATCGAAGTTGTCCAACCTATTATTCTCAATAGAACATCTTTTTGTAATTCAATAAATTGATTCTCTCATTTTCTTTATTCCTTTTTGCAGCACCTGACATATTTTTTTAGATAAGATTGTAACACTTATATTTATGAAAGAATTAAGTACATAAAAAATCAGATCATACTAGACGTAACTGCGTCACTACACATCGCATAAGATGCAAAACAAATATGTGATTCCCGAACCTAAAATTGAAATCTTTTAATTTTTTGTAATGCTGAGTGTAACCTGTGTGTGTTAATTGTTCTGCCTACCAGTGCAGTAAAAAATTAGCAAATCACGTAATCAGCGAATACGAAGGCGATTGGTAGTTGACTGAAGATAGTCTCATACACTACAAAGCCGAGAAGGCACACGGGCAAAGTAAAAAGGTGCTGGGCTGGGACACTCTCCACTCATACATACATATGTAGATTAGCTGGCCACATATAGGACTCATTTTTAAGGGAAAGTTTTTGAAAAAAGTCCAACAATTAACATACTATATACATGCATACAATAATCCTGGGCCCCTTCTCGGCATGGGCCCTAGGCGGTCGCCCCTCGCTCCTAGGGTCTAAGTCGGCCCTGGGGATTGGAGCAACGGTACCCCTTCGTGTCAATAGGGTAGCCGATGAAGAAGACTTGGGCGCGAGTTTGCGTGCTGTAGGTGTTGGGATAGATTATTCAAATTTGCAGGAATTAAAGTTTAATTCATATTTAAGCAAATATAAACTGCAAATTAAATAAATATAAAATAAATAGAGAATAGAAAATAAAGTGGAATGTTATGGCAAAAAGGCCTTTCAGCCTGCTGTGGCCCATGCGGCGCGTGGCCGTGCGGCCCGATTTGCGCTCGCGGCACAGCGACCCATTTGCCCATGCGGCGATACGGAGAGAAAATGGGGAAGGCGGTGTGAGGCGGTTAGGGTTAACCCTAACCGCACTTCCCACCTCGGCCTTATCTCCTTCTCCTCGGTACCTCCGTCGTCGCTGCCCTTGACTCAGCGTTGCCGTCACTCCACTTTCTTCCTTCTCTCGGCCATGGGGACCTCCTCCCGCCGGCGTCGCTATGATCTTCCACTTCTTGCCGACGTCGCCCCCCCCCCCCCCCCCTCAACCCCCACCAATCAATGGCTTGAACCGGCGGTCGAGGTCCAAGATCCGGGCGCTCGGACTCTTTAGGTTGAGGTTGCGAGGTGCGCAAAATGTTGGAGGACTCGCTTCCAACTTGGGCTCGTAAGCGGCAGTGTGGATCTGGATCCTGACGTTTTGGTTTCGCCTTGAGTTGTTGCCGACAAGGGAACATGTGCGGCAATGGATGAAGGCGGTCTTGACAAGGGTTGCGAGGTCCGCACGGCCAAAGGTCCTCGAGGAAGACACCATGGGCTGCTTTGAATCCTTGTCGTGCACCGTATTGCCGGCGGCGTCACAGTTTCGGTGACCACCGTGATGTCTTGGCCGACTGTTTCCTCACTTTCTCCCTCCTCTCCTTGTCTGCTCAATGACGAAGGACCAAGGTTCGATGCAACGCGGTTTGGGGTTTCCCCACCAAGGACGACACTCGATCTGCCTTGACGATCCGTTTGATGGGCGTCAAGGTCCAAAGAACGGACAAGGAAAGGAGTCAGAGAATGTTCCTCTCGATGTGGCAGTTCGGTATGCCTGGATTTGTTGGCAGTGGCGCCACCAGAGCAACCGCCGCTCGATGGTGATGCTAACCTCCATGGCGGTTGAACCAGTGGTGGTGGCGACCACCATGACGTAGTCGGTGACGACGGCCACGGTCATCATTGCGGTTTACTGTTGCAAGGTTGAACCAGTGCTGCCACGTGTCCTGCAACCCTGGACCTGCCCTGCCTCCCTTCCAGGGTTGGCTCCGGTGCTGCTACGTGTCCCGTAGCTCCGGACCTACCTCATTATCAAGGGTGGCTCTAGTGCTGCCACGTGCTCTGCAGCTTCGGGCCTTCGGGGGTCACGTGTCTTGCAGCTCCGGGCCTGCCTCCTTGCCACAGGTGGCTCCGATGCTACCACGTGTTTCGTAGCTCCGGACCTGCTTCCCTGCCAAGGGTGACTCTGGTGCTGCCACGTGCTCCACAGCTTTGGACCCGACCTCCCTGCCGGAGGGCTTCGGTCCTGCCACTTGTCCCGTGGTTCATGAAGGCGACGTGTGCACTCAAGAACACATTAACGCACCTTCAAGACAGTATTAATGTGTCATCAAGACCACGCCATCAAGACACATTACCGCACTATCAAGATCAATTAATGTTTCATCAAGACCATGTTAATACATTATCAAGACCCATTAACATGCCTTCAAGACCATGTTAATGCGTTTTCAAAAGCAGCTAACCCGGGGCCACCTATCGGGCCTCGGTCATAATGTAAATTGCTGAACCTTTTCATATAAAGGATCGAGCATCCACCGACAAAGGAGGACTCAATCCACTCATGCCCAATATGCAACAGACTGAGACAAGGCCCTCATACACAAACACTCAATACAACACACCCAGTGGAGTAGGGTATTACGCTCAGGCGGCCCAAACCACGTAAAATCCCAGTGTTCATCTAGCTCATAGATCCAGAGAATTTGCCCTTCCTAAAAAAAACCTCTGCGGGCTGCTTCATAGTGGTACTAAGGGGAAGTGTCGTTGCTACACTTCGACATTTGGCGCGATAGGTAGGGGTCACATTTTTGGATCTACGAGTCTCACCACGATAGTGAATCCTAAGTCCATCGCTAGCTCCTCTCGACCCTCCCGCCATGAAGGGAGCAGGGAGGATGGCGCCACTTCCCGCTCCATAGCGGGCTGACCCGGTGGACACACAATCATGGTTCCGATGGCTACTGCTATCACCACGCGATGACTTTCTACCGACATAGAATGACGTCGCAGTGGGAGGTCTAAAGTGTGCAGTCTGCTTAGTCTAGTGTTGCATCCTGAGCCTGTGCCATGTGACCCAAAGCCTGTACATTTTGCCTCATGGCTACTTTTGCCACCACACGACGACTACCTACGACCATGGAAACAATGATGCCACCAGGTACCTGTGACGTATCCGATGTCCTTGGTTTTTTTGTTGCTCGGAGTCCCATGTCGCTGAACGGTCACTCCCATGAAAAGCTAATGCCAATGGAGGGTCCGGTGTGTGCTGTCTTCTTAGCCTCGTCCTGCACCCTAAGTATGCACACTCTACCTTTCTTGCGGCTGAGTACTGAGGGTCCGGAGTGTGCTGCCTGCTTAGCCTGGTCCTGCAACCTAAGTATGCACACTCTACGTTTCCAATGCTGCAGCTGAGTACTAGGGGCCAAACGTCTCTCGAAAGACTAAAGTCCATGGGAAGTCAAGAGTGTGCAGCCTGCTCAGCCCGGTCTTGCACTCTAAGCCTATGGCATGTGACCCTAAGCCAGCGCACTCTTTCTCCATAGCACTACAATTCAGTATCAGGGACTAGAAGGCGCATGATCCTTGACAAAGCAAGAACTATAATCCAGATACTGTCACCATATTCATAGAATTATGCTTCAATATTATGCATCCTGTCCCCTTCTTCACTCTGTTACATCTTCCTGTTCTCATATAGTTGGAGTTGTGCTACCATGATGCAGACGGGCAACCTGTAGTACCTGTTATGTGTTTGGGTATTCTTGTTAGTTTTCTCATTTGGGATCCCACGCCCATTGAATGGCCTACTCGCTTGAAAAATTAATGCTGATAGAAGTTCTGGAGTGTGCTGCCTGCTTAGCCTGGTCCTGCACCCTAAGTATGCACACTCTACCGTTCCGGCATTGCGACAAAGTAAGGTGGGTTCGGACAACACACATTCCTGGGTGAGGCAGCAACAAGTACCTGGATACTATCACACCGAATTACTGAGGCCTTGAAGCCCGGCTAAGGACCGTAAGCCACAACAAAACTGAGGGTAGGAAGATTGTAACCAATGAGCAATATTACTCTTTTTATTGTCACTCTTGTGCAGGTCCTAGTTCACCCTTCTTCGAGTTCCGCCGTCGGACCTCAAGCTCCGACACCGACACCTCTCAGGGGACCCACTATCGATAGTTCTTAGCGTTGATGATGGTGGCCCCACCTATAGGATCGTTGCCTCTCCCGAGGTGGGCCTGGGGCCACTGTTGGTACCCTGCAGACCGGGTACCCCCACATACAAGGTAGATAAGACGCTGGGCCCCACCTCCCAAGAGGGGAGGTATCCTGAGGCCACCACGTGTCCCCGCAGCTCTGAACCTGCCTCCCTCCTAAGGGTGGCTCCGATGCTGCCATGTGTCTGCAGCTCCGGACCCGGCTCCCTGCCAAGGGTGGCTTCGATGCTGCCACGTGCTCCGCAGCTTCAGATCTTCAAGGGTCGCATGTCCGGTAGCTCCGGGCCTACCTCCCTGCCAAGGGTGGCTTCGGTGCTGCCACGCGCCTCGCAATTCATGAAGGCGACATGTGCACTCAAAACCACATTACGCACCTTCAACACATCATTAATGCGCCATCAAGACACATTACCGTGCTATCAAGATCCATTAACGTGTCATCAAGACCATGCTAATACGTTATCAATACCCATTAACGTGCCTTCAAGACCACGTTAATGCATTTTCAAAACCAGTTAACCCGGGGCCACCTGTCGGGCCCCGATCATAATATAAGCTGCCGGCCTTTGGCATATAAAAGGACCGAGCAACCACCAACAGAGGAGGGCTCAATCACTCACATCCAGTACGCAACAGACTGAGACAAGGCCCTCATACACAAACACTCAATACAACACATCCCCGTGGAGTAGGATATTACGCTCAAGCAGCTCGAACCACGTAAAAATTCCAGTGTTCATCTAGCTCGTAGATCCATAGAATTCGCCCCTCCGAAAAAAGAACCTCCGCGGGCTGCTTCATAGCAGTACCGGGGAAAGTGTTGTTGCTACACTTCGACAGACAGTGCTTCATATGACGGAGGTGCAGACAGAGGCAGTGGCGAAGTGACAAAGTCACAAAGGCATCCAGAAAGAAAGAGAAGGTGGAGCTTCAGGCGGTGTGGCGTAAAGCGATGGGAGGGATCCCATCGTCGGATTCCCGAATCGAGCAGACGCGGTGGCTAGAGTTGGAAGAAAGGCAATGGCGTCAGGTGGGCTGGACTGGGCCACGGAGAGGAGGAGCTGGGTTGCACGGGGTGGGAGAGAAAAAGAGGGGGTTGGGCTGAGTACCAGGGGAAGAAAAAGAGGATGGGCCGACCGGCGAGGAGGGGAAAGAAAAAAGAGGTGCTCGGCCTTTGTGTAAAGAGAACGGGAAGAATAATGGAGTAAGGTTTTTATATTTTACTTTGTTTGATGCTGATAATTTTAGTTGAATTTAAATTGGCTAAATTAATTTTGCTAGTTGTTATGTTTAATAATTATGCACTCAATTTATTTCCTCTAAATAATTTATTATTGACACACATATATGTATATATACATATATATGCCACTCTGTGTGTGTATTACCTTGTATTTACTTATGGCACATTCAAGTTTTAATATAGGTCAATTTTGTTTATAACTTTATTCGGTTTAAGATTCTCAAACACTTAACTGATTATTTTCACACATTTTTTTATTCATTGGGAATCAATTTTGTAGCTGAGACAGGGGCCAGCCGAACATGTAAAAATTAAATATTAGGTAGCACTTAGAACATATGTTAATACCTCAAAGGGGTCGCTCTCTTGATCCCTGATACCTAACAAACGAAATAGTATTCGGAATCTCCATCGTCAAAATATTTTTGCCTCGTACACGCTGCTCAATTAAATACATCCTATTATCGCTTCATTGCCGAGGAATATTTAATGGCCGCAGGTCCGATGAGTGCCACACCTCAGGTGCAGAAAAAATCCAACATTGATTTGCATGCTGTCCACGAGCCCCACGCGTTCACGCATGCTGGCCTGTGAGCCATGATTTAACGTGCCGATGCAATTAGCTGACACGGCGCAAAAACAAGCACTATCAAGGATGAGTATTGTAGACGACAGTATCATGACACCGCGTCCAGGACTAATAGGCTAGAGATTGTGGAACAGAGTATCTTCTCTTATGGCAGAGATCTCGATGCCAACACAACCACACAGGTAGTACATTCAACAGAGACGGTACTCACATTTAAATTTAGATTAGTTATATTTTACCCTACTTTTGAGAATATTGTGTTTAGATAAGGTGTTTAGGTCCCACGAGGCTGGCCAAGCACTCAAGCGATAACGATCACAAAATATAAGGAAAACCCAACTTGCCTACTTCCTTATCATGATTAGTTTGATAACTCAACATTTCATCTCACTATTAAATGAGAATCTGTGATCCTTTGCTTTCTCATATGAAGATTATAATCCCCTCCATCATGTTCTAAACCTCATCTGCCAAAGCTATGCATCTTCCGCGCTGCTAACACTGCTACAATAAGCCTCATCTCAGACGGCTCTAAACGTATTATCATACGTGATTTCTAAAATCGCGTGAAATGAAGAGTCTGTGATAATCTGCAATTTCACAGGCAGAGAAGTGAAACCGCCTATGATAATGGCATTATCACAGGCGGTTCTTACTTATGACTAGCCGCATGTGAAGACCATTATCACAGACCGGTCGTGCAGTATATATAACCGACTGTGATAATGGTGTTATCACAGGCGGATCTTTACATATGACAAGCCGCCTGCGGGGACATATTATCACAACGGGTTTGTACCATAACAATAACTGTCTATGATAATGAGGTTATCACAGATAATTCTTTACCTATATCTAGTCGCCTGTGATAATGATATTTCACAGGCAGGTCTAGCCATAGGTAAATAACAGCATGTGATAAGGTATACTCTATGCAATACTACCTGCTGCTATTTCTAATTTCCAAGTCAATTCAATATAATCACAGAAGTAAATATTATAACCACGTAAGTCATCTCACAGAAGTCAATTTCACTAAAACAATATACATATGTACGAGTTACACATACAAGTCATCTCATAGTTTACAAATTTCACTAAAAACTATTTCTATTGTCATAGTCGCAAAGTTCTATCACATCAGCTATTATACCATCCTCATCAAAGAACACCAATCTTTTGTGCAAAATTTCGCGACACATGAATTAACACAGTTCACCAGCAATCTTGTCGGCTCCTCCACCAGGCATACTTCTACAAAACCGACCATTCTTCGTTCACATTCTTCGTGTGCTGCAATGAAACACATAACAAGATTTAGAATGTGTTGGTTTTTGGAGCAGTTGTACTATGAGCAATTAAATTTTAAAGTTGGAATCAAAATATGAAAATAATATTTCTGGTAATATAGAACATCAGAGAATATAAGTAATAAAATATGCTAATTACAATAAAAATGAAACTCAAAAGTAAGAAAAGATATCGACATTAAGGAAAACTTACATCCTCACGATTCACTCTATATTCGCTGGCGGTCCGAAGATGCTCGCATACATAATACCCGCATAAGATGCTCCCAGCAGGCTAGTTGGGATAAGGATAATATGTTTTAATGTCCAATGCATTCGCATTAGGAGGTCTCTGACCGCCAAGATTTTCCGCGTAAAACCACCAAGCGCCGTAATACAAGAAATGTCATATAAAACTTGTCAGCACATTCTAAATGTATGTAAATTAAAAGTATTGAATAAACGTACAATTTAAAAATTGAAAGGAAATCTTTGTAACGATCTGGTGGGTAATTGGCTGAGTCCAAGACTATTGCCAAACCCTACCTTGGCTTGATGAAGATCATTATGTAGTGTTTACTGCACACGTACAAACACACGTGTTAAGTTAACAATTAGCAATAATTGCTATTTCAATTTCAATGTCATGTGTCGAACTTACTCGAAGTGGTATGAAGCCTTTACAAGGTCCTTGCCATCTTTGACAAAGTTAAACATGGCATGTCCTATGTAAGCGACAACTTCTGTCCTTATATCCTTCTTTTGTTTTGCGATTGATTTTTCAAATTCTTTTTTTTTTCATGTGCTTGTACTGTATTGAGTCTCGATCCGCCATAACGTCGAATAGTGTCTTTGCAATCCGTGTAGGGTCAATGATACCTGTCTTGCATTTCATCTTTTCATTATCCATGTATTGCATCCTATTGAAGAAGTCCAGAATTGTTATAATCTCATGAAATGTGTATGCATGTAGTAAGAAAAGCAAATGCAAAATATTACAGGCACTTACAAGCACCAAACGAGTAGCAGGTTGATTTCGAGCATGCCCCGATGGAAAAGGACATGTAGATCTTCAAAGAAAAGGTCTCGTTTATTTGCTCTAGTGCTCACAATGCATCTTTTGGCACACGAAATGTGACGTAAGAAAGATCATATGTTGTGCTGGCAGTGATGTACCACTCGTGCATTCTTTTGAGCGGGATAGGTTGTTTGCTAAGTTGTACTGATGTCATGAATGGCTTCTCATTCACATATTTAGGAGGAACATCCTCAAGCTTGTATATTGGAACTTTTGGTTTAACTAAAGTCGTCTGCCGATTATACATGACACCGTGTTCTTCCCACTGCTCGATATCTTCTAATGCTGGCTCATGAGAAGAACGTGATGCACTCGATTTTCTAATATTTTCCTTCATATTTCCAAATACTTTGACACTTCTGATGAAAGTTTCTTATTTTCGTATGAGCTAACTTTGATAGGCACTGATGATCGAGGAGTAGTCGTCAGAAGTTGGACACTGGTTTGTTGTTGAACCTGTTGTTCAACTTGTTGCTCTTTACTCCTAGGAGCTGGCTCTAGTACTACTTCAAGTTGTTGCTCAACTGATTGCTCTTTACTAACAATAGCTTGCTCTGGTACTGCTTGAAGCTGTTGTTCAACTTGTTCTTCTTGGTTATCTTTACTAGCAAGGTTACTATCATCCTTGTTGAGACATAAGAGGAGTGGATCTTCCTAGACTGGGAGTGGATCTTCCTTGACTTTCGTCTTAGAAGATGGAGTTGCAGTATTTTGAGATGCGACGGGACTAGAAATCGGTTCATCGTCCAACACGATATCGCATCGATGCAAAATGATTAATTGGTTGACAGCCTACCCCAAAGTCGTGATCCTCTCATGTGTGATGTTGTCTATTTCATAATCTTCATAATCATTGTCAATGATCTGAAGAACTTGCACCATAACATAATACAACAAAAGTGGATTGCCGTTGAAGTCACGATCAGGCTTTGCCATAGCAGTGGCAAGCTGTTTGGTTTTGTTCCCGGCTCTGCCGATCGGGGCAAGAAGACGACAAGATTTGTCCTTAGCAATATCATCGACAACTTATGGGTTGACCCTGAGCCTGGCACAAAACCTACACTGCTAGGGTAGGCAGTTGGAGGTACCAATTACTCCTTTGGCACGGGAACCATCGCTGTACTTGGTGCCACTAATTGTCCCGTTTGTCTAAGTTGTTCCATTATTTCTTGCATATTTTCCTTGACCTTTTGAGAAATTGTTTCATCAGGTGTTTTCTTGAACTTATCATGTCTGCTATATGTATCTTTATTTTTTGGGAAACCATCTGGCCAAGACATCTGAAAAGAGATTGCTCGAACCCGTCCACTGTGTTTAGGGTTTCCTAGGATAGCGGTAAGTTGGTCATTCTCCCTCTTCGGTTTGAAGAGACCCTTGTGTTGCTTTTCAATTACTTCTTTCATTTTGTGCTCTACTTCATTCACAGTGTCTGACTTTTCAAGTTTGCCCTTGCTGGTCAAACCTGACCGAGCAAAGACCCACTGCTGAGTTCTCTCATCACGACCTTCTAACATGTGAGGATTGCCCTTATTGGTAGTTTTTTCTAATATCTTATTCCATTTCTAGACTTTGGGGGCATATTCGGCAGACCCCAAGCGATGATGGTATTTATTCTTTTTGGCAAGCTCTAACCTAGTTGCACTTAGGGCTTTGGTATCAGGAGTGGTTTTTTGATGAACACATTCTTGCCACTGAGCTTGTGTGATTTTTCCCATCTTCCTCGGGCTAGGGACCTTATCGGCGTTAACATAAACATTCGTTTCACTCTTCTAGCTACGAAACTTCTTGCCGCAAGAGACCAATGTTGCTTTCTTTACAGCTTCTTCCGTGCCTTTCGGGAACTTGAATTGTTTCTTTATTCTTTCCCACAACTCATTCTTGGTCTCCTCAGGTAATTTTATCCAATTCTCGGTTGTGAACGACACAAGCTCTCTAACAAGAAAACTGCATGTATTTCGGTACTTGGTAACTGAATCCAGTGGTTCTTCGGGAAGCCCACCTAGACCGACCCTTGTTATGTACATGATGCGGTCCAATGGACCCATATTGGGACCTCGTTGCCCTCGTTTACGCTTGAGTGAACCTGAGGATTAATCCATTGGAGAACCTTCTGCGGTTTTAGGAGCCGAAGTCACCTCGTTGTCTTCCCGATTAATATAGGTAGAAAAGAATTATAAGACTTCGTATACTTGACAACCAACATTAACTTGAACTGCTGAAATTAAGTTTCTTGATCCATACCTCGTCGGTAGGATCATATTCCGGGTCGAGATTCTCTGAAGTCTTTTTAATTTTTATATTCGGAAAAGGATCCGATGGACTCTGAAAGGAGCCTGAACTGCTGGAGTCACTAAACTCCATATTGCCTTCTTTATTGTTACTATCAGCACCAACATTTTTTGGGCTTTCCATGCTAGAACTAATAAGATAAAAAATATAATGAATGACATATTAACTTTACATGAAATGTTGCATGAAGAAAAAGATGGAAGCATTCTAGGGTTTGATAAGGCATTCTAGGGTTTCAGGTGACTGACCAAGGTGATTGACCAAGTTCCATTCTAGGGTTTGAGGCGACTGACCAAGGCATTAACTAGACATGTGTATTGCTGGTATCAAAAGCCGAAAAGAACAATTATATCAACAATTAAACAATAACAATTGACAATTCAAAATTCACAATGTTTTAAAGTCGCCTAGTCGACCCTAGTCGCCTACCCACCGAATAGGTCGACTAGGATGACTAATCGATCCTAGTTGACCCTAGTCGGTCCTCTAATCGTCCAGGCCATTTTTTCTGGCAATGTCTAGTCGACCCTATATATATCAACATATATAATTATATATTAGGAGTATAGCACACATACCTTTAGTGTAGCAATTAGCAAACAAAATTCAGAAGCAAATTAATTCAAAGGGTGATACATCTTCATGTTTTATAGGGGAAATATTGTGATAGTAGATATTAAGTGAACCACTGATAATGCTTCCATCTTCATGTTTTATTTCAATATGCGTTTTCAAAATCCAATTTCAATATGGTTTATGCTCTATCTTCCATCTTCATCTTCATGTTTGGAACAATAAGCAGATAGAGCATAAACCACTAATAATGCTTCTATCTTCATGTTTTATTTCAAGTTGCATTGCATGGTTCTTTGCTTTATACTATAATTGTAAATGCTTTAAACAGGAGAAAGTTTAAAAGTTAATTTTTTTAAAAAATAATCTTAATGCTATTTTTTTGACAAACTAAAAGACATCTATGCTACTATATTAGTAACTGCCCACGAGTATGTAACACCCTCATTTTCATGCATCATGCCCTATATACATTAAAATACATGTTTAATATTAATCCACATAAATAGGAATGAGTTTAAAATTGATTTGGAACAAAACGGCACTTAAAATTCTGGAAAGTGCGGACTAGTTCGATTTTGGTGAGGACTAGTCCGATTTCTCTCTGACCTCGATCAGACTTGTCTGATTTTGTGCGGACTAGTCCGTTGTTCCAAGAATCCTTGAAAATTTGCTAAGTCCCTAGACTTGTGCGGACTAGTCCGGTGTTCTAGCGGACTTGTCCGTTTTCTTTCTGACTAACTTCGGACTTGTCCGATATTTCGCGACTCTGAGTTGATCTTTTGTTTCACGACTTTTTTATTGGGTCTCACATTAAGGGGGCCTAGGGACGTCGTGCCTAACTCTTTTAGAGCCCGTGAGGGACTCTAAACCGGCCTCTACTTCTCTCAAACTCAAAATCCATCTAACCCTAGCCTCCACCTCTATATAAACAACCCCACCCCTTGGCTTGACATCTATTTGCCACTTTTCCACCCCACTTAAACCCTAGTTTGGAGAGCCACCATCAAGGAGAGAGGAGGAGATCCCAAGCATGAAGAAGAAGAGGAGGAAACGAAGGAGGATCAAGATCTCCATCAAGTTTCATTCTTCATCACCAATTCATCTCCAAGTTCATCACCAACCCTAGATCATCAAGATCCAAGTGCTACCTACAAGTTTCTCGGTTCATTGGAGTTCTAAACACCTGGTATACCTTCTATTCTCTTTTCCTTACGTGAATTTGACCCCTAATCTCCAAATTCACGTCGATCTAGAAAATCCTAGTTCGCTAGTTCTGCAAAGTGCGGACTAGTCAAGCCTTCTGCAGACTAGTCCGATTTTGCTGACTGAATTGTGTTGAATTAATTCTAAAAGTAGATCTAATCAAATTCAAACCTGTATAAACTTGTTAAAATCTATTAGAACTAGTTAGTGATCACTTAAAAACAATCTATTAACAGGTTCTACCTTGCATTTGCATTAATCATGCATACCATGTCATATTGAGTAATATTTGTGCACTCTTTGATTGTGTTTCTTGTCTTGTATGTTTATTGTGCAGATTAGACGGATTTGCGCTAGAGAGTACCGCGGAGGATCTCCAGCACCAAGAGTTTTAAGGCTTTGATCCTAATCAATCCCAAGAGCAAGGCAAGTGTCCTTGAATCATATTGATCTTGTTTTGACAATAAATGTTTTGTTTGCAAAACTGCATGCTGTGTCAATTTGATGGGAAATCCTATGGTAGGAAGTTTACTAGTTTTGTTGACCACCCTTGTCACCTGGAATATATGGTAGAGAGTCGGGAAAGGCTTTTTACTTTTTGCTTCGCTTAATTAATTGGGATGGGAAAATAATACTACACACTTAATTATGAATTTATGAGGCTATGATTAACATGAACTGGTTAATATGATATGGTAATGGGTGATCTAAGCAAGCTTGGTACGTGGATGGGTTGGATGTTATGGTGATTTTGCCTTCTTTAGATCTAAGGTCCGGTTCGTGGAGCGACCATCCAGGATTTACAGTGCCACCACGAGGCCAAGTATGGGTGCGGCGTAGCTGATTAATTAGGGCTTTGCCAGTGCTATTTAGACCATTAAGGATGCTCGGGGAAGGGGTAGTCAGATTGGGTTTGTTGATGATTGGTGGGACTACCCTGGGATCCGAATGGCTCAAGAGGGGGCCCTTAGTTGAAGATGTGCTCAGTTGGACACATCGCCACCGGTGAAACCTCAGTGGGGTCTAAATAGGCTAGTAATCTCTTTGTAAAGGCTATTTTGTGATCTCTTGGCCACACACCTATGAAAGTGTGAGACGACATAATTGAGATTCTATAATCATCGAAAGGTGATAAATCACAAACACGTGGGTAAAGTGGTACAAATTATGCAAAGTCTAATAAAACTATCATGATAGCCATGCTACCGGTTATGAGCAACCTGGACCCTCACATGATTAGAGGAAAATTGGGATTCAGGATAGTTATGGTTGGTATTATGGTTATGGATTGTTACGAATTGCATTCTGGTATTGGATATGGATATTGGTATATGATGATGTATATAGAATATGGGCTAGTATTATGATAACTACATGCCTTATGATGGGTGTTTTTCACATACATGTAATATATTGCTTTTCAAATGTTTTAATGTACTTTTCAACACTCAACCATTATTATATTCATTATTTGAATCAGACACATGTCATACTTTCCACACTTGCTGAGTACAACATGTACTCACTCTTGCAATCCCCCCCAAAAGTTGCAAGTCAGGATTGGGAGTTTAATGGCGATAATGTCGAGTTCTAGGTCGTGTCTACCGTCAGCTTTGCCTGTGGTGTTGCATGGAGCTGCGCTATACCCTATCGCTTATGCTGCCTAGATGTTTGTTGCTTATTTAGTTTATTTCCGCTGCAATAGTTGAACTTGTCATTAATATTCATTAGAACTTGTATTTGAGGATGATATGGTTTGTGCAATAAAATTTGGTTAATTAATCTTGTTCTGTGGTAATTTTCTGTATACTCTTTTGTGAATGCACTCGTGTATGTGTGTTGAACGTCCTGTACACATATATGCGTTCACTTGGTTCATTTTCGGAACCGGGTGTCACAGAGTATAACAAAGTGTACCAAATAATATTTCAAAGCAATATCAAATTAGAAAATAGAATCATGTGGAAGGCTTTATTAACAAATAAATGTTGACTGAACAGATAAGGAAAATATTTTGCCACTTCCTAATACCAATGTAACCATCAACAAACCAATATTATGCTCCATTGTTAAAGGACTAAGTAAAGCTGGCCTTACCCTTCAGTGCCCCCATTGACAAGATAACATACATGTATTGGTTATTTGTGAAACTTAGCATAGTTGTATTTGACGAATTTGTTAAGTGTTGCAGGAAAAGTTTTTCAACGCCTATTCACCCCCTCTGGGCCACATTCAAAGTGTAGTGACGATCTCTTAGCCAAACAATCAAGTTCTCGCCAACGGCTGACTTTCGATAATTTCAGCTGGTTTCCATTAATAGATGCAAATAATCAGATTTCTATAAAAAAAAGGTAAAAACAAGATTTGTGATTGAAGTTGTTCGCTTCGTCGCTTGTGTGAAGTACTAAGAAAGATGGTACTGATTTGTAGTCAATATATTCAACCATTAGAACTGATAAAGTAGCATCTTTGTAAGTTTTTAAAATGGAGAGAAGAGAAAGAAATCTTTCATGGCTTGTTTGGGTGTACTCAATCTAATTGGATTGAAGTGAAGAATGAACTAGTTTTCTTCTCAATCCACCTCAAACCAATTATATTGAAGTGGATCCACTCCTACTCAAACAAGCCCTCAAATGGATGGGAAGTATCGTCAGACTTCAATTGAAGCTTTTAACAATCTAAATGATGAGTCTCGGGTGTTACTTGCATCTACAAGAGCTTGCTGTGAAGGGATTAGCTTGACATGAGCTTCAAGAGTTGTGCTTCTAGATGTTGTTTGGAACCAGGCCATTGCTTCATCTTTGTTGTAGGCCAAAGTTGCGGCCCTTGCTTGTTGCTTCTTGGCTGCTATTGCTTTCTCATGCTGCTCGAGATACTTCTTGGCAGCCTCAACTTCGGCTCTTACTCATTCTTCGGCGAGGCGAAGTTGCTCCGCCTCCCACTCGGGGTCAGTGGGGGGAGAAGCGGAATGGCGAGGAGCGGCCATTTCAGCTGAAAAGAATAGAGTCCATAAGATAGTAGGTCAAGGAGTTGGAATAATGCAAAAGAAATCTCAAGAAATGACCAAAGTTGGAGTTTGACCTGTGTACACCGTACTTGTCCGCCCCAGGGGCGGACTAGTCCGCCGGGCAGACTAGTCCGCCTGGCACCGGACTAGTCCGGTTTACACAGGTTAAACCCTAACTCTAACGGTTTTTCGAGAAATTTTGGAATCAACTCGCAATATTCCTAGGCTATGATCAAAAGGTCACTAGAAGTAACTTTAATGAAGAGGCATCTATCAAAAACTCAATGAATCAATAATGAGGCAAGTTTTTGAAAAATGGGGGATACCTCTTCAAATCTTGAGAAATCGACAGAATCGGGGATGGATCGCGTCGCGAGTGATCGGGGAAAGTTTCCCACACCTCTGGAGCTTCCAATGCACGGATTGGAAACGATTTTTAGTAGTTGGAATTGAAAATCGCCGAAAGAGGGTGGTTTCGCACGCGTGGGAGAGAGAAAAAGCCAAAGGAAGAAATGGAGGGGTCGGCCGCTTCCGCGGGGGTTTAAGTCCCCAAGGGCGGGACTACTCCAGTTAAGGGGGTCGGACTAGTACGGTCAGCAGACCAAACCCGGACCAGTCCAGATCCGGACTTGTCCGGCCAGAGGGCGGACTAGTCCGGTCCAGGGAGGCTGAAAACATATATATTTGAGTTTTAGCCACTATAGATGATCCTTTTGGACATATTGCCACAACAAAACTTTATGAATATGGTCAGTAAGCATTCAACATTCAAACTATGACCATAACTCACAAAGTCACTAGTTTTTCAAATATTTTGAAGAAAATTGAGATAGAGATGAATTTTCAACCACATGCATTCTTTTGAATAAGGCAAAAGGTAAACATTCAGATGTGCATGTTTCAAGCCACATTTCGAGAATCTAAGATATTGAGCTCACTCCTAAGCTCACAAAATCGCTTCTCATCTAGGGGCTTGGTGAATATGTCGGCTAGTTGGTTCTCGGTTCTCACATGGAAAATTACTATATCCCCCTTTAAGGAATGATCTCTCAAGAAATGGTGTCTAATGTCTATGTGTTTGGTTCTTGAATGCTCAACTGGATTATGGGCTATTTTGATGGCATTTTCATTGTCACATAGGAGAGGAATATGGCGCAAGTTTATACCATAATCCCTCAGAGTTTGTCTCATCCAAAGAAGTTGTGCACAACAACTTCCGGCTGCGACATACTCCACTTCAGCTGTGGAGAGAGCAATGGAATTTTGTTTCTTAGAGGAACAAGACACTAATGATCTACCCAAAAATTGGCATGTTTTGGATGTGCTCTTTCTATCAACTTTGCACCCCGCATAATTTGCATCAGAATAGCCAATGACATTAAACTTGGGTCCTTTGGGGTACCAAAGTCCTAAGCTAGGTGTGTGAACTAAATATCTAAGAATTCTCTTCACGGCGGTCATGTGACACACCTTAGGTGCAGCTTGAAAACATGCACACATACACACACAGCATAATATCTGATCTAGATGCACAAAGATATAACAAAGAGCCAATCATGGAACAATATACCTTTTGGTCCACACTTGGACCGTCTTCATTTAGGTCTAAGTGTCCATTTGTTGCCATTGGAGTCTTGATGGGTTTGGCCTTGTCCATGTCAAACTTCTTTAATATGTCTTGAGTTTATTTTGTTTGACTTATGAACGTGCCTACTTTGAGTTGCTTGACTTGAAAACCTAAAAAGAACTTCAACTCCCCCATCATGGACATCTCAAATCTCTCTGTCATTATCTTAGAAAACTCATCACAAAACACTTTGTTAGTAGAACCAAATATAATGACATCGACATATATTTGGCACACAAAGAGATCATCATTAAAATGCTTTGTAAAGAGAGTGTAATCAGCTTTTCCTATCTTAAAACCATTTTGAACTAGAAAGTCTCTAAGACACTCATACCAAGCTCTAGGAGCTTGTTTGAGGCCATAGAGAGCCTTACGCAATTTGAAGACATGGTTTGGGAATTCTTGGTCTTCGAAGCCCGGTGGTTGTTCCACATAGACTTCCTCCTTGATTGGGCCACTTAGGAATGCACTCTTGACGTCCATTTGGTAGAGCTTAAAATCATGGTGAGTAGCAAAAGCAAGTAATATACAAATTGACTCTAGCCTAGCTACGGGAGCAAAGGTTTCATCAAAATCCAAACCTTCGACTTGTGAGTACCCCTTGGCCACAAGTCGTGCCTTGTTCCTTGTTACAACACCATGTTCATCTTGCTTGTTGCAGAACACCCACTTGGTGGCCACAACATTTGCTTGTGGACGCTACAAGATTCCAAACTTTGTTCCTTTCAAAGTTGTTAAGCTCCTCTTGCATGGCCACCACCCAATCCGGGTCTCTCAAGGCATCTTCAACCTTATGGGGCTCCAAAGAAGAAACAAAAGAGTAATGTTCACAAAAATTTGCAACGCGAGAACGAGTGGTTACCCCTTTAGTGATATCTCATAGTATGTTGTCAACGGGATGATCCCGTTGAACACTTTGATGAACATGAGGATGTGGAGGTTGAGCTCTTGAGTCATCATCATCTTCTTCTTCTTCTTCTTGATATCCCACTTGATGAATGCCTCCCCCTTGACTTTCATCTTCTTGATCGTTTTGAGGTGCCACTTGTTCATTTTCAACTTGATCACGTGGGGAGTGGCTTGCATCATCTTGTTGTTGGTCACTTGAGCATTGAGGTTGTTCTTGTGGTCGAACATCTCCAAGTGCCATTCTCCTGAGAGCTTCTTGTGGAGAGTCTTCTTGATCTAGTACACTTTAATCAACTTGCTCCACTTGGGAGCCATTAGTTTCATCAAACACCACGTCGCGTGATATTTCAACAGTACCGGAGGTTTTGTTGAAGACACGGTAGGCGTGGGTGTTTGTGTCATAACCAAGCAAGAAACCTTCATCGGACTTTGAAGCAAACTTCGAAGTCCTAGGCTTCTTGTTGAGAATATAGCACTTGCTCCCAAAAACACGAAAGTAAGAGACATTGGGTTTCTTACCAACTAGAAGATCATAGGGAGTCTTCTTGAGGAGGCGGTGGAGGTACAATCGGTTGACGGCGTGGCAAGCGGTGTTAACCGCCTCCGCCCAAAACCGATCCGATGTCTTGTAATCATCAAGCATTGTCCTTGACATCTCAATGAGTGTCCTATTCTTCCGTTCCGCCACCCCATTTTGTTGAGGGGAGTATAGAGCTGAAAATTGATGCCCTCCTCACCCAAGAATTCTTCCACCTGAGTGTTCTTGAATTCGGTGCCGTTGTCATTTCTTATAGCTTTGATTCTTGAGGCGAACTCATTTTGAGATCTCCTCAAGAACCTCTTGAGGACATCGTGAGTTTCACCCTTATCATGCAAGAAGAACACCCAAGTGAAACGAGAAAAATCGTCAACAATAACAAGACCATATTTGTTACCGCCCAATGCTAATGTAGGTTATTGGGCCGAAAAGGTCCATATGTAGCAGCTCCAACGGTCTTGTTGTCGTCATGATGTTCTTTGAGGGGTGTTGAGCTCCTACTTGCTTCCCGGCTTGGCAAGCACTACATGGCCTATCCTTTTCAAAGACAACATTCTTCAAACCGAGAGCCAAAGAGCGGTGTTCTTCCTCTCCTTCACCTCACTAAACTCTAATCCACACAAGAATTAGTTTTAGAGGGGATGCAGGCAAGAAGGAGGCTTTGGGAGGCTTAAGGTTGCTTTGGCGGCGCTAGGGTTTCAACTTGCTCAAAGGTTGGTTCAAATGAACCCAGGGGTCCTCTATTTATAGAGGTCTCAAGCCCATACTACTGACTTTAGCAGATGGGCGGACTAGTCCGGCCTACAGCCCGGACTAGTCCGGCCTAGGGGACCACTGACTTCCCTAACAACTGTTGCACTGCACGACAATCTTCACACTACCCGCCAAACTTCAAATTCAAACGGTCACTTCAACAACGGACTAGCCCAGCCCTCACCGGACTAGTTCGATCTCACACAGAACCTTTTGTTCCGTGTGAAAATGGTCTAGTCTGAAGACCACGGACTAGTCCGGCCCCCAGGGCGGACTAGTCCGACCTTCCCAGACTTAGTCTCTGAAGCACCGACTTCTCTCACACCCGGACTAGTCCGACCCCAAGGGCAGACTAGTCCGATCTCAGTCAGGACCTCTTGGTCCGGACCAAAACGGACAAGTCCGTGGTTTTGGGACTTAGACCCCAAAACCCACTTCACGACTACCCGGACTAGTCTGTCCCACTACGAACTAGTCCGAACTCAGTCAGACCCTTCTGGTCCGGCTGAAAACGGACTTGGCTGGCCAGGGGCGGGCTAATCCGTCCACCTACACGGACTAGTCCGGCCCTACTGTCAGACTTCTTCCAACTCTTTTCTCTCAATAGGTTTGACCTCTAAACCGCTTTGAGCTCCCAACTTGATCTCAATGCACTTTACACACACATCCTCACACGTATTTGGCTAGTCCAAACTTGACACACTAGAAACCCTTGTTTCTCCTTTTCGAGTTGGCATCGCCGTTTTCATCCTTTTTCTCTTTGAGGGATTGTGCTTCCACTTAAGTCCACACCTGTGCTTAAGATCACTGAGCTCATTAGTCACTTAATTGTCGTCATCAATCATCCAAAACCCACAGAAATCCTAGATGCACTTTCACCCCCAAAGTCCAGAAATGGAATAAGATATTAGACGAAATTACTAGTAAGGGCAATCCTCACCCTTTAGAAGGTTGCGATGAGAGAACTCAGCGGTGGGTCTTTGCTCGGTCAAGTTTGACCAGTGAGGGCAAACTTGAAAAGCCCGACTCTGTGAATGAAGTAGAGGAAAAAATGAAAGAAGTAATTGAAAAGCAATAGAAGTGTCTCTTCAAGCCGAAGAGGGAGAATGACCAACTTACCACTATCTTAGGAAACCCTGAACACAGCGAACGGGTTCGAGCAGTCTCTTCTCAAATGTTTTGGCTAGATGGTTTCCCTAAATATAAAGACACATATAGAAGACGTGAGAAGTTTAAGAAAACACTTGATGAAACGATAAGGTCAAAGAAAATGTGCAAGAAATAATGGAACAACTTAGACAATCGGGACAATTAGTGGCACTGACTACATCGATGGTTCTTGTGCCAAAGGAGAAATTGGTATCTCCAACTACCTACTTAAGCAACGTTGGTTCTGTGCCAGGCTCAGGGTCAACCCATAAGTTTGCTGTCGATTATATTGCTAACGACAAATCTTGTCGTCTTCTTGTCCCGATCGGCAGAGCAAGGAGAAAAACCAAACAGGTTGCCACGGTTATGGCAAAGCCTGATCGTGACTTCAACGGGAATCCACTTTCGTTTTATTATACTGTGGTGCAAGTTCTTCAGATCATTGATAATGCTTATGAAGATTATGAAATAGACCACATCACACATGAGGGGATCGCGACTCTGGGCATGCTGTCAACCAATTAATCCTTTAGCACCAACGTGATATCATGTTGGATGATGAGCCAATTTCTAGCCCCTCGCATCTCGAAATACTGCAACCCCATCTTCTAAGGCGAAAGTCTAGGAAGATCCACTCCCAATCCACCAGTCCAGGAAGATCCACTCCCCCTATGTCTCAGCAAGGATCATAGTAACCTTGCTAGTAAAGATATCCAAGAGCAACAAGTTGGACAACAACTTCAAGCAGTACCGGAGCAAGTTGTTGCTAGTAAAGAGCAACCAATTGAGCAACAACTTGAAGTAGTGAAAGTGCATCTAGGACTCCCTTGTGGGTTTTGGATGATTTATGACAAGCAATTGGGATCCTAACCTTTTTGTTGAGATGAATGCAGGCCAATAATGAAAAATGAGCAAAATACCAAAAAGAAGGGATAATGAGGAGCAAAGTGAACTTGAGCTCAAGGAAAAGAAATAATAGATTATTGTGTATGAAGTGTGTTAAGGAAACACACCCAAGAGCTCAATCATATTTAAGCACACACACATATTGCACAAAGTTACACGGGAACGGACTAGTCCGATATCAACCGGACTAGTCCGATATCCTTTCTGCACCAGATCAGACAAGTTCGATATCTGTCGGACTAGTCCGATATCTTTCTGACTTGAGTCGGACTAGTCCTCCCCAGGGCGGACTAGTCCTCAACACACTTCACAAGTCACACAAAATCGGACAAGTCCGTTGTTAATCGGACTAGTCCGATATTCATTCTGATCCACTTCGAACAAGTCCGATGTTTACACGGACTAGTCCGAAATACCAACTGATCTAAATCGGACAAGTCCTCCAAGTGCGGACTTGTCATCCAACACACTTAGGGTTTCATATGTCCGGACAAGTTCGATGGCTATCGGACTAGTCCGAAGATTTCCAGTAGTGAAATCGGACAAGTCCGTTTTCGACCGGACTAGTCCGATATTTCGGGATACTTAGGGTTTGCTACACACAGCACACCGGACTAGTCCGGTGACCACCATGGACTAGTCCGATCTTTCTGAACCCTAACGGTCACTTTTAGAAACCCTATATAAATAGAGGTGCACGGCCCACTTTTACATCTCTCGAACCCTAGCGCCGTCACACCTCCCAAGAGACTCAGAAACCACTTCTCTCCACGAAATTAAGTGCAAAATCGATCAATCCTTTGAGGGTCACTTCTAGATCATTGGAGAGACACTTGGCACACATCATTGAGCTCTTGGTTTGAATCTCTAACACACTCCTGCGTTTCAATTGTAATTTCTGAGTGTGTTTTTGGTGGCTTTGTGATTTGTAATCTAAGGGAGCTCTCAACGTGTGAGAACGCCCCTTGAATTTGGTTATTCACCCCTTTGTGATTAGTGGAAGAGGGTTGGCCTTCGTGGCGATCCGACGAGGGTAGGGTTGGAGAAGACCCGGTCCTTTTGTGGGCTCCTCAATGTGGATGTAGGTTGCCTTCGTGGTAGCCGAACCACGGGATAAATCGTGTGTCTTGTCCTTTTTGTGTTCATCACTCAAATTGATCTACTTACTCTAGGGTTTGATACTCATTGTTCAATTTACATTAAATTGTTGAACACAAGCCTTAATTGTGATACAATCCAATATATAACTGTTAAACTGTTGTTTGATTCTATATTTCCGCTGCATACATTAAAGAATCAACCCAATCGATTAATCTTGATCAACTTAGTCCGTGAACACCGGACTAGTCCGCACTTTACCGCTAGTCCGATTTCTCAGGTATTGAACTTGTTGTTGAGTGTTGCAGGATCCGAAAAAATTCAAAAGGCCTATTCACCCCCCTCTAGGCCTACATTCAATTGGTATCAGAGCATGTTCTTCATGAAAGAGTTTAACCACTTGAAGAGATCATGTCGGACATGAAGGACGTCCACAAAATCAACAACCAAGAGGAAGTCAACAACGACAGGACCCAAAAACTGGAGAAGTACCTCGAAGTCATTCAAGACTTCGAGGACGACGATGAGGAGACGCTGGAGCTAAAGGCGCTCCTTAGAAAGAAGGCACTTTCATAAGGGAAAGCAAAAGTTGAAGAGAAGAAGAAGGGGAGTAGTCACACCGACTACTCCCGATATCCTTTTAATTATGATCGTCTAAATTCCAATAACAATCACTACTTATCTATCCCACTTGGAAAAGCCCCACACTTCGATGGGAGTGATTACTCCATGTGGAGGCAGAATATGAAGATGCATTTGATTTCCCTCAACCCAAGTTTATGGCATGTTGTATGTACAGGGATAGATATTTCGGATGACGACGAGGAGCTCACCCCAAGTCAAGAGCAGGCCATCCATAGAAACGCTCAAGCCGCAGCCGTAATCACCTTCTCTCTCAGTCGAGACGAGTTCACCAAGGTGGATGGACTCGAAATTGCTAAGGAGATATGGGATACAATACAAACAGCACATGAAGGTGACCGGCATGTGCGTGAGGCAAAAATTGAAATGATCGAAGGGGAACTAGGAAGATTCGCAATTGAGGAACACGAGTCACCCCAGGACATGTACAATCGATTGAAGACACTTGTCAACAAGGTTCGATCATATGGGAGCAAGAAGTGGAATGACCACGAGGTGGTAAAGCTCATCCTTAGAGCTTTTATGCCTCGCAATGTCACGCTATGCTCAATGATCAGAGAAAGCCCTGGTTAAAAAAGGATGACTCCGGATGAATTGCTTGGTAAAATTATCAACTTTGAAATGATGGAGAAACAATCCAAGCACGTCAAAGAAATTGCCGACCTCACCTCGGCCAAGAAGAAAGGAGTTGCCCTAAAATCTACTCTCAAGCCTCTACCCAAAGAAGCGAGAGAAGCACAACTAGAGGAGGACAGTGATGATGAGAGTAGTGAGCTAGATGAAGAGGATATGATTTTGTTCATGAAAAAGTTCAAGAGAATAATGAAGAAGAGACAAGGAACAAAATCAAGTGAAGGAAAGTACAAGGAAAGGACGAAGCCAAAGATGAGGCGGGCGTGCTATAATTGTGGTGAGTATAACCACTTTATAGTCGATTGCCCGTATGAGGACAACAAGAAGAAAACTAAAGAAACCAAGCCTCAACCTAAGAAATTCTTCAAGAAGAAGAAACAAGCCAAACAAGCACACATTGGGAAGGAGTGGGACTCAAACGATGAGTCCTCATCATCCGATGAAGAAGAGATGGCTAGCATAGCCATAGAAAGCACATCCAAGAAATCCACACTCTTCCCCACACTCGGTGCAAAGAAGGGAAATGTCACTTGTCTCATGGCAAAGGAAGGTAAACGCAAGGTAAACATCAAAACCCCTTCCATGCATTCCTACTCTAGTGATGATGAACTAGATAGTGATGATGAGGACATGCTAAATGGACTAGATAGGAAAACTGCTGCTAAAATGAGATTTTTACTTGACCAACTTGTTGAGAAGGAGAGGTTAATTGATCGTCAAGAGGACATGATTATCTCCCAAAAGGAGAAGTATGTCAAATTTGACAAACTCCTAGAGCTTGAAAAGGAGAAAAACGGTTCACTAGAGCTTGAGCTAGCTTCAAGCAAGAAAACTTGCTTGGAGTTAACCGACTCAAATGTTGCAATCAAGGACCAACTTGCTAACCTGATCAAGGTTAACAAAATCCTTGAAGTGCAAGTTGAGTCACTCAAGCTAAGTGAACCTTCCTCCTCTTCAAGTTCACCTTCTCAACCCACTAAAACTGATCTTGTTCATATGTGCACATGTAGTAAAATCAACACCAGTTTGAAGGAGAAGTCAACCTCCACAAAGGATAAAAATCCTACCCAGTATGGAATATTTGACAAGGAGAAGATCAACTATGCACGTAGTGCATACTTGATCCAAATACCTCCAAATGTCAAATATGGCATTGGTTACTCTTATGATGAAAAGCAACATGCTGGAAGTCATAAGAATAACAGGGGAAGGATCTCCTTTGTGAAGGGAAGATCCTCTCAAACTGATAAGTTGAAGAATAAGAAACTGAACTCGCATGAATACCGGACTAGTCCGGTCGGTGTCCGGACAAGTCCGGTCATCCGGACAAGTCCGGCCACCCAGACTAGTCCGATTCATAAACAACAGCAACTTCTATTTAAAACTTTTGATGCCTCTTATGTATTAATGAGAAACAATCTTGGTAAGGTTTATGCTTATTATGTTGGGCCACGCCATGGGAACACAAAATCCCATGTGTGGGTGACCAAATGTATTGTAACTAACCTCCAAGGACCCAAGCAAGCTTGGGTACCTAAAACCAAAGAATAATTTGTTTTTGCAGGCCTATTCCTCTGGTGGATCCAAATGGGTGCTAGACAGTGGATGCACCAACCACATGACCGGAGAAAGGAGGATGTTCATGGAATATGAAGAAAACGAGGACCCAAACGAAGGCATCTACTTCGGAGATAATAGTCAAGGAAAGGTGCTCGGTACCGATAAAATTGCAATATCCTCTGAACACACGCTTTCTCATGTTTTACACGTTGAATCTTTAGATTATAACCTGCTGTCCATATCTCAACTATGTGACAAAGGTTATAATTGCTTGTTTACTAACGAGGGTGTGACCGTCTCAAGGAGGGGTGATGGTTCCGTTGCATTCAAGGGTATGTTGAAGGGAAAGCTTTACCTTGTTGACTTCAACAAGGATAAAGCCAAACTCGACACATGCTTGATTGCAAAAACCAACATGGGTTGGCTGTGGCATAGACGGCTAGCGCATGTTGGTATGAGGAATCTTCAAAAACTCCTCAAGGGCGATCACATCCGAGGTTTGAAAGATGTTGTTTTTGAGAAAGACAGGCCTTGTAGCGCGTGCCAAGCCGGGAAGCAAGTTGGAGCACATCATCTCGCAAAGAACATCATGACTACAACAAGACCGCTCGAACTACTTCACATGGACTTGTTTGGTCCAGTTGCATACATAAGCATTGGCGGTAACAAATATGGTTTGGTTATCATTGATGATTTTTCTCGCTTCACTTGGGTTTTCTTTTTGCATGATAAGTCAGAAACACAAGTAACACTCAAGAAATTCTACAAGCGAGCTCAAAACGAGTTTTCATTGTAAATCAAGAGTATTCGAAGCGACAATGGCACGGAGTTCAAGAACATACAAGTGGAGGAGTACCTTGATGAAGAGGGCATCAAGCACGAATTTTCAGCACCATATTCACCACAACAAAATGGAGTTGCCGAAAGGAAGAACCGAACACTCATAGAGATGGCAAGAACAATGCTCGATGAATACAATACTTCGGATCGATTTTGGGCGGAAGCGATTAACACCGCTTGCCACGTCGCAAATCGGCTTTATCTTCATCGACTACTCAAGAAAACTCCCTATGAGCTACTCACCGGTAACAAATCAAACATTTCTTACTTTCGAGTTTTCAGTTCTCCATGTTATATCCTGAACAAGAAGCCCAGGACTTCAAAGTTCGCTTCGAAGTCCGATGAAGGTTTCTTGCCCGGTTACGATTCGAACACCTACGCCTATCGTGTTTTCAACAAGGCCTCCGGACTTGTTGAAGTAGCACGTGACGTAGTGTTCGATGAGACTAACGGCTCCCAAAAGGAGCAAGTTGATCCATGTGAATTAGGTAAAGAAGAAGCTCCTTGTCTAGCATTGAAAAGAATGGCTCTAGGTGAAGTTCGACCACAAGAGTCACCTTCACACATAAATGAGGAAAATGAACCACAAGAGGAGACCAACAATCAAGGGGGAGCTTCAACACAAGCACGAGAGTATGAAGATGATCAACAAGTCAATGATGGCAACCACTCAGGGGGAGAAGAAAACGATCATGAAGACACAACTCCCCAAGTGCCCCACCCAAGAGTACACCAATGCATTCAAAGGGATCACCCAATCGAAAACATCATTAGTGACATCCAAAAGGGAGTAACACTTAGATCTCGCATAGCTAACTTTTGTGAGCATTACTCGTTTGTCTCCTTTTTGGAACCACACGGGATTAAGGATGCATTGAAGGATCCGGACTGGGTGGTGGCAATTCAAGAAGAATTGAACAACTTCAAGAGGAACGAGGTGTGGGAACTTGTGGCAAGACCCAATGCAAACATAATGGGCACCAAGTGGGTCTTTCGCAACAAACAAGACGAACACAGAGTGGTAACAAGAAACAAGGCGTGACTTGTGGCCAAAGGGTACTCACAAGTCGAAGGTTTTGATTTCGATGAGACTTTTGCTCCAGTAGCTAGGCTTGAATCTATTAGAATATTACTTGCATATGCTACTCACCATGATTTCAAGCTGTATCAAATGGATGTGAAAAGCGCTTCCTCAACGGACCGATCAAGGAAGAGGTGTACGTGGAGCAACCACCCGGATTTGAAGATGAAGAGTTCCCCGACCACGTATATAAATTGCGTAAGGCTCTCTATGGCCTCAAACAAGCTCCTAGGGCTTGGTATGAGTGTCTTAGAGATTTCTTAATTGAGAATGGTTTTCAAATTGGCAAAATAGATTATACATTATTTACAAAGAACTTAGATTATGATCATTTGTCAAATTTATGTTGACGATATAATTTTTGGATCAACTAATCAATCTTTTTGTGAGGAATTTAGCAAAATCATGACAGACAGGTTTGAAATGTCAATGATGGGAGAATTAAAATACTTTCTGGGATTCAAAGTGCGGCAACAAAGGGAAGGAACGTTCATAAGCCAAACCAAGTACACGCAGGACATACTCAAGAAGTTTGGCTTGGACAAGGCAAAGCCCATAAAGACCCCCATGGCAACGAATGGCCACTTGGATCTCAATGAAGATGGACCTAGCATCGATCAAAAGGTATATGGCTCCATGATTGGATCTCTACTTTACTTATGTGCATCTAGGCCAGATATTATGTTGAGTGTATGTTTGTGTGCACGATTTCAAGCCAACCCTAAGGAATGTCACTTGACAGCCGTAAAAAGAATCTTGAGATATTTAGTTCATACACCCAACCTTGGTCTTTGGTACCCAAAAGGCTCAAAATTCAATCTCATTGGTTACTCCGATGCAGATTATGCCGGGTGCAAAGTAGATAGAAAAAGCACCTCCGGCACATGCCAATTCCTAGGGAGATCCTTAGTTTCTTGGTCATCCAAGAAACAAAATTCCATTGCTTTATCCACAGCCGAAGCAGAGTATGTTGCAGCCGGGAGTTGTTGTGCACAACTCCTTTAGATGCGACAAACTCTAAGGGATTACGGTTACAATTTGAACCGTATTCCTCTCCTTTGTGACAATGAGAGTGCCATTAAAATAGCCCACAATCCAGTTGAGCACTCTAGAACTAAACACATAGACATAAGACATCATTTCCTGAGAGACCATTCCATGAAAGGAGACATTACCATCTCACATGTCAGCACCCAAAAACAATTGGCCGACATATTCACCAAGCCACTTGATAAAAAGTGTTTTTGCGAACTCCGAAATGAACTAAGTATCCTGGATTCTCGGAGTGTGGCTTGAAAAGTTGCATACCTGTATGACCTCTTCAAAATTTTGACTGAATTGTGAAAATCATCTCTCTTCATTTTTTTCTCGAAAAATTATGTCAATTATTAGATCTTGATGAATTATGACCATTGTGTGATTGTTGTATGCTTAATGGTCAAATTCATCAAGATTAATTGATTTGTTTTGTCCCACCTATTCTCTATTAATGAACCTTCAAATATATATGAATGGGCTATGCAATTTCTCCTGGTGACCACGGACTAGTCCGTGGTTACCCGTACTAGTCCGCTCTTGCAGACTAGTCCGCAAAGTGCTGGTTAGACCGGACTAGTCCGATAGACCACGGATTAGTCCAATATAGCTCTCTGGATGACTTCGGACTAGTCCGGTCATGTCTGGACTTGTCCGATTTTTCGTGTCCATGACTGTCGGTACCCTAGAAACCGTACACCCCTTGAGGTTACAAAGATCTCCAAGAAAAGTCATCTACTTGATTTGAAGACCTTCGGAGGCCCACAAGTCAGAGATAACCAGACCCGCTTCTCCAACATGGTTAATCACAAGGTCGCCACGTGTACTATCAAACCGGAGCTACCGCCCACAAGGGGGAAGCTCCGGGCCATGTACCAAAATGGCACCTCCGAACTTAACCCCAGACCGAGAGAAGCTCTGGACCTGACACGTGTCAGGTAGCTCCGGAGCTCCCTGTTTCCCACAGTATGCTCTGGAGCTGCCACGTGTTCAATCGTCGGATCTTCAGCCCCTAACCTCCGGAAGACCCCGCAACGGCTCCGGATCTTCAAAGGAGAATCAAGGACTTCAAGACCCGATTAAGTGTCATTAATGCCATATTAATGACACTTAAACGGACGATCTTAACGCCAGTAACGGTGTAGTCAAAGCCCGTTACAGGCTCATTAAGAGCAATTAAATGTGTTAAATAAGTGTCAATACTAGTAACCGCCGGGGCCACATGTCGGGCCATGCTAACTTGTAACGGCCTGCCCTTGTACTATAAAAGGACAGGCCGACGACACGTTCAGGGGGCTAGACACACACGCCATTGACGCTCAACACAAGCTCATACAGCTAATACAACAACAACACACCCGTGGAGTAGGGTATTACGCTCAGGCGGCCCGAACCACGTAAACTCTTGTGTCTCCTGTGTCATTTCCTACTCACCTTCTTGAATCTCCGCGCGCCCACACCGAACATCAAACTCCCCTATCACTTTAGTAGTGTAGGGAGATCTGCCGGTTCAAACCACCGACAGTTGGCGCGCCAGGTAGGGTTCTCTCAGGTACGAAACACTATCCCTTCTATCTCTAGTGCCTCTGTCATTGTGGCATTCAGACAGGGTGTACAGGACAAGAAGATGTTGGAGAAACTGGCGATCAAGGAGATCACCAGCGTCACGGAACTCTTCAGCTTGGCTGACAAATGCGCCAGAGCTGCGGAGGGCCGTGAGATGCACTCCAAACCAACATCGAAGGGTCACAAGAAATCCTCCAAAGAGGAAGCCGCTACCTCCGGAGGTGGCAAGAAGAAAAAGAAGACCAACAGCAAGAAGAAGCCGTCGGCTGGCACATCCAACGTTGCAGCTGCTGCAACTCCGGGTGGCCGGGGGCCACGCCCCGAGAAGCGACCTCGACCGTCTTCTGAAGACGGTGGCAAACCCAAAGTGTGGTGTCCCATTCACAAAACGGGCAGCCACAGGTTGGAAGACTGCTGGGAGGTCCAAAACCTTGCCGAGCGCTACAACAAGCGCTGGGACGAATCTCCTTTCCGACGGAGGGAAGGAAAGCAAAAAGTCGACGAAGCTCCGGCTGAAGAGGAGTTAGGATTTCAAGATCCCAAAAAGGTCCTGAAGGCCGTTTACACCTCAGTCGACGATGATTCTGACGTCTCTGATAACGAGCGTCGGAAGACCATGAACACCATTTTTGGTGGATCATGGGATATCACCTCCCGTCGCGTCATCAAGACTATGCGTCGGGATATGGCCGCTGTAGCTCCTACAGTCAGGTCAGAACCTCATCGGAAGTGGATGGACACAGCCATCACTTTTGATGCTTCGGATTGCCCTCGGAGCATGGTTGGAGCAGGTCAGTTACCTTTGATGGTATCTCCTACCATCAATAACATCTAGCTCCACCATGTCATGGTAGACGGAGGTTCGGGGCTTAACCTCATTAGCTTTGAAGCTTTCACTAAGCTTCAACTCCGACCTTCGGATCTCCACCCCTCTCGACCTTTCTCCGGAGTAGGTCCGGGGGACATTACCCCACTCGGAGCTATTACTCTCCCCGTTACCTTCGGGGCACGGGAGAAATACCGCACCGAGAAGTTGGTCTTTGACGTCGCTCAGATCAACTTACCCTTCAATGCCATCTTGGGAAGACCTGCCCTGTACAAATTCATGGCAGCTGCTCATTATGGTTATCTGGTGTTGAAAATGCCAACACCAGTAGGCGTTCTCCGGATCCGCGGAGATCATACTGCCGGAGTAACTGCACTGGAAGAACTCCATGCACTCACTACAGCGCAAGAGGAGGACTCCAGGCAGGAGCAAGCTCCAAAACCCCCGAGCATCTGTCAACGAGGCTCGACTTCTGCACCTCGAGTGCAGCCAAGCGGCGACACCGACATTCCCGTCAAAGTCGTCCAAATTGGTTCCAATGCCGCTCAGACCACCCGTATATCGGGGGGATTGAACGACAAATAGGAACTCACGCTCATCACTTTCCTCTGGGCTAACGTCGACGTATTTGCCTGGCAACCGTCACAAATGCATGGGATCCCCAGGGAAGTGATTGAGCATAATCTGAAGATCTACCCCGACGCCCGGCCTGTGCATCAGAAGCCTCGGAAGCAATCCGTAGAACGACAGAACTTCATCCGACAAGAAGTGAACAAGTTACTCGAAGCCGGATTCATCCGAGAAGTCTTCCATCCAAAATGGCTGGCAAACCCAGTCGTTGTGCCCAATGCCGGCGGGAAGCTTCGGATGTGCATCGACTACACCACACTAAATAAGGCATGTCCAAAAGATCCATTCCCACTACCTAGAATAGATCAGATAGTGGATTCCACCTCCGGGTGTGAATTACTGTGTTTCCTAGACGCATGTTCCGGGTATCATCAAATCAGGATGTCTAGGGAAGATGAAGAGCATACTTCATTCATCACAGTAGATGGATTGTACTGTTACACAACCATGCCCTTTGGTCTCAAGAATGCAGCTTCAACTATTGTACGAGCTATGTACAAAACATTTGAAGAACTCATTAGAGACATAGTGGAAGTGTACGTCGATGACATCGTGGTCAAGGTCAGGAACAAGGACTCACTCCTTGACACCTTGCAGGCTGTCTTCGACAAGCTGGGGGCCACCCGCACAAAGCTAAACCCAGACAAGTGTGTCTTCGGGGTTAGCTCCGGAAAACTTCTCGGTTTCCTGGTAAGTCACTGGGGCATAGAAGCTAATCCGGCAAAGATTAAGGCCATTGAAGACATGCGGCCACCAACCCGCATCAAAGACGTCCAAAAGTTAACTGGATGTCTAGCAGCCCTCAGCCGGTTCATCTCAAGACTGGCGGAACGGGCACTCCCCTTCTTCAAGTTATTGAGGAAGTCCGGACCATTCCAATGGTCCGAAGAAGCAGAGAAGGCATTCCAAGAGCTGAAACAGTTCCTCACCACCCTACCAATTCTGGTAGCTCCGAACCCTGGTGAACCTCTGTTGCTTTATATTTCAGCTACTGACGAAGTTGTCAGTATGGTTCTGGTTGCGGAGAGACCAGAACTATCCCATACTCAGGAATCCAGACCCCTTCGGGAGTGTCCGGAAGTTCCTGAAAGCGAGTCTGGGTCCCAGCTCCCAGATTTGAATCCACAAGAAGTCACTTCAGGAGACCCAGACCCCTCCGGGAGGGTCCAGGTCACTTCTGAAGAAGCTCCAGGTTCCTCCAGCCAGAACCCGAGGTCCCCAAAGGAAATCTGGATTCCTCCGAGAGGATCCGGGTCAGTGAATAGGAAGCTCCGGACCCCTCCGGGAGGGTCCGGACCATTCAGCGCCTGGTGTACTTCATTAGTGAAGTATTACATGATGCCAAGACTCGATACCTAGAGGTGCATAAGCTGCTCTATGCAGTTCTTATTGCCTCCAGAAAGCTTCGCCATTACTTCCAAGCTCACAAAGTCTCAGTGGTGACCTCCTACCCACTTCGAGCAATCTTGCATAATCCCAATTCAACTGGGAATATTGCAAAGTGGGCAGCGAAATTGGCTGAATTTGATCTTGAATTTATTTCAATACAAGCAGTCAAGAGTCAAGCATTGGCAGATTTTGTGGCAGAATGGACTCCCTCTCCATCAAACCCTGGGGGCCCCAGTGAGCAGAAGACGGAGCATCAAGCTCCAGCCTTCACCGAGCCTCACTGGACCCTCTACTTCGACGGCTCCATGCAGAAGCAGGGGGCCGGAGCTGGAATCCTTCTCCTTGCACCGACTGGGGAGAAGGTGAAATACATGGTACACCTTGACTTCAAGGTAACCAACAACATGGCAGAGTATGAAGCACTCATCTATGGACTGAAGGTGGCACTGTCATATGGTATAAAGCAATTGCTGGTCAAGGGAAACTCACAACTCATCATTAAGAAGGTGAAGGGTGAATGTTCCTGCAATAATCTCCAGCTAGCTGCTTACCTCCTTGAAGTCCAGAAGCTTCAGAAGGACTTCGAAGTCCTAGTTCTCCACCATGTTCAGCATGCCCATAACGCTGAAGCTGACGAACTCTCGACGAAGGCGTCAACCGGAGCTCCGGCTCCTGACGGAATCTTTGTCCAGAGGTTGTCAAAGCCAATAGCTCAGCCTGCCGAACTGAGCGAAGGGGGCGAGATCAGCATCCCGAAGCTGACAGTCCCGATGGCCCTGTTACCATGGTAGCCATCAAGGGTCGTAGGTGCTGTCAGGAGCTCTGAGCAACCCAGCACGCAAGACTCAAAAGCTCAAGCTAGTTCCGATGCATGGATCTCGGAGATCCGGAGCTACTTGAAAGACAACATCCTTCCTGACAATGATGCATCCGCTGACCAGGTAGTCAGATTGGCTAAAAGATACACGTTGGTAGAAGGGGATCTCTACCGGCGCGGTGCCAACGGCATCCTAATGCGGTGTATCACAAGGGAAGAAGGTTGTGAACTCCTCGCAGAAATCCATGGAGGCGAGTGTGGGAACCACGCGTCTTCCTGCACGCTGGTCGGTAAAGCCTTTCGGCATGGCTTCTACTGGCCTACAGCACTCCAGGATGCAACTGAGCTGGTGAAGAAATGTGAAGCATGCCAATTTCATGCAAAGCAAATTCACACACCAGCTCAGCCCTTACAAATGATACCTCCTACATGGCCCTTTGCTGTGTGGGGGATGGACATCTTGGGACCTTTCCCAAGAGCCGTCGGAGGTTACAAGTTTTTGTACGTCGCCATTGACAAGTTCACCAAGTGGCCGGAAGCAACTCCAGTTGTGACAATCAACAAGCAATCTGCTATCAACTTTTTGCAGTCCATTGTATGCAGATTTGGAGTCCCAAACAAAATCATCACTGATAATGGGACCCAATTCACAAGCTCTGCATTCCAAGGATATTGCGAAGACCTCGGCATACAAGTTTGCTACGCCTCCGTAGCTCACCCAGCCAGCAATGGCCAAGCCGAGAGAGCAAATGCTGAAATCCTTAAAGGACTCAAAACGCGCACCTATGAGCGCTTGAAAAAACATGGAGCCAACTGGATCGAAGAGCTTCCGCCCACTTTATGGGCCAACAGGACATCTCAAAACCGGTCAACTGGAGAGACACCCTTCTTTCTGGTGTACGGAGCTGAAGCAATCCTTCCTCCGGAAATCACCTTGGGTACACTCTGGGTCCCGACCTTCGACGAAGCCGCGCAGGACCATCTCCGGCGTGAAGACCTAGACCTTCTTGAGGAGGGAAGGTGCCAAGCAGCTGTTCGGAATGCCCGATATCGCCAAGCCCTACGGCGTTATCACCAGCGGCATGTACACAACCGATAGCTCGAGGAAGGAGATCTGGTGCTACGGAGAATACAATCCAGAGAAGGGTTAAACAAACTCTCCCCCGGGTGGGAGGGGCCCTTCCGAGTGATTAAAGTATTCCGTCCCGGAAGCGTTCGCTTGGCTACTGAGGATGGGACACCTCTCCGAAATCCTTGGAATATCGAGCACCTCCGTAAGTTCTACACCTAATACCACGGAGGTGAGTCTTGAGTAACTTGAGGTGTATGTTATAGAGTCATTGTACAGAGTCGGGTAGTTCCTCCGGGAGAGCAGCCGGACCTTTCCCGAAAGGTCCGCAAAGTTCATGCAACACTTGTCACAGTCTCAAGACTAAAAGTGTGGCTAACTACCCTGGGTCAAACAAGAAATGAAACACACTTAGCCTGGTTCCGTACCCTAAGAGTGTACTTGTTTCCCCTGTACCCCGGACCTATAATGAAAGACATCTTCATGTGAAATAGACTCCACGTGCATTTATTTTGTACAGGCTCAACATTTTTATTTTTCTCTTTCTTGTCTATAATTAAGACGTGCAATTCTTAAGAAATTTTAGTTCGACCGTTTTATATACGATTCGAGTTGTATTGTCAATTCTTTTGGATTCAAATATTGTTCATGACCAACTCGCTTGAAAGCCGCCAAGCCAATCTAGGGCTGGAGTGTGCTATCGACTTAGCCTGGTCAAGCACCCTAAGTACGCCACTCTACCTACACCCCGGCAGGCCGAAGTAAGGTGGGTCCATGTACAGTTGGATCTGGAAGAAAAGACAACACATTCGGTTGTATTTAGAATCACGTTTGACTTAAAATCTTCTTGAGAGTCGTAAGCCGCGACGAAGTTATAGACAAGAAACGAATTTTATTATATTTCTTGGCTTAAGTGTGCAGGAAAAATAAAATCTACGTTGATGGAGAAAAGCCGGAGCTAACTAAGCTCCGACTCCCCTAGGTGGCTTACGATGTTACACATCACTGGAGTAATCAAGCTCCAGTAAAGCCAGGGGGGCCAGTCGTCGACGCTGAATAAAAGATGGTGAGAAGACCCCGTAAATGGAGTCTGCTGCCAACAAACTAAGTGTTGGCAAAGGTCACTGCCTGAGCTACTAAGCTCCAGCGTAGCTCACCCCGGAGGACTAACTATCGATGCTCTACGCGTTGATAGAGACTATTGTCGGAGCTACCAAGCTCCGGCGATAGACAACGCCAGACCTTCTAAGCTCCGACAACCTCAGGGGGCCTTCACTATCGAAGACTTCGGACCTAAATTCTACAAGTTTGGAGCAAATGAGTCTTCAACAAAACACAATATCCTCTTGGTACATGTTCACAATCAAATTGTGTACATCTACCAGGGGGCCAAGTGAAGATAAAAGTGTTGAAGACAAAAAGTGAAATTCACAAAAATTTGGGGATTTCATTTATCTGGAGACAAGGGATTACATCTGGAGACAAGGTATTACAAAACTGAGGAAGAAGAAGAGAAAATACAAGTGAGAACTACAGAGAAGGTCCTAGACCCTATGAAAGAATTGGGTGACTTTCTGGGCAACCTCTGACACGTTGGCTCGGGCAGCTTCCCCTTCTCCTTCGACGGGACCTTCAAGCACCGAGTCCAGAGGAAATTGGGAGTTCTGGCTGGTGTAGTACGTCAGCACATATTCTGCGATATTCTTCGCCAGGGATTGCCCCTCAACCTCCAATTGGTCCACGATGACATCGCCCACCTTGGAGAGTTTGCTGCCTGCCGAACTCAACGCCTGCAACGCCAGGTCCGGCTCCGGCTCTGGATCATCCGGGCGCACGGGGCTGAAACCCATCGGTGTCAGCGCGTCGTTGGCCTTGCCCAAGAACTCCCAAATCTGTAGGGAGTCCTTAGTCCTCAAGCCCTTCATTTCTTCCAGGGATCTTCTGGCCGCCACCAGTTCAGAATTCTCGCGGGCAAGACGCTCAACTTCTTTCGCGTTTTGCTGAATCTTCTCAGCAACCCGCTTTTGGAGTTTTCCGAGCTCCTCCTCCCGGAGGTGGATCTTGTTCCGGCGGTCGACCATGTCCTTCTCTCTGCCCCTCACTTTCTTCTCCCTGACAGTAAGGGCACACTCTTGTTCGTAGAGTTCCTGCCCTTGCACCCAGGCCTTCTCCTCTTCCTCATGACAGCGCTCTTCCAATTTCTTGGCGCGCTCCTCAAGGCCCTTGTCAGCCAAAGCCACCTTCTCGGCGAGCTCCTCCTCCCTCCTCAGGACGTCATCCCGCAGCTCTAGGAGTTTCTGCTCTTCATCTTCGAGCCGTTTCTCCCTCTCTTCAAGTGCCTCTCGGCGCTTGATGAGTGCAGTGTTAATGGCCTCAAGCTTTTCGTGGCGTTCATCGGCCGCACTATTGGCTGCTTTGGCCTGTTCGTAGATCTCCTGGGATTGAGCGTCGAGGGTATGAGTCATACTCTCCCTGTCATCCAATAACTTGCCCCAGTATTCCAGGCGGATCTTCTCCCACTTGATCCACTCTTTGTCATCCGCTAGCCTCGACTGTGCCAGCTTGGTCTCGAAGTATAGCCGGTTACGCCACCGTCTAAGGGTTTGGCGCTCCTCTTCAAGAGCCTTGCTGTCGTGGAAGAAGGCCAGTTGGACTTGACGCAGACTGGAACATGCGTTGTCAATAGACAGTGACAACGGGATGGGTTCCGGACCTGCTGGGGTCTCCTCCACTGGTTCCAGCGGGTTTAGATACAAAAATTGGGTCCCACTCCACAAGAGTGGTCCCCTGAGTCTCCATGGCACTAGGGCCGTCCTCCGGGATGGCCTCAGTCGCCATCGAGGAAGGCCCCACCGCCAGGTCTTCGTTCACCCCCTCAGGAAGGGGGCCAGCGACTTCGCTTGGGCACTCCGGCTCGGCCGCAGGTACCTCAGATGTCATCGCTTCCGGAGCAGGAACCGATGCTGGCTTCGGTCTGGGCAACTCTTCCGATGGGGGCTCGAGCTCCGTCACCTCTTCAACAACTGGCTCAGGAGCTAGAAGATCTTCAACATCGACCGGCCCTGTGGCCGGAGCTCCAACAATGACCGACTCAGCGGCCAGTGCTTCGGAAGTAGCCGTCCCAACTGCCGGAACTACCTCAGCTTCCGGCGCGCACGCCGGGGCTTCAATCACCTCCGGCTCAACCGCCAAGGCTTCGAAAATTTCCAGCTCGGAGGCCGGAATTACTGCTTCTTTCGGCTCAACAGCCGGAGCTTCCATCATCTTCGCACCAGGACCTGGAGCTTCAACCTCCGGGACAGGTGCCGCTGGCGCATCATCACTCCCGTGGTCCGGCGCTACCACGGGAACTTCTGGGGATGAGTCGAGGTCCATGACCACGACAGCCGGCGCCGGAGCTGTCGCAGCTTCAGCCACCACTTGGGGCGGCACCAGGACAGGAGCAGAAACTCCCACCCTCACGGCTTCAGCCACTGTGGCTGAGGGTGGAGCCTCACTCCCCTTCTTGGGGACGCTGCAGATGATGAACGAAGAAAATTAAAAAATAGTTGCTACAATTAAAACAACTATCCAAAGTAGAGATTAAAAATTACCTTGGGAGGCTTCTGCACCAGCTTGCGCGGAACCTTTTTCCTGGGCGTTCTGGGCTGGTCATAGCCAGCATGGAAGCTCCAGAAGGCCCCCCAGAACTCGTCGCGGCCACGGGTGTTTCTCGAGTCGAGGCCCCCCTCGATCGGGAAGAACCCCTGGACCTGGAGGCCTCCACCAGCCCAGGTGCTGGAGTCGCGTGCCCGGAGCTAACACCCCTGGAGGACCCCACTGCGGGAACAGTCACGCTCTGGGAGGACCCCACTGCGGGAACAGTCGCGTTCCTGGAGGACCCCACTACGAGAATAGTTGCCGCAGTTGTAGAGGACCTTCCCCTCCGGGGAGAAGGAGCCGACGCAGAAGTAGCGGGCCTGACGGACCTTCCGTCGACGTACTGCAGCTTCCTCTTCCGGCTCACGGGTTCGTCCGCCAGTTCCTTGCCCTTGCTGACGACTTCTTCCCTCGGCTTCAGAGCAAGATCGGATCCATCCTTGGGCACTCCGGGGATCGCTACCCTGGTGGTTGATCTTCTCTCGATGACACCAAGGTCGTCAAGCATGGGCATCTTCCGCTGGAGCTCCCTGCTGAACTCCACTTCCACGTTTAGAGGAAGAAAAGCTGATGGCGGAGTCAAGTCATCGCCTTCGACGTCGATGCCGTGCTGGAACTTCTTGAGGTGGAACTCCAAGGTTTTCCCCACCATGTTGGACTTCAGCCCGGTCTCGACCCAGTCGTCGTCCATCACGCTGTTGAGGGCCCATGCGAGTTTCTCTCTCCTCTTCAGCGGCACCCACCTGTTGACCAAGAAATTGCAAAACACCGCCTGAGGAGTCAATCCTCCCTCCACGCATTGGCGGATCCTGGTCAAAATAGGTTTGAAGGCTTCCACCAGCACCGGAGCTTCACTCCAGATTGTCGTGTCGATGCTGGGAAGGCCTTCGGGCAGCTCCAACCTCTCGTGCTCCTCCACCCGGACGACTATCCAGTCCTTCTTCCAGTCATCCCACTTCCCAGAGGGAAATGACCAGAGGTACTTGAATGGGCACTTCTTGCGCTTCACGAAGTAGTAGAAGCCAAGGTACTCATTCCTCCTACCGGTGGTATGGACGGTGAAGAAGGTCCGGAAAAGTTCGATGCAGGGGGGATGCCCACCCACATCTCACAGAAGTGGACGAAGATAGACACGAGGAGAATGGAGTGAGGGCCAAGGTGGTACAACTGCAGACCATAGAAGTCTAGCAGCATCAAGAAAAAGGAAGAAAAAGGTGGGATCAACCCCACCATGGCATACGAGGAGAAGTACACCATTTCGTCGGCGTGCTCCTTCTCAAACGGGAGCTCTCCACCGGCGCGGACCGAGCTGTTGAAGAAGTCTGAGGACCATCCCATGAGGGCCCAAACCTTCTTCAGGTCGCCGTCGGTCTTCAAGCGACTCTCGCGGAGACCCAACTCCATCGCAGCACGGCTAGGCAAGAGAAGAAAAGCGAAGCACAAGTTGGGAGTTTGAGCGCAAGATCAGATGGGAGGCGTGAAGAACTCCCGACGGTGCGCGCTTTCCTTCTTAAGTAAGCCCTCGCAACGCTTGGATGGAAACCGCAAGGAAGTCGAAGATACCCTTCAAAAATTCCACCCAGCCGATGACAAGGGGGCCCGGGACCACCCCGACCATCAAGTCGAGGTTCTTACCCAGGTGAACGGTTGTCATCATGAGGCGAGAAACCCGAAGGCGGCGACCTGACAAGGCGCGCGGAACCGATACGGTTTTCGTATTGGGAACTGGTGACCTTCAATTGCGTGAGATCCGCACGTCAAAGATCTCATCTGCCGCACGCGGGATACGCCACGCGGCGAGGATTTAACTCCAAGTCCTCGCCAACGGCACCTTCAAAGACCCTTGAAGACTCAGTTCAAAAGTCGCGAGGATGGACCCACCTCCGGCGGAATGACTTCACCCCAGTGGTCTTCCCCGGAGGTAGGTCCAGGGGGCCACTGTCGGTACCCTAGAAACCGTACACCCCTTGAGGTTACAAAGATCTCCAAGAAAAGTCATCTACTTGATTTGAAGACCTTCAGAGGCCCACATGTCAGAGATAACCGGACCCGCTTCTCCAACATGGTTAATCCCAATGTCGCCACGTGTACTATCAAACCGGAGCTACCGCCCACAAGGGGGAAGCTCCGGGCCATGTACCAAAATGGCACCTCCGGACTTAACCCCAGAACGAGAGAAGCTTCGGACCTGACACGTGTCAGGTAGCTCCAGAGCTCCCTGTTTCCCACAGTATGCTCCGGAGCTGCCACGTGTCCAATCGTCGGATCTTCAGCCCCTAACCTCCGGAAGACCCCGCAACGGCTTCGGATCTTCAAAGGAGAATCAAGGACTTCAAGACCCGATTAAGTGTCATTAATGCCATATTAATGACACTTAAACGGACGATCTTAACACCAGTAACGGTGCTGTCAAAGCCCGTTACAGGGTCATTAAGGGCAATTAAATGTGTTAAATAAGTATCAATACTAGTAACCGCCGGGGCCACATGTCGGGCCAGGCTAACTTGTAACGGCATGCCGTTGTACTATAAAAGGACAGGCCGACGACACGTTCAGGGGTCTAGACACACATGCCATTGACGCTCAACACAAGCTCATACAGCTAATACAACAACAACACACCCGTGGAGTAGGGTATTACGCTCAGGCGGCCCGAACCACGTAAACTCTTGTGTCTCCTGTTTCATTTCCTACTCACCTTCTTGAATCTCCGCGCGCCCACACCGAACATCAAACTCCCCTATCACTTTAGTAGTGTAGGGAGATCTGCCGGTTCAAACCACCGACAATGACCCTAGCCGCCACCAAACCCTAATCTTCTCATCCCCACATTTGCTCACGCCTTCCTCTCTCTTGCGCTCGAGCTACCAAGTCGATTCTCTGCTCCCTCCGTCGAAAAAGTCCACATTTCGGCGGAGATCAAGCTTGACCTCTTGGGGATTAAAGCTAGCGGACTTGTCCGGCCTCCAACCCCCAAACCTTCAAGCTTCAATCGATTTCTTTGGTAACTTTCTTCAAAACCATAGAAATCTTGTTTTTCTCCATTGTTGATCGTATAGCCTAGCATCCTTCACTAGATACATGCTTATTTGATGTACTACGTGTATGCTAGACTAGATTTGCATTAGGAATCATCCCTTGACAATTCTGTTAGGTTAAACCTAATTTTTAAATTCCTCAATGCAATTCATTGCTATCTTTTCATACTTATGCCTTGTATCACTTACCATCATTCTTGCAAAATCATTATCAGATCATGTCGAGCTCAAACAATGAAATCTCCGACTTTGAGGCTGAGTTGGACCACGAAGTGGCACCTCGGTCCTCGACGGGTCTTGGCAAGAAGCGCCAAGAAAGACCCTCCAAGCCTGCTCCTTCCCCTCCTCAGGTTCGGAGGAAAGTGCTAGCAAAGAAGCCGACCTCCAAGGTGCCAGCCTCTAAGGCTGGTGGTGGCCCTAGCTCGGCAAGTGCCCGCCAAGCCAAGGGCAAGGGCAAGGGGATAGCAATGGGGCCAGTCGGGCCCTTGAAGCTCCATGCTCCCAGGGAAGGGGTCCGGGACCCTACTGAGGAGAAGTTCAACTGCAAGGGCAGTGATTCTGCAGCCAAGTTCAGAAGCATTGACTGGTATGGCAGGCCAAAGCAAGCTGTCGATGGAAGGTTTTTGTGCAACTTCCATGCAGACTTCTACAAATCGATGTATCTACCGATGAAGACCCCCGTGGTGCGCAGTCAGTGGATTGACTGCGCACACCTTGAGAAGAAGAAGTGCTCAGCTTTTGATGAAGTCATTGCAGTAGTTGAGAGGCATGGCCTGAAGGATCTCTTTGCCTTCAGGCATAACTGGAATGATGAAGTGATTGCACAGTTCTTTGCAACTTGCCACTTCTCAAGTGAGGATGAAGAGAGTGTTACTTGGATGACACACGGATCCAAGTATAGTATCACTCAAGAGGACTTTGCTAATCTGCTCCATCTGGACACCTCTGGACATGACACGCTGATCATCCACAACATAGGTGTCATGGAGAAGGATAGGATGAAATTCCTATATGAGCCGAACTCAAAGTATGTCCCTCCCTCTACAAAGAACATGAAACCATTCTTTGTGGTCCTCAACAGAGTGCTGAGGAAGACTATTGCTCCTAAAGATGGAGATGTTGGGAGCGTGCAGGGTTACCTCTGAACCCTAATGAGAGTCATAAGCAAGGACCACCCATTTGATGTGGCAGAATACATTTGGAATGATATGGTCAACATTTCCTGCACGCCTAACAGGTCATGTGACTATGCTCCCTACCTCATGTTTATGATTGAGAAAGTCACAGGTATTGAGTTCGTGAAGGATGTGGAGCACACTCCTTTGAGGCCTCAGAAGCCTTAACCAGTGAGTGTCCAGGCTGCTCCCTCGCCGGCCTCCAGTCCCGAGGCACCGGCAAGATCAAGAAGTAGTGCTAGGGCTGTCCCTACCTCTAGGGAAGCCCCTCAGAGAGGATCAGCTAGTGGGATCCTCAAGTACCTGACCGCCATATTCTCCACCTGCAAAAAGACCGAAGTGAAGGTCCACAAGCTCAACAAGAGAAGAAAGGAGGACATGAAGTATATAAAGGCCAATATGAAGCAAATCTGCCAGAAGCTGGAGATCGACCCCATTGGATCTCCAGTGATTTCTGAAGAGTCCGACCCGGACTTCACCGAGCTCGGGCCTCTGAACCCCTCCGAGCTTGCCTACTTTGGTATTGGGGACTCGAGCGACTCCGCTCCTCCTCCCTCTCCTCCTCGTCAAGCGGAAAGCAAAGAAGATGAAGACGATGACGAGAGGACCGACATTGAAGAATGAAGATCTTAGAACCCTCCTCTCTCTCTTTTTGGTGTCTTGATGCCAAAGGGGGAGAGATTGAGGGGGAGTCTTAGCTTTAGAAGTGGTAGGGTGTGAGGAGAGAGTTCTCTTTATCTTTCTTTGTGATTGTAATGCCTTAACGCTATTTACATGTTAACTATGGTTCTGTGTTGAAATGCTTAATTAATTTGCAAATATGTGTTGAAATCTGCAATTTTGCTCCTGAAATGACATATGTACTTTGTATTGATTCATCAATGTAAATTATGTCATTCTCAATGTTTCAATGAACATATGGATATTTCTCTTACTGCTTGATGTATTTTTGAGTCATATGTGTATACTTTATGAAAATCTCATCTCTTTTTGTCATATTTTGTGAAATCTCAATTGGTTGTCATCAATCACCAAAAAGGGGGAGATTGAAAGTGCATCTAGGACTCCCTTGTGGCTTTTGGATGATTTATGACAAGCAATTGGGATCCTAACCTTTTTGTTGAGATGAATGCAGGCAACTAATAAAAAATGAGCAAAATACCAAAAAGAAGGGATAATGAGGAGCAAAGTGAACTTGAGCTCAAGGAAAAGAAATAGTAGATTATTGTGTATGGAGTGTGTTAAGGAAACACACCCAAGAGCTCAATCATATTTAAGCACACACACATATTGCACAAAGTTACACAGGACCGGACTAGTCCGATATCAACCGGACTAGTCTGATATCCTCTCTGCACCAGATCGGACAAGTCCGATATTTGTCGGACTAGTCCGATATCTTTCTGACTTGAGTAGGACTAGTCCTCCCCAGGGCGGACTAGTCCTCAATACACTTCACAAGTCACACAAAATCGGACAAGTCCGTTGTTAACCGGACTAGTCCAATATTCATTCTGATCCACTTCGCACAAGTCTGATGTTTACACGGACTAGTCCGAAATACTCACTTATCTAAATCGGACAAGTCATCCAAGTGCGGACTTGTCATCCAACACACTTAGGATTTCATATGTCCGGACAAGTCCGATGGCTATCGGACTAGTCCGAAGATTTCCAGTAGTGAAATCGGACAAGTCCGTTTTCGACCGGACTAGTCCGATATTTCGGGACACTTAGGGTTTGCTACACACAGCACACCGGACTAGTCCGGTGACCACCACGGACTAGTCCGATCTTTCTAAACCCTAACGGTCACTTTTAGAAACCCCATATAAATAGAGGTGCATGGCCCACTTTTACATCTCTCGAACCCTAGCGCCGTCACACCTCCCAAGAGACCCAGAAACCAATTCTCTCCACGAAATTAAGTGCAAAATCGATCAATCCTTTGAGGGTCACTTCTAGATCATTGGAGAGACACTTGGCACACATCATTGAGCTCTTGGTTTGAATCTATAACACACTCCTGTGTTTCAATTGTAATTTCTGAGTGTGTTTTTGGTGGCTTTGTGATTTGTAATCTAAGGGAGCTCTCAACATGTGAGAACGCCCCTTGAATTTGGTTATTCACCCCTTTGTGATTAGTGGAAGAGGGTTGGCCTTCGTGGCGATCCGACGAGGGTAGGGTTGGAGAAGACCCGGTCCTTTTGTGGGCTCCTCAACGTGGATGTAGGTTGCCTTCATAGTAGCCGAACCACGGGATAAATCGTGTGTCTTGTCCTTTTTGTGTTCATCACTCAAATTGATCTACTTACTCTAGGGTTTGATACTCATTGTTCAATTTACATTAAATTGTTGAACACAAGCCTTAATTGTGATACAATCCAATATATAACTTTTAAACTGTTGTTTGATTCTATATTTCCGCTGCATACATTAAAGAATCAACCCAATCGATTAATCTTGATCAACTTTGTCTGTGAACACCGGACTAGTCCGCACTTTACCGGACTAGTCCGATTTCTCTGGTATTGAACTTGTTGTTGAGTGTTTATGGACCCGACAAAAATTCAAAAGGCCTATTCACCCCCCCCCCTCTAGTCCTACATTCAAGTAGTACTAGAGCCAGCTGCTGGGAGTAAAGAGCAATCAGTTGAACAACAAGTTCAACAACAAGCCAGTGTCCAACTTCCGAGACTACTCCTCGATCATCAATGCCTATCAAAGTTAGCTCATACGAAATTAAGAAACCTTCATCAGAAGTGTCAAAGTATTTGGAAACTATGAAGGAATATATAAGAAAATCGAGTGTATCTCGTTCTTCTCATGAGCCAGCATTAGAAGATATCGAGGAGTGGGAAGAAGACGGTGTCATGTATAATCGGCGGACGGCTTTAGTTAAACCAGAAGTTCCAATATACAAGCTTGAGGATGTTCCTCCTACATTTGAGAATAGAAAGTCGTTCATGACATCCATATAACTTAGCAAACAACCTACCCCGCTCAAAAGAACACATGAGTGGTATATCCTTGCCAGCACAAAATATAATCTTTCTTGCGTCACATTTCGTATTCCAAAAGAAGCATTCTGGAGCACTGGATCAGATAAACGAGTCATTTTATTTGAAGAGTTGCATACCCTTTTCCATCGGGGCATGCTCGAAATCAACCTGCTACTCATCTGGTGCTTGTAAGTGCCTCTAATATTTTTCATTTGCTTTTCTTACTACATGGATACACATTTCATGAGATTATAACAATTCTGAACTTCTTCAATAGGATGCAATATATGGATAATGAAAAGATGAAACGCAAGACAGGTATCCTTGACCCTACACAGATTGCAAAGATGTTATTCGACATCAAGGCGGATCAAGACTCAACACAGTTCAAGCACATTAAAAAAAAAGAATTTGAAAAAGCAATCGCAAAACTTAAGAAGGATAGAAGGACAGAAGTTGCAGCTTACATAGGACATGCAATGTTTAACTTTGTCAGAGACGGCAAGGATCTCGTAAAGGCTCCGTACCACTTCGAGTAAGTTTGACACATGACATTAAAATAGCAATTATTACTAATCGTTAACACGTGTGTTTGTATGTTTGCAGTAATCACTACATAATGATCTTCATCAAGCCAACACAGGGTTTGGCAATAGTCTTGGACTCGGCCGATTACCCACCAGATCGTTATAAAGATTTCCTTTCCATTTTGAAACTGTATGTTTATTCAATAATTTTAATTTACACACATTTAAAATGTGTTGACAAGTTTTATATGACATTTCTTGGATTACAGCGTTTGGCGGTTTTACGCGGAACGGTTGGCGGTGAGAGACCTTCTAATACGAATGCATTGGACATTAAAACGTATTATGCTTGTCCGAAGCAGCCTGCTGGGAGTGTCTTATGCTGGTATTATGTATGCGAGCATCTTCGGACTGCCAGCGAATATAGAGTGAATCGTGAGAATGTAAGTTATCCTTAATATCGATATCTTATTTTCTTACTTTTGAGTTTCATTTTCATTGTAACTAGCGTAGTTTAATACTTATATTCTTTGTTGTTCAATATTACCAGAAACATTATTTTCATATTTTGATTCAAACTTCAAAATTCAATTGCTCATAGTATAACTGCTCCAAAAATACCAAATAAATTCATGTATACTCTCACTTTGATCTATACTTTGAGATTGTTCAAACCAACACATTCTAAACCTTGTTATGTGTTTCATTGCAGCACACGAAGAATGTGAACGAAGAATGACCGGTTTGTAGAAGTATTCCTTGTGGAGGAGCCGACAAGATTGCTGCTGAACTGTGTCAATTCGTGCGTCGCGAAATTTTGCACAAAAGAGGGGAGTTCTTTGATGAGAATGGTGCAATAGCTGATGTGCCAGAATTTTGCGACTATGCCAATAGAAACAATTTTTAGTGAAAACTTGTAAACTATGAGATGAATTGTATGTGTAACTTGTACATTGACTTCTGTGAGATGACTTCTGTAATGATATTGTTGACTTTTGTGATGATATTGTTGACTTCTGTGATTATATTGAATTGACTTGTAAATTAGAAATAACAGCAGCTAGTACTGCATAGGTTATACCTTATCACATGCGGTTATTTACCAGGCTAGACGTGCTTGTGAAAAACAATTATCACAGGCGGCTAGATATAGGTAAAGAACCATATGTGATAATCTAATTATCACAGGCGGTTACTGTTATGGTACAAACTGGCTGCGATAAACTGTTTTCACATGCGGCTTGACGTAGGTCAAGATTCGCTTGTGATAACACAATTGTCACAGACGGTTATATATGCTGCACGACCCGCCTGTGATGACATATCTTCACAGGCGGCTAGCCTAAGTAAAGAACCGCATGTGATAATGTGTCTTCACAGGCGGTTTCGCTTCGCCTGTAAAATCGCGGATTATCACATGCTCTTTGTTTCAGACGGTTTTAAAAACCGTGTGTGATAATAGGTTTGAAGCCGCCTGCGATGAGGCTTATTGTAGCCGTGTGTATACCAGACTTAGACCGTGTGACATATGTTGGCGAACGTGACTGCTGCGACGAAGGCCGTCCGTTGTTGCTGTTGCGATAGAAGGATGAGGCAGCAAAACAGACGGGGTGGGATCAGATGGAAAGTGGCGATGGGCTTGGGATCCCCCGAAGACGCGGGGTGGGCGCCTGCATTGGATCGGGATAAGGACGAGGAGTCCGTTTCCTGCGTGGCCGTTGTGTGAGAATCTGCGGGAGAGGAGCCAAGCACGGCAGGGTCGGGTGATGCGATGATGGTGGGCCCAGGTTGTTGGACCTCGGTTGTTGGCTGCACCGATGATGCATGCTGTGCGGGCGTGGGTGCTACAGGGCCATGCAGCTCAGGCGTGGGTGTAGCGGGCAGGTGGTTGGCCACGTGCGTCGGGCGCGCCGGTGCAGATGGTGCAGGCAAGAAAATCGGGTCGACGGAACAGCTCAGTTGTGCTGGTGGTAGGATGGCCCGAGCGGGTTCCAGAGAGCGAAACGGAAATATATTTTCATCGAACGTGACATGACGCAAGGTGATTACGCGCTTGGTCAAGGGATTGGAGCAACGGTACCCCTTCGTGTCAATAGGGTAGCCGATGAAGAAGTTGCACTGTGAGGACCTGGGCGCGAGTTTGCGTGCTGTAGGTGTTGGGATAGATTATTCAAATTTGCAGGAATTAAATTGTAATTCATATTTAAGCAAATATAAACTGCAAATTAAATAAATATAAAATAAATAGAGAATAGAAAATAAAGTGGAATGTTATGGAAAAAAGGCCTTTCAGCCTGCTGTGGCCCATGCGGCGCGTGGCCGTGCGGCCCGATTCGCGCTCGCGGCACAGCGACCCATTTGCCCATGCGGCGATACGGAGAGAAAATGGGGAAGGCAGTGTGAGGCGGTTAGGGTTAACCCAAACCGCACTTCCCACCTCGGCCTTATCTCCTTCTCCTCGGTACCTCCGTCGTCGCCGCCCTTGACTCAGCGTTGCCGTCACTCCACTGTCTTCCTTCTCTAGGCCATGGGGACCTCCTCCCGCCGGCGTCGCTCTGATCTTCCACTTCTTGCCGGCGTCGCCCCTCCCCCCCCCCTCCCCTCAACCCCCACCAATCAATGACTTGAACCGGCGGTCGAGGTCCAAGATCCGGGCGCTCGGACTCTTTCGGTTGAGGTTGCGAGGTGCGCAAAACGTTGGAGGATTCGCTTCCCACTTGGGCTCGTAAGTGGCAGTGTGGATCCGGATCCTGACGTTTCGGTTTCGCCTTGAGTTGTTGCCGACAAGGGAACATGTGCGGCGATGGATGAAGGCGGTCTTGACAAGGGTTGCGAGGTCCGCATGGCCAAAGGTCCTCGAGGAAGACACCATGGGCTGCTTTGAATCCTTGTCGTGCACCGTATCGCCGGCAGCGTCACAGTTTTGGTGACCACCGTGATGTCTTGGCCGACCGTTTCCTCACTTTCTCCCTCCTCTCCTTGTCAGATCAATGACGAAGGACCAAGGTTCGATGCAACGCGGTTTGGGGTTTCCCCACCAAGGACGGCACTCGATCTGCCTTGACGACCCTTTTGATGGGCGTCAAGGTCCGAAGAACGGACAAGGAAAGGAGTCAGAGAACGTTCCTCTCGATGTGGCAGTTCGGTATGCCTGGATTTGTTGGCAGTGGCGCCACCAGAGCAACCGCCGCTCGATGGTGATGCCAACCTCCATGGCGGTTGGACCAGTGGTGGTGGCGACCACCATGACGTAGTCGGTGACGACAGCCACGGTCATCATTGCGGTTTACTGTTGCAAGGTTGAACCAGTGCTGCCACTTGTCCCGCAACCCTGGACCTGCCTCCCTGCCAGGGGTGGCTCCGGTGCTGCTACGTGTCCCGTAGCTCCGAACCTACCTCATTATCAAGGGTGGCTCTAGTGCTGCCACGTGCGCCGCAGCTTCGGGCCTTCGGGGGTCACGTGTCTTGCAGCTCCGGGCCTGCCTCCTTGCAACAGGTGGCTCCGATGCTACCACGTGTTTCGTAGCTCCGGACCTGCTTCCCTGCCAAGGCTGACTCTGGTGCTGCCACGTGCTCCACAGCTTCGGACCCGACCTCCCTTCCGGAGGGCTTCGGTCCTGCCACTTGTCCCGTGGTTCATGAAGGCGACATGTGCACTCAAGAACACATTAATGCACCTTCAAGAAAGTATTAATGTGTCATCAAGACCACGCCATCAAGACACATTACCGCACTATCAAGATCAATTAATGTGTCATCAAAACCATGTTAATACATTATCAAGACTCATTAACATGCCTTCAAGACCATGTTAATGCGTTTTCAAAAGCAGCTAACCCGGGGCCACCTATCGGGCCTCGGTCATAATGTAAGTTGCCAACCCTTTTCATATAAAGGATCGAGCAGCCACCGACAAAGGAGGACTCAATCCACTCATGCCCAATATGCAACAGACTGAGACAAGGACCTCATACACAAACACTCAATACAACACACCCAGTGGAGTAGGGTATTACGCTTAGGCGGCCCAAACCACGTAAAATCCCAGTGTTCATCTAGATCATAGATCCAGAGAATTTGCCCTTCCTAAAAAAAACCTCTGCGGGCTGCTTCATAGTGGTACTAAGGGGAAGTGTCGTTGCTACACTTCGACATTTGGCGCGATAGGTAGGGGTCACATTTTTGGATCTACGAGTCTCACCATGATAGTGAATCCTAAGTCCATCGCTGGCTCCTCTCGACCCTCCCGCCATGAAGGGAGCAGGGAGGATGGCGCCACATCCCGCTCCATAGCGGGCTGACCCGGTGGACACACAATCATGGTTCCGATGGCTACTGCTATCACCACGCGATGACTTTCTACCGACATAGAATGACGTCGCAGTGGGAGGTCCAAAGTGTGCAGTCTGCTTAGTCTAGTGTTGCATCCTGAGCCTGTGCCATGTGACCCAAAGCCTGTACATTTTGCCTCATGGCTACTTTTGCCACCACACGACGACTACCTGCGACCATGGAAACAATGATGCCACCAGGTACCTGTGACGTATCCGATATCCTTGGTTTTTTTGTTGCTCGGAGTCCCATGTCATTGAACGGTCACTCCCATGAAAAGCTAATGCCAATGGAGGGTCCGGTGTGTGCTGTCTTCTTAGCCTCTTCCTGCACCCTAAGTATGCGCACTCTACCTTTCTTGCGGCTGAGTACTGAGGGTCCGGAGTGTGCTGCCTGCTTAGCCTAGTCCTGCAACCTAAGTATGCACACTCTACCTTTCCAATGCTGCAGCTGAGTACTAGGGGCCAAACGTCTCCCGAAAGACTAAAGTCCATTGGAAGTCAAGAGTGTGCAGCCTGCTCAGCCCGATCTTGCACTCTAAGCCTATGCATGTGACCCTAAGCCAGCGCACTCTTTCTCCATAGCGCTGCAATTCAGTATCGAGGACTAGAAGGCGCATGATTCTTGCCAAAGCAAGAACCATAATACGGATACTGTCACCATATTCATATAATTATGCTTCAATATTATGCATATTGTCCCCTTCTTCACTCTGTTACATCTTCCTGTTCTCATATAGTTGGAGTTGTGCTACCATGATGCAAACGGGCAACCTGTAGTACCTGTTATGTGTTTGGGTATTCTTGTTAGTTTTCTCATTTGGGATCCCACGCCCACTGAATGGCCTACTCGCTTGAAAAATCAATGTCGATAGAAGGTCTAGAGTGTGCTGCCTGCTTATCCTGGTCCTGCACCCTAAGTATGCACACTCTACCGTTCCGGCGTTGCGACAAAGTAAGGTGGGTTCGGACAACACACGTTCCTGGGTGAGGCAGCAACAAGTACCTGAATACTATCACACCGAATTACTGAGGCCTTGAAGTCCGACTAAGGACCGTAAGCCACAACAAAACTGAGGGTAGGAAGATTGTAACCAATGAGCAATATTACTCTTTCTCTTGTCACTCTTGTGGAGGTCCTAGTTCACCATTCTTCGAGTTCCACCGTCGGACCTCAAGCTCCGACACCGACACCTCTCAGGGGCCCCACGTCGACGGTTCTTAGTGTTGATGATGGTGGCCCCACCTATAGGAACGTTGCCTCTCCCGAGGTGGGCCTGGGGCCACTGTCGGTACCCTGCAGACCGGGTACCCACACATACAAGGTAGATAAGACGTTGGGCCCCACATCCCAAGAGAGGAGGTATCCTGAGGCCACCACGTGTCCCCGCAGCTCTGGACCTGCCTCCCTCCTAAGAGTGGCTCTGATGCTACCATGTGTCTGCAGCTCTGGACCCGGCTCCCTGCCAAGGGTGGCTTCGGTGCTGCCACGTGCTCCGCAGATTCGGATCTTCAGGGGTCACATGTCCCGTAGCTTCGATCCTACCTCCTTGCCAAGGGTGGCTCCGGTGCTGCCACGCGCCCCGCAATTCATGAAGGCGACATGTGCACTCAAGACCACATTACGCGCATTCAACACATCATTAATGTGACATCAAGACACATTACCGCACTATCAAGATCCATTAACGTGTCACCAATACCATGCTAATACGTTATCAATACCCATTAACGTGCCTTCAAGACCACGTTAATGTGTTTTCAAAACCAGTTAACCTGGGGCCACCTGTCGAGCCCCGATCATAATATAAGCTGCTGGCCTTTGGCATATAAAAGGACCGAGCAACCACCGACAGAGGAGGACTCAATCCACTCACATCCAGTAGAGGACTCAATCCACTCACATCCAATACGCAACAGACTGAGACAAGGCCCTCATACACAAACACTCAATACAACACATCCCTGTGGAGTAGGATATTACGCACAAACAGACCGAACCACGTAAAATTTCCAGTGTTCATCTAGCTCGTAGATCTATAGAATTCGCCCCTCTTAAAAAAGAACATCCGCGGGCTGCTTCATAGCGGTACCGGGGGAAGTGTTGTTGCTACACTTCGACGGACAGTGCTTACTATGACGAAGGTGCAGACAGAGGCAGTGGCGAAGTGACAAAGTCACAAAGGCATCCAGAAAGAAAGAGAAGGTGGAGCTTCAGGCGGTGTGGCGTAAAGCGATGGGAGGGATCCCATCGCTGGATTCCCGAATCGAGCAGACGCGGTGGCTAGAGTAGGAAGAAAGGCAATAGCGTCAGGTGGGCTGGACTGGGCCACGGAGAGGAGGAGCTGGGTTGCACGGGGTGGGAGAGAAAAAGAGGGGGCTGGGCTGAGTACCAGGGGAAGAAAAAGAGGATGGGCCGACCGGCGAGGAGGAGAAAGAAAAAAGAGGTGTTCGGCCTTTGTGTAAAGAGAACGGGAAGAATAATGGAGTAAGGTTTTTATATTTTACTTTGTTTAATGCTGATAATTCTAGTTGAATTTAATTTGGCTAAATTAATTTTGCTAGTTGTTATGTTTAATAATTATGCACTCAATTTATTTCCTCTAAATAATTTATTATTGACACACATATATGTATATATACATATATATGCCACTCTGTGTGTGTATTACCTTGTATTTACTTACGGCACATTCAAGTTTTAATATAGGTCAATTTTGTTTATAACTTTATTCGGTTTAAGATTCTCAAACACTTAACTGGTTATTTTCACACATTTTTTTATTCATTGGGAATCAATTTTGTAGCTGAGACAGGGGCCAGCCGAACATGTAAAAATAAAATATTAGGTAGCACTTAGAACATATGTTAATACTTCAAAGGGGTCGCTCTCTTGATCTATCCCTGATACCTAACAAACGAAATAGTATTCGGAATCTCCATCATCAAAATATTTTTGACTCGTACGCGCTGCTCAATTAAATACATCCTATTATCGCTTCATTGCCGAGGAATATTTAATGGCCGCAGGTCCGATGAGTGCCACACCTCAGGTGCAGAAAAAATCCAACATTGATTTGCATGCTGTCCACGAGCCCCACGCGTTCACGCATGCTGGCCTGTGAGCCATGATTTAACGTGCCGATGCAATTAGCTGACACGGCGCAAAAACAAGCACTATCAAGGATGAGTACTGTAGACGACAGTATCCTGACACCGCGTCCAGGACTAATAGACTAGAGATTGTGGAATAGAGTATCTTCTGGCAGAGATCTCGATGCCAACACAAACACACAGGTAGTACATTCAACAGAGACGGTACTAACATTTAAATTTAGATTAGTTATATTTTACCCTACTTTTGAGAATATTGTGTTTAGATAAGGTGTTTAGGTCCCACGAGGCTGGCTAAGCACTCAAGCGATAACGATCACAAAATATAAGGAAAACCCAACTTGCCTACTTCCTTATCATGATTAGTTTGATAACTCAACATTTCATCTCACTATTAAATGAGAATCTGTGATCCTTTGCTTTCTCATATGAAGATTATAATCCCCTCCATCATGTTCTAAGCCTCATCTGCCAAAGCTATGCATCTTCCGCGCTGCTAACACTGCTACAATAAGCCTCATCTCAGGCGGCTCTAAACGTATTATCATACATGATTTCTAAAACCGCATGAAACGAAGAGTCTGTGATAATCTGCAATTTTACAGAGAGAGAAGTGAAACCGCCTATGATAATAATGGCATTATCACAGGCGGTTCTTACTTATGACTAGCCGCATGTGAAGACCATTATCACAGACGGGTCGTGCAGTATATATAACCGCCTGTGATAATGGTGTTATCACAGTCGGATCTTTACCTATGACAAGCCGCCTGCGGGGACATATTATCACAGCCGATTTGTACCATAACAATAACTGTCTGTGATAATGAGGTTATCACAGATAGTTCTTTACCCATATCTAGTCGCGTGTGATAATAATATTTCACAGGCAGGTCTAGCCATAGGTAAATAATCGCATGTGATAAGGTATACCCTATGCAGTACTACCTGCTGTTATTTCTAATTTCCAAGTCAATTCAATATAATCACAGAAGTAAACATTATAACCACAGAAGTCATTTCACAAAAGTCAATTTCACTAAAACAATATACATATGTACGAGTTACACATACAATTCATCTCATAGTTTACAAGTTTCACTAAAATCTATTTGTATTGCCATAGTCGCAAAGTTCTGTCACATCAGCTATTATAACATCCTTATCAAAGAACACCAATCTTTTGTGCAAAATTTTGCGACACACGAATTAACACAGTGTACCAGCAATCTTGTCGGCTCCTCCACCAGGCATACTTCTACAAAACCGGCCATTCTTCGTTCACATTCTTCGTGTGCTGCAATGAAACACATAACAAGATTTAGAATGTGTTGGTTTTTGGAGCAGTTGTACTATGAGCAATTATATTTTAAAGTTGGAATCAAAATATGAAAATAATATTTCTGATAAAGCAGAGAATATAAGTATTAAAATACGCTAATTACAATAAAAATGAAACTCAAAAGTAAGAAAAGATATCGACATTAAGGAAAACTTACATCCTCACGATTCACTCTATATTCGCTGGCGGTCCGAAGATGCTCACATACATAATACCCGCATAAGATGCTCCCAGCAGGCTGGTTGGGATAAGGAGAATATGTTTTAATGTCCAATGCATTCGTATTAGGAGGTCTCTGACCGCTAAAATTTTCCGCGTAAAATCACCAAGCGCTGTAATACAAGAAATGTCATATAAAACTTTTCAACACATTCTAAATGTATATAAATTAAAAGTATTGAATAAACATACAATTTAAAAATTGAAAGGAAATCTTTGTAACGATCTGGTGGGTAATCGGCTGAGTCCAAGACAGTTGCCATCCTGCGTTGGCTTGATGAAGATCATTATATAGTATTTACTGCACACGTACAAACACACGTGTTAAGTTAACAATTAGCAATAATTGCTATTTCAATGTCATGTGTCAAACTTACTCGAAGTGGTATGGAGCCTTTACGAGGTCCTTGTCATCTCTGACAAAGTTAAACATGATATGTCCTATGTAAGCGACAACTTCTGTCCTTCTATCCTTCTTTTGTTTTGCGATTGATTTTTCAAATTCTTTTTTTTTCATGTGCTTGTACTGTACTGAGTCTTGATCCGCCATAACGTCGAATAGCGTCTTTGCAATCCGTGTAGGGTCAATGATACCTGTCTTGCGTTTCATCTTTTCATTATCCATGTATTGCATCCTATTGAAGAAGTCTAGAATTGTTATAATCTCACGAAATGTGTATGCATGTAGTAAGAAAAGCAAATGCAAAATATTACAGGCACTTACAAGCACCAAACGAGTAGCAGGTTCATTTCGAGCATGCCCCGATGGAAAAGGACATGTAGATCTTCAAAGAAAAGGGCTCGTTTATTTGCTCTAGTGCTCACAATGCATCTTTTGGCACACGAAATGTGACGTAAGAAAGATCATATGTTGTGCTGGCAGTGATATACCACTCGTGCATTCTTTTGAGCGGGGTGGGTTGTTTTCTAAGTTGTACTGATGTCATGAACGGCTTCTCATTCACATATTTAGGAGGAACATCCTCAAGCTTGTATATTGGAACTTCTGGTTTAACTAAAGTCGTCTGCCGATTATACATGACACCGTGTTCTTCCCACTGCTCGATATCTTCTAATGTTGGCTCATGAGAAGAACGAGATGCACTCGATTTTCTAATATTTTCCTTTATATTTTCCAAATACTTTGACACTTCTGATGAAAGTTTCTTATTTTCATATGAGCTAACTTTGATAGGCACTGATGATCGAGGAGTAGTCGTCAGAAGTTGGACACTGGCTTGTTGTTGAACCTGTTGTTCAACTGGTTGCTCTTTACTCCCAGGAGCTGGCTCTAGTACTACTTCAAGTTGTTGCTCAACTGATTGCTCTTTACTAACAACAGCTTGCTCTGGTACTGCTTGAAGCTGTTGTTCAACTTGTTGTTCTTGATTATCTTTACTAGCAAGGTTACTATCATCCTTGCTGAGACATAAGGGGAGTGGATCTTCCTGGACTGGGAGTGGATCTTCCTTGACTTTTGCCTTAGAAGACGGAGTTGCAATATTTTGAGATGCAATGGGGCTAGAAATTGGTTCATCGTCCAACACGATATCACATCAGTGCAAAATGATTAATTGGTTGACAGCCCACCCCAGAGTCGTGATCCTCTCCTGTGTGATGTTGTCTATTTCATAATCTTCATAATCATTATCAATGATCTGAAGAACTTGCACCACAACATAATACAACAAAAGTGGATTGCCGTTGAAGTCACGATCAGGCTTTGCTATAGCAGTGGCAAGCTGTTTGGTTTTGTTCCCGACTCTGTCGATCGGGACAAGAAGACGACAAGATTTGTCCTTAGCAATATCATCGACAGCGAACTTATGGGTTGACCCTGAGCCTGGCACAAAACCTACACTGCTAGGGTAGACAGTTGGAGATACCAATTACTCCTTTGGCACGGGAACCATCGCTGTACTCGGTGCCACTAATTGTCCCATTTGTCTAAGTTGTTCCATTATTTCTTGCACATTTTCCTTGACCTTTTGAGCAATTGTTTCATCAAGTGTTTTCTTGAACTTCTCACGTCTTCTATATGTCTCTTTATTTTTCGGGAAACCATCTAGCCAAGACATCCGAAAAGAGATTGCTCGAACCCGTCTACTGTGTTTAGGGTTTCCTAGGATAGCGATAAGTTGGTCATTCCCTCTCTTCGGCTTGAAAAGACCCTTGTGTTGCTTTTCAATTACTTCTTTCATTTTGTGCTCTACTTCATTCACAGAGTCCGACTTTTCAAGTTTGCCCTTGCTGGTCAAACCTGACTGAGCAAAGACCCACCGTTGAGTTCTCTCATCACGACCTTCTAACGGGTGAGGATTACCCTTATTGGTAATTTCGTCTAATATCTTTTCCATTTCTAGACTTTGGGGGCATATCCGGCAGACCCCAAGCGATGATGGTATTTATTCTTTTTGGCAAGCTCTAACCTAGTTGCACTTAGGGCTTTAATATCAGGAGTGGTTTCTTGATGAACACATTCTTGCCACCGAGCTTGTGTGATTTTTCCCATCTTCGAGTCGAGATCCTCTGAAGTCTTTTTAATTTTTATATTCGGAAAAGGATCCGATGGATTGTGAAATGAGCCTGAACTGCTGGAGTCACTAAACTCCATATTGCCTTCTTTATTGTTACTATCAGCACTAGTCTTTTTAGGGCTTTCCATGCTAGAACTAATAAGACAAAAAATATAATGAATGACATATTAACTTTACATGAAATGTTGCATGAAGAAAAAGATGGAAGCATTCTAGGGTTTGATAAGGCATTCTAGGGTTTAAGGCGACTGACCAAGGTGATTGACCAAGTTCCATTCTAGGGTTTGAGGCGACTGACCAAGGCATTAGATAGACATGTGTATTGCTTGTATCAAAAGCCAAAAAGAACAATTATATCAACAATTAAACAATAACAATTGACAATTTAAAATTCACAATGTTTTAAAGACGCCTAGTCGACCCTAGTCGCCTACCCACCGAATAGGTCGACTAGGATGACTAATCGATCCTAGTCGACCCTAGTCGGTCCTCTAATGGTCCAGGCCATTTTTTATGGCAATGTCTAGTCGACCCTATATATATCAACATATATAATTATATATTAGGAGTATAGCACACATACCTTTAGTGTAGCAATTAGCAAACAAAATTCAGAAGCAAATTAATTCAAAGGGCAATACATCTTCATGTTTTATAGGGGAAATATTGTGATAGTAGATATTAAGTGAACCACTGATAATGCTTCCAACTTCATGTTTTATTTCAATATGCGTTTTCAAAATCCAATTTCAATATGGTTTATGCTCTATCTTCCATCTTCATCTTCATGTTTGGAACAATAAGCAGATAGAGCATAAACCACTGATAATGCTTCTATCTTCATGTTTTATTTCAAGTTGCATTGCATGGTTCTTTGCTTTATACTATAATTGTAAATGCTTTAAACAGGAGAAAGTTTAAAAGTTAAAATTTTTCACAAAATAATCTTCCTGCTATTTTTTTTTGACAAACTAAAAGACATCTATGCTACTATATTAGTAACTGCCCACGAGTATGTAACACCCTCATTTTCATGCATCATGCCCTACATACATTCATATACATGTTTAACATTAATCCACATAAAGAGGAATGAGTAGAAAATTGATTTGGAACAAAACCGCACTTAAAATTCTGTAAAGTGCGGACTAGTTCGATTTTGGTGAGGACTAGTCCGATTTCTCTCTGACCTCGATCAGACTTGTCCGATTTTGTGCGGACTAGTCCATTGTTCCAAGAATCCTTGAAAATTTGCTAAGACCCTGGACTTGTGCGGACTAGTTCGGTGTTCCAGCGGACTTGTCCGCTTTCTTTCTGACTAACTTTGGACTTGTCCGATATTTCGCGACTCTGAGTTGATCTTTTGTTTCACGAATTTTTTCTTGGGTCTCATGTTAGGTGGGCCTAGGGACGTCGTGCCTAACTCTTTTAGAGCCCATGAGGGACTCTAAACCGGCTTCTACTTCTCTCAAACTCAAAATCCATCTAACCCTAGACTCCACCTCTATATAAACAACCCCACACCTTGTCTTGACATCTATTTGCCACTTTTCCACCCCACCCAAACCCTAGTTCGTGGAGAGCCACCATCAAGGAGGGAGGAGGAGATCCCAAGCAAGAAGAAGAAGAGGAGGAAACTAAAGAGGATCAAGATCTCCATCAAGTTTCGTTCTTCATCACCAATTCATCTCCAAGTTCATCACCAACCCTAGATCATCAAGATCCAAGTGCTACCTCCAAGTTTCTCGGTTCATTGGAGTTCTAAACACCTGGTATACCTTCTATTCTCTTTTCCTTACATGAATATGACCTCTAATCTCCAAATTCATGTCGATCTAGAAAATCCTAGTTCGCTAGTTCTGCGAAGTGCGGACTAGTCCGGCCTTCTGCACACTAGTCCGATTTTGCTGACTAAATTGTGTTGAATTAATTCTAAAAGTAGATCTAATCAAATTCAAACCTGTATAAACTTGTTAAAATCTATTAGAACTAGTTAGTGATCACTTAAAAGCAATCTATTAACAGGTTCTACCTTGCATTTGCATTAATCATGCATATCATGTCATATTGAGTAATATTTGTGCACTCTTTGATTGTGTTTCTTGTCTTATATGTTTATTGTGCGGATTAGACGGGTTTGCGCTAGAGAGTGCCACGGAGGATCTCCAGCACCAAGAGTTTGAAAGCTTTGATCCTAATCAATCCCAAGAGCAAGGCAAGTGTCCTTGAATCATATTGATCCTGTTTTGACAATAAATGTTTTGTTTGCAAAACTGCATGCTGTGTCAATTTGATAGGAAATCCTATGGTAGGAAGTTTACTAGTTTTGTTGACCACCCTTGTCACCTGGAATATATGGTAGAGAGTCGGGAAAGGCTTTTTACTTTTTGCTTCGCTTAATTAATTGAGATGGGAAAACAATACTACACACTTAATTATGAATTTATGAGGCTATGATTAACATGAACTGGTTAATATGATATGGTAATGGGTGATCTAAGCAAGCTTGGTACATGGATGGGTTGGATGTTATGGTGGTTTTGCCTTCTTTAGATCTAAGGACCGGTTCGTGGAGCGACCATCCAAGATTTACAGTGCCACCACGAGGCCAAGTATGGGTGCAGTGTAGCTGATTAATTAGGGCTTTGCCAGTGCTATTTAGACCATTAAGGATGCTCGGGGAAGGGGTAGTCGGATTGAGTTTGTTGATGATTGGTGGGACTACCCTAGGATCCAAATGGCTCAAGAGGGGGCCCTTGGTTGAAGATGTGCTCAGTTGGACACATCGCAACCGGTGAAACCTCAGTGAGGTCTAAATAGGCTAGTAATCCCTTTGTAAAGGCTATTTCGTGATCTCTTGGCCACACACCTATGGAAGTGTGAGACGGCATAAGTGAGATTCTATAATCATCGAAAGGTGATAAAATCACAAACACGTGAGTAAAGTGGTACAAACTTTGCAGAGTCTAATAAAACTATCATTATAGCCGTGCTACCGGTTATGAGCAACCTGAACCCTCACATGATTAGAGGAAAATTGGGATTCAAGATAGTTATGGTTGGTATTATGGTTATGGATGGTTACGAATTGAATTCTGGTATTGGATATGGATATTGGTATATGATGATGGATATGGAATATGGGCTCGTATTATGATAACTACATGGCTTATGATGGGTTTATTTCACATACATGTAATATATTGCTTTTCAAATGTTTTAATGTACTTTTCAGCACTCAACCATTATTATATTCGTCATTTGAATCAGCCACATGTCATACTTTCCACACTTGCTGAGTATGACATGTACTCACTCTTGCAATCCCCTCCCCCAAAGTTGCAAGTCAGGATTGGGAGTTTAATGGTGATAATGCCGAGTTCTAGGCCGTGTCTACCGTCAGCTTTGCATGTGGTGTTGCATGGAGCTGTGCTATACACTATCGCTTATGCTGCCTAGCTGTTTAGTTTGCTTATTTAGTTTATTTCCGCTGCAATAGTTGAATTTGTCATTAATATTCATTAGAACTAGTACTTGAGGATGATATGGTTTGTGCAATAAAATTTTGTTAATTAATCTTGTTCTGTGGTAATTATCTGTATACTCTTTTGTGAATGCACTCGTGTATGTGTGTTGAACGTCCTGGACACATATATGCATTCACTTGGTTCATTTTCGGAATCGGGTGTCACAGAGTATAAAATTACCTAAGGAGACCAAGAATGAGTTGTGGGTAAGGATAAAGAAACAATTCAAGTTCCCAAAAGGCACGGAAGAAGCTGTAAAGAAAGCAACATTGGTCTCTTGCGACAAGAAGTTTCGTGGCTGGAAGAGTGAAATGAATGCTTATGTTAAGGCCGATAAGGTCCCTAGCCCGAGGAAGATGGGAAAAATCTCGCAAGCTCAGTGGCAAGTGTTTGTTCGTCAAAAGACCACACCTAATGCTGAAGCTCTAAGTGCAGCTAGGTCAGAGCTTGCCAAAAAGAACAAATACCATCATCGCTTGAAGTCTGTCGGATATGCCCCCAAAGTCCAGAAATGGAATAAGATATTAGACGAAATTACCAGTAAGGGCAATTCTCACCCATTAGAAAGCTGCGATGGGAGAACTCAGCGGTGGGTCTTAGCTCAGTCAGGTTTGACCAGCGAGGGCAAACTTGAAAAGCTCGACTCTGTGAATGAAGTAGAGGAAAAAATGAAATAAGTAATTGAAAAGCAACTGAAGTGTCTCTTCAAGCCGAAGAGGGAGAATGACCAACTTACCGCTATCTTAGGAAACCCTGAACACAGCGGACGGGTTCGAGCAGTCTCTTCTCAAATGTCTTGGCTAGATGGTTTCCCTAAAGATAAAGACACATATAGAAGACGTGAGAAGTTTAAGAAAACACTTGATGAAACGATTGCTCAAAAGGTCAAAGAAAATGTGCAAAAAATAATAGAACAACTTAGACAATCGGGACAATTAGTGGCACCGAGTACAGTGATGATTCTTGTGCCAAAGGAGAAATTGGTATCTCCAACTGCCTACTTAAGCAGCGTTGGTTCTGTGCCAGGCTCAAGGTCAACCCATAAGTTCGCTATCGATGATATTTCTAACGACAAATCTTGTCGTCTTCTTGTCCCGATCGGCAGAGTAGGGAACAAAACCAAACAGGTTGCTACTGTTATGGCAAAGCCTGATCGTGACTTCAACGGGAATCCTCTTTCGTTTTATTATGATGTGGTGCAAGTTCTTCAGATTATTGATAATGCTTATGAAGATTATGAAATAGACCACATCACACATGAGGGGATCGCGACTCTGGGCATGCTCTCAACCAATTAATCCTTTAGCACCGACGTGATATCATGTTGGACGATGAGCCAATTTCTAGCCCCTCGCATCTCGAAATACTGCAACCCCATCTTCTAAGGCGAAAGTCCAGGAAGATCCACTCCCCCTATGTATCAGCAAGGATGATAGTAACCTTGCTAGTAAAGATATCCAAGAGCAACAAGTTGGACAACAGCTTCAAGCAGTACCAGAGCAAGCTGTTGCTAGTAAAGAGCAACCAATTGAGCAACAACTTGAAGTAGTACTAGAGCCAGCTGCTGGGAGTAAAGAGCAATCAGTTGAACAACAAGTTCAACAACAAGCCAGTGTCCAACTTCCGACGACTACTCCTCGATCATCAATGCCTATCAAAGTTAGCTCATACGAAGTTAAGAAACCTTCATCAGAAATGTCAAAGGATTTGGAAACTATGAAGGAATATATAAGAAAATCGAGTGTATCTCGTTCTTCTCATAAGCCAGCATTAGAAGATATCAAGGAGTGAGAAGAAGATGGTCTCATGTATAATCGGCAGACGGCTTTAGTTAAACCAGAAGTTCCAATATACAAGCTTGAGGATGTTCCTCCTACATTTGAGAATAGAAAGCCGTTCATGACATCCGTACAACTTAGCAAACAACCTACCCCGCTCAAAAGAATGCATGAGTGGTATATCCTTGCCAGCACAAAATATGATCTTTCTTGCGTCACATTTCGTATTCCAAAAGAAACATTCTGGAGCACTGGAGCAGATAAACGAGTCATTTTATTTGAAGAGCTGCATACCCTTTTCCATCGGGGCATGCTCGAAATCAACCTGGTACTCGTCTGGTGCTTGTAAGTGCCTCTAATATTTTGCATTTGCTTTTCTTACTACACGGATACACATTTCATGAGATTATAACAACTCTGGACTTCTTCAATAGGATGCAATACATGGATAATGAAAAGATGAAATGCAAGACAGGTATCCTTGACCCTACACAGATTGCAAAGATGCTATTCGACGTCAAGGCAGATCAAGACTCAACACAGTTCAAGAACATGAAAAAAAAAAGAATTTGAAAAAGCAATCGCAAAACTTAAGAATGATAGAAGGACAGAAGTTGCAGCTTACACGTGTGTTTGTATGTTTGCAGTAATCACTACATAATGATCTTCATCAAGCCAACACAGGGTTTGGCAACAGTCTTAGACTCGACCGATTACCCACCAGATCGTTACAAAGATTTCCTTTCTATTTTGAAACTGTATGTTTATTCAATAATTTTAATTTACACACATTTAAAATGTGTTGACAAGTTTTATATGACATTTCTTGTATTACAGCGCTTGTCGGTTTTATGCGGAACAGTTGGCGGTGAGAGACCTTCTAATACGAATGCATTGGACATTAAAACGTATTATGCTTGTCCGAAGCAGCCTGCTAGGAGTGTCTTATGCTGGTATTATGTATGCGAGCATCTTCAGACCGCCAGCGAATATAGAGTGAATCGTGGGGATGTAAGTTATCCTTAATGTCGATATCTTATTTTCTTACTTTTGAGTTTCATTTTCATTGTAACTAGCGTAGTTTAATACTTATATTCTTTGTTGTTCAATATTACCAGAAACGTTATTTTCATATTTTGATTCCAACTTCAAAATTCAATTACTCATAGTACAACTGCTCTAAAAATACCAAATAAATTCCTGTATACTCTCACTTTGATCTATACTTTGAGATTGTTCAAACCAACACATTCTAAACCTTGTTATGTGTTTCATTGCAGCACACGAAGAATGTGAACGAATAATGACCGGTTTGTAGAAGTATTCCTTGTGGAGGAGCCGACAAGATTGTTGCTGAACTGTGTCAATTCGTGCGTCGCGAAATTTTGCACAAAAGATGGGAGTTCTTTGATGAGAATGGTGCAATAGCTGATGTGCCAGATCTTTGCGACTATGCCAATAGAAACAATTTTTAGTGAAAACTTGTAAACTATGAGATGAATTGTATGTGTAACTTGTACATTGACTTCTGTGAGATGACTTCTGTAATGATATTGTTGACTTTTGTGATGATATTGTTGACTTCTGTGATTATATTGAATTGACATGTAAATTAGAAATAACAGCAGCTAGTACTGCATAGGTTATACCTTATCACATGCGGTTATTTACCAGGCTAGATACCTGCCTGTGAAAAACAATTATCACAGGCGGCTAGATATAGGTAAAGAACCATCTGTGATAATCTAATTATCACAGGCGGTTACTGTTATGGTACAAACTGGTTGCGATAAACTGTTTTCGCAGGCGGCTTGACGTAGGTCAAGATCCGCCTGTGATAACACAATTGTCACAGACGGTTATATATGCTGCACGACCCGCCTGTAATAACATATCTTCACAGGCGGCTAGTCTAAGTAAAGAACCGCATGTGATAATGTGTCTTCACTGGCGGTTTCGCTTCGCCTGTGAAATTACAGATTATCACATGCTCTTTGTTTCAGACGGTTTTAAACACTCTTTGTTTCAGACGGTTTTAAAAACCGCGTGTGATAATAGGTTTGGAGCCGCCTGCGATGAGGCTTATTGTAGCCGTGTGTATACCAGACTTAGACCGTGTGACATATGTTGGCGAACGTGACTGCTGCGACGAAGGCCGTCCGTCGTTGCTGTTGCGATAGAAGGATGAGGCAGCAAAACAGACGGGGTGGGATCAGATGGAAAGTGGCGATGGGCTTGGGATCCCCCGAAGACGCGGGGTGGGCGCCTGCATTGGATCGGGATAAGGACGAGGAGTCCGTTTCCTGCGTGGCCGTTGTGTGAGAATCTGCGGGAGAGGAGCCAAGCACGGCAGGGTCGGGTGATGCGATGATGGTGGTCCCAGGTTGTTGGACCTCGGTTGTTGGCTGCACCGATGATGCATGCTGTGCGGGCGTGGGTGCTACAGGGCCATGCAGCTCAGGCGTGGGTGTAGCGGGCAGGTGGTTGGCCACGTGCGTCGGGCGCGCCGGTGCAGATGGTGCAGGCAAGAAAATCGGGTCGACGGAACAGCTCAGTTGTGCTGGTGGTAGGATGGCCCGAGCGGGTTCCAGAGAGCGAAACGGAAATATATTTTCATCGAACGTGACATGACGCAAGGTGATTACGCGCTTGGTCAAGGGATTGGAGCAACGGTACCCCTTCGTGTCAATAGGGTAGCCGATGAAGAAGTTGCACTGTGAGGACATGGGCGCGAGTTTGCGTGCTGTAGGTGTTGGGATAGATTATTCAAATTTGCAGGAATTATATTTTAATTCATATTTAAGCAAATATAAACTGCAAATTAAATAAATATAAAATAAATAGAGAATAGAAAATAAAGTGGAATGTTATGGCAAAAAGGCCTTTCGGCCTGCTGCGGCCCATGCGGCGCGTGGCCGTGCGGCCCGATTCGCGCTCGCGGCACAGCGACCCATTTGCCCATGTGGCGATACGGAGAGAAAATGGGGAAGGCGGTGTGAGTCGGTTAGGGTTAACCCTAACCGCACTTCCCACCTCGGCCTTATCTCCTTCTCCTCGGTACCTACGTCGTCGCCGCCCTTGACTCAGCGTTGCCGTCACTCCACTTTCTTCCTTCTCTCGGCCATGGGGACCTCCTCCCGCCGGCGTCGCTCTGATCTTCCACTTCTTGCCGGTGTCGCCCCCCCCCCCCCCTCAACCCCCACCAATCAATGGCTTGAACCGGCGGTCGAGGTCCAAGATCCGGGCGCTCGGACTCTTTCGGTTGAGGTTGCGAGGTGCGCAAAACGTTGGAGGACTCGCTTCCCACTTGGGCTCGTAAGCGGCAGTGTGGATCCGGATCCTGACGTTTCGGTTTCGCCTTGAGTTGTTGCCGACAAGGGAACATGTGCGGTGATGGATGAAGGCGGTCTTGACAAGGGTTGCGAGGTCCGCACGGCCAAAGGTCCTCGAGGAAGACACCATGGGCTGCTTTGAATCCTTGTCGTGCACCGTATCGCCGGCGGCGTCACAGTTTCGGTGACCACTGTGATGTCTTGGCCGACTGTTTCCTCACTTTCTCCCTCCTCTCCTTGTCTGCTCAATGACGAAGGACCAAGGTTCGATGCAACGCGGTTTGAGGTTTCCCCACCAAGGACGGCACTCGATCTGCCTTGACGACCCGTTTGATGGGCGTCAAGGTCCGAAGAACGAACAAGGAAAGGAGTCAGAGAACGTCCCTCTCGATGTGGCAGTTCGGTATACCTGGATTTGTTGGCGGTGGCGCCACCAGAGTAACCGCCGCTTGATGGTGATGCCAACCTCCATGGCGGTTGAACCAGTGGCGGTGGCGACCACCACGACGTAGTCGGTGACGACGGCCACGGTCATCATTGCGGTTTACTGTTGCAAGGTTGAACCAGTGCTGCCACGTGTCCCGCAACCCTGGACCTGCCTGCCTGCCAAGGGTGGCTCCGGTGCTGCTACGTGTCCCGACCTACCTCATTATCAAGGGTGGCTCTGGTGCTGCCACGTGCTCCGCAACTTGGGGCCTTTGGGGGTCACGTGTCTTGCAGCTCCGGGCCTGCCTCCTTGCCACGGGTGGCTCCGATGCTACCTCGTGTTCTGTAGCTCCGGACCTGCCTCCCTGCCAAGAGTGGCTCTGGTGCTGCCACGTGCTCCACAGCTTCGGACACGACCTCCCTGCCGCAGGGCTTCGGTCCTGCCACGTGCCCCGTGGTTCATGAAGGCGACGTGTGCACTCAAGAACACATTAACGCACCTTCAAGACAGTATTAATGTGTCATCAAGACCACGCCATCAAGACACATTACCGCACTATCAAGATCAATTAATGTGTCATCAAGACCATGTTAATACATTATCAAGACCCATTAACATGCCTTCAATACCATGTTAATGCGTTTTCAAAAGGAGCTAACCCGGGGCCACCTATCGGGCCTCAGTCATAATGTAAGTTGCCGACCCTTTTCATATAAAGGATCTAGCAGCCACCAACAAAGGAGGACTCAATCCACTCATGCCCAATATGCAACAGACTGAGACAAGGCCCTCATACACAAACACTCAATACAACACAACCCATGGAGTAGGGTATTACGCTCAGGCGGCCCAAACCACGTAAAATCCCAGAGTTCATCTAGCTCATAGATCCAAAGAATTTGCCCTTCCTAAAAAAAACCCCCGCTTGCTGCTTCATAGCGGTACTAAGGGGAAGTGTCGTTGCTACACTTCGACATTTGGCGCGCTAGGTAGGGGTCACTTTTTTGGATCTACAAGTCTCACCATGATGGTGAATCCTAAGTCCATCGCTGGCTCCTCTCGACCCTCCCGCCATGAAGGGAGCAGGGAGGATGACGCCACTTCTCGCTCCATAGCGGGCTGACCCGATGGACACACAATCATGGTTCCGATGGCTACTGCTATCACCACGCGACGACTTTCTACCGACATAGAATGACGTCGCAGTGGGAGGTCCAAAGTGTGCAGTCTACTTAGTCTAGTGTTGCACCCTGAGCCTGTGCCATGTGACCCAAAGCTTGTACATTTTTCCTCATGGCTACTTTTGCCACCACACGACGACTACCTGCGACCATGGAAACAATGATGCCACCAGGTACCTGTGACGTATCCGATGTCCTTGGTTTTTTTGTTTCTTGGAGTCCCATGTCTTTGAACGGTCACTCCCATGAAAAGCTAATGCCAATGGAGGGTCCGGTGTGTGCTGTCTTCTTAGCCTCGTCCTGCACCCTAAGTATGCGCACTCTACCTTTCTTGCAGCTGAGTACTGGGGGTCCGGAGTGTGCTGCCTGCTTAGCCTGGTCCTGCAACCTAAGTATGCACACTCTACCTTTCCAATGCTGCAACTGAGTACTAGAGGCCAAACGTCTCCCGAAAGACTAAAGTCCATGGGAAGTCAAGAGTGTGCAGCCTGCTCAGCCCGGTCTTGCACTCTAAGCCTATGTCTTGTGATCCTAAGCCAACGCACTCTTTATCCGTAGTGCTGCAATTCAGTATCGGGGACTAGAAGGCGCATGATTCTTGCCAAAGCAAGAACCATAATCCGGATACTGTCACCATATTCATATAATTATGCTTCAATATTATGCATATTGTCCCCTTCTTCACTCTGTTACATCTTCTTGTTCTCATATAGTTGGAGTTGTGCTACCATGATGCAGACGGGCAACCTGTAGTACCTGTTATGTGTTTGGGTATTCTTGTTAGTTTTCTCATTTGGGATCCCACGCCCACTGAATGGCCTACTCGCTTGAAAAATCAATGCCGATAGAAGGTCTGGAGTGTGCTACCTGCTTAGCCTGGTTCTGCACCCTAAGTATTCACACTCTACCGTTCCGGCGCTGCGACAAAGTAAGGTGGGTTCGGACAACACACGTTTCTGGGTGAGGCAGCAACAAGTACTTGGATACAATCACACCGGTGTACTGAGGTCTTGAAGCCCGGCTAAGGACCGTAAGCCACAACAAATCTGAGGGTAGGAAGATTGTAACCAATGAGCAATATTACTCTTTCTGTTGTCACTCTTGTGCAAGTCCTAGTTCACCCTTCTTCGAGTTCCGCCGTCGGACATCAATCTTCGACACCGACACCTCTCAGGGGACCCACCGTCGACGGTTCTTAGCGTTGATGATGGTGGCCCCACCTATAGGATCGTTGCCTCTCCCGAGGTGGGCCTGGGGCCACTATCGGTACCCTGCAGACTGCGTAACCCCACATACAAGGTAGATAAGATGTTGGGCCCCACCTCCCAAGAGGGGAGGTATCCTGAGGCCACCACGTGTCCCCGCAGCTCTGGACCTGCCTCCCTCCTAAGGGTGGCTCCATGCTGCCATGTGTCTGCAGCTCCAGACCCAGCTCCCTGCCAAGGGTGGCTTCGGTGCTGCCACGTGCTCCGCAGCTTCGGATCTTCAGGGGTCGCATGTCCCGTAGCTCCGAGCCTACCTCCCTGCTAAGGGTGGCACCGGTGCTGCCACACGCCCCGCAATTCATGAAGGCGACATGTGCACTCAAGACCACATTACGCGCCTTCAACACATCATTAATGCGCCATCAAGACACATTACCGCGCTATCAAGATCCATTAACGTGTCATCAAGACTATGCTAATACGTTATCAATACCCATTAACGTGCCTTCAAGACTACGTTAATGCGTTTTTAAAACTAGTTAACCTGGGGCCACCTGTCGGGCCCCGATCATAATATAAGCTGCCAGGCTTTGGCATATAAAAGGACCGAGCAACCACCGACAGAGGAGGACTCAATCCACTCACATCCAGTACGCAACAGACTGAGACAAGGCCCTCATACACAAACACTCAATACAACACATCCTCGTGGAGTAAGATATTACGCTCAAGCAGCTCGAACCACGTAAAAATTTCTGTGTTCATCTAGCTCGTAGATCCGTAGAATTTGCCCCTCCTAAAAAAGAACCTCCGCGGGCTACTTCATAGCGGTACCGGGGGAAGTGTTGTTGCTACACTTCGACGGACAGTGCTTCCTATGACGGGGGTGCAGACAGAGGCAGTGGCGAAGTGACAAAGTCACAAAGGCATCCAGAAAGAAAGAGAAGGTGGAGCTTCAGGCGGTGTGGCGTAAAGCGGTGGGAGGGATCCCATCGCCGGATTCCCGAATCGAGCAGACGCGGTGGCTAGAGTAGGAAGAAAGGCAATGGCGTCAGGTGGGCTGGACTGGGCCACGGAGAGGAGGAGCTGGGTTGCACGGGGTGGGAGAGAAAAAGAGGGGGCTGGGCTGAGTACCAGGGGACGAAAAAGAGGATGGGCCGACCGGCGAGGAGGGGAAAAAAAAGAGGTGCTCGGCCTTTGTGTAAAGAGAACGTGAAGAATAATGGAGTAAAGTTTTTATATTTTAGTTTGTTTAATGCTGATAATTTTAGTTGAATTTAAATTGGCTAAATTAATTTTGCTAGTTGTTATGTTTAATAATTATGCACTCAATTTATTTCCTCTAAATAATTTATTATTGACACACATATATGTATATATACATATATATGCCACTGTGTGTGTGTATTACCTTGTATTTACTTATGGCACATTCAAGTTTTAATATAGGTCAATTTTGTTTATAACTTTATTCGGTTTAAGATTCTCAAACACTTAACTGATTATTTTCATACATTTTTTTATTCATTGGGAATAAATTTTGTAGCTGAGACAGGGGCCAGCCGAACATCTAAAAATAAAATATTAGGTAGCACTTAGAACATATGTTAATACCTCAAAGGGGTCGCTCTCTTGATCCCTGATACCTAACAAAAGAAATAGTATTCGGAATCTCCATCATCAAAATATTTTTGCCTCGTACGTGCTGCTCAATTAAATACATCCTATTATCGCTTCATTGCCGAGGAATTTTTAATGGCCGCCGGTCCGATGAGTGCTACACCTCAGGTGCAGAAAAAATCAAACATTGATTTGCATGCTGTCCACGAGCCCCACGCGTTCACGCATGCTGGCCTGTGAGCCATGATTTAACGTGCCGATGCAATTAGCTGACACGGCGCAAAAACAAGCACTATCAAGGATGAGTATTGTAGACGACAGTATCCTGACACCGAGTCCAGGACTAATAGGCTAGAGATTGTGGAACAGAGTATCTTCTCTTATGGCAGAGATCTCGATGCCAACACAAACTCACAGGTAGTACATTCAACAGAGACGGTACTAACATTTAAATATAGATTAATTATATTTTACCCTACTTTTGAGAATATTGTGTTTAGATAAGGTGTTTCGGTCCCACGAGGTTGGCCAATCACTCAAGCGATAACGATCACAAAATATAAGGAAAACCCAACTTGCCTACTTCCTTATCATGATTAGTTTGATAACTCAAAATTTCATCTCACTATTAAATGAAAATCTGTGATCCTTTGCTTTCTCATATGAAGATTATAATCCCCTCCATCATGTTCTAAGCCTCATCTACCAAAGCTATGCATCTTCCGCGCTGCTAACACTGCTACAATAAGCCTCATCTCAGACGGCTCTAAACGTATTATCACACGTGGTTTCTAAAACTGCGTGAAACGAAGATTCTGTGATAATATGCAATTTCACAGGCAGAGAAGTGAAACCGCCTATGATAATGGCATTATCACAGGCGGTTCTTACTTACGACTAGCCGCATGTGAAGACCATTATCACAGACGGGTCGTGCAGTATATATAACCGCTTGTGATAATGGTGTTATCACAGGCGAATCTTTACCTATGACAAGTCGCCTGCGGGGACATATTATCACAGCCGGTTTGTACCATAACAATAACTGCATGTGATAATGAGGTTATCACAGATAGTTCTTTACCTATATCTAGCCGCATGTGATAATGATATTTCACAGGCACGTCTATCCATAGGTAAATAACCGCATGTGATAAAGTATACCCTATGCAGTACCACCTGCTGTTATTTCTAATTTCCAAGTCAATTCAATATAATTACATAACTCAACAATAAAATCACAGAAGTAAACATTATAACCACAGAAGTCATGTCACAGAAGTCAATTTCACTAAAACAATATACATATGTACGAGTTACACATACAAGTCATCTCATAGTTTACAAGTTTCACTAAAAACTATTTCTATTGTCATAGTCGCAAAGTTCTGTCACATCAGCTATTACACCATCCTCATCAAAGAACACCAATCTTTTGTGCTAATTTTCGCGACACACGAATTAACATAGTTCATCAGCAATCTTGTCGGCTCCTCTACCAGGCATACTTCTACAAAACCGGCCATTCTTCATTCACATTCTTCGTGTGCTGCAATGAAACACATAATAAGATTTATAATGTGTTGGTTTTTGGAGCAGTTGTACTATGAGCAATTAAATTTTAAAGATGGAATTAAAATATGAAAATAATATTTCTGGTAATATTGAATAGCAGAGAATATAAGTATTAAAATACGCTAATTACAACGAAAATGAAACTCAAAAGTAAGAAAAGATATCGACATTAAGGAAAACTTACATCCTCACGATTCACTCTATATTCGCTGGCGGTCCGAAGATGCTCGCATACATAATACCCGCATAAGATGCTCCCAGCAGGCTGGTTGGGATAAGGATAATATATTTTAATGTCCAATGCATTCGTATTAGGAGGTCTCTGACCGCCAAGATTTTCCGCGTAAAACCACCAAGCGCTGTAATACAAGAAATGTCATATAAAACTTGTCAACACATTCTAAATGTATATAAATTAAAAGTATTGAATAAACATACAATTTAAAAATTGAAAGGAAATCTTTGTAACGATCTGGTGGGTAATCGGCTGAGTCCAAGACTGTTGCCAAACCCTGCATTGGCTTGATGAAGATCATTATGTAGTGTTTACTGCACACGTACAAACACACGTATTAAGTTAACAATTAGCAATAATTGCTATTTCAATGTCATGTGTCGAACTTACTCGAAGTGGTATGGAGCCTTTACGAGGTCCTTGCCATCTCTGACAAAGTTAAACATGACATGTCCTATGTAAGCGACAACTTCTGTCCTTCTATCTTTCTTTTGTTTTGCGATTGATTTTTCAAATTCTTTTTTTTTTTCATGTGCTTGTACTGTACTGAGTCTCGATCCGCCATAACGTCGAATAACGTCTTTGCAATCTGTGTAGGGTCAATGATACATGTCTTGCATTTCATCTTTTCATTATACATGTATTGCATCCTATTGAAGAAGTCCAGAATTGTTATAATCTCACGAAATGTGTATGCATGTAGTAAGAAAAGCAAATGCAAAATATTACAGACACTTACAAGCACCAAACGAGTAGCAGGTTGATTTCGAGCATGCCCCGATGGAAAAGGACATGTAGATCTTCAAAGAAAATGGCTCGTTTATTTGCTCTAGTGCTCACAATGCATCTTTTGGCACACGAAATGTGATCTAAGAAAGATCATATGTTGTGCTGGTAGTGATGTACCACTCGTGCATTCTTTTGAGCGGGATAAGTTGTTTGCTAAGTTGTACTGATGTCATGAACGGCTTCTCATTCACATATTTAGGAGGAACATCCTCAAGCTTGTATATTGGAACTTCTGGTTTAACTAAAGTCGTCCCCCGATTATACATGACACCGTGTTCTTCCCACTGCTCGATATCTTCTAATGCTGGCTCATGAGAAGAACGAGATGCACTCGATTTTCAAATATTTTCCTTCATATTTTCCAAATACTTTGACACTTCTGATGAAAGTTTCTTATTTTCATATGAGCTAACTTTGATAGGCACTGACGATCGAGGAGTAGCCATCAGAAGTTGGACACTGGCTTGTTGTTGAACCTGTTGTTCAACTTGTTGCTCTTTACTCCCAGGAGCTAGCTCTAGTACTACTTCAAGTTGTTGCTCAACTGATTGCTCTTTACTAACAACAGCTTGCTCTGGTACTGCCTGAAGCTGTTGTTCAACTTGTTGTTCTTGGTTATCTTTACTAGAAAGGTTACTATCATCCTTGCTGAGACATAGGAAGAGTGGATCTTCCTGGACTGAGAGTGGATCTTTCTTGACTTCCACCTTAGAAGATGGAGTTGTAGTATTTTGAGATGCGGCGGGGCTAGAAATCGGTTCATCGTCCAACACGATATCGCATCGGTGCAAAATGATTAATTGGTTGACAGCCTGCCCCAGAGTCGTGATCCTCTCATGTGTGATGTTGTCTATTTCATAATCTTCATAATCATTATTAATGATCTGAAGAACTTGCACCACAACATAATACAACAAAAGTGGATTGTCGTTGAAGTCACGATCAGGCTTTGCCATAGCAGTGACAAGCTGTTTGGTTTTATTCCCGGCTCTGCCGATCGGGACAAGAAAACGACAAGATTTGTCCTTAGCAATATCATCGACAGCGAACTTATGGGTTGACCCTGAGCCTGGCACATAACCTACACTGCTAGGGTAGGCAGTTGGAGATACCAATTACCTCTTTGGCACGGGAACCATCGCTGTACTCGGTGCCACTAATTGTACTATTTGTCTAAGTTGTTCCATTATTTCTTGCACATTTTCCTTGACCTTTTGAGCAATTGTTTCATCAAGTGTTTTCTTGAACTTCTCACGTCTTCTATATGTCTCTTTATTTTTTGGGAAACCATCTGGCCAAGACATCTGAAAAGAGATTGCTCGAACCCGTCCACTGTGTTTAGGGTTTCCTAGGATAGCGGTAAGTTGGTCATTCTCCCTCTTCGGCTTGAAGAGACCCTTGTGTTGCTTTTCAATTACTTCTTTCATTTTGTGCTCTACTTCATTCACAGAGTCCGACTTTTCAAGTTTGCCCTTGCTAGTCAAACCTGACCGAGCAAAGATCCACCGCTGAGTTCTCTCATCGCGACCTTCTAACGGGTGAGTATTGCCCTTATTGGTAATTTCGTCTAATATCTTATTCCATTTCTAGACTTTGGGGGCATATCCGGCAGACCCCAAGCGATGATGGTATTTATTCTTTTTGGCAAGCTCTAACCTAGTTGCACTTAGGGCTTTAGTATCAGGAGTGGTTTTTTGATGAACACATTATTGCCACCGAGCTTGTGTGATTTTTCCCATCATCCTCGGGCTAGGGACCTTATCGGCCTTAACATAAACATTCATTTCACTCTTCTAGCCACGAAACTTCTTGCCGCAAGAGACCAATGTTGCTTTCTTTACAGCTTCTTTCGTGCCTTTCGGGAACTTGAATTGTTTCTTTATTCTTTCCCACAACTCATTCTTGGTCTCCTCAGGTAATTTTATCCAATTCTCGCTTGTGATCGGCACAAGCTCTCTAACAAGAAAACTGCATGTATTTCGGTACTTGGTAACTGAATCCAGTGGTTCTTCGGGAAGCCCACCTGGACCGACCCTTGTTATGTACATGATGCGGTCCAATGGACCCTTATTGGTACCTCGTTGCCCTCATTTCCGCTTGAGTGAACCCGAGGATTCATCCATTGGAGAACCTTTTGCAGTTTTAGGAGCCGAAGTCACCTCGTTGTCTTCCCGATTAATATAGGTAGAAAAGAATTATAAGACTTCGTATACTTGACAACCAACATTAACTTGAACTGCTGAAATTAAGTTTCATGATCCATACCTCGTTGGTAGGATCACATTCCGGGTCGAGATCCTCTGAAGTATTTTTAATTTTTATATTCGGAAAAGGATCCGATGGACTGTGAAATGAGTCTGAACTGCTGGAGTCACTAAACTCCATATTGCCTTCTTTATTGTTACTATCAGCACCAGTCTTTTTAGGGCTTTCCATGCTAGAACTAATAAGATAAAAAATATAATGAATGACATATTAACTTTACATGAAATGTTGCATGAAGAAAAATATGGAAGCATTCTAGGGTTTGATAAAGCATTCTAGGGTTTAAGGCGACTAAGCAAGGTGATTGACCAAGTTCCATTCTAGGGTTTGAGGCGACTAACCAAGGCATTAGCTAGACATGTGTATTGCTTGTATCAAAAGCCGAAAAGAACAATTATATAAACAATTAAACAATAACAATTTACAATTCAAAATTCAGAATGTTTTAAAGTCGCCTAGTCGACCCTAGTCGCCTACCCACCGAATAGGTCGACTAGGATGACTAATCGATCCTAGTCGACCCTAGTCGGTCCTCTAATCATCTAGGCCATTTTTTATGGCAATGTCTAGTCGACCCTATATATATCAACATATATAATTATATATTAGGAGTATAGCACACATACCTTTAGTGTAGCAATTAGCAAACAAAATTCAGAAGCTAATTAATTCAAAGGGCGATACATCTTCATGTTTTATAGGGGAAATATTGTGATAGTAGATATTAAGTGAACCACTGATAATGCTTCCATCTTCATGTTTTATTTCAATATGCGTTTTCAAAATCCAATTTCAATATGGTTTATGCTCTATCTTCCATCTTCATCTTCATGTTTGGAACAATAAGCAGATAGAGCATAAACCACTGATAATGCTTCTATCTTCATGTTTATTTCAAGTTGCATTGCATGGTTCTTTGCTTTATACTATAATTGTAAATGCTTTAAATAGGAGAAAGTTTAAAAGTTAAAATTTTTCACAAAATAATCTTCCTGCTATTTTTTTTGACAAACTAAAAGACATCTATGCTACTATATTAGTAACTGCCCACGAGTATGTAACACCCTCATTTTCATGCATCATGCCCTACATACATTCATATACATGTTTAACATTAATCCACATAAAGAGGAATGAGTTTAAAATTGATTTGGAACAAAACCACACTTAAAATTCTGGAAATTGCGGACTAGTTCAATTTTGGTGAGGACTAGTCTGATTCCTCTCTGACCTCGATCAGACTTGTTTGATTTTGTGCAAACTAGTCCGTTGTTCAAAGAATCCTTGAAAATTTGCTAAGTCCCTGGACTTGTGCAGACTAGTCCGGTGTTCCAGCGGACTTGTCCGTTTTCTTTCTGACTAACTTCGAACTTGTCTGATATTTCGCGACTCTGAGTTGATATTTTGTTTCACGACTTTTTCCTTGGGTCTCACGTTAAGTGGTCCTAGGGACGTCGTGCCTAACTCTTTTAGAGCCCATGAGGGACTCTAAACCGGCCTCTACTTCTCTCAAACTCAAAATCCATCTAACCCTAGCCTCCACCTCTATATAAACAACCCCACCCCTTGGCTTGACATCTATTTGCCACTTTTCCACCCCACCCAAACCCTAGTTCGTGGAGAGCCACCATCAAGGAGGGAGGTGTAGATCCAAAGCAAGAAGAAGAAGAGGGGGGAACGAAAGAGGATCAAGATATCCATCAAGTTTCGTTCTTCATCACCAATTCATCTCCAAGTTCATCACCAACCCTAGATCATCAAGATCCAAGTGCTACCTCCAAGTTTCTCGGTTCATTGGAGTTCTAGACACCTGGTATACCTTCTATTCTCTTTTCCTTACATGAATTTGACCCCTAATCTCCAAATTCACGTCGATCTAGAAAATCCTAGTTCGCTAGTTCTACGAAGTGCGACTAGTCCGACCTTCTGTAGACTAGTCCAATTTTGCTGACTAAATTGTGTTGAATTTATTCTAAAAGTAGATCTAATCAAATTCAAACTTGTATAAACTTGTTAAAATCTATTAGAGCTACTTAGTGATCACTTAAAAGCAATCTATTAACAAGTTCTACCTTGCATTTGCATTAATCACGCATATCATGTCATATTAAGTAATATTTGTGCACTCTTTGATTGTGTTTCTTGTCTTGTATGTTTATTGTGCGGATTAGATGGATTTGCGCTAGAGAGTGCCACGGAGGATCTCCACCACCAAGAGTTTCAAGGCTTTGATCCTAATCAATCCAAGGAGCAAGGCAAGTGTCCTTGAATCATATTGATCCTGTTTTGATAATAAATGTTTTGTTTGCAAAACTGCATGCTGTGTCAATTTGATGGGAAATCCTATGGTAGGAAGTTTACTAGTTTTGTTGACCACCCTTGTCACCTAGAATATATGGTAGAGAGTCGGGAAAGGCTTTTTTACTTTTTTGCTTCGCTTAATTATTTGGGATGGGAAAACAATACTACACACTTAATTATGAATTTATGAGGCTATGATTAACATGAACTGGTTAATATGATATGGTAATGGGTGATCTAAGCAATCTTGGTACATGGGTGGGTTGGATGTTATGGTGGTTTTGCCTTCTTTAGATCTAAGGACCGGTTCGTGGAGCGACCATTCAGGATTTACAGTGCCACCATGAGGCCAAGTATGGGTGTGACGTAGCTAATTAATTAGGGCTTTGGCAGTGCTATTTAGACCATTAAGGATGCTCGGGGAAGTGGTAGTCAGATTGGGTTTGTTGATAATTGGTGGGACTACCCTGGGATCCGAATGGCTCAAGAGGGGTCCTTGGTTGAAGATGTGCTCAGTTGGACACATCGCCACCGGTGAAACCTCAGTGGGGTCTAAATAGGCTAGTAATCCTTTTGTAAAGGCTATTTTGTGATCTCTTGGCCACACACCTATGGAAGTGTGAGACGGCATAATTGAGATTCTATAATCATCGAAAGGTGATAAAATCACAAACACGTGGGTAAAGTGGTACAAACTCTGCAGAGTCTAATAAAACTATAATGATAGCCGTGCTACCGATTATGAGCAACCTGGACCCTCACATGATTAGAGGAAAATTGGGATTCATGATAGTTATGGTTGGTATTATGGTTATGGATGGTTACGAATTGAATTCTGGTATTGGATATGGATATTGGTATATGATGATGGATATGGAATATGGGCTGGTATTATGATAAATACATGGCTTATGATGGGTTTATTTCACATACATGTAATATATTGCTTTTCAAATGTTTTAATATACTTTTTAACACTCAACCATTATTATATTCGTCATTTGAATCAGCCACGTGTCATACTTTCCACACTTGCTGAGTACGACATATACTCACTCTTGCAATCCCCCCTCCCCCCAAAGTTGCAAGTCAGGATTGGGAGTTTAATGGCAATAATACCGAGTTCTAGGCCGTGTCTACCGTCAGCTTTGCCTGTGTTGTTGCATGGAGCTGCGCTATACCCTATCGCTTATGCTGCCTAGCTGTTTAGTTTTCTTATTTAGTTTATTTCCGCTGCAATAGTTGAACTTGTCATTAATATTCATTAGAACTTGTATTTGAGGATGATATGGTTTGTGCAATGAAATTTGGTTAATTAGTCTTGTTCTGTGGTAATTTTCTGTATACTCTTTTGTGAATGCACTCGTGTATGTGTGTTGAACGTCCTGGACACATATATGCGTTCACTTGGTTCATTTTCGGAACCGGGTGTCACAGAGTATAACAAAGTGTACCAAATAATATTTCAAAGCAATATGAAATTATAAGATAGAATCATGTGGAAGGCTTTATTAACAAATAAATGTTGACTGAACAGATAAGGAAAATACCACTTCCTAATACCAATGTAACCATCAACAAACCAATATTATGCTCCATTGTTAAAGGACTAAGTAAAGATGGACTTACCCCTCAGTGCCCCCATTGACAAGATAACATACATGTATTGGTTATTTGTGAAACTTAGCATAGCTGTATTTGACAAATTTGTTAAGTGTTGCAGGAAAAGTTTTTCAATGCCTATTCACCCCCTCTGGGCCACATTCAAAGTGTAGTGACGATCTCTTAGCCAAACAATCAAGTTCTCGCCAATGGCCGACTTTCGATAATTTCAGGTTGTTTCCATTAATAGATGCAAATAATCAGATTTCTATAAAAAAAAGGTAAAAACAAGATTTGTGATTGAAGTTGTTCGCTTCGTCGCTTGTGTGAAGCACTAAAAAAGATGGTACTGATTTGTAGTCAATATATTCAGCCATTAGAACTGATAAAGTAGCATCTTTGTAAGTTTTTAAAATGGAGAGAAGAGAAAGAAATCTTTCATGGCTTGTTTGGGTGTATTTAATCTAATTGGATTGAAGTGAAGAATGAACTAGTTTTCTTCTCAATCCACCTCAAACCACTTATATTGAAGTGGATCCACTCCTACCCAAACAAGCCCTCAAATAGATGGGAAGTATCGTCAGACTTCAATTGAAGCTTTTAACAATCTAAATGATGAGTCTCGGGTGTTACTTGTATCTACAAGAGCTTGTTGTGAAGGGATTAGCTTGACATGAGCTTCAAGAGTTGTGCTTCTAGATGTTGTTTGGAACTAAGCTGTTGGAAGGCAAGTCTGATGATCATAGGTCAGAAGAAATTTATATACACATACAATTTGATAACTTGTGGAATAAGTAAAGGTGATAAATATAATAATGTAATAATGTTCGAAACAGATGCTAAATTTAATAATGTTCGAAACATGCTATCTAAAGTTGAAATAGAGCATTGTTCTAAGTTCATTTCAGAGGATACAAATATATACAATATATATCATACATTTTTTCCAGCATTGACATCTTCTCACATATAGGGTTTTAAATCCTTTTTAATGCTTCTCTCTACGCGTTTGATGTTTTCTGGTTCGGTGAAAAGGTACATCTCTTCATACTGATTATAACTCTCTTCATTATCTCCCACATTCTCAACTCCAACAATATTTTTCTTTCCAGCTACGTGCATCTTCTTTGTTTCTAGATCTTGAACATAAAAAACTTGTGCAACACTATCGACGAGAACCCGCAGGTCATCTTTATAACCCACTTTATTTAAGTCTACTAGTGTCAGCCCGTAATTGTCCACTTTCACACCATCAGGATGTTTCACCCATTGGCACTTAAATACGGCCATTACCATTCTTTTGCCATAATGGAGTTCCCATATTTCCTCTATGAACCCGAAGTATGTGGTCTTTTGCCCTTGTGAATCATAAGCCTCAATTCGAACACCACTATTTTGTGCAACACTCTTACCGTATTTTTCTTTAGTGTAAAATGTGTAACTATTGATGTCATATGCTTGCCATGATGTCACCAAAGCAGATGGGCCAGAAGCTAACTTCTTCATTGTTGCCTCTTCTATAGAGTTTCTGTATGGTATATTTTTGTCCATTAACCATTTCGTAAAACATCTTCTGTGCTCTTTCATGATCCAGTCCTCTGTGCGGTCTTGGTTTTTTTCACGAAGCTCAATTTGGTGTTCCTCGATGTACGACTGAGCTATTGCGAGCTATTGTACTACACCAAAATGTGCACGGTGCACATTATTGTAATCTTGAACGATAAAAGTTTTCTTACCCACTTTTCTTCTCCCACGTAGTCTACCCTCATGTACTGGTATAGGCACACCTATCGGTTTTCCGTCTTTGATGTAATCAGCGCAACCCTCAATCACTTCTTCAGTGGTGTATCCTTCCATAATTGAACCCTCTGGGTGAGCACGGTTCCGCACATAACCTTTTAATGCTTCTAAATATCTCTCCAACAAAAACATATGATGTAAATATTGTGGCCCAATGCTTTTATCTGATCAACAAGATGTATGATTAGGTGTACTTGCATATCAAAAAAGGATGGTGGTAAACACATCTCAAGCTTGCACATAGTCTCGACGATGTATGTTTTCAGATAGTCTAAATCTTACGTGTTATCACCTTTTGCGATACTGCATTGAAGAAGTAACATAAACGTGTGAAGAAAACTTTTATATGCTCAGGTTTGATGACTCTTATTGCAATGGCAAGGAACACTGTCATTATCATGTGACAGTCGTGAGAATTATAACCGAATAAAGACAAGTCTTTCATCGAGACTAGTTTGCGAATATTGGATGAGAAACTCGTGGGCACTTTGATCACACGCAAGCATTCGCAAATTGCTTTTTTCTCTTCTAGCTTCAAGTTGTAGTTGGCTGGGGGAAGGTAATGCTTCCCGTTCGCCTTTTCTAAAGGGTGAAACTATGGTCTCAAATCAAGATTTACTAGGTCCATATGTGAATTTTCCTCGGCATGTCCAGCAAGGTCCCAATGATGCTGTCAAATACATTCTTTGTAACGTGCATCAAATCAATAGTATGGCAAAATTCCAGATTCTTCCAATACAGAAGATACTTGAAAAAAATTGATTGTTTCTTGAAAGCCATGTCAGTATCACCCGAAGATGTACTTTTCATTCTCTTGATTCCTTTACATTTTTGCCCTTACCGAAAGCAATATAAATGTTCTTGACCATTTCTAACACAAGTTTTCTACTGTAAGGTTTTGGTGCAGTATCTTTTTCGATTTTGTTATCAAATTCTTCTTTCATCTTTCTATACTTGTGTGTATCTGTTAAGAACCGTCGGTGTGTCATGTACACCGTCTTTCCGGATGAAGTGAGGTATAGAAATCCAGTTCTATCCACGTACCTTACACAACCTTTCTTCCCTTTCATTTGTCCCGATAATGTAAATAGTCCGGGGTAATCATGCACGGTAAGGAATATCATTGCTCTTAGCGTGAAATACTCCCGCTTGTACTCATCCCATGTACGTACCCCTTCATTCCACAATTTCGCCATATCTTCCATTAAAGGTTCCAAGAACACATCAATTTCGATGCCGGGTTGTTTTGGAACTTGGATAAGAATAGATAACAAGATATATTTCCTTTTGTGACACAACCACGTCGGTAGGTTGTACATCATTAAGACCATGGGTCATGTGCTGTGTATACTCCTTTTTTCACCAAACGGATTCATTCCGTCTGTACCCAAGGCAAACCTCACATTTCTGATTTCCTTTGCAAATTCTAGATACTGAATATCAAAATTTTTCCATTGTGTTGCATCACCAGGGTGTCGAATATGTTTTTCATTCTTCTTGCGTTGCTCGGAATGCCAACACATAAGTTCAGCTTCCCTAGGGTTTGAGAACAAACGCTTTAAGCGATCAATTATCGGAAGGTACCACATCACTAAGGCATAAATTTTTCTCTTATTCTTCCCGTCTGCATCGCCAGAAGTATCGTCATCTTTACCTTCAGGACTGTCGGTACCCTGAGTACTGTATATCCCTTAAGATTGCAAAGATCTCAAGAAAATGTCATCTACTTGATTTGAAGACCTTCGGAGGCCCACATGTCAGACATAACCGTACCCGCTTCCCCAACATGGTTAGTCCCAGGGTCGCCACGTGTACCATCAAACCGGAGCTACCGCCCACAAGGGGGAAGCTCCGGGCTATGTACCATAATGGCACCCCCGAACCTAACCCCAGACCGAGGGAAGATCCAGAACTGACACGTGTCTGGTGGCACCGGACCTATCTATTCCCCATAGTATGCTCCAGAGCTGCCACGTGCCCAACCGTCGGATCTTCAGCCTTAAACCTCCGGTAGAATCCACAACAGCTTCGGATCTTCAAAGGGGAATCAAGGACTTCAAAACCCGATTAAGTGTCATTAATACTATGTTAATGACACACGATCAGACGACCCTTATTACCAGTAACGGCGCTGTCAAAGCCCATAACTCGGTCATTAAGGGTAATTAAGCGCATCAAATGTGTATAAATATTAGTAACTGCTGGGGCCACATGTCGGGCCAGGCCAACTTGTGACGGCCTGCCCTTGTACTATAAAAGGACAGGCCGACGATACATAGAGGGATCTCTGCTCTCTGATCTCTGCTCTCTGATCTCTGATCGGATAACATCTGATCTGATCTAGTCTGATCGGCTCAAACTCACGTCACCTGAGTTGAGCTCATACATCCAATACAACATCAACACACCCCGTGGAGTAGGGTATTACGCTCAGGCGGCCCGAACCACGTAAATCTTTGTGTCTCCTGTGTCATTTTACATTTCACCTTCCTGAATCTCCGCGTGCCCACACCGAACCTCAAACTCCGCAACACTTTTAGTAGTGTCGGGAGATCTGTCGGATCAAAACCACCGACAAGGACCAATAATAAACTTCTTATTCTTCTGAGACTTTTTCATGTTGGTAACATACTGGTTGTTGTATTCCTTCTTATATCTACTGACACCACAGATGGGGCATCTAGTTGTGAGATCATGCTCTTTGCGATACAGAATACAATGGTTCACACAAGCGTGTATTTTTGTCACACCTAGTGCCATCGGGCAAAGAAGTTTCTTCGCTTTATAAGTGCTTCTAGGCAGTTTATTTGGATTTGGAAGAATTTCTACCACAAAATTCAAAATATCAGAGAAACTACAATAAGACCATCTGTGTGTGGCTTTCAACTTTAGTAGTTCTAAGACAGCACACAATGTAGTAAACTCTTTATCACAACCGTTTGAGTCATCATATAAAAGCTCGGTCGCCGCATTCTACAATGTCTCCATTTACTTAAACCTTTGCTTGCTCCCATAGAAGTCAATACATATGGTTCAATGTGACGCAACATCTCCTCACAATCGAACTCATCATCATCATCACTATTTTGATTGTCACTACCATCATCGATATGAACATTATCGTCATCTGAACCTCTCTCATCATCTTTATCCACATCATGTGTATCTAACTCACCATGCTCTGTCCATATTGTGTAATTTTTTTTGAAACCTCTTTTCACCAAATGAGATTGGATTACTATAGTATCCGTCCAAGCAATCTTATTTTCGCAGTCAATACATGGACATAATATGCCATCTATCTTTCGCAACTTCGAATGTCTCTTGGATGCTTCAATAAAATTTGTAACATTATGGATGTACATAGGATCGAGTCTTGGCATCTTATACATCCACACTCGATGGTCCATGCTTCAATAATGGATTTTTTGTAAGATCTACAAAATTTGGCCACAAATATTCACTAAAGGTATTCTATAAAATGAATTTACAAACACATAACAAGCCTGTATAATATGAGTGAATATTGGTATCATGTAGGTCTGTTCATAAGGGTTCCAAGCAATGTTTTTAAGTCGCCTAGTCGACCCTAGTCGCCTAAGGGGCAATAAGGACAACTAGGTCGATTAGTCATCGACTAGGGTGACTAATCGCCCTCTAGTCGACCCTAGTCGTCCTCTAGTCGTCCACTATTTTTTATGGAAAAAAACTAGTCGACATTATATATATGTACATATATAACTAGTATATAACTATATATTGTTATATGCTCCTAGATTGAATTAAACAGGTGAAAAACAGCACTACATGCTTCATATTGGTAAAAATCAGAGCAATAACAGAGCAAGGAGAGAGCATCATTGGAGGAACAAAGACTTATCATCAGAGCCGGAGTGGCCATAATGGATTTTTGAAGTTAGACTTATTCATTGAAACATTTCATCAAACACGTGATGTGCGTGTATTCATCTTCAACCTTTAATCCTTCAAATCTATTTCTTGTTCTGTAAAATTCATGGGTGAGCTCAAGGGAAGACTAAACTATATCTTTCATTCTTTAATCATTCAAATCTACTACAAATCTCAAGTGGTTGGGAGGGGGGGGTGGACGCATATGCAAACACAACAAAATGAAACTATAAAAAAAAGAACAAACTAAAAACATGATAGTGAAGAAGAAGTCTCTTCTAACATTTTCTTTGTTCGAAATCAACTGATGAATGCCCGGCGCACGGTGGAAATTTTTGGCAGCCTGGCAGCATCGATGGAGAATCTCCAGGGTTAGGTTTTCTGTGGTGCCCGAGGAGTACCTTTATATAGGCGTCGGTTTTCACAGACAATTTTTAACGAAACAACCGCCTATGATAAAAATTAATAAAGTTCAGGTGGTTTTTTCCAGGGGGTTTTTAACTATTTCACAGACGGTTGGTACTTACCGACCGCTTGAGATAATTGCCCGAGCCTGTTGTTCAGTTTTCTTTTCCCTTGTTTCTTTTTTATTTTGATTCCAATATAAATACTCAAACATGTATAGATTCTGCAAATTGAGTCCAAATTCGATGATTCTTTCTTATAAATTTTTTCAAAAATTAACATCTACCACCATCAGAACCAAATATTTTAAAACTTGTATAGTTGACATTGTAATGTTTTGGTAAATATCAAATTAATTTATACTTACATATTATTCAGATTTGTGTATCTCCTAAAAAAAGGATTCTTTACTGAAATTGATTTGTACGAACATATTTGTATTATTTATACATTTATGAATTTTTTTTATTTTTTTAAAGCATTCCAACATGTCAAAATTCAAATTATCCATCATTCTAACTAAATGCTCATATACATCTGAGACATTCATCAAATTTTGAACACATATTGATTCAAAAAAAATCTGAAAAATTTCATAGAGGTTGGTATGACGACTAAAAATGTCCACTGAAAAATAAATGAAAAAATCATTATATTCACCAAGATAGAAAAATGACAAATAGCAATTGTTATATGTTTTTTATGTTCTGACCAATTTCAAAGGCTTTATGAAGTAAAATTTAATGGTAACCTTAAAAAAAACATATTACTAGAAAGTAGAATTTGGGCTTTTGAAAGGCCCCACATATAATCAAGAATATTAATAAATGAAAAGAATATTTATTAAGAAGAAGAAAAACTCTTCTCAAGCGGTTGGTACTGAATAACTGCCTTAGAAGATGGTTATCTCAAGTGGGTGTTACTTACTGACCGCCTGAGATAATTGCATCTTCGCAGGCGGTTGGTAATTACCACCTGCCTAAGATAACCATCTTCTCAGGAGGTTGGTACTTAAAATCCGCCTGAGAAGATAGGCGTCTATGTATACCCCTCAGCTGTATTAGAAAAACCTAACCCGGGCGAAATCACTTAGACGCCATCAGGCTGCCAATATTTGTTTGTCGCCAAGTCTTCGCCGCTCTTGTTGCCGAGCTTCGCCGTCACCGCCGAACTTCGCTGTTGTCCGTTTTCTTCGCCCTCGCCACTTCCAGGTACGCTGAGCGAAGCCCTTACCGTCGCCGCCGAGCTTCACGGTAAATACTAAACCCATCAAACTTCCCTCATCTGTCCCCGTGCCGCCTCCCTCCTTGGTTAGGGTTTGTTGGTTAGGGCGCGTGCACAGATTTTGGTTCGTTGGTTAGGGCGCGTGCACAAATTTTGGTTCGTTGATTGCAAAGCAGTTGGGCCAAGTAATATCACCTAATTACGTTCGGTTAGTTATAATACACCCTACCCTGACTTGTCCAGCGAACTGAGCTTATACTCCACTTTGCTAATGTTATTTAATTGGATAATGATGGTTTAGTACATATCCTCTTGTCAACCAATTTATAACTATTGATCACAGTTTTGTAACTTAAGGAGATTTAAATGCCATTAGGTTTCTCAGAAAGTTATTAAATTCTTATTTACTTTTGAAGCAATACAATTATTGGATAACAATAGCTTAAAATTTTCTTGTAATAATTTAGAGGTTGCCCTTAAAAAATTTAATGGTAGATGTAGTTAAAGTTTCAAGTAACACTACAGAAATTATGTTTTGTTCAAATAAACATTATGCATCAAGATTCAAGAGACATGAGTTTAACAAATAGAAATGTTTTTATATAAGTCATTATAGATTTTCAGTCATTTTTATATAAAAATAAACTCTATCTTAATATTCAGTACAGGGCCTCGAATTTAGCCAGCCTGGTCCTGCCTAAACTCTCTTACCCCCTTTACGAAATACCAAGGAATGTTAAGCACAACTCTTTAGTTAAGTCTGATACAAACTTATGTTTTTTTGGGTTTTTAAACCCATAGGTATTGCAAACAATCTCTTTCATTTTTAATTATGTTGGTCTTAACCCCCCTGTGCTTCTGCACCTCCGTGGACATGAAGTCGATCCAGCGATAAGATCACAACGATCATCGTCTTGATCCATTACTTCCACCATCATGTCTCCACATAAGTGATTAAGAATAAATCCAACTCGCTCTCCTCATGATAAGCACTTCGATTCTCCCAAACACCAGTTTCTTGCTTGCCTTCTCCACCATGTTTCCTTGGTTACGGTTCCTTGGTTAGGGATCCACTTTTTCAATTTCTTTGAACAATTTCTTGAACTTGTTAGATATTCTAACTGCACCGGATTAACAGATTGGTTTGTATAAACCAAATTGTGTATCAAGTAGTAGGAGTAGCTGATTAATCAATTGAATAAAGTTAGTTCTTCATTACTAGTTTGATCATACTTGATGAGCTAACACATCAATAGATATTGATAAATTGTTTGACACACACAAGTGGTTGATGGTTCTGCGGGACACTTCATGTAGAGTTAATATGCCATTCATTATATTTTTTGTCTTATTAGTTCTAGCATGGAAAGCCCTAAGAAGAATGGTGCTGGTAGTAACAATAAAGAACACAATATGGAGTTTACTGACTCTAGCAGTTCAAACTCATTTCATAGTCCATCAGATCCTTTTCCTAATATAAAAATTTAAAAGACTTCAGAGGATCTCGACCCGGAATATGATCCCGCCGACGAGGTATGGATCACGAATCTTAACTTCAACAGTTCAAGTTAATGTTGGTTGTCAAGTATGCGAAGTCTTATAATTCTTTTCTATCTAGATTAATCGCAAAGAAAACGAGGTGACTTCGGCTCCTAAAACCGCAGAAGGTTCTCCAATGGATGAATCCTCAGCTTCACTCAAGCGGAAACAAGGGCAACGAGGTCCCACTAAGGGTCCATTGGACCGCATCATGTACATAACAAAGGTCGGTCCAGGTGGGCTTCCCCAAGAACCACTGGATTCAGTTACCAAGTACTGAAATGCATGCGGTTTTCTTGTTAGGGAGCTCGTGTCGATCACAACTGATAATTGGATAAAATTACCTGAGGAGACCGAGAATGAGTTGTGGGAAAGGATAAAGAAACAATTCAAGTTCCCGAAAGGCACAGAAGAAGCTGTAAAGAAAGCAACATTGGTCTCTTGCGACAAGAAGTTTTGTGGCTGGAAGAGTGAAATGAATGCTTATGTTAAGGCCGATAAGGTCCCTAGCCCAAGGAAGATGGGAAAAATCACGCAAGCTCAGTGGAAAGTGTTTGTTCGTCAAAAGACCACACCTAATGCTGAAGCTCTAAGTGCAACTAGGTCAGAGCTTGCCAAAAAGAACAAATACCATCATCACTTGGGGTCTATCGGATATGCCCCCAAAGTCCAGAAATGGAATAAGATATTAGACGAAATTACCAGTAAGGGCAATCCTCACCCATTAGAAAGCTGCGATGAGAGAACTCAGCGGTGGGTCTTTGCTCGGTCAGGTTTGACCAGCGAGGGCAAACTTGAAAAGCTCGACTCTGTGAATGAAGTAGAGGAAAAAATGAAAGAAGTAATTGAAAAGCAACAGAAGTGTCTCTTCAAGCCGAAGAGGGAGAATGACCAACTTACCGCTATCTTAGGAAACCCTGAACACAGCGGACGGGTTCGAGCAGTCTCTTCTCAAATGTCTTGGCTAGATGGTTTCCCTAAAGATAAAGACACATATAGAAGATGTGAGAAGTTTAAGAAAACACTTGATGAAACGATTGCTCAAAAGGTCAAAGAAAATGTGCAAGAAATAATGGAACAACTTAGACAATCGGGACAATTAGTGGCACCGAGTACAGCGATGGTTCTTGTGCCAAAGGAGAAATTGGTATCTCCAACTGCCTACTTAAGCAGCGTTGGTTCTGTGCCAGACTCAGGGTCAACCCATAAGTTCGCTGTCGGTGATATTGCTAACGACAAATCTTGTCGTCTTCTTGTCCCGATCGGCAGAGCAGGGAACAAAACCAAACAGGTTGCCACTGTTATGGTAAAGACTGATCATGACTTCAACGGGAATCCACTTTCATTTTATTATGTTGTGGTGCAAGTTCTTCAGATTATTGATAATGCTTATGAAGATTATGAAATAGACCACATCACACATGAGGGGATCGTGACTCTGGGCATGCTGTCAACCAATTAATCCTTTAGCATCGACGTGATATCATGTTGGACGATGAGCCAATTTCTATCCCCTCGCATCTCGAAATACTGCAACCCCATCTTCTAAGGCGAAAGTCCAGGAAGATCCACTCCCAATCCACCAGTCCAGGAAAATCCACTCCCCCTATGTCTCAGCACGGATGATAGTAACCTTGCTAGTAAAGATATCCAAGAGCAACAAGTTGGACAACAGCTTAAAGCAGTACCAGAGCAAGTTGTTGCTAGTAAAGAGCAACCAAGTGAGCAACAACTTGAAGTAGTACTAGAGCCAGCTGCTAGGAGTAAAGAGCAATCAGTTGAACAAACAAGTTCAACAACAAGCCAGTGTCCAACTTCCAACGACTACTCCTCGATCATCAATGCCTATCAAAGTTAGCTCATACGAAATTAAGAAACCTTCATCAGAAGTGTCAAAGTATTTGGAAACTATGAAGGAATATATAAGAAAATCGAGTGTATCTCGTTATTCTCATGAGCCAGGATTAGAAGATATCGAGGAGTGGGAAGAAGACGGTGTCATGTATAATTGGCGGACGGCTTTAGTTAAACCAGAAGTTCCAATATACAAGCTTGAGGATGTTCCTCCTACATTTGAGAATAGAAAGTCGTTCATGACATCCGTACAACTTAGCAAACAACCTACCCCGCTCAAAAGAATGCATGAGTGGTATATCCTTGCCAGCACAAATATGATCTTTCTTGCGTCACATTTCGTATTCCAAAAGAAGCATTCTGGAGCACTGGAGCAGATAAACGAGTCATTTTATTTGAAGAGCTGCATACCCTTTTCCATCGGGGCATGCTCGAAATCAACCTGCTACTCGTCTGGTGCTTGTAAGTGTATCTTATATTTTGCATTTGCTTTTCTTACTACACGGATATACATTTCATGAGATTATAACAATTCTGGACTTCTTCAACAGGATGTAATACATGAATAATGAAAAGATGAAACGCAAGACAGGTATCCTTGACCCTACACAGATTGCAAAGATGTTATTCGACGTCAAGGCGGATCAAGACTCAACACAGTTCCAGCACATGAAAAAAAAGAATTTGAAAAAACAATCGTAAAACTTAAGAAGGATAGAAGGACAAAAGTTGCAACTTACATAGGACATGCAATGTTTAACTTTGTCAGAGATGGCAAGGACCTTGTAAAGGCTCCGTACCACTTCGAGTAAGTTCGACACATGACATTGAAATAGCAATTATTGCTAATTGTTAACACGTGTGTTTTTATGTTTGCAGTAATCACTACATAATGATCTTTATCAAGCCAACACAGGGTTTGGCAACAGTCTTGGACTCGGCCGATTACCCACCAGATCATTACAAAGATTTCCTTTCCATTTTGAAACTGTATGTTTATTCAATAATTTTAATTTACACACATTTAAAATGTGTTGACAAGTTTTATATGACATTTCTTGTATTATAGCGCTTGGCGGTTTTACGCGGAACAGTTGGCGGTGAGAGACCTTCTAATATGAATGCATTGGACATTAAAACGTATTATGCTTGTCCGAAGCAGCCTGCTGGGAGTGTCTTATGCTGGTATTATGTATGCGAGAATCTTCGGACCGCCAGCAAATATAGAGTGAATCGTGGGGATGTAAGTTATCCTTAATGTCGATATCTTATTTTCTTACTTTTGAGTTTCATTTTCATTGTAACTAGCGTAGTTTAAACTTATATCCCTACAGGAATATCGATCACTTACGTCAGCCATAGCCGACGTAAGTAAGGCATAAGCCGATGTAAGTAAGTTAATTATGTTGGTTTTCCTTTAATTACATCGGCGACTAGCCGACGTAGCGGTTTGGACGTAATTAAGGTAACTTACGTCGACCACTGACGTAAGTTACCTTAATTACGTCGGTCTGCAGCAGCCGACGTAAGTCACGTTCTGGGATGGGCCTTGGGCTGGGCCGGAGTACTTACGTCGGCCAAAGCATGCCGACGTAAGTTATGTGCCCTAACTTACGTCGGTTAGCACCAAACCAACGTAAGTTAAGTGGTTTAACTTACGTCGGTATGGTCTGACTGACGTAAGTTAAACTGGGCTAACTTACGTCTGCTATTCCATAGCCGACGTAAGTTAAGTTTTCGATTTTTTTTAAAAAACAGAAACTGACTACCTCGCTCGATGGCGAGAACACAGAACAGACACATAACATATACACAGCATAACAGTTACAAAATATAGTCCAAAACATCGACAACAACACAATTTGCAAAATAAATTCCACCGGGCTACACGCTAGCCCCTCCACTACCTCCGTGATCTTCTCAGCGTGTTCCCGAACCCTACAGAAGAAACATAGTCACTAGTAAGCATCAATGTCAACTCAATGATAACATCAGAGTACAAAAACATCAGTGATAATGTTAGAGTTGGATTGCTTCACATTAAGTCATGCACCTGGGCTATCACAGAAGGTTTCAAGAGGTAATGTAGTGGTCTTTGATATTTTTTGACAGTCATGCTACATTACCTCTTGAAACCTTATGTGATAGCCTAGGTGCATGACTTAATGTGAAGCAATCCAACTCTAACATTATGGTATTACCCACCAAAAGCTTGATTACACTTAACTTCCTCACCACTATAGGAATCAATATCTGACAAGTCATCAAGATCTACCTCTATATTCTACCTCCTTATCTCTCTATGTAAAATACTAAAATGGATACAACAATATTAAAGAGAGAGTTTATCACCTGCTCCGGTGTCTGCTGTGGCGGAAGCGTAGTAATCTCGATATCCTGACCGCTGTGTCGAGCAAGAGCCTGCCATTGCAAAATATTACAAGATATATGTTATTGAAGTGCTGTGAAATTTAACTACGGTACTTTAAATTACTTACCGCCACCGCTACTTGCATCTGGGCCATCATTAAGGCCGTCCTCTGCTGCTCCTCCCTTGCCTCCACTCTCGTCCTCTCCAGCTCTGCCTGGGTTTGCGTCAGCATCTCCCTCATGGCCTGGAGCTCCAGCTGGGTCTGCGAGAGACGACCACTGGTCCCAACGGTCGAAGCCTGCAACGATGAAGCGCCTCTCAAAGGCCGCGTCGACCTCGAGTCGACAACTCCATCAAAAATGGCAAACCTGCAAAAGAATGAAAACACTAACTAGAAGAAGATTAATTGAAAAAGAAATGAAACACAGGAAGAACTCACCGTCCGTGGGCCTTCCCGCCTCCGCTTGCGTACGCGGCTTGGGGTCGATCGGCGCGCTTTCCCAATTGTAATCCGCACCGTGTATCTTCGCGACCTCCTGCGTGTACCTTGTCTACAAAACAAATAAATCTTGTAAGCATGTCAATAATAGTATTAGTTATAATGAAATTGATGAATTTCGGAAACTTACCAGTCGGTCGGCTGTGACCTGACTACACTGCCCTGGCTGAGAAGGGTCACTTCCCTTGTGACCTCTCTTCCAAACCTGGGTCAGGGTCGGCTCATGACCCATCTCTCGCTCCTGTACAACCGTGTTAGTGAGATAAATAATATATTAGGAACACATAAATAAAATAAAAAGGTACTTACCATGCTTTTAGCCAAACGCAAGTAGTCGTCGCCGCCATAGTTGTGCTTGCCCTCGGACCCCATGCGGCACTGTCTAGCCTTTGTGGACTTGTTGATGAAAGCGTCGCTAGCCCAGTACCGACAGAGAGCTAAGCACGCCTCGATGTTACCCTGTAACCGGAGCGCCTTACCGCTTTAGCGTCGCTTTAGCGATGCTAAAGCGACGCCTTAATAACTATGTTCAACGACAAAATATACTGCGTTTCTCAGTTCACCGCCGGTGCGAGCTTCTTTCGCGTGCTGCCCACCGCCTCGAGCTTCTCCGCCGGCGCGAGCTCCTCTCACCGCGAACTCCTCCGAATGCTGCATGACGCACCAAGCCGTGTCGCCGCCCCGATCTCCTCTGCTCACCCCTACACACGACCCACAGTTTCTCTCTCTCTCTCTTGGAGCTACCGGCGACCGTGGCACCCGACAGTCGGCCGCCCCCGGCGCTGCCCTCCTCATGGTGCAATTAACCACTTAAGAATAAATAGATAAACCACTTGAGCATAATTGAATGCATAAGCAAATTAACAACTTAAATAAACCAATTAAGCATCATTAAACAATTTTAAGCAATTTAAGCATAATTAAACATAATTAAATAAACCACCTAAGCATAATTAAGCAAATTAAGCAAAAATAAGCAAATTAAGCATAATAAAATAAACTGCTTAAGCTTAATTATGCATAATTAAGCAAATTAAGCATAATAAATTAAACCACTTAAGCATATTTAAGCAAATTAACCACTTAACCATAATTAAATAAATAGTTAAGCAAGCACTGCCATCATAGAATCACTTGAGCAATAAAACACGACATTAAACTAACAATTCTAAGGCTACAACGATAGCATAACAAGTATTTGAAAGCACTGAAGTCCGAATTGAAGTGTGTACCTAGTGATCGATGGGTGCCGACGGACGGACAGCCGGAGGCGAGCCGGCGGCGAGGGCGCAGGGGCGGCGGGGCTGGGGGTGGGCCGGCGGCGGCGGCGCAGGGGCCGCGGGGGCGGGCCGACAGCGGCGGCGCAGGGGCGACAGGGTCGGGCGGTGGTTGGGGCGCGGAGGCGAGCCGACGGGGCGGCTCGGGGTCGGGGCTGCTCAGGGTCGGGGCGGCGCCGCGGGGGCGGGGCCACGGGCGGGAGCAGGGGTGGCGGTCGGGCGGCAACGGCGGGGCGGCGGGGCGGCGCAGGGTCGGCGGCGGCGGTTGGGAAACGAAGCGACGCACGTGAAATGAAACAGGAACGCACCGCTCGCGCGGTTAGGTTAAATCCACAACTTACGTCGGCTGCAATTACTTTCGTCGGCCGGCATCAGGGCCAACGTAAGTAAATTTTAACTTACGTTGGTCGTTTAACTTACGTCGGCTATGGGCCGAGGCCGACGTCAGTACCTTTTATTACCGTCAGTCCCTTTACTTATGTCGGCCAGCCGACGTAATTTATTTAACTTACGTCGGCTACCAGGCACCGACGTAAGTTACTTACTTACGTCGGCCGGCCGACGTAAGTTCATCTGGACGACGTAAGTGATCGATATTCCTGTAGTGTATTCTTTGTTGTTCAATATTACCAGAAACATTATTTTCATATTTTGATTCCAACTTCAAAATTCAATTGCTCATAGTACAACTGCTCCAAAAATACCAAATAAATTCTTGTATACTCTCACTTTGATCTATACTTTGAGATTGTTCAAACCAACACATTCTAAACCTTGTTATGTGTTTCATTGAAGCACACGAAGAATGTGAACGAATAATGACCGGTTTGTAGAAGTATTCTTTGTGGAGGAGCCGACAAGATTGCTGCTGAACTGTGTCAATTCGTGCGTCGCGAAATTTTGCACAAAAGAGGGGAGTTCTTTGATGAGAATGGTGCAATAGATGATGTGCAAGAACTTTGCGACTATGCTAATAGAAACAATTTTTAGTGAAAACTTGTAAACTATGAGATGAATTGTATGTGTAACTTGTACATATGTATATTGCTTTAATGAAATTGACTTCTGTGAGATGACTTCTGTAATGATATTGTTGACTTTTGTGATGATATTGTTGACTTCTGTGATTATATTGAATTGACTTGTAAATTAGAAATAACAGCAGCTAGTACTGCATAGGTTATACCTTATCACATGCGGTTATTTACCAGGCTAGACCTGCCAGTGAAAAACAATTATCACAGGCGGCTAGATATAGGTAAAGAACCATCTGTGATAATCTAATTATCACAAGCGGTTACTGTTATGGTACAAAACGGCTGCGATAAACTGTTTTCACAGGCGGCTTGACGTAGGTCAAGATCCGCCTGTGATAACACAATTGTCACAGACGGTTATATATGCTGCACGACCCGCCTGTGATGACATATCTTCACAGGCGGCTAGCCTAAGTAAAGAACCACATGTGATAATGTGTCTTCACAGACGGTTTCGCTTCGTCTGTGAAATCGTGGATTATCACATGCTCTTTGTTTCAGACGGTTTTAAAAACCGTGTGTGATAATAGGTTTGGAGCCGCCTGCGATGAGGCTTATTGTAGCCGTGTGTATACCAGACTTAGACCGTGTGACATATGTTGGCGAACGTGACTGCTGCGACGTAGGCCGTCCGTTGTTGCTGTTGCGATAGAAGGATGAGGCAGCAAAACAGACGGGGTGGGATCAGATGGAAAGTGGCGATGGGCTTGGGATCCCCCGAAGACGCGGGGTGGGCGCCTGCATTGGATCGGGATAAGGACGAGGAGTCCGTTTCCTGCGTGGCCGTTGTGTGAGAATCTGCGGGAGAGGAGCCAAGCACGGCAGGGTCGGGTGATGCGATGATGGTGGGCCCAGGTTGTTGGACCTCGGTTGTTGGCTGCACCGATGATGCATGCTGTGCGGGCGTGGGTGCTACAGGGCCATGCAGCTCAGGCGTGGGTGTAGCGGGCAGGTGGTTGGCCACGTGCGTCGGGCGCGCCGGTGCAGATGGTGCAGGCAAGAAAATCGGGTCGACGGAACAGCTCAGTTGTGCTGGTGGTAGGATGGCCCGAGCGGGTTCCAGAGAGCGAAACGGAAATATATTTTCATCGAACGTGACATGACGCAAGGTCATTACGCGCTTGGTCAAGGGATTGGAGCAACGGTACCCCTTCGTGTCAATAGGGTAGCCGATGAAGAAGTTGCACTGTGAGGACCTGGGCGCGAGTTTGCGTGCTGTAGGTGTTGGGATAGATTATTCAAATTTGCAGGAATTAAATTGTAATTCATATTTAAGCAAATATAAACTGCAAATTAAATAAATATAAAATAAATAGAGAATAGAAAATAAAGTGGAATGTTATGGAAAAAAGGCCTTTCAGCCTGCTGTGGCCCATGCGGCGCGTGGCCGTGCGGCCCGATTCGCGCTCGCGGCACAGCGACCCATTTGCCCATGCGGCGATACGGAGAGAAAATGGGGAAGGCAGTGTGAGGCGGTTAGGGTTAACCCAAACCGCACTTCCCACCTCGGCCTTATCTCCTTCTCCTCGGTACCTCCGTCGTCGCCGCCCTTGACTCAGCATTGCCGTGACTCCACTTTCTTCCTTCTCCCGGCCATGGGGACCTCCTCCTGCCGGCGTCGCTCTGATCTTCCACTTCTTGCCAGCGTCCCCCCCCCCCTCAACCCCCACTAATCAATGGCTTGAACCGGCGGTCGAGGTCCAAGATCCGGGCGCTCGGACTCTTCCGGTTGAGGCTGCGAGGTGCGCAAAATATTGGAGGACTCGCTTCCCACTTGGGCTCGTAAGCGGCAGTGTGGATCCGGATCCTGACGTTTCGGTTTCGCCTTGAGTTGTTGCCGACAAGGGAACATGTGCGGCGATGGATGAAGGCGGTCCTGACAAGGGTTGCGAGGTCCGCACGGCCAAAGGTCCTCGAGGAAGACACCATGGGCTGCTTTGAATCCTTGTCGTGCACCGTATCGCCGGCGGCGTCACAGTTTCGGTGACCACCGTGATGTCTTGGCCCACTGTTTCCTCACTTTCTCCCTCCTCTCCTTGTCTGCTCAATGACGAAGGACCAAGGTTCGATGCAACCCGGTTTGGGGTTTCCCCACCAAGGACGGCAATCGATCTGCCTTGACGACCCGTTTGATGGGCGTCAAGGTCTGAAGAACGGACAAGGAAAGGAGTCAGAGAACGTTCCTCTCGATGTGGCAGTTCGGTATGCCTGGATTTGTTGGCGGTGGCGCCACCAGAGCAACCGCCGCTCGATGGTGATGCCAACCTCCATGGTGGTTGAACCAGTGGTGGTGGTGACCACCACGACGTAGTCGGTGACGACGGCCACGGTCATCATTGCGGTTTACTGTTGCAAAGTTGAACCAGTGCTGCCACGTGTCCCGCAACCCTGGACCTGCCTCCCTACCAAGGGTGGCTTCAGTGTTGCTACGTGTCCCGTAGCTCCGGACCTACCTCCTTATCTAGGGTGGCTCTGGTGCTGCCACGTGCTCCGTAGCTTCGGGCCTTCGGGGGTCACGTGTCTTGCAGCTCCGGGCCTGCCTCCTTGCCACGGGTGGCTCCGATGCTACCACATGTTCTGTAGCTCCGGACCTGCCTCCCTGCCAAGGGTGGCTCTGGTGCTGCCACGTGCTCTACAACTTCAGACCCGACCTCCCTGCTGGAGGGCTTCGGTCCTGCCACGTGCCCCGTGGTTCATGAAGGCGATGTGTGCACTCAAGAACACATTAACACACCTTCAAGATAGTATTAATGTGTCATCAAGACCACGCCATCAAGACACATTACCACACTATCAAGATCAATTAATGTGTCATCAAGACCATGTTAATACATTATCAAGACCCATTAACATGCCTTCAAGACCATGTTAATGCGTTTTCAAAATCAGCTAACCCGGGGCCATCTATCGGGCCTCGGTCATAATGTAAGTTGCCGACCCTTTTCATATAAAGGATCGAGCAGCCACCGACAAAGGAGGACTCAATCCACTCATGCCCAATATGCAACAGACTGAGACAAGGCCCTCATACACAAACACTCAATACAATACACCCCGTGGAATAGGGTATTACGCTTAGGCAGCCCGAACCACGTAAAATCCCAGTGTTCATCTAGCTCATAGATCCAGAGAATTTGCCCTTCCTAAAAAAACCTTCGCAGGTTGCTTCATAGCGGTACTAAGGGGAAGTGTCGTTGCTACACTTTGACATTTGGCGCGCTAGGTAGGGGTCACTTTTTTGGATCTACGAGTCTCACCGCGATGGTGAATCCTAAGTCCATCGCTGGCTCCTCTCGACCCTCCCGCCATGAAGGGAGCACGGAGGATGGCGCCACTTCCCGCTCCATATCCGGCTGACCCGGTGGACACACAATCATGGTTCCGATGGCTACTGCTATCACCACACGACGGCTTTCTACCGACATAGAATGACGTCGCAGTGGGAGGTCCAAAGTGCGCAGTCTGCTTAGGCTAGTGTTGCACCCTGAGCCTGTGCCATGTGACCCAAAGCCTGTACATTTTGCCTCATGACTACTTTTGACACCACACAATGACTACCTGCGACCATGGGAACAATGATGCCACCAGGTACCTGTGACGTATCCGATGTCCTTGGTTTTTTTGTTGCTCGGAGTCCCATGTCGCTGAACGGTCACTCCCATGAAAAGCTAATGCCAATGGAGGGTCCGGTGTGTGCTGTCTTCTTAGCCTCATCCTGCATCCTAAGTATGTGCACTCTACCTTTCTTGCGGCTGAATACTGGGGGTCCAGAGTGTGTTGCCTGCTTAGCCTAGTCCTGCAACCTAAATATGCACACTCTACCTTTCCAATGTTGTAGCTGAGTACTAGGGCCAAACGTCTCCAGAAATACTAAAGTCCATGGGAAGTCAAGAGTGTGCAGTCTGCTCAACCCGGTCTTGCACTCTAAGCCTATGGCCTGTGACCCTAAGCCAGCGCACTCTTTCTCCACAGTGCTGCAATTCAGTATCGGGGACTAGAAGGCACATGATTCTTGCCAAAGCAAGAACCATAATCCGGATACTGTCACCATATTCATATAATTATGCTTCAATATTATGCATATTGTCCCCTTCTTCGCTCTGTTACATCTTCCTGTTCTCATATAGTTGGAGTTGTGCTACCATGATGCAGACGGGCAACCTCTAGTACCTGTTATGTGTTTGGGTATTCTTGTTAGTTTTCTCATTTGGGATCCCACGCCCACTGAATGGCCTACTCTCTTGAAAAATCAATACCGATAGAAGGTATGGAGTGTGCTGCCTGCTTAGCCTAGTCTTGCACCCTAAGTATGCACACTCTACCGTTCCGGCGTTGCGACAAAGTAAGGTGGGTTCGGACAACACACGTTCCTGGGTGAGGCAGCAACAAGTACCTGAATACTATCACACCGAATTACTGAGGCCTTGAAGCCCGGCTAAGGACCGTAAGCCACAACAAAACTGAGGGTAGGAAGATTGTAACCAATGAGCAATATTACTCTTTCTGTTGTCACTCTTGTGCAGGTCCTAGTTCACCCTTCTTTGAGTTCTGCCAGCGGACCTCAAGCTCTAACACCGACACCTCTCAGGAGACCCACCGTCGACGGTTCTTAGCGTTGATGATGGCGGCCCCACCTATAGGATCGTTGCCTCTCTCGAGGTGGGCGTGGAGCCACTGTCGGTACCCTGCAGACCGGGTACCCCCACATACAAGGTAGATAAGACGCTGGGCCCCACCTCTCAAGAGGGGAGGTATACTGAGGCCACCACGTGTCCCCTTAGCTCTGGGCCTGCCTCCCTCCTAAGGGTGGCTCCAATGCTGTCATGTGTCTGCAGCTCTAGACCCGGCTCCCTGCCAAGGGTGGCTTCGGTGCTTCCACATGCTTTGCAGCTTCGGATCTTCAGGGGTCGCATTTCCTGTAGCTCCGGGCCTACCTCCCTGCCAAGGGTGGCTCCAGTGCTGCTACGCGCCCCGCAATTCATGAAGGCGACATGTGCACTCAAGACCACATTACGCGCCTTCAACACATCATTAATGTGCCATCAAGACACATTACTGCGCTATCAAGATCCATTAATGTGTCCTCAAGACCATGATAGTACGTTATCAATACCCATTAACGTGCCTTCAAGACCACATTAATGCGTTTTCAAAACTAGTTAACCCGGGGCCACCTGTCGGGCCCCGATCATAATATAAGTTGCCAGCCTTTGGCATATAAAAGGACCGAGCCACCACCGACAGAGGAGGACTCAATACACTCACATCCAGTACGCAACAGACTGAGACAAGGCTCTCATACACAAACACTCAATACAACACATCCCCATGGAGTAGGGTATTACGCTCAAGCAGCCCGATCCACGTAAAAATTCTAGTGTTCATCTAGCTCGTAGATTCATAGAATTCGCCCCTCCTAAAAAAGAACCTCCATGGGCTGCTTCATAGCGGTACCGGGGGAAGTGTTGTTGCTACACTTTGACAGACGGTGCTTCCTATAATGGAGGTGCAGACAGAGGCAGTGGCGAAGTGACAAAGTCACAAAGGCATCCAGAAAGAAAGAGAAGGTGGAGCTTCAGGTGGTGTGGCGTAAAGCGATGGGAGGGATCCCATCGCCGGATTCCCGAATCGAGCAGACACGGTGGCTAGAGTTGGAAGAAAGGCAATGGCGTCAGGTGGGCTGGATTGGGCCACGAGAGGAGGAGCTGGGTTGCACGGGGTGGGAGAGAAAAAGAGGGGACTGGGCTGAGTACCAGGGGAAGAAAAAGAGGATGGGCCGACCGGCGAGGAGGGGAAAGAAAAAAGAGGTGCTCGGCCTTTGTGTAAAGAGAACGGGAAGAATAATGGAGTAAGGTTTTTATATTTTACTTTGTTTAATGCTGATAATTTTAGTTGAATTTAAATTGGCTAAATTAATTTTGCTAAATTAATTTACACACACAGAGTGGCATATATGTTTAATAATTATGCACTCAATTTATTTCCTCTAAATAATTTATTATTGACACACATATATGTATATATACATATATATGCCACTCTGTGTGTGTATTACCTTGTATTTACTTATGGCACATTCAAGTTTTAATATAGGTCAATTTTGTTTATAACTTTATTCGGTTTAAGAATCTCAAACACTTAACTGATTATTTTCACACATTTTCTTATTCATTGGGAATCAATTTTGTAGCTGAGACAGGGGCCAGCCGAACATGTAAAAATAAAATATTAGGTAGCACTTAGAACATATGTTAATACCTCAAAGGGGTCGCTCTCTTGATCCCTGATACCTAACAAACGAAATAGTATTCGGAATCTCCATCATCAAAATATTTTTGCCTCGTACGCGCTGCTCAATTAAATACATCCTATTATCGCTTCATTGCCGAGGAATATTTAATGGCCGCAGGTCCGATGAGTACCACACCTCAGGTGCAGAAAAAATCAAACATTGATTTGCATGCTGTCCACGAGCCCCACGCGTTCACGCATGCTGGCCTGTGAGCCATGATTTAACGTGCCGGCGCAAAAACAAGCACTATCAAGGATGAGTATTGTAGACGACAGTATCATGACACCGCGTCCAGGACTAATAGGCTAGAGATTGTGGAACAGAGTATCTTCTCTTATGGCAGAGATCTCGATGCCAACACAAACACACAGGTAGTACATTCAACAGAGACGGTACTAACATTTAAATTTAGATTAATTATATTTTACCCTACTTTTGAGAATATTGTGTTTAGATAAGGTGTTTAGGTCCCACGAGGTTGGCCAAGCACTCAAGCGATAACGATCACAAAATATAAGGAAAACCCAACTTGCCTACTTCCTTATCATGATTAGTTTGATAACTCAACATTTCATCTCACTATTAAATGAGAATCTGTGATCCTTTGCTTTCTCATATGAAGATTATAATCCCCTCCATCATGTTCTAAGCCTCATCTGCCAAAGCTATGCATCTTCCGCGCTGCTAACACTGCTACAATAAGCCTCATTTCAGACGGCTCTAAACGTATTATCACACGTGGTTTCTAAAACTACGTGAAACGAAGAGTCTGTGATAATTTACAATTTCACAGACAGAGAAGTGAAACCGCCTATGATAATGACATTATCACGGGCGGTTCTTACTTATGACTAGCCGCATGTGAAGACCATTATCACGGGCGGTTTGTGCGATATATATAACCGCATGTGATAATGGTGTTATCACAGGCGGATCTTTACCTATGACAAGCTGTCTGCGGGGACATATTATCACAGCCGGTTTGTACCATAACAATAACTGCCTGTGATAATGAGGTTATCACAGATAGTTCTTTATCTATATCTAGCTGCCTGTGATAATGATTTTTCACAGGCAGGTCTAGCCATAGGTAAATAACCACATGTGGTAAGGTATACCCTATGCAGTACTACCTGCTGTTATTTCTAATTTCCATGTCAATTCAATATAATCACAGAACTCAACAATATAATCATAGAAGTAAACATTATAATCACATAAGTCATCTCACAGAAGTCAATTTCACTAAAACAATATACATATGTACGGGTTACACATACAAGTCATCTCATAGTTTACAAGTTTCACTAAAAACTATTTCTATTGTCATAGTCGCAAAGTTCTGTCACATCAGCTATTACACCATCCTCATCAAAGAACACCAATCTTTTGGCAAAATTTCGCGACACACGAATTAACACAGTTCACTAGCAATCTTGTCAGCTCCTCCACCAGGCATACTTCTACAAAACTGGCCATTCTTTCACATTCTTCGTGTGCTGCAATGAAACACATAACAAGGTTCAGAATCTGTTGGTTTTCGGAGTAGTTGTACTATGAGTAATTAAATTTTAAAGTTGGAATCAAAATATGAAAATAATATTTCTGGTAATATTGAATAGCAGAGAATATAAGTATTAAAATATGCTAATTACAATGAAAATGAAACTCAAAAGTAAGAAAAGATATCGACATTAAGGAAAACTTACATCCTCACGATTCACTCTATATTCGCTGGCGGTTCGAAGATGCTCGCATAGATAATACCTGCATAAGATGCTCCCAGCAAGCTGGTTGGAATAACGATAATATGTTTTAATGTCCAATGCATTCGTATTAGGAGGTCTCTAACCGCCAAGATTTTCCGCGTAAAACCACCAAGCACTGTAATACAAGAAATGTCATATAAAACTTGTCAACACATTCTAAATGTATGTAAATTAAAAGTATTGAATAAACGTACAATTTCAAAATTGAAAGGAAATCTTTGTAACGATCTGGTGAGTAATCGGCTGAGTCCAAGACTGTTGCCAAACCCTGTGTGGCTTGATGAAGATCATTATGTAGTGTTTACTGCACATGTACAAACACACGTGTTAAGTTAACAATTAGCAATAATTGCTATTTCAATGTCTTGTGTCGAACTTACTCGAAGTGGTATGGAGCCTTTACGAGGTACTTGCCATCTCTGACAAAGTTAAACATGGCATGTCCTATGTAAGCGACAACTTATGTCCTTCTATCCTTCTTTTGTTTTGCGATTGATTTTTCAAATTCTTTTTTTTTCATGTGCTTGTACTGTACTGAGTCTCGATCCGCCATAACATCGAATAGCGTCTTTGCAATCCGTGTAGGGTCAATGATACGTGTCTTGCGTTTCATCTTTTCATTATCCATGTATTGCATCCCATTGAAGAAGTCTGAAATTGTTATAATCTCACAAAATGTGTATGCGTGTAGTAAGAAAAGCAAATGCAAAATATTACAGGCACTTACAAGCACCAAACGAGTAGCGGGTTGATTTCGAGCATGCCTCGATGGAAAAGGACATGTAGATCTTCAAAGAAAAGGGCTCGTTTATTTGCTCTAGTGCTCACAATGCATCTTTTGGCACACAAAATATGACGTAAGAAAGATCATATGTTGTGTTGGCAGTGATGTACCACTCGTGCATTCTTTTGAGCGCGATAGGTTGTTTGCTAAGTTGTACTGATGTCATGAACGGCTTCCCATTCACATATTTAGGAGGAACATCCCCAAGCTTGTATTTTGGAACTTCTGGTTTAACTAAAGCCGTCTTTCGATTATACATGACACTGTGTTCTTCCCACTGCTCGATATCTTCTAATGCTGGCTCATGAGAAGAACGAGATGCACTCGATTTTCTAATATTTTCCTTCATATTTTCCAAATATTTTGACACTTCTGATGAAAGTTTCTTATTTTCGTATGAGCTAACTTTGATAGGCACTAATGATCGAGGAGTAGTCGTCAGAAGTTGGACACTGGCTTGTTATTGAATCTGTTGTTCAACTGATTGCTCTTTACTCCCAGGAGCTGGCTCTAGTACTACTTCAAGTTGTTGCTCAACTGGTTGCTCTTTACTAACAAGAGCTTGCTCTGGTACTGCTTGAAGTTGTTGTTCAACTTGTTGTTCTTGGTTATCTTTACTAGCAAGGTTACTATCATCCTTGCTGAGATATAGGAGGAGTGGATCTTCTTGTACTGGGAGTAGATCTTCCTTGACTTTCGCCTTAGAAGACTGGGTTGTAGTATTTTGAGATGCGACGGGGCTAGAAATCGGTTCATTGTCCAACACGATATCGCATCAGTGCAAAATGATTAATTGGTTGACAGCCTACCCCAGAGTCGTGATCCTCTCATGTGTGATGTTGTCTATTTCATAATCTTCCTAATCATTATCAATGATCTGAATAACTTGCATCACAACATAATACAACGAAAGTGGATTGTCGTTGAAGTCACGATCAGGCTTTGCCATAGCAGTGGCAAGCTGTTTGGTTTTGTTCCCTGCTCTGCCGATCGGGACAAGAAGACGACAAGATTTGTCCTTAGCAATATCATCGACAGCAAACTTATGGGTTGACCCTGAGCCTGGCACAGAACCTACACTGCTAGGGTAGGCAGTTGGAGATACCAGTTACTCCTTTGGCACGGGAACCATCGTTGTACTCGGTGCCACTAATTGTCCCATTTGTTTGAGTTGTTCCATTATTTCTTGCATATTTTTCTTGACCTTTTGAGCAATTGTTTCATCAAGTGTTTTCTTGAACTTCTCACGTCTTCTATATGTCTCTTTATCTTTCGGGAAACCATTTGGCCAAGACATCTGAAAAGAGATTGCTCGAACCCGTCAACTATGTTTAGGGTTTTCTAGGATAGCGGTAAGTTGGTCATTCTCCCTCTTCGGCTTGAAGAGACCCTTATGTTGCTTTTCAATTACTTCTTTAATTGTGTGCTCTACTTCATTCACAAAGTCCGACTTTTTAAGTTTGCCCTTGCTGGTCAAACCTGACCGAGCAAAGATCCACCGCTGAGTTCTCTCATCACGGCCTTCTAACGGTTGAGGATTGCCCTTATTGGTAATTTTGTCTAATATCTTATTCCATTTCTAGACTTTAGGGGCATATCCGGCAGACCCCAAGTGATGATGGTATTTATTCTTTTTGGCAAGCTCTAACCTAGTTGCACTTAGGGCTTTAGTATCAGGCGTGGTCTTTTGATGAACACATTCTTGCCATCGAGCTTGTATGATTTTTCCCATCTTTCTCGAGCTAGAGACCTTATCCGCCTTAACATAAACATTCATTTCACTCTTCCAGCCACGAAACTTCTTGCCGCAAGAGACCAATGTTGCTTTCTTTACAGCTTCTTCCGTGCCTTTCAGGAACTTGAATTGTTTCTTTATTCTTTCTCACAACTCATTCTTGGTCTCCTCAGGTAATTTTATCAAATTCTCGGTTGTGATCGGCACAAGCTCTCTAACAAGAAAACTACATGTATTTCGGTACTTGGTAACTGAATCTAGTGGTTCTTCGGGAAGCCCACATGGACCGACCCTTGTTATGTACATGATGCGGTCCAATGGACCCTTATTGGGACCTCATTGCCCTCGTTTCCGCTTGAGTGAACCCGAGGATTCATCCATTGGTGAACCTTCTGCGGTTTTAGGAGCCAAAGTCACCTCGTTGTCTTCGCGATTAATATAGGTAGAAAAGAATTATAAGACTTCTAACCAACATTAACTTGAACTGCTGAAATTAAGTTTCTTGATCCATACCTCGTCGGTAGGATCATATTCTGGGTCGAGATCCTCTGAAGTCTTTTTAATTTTTATATTTGGAAAATGATCCGATGGACTGTGAAAGGAGCCTGAACTGCTGGAGTCGCTAAACTCCATTGCCTTCTTTATTGTTACTATCAGCACCATTCTTTTTAGGGCTTTCCATGCTAGAACTAATAAGACAAAAAATATAATGAATGACATATTAACTTTACATGAAATGTTGCATGAAGAAAAAGGAAGCATTCTAGGGTTTGATAAGGCATTCTATGATTTAAGGCGACTGACCAAGGTGATTGACCAAGTTCCATTCTAGGGTTTGAGGCGACTGACCAAAGCATTAGCTAGACATGTGTATTGCTTGTATCAAAAGCCAAAAAGAACAATTATATCAACAAATAAACAATAACAATTGACAATTCAAAATTCACAATGTTTTAAAGTCGCCTAGTCGACCCTAGTCGTCTACCCACCGAATAGGTCGACTAGGATGACTAATCGATCCTAGTCGACCCTAGTCGGTCCTCTAATCGTCCAGACCATTTTTTATGACAATGTCTAGTCGACCCTATATATATCAACATATATAATTATATATTAGGAGTATAGCACACATACCTTTAGTGTAGCAATTAGCAAACAAAATTCAGAAGCAAATTAATTCAAAGGGCGATACATCTTCATGTTTTATAGGGGAAATATTGTGATAGTAGATATTAAGTGAACCACTGATAATGCTTCCATCTTCATGTTTTATTTCAATATGCATTTTCAAAATCCAATTTCAATATGGTTTATGCTCTATCTTCCATCTTTATCTTCATGTTTGGAACAATAAGTAGATAGAGCATAAACCACTAATAATGCTTCTATCTTCATGTTTTATTTCAAGTTGCATTTCATGGTTCTTTGCTTTATACTATAATTGTAAATGCTTTAAACAGAAGAAAGTTTAAAAGTTAAAATTTTTCACAAAATAATATTCCTGCTATTTTTTTACAAACTAAAAGACATCTATGCTACTATATTAGTAACTGCCCACGAGTATGTAACACCCTCATTTTCATGCATCATGCCCTACATACATTCATATACATGTTTAACATTAATCCACATAAATAGAAATGAGTTTAAAATTGATTTGGAACAAAACCGCACTTAAAATTCTGGAAAGTGCGGACTAGTTCGATTTTGGTGAGGACTAGTCCGATTTCTCTCTGACCTCGATCAGCTTGTCCGATTTTATGCGGACTAGTCCGATGTTCCAAGAATCATTGAAAAATTGCTAAGTCCTTGGACTTGTGCGGACTAGTCCGGTGTTTCAGCGGACTTGTCCGTTTTCTTTCTGACTAACTTCAGACTTGTCCGATATTTTGCGACTTTGAGTTGATCTTTTGTTTCACGACTTTTTTCTTGGGTCTCACGTTAAGTGGGCCTAGAGACGTCGTGCCTAACTCTTTTAGAGCCCATGAGGTACTCTAAACCGGCCTCTACTTCTCTCAAACTCAAAATCCATCTAACCCTAGCCTCCACCTCTATATAAACAACCTCTACCGTCAGTTTTGCCTGTGGTGTTGCATGGAGCTGCGCTATACCCTATCGCTTATGCTGCCTAGCTATTTAGTTTGCTTATTTAGTTTATTTCTGCTGCAATAGTTAAATTTATCATTAATATTCATTAGAACTTGTATTTGAGGATGATATGGTTTGTGCAATAAAATTTGGTTAATTAATCTTGTTCTGTGGTAATTTTCTGTATACTCTTTTGTGAATGCACTCGTGTATGTGTGTTGAACGTCCTGGACACATATATGCGTTCACTTGGTTCATTTTCGGAACCGGGTGTCACAGAGTATAACAAAGTGTACCAAATAATATTTCAAAGCAATATGAAATTAGAAGATAGAATCATGTGGAAGGCTTTATTAACAAATAAATGTTGACTGAACTGATAAGGAAAATATTATGCCACTTCCTAATACCAATGTAACCATCAACAAACCAATATTATGCTCCATTGTTAAAGGCCTAAGTAAAGTTGGCCTTACCCCTTAGTGCCCCCATTGACAAGATAACATACATGTATTGGTTATTTGTGAAACTTAGCATAGCTGTATTTGACGAATTTGTTAAGTGTTGCAGGAAAAGTTTTTCAACGCCTATTCATCCCCTCTGAGCCACATTCACAGTGTAGTGACGATCTCTTAGCCAAACAATCAAGTTCTCGCCAATGGCTGACTTTCGATAATTTCAGCTGGTTTCCATTAATAGATGCAAATAATCAGATTTCTAAAGAATTGGTGGGTTTTCCCTCCAAGCCTCCAAGGCACAATTGGTATATTATATATATATATATATATATATACATATATATACATATATATATATGTATATATATACACATATATATATATAGAGAGAGAGAAATAGAGAGATTTAGAGGGGGGGGGAGGGTCGCAGGGAAGCAGAAATGACGAGGGGCATCAATTTATTTATATTTTTTTATGGAACATACATGCATTCAATTAAACTCTGATACAAAGATATCTTTTTATCTCCAATGTGATGTTCGAATCGTTTGGTACCTCTTACGATCAGGCCCCGTGACCGCGTACAGGGGCCAAACTTATCGACGGCCACAGTGGGCCATGTGTCCCCCTCCTAGCATAACAGTGCATTGATTAAACCGTGATGTTGGACTATATACAATTAATTAGAGGTGACTTAGAAAGGCCAGCCCCCTGTTTGTTTGCTGAAACTCCGTCCCTGACCGACGAGGCAAGACAGTATGGCTGGGACTGTTCCGTTCGTTGGCTGCATCTTTTCTTGAATGAAACCTTGTATTTAATTATTGCAAACTCAAGTTTTAATTTTATTTCTAACTTGATTTAGTTTAATATTTTCAACACTTGATTGATTATTTCCACACTTATTTCATCATAGCGAATCAATCTTTAGCTGAGACATGTTTATATACATATGCAAGCATATATACATCTCAACTTTATTTATAATTTAATACTATTAGTACTCTGCGTATCAGGTACCCCATGATACCGTAAGAAGTGCAAGAGAGTTCCACCTGTCAAAGTTGAAGACCTCCGTAGGCCCCACGTTTCACATGGCACTGGACCCGCCTCCTTCATATTGTAGCTTCGGCACTACCACATGTAATATAAGACCGGAGCTAAACTCCCTAGGGGAGCTCCGTGCTTGACACGTGTATGGTGACCCCAGACCTAACTCACATTAGAGGGAAGCTCCTGTGCCACCATGTGTGTAGCGGCTCCGGACCTACCTCCCCATGAGGGGAAGCTCCGGATCTGCCACGTGTCGAGCCTCTGGACCTACGACATCAGTGGGAAGGCTGACAGATCTCCAACAACACGAACATTCAAGGGAGAGTGATTGCTATAGTTATAAGACCTGATTATGTGCCATTAATACAATATTTATGGTGCACGATCAGAAGACCCTTAATACTGGTAACGCCACCATTAAGGTGCATTATCATAATATTAGGGTGCTTAAACACACTTAATTGTGTATTTGGCAATAGTAACTGTCGGGACCATATGTCGGGTCAGACAACTCATGTAACAACCATTCCTTAGTCTATAAAAGGGATGTGCTGCACGAAACAAAACAAGCAGGCTCATACGCATGCAAACACCAGTGAATCCTTAATATAACAACACACACCCCGTGGAGTAGGGTATTACGCTTAGGCGGCCCGAACCACGTAAATCATCTGTGTCATCATCTTGTCTAAGATCTCCGCACGCCCAAACGGATACAAGAACTTTCGCGGGCTACAATTTAGTAGTACTGGGAGAAGTGTCGTTCGTACGCTTCGATATTTGGCACGCCAGGAAGGGGCGCCTGAGATCACAAGATGATGAACTCTGCTGCAAGATCGTCCAACGGCAACAACGCTGAGCAACCTGCGGGAGGGAATCCCTCCAACATTCAACAGCCAGCACCCGTCGTTGTTCGTGCAGGCATCATGCCACCACCACAACCCTCTGTTCCAGCAAACAATGCAGGATAACAAGATGGAGTACTCGCGTCGATCACAACATCGACAAACAACAATCCTGAGCGCGCGCTTGTTGCTGCGCATACTCTACTCCAATGTCACCACCTCCAGGAGCACCCCAGGGTGCGATGGAGTAGTGGAGGGCTGATGTGGAATATCTGGTTGCAGCTGCAGCAGATGGCATTAGCAATCACTGTCCAGCTCCTTCGGGGCAGGCACCGTCACAACGTCAGATCTTATCAGGAGGACTTGGTCTGCAATCTTCACAGCATAGGAGATGTGTTGTGGCTCAACAGGTGACTTTGCTGCCTTCCGGGGCACGTCGCACCCACACTGCATCGAGGCTCTCGACACATGACCTTTGGTCAGAACTCGACCGCCGCACTCGACAGCAGGACAACCGCGTCCACATCGAGCGTGCTCGCGAGAGGCGAGAAGCTCGAGACAACCCTGCTCCTTTGGGAGTAGGAGGAGGCTATTCTGCCCTAGGCATGCATCTACGCATGGTCCGCTGGCCCCAGAAGTTCTAGCCTCATCTGCTGGAGCAATTCGACGGAACCGTCAACCCCGCCGAATTCCTCCAAATCTACTCCACCGCTATACTTGCGGCGGGGGGCAATGAGGTTGTGATGGCCAATTATTTCCCTGTGGCTTTAACTGGGACCGCCAGGTCCTGGTTCATGAGTCTCCCGCCTTACTCCATCAATAGTTGGGCGGAGCTCTGCCAACAGTTTACCGCCAACTTTGGGAGCTCCTACACCCGACCCGGCACCAAACTAGATCTTTTTGCTGTTCAACAAAAATCGGGAGAGTTGTTGCAATCCTTTATCCAATGATTTTCTCAGGTGCTCAATACCATCCCTTCTGTCTCGAACGCTTCTATTATTGTCGCATTCAGATAGGGCGTCCGGGACAAGAAAATGTTGGAGAAGCTGGCGACAAAAGAAGTCTCCAGCGTCACGGAAATCTTTAGCCTAGATGACAAATGGGCCAGAGCTATGGATGGTCGTGAGATGCACTCCAAACCAGCTCCGGAGGCCAACAAGAAGCCCTTCAAGGCTGAATCCACTACCTCTGATGGTGGAAAAAAGAAGAAGAAGTCCAACAGCAAGAAGAAGCCGTCAGCCAGCGCACCTGCTGCTGCGACTGCTACAACTCCAGGTGGTCGGGAGCCACGCCCCGAGAAACGACCTCGACCTTCATCAGAAGACGGCAGCAACTCCAAAATGTGGTGTCTGTTACACAAGACGGACAAGCACAATCTGGAGGACTGCTGAGAGGTCCAGAACCTTGTCAAGCGCTACAACAAGCACCGAGAAGAAGCTCCTTTCCGTGGGTGGGAAGGAAAGCAAAAAGTTGACGAAGCTCCGGCTGAAGCGGAACTAGGCTTTCAGGACCCCAAGAAGGTCTTGAAGTTTGTGTACAACACAGTTGATGACGATTCAGACGTCTCTGACAACGACTATCAGAAGATCCTGAACATCATCTATGGTGGTTCTTGGGACATCACTTCTCGCCGCGTCCTCAAGACAATGCGGCGAGACATGGCCGCTGCAGCTCCTACCGCAAGGGAGGAACCTCATCAAAAATGGTGGACACTCCCATCACCTTCGATGCTACGGACTGCCCTTAGAACATGATTGGACCTGTCCATTTGCCATTGATGGTGTCTCCTACCATCAACAATGTCCAACTCTACCATGTTTTGGTGGATGGAGGTGCGGGGCTAAACCTCCTAAGCTATGAAGCCTTCGTCAAGCTCCAGCTACGACCTTCGGATCTTCATCCCTCACGCCCTTTCTCTGGGGTAGGTCCAGGGGCCATTAGCCCTCTCGAATCCGTCACACTCCCGGTGACCTTCGGAACTTGGAAGAAATACAGGACCAAGAAGTTGGTCTTTGACGTCGCACAGATCAGCTTACCATTCCATGCCATCCTGGGTAGTCCTGCCTTGTACAAGTTCATGGTTGCAGCTCACTATGGTTACCTGGTGTTGAAGATGCCAACACCCTCCGACGTTCTCCGCATCTGTGGAGACCGCATTGCAGGAATCACCGCACTGGAAGAACTTCATGCGCTTGCAACAGCGTAGGAGGAGGCATCTGGCAAAGAGCAAGCTACTCTACCATCCAGCACTCATCATTGAGGCTCAACTTATGCACCCCGTGTGCAGCCAAGCGGCGACAACGACATACCCGTCAAAGTCGTCCAAATTGGTTCCGATGCTACTCAGACCACCCGTATATCGGGAGGTCTGAACAACAAATAGGAAATCGCGCTCATCACTTTCCTCCGGGCGAATGTTGACGTGTTTGCCTGAAAAACGTCACAAATGCCTGGGATCCCTAGGGAGGTGATTGAGCACAATTTGAAGATTTATCCCGATGCACGACCTGTACACTAGAAGCCCCGAAAACAATCAGTCGAGCAGCAAAACTTCATCCGACAGGAGATCAAGAAGCTGCTCGAAGCTGGGTTCATCCTAGAAGTTTTTCATCCAATATGGTTGGCAAACCCAGTTGTTGTACCCAAGGCCGGTGGGAAGCTTTAGATGTGTATCGACTACCTAGGATAGATCGAATAGTGTACTCCACCTCCGAGTGTGAGCTATTGTGTTTATTAGATGCATACTTCGGATATCATCAAATCCAAATGTCTAGGGAAGATGAAGAGCATACTGCCTTCATAATAGTAGATGGATTGTATTGTTATACTGCCATGCCCTTTGGTTTCAAAAAATACTTCTTCAACCTTTGTGCGAACTATGTACAAAACTTTTGGAGAACTCATTAGGGACTTGTTGGAAGTGTACATCGATGACATCATTGTGAAAATCAAGAACAAGGAGTCACTCCTTGACAACTTGAAGCCGTCTTCGACAAGCTGCGCATCACGCGCACCAAGCTGAACCCAGACAAATGCGTCTTCGGGGTTAGCTCCAGGAAGATCCTTGGTTTTTTGGTGACCCACCGAGGAATTGAGGAAAACCCGGTGAAGATCAAGGCAATAGAAGATATGTGGCCTACAGCTCGCATCAAGGACGTCCAGAAGCTAAATATATGTCCAGCCGCGCTCAGCTGGTTCATCTCGAGACTAGCAGAGCGGGCACTTCCCTTCTTCAAGCTATTGAGGAAGACCGGGCCATTCCATTGGTCTGAAGAAGCAGAAAAGGCGTTTCAAGAGATCAAGCAGCTCCTCACCACATTACCATTCTTGGTAGCTTCAAACCCTAGTGAGCCTCTACTACTTTATATTTCTGGAACTATAGAAGTTGTCAGCATGGTCCTGGTCGCGGAAAGACCGGAGCCACATCTAGTTCAGGAGCCCAGACCCCTCCGAGAGGGTCCAGAACTACCTGAAGGTGAGTCTGGGTCCCAGCCACCAGGCACGAATCTTCAAGGCGGAGTACTAGAAGATCAACCTCTCTCATCTGAGGGAGTTCTCACGGTTGTTCAAGAAGATCCGAACCCCCTAGGAAGGGTCTGGGTTGAACAAGAAGAAGTTATGGGCCCCTCCGGGAGGGCCCGGGAAGCTCAACAAGAAGGGTCGGACCACTCTAGGAGGGTACGGGTCGATGGAGAGGAAGCTCTGGGCCCCTCCAAGAGGGTCCAGACCATCCAGCGTCTTGTGTACTTCATCAGTGAAGTACTCCATGATGCCAATACAGGATACATCGAGGTGCATAAGCCGCTTTACGCCATTCTTATCGCCTCAAGGAAGCTTCATCATTATTTCCAAGCCCACATGATATCAGTGGTAACTTCTTATCTACTGCGTGCTATATTGCATAACCCTAATTCTACTAAGAACATCACAAAGTGGGCAGCGGAGCTGGTCGAGTTTGATCTTGAATTTGTGCCGCGACAAGCAATCAAGAGTCAGGATTTGGCTCACTTCATGGCGGAGTGGACTCCTTCTCCATCAAACTCTGGGGGTCCCAGTGAGCAGAAGCCGGAACCCAAGGTCCCGGTCTTCACTGAACCTCACTGGACTCTTCACTTTGACGGCTCTGTGCAGAAGCAGGGGGCCAGAGCTGGAATACTTCTCCTCGCTCCGACTGGGGAGAAGTTCAAATATATGGTTCACCTTGGTCTACATGCTCAAGGTGGCACTATCCTATGGTGTCAAACAGCTGTTGGTGAAGGGTGATCACAGGTAATCATAAAGCAAGTGAGAGGTGAATGCTGCTGCAACAACCCCCAACTAGGTGCATATCTCGTTGAAGTCCAGAGGCTCCAGAAGGACTTCGAGTTCCTGGATCTCCACCATGATCAGCGTCTCCATAATGCTGAAGCTGACGAACTCTCGACGAAGGCCTCAACCGGAGCTCCAGCTCTCGACAGAATCTTTGTATGGAGGTTGTCAAGACCAACAGCTCAGTCTGCCAAACTAAGCGAAGGAGATGAGACCAGCACCTCGAAGCTTGCAGTCCCGGTGGCCCTGTTACCATGGCGTCCACCAAGGGTCGTAGGTGCTGTAGGAAGCTCCAAGCAACCCAGCACGCAACACTCAGAAGCTCAAGTTAGCTCCGATGCATGGATCTCGGAGATTCAGAGCTACTTGAAGGACAACATCCTTCCTAAAGACAGTGTATCCATTGACCAGATCGTCAGGTTGGCTAAAAGATACACGCTGGTAGAAGGGGATCTCTATCGGCGCGGTGCTAACGGCATCCTAATGCGGTGCATTGCAAGGGAAGAAGGCTGCAAGCTCATCACAGTGATCCATGGAGGCGAGTGTGGGAACCACGCATCTCCCCGCATGTTGGTCGGCAAAGCCTTTCGGCACGGCTTCTAGTGGCCTACAGCACTCCAAGACACGGTGGAGTTGGTGAAAAGTGTGAAGCATGCCAGTTCCACGCAAAACAAATTCACACACCGTTTGAATCACTTCAAATGATTCCTCCTACATGGCTATTCGCTGTGTGGAGCATGGACATTTTGGTATCTTTCCCAAAGTCCATCGGAGGTTACAGGTTCTTGTATGTCGCCATTGACAAGTTCACCAAGTGGCCAAAAGCTACTCCAGTTGTGACTATCGACAAGCAATCAACAATCAAGTTCTTGAAGTCCATAATCTGTAGACTTGGAGTCCCAAACAAAGTCATAACTGACAATGGAACTCAATTTACAAGTGCTGCATTCCAAGAATATTGTGAAGACCTCGGTATTAAAGTCAGCTACGCCTCAGTAGATCACCTCCAAGCAATGGCCAAGCCGAGAGAGCAAATGCAGAAATCTTAAAAGGACTCAAGATGCGCACATATGAGCACCTAAAAAAGCATGGAGCCAACTAGATTGAGGAGCTTCTGTCAGCACTATGGGCAAGCAGGACTACACCTAACCGGTCAACTGGAGAGACACCCTTCTTCTTGGTGTACGGAGCTGAAGCAGTCCTTCCTCTGGAGATCATCTTTGGGTCACTCTGGGTTCGAACCATCGACGAAGCGGCGCAGGACCAGCTTCGGCGTGAAGACCTTGACCTCATCGACGAGGGACGGTGCCAAGCAGCGGTTCGGAATGCACGTTATCGCCAAGTGCTCTGGCGCTATCATCAGAGGCATGTGCATAACCGACAGCTCGAGGAATGCGATCTGGTGCTGCGGAAAATACTAACTCGTTAAGGGATGAACAAACTTTCCCCTAGCTGGGAACGTCCCTTCCGAGTGATCAAAGTATCTCGTCCCGGATGTGTTCGCTTGGCAACTGAGGATGGGACCCCGCTTCCCAATCCTTGGAACATCGAGCACCTCCGTAAGTTCTATGCTTAGTTTCACAAAGGTGAGTCTGTAATTACATACAATGTATGTTATAGAGTCAACATACAGAGTCGGGTAGGTCCTCCGGGAGAACATCCGGACCCCTCCGGGAGGATCCGGTAAGTTCGAGCAACACTTGATACTGTCCCATTACTAAAAGTGTAGCTGCCTGCCCTGGGTTAGAACAAGAGGTATAACACATTTAGCCTGCTTCTGAACCCTAAGTGTGTCCTTGTCTCCCCCGTAATCCGGAACTATAATAAAAGACATTCTTGTGTGAAAACAGACTCCATGTGCATTTATATTGTACAGGCTCATTCTTTCGAATTATCTTTCTTTCCCTTCTTGTCTATAATGAAGGTGTGCAATTCTTGTTGGCTTTAATTCCAAGTAATTCATTTGTAATACAAGTTGCATTGTTGATTTCTCTGGATCTTAATATTGTTGAACAGTCTATTCGCCTGAACACCAAGCCAACATAGGTCCGGAGTGAGCTATCGACTTAGTTTGGTCCTGCACCCTAAGTACACCACTCTACCTACATCCCGGCAGGCCTCAGTAAGGCGTGTCCAGAAGACATTCGAATCTGAGGAAATTAATTCAGTGCACTAGTTTATATATTGAATTCTTACGGATCTAAGGTTCAAAAAAGAATAGTAAGATGCAAATGAATTATAGATGAGAAGATAAATTTTACTATTTTTATTGACTTCAATGTGCAGGAAAGAAGGAAAACTCATGCCGATGGTGGACATTGCCGGAGTTACTAAGCTCTGACATTGTCCAAGGGGGCCCGCTGTCGACATTTCATGCGTTGATAGTGGGTGCCGTGGAAGCTAACAAGCTCCGACAACCATAGGGGGGCCGACCATTGATGTCAAGAACCCAAGAAGATCGAAGTGAATATGGTGGACGATGCCGGAGCTATTAAGCTCCAACAACCTCCAAGGGGGCCCGCTGTTGACGTTCTACGCATTGACAGTGGGTGTCGTCGGACCTATCAAGCCCCAACAACCCAGGGGGGCCGCCGTTGATGTTCTACGCGTTGAGAGTCGGTGTCATCGGACCTACCAAGCTCCGACAACCCCAGGGTCCCGCCGTCGACATTCTATGCATTGACAGTTGGCGTCATCGGGCCTATCAAGCTGCGACAACCCCAGGGGGCCCACCGTCAATGAAATAAAAGGTCCCTTGATAAAGTCGGAGATAAAAACTTCGGACCTAAAGTCTACAAGTTTGAAGTGCTCAAGTCTTCAACACATAGTCAAATCCTTTTGGTACATGTTCGCAAATAAATTGTGTACATCTACCAGGGGGCAAATAACATGAAGGACAATGTATTGAAGACAAAATGGAATTCAATCATTCAAAAAGTTTGGATTTCATTCATCTGAGGATTGGAGATTACAAAATTGGAGAAGTTACAAGCGAAGTAAGGTCCTAGGTCCTACGGAAGTATGAGGCGACTTTCTGGGCAACCTATTGAACAATGGCCTTGGCGGCGTTCTTCTCTTCATCAACGGGACCTTCGAGCACCAGATCCAGAGGGAATTTGGGATCTCGGCTCTTGTAACACGTCAGCACATATTCTGCGACGTTCTTAGCCAAAGATTTCCTCTCTGTCTCCAGTTGGTCCATGATGATGTCACCCATTGCGTCGAGTTTGCCGCCGGCAGAGTTGAGAGCCACCAGCGCTCGGTCCAGCTCCAGCTCCGAATTGTCTGGACACACTGGACTGAATCCTAACGGCATCAACGTGTCATTGGTGCGCCCCAAGAAGTCCCATACCTATATGGACTTGGTCTCCCTCAAACTCCGCAACTCCTCCAGTGACCTCCGGGCAGCTGCAAGCTCCAAACCTTCCCGAGCAAGGCGCTCGGCCACTTTGGCATGTTGCTTCATACTCTCAGCAACTTACTTTTCATGGTCGGCTAGCTCCGTCTCCCGGAGGTGGATGCGGTTCCGCCGTTCGGCAAGGTCCTTCTCCCTGCCCCTTACATTCCCTTCTCTGGTGGCAACATCAGCTTCTCTTTTTGAGAGCTACTACCCCAATTTCCAGTACTTCTCCTCCTCCTCCTTACTCCACAGATCAAACTTCTTAGTGCGATCTGCCAAATTTTGCTCAGCTTGAGTCATCTTCTGACTAAGCTCCTCCTCTCTTTTCAAAACATCCCCCTGTTGTTCCAGGAGTTTCTCTTCCCTTGCCTCGAGGTCTGCTCGACGCTTCAGGAGAATCTCATTTAATTCATTGAGGCTGCCATGACATTCATCAGCAACATCATGCTTTTACTTAGCTTGTTCGAGAATCTCCTGAGAATTGGCGTCAAGGGCCCTGATAGCAGCCTCCTTCTCCTCCAGCAACTTGCCCCAACATTCCAACCAGGCCTTTTCCTTCTCGACCCACTCCTTTTGGTCTGCAAGCCTCGTCTGCGCAAGCTTGGTCTCGAAGTGGAGTCTATTGCGCTAATGCCTCAAAGTATGGAGCTCTTCTTCAAGGACCTTGCTGTCATGGTCGAAGTTGAGCTGAACTTGTCGGAGGCTCGAGCAGGCAATATCAATAGACAACGCCAAAGGAATAGGCTCCAGACCTGCCGGGGTCATCTCCGCCGGCTCTAGAGGATCTTCAAGAACAAAAATAGGGTCCCACTCCACAAGCGTGGTTCTCTGAGCTTCTGCGGTATTAGGGCCGCCCTTCAAAAGCTCCTCGGTCATTGCTGAGGAAGATCCCACCGGGGGAACTTCTACCTCTAGATCTGACGCCGAAGGTCCTGCCGCTGGGTCTTCAATTGCTGGCTCCACGAGTGGAGGGCCTGCTGTTGCTTCCTCAGGATGCTTTAGCTCGGGTACGGACATCTCCGGAGCAATTACCTCTGGAGCGATTGTTGGAGCTTCATCCGAAGCCACTTCCACTGCCGGCTCAGGCGCCGGTACATCAATCACCTCTGGCACAGTTACTGGAACTTCAGGCATTTCCATCTCAGCAGCCGAAGCTTCAACTATCTCCGGCACAAAGGCCGAAGCTTCAGGCACCTCCAGCTCAATCGCCGGATCTTCAGCCATTTCTGCCAAGGGCGCCGGAGCTTCGAGTATCTCCGGCTCAAGTGTCGGGGCATCAGAAACCTCTGGATCCTGCATCAGAGCTTCAGTCTCTGACACTGTTGTTGGTGGCGCAACTTCAACTACTTCTACCCCATGGTCCGGCGCTACCAAGGGGGCTTCTGGCATCTCTTCTGGATCTAAGTCCACGGGAGCTGGCGCCGGAGCTGTCGTGTCTTCTGCCAGCACCTGGGGAGGATCAATGGTTGAAGCTGGAGCTTCAGCCTGCACAGCTCCGGTCGCTATAGAAGATGCCGAAGCTTCAAACTTTTTTCTTGTCACCCTAGGAGCTAAAGATCAAGAAGATTAAAAATATAATAAAAACAAGATTAACATTTCAAGGTAAGATGGCAACGCTTACCTGGGGATGCTACTGCCCCAGTCGTCGCGGAATCTCTTCTTCTGGTGCCCAGAGTCGAAGCTCACCAAATTTGGTGAGACAACAACTTCAGACCTTGGTCGGAGTCCATCTACTGCAGTTGGAGTCTTCTCAGCCGGAACACTTCTCAGCTGGGAAGGACTTCCGGACCCAGAGCTCACAACTGGCACAAGAGCCGGAGTTGGCCTGCCGGAGCTTGAGTCCCTCGAGGCGGCTAGCACCAAAGCAGGTGTGGTCATCGAAGGTCTCCCCCGCCGAGGAGAAGGGGCTGTTGGAGTTGGAGTAGACCCGATGGAGCTCCCATCAACATGCCTCAACTTCCTCTTGCGGCTGGAAGATTCGGCTGGCTCCTTTCCCTTGCCCTTGCTGATGTCATCAACCCTCTGGCTCAGAGTAGGGGTGACCACCCCCTCGGAAGATCCGGGTATTACCACCCTGGAGGTCCTGCGCCTCTCCACTTCACCGAGGTCATCCAGTGCCGGCATCTTCCTTCGGAGCTCCCTGCTGAACTCTCGAGTCATGTTCAGAGGCAGGAAAGCAGCCGACAGAGTCAAGGGATCATCGGCGATGGACCCATGCTGAAATTTCTTGATATGGAGCTTCAAAGCTTCATAATCAAAATTGTCTCTCAAACCGGTTTCAATCCGGTCGTCATCCATAACACTATTGAAGGCCCATGCAAGCTTCTCCCTTCTCCTCAGCGCAGCCCACCTGTTCACCAAGAAATTTCCGAAGACCACCTGGGGGGTCACTCCACCCTCCACACATTCTTGGATTTTGTTCAGGACATGCTTGAATGCATCTGATAGCTTCAGATTTATGTTCCAGGCATCAGTATCAACGTCGGGAAGTCCTTGGGGCAGCTCCAACCTATCATGTTCTTCCACCGCAATGATGATCCAATCTTTCTTCCAGTCATCCTATTTGCCGGAGGGGAACGAATTCAAGTACTTGAAGGGGCAGTTCTTGTGCTTCACAAAGTAGTAGTAGTCAAGCAGCTCTGTCCCCTTGCCGGTGGTATGAGCCGTGAAGAAGGTCCGAAACAGCTCGATGCAGGGAGGCACGCCCAGAATAGCTCAATGCAGGGAGGCACACCCACCCACATCTCACAAAAGTGGACGAAAGTCTCCACCAGCAGGAGGGAGTGGGGGCCAAGGTGATGCAGCTAAAGGCCATAGAAGTCCAGCAGCATTAAGATGAAACTTGAAAAAGATGGGATCAGTCCCACCATGGCGTACGCTGAGAAGTACACCATCTCGCCATGGCGCTCCTTCTTGAAGGAAAGCTTGCCGACCCAAACCAAGTGGTTGAAGGAGTCGCTGGACCACCCCATGAAGGTTCGGACCTTCATCAAATTATCCTTGCAATGGATGCGACTTTTGGAAAGACCTAACTCCATCGCGGCAAAGTGGAGCGAAAGAAGAGAAAGCTAGGTTAAGGTTGGGAGGCTCTGAGCGCAAGTTTGATCGAAAGCGTAACGAGTCCTCAAATCGTGCAGACTTTCCTTCTTAAGTAAGCCTCCACGACTCTTGGATGGAAACCACAACGAGAGCAATGCCACATTACAAAAAATATATCCCGTCGATGACGAAAGGGCTAGGGGCCACTTCGACGGAGGAGTCGAGGTTATTACCCCAGGCGAACCGTTGTCATGATCACTATAGGAATATCGATCACTTACGTCGGCCAGGGCAACTTACGTCGGCCGGCCAACGTAAGTAAGTAACTTACGTCGGTGCCTGGTAGCCGACGTAAGTTAAATAAATTACGTCGGCGGACCGACGTAAGTAAAGTGACCGACAGTAATAAAAAGTACCCACGTCGGCCTCGGCCCAGAATCGACGTAAGTTAAATGACCGACGTAAGTTAACCCTAACTTACGTCGACCCTGACGTCGGTCGACGTAAGTAAACTCGGCCGATGTAAGTTGTTGTTTAACCTAACCGCGCGAGCGGTGCGCGCCTTCATTTCACGCGCGCCTTATTTCCCAACCGCTGCCGCCGACCCCGAGCCATCGCTTGCCCCCCGTCGCTGCCCCGCCGCCTGACCCCCGTCGTCGCCCCGCCGCCGGCACGCCGCCCCGCCGTCGCCGCCCGGCCGCCACCCGCCTCCCGCCCGCGACCCCAACCCCGCAGCACCGCCGCTGCCGGCCCGCCCTCGCCCCCGCCGCTCCTGCGCCGCCGCCGCCGGCCCGCCCCCGGCCCCGCCGCCCCTGCGCCGCCGGCTCGCCTCCGTGCTCCTACCGCGCCACCGCGCCTCCCCTCAGGTGAGCCCCTCCTCCTCCTCCTCTGTCCCTCCCCCCTCCTCCATGGATGGCTCACCCCCTCCTCCATGAAATGCAATTGAATTTTGAATGCAATTTAAATGTGAAGGCAATTGAATTGTTGATTATGCTATTGAATTGTTGATTATGAAATTGAATGTTGAAATGCAATTGAATTGTTGATTATGCAATTGAATGGTTGATTATGCAATTGAATTTTGAAATACAATTAAATTCAGAAATGCAATTGAATTGTTGATTATGCAATACAGTATTATGTTTATATTATATTGTTGATTATGCAAATGAATTTACGATGCTTTTTATATTATATTGTTTATTATGTTGTGTAGTTAGGATAATTGTTTATTAGTTAGTTTATTACGTTGTTCATTAATTAGTACTTATTGTTTATTTGTATTTAATATTTTTGAGTGATTACTTAATACATGTAATTAAACGGGTTTCAAGCCTACCCGGCCCCGCACAGCCCAACCCGACACGGCACGACCAGGGTTCTAAATCCATGCCTGCTTGCCTAGACACCCGCTGGCCGCCGGGATGTCTAAGCGCCTAGGCGAGCGCCAGGTGAGGATGGGGGAGTAGCAGAGGGGGAGAAGCAGAGGGGGAGCGACGCTAATAGTTATTAAGGCGTCGCTTTAGCGTTGCTAAAGCGACGCTAAAACGGTAAGGCGCTCCGACATCGTAAGGCGTCCATGTTGCCTTGCTTTCTAGGGTAAGGCGGCGGCATCCAGGGAAGCCGGCGGCGGCAGGGAAAGCTGGCGCCGCGGGAGCAGGGGGATTCGTCGCCTTAAGTCGCCTTACCGCCTTAAGAACGTCAATGACCCACGATTATGTGGACGGTGGAAATGGATGTGGAATTGTCATCTAAGACCAACTTTCCTCTCAGTCTTTCTCTAGTTCTTTCCTCTCTCTTAAATGACCTCAAAATGAAAATGAGCAACGTAACCTATAGCAATGTATTACCCGTTTCGGATCGGCACGTCTCACATGCCATTGGCATGTGAGACGTGTAGGTTCAGAATTGTCCCTTTTTGGACAGCCTCGGAGTGACCGAGGGGGCGTGGCTTGTGACGAGACGCGGGTCCGGATTTGGACGAGATTTCGGTGGCATAACCCTGTTGTTCTCTGCTGCACCATTTTTGGGCGTGCAATGGAGAACAGCGGGGTTATGCTGCCGAAATTTCGTTCGAATCTGGATCACGCGTCTCGTCATGAGCACGCTCCACTCGGTCACTCTTGGGTGGGTTTAGGATCTATCAGCCTAGGTTATAGGGCCGTTACACATAACATAACAATACATTAACGACAATTTCTTTCGCGTTAAACTGCAGAGTCAAACATGGGCTAAGACCGTAGTTAGATGTACACTGGTTGGAAGAGCAGAACTGGTGGTCACTCAGATGAGTGGTACGCCAAGACAGAAGCTTTTGTGGAACGAGCTTTTTCGTTATCAAATAGCGATAAGGTGCGGTGCCCATGTACGAAATGCCGAAATAGAACGTTTTTGGACAAAGTGGAACTTACGTTGCACTTGTGTCGAAACGGTTACGTGTCACATTATGAGTTGTGGAACTTCCACGGCGAGACAGCTTCTCAAGCTGTACAAGAAGTGGAAGCGGACAATGATGATGCTCAAGAGGTTGATATGATGGATGAGATGCTGGAAGCTATACGACCAGAGCTTACAGAAGATACTCAAACAGCAGAGGTTAAAGAGTTCTTCAAACGTCTCAAAGATTCAGAAGAGGCTCTGCATGAACACACTAAAATGTCAATCCTCAATTTTGTGACTAGACTTATGGCAATTAAGTCTAAGTTCTTCTTTTCTAACAATTGTTACAACATGCTCATCGATTTGTTCAAAGATGCCCTTCCACAACCCAACAAAGTGCCTAAGGATATGTACAACTAGAAGAAAATTCTTTCAGGTCTCGGGATGAAGCACGAAAAGATTGATGTGTGTCCGGACAACTGCATGCTTTTCTGGAGAGAGCATGCCAATGAGAACAAATGTTTGAAATGTGGTCAACCGAGGTTTGTTGAAGTTGTTAATAGCGATGGTAATACAGTGACGACAGAAGTCGCACGTAAGCAGCTTCGTTACTTACCTGTGACACCGAGGTTGAAGCGGCTGTTCCTTTCAAAAAAAAATGGCCAGACACATGAGATGGCACAAAGAAGGTGAGCGTGAGAACAATGGAGTCATGACGCACCCGTCCGATGGTGAGGCATGGAAGGCTCTGGACCGGTTCGACCCAGAATTTGCTCGTGAAGCGAGAAATGTTCGCATCGGGTTGGCGACAGATGGGTTCACGCCGTTCAGCCCAAACGCCGCACCATACTCCTGTTGGCCCGTCTTTGTCATTCCGTACAATCTTCCGCTGACTTTTTGCATGAAGAATGAGTTTATGTTTCTTAGCCTCATTGTACCTGGGCCAGATCATCCTGGGTCACGTCTCAACGTGATGTTGAAACCGTTGATCGAAGAGTTGAAAATGTTGTGGACAGGAGTCGAAGCGTACGACTGTTACAAGAAACAGAAATTCAACCTCCGAGCTGCTTATTTGTGGTCCGTTCATGATTTTCCGGCATACGGCATGTTTTCTGGATGGAGCACTCATGGTCGGTTGACGTGTCCGATATGTGCCTCGGACACCGATTGCTTTCGACTTACCCATGGAGGCAAGATATCTTACTTCGATTGTCATAGACGTTGGCTACCTCCGAACCACTTGTTTAGACAACAGAGGAATGTCTTCAGAAAGAACACCGTTGTCACTAAAGGACCACCGAAATGTCTTGACGGGTCAGAAATATCTGATATGTTGGACAAATTGGTGCCAGATGAAGGTCGTCCTGGATATTTCGAAGGTTACGGAGACAAACACAATTGGACTCACATATGTGGACTTTGGGAGTTACCGTATGTGAAGTCGTTGATTCTAAGGCACAACATTGATGTTATGCATCAAGAGCGTAACATGGCCGAATGTATCATAAGCACATGCATCGCCGAAGCTTTTACTCTTAAGGAAGTAGGATACTTCTCAAGTGTTTACTTTGCAGAGGAAAACAATGTTAATACTTCGGTAATGCGATACAATATATATGAGCAACCTCCTTGTAGTGATCTCTCCATTTTTGCAACAAGAGGCACTACTGTTGGTAGTTACACTTTGTATGATGTTGGCGGAAAAGAAAGGCGTGCTGCATTCTTCTACATGTACGCTAATATGGAAGAAATGAATGAATATTTCAAGTAAGTGTTTCTCCTACACTTATTCTTTTCACCATCTTTTTCGACACATGTATTCTAAAAGTTCTCTTTGTCGTGTAGTATGTTCGACAAGCAAAATTGGAGACATAGACATCAACCCACGAGCAAGCAAATAGAACATATTCAACAGGAAGGAATAAACGGGGGATCTAATTTTCTCTCCTGGTTTCGAGATCATGTAACGTTTTCTCGATAACTAATCAATGTTAACAATGTTTTCTTATAACTTAAGAATGCTTACATTTTCTAATAACTCCATATATTGGACAGTGCCAAAAAGATGCCAACGTCCATGAAGATTTGCGACAACTATCCCGTGGAGTGGTTAATGTTAGAAGCTATGGTCGATATGATGTCAACGGCTTTTGATTCCGTACAACTCAATTTGAATCTGTTCGTCCTCTCACGGCAACATGTAATACCGGAGTTGTGATGAGGGCAATCGATTCGCAAGATCATGAAACACAGTACTACAGGATTATTAAAAAAATCCTTGAATTCACTTTTGTCGCAAACAAGCCAATTCGAGCGGTATTCTTTGACTGCGAATGGTTTGATTCCATTCGTGGAATTCGAGTAAACGAATTTAGCATGGTCGAAGTAAAACACAAAGAACGGTTGAAAGGATTCGATTCATTAGTTCTTGCACACCAAGTAGAGCAAGTGTACTATCTACCTTATCCATGCAATAAATTCAAAGCTTGGTGGGTGGTACATAAGGTGAATCCTCGTGAGCGGTTATACGCTCCAGGAGATGATGATTATCACGACGAAGCTAAGGTTGATTGTGTCTACCAAGAGGAAGAGTTGCCAGACTCCTTCTCAGTCGAGCCCGGTGTAGGACTCGATAACTTAGTTGGAGACGCTCAAGATATCGAGGCTGGCACAGAAGCGGAAACAGAATCAGAATCAGAAACTGAAGATATCGATGACATAGTCGAACCTGCTGATTTGCGCAAATAAAAACGATATGCGGAAGAAGAAGATCGATGGGCTGGTTTAAGGAGTAGGGTGCATGATCGTGATGTTGATGAATTTTGAAGTAACGTTTTATTCACTAATTTAACATTAATTTTGTATATTATATTTGCATATTAATCATTTATTCCTTGCAACAGGATGTCGTCAAAGGGGAAGGGGAAGGGGAAGAGGAAGCCAGTGAGAGGGTTTGAGCCGCCAGCAGACCCTTGCTTAGGGAGCTCGTTCCTTTCTAGCCGACGTGAGCTCTTTCTGGCACACGCTCCACCCTCAGCCGTCGTGTGCTTTCAGCGGACAGAGGTAAACTTTAGTTAAAATAAAGTTATTTTTGAAATTGCAATTGTTATTAATTATTAATTTTCAATCTTTTCCTTTTGTGCAGACTCAGAGACTTCTGAGTCAGAGTCAGAGTCAGAGGCTAGGGGGCTGCTACAGGAGCCCGACTCAGAGGTTAGGGGGCCCGACTCAGTGGCGGTAAGTAATTTAAAGTACCGTAGTTAAATTTCACAGCACTTAATAACATATATCTGCTAATATCTTGCAATGGCAGGCTCTTGCTCGACAAAGCAGTCAGGACATCGAGATTCCTACGCTTCCGCCGCAGCAGACACCGGAGCAGATAATATTGTCTATCCCTAGGAGTTTGATTCCCTTTTCATTATGTTAAAGAAGTTACTTGCATCACATTTAATTTAGCAAATGTGTTACTCACACTATTGACTAGTTGTTTTATGGACTTTTAATTTATCCTAATTATGATTCTTTTGCAGGGTTCCGGAACGCGTCGAGATCCCGGAGGCAGTGGAGGGGCTAGCGTGTAGACACCGGAGCAGGTGATAAACTCTCTCTTTAATATTGTTGTATCCATTTTAATATTTTACATAGAGAGATAAGAAGGTAGAACATAGAGGTAGATCTTGATGACTTGTCAGATATTGATTCCTATAGTGGTGAGGAAGTTAAGTGTAATCAAGCTTTAATAGTTTTTGACCATGGCAGAAATGATTAGTATATAGTTAATAAGTTGTCAGTGCTTCGAGTTAACAAAGGGCTAGTGGTTCATAAGCTTGACCTGTTACCTAAAGTCTCCAACTCTGATACCTGCTAGTTTGCTATTTATATATGCAACATTCTTTTGTTTGCAATACCAAAGACAACTTAATATTGTGAAGCAATCCAACTCTAACAATTATCACTGATGTTCTTGGACTCTGATGTTATCACTGAGTTGATATTGATGCTTGCTAGTGATTATGATTCTTTTGCAGGGTTCAGGAACGCGCCGAGAAGATCCCGGAGGCAGTGGAGGGGCTAGCGTGTAGCCTGGTGGATGTTTTGTTGTTGTTGATGTTTTAGAACTTAATTTGCATCTGTTTTGCTATGTATATGTTTTGTATATTATCTGTGTATCTGTTCAGTGTTCTCGCCATCGAGCGAGGTAGTCAGTTTCTGTTTTTAAAAAAAAAATCGAAAACTTAACTTACGTCGGCTATGGAAAAGCCGACGTAAGTTAGCCCAGTTTAACTTACGTCGGTCAGACCATACCGACGTAAGTTAAGCCACTTAACTTACGTCGGTTTGGATCAACCGACGTAAGTTAGAGCACTTTACTTACGTCGGCTTGCCCAGGCCGATGTAAGTCCTCTGGCCCATCCCAAGGCCCATCTTGACACTTAACTTACGTCGGCTTCTGCAGACCGACGTAATTAAGGTAACTTACGTCGGTGGCCGACGTAAGTCACCTTAATTACGTCCAAATGTTTATGTCGGCCAGAAGCCGACGTAATTAAGGGAAAACCGATGTAATTAAGTTACTTACGTCGGTTTATGCCTTACTTACGTCGACTTTGGCCAACGTAAGTGATCGATATTCCTGTCGTGGATGCACGGCAGTAAGCCCGAGGGCGGCTGCCTGACAAGGCGCTCAGAACCGATACGGTTTTTGTATTGGGAACCAGCGACCTTCAATTGCGTGAGATCCGCACTCAAAGATCTCATCTGCCACATTCAAAACAAGCCACACGGCGAGGGTTCAACCTCGGACCATCGCCCCAATGGTATATCAGAAGACCTTTGAAGTTGCAGCACGGGAATCAAGGATGGCCCCACTTCCAGTAGAATAACTTAACCCAAAGGATTTCTCCCAGAGGTGGGCCCAAGGGCCACTGGCGGTACCCTGCGTACCGGGTACCCCATGTTACCGCAAGAAGTGCAAGGGAGTTCCACCTGTCAAAGTTGAAGAGCTCCATAGGACCCACGTGTCACATGGCACTCGACCCGCCTCCTTCATATGGGTAGCTCCAGCACTACCACGTGTAATATAAGACCAGAGCTAAACTCCCTACATAGGGGAGCTCCGTGCTTGACACGTGTACAGTGACCCCAGACCTAACTCCCAGTAGAGGGAAGCTCCTAAACTACCTCCCCGTGAGGGGAAGCTCCGGATCTACCATGTGTCGAGCCTCCAGACCTACGACATTAGTGGGAAGGCTCACGGATCTCCAACGGCACAAACATTCAAGGGACAGTGATTGCTACAGTTACAAGGCATGATTATGTGTCCTTAATACAATATTAATAGCGCACGATCAGAAGACCCTTTATGCTGGTAACGCTACCATTAAGGCGCGTTATCACGCTATTAGGGTGCTTAAACACACTTAATTGTGTATTAGACAATAATAACCGTCGGGACCACATGTCGCGTCAGGCAACTCATGTAACAGTCATTCCTTAGTCTATAAAAGGGACGTGCTGCACAAAACAAAATAAGCAGACTCATACGCATGCAAACACTAGTTAATCCTGAATCCTCAATATAACAACACACACCCCCGTGGAGTAGGGTATTACGCTCAGGCGGCCCGAACCACGTAAATCATTTGTATCATCATCTTGTCTAAGATCTTCGTGCGCCCAAACCAATACAAGAACCTCCGCAGGCTGCAATTTAGTAGTACCGGTGGAAGTGTCGTTCGTACGCTTCGACAAATACTGTTCCAGCTTATAGAAAAAAATTAAAATTCAGAGTGATTGTTACTTGTTTCCAGTTTTTGGGCTTTGACAAGGGCCCTTTAAATATTTATCTCATTACTCATCTTCACGCCCAACATGTAAAAATTAAAGATTAAGAAGTACAACTTTGAACATATGCTAATACATCACAAGGGTCGCTCTTACTACCTCCATTCCACAATCTCTCGTGCCTAACAAAGAAATAGTTTTTTGGAATCTCCATCATCAAAATATTTTTGCCTTGTAACTTGCACTGCTCAACTAAATACCCTACTAATATCGCTTTGTTCCCAATGAGTAATCAATGGCTGCCATCCGATGAGCACCTCACATGCAGCAAAGAATCAAACTCTGATTTGCATGCTGCCCATGAGCTCCACTCCTCCACGTGCGCACGCATGGTGGACTGTGCACCCTTTCGGATCTTGTCAATCTGAACTAAAGCTAAAGGCTGCTGTACTATCATCGTCGAGTTTCCGGTCGACGACTTCCCGCTGTGTGTTTCCAAGCAATAAATAATAAGCGAGATGGAGATGGATTTTCTTGTGTTTATGTTTCCGGTCATGCATTATTGTTTTGTGTCAAATAAATATCTTGATGGGAGACTGTTTGGTCAGCGTTCTTATTCGACTAGTGATCTCCATTAACGATGATTCATCAAGTTTGTTGGCAGTTGTGCTTGGTTGCCACTAGTAACCATTTGCATGCGATTGCTACCTGCTCATGATCTTTTTTTACCTTAGACCTTGAAATTTGATATATCATAAATTCCATTATATCCCAATCATGGTTGGAACTGGACTTTTTTAGATGTGCGGCGGTTTCACAATTAGTTGCTGTAATTTTGTTCATGTATTTACTTTCACATTATAGTAGGGCTAGAGCAATAGTTGTGTTTTCTTAATAACAAGAGGTAAATATTGTTCAAGAGGTATATTCATGGCTTAACATCATTGATGATTTCTAGCATTGATTGCATCCACCCGGGAACAAAGACACACCTTGTCTTTCTGGTAACCAGGATCTCCAACAAGATCTCAAACACCAAGTGTGGTGATCACTTGGCCAAACCATCAAGTTCTCTTGGGAGCTGACTTTCGATAACGGCTGATTTCCATTAATAGATGCAAATAATCATCACGAGGATGGTCGGGGACAGACTAGTGTGTACTACAGTATGCTGGATCTCCAATGAGGGAGAAGGCTTTAGGCGAAGGTCCTCTCGCACTTCTGTTCATCGGTACACTGCCCCTCTTCCTCCCCTCTGGATCCACCCTGGAACGAACTAATGCACACATTGTCCTTCTGGTGACCATGGTCTCCAACCAAGCCTCTCAATCACCAAGTGTGGTGATCTCCTGGCCAAACCATCAAGTTCTCCCCAAGGAGCTGACCTTCGATAATTACTTTCTGCTTGTTTTTATTAATAGATACAAATAATTATCAGGTGGGTGGCCCGGGATAGATCAAGCGCGGAAAGAAACTTAAAGTGAATTGGATTTGCACAAACGGGTCTTTCTGTTCTTAGAAAAACAACAGTTTGCCAGGTTTGTGTATGATTGACTGATTGTGAAGGAAAATGGATGAAAAGTTCACTTGGATAAAAAAAATCAGTACAATCTAGAACAGTGCAATGCTTCACAGTCCAGACCTTCGTTTTGCAACATCGACAATGATTAGTCTGCCATCCAGGAATTGCAGAAGATACAGAGAACTCGAGATGTCAGCACATGAGTTGCTGCAAACCTTAAAGTCATCAGCAAATATCAGATCAACATATAATATAAAGCATTTGAACATGTCAATTTTACCTTCTATGGCAGCCTTGGCTTCCTCGTTGTCGGCGTAGGGCAGGAACGCAAAGCCTCTTGGTCGCCTCACCACTCTAACCATTGCGAGATGAACTGCACCAGTGCTGACGGTGCCGGCGCTGCTCGTGGCCGCCGTGGCGGCAGCGGCAGCGGAGGCACTGGGCTATGGACGTCCACCACCAGTAATCGGTGGCGGTGAGGATGCGTACGGGGCAGAGCGCCCCGACATCCGGGATGGTGGGGTACTACACTGTGATGGCCGGGCATGACCTCCGCTGCTGGGGCTGGAAGGGAATTGACCTCCTCCTATTGCAACATTATGATCCATGAGGTGGGTGATGGGTGAGCCGGGAGATGAATGTTTCGATCGTGAAGGGAGCCAAAGGAAGGGAACAAAGTGCAGCTGGGACCGAATAGGCAAGCCTAAGTAAACATCGAAAGGCAGTATATGTCCCGGCACTTTGAGATAGGTGAGAAGTACACGTGTCTTCGACCTTAGCGGGTATGCACGGCCCTGAGGATGTATACAGAATGTAGAGAATTCGGTTTCACTCCTAGCGCGCAATTTGCCGACACCTGTTGGCTGAACATAGAATGAGAGGCTGGTTGTGCGGGAATGATCTTGCTTATTCTCTGATTTCTCCATACACTATTTAAAGGCTAGCACACAGTAATACATGCAGTAACTCACGCATTACACCCACACTAATGCCAGCATCATAACACGTACTAATACCTGTACTAACTCAGTCAGTCACACTCACTAACTGACACACTAATTCCTGCACCATAACACACAACTAACTGACACACTAATGCATGCGCCATAAGGCACACTTACACACTAATACCCTCACAAATAAGAGCATTAATGTAGTTATTACAACAGTAAATCTCAAATAGACAACTAGATTATCTGACATACTCCCCCTAATCAAGTTGTTGAAGACGTTGACAACGCCGATTTTTTAGCGTAGATGCAGGAACCTGACCCGGCCAAGAGATTTTGTAAGGATGTCTGTCGGCTGATCATCGGTGTGAATCTTCTGAACAATGATTTCACCCCCCTCGACGCACTCCCTGATGAAATGGAATCGCATCTTGATGTGCTTACTTTGGCCATGAAACACCAGATTCTTGCATAGTTGGATGGTTGGTTGATTGTTGATGTAGATGGTGGCGACGCTTGCTACCTTCCCATAGAAGTTTCCGAGCAGACTCCCAAGCCAAAGGCCTTGGCAAGCCGCTGTCGAGGCTGCAATGTATTCGGCCTCACACGGTGATAGCACCACCACTGGCTGCTTATGAGAATGCCATGTCACTGGCGCATTCCCAAAGCAAAACAGAACACCCGTAGTACGTGCTCTTGCTGTCACACAAATCTCCAGCCACGTCTGCATAGTGGTAACCAGTGAGCTTGATCTCACCTTGGCCCTTTGACAGCAGTTAGATGCTCCGTCGTTGGATTCTCCATGAATCGGCTCACGTACCCAACTGCAAATCCTCAAATGTGTTCGGCTCCTCGGACGCGGCAAGCAGGAGCTCATCTTGATTCAGTTCCTGTGGCTCAGTGGTGTTGATGATGTCTGCCATTGTGTGGTAACATCGTGGTTCTATTTCAGCATCCGGGTCTGCTCCAGACAGCATGTTCGGCGGTGGTGAGACAAAGTTGATGCTGTTGGCATCTTGTGCCTGTTCACTTGCCACCGGTATCTGTTGCTCCATCATGGCTGGTGCAGAAATATGGGAGATCGAGAGGATACATGCACCACTGGATTGCCCATGTCTGATGATGTGCTCACTGTGTATTCCACAGTAAACATCTCAAGGTCAATGCTGTCACCAGTTTCTACCCACTTCCGCCCTTTGGTCTCATCGAAGACGACATCTTGGGTAACATAAAGTCGACGGCTCACTGGGTCATACACACGGTAGTCCTTAGAGCCTGGTTCATATCTCACGAACACCATCTTGATGCTTCTGTCATCAAGCTTCTTGGAGTGTGGACGGGTCACTTTCACATGCCCAATGCAGCCAAATGTGCGCAAGAAGTGAACAACCGGTTTTTTCCCGTACCAAGCCTCGTACGGCGTCAATGCCGTGCAAGGCTTTTGTTGGTGACCTGTTCAGGATGAAGACAGCAGTTGTCACCGCCTCCCCCCAAAATGTGTTTGGCATCCCCTCTGGCCTTGACGAGACATCATGCCATAGCCAGCACAGTCTGGTTCCTTCGCTCCACGACGCTATTCTGTTGGAGAGAATATGGCGCCGTGAGCTGCTGTTGGATGCCCTTTGCTGCACAGTACTCACCCAAGGTGACTGAGGTGAATTCACCACCACGATCAGTATGTAGAGCATGCAGTTTGCAGCATGTCTCCACCTCAACTCTAGCCTGAAAATTCTTGATTGCACCAACCGCCTCGTCCTTGCTTGACAGGAGCACCAGCCACATGTATCGGCTGGCATCGTCCACAAGCAGAAGGAAGTAGCTGCGTCCGGCATGTGTCGTCAGGTTGACAGGACCATAGAGATCACCATGTACGAGATCAAATTGCTCTGTCGCGCGGTGTTTGGCCTCCGGTGGGAATGGCACTCGACGCTGCTTGCCAGCCAGGCACGCATCGCACAGTTGATCAACATGATCTAACTGTGGTAGGCCACGAACCATCCAGCCACGACTGAGCTTCTGAAGGGCACTGAAGCTTATAAAGGAGACGAGCAGACTTAAAGTTCATCTCAGATATGTCTTCTATTTCTTAGAAAAAGGTGACGAGCAGGCTAAAAGATCATCTCGGATTAGTCGTCAAATCTGCGATAATCTAACTAAAGACCGTCTCGAATATCTTAGAAAAAGGAGACTGACAACTTTAAAGCTCATCTTAGATTTTTTACATAAAGGAGACGGGCTACCTTAAAACCCGTCTCGGATTTTTTTTACAAAAAGGAGACGCACCGCCTTAACGCCCATCTAGGATTTTTTACGAAAAAAAGAGAAGTGCGTTCTTAAAGCTTGTCTCCCATGTGTATTAATCGGCGACGCACCCAAAAGCGCGTCTTAGATGACTCTGTAATGCGAGATGCGACGACGGAGACGCGCGGTCTGCTCGTCTCCATTCTTCATGCGGGCAGTATCAATTTTGTAGCTGAGACAGGGGCCGGCCGAACATGTAAAAATAAAATATTAGGTAGCACTTAGAACATATGTTAATATCCCAAAGGTGTCGCTCTCTTAATCTCTGATGCCTAACAAAAGAAATAGTATTCGGAATCTCCATCATCAACTATTTTTTCCTCGTACGCGCTGCTCAATTAAATACCATTCTTATATCGCCTCATTGCCGATGAATATTTAATGGCTGCAGGTCCGATGAGTGCCGCACCTCAGGTGCAGCAAAAATCAAACATTTATTTGCATGCTGTCCACGAGCCCCACCCGTTCACGCATGCTGGCCTCTGAGCTATGATTTAACGTGCCGATGCAATTAGCTGACACGGCGCACAAAACAAGCACTATCAAGGATGAGTATTGTAGACGACAGTATCCTTCTTTGGACACCGCGTCCAGGGCTAAGTCTATTTGCACTAGCGTACTCTAAAATATATTTTATATATTATTCTCATTCTATTTTTACAGTACGTACTCTAAATTATACTGTGATACAGTATATACAGTGTGCTTTACAGCGTGCCACTGCGGACTGTCAAATAGGCTAGAAATTGTGGAATAGAGTATGTCTCTTATGGCAGAGATATCGATGCCAACACAAACTCACAGGTAGTACATTCAACAGAGACGGTACTAGCATTTAAATTTAGATTAATTATATATTTTACCCTACTTTTGAGAATATTGTTTTTAGATAATATGTTTAGGTCCCACGAGGCTGGCCAAGCACTCAAGCGATAACGATCACAAAATATAAGGAAAACCCAACATGCCTACTTTCTTATCACGATTATTTTGATAACTCAACATTTCATCTCAGCATCAAATGAAAGTCCTATGATCCTTTGCTTTCTCTTCATCAAGATTATAATCCCCTCCATCACGTTCTAAGCCCCATCTGCCAAAGCCATGCATCTTCCGCGCTGCTAAGGTTCGATGCATTCATCAGTGTAGATAGAACAGCTCAGAATGCTATCGTCAAGTCCGTGAACAACGTGTGTGGTGCCTGTGCCACTTGTTCACAGGGCCCAATGCCACCTAAATAAAAGACTAGTAGATTAGTACTCCCTTTGTTTTTAAAAACTTGTCGTTTTGTAGTTTATTTTTGAACTACAAAGCGATAAAGTTTTGGAGAAGGAGGGAGTACGATATTGTTGAACACAGCATCCTCGCTCACGTGGTACAACCAATTGTCGATGCTTTCCTGCACTCAATTAGAGGCTTTGACGTTCTTAATAGTATCACCAGTTCTTGCATATTTTAATGATCACAATGCTACATGCATGGCGTCTTTGCCTATAAATAGTAGTGTCCAGAGTTCTCTATTTCTCACAACAAAGACGCAGCACAAGCTAGTTCTAGTCTCTCACTCAACACTTGCTCCAGCTAGCTAGCTCCTTGGAAACCCATGGCAAACACTTCCAGCTTCCAAGTCACTCCCCGCTCGGCACTCGCAGAGGGCAATGAGCTCAACTTCCGTGGCCTGTACCTGTACCACACCTACTCGGGCCCAAGCCCCAACCAGACGACGATCATAAGCCAAAGTGGGATGGGTACAACGGTAGCTAACAACTGGGTAGTGCGTGGAGGGCTAGACCCGAACGCCAAAATCATTGCCTATGCACAGGGCCTGCATATCTACGCCGGTAACTGGCACAATTCCTTCAGCTTAGTGTTTGAAGAGGAGAGGTATATAAAACTAATTATTATAGGAATATACTACTTTTCAATCGATTGAAATTTTACTCTCTCAGTTTATTTTTCTTCATGGTGCAATAAGTAAAATGCCATGTTGCATTGCTTTTTTTCTTTTAGTTTTTCATCCTTGCACAACATGCTTCAGCAGATATTACTGCATGCACTATAGGAATATCGATCACTTACGTCGGCCAGGGCCGACGTAAGTAAGGCATAAACCAATGTAAATAACTTAATTACGTCGGTTTTCCTTTAATTACGTCGGCAACTGACCGACGTAGCGGTTTGGATGTAATTAAGGTAACTTACGTCGGCCACCAACGTAAGTTACTTAATTACGTCGGTCTGCAGAAGCCGACGTAAGTTAAGTGGCGGGATGGGCCTTGGGCTGGGCCGGAGTACTTACGTCGTCCAGAGCACGCCGACGTAAGTTATGTGCCCTAACTTACGTCGGTTAGAGCCAAACTGACGTAAGTTAAGTGGTTTAACTTACGTCGGTATGACCTGACCGACGTAAGTTAAACTGGGCTAGTTATTTTTCATGCGGCACTAGTTATTTTTTGATTTACAACAAGTGTATTCGTAGTGTCAACTGAAAAGGAAGAAAAATTTGAATCAACTGAAAATTAGTAAACACACCATAATATATATATGTAATACATGAAACACACATATATGAACTATATATATTCCTTCAGTTATGTACAAGATAGAATATCATTTCAAGATTGAGTTTGATGTGAACAATGCAGGTTTAAAGGATCCACTCTTCAAGTGATGGGATTACCTGTTGGAGGAGGTGAGTGGGCTATTGTTGGGGTTACTGGACAATTTGCCATGGCAACCGGTGTCATCCACAAAAGGGTGTATGAGAAAAGAAGTGAAGGGAATATTATAGAACTTACAATCCAGGGATTCTGCCCCCTGCTCAAGGGGTCAACGGTAATTCAGAATAATTATTTGATTCATATCACAATTACTATGTTTGCTCATTATACTCATAACGAATAATGTGCAGATTCTTCCGGTAAAGCTTGGAACATGGGGTGGAAACGGAGGTTCTGCTAAGGACGTCATAGAGCCACCAAAGCGCCTGGACAGCATCACCATTCGAAGTGGAGTGGCAGTTGACTCCATTGCATTTTCCTACCTTGACCAAGCTGGTCAGAAGCACACTGCGGGTCCATGGGGAGGTACTGGCGGTAATCCTCACACGGTAATTATGCTAACATGCGTTTCTGAAGTATACGCTGGTCATGTAAATTAAGATTTAGGTCATATCAAGATCAGCATAACAAACAGCCTTGTGTCACTCTCCAATCAGTAGAGTTTCTCTCACTTGCACTTTCTTGCATATCTTCCGGACATGCATGCAAAACACGAAAGAACATCTAGACTAATCCGGCTGGTTTTTTCTCATGTCCTACCTACAGATCCAACTCGCTAAATCCGAGATTGTGAAGGAAGTTTCTGGAACATTCGGCATGTTCGACGGATGCACCGTTATAACCTCACTTAAGTTGGCCACCAATGTGAAGACGTACGGGCCTTTTGGGCAAGAGATGGGGACCCTGTTTACAGTCCCGGTGCAGAGCGGCAGCGGCGTCGCTGGCTTCTTCGCCCACAGTGGCGGTTACCTTGATGCCATTGGCGTCTATGTGCACCCTCTCTGATCGGGTCGATCTGAATTACAACTAAGCGCTGCTCTATCGTCATCTAGTTCGGGCGGACGTCCAGCTGTGTGTTTCCAAGCAACAAATAATAAGCGAGATGGGGATGGATTCTCGCTTACTTGGGCCTGCATTATTTTCTCGTTTTTATGTTTCCAACCATACATTGTTGTTTTGTGTCAAACAACACTTGGATGTGAGACTGTTTCCTTAAATAAAATATCAGTGATGTTATTCGATTGGTGATTTGCATGAACGGTGATTCATTAATTTTGGTGCCAACTACGCTTGGTTGCCACTACTAACCATTCTCATGTGATTGCTACTTCTTCACGATCTTATTTTACCTTAGACCTAGAAATTTCATGTATCATTAAATTCCATTATATCCTAGTCAGGTATGGCACTCGATTTTTTTAGATGTGCGGCGGCTTGGCAATTAGTTGCTGTAATGTTGCTCATGTGATTCACTTTAACATTATAGTAGCGCTAGAACTACAGTTGTACCTTCTTAATAGGAAGAGTAAATGATGTTCAAGAGGTATTTTCATGGATCAACGTCGTTGACCTCCGAACCAAATCATTGATGATCAATAGCCTTTATTGCATCCATTCAAGAACCAAGGCACACCTTGTCCAAGTGTAGTGATGATCTCTTAGCCAAACCATCAAGTTCTCCCCAGGGGCTGAGACTTTCGATAATTTCTGCTGGTTTCCGTTAATAGGTGCAAATAATCGGATTTCTGAAGAATTGGTGCGGTTTGCCCTCCAAGCCTCATAGGCACAATTGGTGTATTGCAAGTAATATATATATATATATATATATATATATATATATATATATATATATATATATATATATAGAATGTATATACAATTAATACCTGACTATAGAATAATTGATTCTGTGTCCACTTTCTATCCTCTCAATGTTGATTGGGTCCTATATGTCAGTAGCATCAACAGGTCCCCACAATTTCCTTTACAACCGTCAGTTTCCTATTTCACCGTGAGTACTACCGATTCCTTGCCGAGCTTCACGTGCGCTAATCACGCTTCCGTATTGGCAACCGAATCTGCAAGCTCGCACGCCTCTTCTTCCTCGCGTATTCTTTCTCACCTGCACGCCCGCACGCCGTTTCTTTCTCGCATATTCTCGCACATTTGCCCGGTGAGATCCCGTTCCAAACTCTGTCGATTTCTTCAATTCTTTCCTCTTCCCCAAATATCTAATCGCTTTTCGCTCGTAATCATGTCAGGTTATTTTGCCGGCAAGAATTTTTGAGAGTTTGCCGCTGTTACTGTTGACTGCGACGAAGCACTTCGTCGGCTGCCGCCGTTCACCGTCGATCCGCCTTTTTTTACTCTTTCCCTTCCTCGGTGATATGTATCACACTTTAGTGATTGCAGCCACACATGATGATTCTGGATATCATATTCGTGCTCGACCTCACGTTAATAGGCTTGTCAATGTTCCTACCAGATACGGATCGCCATTCAAATGCATAACACTGAGGCCACCAATTGACATGATTAAAGCACAGATTGTAAGGAGTAAAATTTGCACAGAGCTTAAGGATAAGAGGTATACACCCATTGTTCTAGTTATCATCCCCTTTTGTTTAGAGCATTATACATTAGTTATGCTGTAATAATTTATTATAACTTATTCTTTGCCAGGCATTTTGTAATTCCGGGACCATCTCAATGTCTCAGCTGTACCGATGTCGCAGAGTCTTTCTCTGATGGAGCTGCACTGTACAAGTCATTTATGTCATACTTTGTGGACTGCATACGCGCTGAGGATGACATCTTGAGGCTCAAATGTGTCGGTTTTAGGTTGTTTCTTTCCGGATATCTTGGTGTATGTCCTTGTCATATGAAACTGAATTATCATTTTTTGTTCCATCCTTTTTTTGTCTACCATCTACATATCACTATATGAATTATTCCCTAACGTATTTTAACTTTTTAGGAAATGCTCAACCATGATGAACAACGACAGCAGTGTACGTATCCAGACCTCGCTGCTTTAATAAAACTTGAAGATGACATTGGTGACCTCGATAGTTACAAAATTAAGCTTGTAAGTTGTTTTGTTCATATTCTTACATTGTGTGTGTTAATTCGTCTTTCTTTAACTATTTTTTTCCTAATTTACTTACAGTTCTTTGTGCCTATTCCCGAGAACAATTACACTACACAATATACTGCTTGAACATGATTGACAAACGAATTGACATACTGGACTCTAGCAATCAATGTCATGAAGATTTCCATGCAGTTGTCTCAGCTAGGGTTGTGACGAGGCTTAATGAATTGTTACACAAGGTAACAGAAGGCAAGTTTAAAGATATTACTAGATGGAAAAGACCTGTTATAAAAGTGATGCGGGAGGATGTGCCCAACGATTCCCCATTCATAGCAATGAAAGTCATGGAGATCTGGGACGGTAATAAGCTTCATACTAATGAAAATAAGGTACTGTTTTATACCGTATTTTAGATGCATTACATAGTTCTTACCCAAAGTTGTACTAATTAAGCCCAAAGTTTTATTCAATTTTTTATAGATGATGTACCAGTACCAGTACCACTGTCTCAATTATCATTCGTTTGTCGAACTACTTCAATGTAGCACATGTTGTTGTATTACACTCAATAATGTAATCCTATTTTTACATTTCAGGTAAAAATGGCTGACTTGAGGTCCGAGATGTTGTATTACATGTTGTACAACTCAGTAAATCAAGTGAAGCATCTACCTTATGAATTAGATCAATACAAGCCGTTTTAGTCAACGCAACAGGCAGATTGATTTAGATATTTCTATATTTTCTAGCATTTTTGTACCATTAATATATGTCAGTCGAGACCTTTGAATCTATGTCATTTTATTTGGGATTGATGAACACGTGCACTCTCAGTTTATATTTTTCCGCACTATGAATATCTGTTTTATTGATTTATACTGTTAACTTACCATATTCAGTATGAGCAATGTATGTTAATGTCAAAGTTTTAATTTCACGAAATTTATTTTCAAGTACTTCCCATCCTGCATTGCATTGTGGCATTAATTTTTATATGGTGCGTGTTTGTTTTGTACAAATTTGTTCACACGTATTTATTTTGAGGACCATATACATGCATGCATGTACGTATGTGCTACAAGTTTTTTTGCCTGATCTAGAGCTGCAACGCTCATGGGTGTGGACCGGCTTGCTCTTTATTTTTTTTGGTTAACCTTCAGGGTTCTTAGACATACATATATGTAAATTTATTTTATTTGTAAAATAAAAATGTGCAGCATATACGAAGCTTCATTCTCGCTTCATTCAGAGAGAAGACGGCAGCTAGCATGACGTCCATGATTCTATAGACTAACTAGTCATTTTATTTATGATAAGGGAAATATATAGCTAGCAAAAGGTACATACGTGCACATTATATAATCTTTAGCAGCCACGGCTGTCTTGACACACGCGACATAGGCGTCTAAAAGAGACATTATTGATGACAATAATCATTTGGCTCACTGTATAACCATAACAGTAAATCCAACGTTGTGAAACTAAATATTATTTTTCCAACATGTGAAACTATCATTTCTACTCATCTCCCTTTGTATCCCATTCGTCATCACATTCATGTTCACCCGTAGCTAGCATGAACTCTTGTTCCAATTGTCTATTTATTAGTGGTCTTCCTCTCTTTGTTCCCATGGTACCCTTTCTTTTCTTTTCTCTTGCATCCGCATCCCGGTTTAATGGACATGTTGTCGAATAGTGGCCTACGTACAGTACAAACCACACGTACTGCATTGTCTACTCCTTTTTCTTTTTTTGTATGTGCTGCCCCCTTTCTCTGCACAACGAATTCCTATGTTGAAGCGTCTGCTTCCCTTTGTTCTAGCGGATATTGGAGCACTCACGCGTACATTACTGTCTTCAGCTGCAGGTTCTGTAATTTCCATATTTGGTTTCTCCCTTCCTGTTGGTGCATCATGTGGACTACTCCTATGTGCTGAAGTACCGATGTCTCCTAGAATTGTCTCTGCAATCATTCGCAATTCTTCAAATTTCTCACAACCCATCATGAAACATGTGTTTGACTTGCTGCATGCCCTCACTGCTACTGTCGGTACCCTAGGTATCATATACCCCTTGGGATTGCAAAGATCTCAAGGGAATATCATCTACTTGATTTGAAGACCTTCGGAGGCCCACATGTCAGACATAACCGGACCCGCTTCCCCAACATGGTTAGTCCCAGGGTCGCTACGTGTACTGTCAGACCGGAGCTACCGCCCACAAGGGGGAAGCTCCGAGCTATGTACCATAGCGGCACCCCCGAACCTAACCCCAGACCGAGGGAAGCTCCGGAACTGACACGTGTTAGGTGGCACCGGACCTATCTATTCCCCACAGTATGCTCCGGAGCTGCCATGTGTCCAACCTTCGGATCTTCAGCCTCTAACCTCCGAAAGACTCCACAACAGCTCCAAATCTTCAAAAGGAATCAAAGACTTCAAGACCCGATTTAGTGTCATTAATACTATATTAATGACACACGATCAGACGACCTTAATTACTAGTAACGGTGCTATCAAAGCCCGTAACCCGGTTATTAAGGGTAATTAAGCGCATCAAATGTGTATCAATATTAGTAACCACCGGGGCCACATGTCCGGCCAGACTAACTTGTAACGGCCTGCCCTTGTACTATAAAAGGACAGGCAAACGATACATAGAGGGGACTCTACACACTCGACGCGCTCACTCTACACTCTCAACTCACGTTGAGCTCATACATCCAATACAACACCAAAACACCCCGTGGAGTAGGGTATTACGCTCAGGCGGCCCGAACCACGTAAATCTTTGTGTCTCCTGCGTCGTTTTACACTTCACCTTCTTGAATCTCCGCGCGCCCACACCGAACTTCAAACTCCTCTAACACTTTAGTAGTGTCGGGAGATCTGATAGATCAAAACCGCCGACAGTTGGTGCGCTAGGTAGGGGGCGCCTGAGATTTCAAGAATGGTGAACTCAGCTGCTGGATCATCCAACGGTCATCCTGCTGTTCAAGCTATTGGGGGCAATTCCTCCAATATGCAGCCACCAGCAGGAACCTCAGTTCCAGTCGGAGTCACACTACCACCATCGCCGCCTCCACCAGCAAATCAAGTTGGGCAGCGCGATGGTGCACCGGTGTCAATCACTGCGTCGGCAAATCATGACAACCCAAAACACGCGCTCCATGCAGCACGTGCTCTTCTTCAACGCCCACCACCTCCGGACGCATCCCGGGATGCAATGGAGCAGTGGAGGGCCGATGTGGAACACTTGGTTGCAGCAGCAGCCGACCGCATCAGCAACCAGGGTCCTCCTCCTTCAGGACGGGCCCCGTCGCAGCGATGGACCTTGTCTGGTAGACTTGGTCCGCACGTTTCCAACAACAGGAGACGTGCTGCATCACAGCAAGTGACTTCGTTGCCTTCCGGGGCACGACGCACTCACACGGTGTCAAGGCTTTCAACTCATGACCTCCGGGCGGAGCTTGATCGCCGATACCATCAACAAGACGGTCGAGTCCATATTGAGCGTGCTCGTGAAAGACGAGAAGCTCAGGATATTCCTGCTCCTGAAGGAGTAGGAGGAGGATGTTCAGCCCTGGCCATGCATCTGCGTATGGTCAGGTGGCCACAGAAATTCTGACCTCATCTGCTGGAGAAGTTTGATGGAACCATTAATCCCGTTGAATTTCTTCAGATTTATTCCATTGCTATCCTGGCAGCTGGAGGAAATGAGGCCGTAATGGCTAATTATTTTCCAGTGGCTTTAACTGGGACCGCCCGGTCCTGGTTTATGAGCCTTCCACCCAACTCCATGAACAGTTGGGAGGAGTTGTGCCGGCAGTTCACCGCCAACTTCGGGAGTTCATACACCCGACCAGACACTGAACTGGACCTTTTTGCAGTCGTGCAAAAAGGGGGAGAATCCCTGCGATCATTCATCCAGAGATTCTCTTAGGTACGAAACACTATCCCTTCTATCTCTAGCGCTTCTGTCATTGTGGCATTTAGACAGGGTGTACGAGATAAGAAGATGTTGGAGAAACTGGCGATCAAGGAGATCACCAATGTCACGAAACTCTTCGGCTTGGCTGACAAATGTGCCAGAGCTGCGGACGGCCGTGAAATGTACTCCAAACCACCTCCGGAGGATCACAAAAAATCCTCCAAAGGTGAAGCCACTACCTCTGGGAGTGGCAAGAAGAAGAAAAAGACCAACGGCAAGAAGAAGCTGTCGGCCGGTGCATCTAATGGTGCAGCTGCTGCAGCTCCGGGTGGCTGGGGGCCACGCCCCGAGAAGCGACCTCGACCATCTTCTGAAGACGGTGGCAAACCCAAGGTGTGGTGTCCAATTCACAAAACGGACAGCCACAGTTTGGAAGACTGCCAGGAGGTCCAAAACCTTGCCGAGTGCTACAACAAGCGCCGGGAAGAAGCTCCTTTCCGACAGAGGGAAGGAAAACAAAAAGTTGACGAAGCTCCGGCTGAAGAGGAGTTAGGTTTTCAGGATCCCAAAAAGGTCCTGAAGGCCGTCTACACCTCCGTCGACGACGATTCTGACGTCTTTGACAACGAGCGTCGGAAGACCATGAACACCATTTTTGGTGGATCATGGGACATCACCTCTCGCCGCATCCTCAAGACAATGCGTCGGGACATGGCTATTGTAGCTCCTACAGCCAGGGCGGAGCCTCATCAGAAGTGGATGGACACAGCCATCACTTTTGATGCTTCTTACTACCCTCGAAGCATGGTTGGAGCAGGCCAGTTACCCTTGATGGTATCTCCCACCATCAATAACATCCAGCTCCACCATGTTATGGTAGACGGAGGTTCGGGGCTCAACCTCATAAGCTTTGAAGCTTTTACCAAGATTCAGCTTCGACCTTCGGATCTTCACCCCTCCTGACCTTTCTCCGGAGTAGATCCGGGAGCCATTACCCCACTCGGTGCTATTACCCTCCCCGTTACCTTCGGGACCCGGGAGAAGTATCGCACCGAGAAGTTGGTCTTTGATGTTGCTCAGATCAACTTACCCTTCAATGCCATCTTGGGCAGGCCTGCTTTGTACAAATTCATGGCAGCTTCTCATTATGGTTACTTGGTGTTAAAGATGCCGACACCAGTAGGCGTTCTCCAGATCCGTGGAGATCGTACTGCTGGAGTAACTGCTCTAGAAGAACTTCATGCGCTTACTACGGCGAAAGAGGACTCCAGGCAGGAACAAGCTCCAAAACCCCTGAGCATTGGTCAGCGAGGCTCGACTTCTGCACCTCGTGTGCAGCTAAGCAGCGACACCGACATTCCCGTCAAAGTCGTCCAAATCGGTTCTGATGCCGCTCAGACCACCCGTATATCGGGAGGACTGAATGACAAATAGGAACTCGCGCTCATCGCTTTCCTCCGGGCTAATGTCGATGTGTTTGCTTGGCAACCGTCACAAATGCCTGGGATCCCCAGGGAAGTGATTGAGCACGATCTGAAGATCTACCCTGACGCCCGGCCTGTACACCAGAAGCCTCGGAAGCAATCCGTGGAGCGACAAAACTTCATTCGACAAGAAGTGAAGAAGTTGCTCGAAGCTGGATTCATCCGAGAAGTCTTCCATCCAAAATGGCTGGCAAACCCAGTCGTTGTGCCCAAGGCCGGCGGGAAGCTTCGGATGTGTATCGACTACACAACACTAAATAAGGCATGCCCAAAAGATCCATTCCCACTACCTAGAATAGATCAGATAGTGGATTCCACCTTCGGGTATGAATTACTGTGTTTCTTAGACGCATATTCTGGGTATGATCAAATCAGAATGTCTAGGGAAGATGAAGAGCATACCTCTTTTATCACAGTAGATAGATTGTACTGTTATACAGCCATGCCATTTGGTCTCAAGAATGCATCTTCAACCTTTGTACGAGCTATGTACAAAACTTTTGAAGAACTCATTAGAGACATAGTGGAAGTGTACGTCGATGACATCGTGGTCAAGGTCAAGAACAAGGAGTCACTCTTTGACACCTTACAGGCTGTCTTCGACAAGTTGTGGGTCACACGCACAAAGCTAAACCCAGACAAGTGTGTCTTCGGGGTTAGCTTCGAAAAACTTCTTGGTTTCCTGATAAGTCACCGGGGCATAGAATCTAATCCGGCGAAGATCAAAGCCATTGAAGACATGCTGCCACCAGCGCGCATCAAGGATGTCCAAAAGCTGACTGGATGTCTAGCAGCCCTTAGCCAGTTCATTTCAAGACTAGCGGAACGGGCACTTCCCTTCTTCAAGTTATTGAGGAAGTCCGGACCATTCCAATGGTCTGAAGTAGCAGAAAAGGCGTTCCAGGAGCTAAAATAGTTCCTCATCACCCTACCAACTCTGGTAGCTCCGAACCCTGGTGAGCCTTTGCTACTTTACATTTCAGCAACTGACGAAGTCGTCAGTATGGTCCTGGGTGCGGAGAGACTAGAACTATCCCATGCTCAGGAATTCAGACCCCTCCGGGAGGGTCCGGAGGTTCCTGAAAGCGAGTCTGGGTCCCAACTCCCTGACTTGAGTTCACAAAAAAGTTACTTCATAAGACTCAGACCCCTCCGAGATGGTCCAGGTCGCTTCTGAAGAAGCTCCGGGTCCCTCCAACCAGGACCCGAAGGTTCCCGAAGAAGGTCCGGATCCCTCAGGTAGGATCCGGGTCAGTGAAGAGGAAGTTCCGGGCCCTCCGGGAGGGTCCGGACCATCCAGCGCCCAGTGTACTTCATCATTGAAGTACTTCATGACGCCAAGACTCGATACCTAGAGGTGCATAAGCTGCTCTATGCAGTTCTCATTGCCTCCAGGAAGCTTCGCCATTACTTCGAGCAATCTTGCATAATCCCAATTCAACTGGGAATATTGCAAAGTGGGCAGCGAAATTGGCTGAATTCGATCTCGAATTCATTTCAAGGCAAGCAATCAAGAGTCAAGCATTGGCAGATTTCATGGTGGAATGGACTCCCTCTCCATCAAACCCTGGGGGCCCCAGTGAGCAAAAGCCGGAACACAAAGCTCCGGTCTTCACCGAGCCTCACTGGACCCTCTACTTCGACGGCTCCATGCAAAAGCAGGGGGCCGGAGCTGGAATCCTTCTCCTCGCACTAACTGGAGAGAAGGTAAAATACATGGTACACCTTGACTTTAAGGCAACCAACAACATGGCGGAATACAAAGCACTCATCTACGGACTAAGGGTGGCACTGTCATACGGTGTCAAGCAACTGCTGGTTAAGGGAGATTCACAGCTCATCATTAAGCAAGTGAAGGGTGAATGTTCCTGCAACAATCTCCAGCTAGCCGCTTACCTCCTTGAAGTCCAGAGGCTTCAGAAGGACTTTGAAGTCCTAGATCTCCACCATGTCCAGCGTGCCCACAACGCTGAAGCCGACGAACTCTCGACAAAAGCGTCAACCGGAGCCCCGGCTCCGGACAGAACTTTTGTCTGGAGGTTGTCAAAACCCACAGCTCAGCCTGCCGAACTGAGCGAAGGGGGCGAGATCAGCATCCCAAAGCTGACGGTCCCAATGGCCCTGTTACCATGTCAGCCATCAAGGGTCGTAGGTGCTGCCGGAAGCTCCGAGCAACCCAGCACGCAAGACTCAAATGCTCAATCTAGCTCCGATGCATAGATCTCGGAGATCCGGAGCTACTTGAAAGACAACATCCTTCCTGACGATGATGTATCCGCTGACTGGATAGTCAGATTGGCTAAAATATACACGTTGGTAGAAGAGGATCTCTACCGGCGCGGTGCCAACGGCGTCCTAATGCGGTGCATCACAAGGGAAGAAGGATGCGAGCTCCTCGCAGAAATCCATGGAGGCGAGTGTGGGAACCATGCGTCTTCCCGCACGCTGGTCGGTAAAGCCTTCCGACATGGCTTCTACTGGCCTACAGCACTCCACGATGCAACTGAGCTGGTGAAGAAATGCGAAGCATGTCAATTTTATGCAAAGCAAATTCACACACCGACTCAGCCTCTACAAATGATACCTCCTACATGGCCCTTCGCCGTGTGGGGGATGGACATCTTGGGACCTTTCCCAAGAGCCGTCGGAGGTTACAAGTTCCTGTATGTCGCCATTGACAAGTTCACCAAGTGGCCGGAAGCAACTCCAGTTGTGACAATAAACAAGCAATCTGCTATCAACTTTTTGCAGTCCATCGTATGCAGATTTGGAGTCCCAAACAAAATCATTACTTATAACAGGACCCAATTCGCAAGCTCTGTATTTCAAGGGTATTGCGAAGACCTCGGCATTCAAGTTTGCTATGCCTTTATAGCTCACCCGGCAAGCAATGGCCAGGCCGAGAGAGCAAATGCTGAAATCATGAAAGGACTCAAAACGCGCACCTATGAGCGCTTGAAAAAACATGGAGCCAACTGGATTGAAGAGCTTCCGCCCACCCTATGGGCTAACAGGACAACTCCAAACCAGTCAACTGGAGAGACAACCTTCTTCCTGGTGTACGGAGCTGAAGCAATCCTTCCTCCAGAAATCACCTTGGGGTCACTCCGGGTCCGGACCTTCGACGAAGCCATGCAGGATCAGCTTCAGCGTGAAGACCTAGACCTCCTTGAGGAGGGAAGGTGCCAAGCAGCTGTTCAGAATGCCCGATACCGCCAAGCCCTACGACGCTATCATCAACGACATGTACACAACTGAGAGCTTGAGGAAGGCAATCTGGTGCTACGGAGAATACAATCCAGAGAAGGGTTAAATAAACTCTCCCCCAACTGGTAAGGACCCTTCCGAGTGATTAAAGTATCTCGTCCCGGAAGCGTTCGCTTGGCAACCGAGGATGGGACACCTCTCCCAAATCCTTGGAACATTGAGCACCTCCGTAAGTTCTACACCTAATATCACGGAGGTGAGTCTGTAGTAACTTGAGGTGTATGTTATAGAGTCATTGTACAGAGTCGGGTAGTTCCTCCGGGAGAACAGCCGGACCATTCCCGAAAGGTCTGCAAAGTTCATGCAACGCTTGTCACAGTCTTAGGACTAAAAGTGTGGCTAGCTACCCTGGGTCAAACGAGAAATGAAACACGCTTAGCCTGGTTCCGTACCCTAAGAGTGTACTTGTTTCCCCTGTACCCCGGACCTATAATGAAATACATCTTCATGTGAAAAAGACTCCACGTGCATTTACTTTGTACATGCTCAACATTTTTTATTTTTCTCTTTCTTGTGTATAACAAGGACGTGCACTTCTTAAGAAATTTTAGTTCGACCGGTTCATATACGATTCGAGCTGTATTGTCGATTCTTTTGGATTCAAATATTGTTCATGGCCCACTCGCCTGAATGCCGCTAAGCCAATCTAGGGCCAGAGTGTGCTATCGACTTAGCCTGGTCAAGCACCCTAAGTACGCCACTCTACCTACACCTCGGCAGGCTGAAGTAAGGCGGGTCCAAGTACAATTGGATCCGGAAGAAAGAAGGCAATGCATTCGGTTGCATTCAGAATCATGTTTGACCTATAATTTTCTTGAGAATCGTAAGCCACGACGAAGTTATAGGCAAGGGGCGAATTTTACTAATTTTCTTGGCTTCAGTGTGTTGGAAAAATAAAGAATCCATGTTGATGGAGAAAAGTCGGAGCTGACGAAGCTCCGACTTCCCCTAGGTGGCTTATAATCGATGTTAAACATTGAAAACGAGCATCACCGGAGCAACCAAGCTCCGGTAAAGCTAGGGGGACCAGCCGTCGACGCAGAATAAAAGATGGTGAGAAGATTACACAAATGGAGTCTGCTGCCGACAAACTACGCGTTAGCAAAGGTCACTGCCGGAGCTACTAAGCTCCGACACCCCGGAGGTCTAACTATCGATGCTCTACGCGTTGATAGGAACTACTGCCGGAGTTACTGAGCTCCAACAACCTCAGGGGGCCTTCACTATCAAAGACTTCGGACCTACATTCTACAAGTTCGAAGCAAATGAGTCTTCAACAAAATACAATATCCTCTTGGTACATGTTCACAATCAAATTGTGTACATCTACCAGGGGGCCAAGTGAAGACAAAAGTGTTGAAGACAAAAAATGAAATTCGCAAAAATTTGGATTTCATTCATCTGGAGACAAGGGATTACAAAATTGGGGAAGAAAAAGAGAGAATACAAGTGGGAGCTACAGAGATGGTCCTAGACCCTATGGAAGAACCGGGCGACCTTCTGAGCAACCTCCGACACGTTGGCTCAGGTGGCTTCACCTTCTCCTTCGACGGGACCTTCAAGCACCGGGTCCAGAGGGAATTGGGGATCCCGGCTGGTGTAGAACGTCAGCACATACTCTGCGATGTTCTTCGCCAGGGATTGCCCCTCAACCTCCAATTGGTCCACGATGACGTTGCCCACCTTGGAGAGTTTGCTACCCGCCGATCTCAACGCCTGCAACGCCAGGTCCGGCTCCGGCTCCGGATCATCCGGACGCACAGGACTGAAGCCCATCGGTGTCAGCACGTCGTTGGCTTTGCTCAGGAACTCCCAAACCTGTAAGGAGTCCGCAGCCCTCAAGCCCTTCAGTTCCTCCAAGGATCTTCTGGCCGCCGCCAGTTCAGAATTCTCGGGAGCGAGGCGCTCAACCTCTTTGGCATTTTGCTGAATCTTTTCAGCAACCTGCTTCTCGAGTTTTCCGAGCTCCTCCTCCCGGAGGTAGATCTTGTTCCGGCGGTCAACCATGTCCTTCTCCCTGCCCCTCACTTTCTTCTCCCTGGCAGCAATGGCACACTCTTGCTGGTAGAGTTCCTGCCCCCGCACCCAGGCCTTCTCCTCCTCCTCAGCATAGCGCTCTTCCAATTTATTGGCGCGCTCCTCGAGGCCCTTGTCAGCCAGAGCCACCTTTTCGGTGAGCTCCTCCTTCCTCTTCAGAACGTCATCCCGCAGCTCTAGGACTTTCTGCTCTTCATCTTCGAGCCTCTTCTCCCTCTCCTCAAGTGCCTCCCGGCGCTTGATGAGAGTAGTGTTAATGGCTTCAAGCCTTTCTTGGCGTTCATCAGCTGCACTATTAGCTGCCTTGGTCTGCTCATAAATGGCCCGGGATTGAGCGTCGAGGGCGCGAGTCAAGCTCTCCTTGTCATCCAATAATTTGCCCCAGTATTCCAGGCGGACCTTCTCCTACTTGATCCATCCTTTGTCATCTGCCAGCCTCGACTGCGCCAGCTTGGTCTCGAAGTAGAGCCGATTACGCCACCTCCTAAGGGTTTGGCGCTCCTCTTCAAGAGCCTTGATGTCATGGAAGAATGCCAGTTGAACTTGACGCAGACTGGAGCAGGCGTTGTCAATAGACAATGACAACGGGATAGGATCTGGACCTGCTGGCGTCTCCTCTGCTGGTTCCAGCGGGTTTTCAGTTACAAAAATCGGGTCCCACTCCAAAAGAGTGGTCCCCTGAGCCTCCACGGCACTAGGGCCGTCCTCCGGGATGGCCTCAGTCGCCATCGAGGAGGGTCCCGCTGATGAAGTTCTGACCTCCGGAAGTGGTTCCGAAGGACCAGTCGCCGGATCTTCGTTCGCCCCCTCGGGAGGGGGCCAGCGACTTCATCAGGACACTCCGGCTCAGCCGCAGGTACCTTCGGCGTCGTCACTCCCGGAGCAGGGGCTGCTTCTGGCTCCGGCCTGGGCACCTCCTCTACTGGGGTCTCGAGCGCTGACGCCTTCGCAACGACCGGCTCGCGCGTCGGAATATCTTCAACAACAGCCGGCCCTGCGGCCGGAGCTTCAACGGCAACCGGCTCGGGAGCCGGAAGGTCTTCAACATCAACTGGCCCTGCGGCCGGAGCTCCAGCAACGACCGGCTCTACGGCCGGTGCTTCAGAGGTAGCCGGCCCAACCGCCAGGACTTCATCAACATCCGGCTCACTTGCCGGGACTTCAATTACCTTCGGCTCAACCACCGGGGCTTCGAAAATTTTTGGCTCCGGGGCCGGAATTACTGCTTACTCCGGCTCAACGGCCGAAGCTTCCATCATCTCAACACCAAGACCCGGAGCTTCAACCTCCGGGGCAGGTGTCGCTGGCGCATCTTCTCTCCCGCGGTCCAGCGCTAGCACGGGAGTCTCGGGGGATGAGTCGAGGTCCATGACCACGACAGCTGGCGCCGGAGCTGTCGCAGCTTCAGCCACCACTTGGGGCAGCACCGGGACAGGAGCAGGAGCTTCCGCCCTCACAGCTTCAACTGTTGTGGCTGAGGGTGGAGCCTCACTCCTCTTCTTGGGAACATTGCAGATGATGGATGAAGAAACTTAAAAAACAGTTACTACAACAAAACAACTGTCTGAGGTAAAGATTAAAAATTACCTTAGGAGGCTTCCGCACCAGCTTGCGCGGAACCTCTTTCCCGTGCGTTCTGGGCTGACCATAGCCGCCGCCGGCGTGGAAGCTCCGGAAGGCCCCCCAGAACTCATTGCAGCCACGGGCATTTCCTTAGTCGAGGCCCCCCTCGACCAGGAAGGACCTCCGGACCTAGAAGCCTCAACTGGGCCTGGTGCTGGACTCGCATGCCCGGAGCTAGCACCCCGGGAAGACGCCGCTGCGGGTACAGTCGCCACATTCGTAGAAGACCTCCCCCTCCGGGGAGAAGGAGCTGATGCAGAGGTTGCAGGCCTGACAGACGTTCCATCGGCGTGTTGCAGTTTCCTCTTCCGACTCAAGGGTTCTTCCACCGGCTCCTTACCCTTGCCGACGACTTCGAACCTTGTCTTCAGGGCAGGGTTGGAGCCACCTTCGGAAGCCCCAGGGATCACCACCCTGGAGGTCGATCTTCTCTCGACGACACCAAGGTCGTCAAGCACCGGCATCGTCCGTCGGAGCTCCCTGCTGAACTCTACTTCCACGTTCAGAGGGAGAAAAGCTGGTGGCGGGGTCAAATCATCACCCGCGACATCGATGCCATGCTGGAACGTCTTGAGATGAAACTCCAAGGTTGCCCCCGCCATGTTGGACTTCAGCCCGGTCTCGACCTGGTCGTCGTCCATCACACCGTTGAGGGCCCAAGCGAGTTTTTCTCTCCTCTTCAGCGGTGCCCACCTGTTGACTAGGAAATTGCAAAATACCGTCTGAGGAGTTAATCCTCCCTCCACGCACTGGCTGATCCTGGTCAGAGTAGGGTTGAAGGCATCCGACAGCACCGGAGCTTCACTCCAGACTGCAGTGTCGATGTTGGGGAGGCCTTCAGGCAGCTCCAGCTTCTCGTGCTCCTCCACCCGGATGACTATCCAGTCCTTCTTCCCATCATCCCACTTTCCAGGGGGGAAACAACCGGAGGTACTTGAATGGGCACTTCTTGCGCTTCACGAAATAGTAGAAGCCAAGGTACTCATTACTCCTATCGGTGGTATGGACGGTGAAGAAGGTCCGGAAGAGTTCAATGCAGGGGGATGCCCACCCACATTTCACAGAAGTGGACAAAGACAGACACAAGAAGAATGGAGTGGGGGCCAAGGTGGTACAGCTGCAGACCATAGAAGTCTAGCAGCATCAAGAAAAAGGAGGAAAAAGGTGGGATCAATCCCACCATGGCGTACAAAGAGAAGTACACCATTTTGCCGGCGTGCTCCTTCTCGAATGGGAGCTCTCCCCCGGCGTGGACCAGGCGGTTGAAGAAGTCCGGGGACCATCCCATGAGGGCCCGGACCTTCTTCAGATCACCTTCGGTCTTCAAACGGCTCTCGCAGAGACCCAACTCCATCGCGACACAGCAAGGCAAGAGAGGAAAAGCGAGCACAAGTTGGGAGTTTGAGCGCAAGATCAGATGAGAAGCGTAAAGAACCCCAGACGGTGCACGCTTTCCTTCTTAAGTAAGCCCTCGGAACGCTTGGATGGAAACCGCAAGGAAGTCAAAGATACTACTCAAAAATTCCACCCAGCCGATGACAAGAGGGCCCGGGACCACCCGGACGATCAAGTCGAGGTTCTTACCCAGGCGAACGGTTGTCATCATGAGGCGGGAAGCCTGAAGGCGGCGGCCTGACAAGGCGCGCGGAACCGATACGATTTTCGTATCGGGAACCGGCGACCTTCAATTGCGTGAGATCCGCACGCCAAAGATCTCATTTGTCGCACACGGGATATGCTACGCAGCAAGTATTTAACTCCAAACCATCGCTAACGGCACATCCGAAGACCTTCGAAGACTCAGTTCAAAAGTCGAAGGATGGACCCACCTCTGGCGGAATGACTTCACCCAAGAGGTCTTCCCCAAAGGTGGGCCCAGGGGGCCACTGTCGGTACCCTGGGTACCATATACTCCTTGGTATTGCAAAGATCTCAAGGGAATATCATCTACTTGATTTGAAGACCTTCGGAGGCCCACATGTCAGACATAACCGGACCCGCTTCCCCAACATGGTTAGTCCCAGGGTCGCCACGTGTACTGTCAGACCGGAGCTACCACCCACAAGGGGGAAGCTCCGAGCTATGTACCATAGCGGCACCCCCGGACCTAACCCCAGACCGAGGGAAGCTCCGGAACTGACACGTGTTAGGTGGCACCGGACCTATCTGTTCCCCACAGTATGCTCCAGAGCTGCCACGTGTCCAACCTTCGAATCTTCAGCCTCTAACCTCCGGAAGACTCCACAACGGCTCCGGATCTTCAAAAGGAATCAAAGAATTCAAGACTCGATTAAGTGTCATTAATACTATATTAATGACACACGATCAGATGACCTTAATTACCAGTAACGGTGCTATCAAAGCCCGTAACCCGGTTATTAAGGGTAATTAAGCGCATCAAATGTGTATCAATATTAGTAACTGCCGGGGCCACATGTCGGGCCAGGCTAACTTGTAACGGTCTGCCCTTGTACTATAAAAGGACAGGCCTACGATACATAGAGGGGACTCTACACACTCGACGCGCTCACTCTACACTCTCAACTCACGTTGAGCTCATACATCCAATACAACACTAACACACCCCGTGGAGTAGGGTATTACGCTCAGGCGGCCCGAACCACGTAAATCTTTGTGTCTCCTGCCTTGTTTTACACTTCACCTTCTTGAATCTCCGCGCGCCCACACCGAACTTCAAACTCCTCTAACACTTTAGTAGTCTTGGGAGATCTGCCGGATCAAAACCACCGACAGCTACCATAGCTAATGTTACTAGCTTCGACGTTCTAAATTGCTCAGTTGTGCAATCCGGCCCAACCGTGACAATGTCTTGCCTATCCCACATTAGTTGATGTCTTGCCTCCTTGGTGTACCTCTTCAAAATATATTTTGCTGGTACTTTTCTTATTTGTAGGTGTGTAAATGCCTTTATAATATGTTTACAAAACAGTCCTGCACACATTATAATTATATCATTACTGTACTTATGAATAATTTTCACTAGTGAAGATGTCATGTTCATTAACGTGTTCAATATATTATGATATATCATATGAGTCAGGTTCAGCAACATTTACATTTTAAAACCTTTAGACATTACGTACCTGTGTGCTCCCAGGTGCGACACTCGCACTCAAATAACTCAGCTGAAACATCTGCATGTACTTTAAATGAATGTTGGTACCATGCATATTTCCTGGACTCATTTGTATGGGTGACTAGATAACCATTCTCTCGATCCCTGTCGACTTCGATGTGGAATGCAGTGCTTCTCATACACGTTTCTTTGTATTTTTTGTATACTGCCCTTATATACAATTGACTTAAATGTGTATCATACGGGTGCAAAGTGGCCCGAATGACTTTTGCCTGTATATTATTTTCAAATTAAATATTAAGCAACAATTAATATAGTACCAAATTAAATAACTTAAATACAAAAAATAAATGCCCATGTGATTACCTGTGACCAATGTGTTTCTCCGGGAGCATTGTGATTGGTATATTGTATAACCTGTAGTAGCTTCCGTGCAAATTTATTTATAGATGTCATATGAGTTGCAAAGCCACTACTTTTCACCATCTTGTTAACACTTTCACTTCTTTGCGTCGAGGTCATCATACCACAATAGTTTTTTTTGAAGTACGCCGGAATCCACAAGTCTCTTTGCTTCCACAGACCCTCTATGGCTACATTATCCTGTATCCGATATTCCTCCACCAACATATTCCACGCACCTTCGAATTCTTCTGGTGTCAACGGGTGGTTGATTACAATTTGAAACTTTTCTCTCAATCCTTCATGTGTGGAGTACAATTTCTTTAGCTCCTCCTTGTATTTTTTCAACATGTGCCACCTGCATAGACGATGACTGGTCTTCAAGAACACCTTTTTGATTGCAGCTGCCATAGAGCTATCCTGGTCTGTTCAATCAATTTTTCCCATTTACATTTTCACAAATTTCGAAAATATAAGATTGAATGCATGAAAAAAATGTAAAGTAACGTTACAGTAACAATGTAAATTTTTATTTCATTGCACAATGTAATCTTACCAGTTAGGATGCATTTGGGTTCCTTCTCTGGCTCCATGCAGTTTTTGAATGTATTAAACAGCCACTCAAATGTGTCTATTTGCTCGTTGTGCAGCAGTGCCTAACCAAAAATAACATTCTGAAGTTGATGGTTAGAACCCACAAACATTGCTAGTGGCATGCTATATACATTTGTTCGATACGTGGTGTCGAAGGTTACTACATCCCCAAAGTCTGCATACTCCCCACGTTGACTTGCATGGCTACAGAACACATTCTGTATGACATTGTTCTCGTCCACCTGGATGTCGTAATAGAATCGTTCATTTTATGCTCTCATTTCCTTGAAGAACTCTAGCAATTTTGGAATATCATCTTTTCTCTCCTCCCTCGCTGTTGCAGCCCTCCTGAAAAAATAAGTACATCTGAATTTATAAAAGATATTAATGCAAATATTTTTTCGCAAGCAAACATTTTAGCATTCACGATGTTACCTATTTTTTAGGTCCATCTCAGTGAAACTGATATTATGCCGACCACCGTACATATCCGACAACAAGTTTACCGTACAATCTGTAGGAACGTTGTTTCGGTGCCATTAATCAACCATATCCATGATCACCGGATCCTTCTTCTTATGTGCTCTCATGAACTTCACTGACTCATTGGGTGGTGTCAATATATGATTGTGCTCCAATCTTATCCTATCAAAAAACTAGTATCCCTTATTTTTCATCCATTTAGCCTTCACAAACGCCTTACAATTTGTCCTTTTTGATGTCTTTTCCGTTTTCCTTTCTTCACCTTTTTTGTAGTATTCCCATTTGCCTTGCTTGCTGCATGAATATTCTTTGACCGTTGGATGTGACTTGGTTATACATACATCGAATCTGGCCATTTTTGCATAGTATGTGTAGAAATTTTTTGCTTCTTTATTTGTCTCAAATCTCTGTTCTCCATTTGGTACAATATGTGCAGGCAATGTCGGGTCCTGTAAGATATGACAAATTACATTAGTTGCTGGCAGTAGTATCTAACATTTTTAAATTTGGTACAACGATATATATGCATCCTCAACAATACTTTTACTCGATGCAAGTAACAGTATTCATATGCGAATTAACAACAATAAGGCCCTCTGCTTTTCTTACGTGATAGTATTTTGTTTCCGGATCCGGCGTCAACATGACACTAGGTGAGATATTGTTGTTGGCGGTGTCACTGTGCACCGTATTAGCGATCCTCCTGTGCTTTCATTCCCACTTGTTCCCGTCACTGCACGTATGATTGTATATGATGTTTCACAAATACTGATCCACAAAATCAATATAAGGTCCGAACTGTTATTAACTATACATAACTCACCACCGAATGTTCTCTCTGTTGTTGGCGTGGAATATGTCAATGGAGTTTGTATTACGATCTGCATACCTGAACCCTCCTCACAGTTGTGGATCCTTGACTCATTTGCCGTCATGACTTCAACAAAACAATTATTTTATACAATGGCTATTAAAGTATAAACAATTGTACACTACATGAGTGCTAAACCACATTACGTCTATTTTTTTCCTACAGGGTTTTTGTACCCGCTTCCGAATATCAATATAAGGCGGTACTATTTTTAACTATACATAACTCACCGACTGGTGTTTCCTTTGTTGTTGGCATGGAGAACATCGATGGAGTTCCTATTGCGATCTGCACACCCGATGTCTTTTCAATGTGTTGGATCCTTGACTCATTTGCCGTCATGACTGCAATGTAACAATGATTTCATTAGGTGAATATTTTTTCCTACGGGCTTTTCGTACTCCATATGTTTCTATGTTGACATACTTCAGTCAACCTGTACCTTGCCCTTACCTTGTTGACTGTTCCTTTCTCCGTTTTTTAACATTCCTATGTCATGCGACATCGTCTCTTGATAGAAGACAAAAAGGCATATATAATGGTTCAGACAGTTTTCGCGTTGGGTAAGACCACATGTATTTTTCTGCAGTATCAAATTATCAATCATAATGTTACAAATATATTCATACACGTGTATTGTGTTCTCTATCATAAATCTGTAAATCAGCAGATTTTTATTATCATTTGCATCGTCAACCATAAAACAAAATCCATGTACACTGGTACGATCTCACCTTGCCATGTGTTGCGCGGCTTCCGTCGGGGACGTTGAACCTGGTGCCGCCGTGGTTTGCCGCTCCCGTCCCGGCCAACAGCGCCGGGACGCCAGAGAATGGGGCGCCATACTGAACCACCTTGGCGGCCACGACGCCCATTGTGATGCCATCGTTGGTTCTTCCGTAGGGAGTGATGTAGTTATCTCCCGCGGCAGAGGCCAGTACGGATGGGACAGCGGCGCGGAGACTGGTTCGCCGTTCTCTCCCATGGAAAGACGATTTGAATCATTGCTGGATCAATCCAAGGACCTCGTATCGCCCTGTGCGCCTCGTCGCTGCCGTGATAGTCGGTGGGTCGTGGGACGCAGTGCAAGGAAGCATTACCGTCTTTGCCGTGATTGCCAGTGCATCCTGTGCCTCGTCAACGCCATGATTCGCGGTCGAGCATGGGAGGAAAACGAATGAGCACTACCGCTCGGCAGTATAGACCTGGATTGCGCCGCGCCCTGTTACCGCGAGTACCACCCGGCAGTGCCAGTATCGTCCGTCGCTGCGCCGGTATTTTTCCTCGACGGCATGGGCGTGTCGTATAACCGCACTGCGTCCGTCCGTAAATTACGTTCCGGCGTTTATTCCCTCACTGCGTACAAAAACGCATCCGTCCGATGCTGCTACTCCACAAACGCACGCACCATTGGATATGGCCACAGAATAGTTATTCTACAACTGGCTATATATATATATATATATATATATATATATATATATATATATATATATATATATATATATATATATATATCCTGATTAGGTATGGAACTCGATTTAGAGAGAGAGATTTAGAGGGAGAGAGAGAAGCAGAAATGATGAGGGGCATCAATATTTGAGCATCAATATTTTATGTTTTTTATAGAATATGCATCCACTCAATTAAACTCCGAGACGAAGATATCTTTAGTTTTGATCTCCAATGTGATGCTCAAATCATTTGGTACCTCTTACCATCAGGCCCCATGACCGCCTACAGGGGCCAAACTTATCGACGGCCACAGTGGGCTATGTTGCCCCCACCTAGCATAAAAGTGCATTGATTAAACAGTGATGTTGGAGTATATACAATTAACTAGAGGTGACTTAGGAAGGCCAGCCCCCTCTTTGTTTGCTTAAACTCCGTCCCTGACCGACGAGGCAGGACAGTATGGCTGAGACTGTTCTGTTCGTTGGCTGCATCTTTTCTTGAATGAAACCTTGTATTTAATTATTGAAAACTCAAGTTATATATATATATATATATATCTGTGTGTGTGTGTTAATTTTATTTATAACTTGTTTCAGTTTAAGATTTTCAACACTTGATTGATTATTTTCACACATTTATTTATTCATCGTGAATCAATCTTGTAGCTCAGACATGTGTATATACATATGCAAGCATATATACATCTCAACTTTATTTAGAACTTAATACTATTCCAGTTTATAGAAAAAAAAATTAAATTTCAGAGTGATTGTTAATTGTTTCCAATTTTTGGGCTGTGACAAGGGCCCTATAAATATTTATACTCATTACTCATCTTCATGCCCAACATGTAAAAATTAAAGATTAAACATATGCTAATACATCTTAATGGTCGCTCTTACTCCCTCCATTCCACAATCTCTCATGCCTAACAAATAAATTGTTTTTTAGAATCTCCATCATCAAAATATTTTTGCCTTGTAACTTGCGCTGCTCAATTAAGTATCCTACTAATATCGCTTTGTTCCCGATGAGTAATCAATGGCTGCCATCCCATGAGCACCTCTCATGCAGCAATGAATCAAACTCTGATTTGCATGCTGCCCATGAGCTCGACTCCTCCACGTGGGCACGCATGGTGGCCTGTGCACCCTTTCGGATATGGTCAATCTGAACTACAGCTAAAGGCTGATGTACTATCATCGTCGAGTTTCCGGTCGACGACGTCCCGCTGTGTGTTTCCGAGCAATAAATAATAAGCGAGATGGAGTTGGATTTTCTTGTGTTTATGTTTCCGGTCACATAAGATATTGACGGAGATGTTTGTTACATGTTCAAGATCGAGTGGATGAAGTGACGGTAAGCATCTGTAATCTTATGTGACAAGAAGGTCCTACAAAAACTGAAAGAAAATTTTTATAGGACGGTGATCCGACCTGCGATGTTGTATAGAGCAGAATATTGGTCAACTAAAAGGTAATATGTCCAACAAATAAGTGTTGCAGAGATGTGCATGCTATAGTGGATGTGCGATCACACAAGAAGAGATAAAATTAGAAACGAGGTGATACATGATAGGATAGGGTGGCACCGATTGAGGAGAAGCTAGTCCAACATCGCCTATGATGGTTTGAGCATATCCAGCGAAGACCTCCAGAAGCACCGGTTAACGGTGAAATTATAAAGAGTAAAAAAAATTTTAAGAGAGGTAGAGGTTGACCAAGGTTAATATGGCAGGAGACGGTGAAGCGAGACTTAAAAGAGTGAGATATACATAGAGATTTAACTCATTATAGAACTGCTTCGAAATTAGCAATTCATGTGCCAGAATCTTAGTTTATTCGTATTTTGTTACTCTTATCTTCTTTCTTGTTATTCTATTTTAAAAATAAGCAAAATTCATAATCTTATTTTATTTATATTTTTTACTCTCATCTCATTTTCTATTACTTCTCTTCAAAAATTGTTGGGTTTCATTTCTAGTCGAACCCAACTTATTTGTGACAAAGGCTTGGTTGTTTTTGTTGTTGTATATTACCGGTCATGCATTATTGTTTTGTGTCAAGTAAACACCTTGATGGGAGACTGTTTGATCGGTGTTCTTATTCGATTGGTGATCTCCATGAATGATGATTCATCAAGTTTGTTGCAATTTGTGCTTGGTTGCCACTAGTAACTATTTACATGCGATTGCTACCCCCTCATGATTTTTTTACCTTAGACCTTGAAATTTTATATATCCTAAATTTTATTATATCTTGATCAGGGGTGGAACTGGACTTTTTTAGATGTGCGTCGGTTTGAAAATTAGTCGCCGTAATTTTGTTCATGTGATTTACTTTCACATTATCGTAGGGCTAGAGAAACAGTTGTTTTTTCTTAATAACAAGAGGTAAATATAGTTCAAGAGGTATATTGATGGCTTAACATCATCGATCACTACAAGAAATGTGAAATAAGGTGTCGGGGAATTTATGATCGTTGGGGCCGTCGCTTTTAAATAAATTAAAGGTGTCGGTTTTACAAAACCGACACCTATAAATTAAAAGCGTCAGCCCTAGTTTGAAGACCGACACACATAATAAATAAGTCGGTCTCCCAAACAAACCGACGCATATAAAGTAGTATGGGTGTCGGTCATACCTACACCGACACACATATTAAATTTAGCCCGCGCGCTTCAAAATATTTCGCATCCAACCGCGCTCTGGATTCGAATCTTTTAATTGAACAGTCCCTCTTCTCTTTAAATGCACCTCTTCTATTTCCCTTCTCTTTCTCCACACTTTCTCCCAGCACCCTCCATCTCGTCAACCGAGCCCGCCGCCGCCCCGGCCGCCTCCTCCGCGGTCGGCGACCCGGCCCCCGCGCCCGCCGTCGCCCCAACCGCCTCCTCCGCTGCAGGCGCCTCGGCCCCCGCGCCCGCCGCCTCCGCCTGGCGCCCCATCCCCCGCGCTCGCCGTCTGCGCCTCGTCGCGCCGGCGCGGTGCCCGCCGCCTCTCCGCGGCCGACGCCGCCTCCGCCTGGCGCTCTGGCCCCTGCGCCCGCGGTCTCCGCCTCGGCGTGCCAGCCCCGTGTCCGCCGCCTCCTCCGCGGCCGACGCCACCTCCGCCTCGGTGCACCGCCCCCCGCCGTCCCGCGGTTGCTGCCTTATCCGCGCTCGCCGCCTCCGCCTCAGCTCCCCTGCCCCCGCGCCCCTGCGCTCGTCGCCTCGAGGGCGCTCGCTCGGAGACCGCCGCCAGACGCCAGCCCGACAACCATAAAAGGAACGAACATTAGGAGATTTCTGATGTAAACGGAGCTTGTAACACCGGTGTAAAAAATAAAAATAAAAAGACTCGGTACAAGAGAAGCCCGGTGTAAAAAAAGTAAGGGTGTCGGTGGTTTCCGTGGCCGACACACATATGCCTTTTAAATGTGTCGGTTCACGTGGCCGACGCATATAAATTTAAGGGTGTCGGTTTTTTTGAACCGACACTCATAAAAGCTAAGGGTGTCGGCCCCGACGCACTTATAAATTAAATGCGTCCAAAATATTTCGTCAGGTAAGAGTGTCGGTACACCGACGCTTTTAATATATGAATGTTGGTTTTTTGTATACAACCGACATTCATATGGCCGACACCCTTTTACTCGTTTTTTGTAGTGGATGATTTCTAGCATTGATTGCATCCACTTGGGAGCAAAGACAAACCTTGTCTTCCATGATTTCCAACAAGATCTCAAACACCAAGTGTGGCAATCTCTTGGCCAAACCATCAAGTTCTCAGGGAGCTGACTTTCGATGAGGGTTGATTTCCATTAATAGATGCAAATAATCATCACAAGGATGGCCGGGGACAGACAAGCGTGGGCTACAGTACATTGGATCTCCAATGAGGAAGAAGGCTTTAGGCGAATGTCCTCTCGCACTTCTGTTCATCGGTACACTGCCCCTCTGCCTCCCCTCTTGATCCACCCTGGAACCAATGCTCACATTGTCCTTCTGGTGACCATGGTCTCCAACCAAGCCTCAATCACCAAGTGTGGTGATCTCCTGGTCAAGCCATCAAGTTCTCCCCAGGAGCTGACCTTCTATAATTCCTTTCTGCTTGTTTTTATTAATAGATGCAAATAATTATCAGGGGGTGGCCCGGGATAGATCAAGCGCGGACAGAAACATAAAGTGAATTGGATTTGCAGACACGGGTCTATCTGTTCTCAGAAAAACAGCAATTTGCTAGGTTTGTGTATGATTGACTGATTGTGAAGGAAAATGGATGAAAAGTTCACTTGCACTACAGGAATATCGATCACTTACGTCGGCCATAGCAACTTACGTCGGCTGGCCGACGTAAGTAAGTAACTGACGTCGGTCCCTGGTAGCCGACGTAAGTTAAATAAATTACGTCGGCAGACCGACGTAAGTATATGGACCGACAGTAATAAAAATTACCCACGTCGGCCTCGGCCCATAGCCGACGTAAGTTAATTGGCCGACGTAAGTTAAGCCTAACTTACGTCGGCCCTGACGTTGGCCGATGTAAGTAAGTCGGGTCGACGTAAGTAGTTGTTTAACCTAACCGCGCGAGCGGTGCGCGCTCTCATTTCACGCGCGCTCTCCTTTTCCCAACCGACGCCGCCGACCCGAGCCACCGCCGCCCCGCCGCCGCCGCCCCGTCGCCGCCCCGCCGTCGCCGCCCGGCCGCCCGACGCCGCCCGGCCGCCCCGCTGTCGCCGTCGCCGCCCGGCCGCCACAAGCAAGGTAATCCCTCCTCTCCCCTCCCTCCTCTCCTCCCCGACCCCCCCACCCCACGGGCCGCCGCCGCCCTGCCGCCGCCGCCGCCCTGCCGCCGCCGTCCACCTCCCCATCCCGACGCCGCCCTCCCCGTCGACCTCCCCTCCACGGCCGAGCGCCCCCCCTTCCCCTCCCCTCCCATCCCGAGCCCCTTCTCTCCCCCTCCTCCTCCCCAATTTAATTGATTAAGTGTTTAAATTCTTAATTATTTGATTGATTAATTGTTTGATTGCTTAATTGTTTAATTGCTTAATTGTTTGCTGAAATTGTTTAATTGCTTAATTTAAATTTGCTGAAATTCCTTAATTGTTTATTAAATTATGCTGAAATTATTTAATTGCTTAATTGTTTGATTGATTATTTGCTTAAATATGCACGGCCGTCTTGCCGGCCGACGTAAGTTACCTTAATTACGTCCAAAACCCTACGTCGGCTGAAAGCCGACGTAATTAAGCAAAAACCGACGTAATTAAGTTAATTACGTCGGTTTAAGCCTAACTTACGTCGGCTTTGCCCGACGTAAGTGACCGGTATTCCTGTAGTGTTGGACCAAAAAAATTCAGTACAATCTAGAACAGTGCAATGCTTCACTGTCCAGACCTTCGTTTTGCAACCTCGACAAAGATTAGTCCGCCATCTATGAACTGCAGAAGATATAAAGAACTCGAGATGTCAGCACATGAGTTGCTGCAAACCTTAAAGTCATCAACAAATATCAGATCAACATATAATATGAAGCATTTGAACATGTCAATTTTACCTTCTATGGCAGCCTTGGCTTCCTCGTTGTCGGCGTAGGACAGGAACGCAAGGCCTCGTGTTCGCCTCACCACTCTAACCATTGCGAGATGAACTGCACCGGTGCCGACGGTGCGTGCGCTGCTCATGGAGGCACTTAGCCTATTGATGTCCACCACCAGTAATTGGTGGCGGTGAGGATGCGGACGGGGCAGAGCGCGCCAGCATCCGGGATGGTGAGGTACTACACGGTGCTGATCGGGCATGACCTCCGTTGCCGGGGCAGGAAGGGAATTGGCCTTCACCTATAGCAACTGGGTGCGGGCGACGTTTCAATCCATGAGGTGGGTGGAAGGGTGAGCCAGGAGACGAATGTTTCGATCGTGAAGGTAGCCAAAGGAAGAGAAAGAAAGTGCAGCCGGGACCGAATAGGCAAGCCTAAGTAAACATCCAAATGTAGTATACGTGTTCTGGCGCTTTGAGATAGGTGAGAAGTACACGTGTCTCCGACCTTAGTGGGTATGCATGGCCGTGAGGATGTATACAGAATGCAGAGAATTTGGTTTCACTCCTAGCGCGCAGTTTGCTGACACCCTGCCAATCAGCTGCCACCGCCCATTCCGCCCTGCACCACCGGCCCTGTAAACCAGGTGCACGCAGGATTTCCTTGTGTTTTCTTACTATCGGTTCTTCTAAAAATGGTCTTCCCTCCATCTGACATCTCCCAACACGTCTTTTTTGTTAGAAAATAGGAGGCAATTTACTGAATAATTTTGGGAAACACGAGAAAACAACAGCGATCGGCAGACAGACGGGACGAGAAATCACGCGTACCGATTTAAAGTCAAATGCACCGCTGTAGATCCGACGGCGAACAACCGCTGCAGGCGTTGGTGACGACATTGAGCCGTAGCGCCCGATCTCCTCGGTAGACGAGCCATGATGAAGAACGCGAGCAGTCGCGCGGAGCGCTTCCCAAAAACCTTATTCCCCCTCTCCCGGTGCAGGATCGCAAGGGCGAGCGGTTCTGGAGACCTGCACTCCCGATCGTCGGTGCACGCCGGCGCTCGGGATGGAGTAGACTAGAAGGCGGCGCAAGGAACACGAACGTGGGAACAATCTGATCGTGGGATTTTCTGCCATACCGCGGACTCGTATTTATAGAGTCCCAGAGGCAGTTCATATGGGATCTGGAGGATCCAGATCCGAACTGACTCTGCAGTCGTAGACGCGTCCGTCTCCAACGACTTGGACTCTGACTCGATAGACCAAAAAATTCGAAGGCCCAAAAGCCCAAAGCCCAATTTAATTTTCTGCAAAAATATAAAATCTGGGCTCGGCTCGAGGCTCGAATTCACACGAACACATGCACGCTCGCGTGTGCGGGGCGAGGCATGGCGTGGCGAGGCGAGCGAGCGAGGAGGAGGAGGAGCGCGCGTGGGCCACCCCTCTCTTCCTCTCTTCTCTCTCACTCAAGAAGTGGAAGAGCAACCTTCCTTATATGTAGGGGTTGCTCCACTTCCACTTCCCATGTGGGACTAAGCACTTAGCACCACTCCTTCTTGCCCTAATGGGCCTTTGAGATTTATTGGGAATTAATTCTGAATATTATATGGGCCAAGCCCATTTATTCCAACAATCCCCCACCAGATCTCAAAGTCATTAGGAGAGAGGTCATTCTCGTTCCTTGTTTAATATACTAGTGTTTCGATAGAGACTGTGAAGTTGAACTTCTGCCTAGATCCTTAAGTTTCATCAGGTCACAGCTTGAACAATGGACTATGCCTTGAATTGCAAGTTTTGTGTGTACTGACTTTACCCGAAAACCATTACCAGTACTTGACTACCAGTAGTCTACCCCCGGGTGGAGCATATGCGTCGTACTCCCTGATCTCTTCATGAGCTTTCTAGAGATCACCCAAATCTCACAGACTGCGACATTAGACATTCGGAGCTCATATAGGTGTGTTTCCTTCAAGACTGCCCTGTAGGACGGCATCTTTGCTACACATAGCCAAAAGAAACACATTAAGGCAAATCGCCAACCTGCCTTACAGTTTGAGAGTACAAGTGTGCATCTTCACATAGAGATGGTGTAAAAGAAGTACTCTCCTCGGTGAACCACTAGCTTGTTTTCCCATGTCCTAATTCACGGGATCTCCGATCACATAGGTTGGGTTACTACTATGGTGTCACATCAATGGGTCTCAAACCCATCTCTCTCGATGCACTTTCTATCACGTTATGAAAGTTGCCTAGAGGGGGGGTGAATAGGCTAATCAACCTGCAAATGACTTAATAAAACGAGATTAAATCACAGGGGGCGGACTAGTCCGGTCAGCCTGCGTGAAGAACCCTAAAAAGTGTTTCTAGCAAGTTTTAAAGGGATTTTCTCGAGGCTACAAGTGAGGATATGTTTAAGACAAGTTTAGAAACTATCAACACAAGAGTGAGTCAAGTTTTAACAAGATTAAGCAATGTGAGGCACAAGACAAGACTAGCAACCTTAGAGCTAAGTATGCGATGAACAAAATACGAAGAACACTGAGACACAAGGATTTTATCCCGAGGTTCGGTTCCACACAAGAATCTACGTCCCCGTTGAGGAGTCCACAAAGGACCGGGTTCACCAACCCTTCCCTCACCAAGTTTACCGCACGGGCCTAACTTGGTTCTCCACTATCTCAAAGTGCGAATACAAGATTCGTTGGGGCTTCTCACAATCTGAGGCTCCCACACCACAAAGATGATCAACAACGCAAACACACTCAACACACAGCTCACAAAGACTCAATGAGTGCAAGAGATCAAACCGGGAGCACAAGCACGATGTTCTTCCTCTTCTCCACCTCACTAAACCCTAATCCACACAAGAATTAGTTTTAGAGGGAAAGTTGGCAAGAAAGAGGCTTAAGAGTGCTCCAAGTTGGCTGTGGCGGCGCTAGGGTTCAAGTCAGTTCAAGTGTTTGTTCAAAAGAACCCAGGGGACCTCTATTTATAGAGGTCCCAAGCCCATACTGCTGACTTCAGCAGAAGGGCGGACTAGTCTGGCCTCAGGCCCGGACTAGTCCGGCCTAGGGGACCACTGACCTCTTGTCAGGCCCCGACAGCTGACACGCTATCGTCACACTACCCGCCAAACTTCAAATTCAAACGGTCACTTCAACAACGGACTAGTCCGGTCACCACCGGACTAGTCCGATCTCACACAGAGCCTTTTGCTCCGTGTGAAAACGGACTAGTCTGAGGACCACGGACTAGTCCGGTCCTCCCAGACTTAGTCACAGAAGTACCTTCAACACGCTAACCCGGACTAGTCCGGCCCCACGGGCGGACTAGTTTGTTCTCACTCAGGACCTCTTGGTCCGGACTCAAACGGACAAGTCCGTGGTTTTGAGACTTAGTCCCCAAAACCAACTCACTGCTACCCGGACTAGTCCGGCCACAAACGGACTAGTCCGATCTCAGTCAGACCCTTCTGGTCCGGCCGACAACGGACTTGGCCGGCCAGGGGCGGACTAGTCCGGCCACCTGCACGGACTAGTCCGGCCCTACTGCCAGACTGCTTATCCACTCTTTTCTCTCAAGGGGTTTGACCTCTAAACCACTTTGAGCTCCCAAACTTGATCTCAATGCACTTTACACACGCACCCTTCTATTTCTACGGCTAGTCTAACTCAACACGCTAGAAACCCTAGTTTCTACGCTTCGAGTTGACTTCGTTTCCTTCCTTTTTACTTTTTGAGGGTTTGCGTCTCCGATCGAGTCCACACCTGTGCTAAGATCACTTGAGCTCATTAGCGACTTAATTGTCGTCATCAATCATCCAAAACCCACGGGGAACCTAGATGCACTTTCAATCTCCCCCTTTTTGGTGATTGATGACAACACATTAAGTCCTTCAACAATTAAGAGTATGGAAATTGGTTTTCATAACTTGTGTGCGTATGAATGACTCCCCCTCAATGTATGCAACATGTAAAAGAGGTGGAGGAGATCTTTCATACCCACACACATTATGGTGGGGTGCCTACGTGATGTGCTCAACAATTGTGACAAGACATAAAGAGCATCAATATAATCAAAGGATTGACAATTAGAGAATTATATTGAGGTTAAACGACATTAACAAGTCTTGCACAAATGTAAACATCCAAGAGCATGAATATATTACAAAACAAGTCCATAAATCACAAACACACCCACAAACGATTAACTCCCCCTTAACTCTCCCCCTTTGGCATCAAGGCACCAAAAAGGAAAAGAAGGTGGCGGGAAACAAAGATCTACGAACTAGTCCTCGTCTTCGCCACTTCCACTCTCCGTGGCCTCGGAATCTTCGACGTCTTCCTCATGATCGACGGCGTCGTCGTCGTCGTCTTCGTCGGAGTTCCTTGCCGAGGGAGCAGCCCGAGAGGAGCTTCCATCCTCTTGGAGCTGGGCGAGCTCATCGGCGGTGAAGTTGGGAAAAGGAGTGATCTCCCCATCACTCACCTCCGGAGAGGACATCGGGACCTCCAGCTTGTCGCACACCGCCTTAAGATATTTTTCTTGACGCTTGTGTGCCATTTGAGCGCGGATCTCTTGCTTCCGGCAAGAAGTGAAGATCGCCTTGAAGCATTTGAAGAAGGCACTCATTGATTGAGGCGGAGGCGGAGATGGAGGTGCCACGGGGCGAGATGGAGGATCTGCATTCTTGCGACGAGGAGGAACAGGAACATTCGGGGGCTTCTGAGGACGAAGCGGGCGATGCGACACGTCCTTGACAAAGGTCACGCCCGACACCTTCTCAATGAGGCACATGATGTAGGGGGCATACCCGCAAGCACGGTTGGGGGTATGCGAGATGTTGAAGATATCGTCGAAGATGTAATCGACGAGGTTGAACTTCTCTTCCCCATCGATCAGAAGTAGCAGGTGCCTCAAGTTCCCTTGAATCACCCCAGCATCACCGTCCTTCGGTGCTATCGTCCTTCTGAGGATTCTATTCATAATGCTGTAGAAGGGCTTGATGTTGCGGGCGAGACCGGCATCAAATGGAACGTGACTTGGATACATATATGCCAGCTCTTCACGGTCCACGGCCTGAAGGTTAGAGATTATAATCTCATGATCCATGTGTGCCTCAAGCCCTAGAATCTTGGCAAACTCTGAGAAGGTGACTGAGTACTGCTCACCGTGTGTCATCCAAATAATTCTCCTGTCACCAGAGGTGGTGAAGTAGATGGTGGAGTAGAACAGCAGAATTACTTCAACGTTCCAGTCATACTTGAAACCCATGATCTGCTTGAGGTCATGGCGCTCAGCGGCTTCGATGACGGCGTCAAAAGCAGAGTGTTGCTTTTTGGCCATGTAATCCCAGTCAACCCATTGAGCTTCTATTACCGGCTTCTTCATCTGTTGATAGACTAGCCGGTAGTAGTCACAATGGAAGTCACACCAGAATCTGGGATCTGCCGTGCTCCTCTCAAACTTGTAGACCTTCTCGGTCCTCAGCCTCCTGGCCTTTTCAGCCCCTTTGCCATGAAACACATTAGCAGACAATTCCTTCTGCCTGTTGGGGTTCCTTTCTGGAGTGTGAACTTCAAGGGGGTCAATGGAGGTGGCTTTCCCTTTCTCTTTGATCACAACACCTCCAGCTGCCTTCTTTGATGACATCTTGACAGCTGGCTTTTTCTTCTTTGGCTCGACAGGAGCCAGAGCCTTTCCCTTCTTAGGGTCACGCTCGACCCTGGGCTCAGGTTCCATTTGGGCTGGCTCCTTGCCCTTCGCCTTCTCGCCAACGGTGACGAGCTTCTTTCGCTTGGGGGCACTGGCCTCAGCAGCCCTGGAGTTGTGAGCCTCCCTATCTTCCCTTTTCTTCTTCCTCAGCTCATTTAGGGACTCTGCGGTTGCTCGAGCTATGGCTTCTTCCTCATTGTAGATGCTCGCGGCAACTTTGGAGGCTTCGAGTGCCTTCAGCCGCCTCTCTTCCTTTGCCTTTTGCGCCTCTATAAGCGCAGCCTTGGTCCTTGCCTCGACAATTTGAGCTTTGGTTCGCCCCTCGGGGTTGAGACGAGGAGGGGAACGCTCCGAGTTTGACATGCTGCGAAAAGCATATAGAAATGAAGGTATGAGTCCAAGGAGAGGGAGCATTGCGGAAAAGATCTCGAGTAAAGAATAGAAGTAGGGTTTGCCCTGTGCAAACCGGACTTGTCCGCCCCAGGGGCGGACTAGTCCGCTGGGCGGACTTGTCCGCCAGGGGCCGGACTAGTCCGGGTTGCGCAGAATGAACCCTAACCCTAATCGATTCATCGAAAAATCATCGAATCAGCGTGCAATACTCCTAGGCTATGATCGCAAGGGTATATGGAGCAACATTAATGAAGGTGTTCCTATCAAAAACTTTAAGAATCAAGAATGGGGCTAGTTTTTGAAGAACGAGGGAATACCTTCTCAAATCCCGCTAGAGTCGACGATATCGGAGATGGATCGCGAATGTGGAGCGCGGGGAAGTGATCCCTCACTCCCAAAGACTCCGATGCGTGGATTGGGGTCGAGATTTGGAGGTTGGAGCGCAAAATCGCCGATGGGGGGCGGTTGCTAGCGCGTGGAAGAGAGAGAGTCAAGTGAGAGAGGGAGAGGAGGGGTCTGGGCCGCCTGGGGGTTTTAAGTCCCCAAGGGCCGGACTAGTCCGGTTGAGGGTCCGGACTAGTCCGGTCAGCGGACCAGACCCAGACTAGTCCGGATCCGGACTTGTCCGGTTGAAGGGCGGACTAGTCCGGTTTGCGGACCAGCCGCGGACTAGTCTGGACCCAGACTTGAGTCCGGTCCGACTGGGCTGAGAAGCGATGCTTTGAGTTGCGCACACACTATTGGTCCTTATGGATAGCAAGCAATACAAACATGATAATTAAAGAAAGAAAGTGATAAAAACATGATCAATTTTCAAGAAAAAGTTTTCTCAAACGGATTTTGAAGAGAAATCACGATAAAAAAGAGTTTTTCGAAATAGCTCAAAAAGGGAGAAATGTGGTTTAAGCCACATTCCTAGAATCCAAAATGTTGAGCTCACTTCTTAGCTCACAGAAACGCTTCTCATCAAGAGGCTTGGTGAAGATATCCGCGAGTTGATGTTCCGTCCTCACATGAGAAATTACAATATCTCCCTTCATTGAGTGATCTCGCAAGAAATGGTGTCGAATGTCTATGAGTTTGGTCCTAGAGTGCTCCACCGGATTATGGGCTATCTTGATGGCACTCTCGTTGTCACACAAGAGTGGAATGTTGCGCAAGTTAATCCCATAATCCCTAAGGGTTTGTCGCATCCAAAGAAGTTGTGCACAACAACTTCCGGCTGCAACATATTCCGCTTCAGCGGTGGAGAGAGCAATAGAGTTTTGCTTCTTGGAGGACCAAGACACTAGAGATCGACCCAAGAATTGGCATGTACCCGATGTGCTCTTCCTATCAACTTTGCACCCCGCATAGTCCGCATCGGAATATCCAATGAGGTTAAACTTAGATCCTTTGGGGTACCAAAGTCCTAGGGAAGGTGTGTGTACTAGATATCTCAAGATCCTTTTAACGGCGGTCAAATTACAAGCCTTAGGTGCCGCTTGAAAGCGTGCACACATACACACACTTAGCATGATATCGGGCCTAGATGCACAAAGATAGAGAAGCGAACCAATCATAGACCTATATAACTTTTGATCCACACTTGGACCATCCTCATTTAGGTCTAGGTGTCCATTTGTCCCCATAGGGGTTTTGATGGGTTTTGCCTTATCCATGTCAAACTCCCTTAGAATATCTTGTGTATACTTAGTTTGACTTATGAACGTCCCTTCTTTGAGTCGTTTTACTTGAAATCCTAGAAAGAACTTCAACTCACCCATCATGGACATTTCAAACCTCTCCGTCATTATCTTGGAGAACTCATCACAAAACACCTTATTTGTGGAACCAAATATGATGTCATCCACATATATTTGGCACACAAAAAGATCTTCGTTGAAGTGCTTTGTGAAAAGGGTATAATCCGCTTTGCCTATCCTAAAACCATTTTCAACTAGAAAGTCTCTTAGGCACTCATACCAAGCTCTAGGAGCTTGCTTGAGGCCATAAAGAGCCTTTCGCAATTTGTAAACATGGTTAGGATAGTCTTGGTCTTCAAACCCTGGAGGTTGCTCTACATAAACTTCTTCCTTGATTGGGCCATTAAGGAATGCACTCTTAACATCCATTTGGTAGAGCTTGAAGTCATGATGAGTAGCAAAGGCTAGTAATATCCGAATTGACTCAAGCCTAGCTACGGGAGCAAATGTCTCATCAAAATCCAATCCTTCAACTTATGAGTACCCTTTTGCCACAAGTTGTGCCTTGTTCCTAGTTACCACGCCATGCTCATCTTGTTTGTTGCGGAACACCCACTTGGTTCTAACAACATTAGCTTGTGGGCGCTTGACAAGCTCCCAAACCTTGTTCCTTTCAAAGTTATTGAGTTCCTCTTGCATGGCAACTACCCAATCCGGATCTCTTAAGGCATCTTCAACCTTATGGGGTTCCAAGGATGAGACAAAGGAGAAATGCTCACAAAAGTTTGCAACACGTGAACGTGTTGTTACTCCTCTTGTGATATCTCCTAGAATGTTGTCAACAGGATGATCCCGTTGAACACTTTGATGAACGCGAGGATGCGGAGGTTGAGCTATTGAATCACTTGCTTCATCTTCTTCACTTTGGTCTCCCCCTTGATCCAGGCCCCCCCCCTTGATCTTCAGTCCCGTTATCATTTTGGGGAGTATCTAGTGGATCTCCAACTTGTCCAATGGGGGTTTGACCTACTTCATAATGATGATGGTCACTTGGGCTTTGAGATGGTTCTTGTGGGCGAACATCTCCAAGTGCCATTCTCCTTAGAGCTTCTAGTGGAGGTTCCTCTTGATCAAGGGCATGTTGATCAACTTGCTCCACTTGAGAGCCACTGGTTTCGTCAAACACCACGTCACGTGCTACTTCAACAATTCCGGAGGATTTGTTGAACACACGGTACGCATGAGTATTTGAGTCATATCCAAGCAAGAAACCCTCATCGGACTTTGAAGCAAACTTCGAAGCCCTAGGCTTCTTGTTGAGGATATAACACTTGCTACCAAAAACACGAAAGTAAGAAACATTGGGTTTCTTACCAACGAGAAGCTCATAAGGAGTCTTCTTGAGGAGGCGATGAAGGTACAATCGGTTTACGGCATGGCAAGCGGTGTTAACTGCTTCCGCCCAAAACCGGTCTGATGTTTTGTACTCATCTAGCATCGTCCTTGACATCTCAATAAGCGTCCTATTCTTTCTTTCGGCAATTCCATTTTGTTGTGGAGAATAGGGAGCGGAAAACTCATGCTTGATGCCCTCCTCATCTAGGAACTCTTCTACTTGCATGTTCTTGAATTCGGTGCCATTATCACTCCTTATAGCCTTTATCCTTAAGGTGAACTCATTTTGAGCTCTCCTTAGGAATTTCTTGAGGACACCGGGGGTTTCACTCTTATCATGCAAGAAGAACACCCAAGTATATCTAGAGAAGTCATCAACGAGGACTAGACCATACTTATTGCCACCGATGCTAATGTAAGCAATGGGGCCAAAAAGATCCATATGGAGTAACTCCAAAGGTCTAGTGGTCGTCATGACATTCTTAGAGGGGTGTTGAGCTCCTACTTGCTTTCCCGCTTGACACGCACCACATGGCCTATCCTTTTCAAATACCACATCCTTTAGGCCACGAACGTGCTCTCCTTTAAGGAGTTTTTGAAGGTTCCTCATTCCAACATGAGCTAGCCTTCTAAGCCAAAGCCATCCCATGTTGGCTTTTGCCATTAAGCATGTGTCAAGTTGAGCTTTATCCGTGGTAAAATCCACAAGATAGAGCTTTCCCTTGAGCACTCCCTTAAAGGCTATTGAGTCATTACCCTCTCTCAGAACATTCACACCCTCACTAGAGAAAACACACTTATATCCTTTATCACAAAGCTGTGATATGGATAGGATATTATAGTCTATGGAATCAACATGCAAAACATTAGATAAAGTATGCAAAGAGGAGATAGCAATTTTACCGGAGCCAAGGATTTTCCCTTGGCTATTATCCCCAAAGAAGATTCCTTCACTTGGGTCCTCGTTCTCCTCATACTCTATGAACATGCTCCTCTCTCCGGTCATGTGGTTGTTACATCCGCTATCCAACACTCATTTCGATCCACCGGAGGAGTATGCCTACAAAACAAGTTTATGCCTTCCTTTTAGGTACCCAAGCGGAGTTGGGTCCTTTCACGTTAGTAGTTAGGCATTTGGGCACCCACACGCAAGGCTTGGGGCTCTTGCGGAGTGGCCCAACATATCTAGCAAACACTTTGCCGTGTTTGTTCCTCTTAAGCACATAAGATGCATCAAAATCATGAAATAAAGGATGCGATTCAGATTTAGGCATTTTGCTGCTAGAGGGTGAGTTCTTTTCAATTTTAGTTGGAGATGAACTCCCCTTAACAAAGACAATCATGTATTTGCCATACTTGGAGGTTTTGGCGTTATGCCTTCCACATCTAGTATAGCCAAGACCATCCTTGACATGGGGAGGTCTTGTGTTGGTGTATGCACTTCGTGCATACGCCACCTTCTCCTTGTCAAAGATGGCACCCTTAGGTGCTTGCTTGCCTTGTGCTGAGTTGAGTTCATCCTTAAGCTTAAGGATTAAGTTAGAGCACTTGCAAGGCGGAGTTGCATTGGATGAGGCCTTTGAGACGGTTGAGCTCTTAGAGGAAGAGGTTACATTGTTCTTGAGAGACTCAACTTGAGTCTCAAGGATTTTGTTGACTTTTGACAAGTTCCCAAGTTCATCCTTGAGCTCAATTGTTTTCTCCTCAAGACTTGAACACGTTCTCTTACTTAGAGCAAGTTCGTGTTCCAATGCCTTGCTCTTCTCTCTTTCAAGCTCAAGGAGCTCATTAAGCTCTTGACATCTCTCCTTTTCAAGGATGAGCATGTCCTCTTGTTTGTTGATGAGATCCTCCTTCTCAAAGATCTCATCCATAAGCAACTTCATCCTACGCAGGGTGCTTTTGCTTATGTCCTTAAACATGTCCTCATTTTCACTAGCGCTATTAAATTCATCATGAGAGGAGATGGAGGAGGAGGAGTGAGATGTTACCTTTCTCCTTCCCTCCTTTGCCATAAGGCAAGTAGGTTTGTAGTCGTCGTTGAGGTTGGGGAAGAGCTTGCTTCCCTTGGAGCTCCTCCCGATGGCTATGATAGCCATCTTCTCCTCTTCTTCTTCGGAGGAGGACTCATCGTTAGAGTCCCACTCCTTCCCCAAATGGGCTTGTCCGGAGGGCCTCTTCTTCTTGAAGAATTTCTTATCTTGAGGCTTGCCCTCCTTCTTCTTTTTCGCTTCTTCATGTGGGCAATCAGCGATGATGTGCCCATACTCGCCACAATTGTAGCAAGACCTTTTTGATTTGGGCCTTGATCTTTCCTTCCCTTTGCCCTCATGGTTGTATCCACCTTTCTTACTCCTCATCATTCTCCTGAATTTGTTGATGAAGAAGGCCTCTTCCTCATCGGTGTCGAGGCTCTCCTCATCACTTTCCTCTTGCTCCTTTGAAGAGGGTGTTGCCTTGAGTGCAACGTTCTTCATCTTGGAGGCGGTGAACTTCTGAAGGTCGTTGTAGAAGAGCACCTCCTTCTCCATGATCTCGTGGTTGATGATCCTTCCAAGAACCTCCTCCGGGGTCATTTGAGTGAACCCCGGGCTTTCTCGAATCATGGAGCAAAGAGCGACGTTCCTAGGCATGAATGCCCGGATCATCCTCTTCACAACCTCGTGGTCGGTCCACTTGGTGCAGCCATATGATCGGCTCTTGTTGATAAGTACCTTCAACCGGTTGTGCATGTCTTGGGGGGATTCACCATCCAAGATGGCGAATCTCCCAAGCTCTCCTTCGATGAGCTCAATCTTGGCCTCCTTGACCACCCGATTTCCTTCATGTGCCGTCTTGAGGGTGTTCCATATGTCTTTGGCCACCTCAAGGCCATCGACGCGGTTGAACTCATCTCTTGAGAGAGATGAGATAATCACACCCGCAGCTTGAGCGTTGCGGTGGATGAGGATGGCTTGTTCTTGCGTGATGTTGTCCTCATCCTTCGGGATCTCCACCCCGATCATGACAATTTGCCACAATGTCGGATTGAGTGACACGAGGTGGATCTTCATGTTGTGTTTCCACATCCCGTAGTCGGTTCCATCGAATTGAGGAGGTTTCCCCAATGGGATGGAGAGGTAGTGGTTGTTGGCGGCAAGGCGTTCATAGTTGAACCCTTGTCGGTTGTAGTTGACCCCGCCGCCACCACTTGATGAGCTTGACGGCTCAACCACAGCAATTTTCAACTTCTCCTGGAGCTTCGCCTTGAGCTGGCGAGTCTCCTCATCATCCGTTGGCTTGTCTTGATAAGCCATTGTCTCTTCACATGTCGGTTGAGAGTCGTTGGTCGACACCTCTTCAAACACCACTCCGGCCATCTCTCCGAGTTGTTAGACTCTTTGTGGAGAGTCCTGCTCTGATACCAATTGAAAGTTGCCTAGAGGGGGGGTGAATAGGCTAATCGACCTGCAAATGACTTAATAAAACGAGATTAAATCACAGGGGGCGGACTAGTCCGGTCTGGGGGCGGACTAGTCCGGTCAGCCTGCGTGAAGAACCCTAAAAAGTGTTTCTAGCAAGTTTTAAAGGGATTTTCTCGAGGCTACAAGTGAGGATATGTTTAAGACAAGTTTAGAAACTATCAACACAAGAGTGAGTCAAGTTTTAACAAGATTAAGCAATGTGAGGCACAAGACAAGACTAGCAACCTTAGAGCTAAGTATGCGATGAACAAAATGCGAAGAACACTGAGACACAAGGATTTTATCCCGAGGTTAGATTCCACACAAGAATCTACGTCCCCGTTGAGGAGTCCACAAAGGACCGGGTTCACCAACCCTTCCCTCACCAAGTTTACCGCACGGGCCTAACTTGGTTCTCCACTATCTCAAAGTGCGAATACAAGATTCGTTGGGGCTTCTCACAATCTGAGGCTCCCACACCACAAAGATGATCAACAACGCAAACACACTCAACACACAGCTCACAAAGACTCAATGAGTGCAAGAGATCAAACCGGGAGCACAAGCACGATGTTCTTCCTCTTCTCCACCTCACTAAACCCTAATCCACACAAGAATTAGTTTTAGAGGGAAAGTTGGCAAGAAAGAGGCTTAAGAGTGCTCCAAGTTGGCTGTGGCGGCGCTAGGGTTCAAGTCAGTTCAAGTGTTTGTTCAAAAGAACCCATGGGACCTCTATTTATAGAGGTCCCAAGCCCATACTGCTGACTTCAGCAGAAGGGCGGACTAGTCCGGCCTCAGGCCCGGACTAGTCCGGCCTAGGGGACCACTGACCTCTTGTCAGGCCCCGACAGCTGACACGCTATCGTCACACTACCCGCCAAACTTTAAATTCAAACGGTCACTTCAACAACGGACTAGTCCGGTCACCACCGGACTAGTCCGATCTCACACAGAGCCTTTTGCTCCGTGTGAAAACGGACTAGTCTGAGGACCACGGACTAGTCCGGCCCCAAGGGCGGACTAGTCCGGTCCTCCCAGACTTAGTCACAGAAGTACCTTCAACACGCTAACCCGGACTAGTCCGGCCCCACGGGCGAACTAGTCCGTTCTCACTCAGGACCTCTTGGTCCGGACTCAAACGGACAAGTCCGTGGTTTTGAGACTTAGTCCCCAAAACCAACTCACTGCTACCCGGACTAGTCCGGCCACAAACGGACTAGTCCGATCTCAGTCAGACCCTTCTGGTCCGGCCGACAACGGACTTGGCCGGCCAGGGGCGGACTAGTCCGGCCCTACTGGCAGACTGCTTATCCACTCTTTTCTCTCAAGGGGTTTGATCTCTAAACCACTTTGAGCTCCCAAACTTGATCTCAATGCACTTTACACACGCACCCTTCTATTTCTACGGCTAGTCTAACTCAACACGCTAGAAACCCTAGTTTCTACGCTTCGAGTTGACTTCGTTTCCTTCCTTTTTCCTTTTTGAGGGTTTGCGTCTCCGATCGAGTCCACACCTGTGCTAAGATCACTTGAGCTCATTAGCGACTTAATTGTCGTCATCAATCATCCAAAACCCATGGGGAACCTAGATGCACTTTCACATTACGTGATAGACCCTTCTGTTTGTATGTACGAAACAGTAATAACTCTGGAGTTTCTCATTTTCCTGACAGATTTTAAACGTCTCTTGACGTGTCTTGATGATTTTGCATTATCCTTAGAACTGGTCACTTTGGCAATCACCGTCTGATTGTCACAGTTCATAAGGATTGCCGGCAATGATTTCTTAACTATAGGCAAATCCATCAAGAGCTCTCGCAGCCATTCTGCCTCTGTAGTTGCTGTCTCTAAAGCAGTGAGTTCTGCTTCCATGGTTGACCTCGTCAAAATGGTCTGTTTGCAAGACCTCCATGATATAGCGCCACCAGCTAGGGTGAACACATATCCACTCGTGTCATAGAGTTCATCAACATCAGAGATCCAGTTCGAATCACTATAACCCTCAGGCACGGCCGGATGCCCAGTATAGTGAATTACATAACTCATTGTACCTCTCAAGTAGCGCATAACCCTTTCAAGTGCATGCCAATAATATGTACCCAGGTTTGACATGAATCTGCTCAGTTTGCTCACAGCAAACGAGATATCAGGACGGGTTGCGCTAGCTAAGTACATGAGTGAACCGATCATCTGAGAATATCTGAGTTGATCTCTTGACTCTTTCTTGTTCTTTCTAAGTATCACGCTGGGATCATAAGGCGTTGGAGAAATCTTGCTATCCATAAAGCCGAACCGACTCAAGATTTTCTCAACATAGTGAGATTGACTTAAATTAATTCCACTCTCATCCTTATTCAGCTTAATGTTCAAAATAACATTAGCTTCTCCCAGATCTTTCATATCAAAACACTTTGATAGAAAAGACTTGACCTCAAAAATTATATTAATGCTTGTACCAAAAATGAGTATATCATCCACATACAAGCATAATATAACGCTATCGCCCCCACCATGGCGATAGTTCACGCACCGATCAACCTTATTAATGACAAAGCCCGCAGACGTCAAAGTACTATCGAACTTCTCATGCCATTGCTTAGGTGCTTGTTTCAGGCCATACAAGGATTTCAACAATTTTCACACTTTTGTCTCTTCACCTTTTACTACGAACCCATCAGGTTGTTCCATATAAATTTCCTCTTCCAACTCTCCGTTCAAGAAAGCTGTCTTTACATCCATTTGATGGATGATTAGACCATAAGAGGCAGCCAAAGAAAGTAGTACACGAATTGTCGTCATTCTGGCGACAGGTGAATAGGTATCAAAATAGTCTTCACCTTCCTTTTGAGTATAACCCTTTGCAACTAGTCTTGCCTTGTACTTTTCAATAGTATCGTCAGGCCTGAGCTTCTTCTTGAACACCCACTTGCAGCCTACTGGTTTGCACCCGTATGGCCATTTAGTTAACTCCCAGGTTCCATTGGAAAGAATTGAGTCAATCTCACTATGAACTGCTTCTTTCCAGTCATCTGCATCAGGTGATGCATATGCCTCTGCTATGGATCTAGGAGTATCGTCCACAAGGTACACAATGAAATCATCACCGAAGGATTTTGCAATCCGTGATCTCTTACTCGATTGAGTTATTTCATTGTGTTCCTCCTCTGGGATATTCCCAAACGGTGTATCAAGAAACTCGCTAGTTGTGGTAGATTCAGAACAAATTTCGGAAGAGATCCTAGCAGTGCTATGCATATCTTCCATAGGAAAAATATTCTCAAAAAAATGTTGCATCACGAGATTCCATAAATAGTATCAACATGCATATCAGGTACCTCAGATTTGACTACTAAAAATCTATATGCGATGCTCCGATGAGCATAGCCTAGAAAGAGACAATCCACTGTCTTTGGTCCGAGCTTGCGTTTCTTGGTAATTGGAACATTGACCTTTGCCAAACATCCTTAAGTACGCAAGTATGATAGTAATGGTTTTCTCCCAACCCACTCCTCATAGGGTTTTTTCTCTTTATTCTTGTTTGGAACGCGGTTTAGGACATGACATGAAGTCAATAGAGCCTCCCCCACCATGCCTTAGATAAACCAGACGTATCTAACATGGCATTCACCAAGTCACACAGTGTGTGGTTTTTTCCTCTCGGCTACCCCGTTTGATTGGGGTGAATAGGGAGGTGTCCTCTCATGTATAATATCGTGTTCTGCACAAAAATCATCAAATATTTTGAGAAAATACTCACCACCACGATCTGACCTAAGACGTTTGATCTTTCTCTCTAATTGAGTTTCTACTTCAGATTTATAGATTTTAAAGTAGTCTAAAGCTTCATCTTTAGTTTGCAACAAGTAAACATAGCAGAATCTAGTAGAATCGTCTATTAATGTCATAAAATATTTCTTTCCACCTTTTGTCAACACACCATTCATCTCGCATAGATCAGAATGTATGAGTTCTAATGGTGCCAAATTTCTCTCCTCGGCTACCTTGTGAGACTTTCGAGGTTGCTTTGACTGTACACAACTATGGCACTTAGAACCTTTGACAATAGTGAATTCCGAAATTAATTTGAGACTAGATAGCCGATTCATTAAACCAAAATTAACGTGACATAAACGAGAATGCCAAACACTTGCATCATCATTAATACCGCCACAAATATGGTTTACTGACTTATTATTAAACTCCGAAAGAGAAAAGCAGAATAGGCCTCCGCATTCATAGCCTTTACCAATAAATTGTCCATGCTTAGACACAACTATTTTATTGGACTCTAAAACTACTTTAAACCAATCTCTGCATCGAAGGGTGCCGCTAACAAGATTTTTGTTCATAGTAGGGACATGATGTACTTTCTTCGGCTGGACAATCTTTCCCGAAGTGAACTTCAGATCGACCGTGCCAACACCACGAACAGAAGCATGTGACCCATTCCCCATTAGGACGCCGGAATCCTGGATGAACTGGTAAGAAGTAAACATGGACATGTCAGAACATACATGAACATTAGCACCCGTATCAAACCACCAAGATGGTGTTTGAGAAACAGAAAGAACAGTAAAGGAATTATCGTACCCATCTGCATTGCTGGATGTCACGATGTTGACATTCTTTTTCCCTTTGCAATCTGCCCTCTCAGGATAGTTCTTGGAAATATGTCCCTGCTCTCCACAGGTGTAGCAGCAGCCATCATTGGCTTTGTTTAACTTCTTCTTCTTGAAAGCAGTAGTTTTGTTTGGCTTGAATAGAGACTTATTCCCTTTGTTCTTGACATAGGATTTCTGTACCATATTAGCATTGGCGCTAGATTGACCCTCGCCTCCTTTCTCAGTAGTGTCCTTAGCCCGAGCCTTCTCCTCAACATCAAGAGATGCTATTAGGTTTTCAACTAATATTTCCTGTCTCTTGTGTTTGAGGGATGTGGAGAAGTTCCTCCACGATGGAGGTAACTTTGCAATAATACACCCAGCCACAAACTTGGGTAAAGGACACTTAAAGAGATTGAGCTCTCTCGCAAGACACTGTATTTCATGAGCTTGTTCAACTACAGGACGGTTGTTAACCATCTTGTAGTCATGAAAATTCTCCATGATATACAGTTCACCGCCTGCATTAGCTGCACCATACTTAGCGTTAAGTGCATCCAAGAGCTCTTTCCCATCTGTGACTGTTAGATAGACATCACATAGTTTATTATCAAGAACACTTAAGATGCATCCTCTCAGGGCAGAATTGGCTTCCTCGAACTTTGTTTGTTCTTCAACAGACAAAGGACCTTGAGGCCTGCCCTCAGTTACACAGAAGATCTTAAGCGATTGGAGCCAGAGCGTGGCCTTAACTTGCCACCTCTTGAAGTGCACGCCAGAGAATTTCTCTGGCCTCAGTGCATCGGCTAGAGTCATGATGTTCAACTTAGGAAATTGCCTAATAAGATTTTTGGATTGTTAGAAAATAGGAGGCAATTTACTGAATAATTTCGGGAAACACGAGAAAACAACAGCGATCAGCAGACAGACGGGACAAGAAATCACGCGTACCGATTTGAAGTCAAACACATCGCTGTAGATCGGACGGCGAACAGCCGCTGCAGGCGTTGGTGACGACATTGAGCCGCAGCTCCTGATCTCCTCGGTAGACGAGCCGTGGTGAAGAACGCGAGCAGTCGCGCGGAGCGCTTCCCAAAAACCTTATTCGCCTTCTCCCGGTGCCGGATCGCAAGGGCGAGCAGTTCCGGAGACCTGCTCTCCCGATCGTTGGTGCACGCCGGCGCTCGGGATGGAGTAGACTAGAAGGCAGCGCAAGGAACGCGAACGTGGGAACAATCTGATCGTGGGATTTTTTGCCGTACCGCGGATGCCCGTATTTATAGAGTCCCAGAGGCGGTTCGTATGCGATCTGGAGGATCCAGATCCGAACTGACTCCGCAGTCGTAGACGCGTCCGTCTCAACGACTTGGACTCTGACTCGGTAGCCCAAAAAATTCGGAGGCCCAAAGCCCAATTTAATTTTCTGCAAAAATATAAAATCTAGGCTCGGCTCGAGACTCGAATTCAAACGAATACACACGCGCGCACGTGTGCGGGGCGGGGCGGGGCGAAGCGAGTGAGCGAGGAGGAGGAGGAGGAGGAGCGTGTGTGGGCCACTCCTCTCTTCCTCTCTTCTCTCTCACTCAAGGAGTGGAAGATCAACCTTCCTTATATGTAGGGGTTGCTCCACTTCCACTTTCCATGTGGGACTAAACACTTAGCACCACTCCCTCTTGCCCTAATGGGTATTTGAGATTTATTGGGAATTAATTCTGAATATTATATGGGCCAAGCCCATTTATTCCAACATTTTTGTCTCCCCTTTTCCCCCCTTCTATAGATTCTGCCTCTTAAATACACGACCTAGGCTCGTCGTCCTCGAGCTTTCCATGGTGTGGTTGTTGCAGAGGTCGCGATAGCTCGCTCTTGTTGCTGCGTTGGAGGTGACTGGTAGCGAAAGAGGAAGGATGGAGCGGAGCAGTGGCTGCGACAGATGGAGGAGCTGCATGGGCTTAGCGGTCCTGAGATGTCCACTGTCAGGTCCGGCCCTGAGCCTAGGCGGGAGGGGCGACCGCTTAGAACCCAAACCGGGAGGGGGCCCATCATGCTCCGTGTTCGTCATTATTGAGTTAAAAAAGTTTCGTGTAGTAAATAGATCATATGGCACAAGCTGCCACCAGCTGCCCTTGCAGATCAATGTAGACGTAGGTTATGTACCCAACTGCCCTCGAGTATGCGCGTACGAGGACAAGCTACTGCCTGCTGCTAGGAAGTGTGTGATACTGTGATCGCGTGAAGCCATGAAAGCGTGAACGTGAGCCTGGGGTCTGAGAGCGAGCGAGCCCCGAGCGTCATTGCGTTGCGTGATTGGCAGCACACGACAGGCGCAGTCATATAGCACGCACAGTGCCATGTACGATGACGCAATCAAGTCTGGTATAATGTGACTTCATGTATTTAATTATTTTACAATCATAGGTGTTGAAATGTTATTCAAAAAAACATCTATCAGTGTTATGAACAGGAACAAAAGAAAACGAGAGTATTGATATATGAATGTCTTGACTATGTATCGTATTGAGATCATGAAGATTTTGTGTCTAAAAATGCTCAATAACCTTTTTATGAAGCACTAGGATGCACTTGAAATGTTCGATGCATGAATTTAAGCATGACAAGTGAATTATTATGTTGAGTATGAGAATACAATTGCATATCTGGAATGTAAAAGTTGACGTCCAGAAAGGAAACCGAATCACTTGTGTTATTATTTCTATATTTATCTGGAATGTAAAAGTTGCACATCTGCCACTCATTTCTGTTTCCTCATTGCCTCGTAATTTAAATACTGTCCATACTATTGCCTAAGGAAGAGGCAGTCAGTAGAATTATTGGGAGTCAAAGCTATCTGGATCGTCGGATTAAGATGCCACCAGTCTTATACTAGTAGTTTCGTGCACTGTAAAGATCGCCGGATGAAGAGTTTCGTCACTGCAATTCACGTTCCGGTCAAATTCTTCAAATGGACAGGCCACCATCAATAGGGAGCACCTGCACCACCAATTAAACACGATTTAACAACTTAAAACTTGAAGAGCCTCCATAATTAAACAACAAGTCAATCATATATATTGATCCTGAAGCCAGTTCAGCTTGCCTGCCCAGTGATGTAACTCGCCGCAGGATGGACAGCCAGGAACTCTACCAGGCCGGCAATCTCTTCTGGCTTGCCAAACCGTCCTGAAATTTGCATCAGCAACAGCAACGACAGAACTGAATACAAATTCATGGTGGGTTGCCAATATCCCCAAAAGTGTTGCACTACTACTACCTACCTAATGGTATCGTGTCCATCGCCTTCCTTTCAACATCCTCGCCTAGTTTCGCCGTCATGTCAGATGCAACCCAGCCCGGTGCAACTGCATTCACCTGCAGAATACAGTAAGTTGGGACTAGCTCGATCGGCTTGTTATGCTTCAGATTTCAGAAAGAAAAAAAAAGGCGTAATATATATGATTCTTCAGCAGCTAGCTGCAGAAACATGCATGGATCCTAGCTACTAGTACTTGCATTGATGTTTCTGCTGCCGTACTCCCTGGCCATGGCCTTGGTCAGCCCGATCACTCCGGCCTTGGCAGCGCAGTAGTTGGCCTGCCCGACGTTACCCATGATCCCAGAAACCGATGCTATGTTTATGACCCTTCCCTGGGAATCGAACTGCAACCGGGGCTTCGAGCCGCCGCGCTGCCCAGCCATCCGTGCTCACTGCATCTGCAGCCCTGCAGATTCGACCGTTCCTCCTGACTGCAAACAATTTGTTATTTCCTGACGTCACTGGCCATCGACGATGTTGCCGGAGCTGCGGCGGCTGATACGTGCCGGCGGCGAGGAGGCCGCCGCCGCCGTAGTATGACGCGGCGGAGACCATCGTCGATGAGGGACTCTGGTAGCTTGTTGAGTTGGTACGCGCATGCAAGGTCACGATGATATTAAATATTAGATCTCAGGAGTGCGTGTGTGCTAGACTAGAATGCACAGGGGCGTTCCATGGAAACGGAAAGAACGTTGCCTCTGATCGTGGCGGGTCAGGTGGAGAGGCTTGCTTTGCGTGAACAGAGACCGTCCGGGCTTCAACGACGGAACAACGAGCGCGGTTTGCGACTTTTTTATTAATATATCTTTTAAAAAGAAATTTAATATAAATAACTCACGCAATGACGAATTGACATAAATGATCCAGCTTTGTACGAGTAAAATACGAAATTCGTATTTCGTATGTGCACATCAGATGTTGCATGTCACGGTGGAACAAATATTGGTCACGGTGGAACCAATGAACACACAATACCTCATTTGTGACACGTTCGACGATACTGATGGGTCCCATCGCTCGGGGAATTTTGTATGAGATACATAGGAAATTCTTACCGGGGGCGAATATCGTATGTGTCTCTTACGAGATTCGTCGTGGGACCGGTGGCCTCGGGAACCACTCAATCGCAAGGCATACCATGTCGAATTTTGTAGGAGGCAGATACGAAATACATAGCCTACGTGTCATTTTGTAAGAGGCACGTACGAACCTGAATTACTTTTCAAAATTTTCAAAATCATAAATTATTTATATTAAATTATTTTTAAAAATGTATATTAATAAAAAAATTCCGCGGTTTGCCACCTCCTCAAAAATCAATTATCACCACCAGCAGTCTTTTACATGAGCAGACAGAATATACAAAACAGGATCAGCCTGGATCTGAACAGAACACACCCTAATTCGGCTAGAGCATCAGCCACGGAGTTGCCATCTCTAGAGTCTAAACTTAAGACAGGCGACACTCATGGAACTCTATATCCTACCTCTGTACCATCTTTACAGTCACCTCTAAATTTTACAGCTCCATTTCCCACGCTCGTTCACCTCTAAATCAAACATCTATATCAACTATCATCTATTTTATATTATTTCAAACAACTACTTCTTATTTTTATTTATCAAACAACTATTTCTATTTGATTAGACTATGTTTGCAATTTACATAAACTCACTAAATTCACTTTTTACTTATTTTATTTTCTCTCAATTTACTTTATTATCTTTTTTCCTTTTTCAGTTTTCGTCGGGAGAGTCCTGAAACTTCCTCCTACCGATATTTCCCACTGGTTCGAGAACATTCCTGGCATAATTTTTTCCACCCAACATTCTCTTCCAAAGCTCTGCCTCTATGGTGACGGCGCTTGATTCCAGCCGCGTCCCTCCTTTGCCGCTTCCCCATGCCCGTCGTAGCCCTCCCTTGCCGCTTCCCCATGCCCGCCGCGGCCCTCCCTCGCTGCAGCCCTCCCTTGCTGTGGCCCTCCCTCGATCCCTCCCCATGCCCGCCGTTCCTCCCGCGCCGCCCTTCCAGTCGTCGTTCCTCACCATGAGGAGGCGGTGACGGCCATGGCAAGAAGAGTCGAGGTGGGGCTCGGGCGCCGCCGCTTTGTCCACGCGTCGATGGCCACCACGCTCGCCCCCATGCGCCGTCTCCCGGCTCCCGCATCGACCTCCCTGCTCCTCACGCGCAGCCGCGTCCATCCCCGAGGGCCGCTGCTTCGTCCCCGCGCTGATGGCCGCCACGTTCAACCCTGTGCGCCGCCTCCCCAATCGTCGCCCTTGTTCTCCGGCGTCGTCAGATCCGGCCTGCTCGTCATCCTCCCGCGCTGTACGGAAGCTTCCGGTTGGGCGTGAACCAACCGACAAGCTGCTTTGGAGGACGCTACAGTTCAACCCTTGGTTTGACGATGTTCTGTAGCTGCTGCTAGAATAGAGAGCGCTATAGAGGTACTGCTGCGGGTATGAACAGTGCGTTCGACCGCTAAAGTCGTTATAGCGGATCGTTTAGAGTCGACTGTTGCGAGCAGTCTAAACACAATTTTACGACTCAAAGATTCGAACTGAAGGAGCTGATTCAAATCCGACAATCCCGCCTAATTGAAATGTCATATTCTTCCTATAATGATGTCATTTTCAACAAGAGTGCATAAGGTTTGAGCATAATGTTGTTAGAATTGATCCCAGACCGGTATAGGCATGTCCCATACTGAGTCTTGTTCTCCCTCTCGCGTTCTTATCAGAGGCGCTAACCAACGGATGCTTGGGGATCTCCCCACACCCGTACGTATATAAGGGGCCACCGATGCCTAAGTAACCACTCGATAAAGATCCTACCTTAGTACGAGTACAGGAAGTGGGGGAAGGCTCCTGCCGACCACAACCGCCTCCGCTCCGCACTCGCCACCCTGCTTCCCTCTGCCTCATCGTCATCCCCATGGTTGCGGCTCCCATCATAGGCCAATGTATGCCCCTAATACTCTCTCTTGGATTACTCACTTATTAATCTATTTGGAGTTCTAGTTCATTCCGCTTTGCCACAATTAATTGTTGACTAAGCCTAAGTTGATCTTGATTACTGCTAAGCCAATATCTATTAGTGACTCGATTAGGTCAGTGCCTAGTAATTAAGGACAATGAACCCTAAATTCTATCAATGGCATCAAGAGTCGCGCTAGAACATCCCTAATAGGGTTTTTCCTTTCAGTTAAGATCAATCCACAACAATTAAAAGGAGGGGAGGCAACTTGAGTCACGAATTTGGAATCAAATCAAGAATAGAAAGGGTAAGAAAGTGGCGGATCCACTCACTATAAAGGCTCACTGGCTCCTGTCCTTTGGGACCCCTCACTGGCACTTTCCGCCCGACGAGGGAGCTGGTGTCTCCATTCCGAGCATCTCCGATGAGATCGTCTTAAGGGTGAGCGCCGGCAAAAATAACAACAGCGGCGCCGATGACTAAGGATCGCCGAACCCTAATCCTAGCAGTTTGGGTTTTCACTCGGCGGCGGACGACTCCAAACCACCACACGACAGCGACATGCCCTCCGGCGAGCTCGCGCACCAACTAGGAAGTCGGAGCCGTAGTCTCCCGCTGTAGGTGGCCCTCCGCTCGACCCTCTCTCTCCCTGACTGAGTGGCGCGCCTGAAGAGAGAGAAGAGGGAGATGAGCAAATGATGATTAGGGTCTCAGAAGGGTGTCGGCTGCGATTTTGTTCGTCCGATTTCGATGCCCAGTCGTCAGATCAGCAGCCAACGGCCCGGATAAAATCATGTTATAAGGCTTGGGTCACTAAGGACCATCGGATCCAGATCAGGCGACGAGCATGCATTGCGCGGTGACGAGTGGGCTCGTGGCCCATGCGGGATGGCTTCGTGGGCTGGTTGGGTCGCCCTTAACCTTTTATCTAATTTTTCGATTAAGGCATGGACCACATTTTGCTCCATGGATAGGTTTTCCCCATACTGGTCAGGCCATGGGCCTAGGCCTTTGGCCACTTGCGCTGGCTGGCTTCGGGCTGTCGGCCGAGCCACCAACTTTTGGGCCGCACAATATTGTTTTTTATCTTCAGAAAATAAGTTGTAGGCTATTGGACTATTTAAATTAATGGGTTGAATCATTTTGGGTTGTGCGCGGGTTGAAAATTTTCTTTTTTAGGGAATTTTCATATTACGGGCTTTGAGCCAATTTTAAGTGTTCGCCTTTTGTGTTTTTAGCTATATTTCAGGGATTTTAGCTCCTGGACCAAAAAAATCCATTTGGGCCTCGCTGAGTTTAAAATGTGGGCCTATTCAGTTTTTTGTTGTTTTTTGCATTTTAGCTGAAAATAATATTGGGTCCCACCAAATATATTACGTGGACAGAAAAATCATTTAGTATTGTAGTGATGCTTCAATAATTATTTTAGAATTTTTTGCTTGTAGTTTTTAATGATCTAGTATTAAGCATCAAATTAAGTATTTTCTTGTCCACTTATCTATTTTAAGTCACATTGTTGTGGAATTATGAGTTATTAAGTATGGTAATTAAGAATTAAGTATTAAGTTGATGCCGTTAATAAAAAATGGTAGATTTATTGAGTAACCAACGCGAAAAATAATTTTATCATATTTGAAGATGATTAGTGATGGTAATTTTATTAGGTAACCAACACGAAAGATAGAATGTAAGTGCATCTAGACTCACCTTTGTGGGTTTTGGACGATTAATGACAAACATCTAGGCACACTCTTATGGGTTTTGGACGATTGATGACAAACAAGAGAGATCCTAATGAGATTTGCTAAGATAAAAGCATGTCTACGGAGAATAAAATTAATGGTGCACAAAAATGAGAAAAATGTGGAATGAGAAGGGAAGAGTTCAAGTGAAGAATGAAAGCGTAAAGTAGCTGTTAATAGGATGTGTGTGAGAGACACATCCTATGAGCTCATGACTTTGCGTAGAGGGTAAGAGCTAGAACAACTAACAAAGCAATTTATTGAAGCACCGGACAAGTTCGGTGTTAAACGGACTAGTCCGATTTCCTCTCTTTTCCCATACGGATAAGTTCGGAAATGACCAAACTAGTTCGGTAACATTTCTGTTGTTTGCATGAACAAGTCTCAAAATGTGAACTAGTCCTTCAACACAGTGTAAATCTCACCTTGTACCAGATAAGTTCGATTAATACGGAGTTAGTCCGATTTGCTTACTAGAAACACAAAGGACTAGTCTGATCCTATGCACAATAAACTTAATTTGTTGGTACTTGTCTCACAATTAAGTTTGCTAAGTAGTCTTTTCTACTTCTTTTAATTGGTAATTCATGTAGTGAAGGAATCATAACTACCATCTTCAATGCTAGGATGCCCTTTCAGAATTTCCGTGTTACATTTAACTAGGTGCATTGAAGTGCAAAACCTGTGTTTTGAACCTAAGCTAAACGTCATGTGTATTTCCACTTTATGGTGGAAAAAATACCCTAAGTTCATAATCACAGAAACATATACAGCTGTAACTCGATAAAGAAATGAGCACCTTGTTTTGTACTTTTGTACTCTATGAAGATACAAATAAAGTCATCAAATGTGTTTACTACTCATGTGTGCGCAATTCTTCTTGGTTGTTGCTCTGAATTTCTGCTCTCTTATTATTTTTTCGATGATGTTTGGTGCTTTTCTAACGAGAGGTTGAAAGATTGAGCATCACCAGCACGATGAGGCATACACGAGGAATGTAAAAAAATGACACCAGCCTAACTGACGAGGTCAACGCATGTCTGTCGTTGGGCATGCATGCACTGCACTGCACTGCACAGAGACAGATGTGGATTAGCTGCTAGCTGGCTCCTTGCGAGCAGAGGATCTTGCGACGCCAATGGATAGGAAAGTATAGTAAAGAATGATAACAATCGGTTGATTAAACAATTAGGGTTTTCAGGTGGGCGGTTGCTGTTGAGTAAGAGCGCATGCATGATTAGCTAAGTTGACAGTACTGCCTTTTGTTCTCCCTGATCGTGCCTTTCTGTTGCCATATCAAATTAAAGTATATTAGGGTTAAGTCTCTGCCCACAAGGTTTCTGGTAATTACTGGAGTTGCCCTCGGTTAAGCATATGACCCCTGACCAGTGAAACTACAATACGTGTTAAAAACTCATGGTAGTCCGTAACCCGTACTTCACTTTCAGTTACACAAACTGTATTGAATTCTCCCAACAACCATCCGCTGATATTATGTTAAGGATATATACCTAACCTGTATCTTTTCATTTATAAACTCTTCATTGGCCATATGATTGTCTTTTCTCTACGTACGGTGTATTGGTTACATGAAGAAGCCTTATATAGTTATGCCTTAATATCAGTATATTCTTTTTTCTAAAATATGCGATACTATTAGTATGGATATATATAAGCAGCCATAAATAAATGCAGTTCGATTATGAGTAGAATGTGATTAGTTCAATTAAGAAACAGTAAGCTGAGTTTTATTAGATGCATTATTGAGGTAAATTTATAAACATGCAAGCGGTGTCACAGTTTGAAATAATCGATTTGTTTTTAAAGGAGTAGATAAATGTTGGTGTGCATTGCAACGGGAGTAAAAGAAAATCTGCCGATGCAAGTTTTTTTCATTTATTTGCAGTTAGGAAAAAATAGAATTGATTGGGTCACTCAGATACAATATAGTAGACCACACAACTAATAATTAACAAGTTTAACAGTATCCTGAAATGGTGAATACTTAAATCAATATCGGTTATCTTCTAGTAGCTTTGACAACATCAAGACCTATATGGCCCTGTTTGTTTCCACTTAAAAGCAGCTTATCAATGAAAAAAAGTAAAAATTCCATCCAAACACATTACTTAATTCTCACTTAATTACTTCAAAAGCCCAAAATGAACTGACTCCTCACGTTTTCGAATCGTGGCCCGCACCTCGCGTTTTCGGATCGCGGGGTCACTTTTCCTCAGGTGCCCCTGACTCCCGTAACCCTTCGGCCTTCGTACCCCAGGCGGAACTCCCGTACCCCCACTGCCAGGGAAGCGCGACTCCCCATACGTCGATCCAGGGGGCTCCCGAAGCGACTCCCCCGTCGGCCAGGGCCACGACGCCCCCTCCCGGCAGCCTTTTCTTTCCGCCGCCGTACCTCCACGCGATTTCCTTTCCGACGGCGCCTCCTTTCCGCGGCACATCTTCCCCCGACGCCTCCATCCGGCGGCTCCTCTTCCTCCGGCGCCTTCATCCTGCGGTGCCTCTTCCTCCGATACCTCCTCTCACGGTGGTATGTTCAGTTCGCATTTGGATTCAATTTGGTAGAATTATTGGCTGCTCCACTGTTAAATGTTGCTTCCCTCAAGTCAGTACAATGTTGCTATGTTAAAATTAGGGGCTGATCCACCCGTTGTATGTTGATTTGCAATTGAGTTATTGATGCAGCCCAAATACATTAGGGTGCTCAATTTTGGACCAAATGTATGTGCATTCATATGTAAATAAGATGTTTGAATAGTTGGTGCCCCCTATAAAAACATTGTGTTGAGGTTTAGCAGCTACATTGTATATGCACAACCATGTGCACTACTACAAAAAGTATTTTTACAAACGGTTCTAAACATATTATCGCTGACGGTTTTAAAAACCGTCTGTAACAAAGAGCTTGTGAAAATAGGCGATTATCACAGGCGGGCGTAAAATCCGCCTGTAAAAATGCATTATCACAGGCGGTTTTTAATTAAAATCCGCCTGTAAAAATGCATTATCACAGGCGGTCTTTAATTAAAAACCGCCTGTAAAAATGCATTTTCGCAGGTGGTTTTAATTAAAAACTGCCTGTAAAAAAAAAAGAAACTGAACATGCATAGTATTACCACAGGCGGTGCACTATGTTCATGACTGACAACATGCACTGTTGGAGGCTACGAAGAAACATTGTAAAATATAAACAATTGATATGACCATGCAATATATTATAGACCAGGCTGTTACACTGGAATCTATAAAATTGAAATATTATTGACCATGTAATACAAAGTACAGACCATCAAACTGAATTTGGAAGCACAAACTGAAGTTCTATTACGACTAATACAACAGCTGCCACTAGCAGGGCCTTAGAGTTTCTTGAGAGCAGAGAAGCATGTTGTTCTTAAGAATTCGGAGCAGACTGTTGAGGTATTCGTCGACGGTGGTGTACTTAGACTTTGAAGGGCTTACGTATGGGTACAGCTCGTTCGTCCACTCCCTGTCTTGCCCGGCTTCTCCTACAGGGACAACACCTTGTTGTGTGTCAGCGTGTTGGCCGACGACTTGATGTACAACACCTTGTTCGCCGGCCAGGACGTGTACTTGCTGATGTCGTGACCTCCATGCCACAGACAACGCCGCTGTTCCTCTCCTCGAGCACCTGCGTAGGCAACGGGTGGCGGGTCAGATCCAACAGCTTCAATCGGGGAGGCCGATGTTCTGGAATCTAGGCGAACGAACCTGAACGACTAGTCTCGAGTCCTTGCCGTTGTACCCGTTGTAGCCGATGGGCATGCCGAAGTCGTCAACGGTGGCGTCATTGGGTGCGTCGGCGGCGGCTGCCCCTGCCGCCACGGCCCCTACCGCCGCGGCGGCAGCCTGCCTCTGACGCTAGCGGGAGCGACGATTCTGGATAGGGTCGGGGCGAAGCGAAGGCAGACCTTGAAGTCGAGAGAGATTGAAGATTTTGGACTCTGCTGGTTTGGGAAGGAGATAGGTGGGTGGAGTATTATTGAGGAGGGAGACGGACAATGATGTGTGGATCCGAGTGAAGAGCGTTGATTGGTGAAGTGTTGATGTGTGGATTCAGCAGTATTTTCACAGGCGGTTTGTATCACCAACCACGTGTGATATGGTCTATTATTGCAGGCGGTTTATACCTCCAACCGCATGAGATAATCCATATTTTTTTACAAGCGGTTTTTAGTTATGAACCGCCTGTGATATGTGATTATCACATGCGAAAATACATTTTGTAGTAGTGGTGATTGATCTATGCTTGTGGCTGATAAGTACTTTCTCTGTTTGGTGAAATCGTCTTCAGTGTTTATGCATTGCTGTTATAGTCAATCAGCTATCTATGTTGCAGCTGCTTAATTGTTATGTCTGATGAGCAGTTTCTGTTTACTATAACTAGTTATGGCTGTAACTATAACGATGCTGTAGTGTATAAACACTATTCAATGCTTGCGGCTGATAGTTATGTTCAGTGGCCGGTGCATAAACACCGAAGCCATAAACACTGAAGCTATCTATGTTTCATTTTCTGTTTACTATAAAAATTGGCTTAAGTGTTTATGCATTGCAGTCTATCTATTGTTCTTCATTCCTGTTTTTTTCTTACTAGTTGACAACAAAATTGATTAATGTGTTGTTCAATTTCAGGCCATGCCATTTCGAGATGTGCCACTGCATGATGAGGAGCAAATGAGAATCATGTTTGATGCTATAAGTGTAACAAATGAAACTTCATTTGTTCCATCCAGAGAGTTGGTGGTGATCTTGCAGCTGCTGTAGAGGTGTTGAAGCAAGCCAAGTTGGTCATAATGTCGATGATAGGACTGAAGGCGAAATTGATGGCGACCAAAATGGGACATCAATGTCTCGAAAAAGACATGCTCCATGTTCACCCAAAAGAAAGAAGAGGTCCTTAAAAAATCAATATATGAAGGGGATGAGAGTTATATGTGTTTTTTACGTGATGTTATTGCTAATGCAATGTGTCATGCATAATTATTGTAAACATTATTTTAAGTTGCTACATTTTGTTAACATTCATGACTATTATAGTAACAAATTTTGCTTGAACTTTGGTGGTGCAGTATTACTGTTACTGTCCTTGTATGATTTTTTCTGCCTCATGCTTCATTCACGTAAGGTATAACCTGGGTGCAACCAACAGGACAAAATTCATCATTGATGCAGCGTTAAGTCCCATAAATAGAGAGAGAAGAAAAAACATGCAAAATGAGGTGTAATTAGATTCAAAGGTATAGTGGTCATTTTACAGGACAATCCATTCAAAATAATCAAGTTACCAAACACCCATGCCCTCCAGTAATCAGCTCAGCCAGAACTCTGTTTCTCACATAAGCATGCTCATTATATTAGTCAAGACTAAAATAAATGAAACCAAACAGGGCCTATATCTCAAAAGATGGCTTAAAGGAGCTAAGCTTGCTCACGGTTGGGTGACTTACAAGGTTATTGACAGCATGCCAATGAACACAGGTGTCATGACAGGAAAAGTAAAATAAAATAAAAAACAAAGCATAGCTTAGTTATATATGTTATGTTTTACTCCCTCCTTTCCATATTAATTACCGTTTAGAACAAAGATTTTAGTTCATTTTGAACTAAAATTCTTGTCCTAAACGACAAATAATATGGGAAGGAGGGAGTTCATATTTTCTCCAAATGAAAAAACAAAACTGGAGGCGCTCAAAGTTCGTTATTGTCGTCACCCGTATCCCATTGGCCTAGTGTTTCATAAGATAGCAATTAAAGATCATATGCAATTTTGTGGATGTTTTAGCAGAAAATCGTTGCCCTTCAGCTATCAATGCCATGCGATTCCGACAAACTCTTATAACAACATAATGAAGTTTGTGACTATCCGCATGATGTTTGATAGCTTCCATCTGCCATAGTAGTTGCTATCAGTACTAGAAGCTATAATAAACTTGCAAACAACGGACTAGATACCAACCTAAAACGAGTTTTATCCAGAGAATAATATGACCTAACTAGTATATAGTCCTTCGATACTTCAAGAAAATGATGTTTAAGACTCTTACCCTTATGTACAGTATTTTGAACGACATGGAAGACCTATTCATACCATGTCCCTAATTAAAGTGGACATCAATTGTTATTTGTCCAATGTGAAAGGTGGTGTCCGACAGTACACAAATCAAATTATATAAATACCCACCAAAAAATTTATATAAATACAGAGTTCTATATAATTTTTTACAAGATATAAGGGTAACATAACACTTGTTTCATAACCCATCAATGATATAAACACAATAAATTTATGGTTAATCTGATATCTCTTTTGTTACACGGAAAAGCCATGTACATCAGCCCCAGTTCTGATTTGCATGACTTCCCGTAGCTCAACAAATTAAATGTAATTTTAACGGCTCCATCTGTAACTTCCTAGGTAGTAGGTATTGGACAACGAATGTGATTCACAAAGTAGCATTACTACATAGAGTTCACTAGAATTAATTTATCCATGTGCCATTTTATATCTTTTCTGCTGTTTTAACATGTTTCTTCGGTTAATCTAGGAACTCTATGGGAAAGGTCGCTGCAGGAAAACGAATTATTTTCGTTGGTCAAATTTATTTTCGTAGACCTCCTCGAATATAAGTTTATTCTCCTGAGTCCAACCTCGGCTCACGAAAATAAAAGCTATTTTTGTGTACCAGAGACTGGGCTCACAAAAATAAATTGTATTATCGTGAGCACGGCTCCGGCCACTACGTAAGAAAGGCTCATACGAGATGCGCTCGAAAGAAGAAGGGAGACGAACAAACTATACGTCTCCGTCGTCGTGTCTCGCATTACGTTATCATCATAGACAGGCCGCAAGGCGCATCGCCGATCAAGAAATGTGTCTCCTTTCTTTGTGTCATAACAAACGTTCTTTACGGGGTCATTGAAGACACATGTGGCGCGCATCGTCCATCAGCATACATGTGTGACAGACTCTTATAAAGCGCGTCACAGATATATTGGCTGATCTGAGACGTTCTATATTGTAGCACATCGCAGATTTATTAACTTATCTGAGACAGGCTTTATGGAAGCTTGTCTTCTTTATGTAGGTTATCCGAGACGCTCTCTGCTACAGTTCGTCGTGGATTATTTACAGGAAAGGTCTCCTATTACGTGTCCTCCACCCCTGATTATCCTGTTTGTCGGCTGCATCCTGGAGCTAGACAGGATTTGGCAACTGTATTACCAGTGTGAGCAACATACTATTCATGAACATATGTATAGCCAAAAAGATCACACGTTAAATTATATTGACCAATCAAATATTAACAAAGTGTCAATCGTGGTTATCAAGTATACTAATTAAACAATAAAGATTGTTCATCCTGATTACAATGTAACTAATTACACATATCATAATTGTTATCATCTTATCATGTATACCGTATTGAAAATTCTCCCGATTAATGACTTCATTAAGGATGAGCCTTCATAGCCTCTAATGCTCTGTAACACCCTCAACTTTCGCATCATGCATTGCATACATGTTCATGCATTAAACATTAATAGAATAAAAGAAAAATGATAAAACATACATATATGGTGTAGCAAAAGGAAGAAAGAGAAAAAAATAATTATAGCCTAAAACTTGTAATAGGGAATAAGTATAAAATAATAAAAAAAAATATATGTAAATATATATAAATATATATATAATATATATAATAACTGTATATAAAATAATAATAATAAAATCATATAAATAAATAAATAATATAACGAAAAAACAAAGAAAGTATATATATATAAAAAAAAAAAAAGAAAAGAAAAAAAACAAATAAACAACCGCCGGCCAGGCCAAACGGCCCAGCCAGCCACGCCGCCCTCCCGCGCGCGCCCCGCGCACTGGCCGCTGGGCCTCGCACCGCCAGCGCTCACGCGCTGCCAGCCCCGCGCCTGGGCCCCGCCAGCTCGCGCGCCGTGCTTGCCCCGCCGCCACGCGCCCGACGCGCCTCCCCCGCGCTCCCAGCGCGCGTTCCGCGCCCGCTGCCGCACGGTGCCCTAGCGCCCGACTATAAAAGCTCGACCTTCTTATTTCTTCCGACATTTTTCGGTACCAGCAAGCCACGCCGCCAGACCAAAAGCCCAGAAAACCCTAGCCGCCGTAGAAAGGAAAAAAAGAGACCAGAGCAGCCGCCAGGGAAGAAAAAGAAGGGAAAAAGAGGAAGAAAAATAGGAGGGTGCTTGTCATCCGCCGGGGATCGTCGCCATCGTCGTGCCGCCGAAGGACTGCTGCGCCATCCACTTCGTCTACGCGTTGTCTTCGTTCCGTGATCTTCGAAGCCATCACATCTACGGTAGGATTCGTTTTCCCAATGCGAATTTTAGCGACGTATTAGATCTAATAGACGTAAATTGATTTTAGTTGCACCATAATTTTATTTTCAGCATCATTAATCCTCGTTAAAACCCCCATAAACTCGTATGAGCACGTATGAACTAGTTGCATCTAATTAATAAACAACCATAGTTAATTAATGATTGATCTTTGCATGCATGCATATCATCGCATGTTGATTAATGTGTGTGCATCATGTTGATTTGTATGTATTTTCTTGTATGTGTGATCACGAGTAGAGGGAAGTGCTCAAGAGATCGTGTACGAGGATTTTCAGAACCAAGACTTCGAAGCGCTTGAGCAACCCTATCTGCTGGAGCAAGGCAAGTGTCCTTGAAGCATATTGATCCTATTTTTAAAATAAATGTTTTATTTGCAAAACTGCATGCTTGCGTCAAATTGACGGGAATCCTATGGTAGGAAGTTTACTAGTTTTGTTTGACCACCCTTGTCACTTGGAATTTATGGTAGAGAGTCAGAAGGATTTTTACCTTTTTGCTTCACTTAATTAATTGGGGTGGCAAACAACACTACACATTTAATTATGCATCAATGATATTCTGGTTAATGTGAACTGGTCAATACGATGGGTGATCTAAGCAAGCCTGGTATGTGGATGGGTTGGATGTTATGGTGGTTTGCTTGCTTTAGATCTAAGGACCGGTTCATGCGAGAATAAGCCAGGACTACAGTGCCACCACGAGGCCAAGTATGGGTGCGACGTAGCTGATTAATTAGGGCTTTGCTAGTGCTGTTTGGACCATTGTGGATGCTCGGGGAAGGGGTAGACGGATTGGGTTTGTTGATGATTGGTGGGACTACCCTGGGATCCGAATGGCTCAAGAGGGGGTCCTTGGTTGAAGATGTGCTCAGTTGGAGGCATCGCCACCGGTGAAACCTCAGTGGGGTCTAAATAGGCTAGTAATCCCTTTGTAAAGGCTATTTTGTGATCTCTTGGCCACACACCCACAGAAGTGTGTAATGTGACCGACGGGTCATGGGCATAAGGGAGGTTCTTAGTCACCGAAGGGTGATGAAATGACGAACACGTGGGTAAAGAGGTACAAACTCTGCAGAGTCAAATAAAACTATCATGATAGCCGTGCTCCCAGTTATGAGCACCTGGACAACTTCCATGATTAGAGGGAAATTGGAATTTGGGATGGTTATGGTTGGGTAATGGTTATGGTCTGGTAACGGTTATGGATTTAATTTATGGTATTGAATATGGTTATTGGAAATGGTGAAATCTGGAATCATGGATGATGGTAGTGAATTCAGATTGGTATTATGGTATTACTTATGATTTTGATGGGATTACTTCACATACGTATAATATACATATTGCTTTTCAAATGTTTTACTGTACTTTTCAGCACTTTGCCATTATTATTGTCGTCATTTGAATCAGCCACATGTCATACTTTCCACACTTGCTGAGTACGACATGTACTCACTCTTGCAATCCCCCCCAACAGTTGTAGGTCAGGATTGTGAGTTTAATGGCGATAATGCAGAGTTCTAGGCCGTGTCTACCGTCAGCTTTGCCTGTGGTGTTATTGGATCTGCGCTATCCCTTTTGCTTAGTTGCTTAGTTGCTTAATTAGTTTATTTCCGCTGCATTAGTTGAACATGTCATTAATATTCATTAGAGCTTGTATTCGAGGATAATCTGGTTTGTGTAATAAAATTTGGTTAATTAATCTTGTTCTGTGATAATTTTCTGTATACTCTTTTGTGATTGCACTCGTGTATGTGTGTTGAACATCCTGGGCACACATGTGCGTTAGCTTGGTTCAGTTTTTGGAACCGGGCGTCACAGATTGGTATCAGAGCCACAGGTTGACCGTAGGATGCAGCTTAGATAGAATGGACACTTTAGAGCACATAGGAGCACTCAGGAATCGATGTGTTTTTGCTTGAAGTGTTGTTTGCTATATATATTAGTTGCTTGTGTGCTTAATAGAGGATTTTGGGATGCTTTAGCATTGCCATGTCCACCTAGGCTAGTATAGCTAGTTGGTTAGCTTCATATCCCTTGATGCATATAGTTAGGGACGTTTCTAAATTCTTACCTATTGCTCTCCTTCAGATGGTGAGGACTCGCAATCAGAGGGATGTCAATAACGAGGAGGAGAACCATGGAGTACCTCAGAACAATACTGGACAACGACCTGCTCATGGAGCCATCAATATCGAGCAGCTACTAGCTATGCAGAACCAGCTCATGCAGACCATGATACAAACTATGGACAGCTGTAGGCTGGCAGTAACATCAACAATCAGCCCCACATGCCTCCACCGCCACCCCCGCCTCCTCATAACCGATTGGGAGAGTTTATGAGGACTAGGCCGCCAACCTTTGCTCAATCCGCAGACCCTATGGATGCGGATGATTGGCTCAAGTCCGTGGAGAAGAAGCTAGCCATTGTCCAATGCAGTGACCAGGAGAAGGTCCTGTTCGCTTCTCATCAACTCGTTGGAGCAGCTGCGGATTGGTGGGATGCTTATTGCAGTGCTCATGAGAACCAAGAAAGAATCACTTGGGCCAAATTCAAAGAGAATTTTCGTTCTCATTATGTGCCCGAGGGTGCTATGATCTTGAAGAGGCAAGAATTTGAGAATTTAAGGCAAGGAAGATCAAGCGTGAGTGAATATCTCAACAAGTTCACTCAACTCTCAAGGTATGCGCCTGAGGATGTTAGTCAGGACGGCTGAAAACATTACTTGTTCATGAGGGACTTGAACAATGAGATCCAAGTGCAACTACTCAACTGCGATTATGCCAATTTTCAGAAGCTTGTGGACAAAGCAATTGTGGTTGAGAACAAGATTCGTGAGATGGAGCAAGACAACAAGAGGAAGGCGCCATACCAAGGACAACAACAAGGAAGTAATGTGCGCCCTCGCTTTGCGCCGCCCAATGCGCTCTATTACATCTCCTCTATTCCTGCTCAGCGCCCTGGATTTGCACCGCGTCCAGCTCAGTTTGTGCAGCAACGCCCTATCATGCAAGCACTTAGGCCTCCAATGCCTTATGCACCTCGTGTTAATTTCCCAAATGCAAATGCTCAAAACCAAGCCTTTCCCAATAATTCTGGTGGAGTTAAGAAGTGCTATACTTGTGGAGAAGCTGGACACTTTGCACATCAATGTCCTAAGTCTGGCCTTGGCCAAGGAAGCAATGCGCGGAGGCAAAACCCAAGACCCAATGGAGGACAGCTACAAGGGAACCGCGGACAACATAATTTTGCTCGTGGCAATGTGAACCATGTCTCTACGGAGGATGCTCAACAAGCGGATGATGTGGTCATTGGTATGTTTGTTGCCAACTCCAACCCCGCGACTATGTTATTTGATTCCGGAGCATCGCATTCATTCATTGCATCAAAATATGTTGCCAAGTATAGTTTGCCTATCTCTCATATGAAGTTTACTCTTTTGGTTAAGTCTCCTGGAGGAGAGATGAGGACAAATATAGTATATCCAAAAATAAGCCTTAGAATAAGGGGGGTAGACTTCTCCGCCAACCTCATAGTTTTGGATTCTCAAGGATTGGACATTATACTTGGTATGGACTGGTTGAGGAAGCACAATGGAGTTATTGAGTGTGCCACTAAGACAGTGAAGTTGATCAATGAAGAAGGAATCACCGTAGAATTTGAAGCATCTCAAACCGCACCGAAGCAATTGGAGTTGAATCATATGGACGGTGCCACAATTGAGGAGATTTCGGTAGTGTGTGAATTTTTGGATGTTTTTCCGGATGAGTTGCCAGGTATGCCACCCGATCAGGACATTGAGTTTGTTATTGATTTAATACCTGGAACTGCACCTATAGCTAATAGGCCGTATAGGATGCCTCCTATGGAATTAGCGGAGCTCAAGAAGCACATTCAAGAACAACTAGAGAAAGGTTTTATTCGCCCAAGCTCTTCACCTTGGGGAGCGCCCGTTCTATTTGTGGACAAGAAGGATGGAATGCAAAGGATGTGTGTGGATTACCGAGCTCTCAACGAGGTGACCATCAAGAACAAGTACACCTTGCCCTGTATAGAGGATTTGTTTGATCAGATGAAAGGTGCCTGTGTGTTTTCCAAGATTTATTTGAGGTCAGAGTACTTTCAAATGAAGATTAGACCATCGGACATACCCAAGACAGCTTTCAGGACACGGTATGGATCTTATGAGTACACTGTGATGTCTTTTGGATTGAAAAATGCGCCTGCCTACTTTATGTACCTCATGAATAAAGTCTTCATGGAGTACTTGGACAAGTTCGCTGTGGTGTTTATTGATGACATTATGATCTACTCGAAGGATGAGAAGGAACATGAGGAACACTTGAGGCTTACGTTGCAGAAATTGAGGGAGCATCGATTGTATGCCAAATTCAACAAGTGTCAGTTTTGGTTGAAAGAGGTGCCATTCTTGGGTCATATAATCTCAGGAGGAGGAGTATCGGTTGACCCCGGAAAAGTAAGAGACGTGTTGAAATGGGAACCGCCGCGAAATGTCAAGGAAATAAGGAGTTTTCTTGGGATGGATGGATATTACCGTCGGTTTATCAAGGATTTTTCCAAGATACCCAAGCCTATGACGGAGTTTCTAATGAAGGGAAAGACGTTCCAATGGACTGAAGCTTGTCAAAACAGTTTTGAGGAGTTGAAGAAGAGGTTAACAACAACCCCAGTTTTGGTATTGCCGGATGTAAGCAAGAGTTTTGATATTTATTGTGATGCATCAAGACAAGGACTCGGATGCGTTCTTATGCAAAAAGGTCAAGTGGTCGCCTATGCGTCCAGACAATTGAAGAAACATGAGCAGAATTACCCAACACATGATTTAGAACTTGCAGCCGTGGTACATGCATTGAAGATTTGGAGACACTATATTCTTGGACATAGGTGTGAAATTTACACGGATCATAAGAGTTTGAAGTATATTTTCACACAAACGGATCTGAACTTGAGGCAACGAAGATGGTTGGAGCTCATCAAAGATTATGATTTGGGGATCAACTATCATCCGGGAAAAGCCAATGTAGTGGCCGATGCTTTGAGTAGAAAAGGAGTAAGTCATCAACTCACGGTTCGAGAGTTACCATTCGAGTTATGTAAGGAGTTTGAACGGTTGAACCTCGGGTTTGTAAATGAGATGGAGATGATGGAGTTAAACCCAACCTTGGAGCAAGAAATTCGAGAAGCACAAACCACGGATGAGGAGATCAAGGAAATCAAGGAAAGGATCGAGGAAGGGAAAGAATTCAGATTTGATGAAGACGAACATTGTACCTTATGGCTTGGAAAGAGGATCGTTGTGCCTAATGTAAATCATATTTGGGAGACAATATTAAAGGAGGCACATGACTCGCTTTACTCAATTCACCCAGGTTGTACAAAGATGTACAAAGACTTGAAGACTTGCTATTGGTGGGATAGCATGAAGAAGGACATAGCTGAATACGTAGCATTGTGTGATGTGTGCCAACGAGTCAAGGCAGAACATCAAAGGCTAACCGGATTATTGCAACCGTTGAAGATTTCGGAATGGAAGTGGGAAGAAATTGGAATGGACTTCATAGTTGGGTTACCACGTACTCAGTCTGGGTATGACTCAATTTGCGTAATTGTGGATCGCTTAACCAAGTCAGCTCATTTTGTCCCTGTGAAGAACAAGTATACAGCTGCACGATTGGCCGAAATATACATGGAGCATATTGTGTGTCGACACGGAGTACCGAAGAAGATAGTCTCGGATAGAGGTTCTCAATTTACCTCCAGATTTTGGCAAAAATTGCATGAAGCTTTGGGAACAAGGTTGAATTTTTGTTCAGCATATCATCCTCAAACGAATGGACAAACCGAGAGGACCAATCAGATTTTGGAGGACATGTTAAGAGCTTGTGCTTTAAAGCATGGAAAAAGTTGGGACAAAAGCTTGCCATACGCGGAATTTTCATACAACAATAGTTACCAAGCAAGCTTGAAAATGTCACCATATGAAGCGCTTTATGAGAGGAAGTGTAGGACACCTTTATTCTGGAATGAGGCAGGAGAAACTCAAGTATTTGGTCTAGATTTGTTGCAAGAAGCCGAAAAGCAAGTTCAGATAATTCGTGAAAACTTGAGGGCTGCCCAATCAAGACAAAAGGGCTATGCAGATAATAGGAGAAGGGAATTAGCCTTTGAAGTGGGAGATTTTGTCTACCTCAAGGTGTCATCTATGAGAGGTCATAAGAGGTTTAACATAAGAGGCAAGCTCGCAGCTCGTTATATTGTACCATTCAAGATTTTGGACAAAAGAGGAGAAGTACCATATAAGTTGGAGATGCCAGCTTTTCTTTCAGACGTACATGATGTGTTTCATGTTTCCCAACTCAAGAAGTGTCTTAGGGTGCCAGAAGAACAAGTGCTGATGGACAAGTTAGGACTTCAGGAGGATTTTTCTTATGTCGAGCAACCTATCAAGATCTTGGACGTGAAGGAAAGGGTCACGAGAAATAAGAGGATCCGTTGGTGTAAAGTGCAATGGAAACACCATGCGGAAGTCGAAGCTACATGGGAACGTGAAGAAGACTTGAAGGCAGAATTCCCTCATCTTTTCTCCACGCTATCGAATCTCGAGGGCGAGATTCACTTTAAGGGGGTAGGTTTGTAACACCCTCAACTTTCGCATTATGTATTGCATACATGTTCATGCATTAAACATTAATAGAATAAAAGAAAAATGATAAAACATACATATATGGTGTAGCAAAAGGAAGAAAGAGAAAAAAATAATTATAGCCTAAAACTTGTAATAGGGAATAAGTATAAAATAATAATAAAAAATATATGTAAATATATATATAAATATATATATATATAAATAATATATATAATAACTGTATATAAAAAATAACAATAAAATAATATAAATAAATAAATAATGTAACGAAAAAAAAGAAAGTATATATATATAAAAAGAAAAAAAAGAAAAGAAAAAAAAGAGGAAAAAAACAAACAAACAACCGCCGGCCAGGCCAAACGGCCCAGCCGGCCACGCCGCCCTCCCGCGCGCGCCCCGCGCATTGGCCGCTGGGCCTCGCACCGCCAGCGCTCACGCGCCGCCAGCCCCGAGCATGGGCCTCGCCAGCTCACGCGCCGTGCCGCGCCCGGCCCCGATCGCGCCTGCCCCGCCGCCACGCGCCCGACGCGCCTCCCCCGCGCTCCCAGCGCGCGTTCCGCGCCCGCTGCCACACGGTGCCCTAGCGCCCGCCTATAAAAGCCCGACCTTTGTATTTCTTCCGACGTTTTTTGGTACCAGCAAGCCACGCCGCCAGACCAAAAGCCCAGAAAACCCTAGCCGCCGTAGAAAGGAAAAAAAGAGACCAGAGCAGCCGCCAGGGAAGAAAAAGAAGGGAAAAAGAGGAAGAAAAAGAGGAGGGTGCTTGTCATCCGCCGGGGATTGTCGCCATCGTCGTGCTACCGAAGGACAGCTGCGCCATCCACTTCGTCTACGCGTTGCCTTCGTTCCGTGATCTTTGAAGCCATCACATCTACGGTAGGACTCGTTTTTCCCGATGCGAATTTTAGCGACGTATTAGATCTAATAGACGTAAATTGATTTTAGTTGCACCATAATTTTATTTTCAGCAGCATTAATCCTCGTTAAAACCCCCATAAACTCGTATGAACACGTATGAACTAGTTGCATCTAATTAGTAAACAACCATAGTTAATTAATGATTGATCTTTGCATGCATGCATATCATCGCATGTTGATTAATGTGTGTGCATCATGTTGATTTGTATGTATTTTATTGTATGTGTGATCACGAGTAGAGGGAAGTGCTCAAGAGATCGTGTACGAGGATTTTAGAACCAAGACTTCGAAGCGCTTGAGAAACCCTATCTGCCAGAGCAAGGCAAGTGTCCTTGAAGCATATTGATCCTGTTTTTAAAATAAATGTTTTGTTTGCAAAACTGCATGCTTGCGTCAAATTGACGGGAATCCTATGGTAGGAAGTTTACTAGTTTTGTTTGACCACCCTTGTCACCTGGAATTTATGGTAGAGAGTCGGGAAGGATTTTTTACCTTTTTGCTTCGCTTAATTAATTGGGGTGGCAAACAACACTACACATTTAGTTATGCATCAATGATATTCTAGTTAATGTGAACTGGTCAATACGATGGGTGATCTAAGCAAGCCTGGTATGTGGATGGGTTGGATGTTATGGTGGTTTGCTTGCTTTAGATCTAAGGACCGATTCATGCGAAAATAAGCCAGAACTACAGTGCCACCACGAGGCCAAGTATGGGTGCGGCGTAGCTGATTAATTAGGGCTTTGCTAGTGCTATTTGGACCATTGTGGATGCTCGGGGAAGGGGTAGTCGGATTGGGTTTGTTGATGATTGCTGGGACTACCCTGGGATCCGAATGGCTCAAGAGGGGGCCCTTGGTTGAAGATGTGCTCAGTTGGAGGCATCGCCACCGGTGAAACCTCAGTGGGGTCTAAATAGGCTAGTAATCCCTTTGTAAAGGATATTTTGTGATCTCTTGGCCACACACCCACGGAAGTGTGTAATGTGACCAACGGGTCATGGGCATAAGGGAGGTTCTTAGTCACCGAAGGGTGATGAAATGACGAACACGTGGGTAAAGAGGTACAAACTCTGCAGAGTCAAATAAAACTATCATGATAGCCGTGCTCCCGGTTATGAGCACCTGGACAACTTCCATGATTAGAGGGAAATTGGAATTTGGGATGGTTATGGTTGGGTAATGGTTATGGTTTGGTAACGGTTATGGATTTAATTTCTGGTATTGAATATGGTTATTGGAAATGGTGAAATCTGGAATCATGGATGATGGTAGTGAATTCAGATTGGTATTATGGTATTACTTATGATTTTGATGGGATTACTTCACATACGTATAATATACATATTGCTTTTCAAATGTTTTACTGTACTTTTCAGCACTTTGCCATTATTATTGTCGTCATTTGAATCAGCCACATGTCATACTTTCCACACTTACTGAGTACGACATGTACTCACTCTTTCAATCCCCCCCAACAATTGCAGGTCAGGAGTGAGTTTAATGGCGATAATGCGGAGTTCTAGGCCGTGTCTACCGTCAGCTTTGCCTGTGGTGTTATTGGAGCTGCGCTATCCCTTTTGCTTAGTTGCTTAGTTGCTTAATTAGTTTATTTCCGCTGCATTAGTTGAACTTGTCATTAATATTCATTAGAGCTTGTATTCGAGGATAATATGGTTTGTGTAATAAAATTTGGTTAATTAATCTTGTTCTGTGGTAATTTTCTGTATACTCTTTTGTGATTGCACTCGTGTATGTGTGTTGAACATCCTGGGCACACATGTGCGTTAGCTTGGTTCAGTTTTCGGAACCGGGCGTCACATGCTCCAACTGAGACATCCTCAAATTCAATAAAATCACTAAAATCATATAAAATATTATCAAATTGCAGTTACATTCGTTTAACCAGTCACATAAGGTAGCAAATAATTGTTAGTGAATGGAGAACCAAGCTTACTTGTAGCATAGGCAGTTGGTGAGCATCTGCAAAGCATCAGTAGACAAATTGTTGTCATAGTAAAGGACATGGTAGTGAGCTGGTGTGCTTGTCCCCTAAAAAACAAACAATTTACATTGCACTAATGTATTTATAGCCTGATTCCAGCATAGGTACCTTGATTACAGGTAGAAATCAAACTCACTGGGATGGCAAATGTCAGTGTCAACCACAGCTCCTGCAGTTTCAAGGGTTTGCGAATCAGAATTCATTATATGCATTGATAGTCAAAACAAATATATTACTTTTGCATTGGACATAAACAAGGAACATGAATGTATACCGTAATGAAAATTCTCTTTTTGGATCAATGACTTCATTAACAATGAGCCTTCATTGGACATCCTCAAATTCAATAAAATCACAGCGGACGCGGCGGCGTGCTCCGAGACGAGTTGGCGGAGGCGCCGGAATGGCGGTTCCTCAACTCTCTGATGACAGCAGGCTGGCGTGCTCCGGAGACAGGGAGAACATTTCCACTTATGTGAAGGTGGTGACGTGCTCATACCGATTACCGAGGTCGGCGTTGAGGCAGCGGTGTGCTCCAGCGTGCTCACCTCTCTGATGACGAAGGTCGGGGTTGACGACGGGGTAGGGGTCGACGACGGCAGCGCGACAATGACAAAGAGTGAGTTGAGAAAGAGGGACGACGCAGCGACGGCGTGCTCCGGGGACAGGGGACGAGCCGACTTGCTCCAGCGTGCTCCAACTCTCTGATGACGCGAAGGTCAGGGTCGACAGCGGCGTCGTGTTCAGGAGCTGCGGTGTTAGGACCCGCCTTCCGTGGGTCCACTTGTGCATCCCGTACCAATCCCTGGATCAGTAGTTGGTACGCACAACAAAATAGATCGAAATCCATACAACGATTATTTATTTATAAACAGTATAAGTCTTACAAACATGATCTAGATTACATTGGGTGTGGTCAGAGATGACCACCAAAATAGAAGAAATCTTCAGAAAACAGCGGAGCAGAACGGCGTCGCGCCCAAGAGGCAGACTTGGGAAGTAGGACTAGACCTAGTCGTCATCCTCACACGCTTTAGCTTCTTTGTCTTCTGATAAAACCACATATAAAGCAAGAGTGAGTACATAAGGTACTCTGCAAGCCCTAACACTACTCAATGGGAGGTGTATCATGCATTGGGGCTTGTAGCAAGGAGAGGCCATACGGCTTAGTTTTGCCGAAAAGCATTTTATGCAGGTTCTCTTTGAAAAGAGTTTTACAATAAGAGGGAGAGGTAGTCGAATCAGTATTATTATAGTTGGCGGGCCCTGGGGGAGTTTTAGACCATCCCGCTAGTTCCCTCACTTTTATATGAGTCTTCGGACCCAAGGCCCTAACGACTCTGGCACGCATGCCAACTCTTTCCCAAAACACGGCGGCCTCGGCCACCACCACACACACACTTCAAGGGGATGTGCTAATACTAATCAATAGGAGCCCAAAGCATAGTGTGCCAAGACTGTGACAACAGCTATCCGGATAGATCAAGACTCTATAGAGTTTGTACACTTTACCCACATGCTACGTACTCCGGATCAGAGAGTAACACAACGCTCATCCCATCTTTCCCGAGTAACCCCACATTCACACCTCGGCCTGACGCAGGGGCTATTCGGGCGTTCACTACCCAGCCAGACACCGGACGACCCTTGGTCTCCGTGTCATTTCCTGGTCTACCGTGTCCTCCATGGCTCTACAGGTTTTCTCATGTGGTAGTTACCAGAAAGGTAGGGCGAGTCCTGCCCATACAAGTTATGTGGTTGTACGAAATCACTATGTTGAGGTCAAATGAAACGGTCCTTATATTGGTGATGTGGCTCCATCCGTTTTTGGCAAGAGGACTAGTTCAGAACACACAGCATCGAACTAAACTGAAGTACTCAACACAAGGCTAGTCCGGAAAGCATGGTCATCGGACTACTACTGAAGCACTCAGCACCAATCGATGATTACACCAAATACACAATCGCAGCTGGTATACCTCTTAGGGAGCCCGCAGCATCCCATCACCATACCCGCCTCGACCACCCATCCCCTTCACACACACGGTTCATTAATATCCCATCCATATCCTAACTCACACCACCAAACACCTTTTAACACATTTCACAATCATGTATACAGTGTGTAGTGGTTCGCGATGCGAACATCGCAGGGGTTCCTAAGCATAGTACTAACAAGGAGGTGCTCACATTGCTGCTATAGCACAGTGACGAAGCTGTTAGGTTGTCAAGGTAAATGAGGGGATCGTGATAGTCACTGCTATTATCGTAATTGATACAGTGTCTTATTTCAAGCCATTGATAGCGAGTAACTTATGTGTTACTGTTCATCGTTGGCTAGTAGCTAACACTGATACTCAGTCATCAACATAGCTCATGCTACCACATCAAGTGATTCATAGCATAACAATATTTTAAAATAGACATACAATCATGCAATGAAAACAGGCTATAGGTGCGATTGCAAAACATAGGTGAAATATGATCAAGGAGTTAGAGCTTGCCTTTATGGTGGTTTATCAAAGTCCTTGTCTTGTTCTTCGTGATCCGGGTCTTGAATATCTCCTTCACAATCTCTCCAATTACTAAGTACATAGCTACGCGAAGAAAATACGATTCACCGATAAATATCCAAGAAATCCATATAGAACTCCAATAAATACGAACAATCATTTAATAATGCGTTCTCTAAGATTTGTAGAAGGCTCGTCGGTGAATATGATATTCTTCTGGTGAGTTATTTAAGAACATTACCAGTTTGTCGGTTAACCAATTGGTTATTGAAAGATTCAACAGTATTATCGGTTTTCTTAGTTATTAACAGGGTTATGACTATCCTGGTTAATTTACTAGTTTATCCTTATAATTTTACCTCTTTTACGATCAACGGGTTAACCATAATCCCTATGAGACTTCTTTATAATTACCCTATCTTCAAAATAATATATTTACTAAAGTTCTACTAATGTATGACTCACTTACTTTAGAGTCTAAGCATGGGTTCTGATATTCTAGAGCCATCTCAACATTTTTAATAATAGCTAGCGTATGACTCTTCATTTTATATCATTTCTTTGCCAATTACTTCCTTAATACGTTCTAAATGACAGGAACATATTTTAGAGCTTCCTTATTATATGGTAACCAGGATTTATGGAATTACTAGTGAAGATATTATTTTATTTACAACTTGCATGTGAGCTGCTTTTTACTTAATAACTCTCTAATTGTGTTTCCTATGCTGTTGTTATTTAGTTCACTGTCCTATAGTCTATGTTAGTCAATTACTATTCTAAAAGTCCTAATAATATACTCTTAGAAATATTTAGAAGGTCATCCATGAAGAGGCTAGTTAGAATCATCTACATGCATTTTACTAATTATGAATATCTTCATGATTCTCCTATGAGAGTGATAACTAATTCTCTGTCCCATCATTTATATTAGTCAGGTACCACCCACGCTATATTACCGATGTCAAGCAATATATTCTAGGAGTTTAGATAATTATTTGTTAGAAATTTTGCCTATTTAAAGTATATACATGATTTTCTTCTAACTATCAATGATTCAATTTATTTCCTATAGGAATGGCAAATACTTTATCACTTCATAGTCTATATTGGTTGGACGTTACTTTATATTACATGATAATTGTAAATTAATTTTTATAATAATTCTTAGATTATTATTTGTGAATGGATTATCAAATAGGGAGGCTAAATACGGGTTCCTTCAACGTTTCTAGTTGATTGAACTATTTTATTAGCTAATAATAAGTCTCGCATTTTCTAAAATTTATTTGTGCCATTAATTACTGTTTTTATGTTCTAATAATCATTATATCTTTTTAGAGAATTCTTAGATAATTGTTCACGCAAACGATTACTAATGTAGAGTTGAAACATGATTTCTTTTCAATTTCTTAATTTTTGATAGACCAATAATATTTACGACAATATATACAATTAATTTCTTCTATCAATAACTCCTAATATGCTCTACATGAATTCAAGAATTATTAGGGATTTTTCTAGAATTTTCTGATGTTGAGAAATACTGTTTATTATCTTCTGTGTACACAACCAGGTTGGACCGAGCACTTTCATTCCTTGTATTAGGCTGACAGTGGGCCGTGATGATGAGTCTGTGTGCACCTAGCATTTGCCATGCGGGCTCCATATTGCAGAGGCTATGCTCCCTATGGCTGCTGACAAGCGGGGTCTACCGTTCAGTGGGGCAGGGGTGTACTTTGCCGTGAGCCAAGGTCTAGCTCACATGGTAGGTGCCCTAGGTCTACATAGACCGTGTGTACAGAAGAGTATCGCTGGGCTGTGGCGCTGACTGGGCAGCGACGCAGGAGCGCTGGCTTGCATGGCACCCACGTGGCTGCCACGTGTGTGCCATGTACTCGCCAGGGTGGCAAAACAGGGGAGGCGGGGAAGTGCCGACCAGAGCCCAGAGGCAACTGCAACAGTGGTTCACCGTGATCCTTCGAGCAGGCGCCGATTTTCTCCTGATTGTGCTGCCGTGCACGTGTGCTGGGGTGTGCTGGTGCGTGCAAGGCACTTTACCAAGCCGGAGCAGACTTGACGGCGGCCAGCGGCGGCAAGCGGCGGCGAGCGGTGGCGCCACATCGTGGAGGCGGGGGTTTGCATAAAAATCCGTGAAAATCACCTTGCCTAAACAGAGCTAGGGTTGAGGGAAGTACGGAGGCGCACAAGGCTGGACCAGAGCGGCACCAACGGCGGCCGGCGGCGGGCTGTGGCAGCCGTGCACACCGGCGCGTCGTCAATCTACATGTGCGTGCGTGTTCTCGGCAAACTAGTGTGTCTTGTGTGTGTTCCTGAGTGCGGTGAACGTTCTAGTGCACTCGGGCTAGCCGGGGCAACGCCCACGGCGGCCGGCGACGAGGAAGGGCGTCGGACATGGCAGCGGCTCGGCAAGGTCCACCCTCCATTGATCCTATTCCCAAACTAAGTATCCTAACACGTACTACACGTCAAGGCCAATATTATGGGCAAGTTTTATCGGGCGGAGGGAGCTCCTAGCTCGCCAGCGGCTCTGGCGTGCGGTGGCTCCGGCGGGTAACGTCGGGATCTACCCCTTGGTGCGCTAAGCGATGACAAATCACATGTTCTATGTGTTCCACGCAATGGGAAAGCAGTGGGAGAGATTAATTGCATTACCTCGACTTTGACGCGTCTGAACGGCCGAGGTTGCCGGCGGCGGGGAAGATGGGGAAAATCCCGAATTCCTGCTTGGGACGGCCGCACGAGCTGTGCAAAGCACGGCTGGGGAAATAGGGGTAGTATGCAAGTGAAATGGCGAAGGGGCGGTCCCTTTTATAGCATCGGAGAGGCGGTAAAAGGCGGAGGCGGTGGCGCCGCTTTCCATGGTGTGCAGGGGGTTCTGTGGCGCTTGCGTTTCTTCGGAGCTATCATGGCAAGGCAGGAAAAGGTGGGATGTGACCAAGGCGGTGCTGCAGAGGGCACAGCGGCACAGGCGGCCTCCCCGCGACGTCGTGTCGCGGTTTTTGCGGAGCCACGATCGGGCTCGAACGGGAACGACAGAGGAGGAAGAAAGTTGTAGCGCTGGTTGGGCCGCGCGGAAATGAAGAGGGGGTCGGGCTTCGTGAAGGGAAAAGAGGAGTGGGCCGCACTAGAGGAGAGGAGAAGCTGGGCCGCGCGGGGAGAAAGGGAGCCGGGCCGGGCTGGCTGAAGAGAAAGGGGAGGAGGAGAGAGCTGGGCTGCGCCCATATGTGTTTCTCCTTTTCATTTATTTTTTCCTATTTTCAATTTGGTTTTAAATTCAAATCTGGTTTGACCCCCAAATTGCATCCAAAGTATTTTGTGCACTCATTCTCTTATTTAGAGTATTTTCCGTGTTTGGCTAATGTTTGTATCTTGGAAATTTTATTAGGTTTAAACTACTCTCACTAGTTCACTATTTTGGGTTTTACTTGGCGTTTGGATTCGAATCCCCATTTGGTATTTGAATTGCCTTTGAATCGGTTTACACTGATTCGTACGCATTTAACTGGTGTTTGATTAATTTATTAGCCACTTGCTTTATTAATGTCCTTATTGTATTATAGCTTGTAATACTTGATCAATTGTTCATCCTCCTTTATTTACTTATTTATGGGGATTATATTAAAGGTTACATATATGTGTGTTATATTTACGCATACATGCTACTTTGTTATTAGTTCCTATTTTGTTAGCATTTATGGATTATATGATTTGAGTTGTTTCTTAGGGTGTTCCCATAATCTCCCTAATTCATTTACACGTTTGAATAGAATTGGGGTTTGATTTATAGATATTAATTCTTGTTTGAGTAAACTTATATTTTTTTATATTTAATTACCTCTTCAAAAATTATATGCCAGTTTGATTTATTTGTTGTACTCTAAGTTATTGGTTGGACACACATACACATCTATGTGCCATTTTAGGTTGATAATTATTCATCGTCCGAGATTAATTTAAAATTTTTAATTCGGAGTGATTTTTACTGTTTGTTAAAATTCGGGCTGTGACATGCGGTTTCTAGGTCGAGAGAGCGCACGAGAGCAAAAAAAATTCGCCAAATGTTGGGAGAGAGCGTGCGATGGATAAAAATAGCACACGTCTCTCACATTTCAGCGTTCTTTTGGTCGAGAGAGCACCAAATTTTTGCTATAGAGCGCTCGAGGAGTTTAAAATAAAACTCGGAGACACACATATATAACACACGTCTCACATTATTATCTTTCGCATCAGTGCATTTTCCCGCATGCAAAAGACGAGCCACAGTGTGCTGAAGACGGGAACATATTTCGCATGCGGGGATGTACCACTGGCTGCGCAATGCCTTAAATAATCGTTGCATTGCTCAGCTTTTCGAGGTGGTACAAAAGATCTTCGGCATAAATCAGAGACGTGCCAATGTAAGGCACGTCTCTCATTATTTTGTGGCCCTGGACACGCCGAAGTATCCTAGATGCGCCACGGTGTGCTGAAGCCAGGAACATCATCCAGGACATTATGACGTGTCCAACTGGCAACTGTGCGTAATGCCTTATATGATCATTGCATTGCACTCAGCTTTCTGAGGTGGGACAAAAGATCTTCGGCGTAAATCGAAGACGCGCCACTGAAAGGCATGTATCGCATTATTTTGTGGCCCAAAAAATGTTGGACAACCCTAGATGCGCCACAGAGTGTTGAAGCCAGAACAACATCCAGGACATTTCGGTGTTTCCAACTGGCAACTATGTGCAATGTCTTATACAATCGTTGCAATGTGCTCAGCTTTACGAGGTGGGACAAAATATCTTTGGAACAAATTGGAGACGGGCCCGTGTAAGGTTCGTCTCCCTTTTGCCGTATCTCAGGTATCTGAGATGCACTTTTTAAAGTTCGTATCTCATGCACTCCTTACATTGCCACTCGCACAACATCGTGAACCGTTGCAGTGATAAACAAACCCAATGACGTTGCAATTCACGGATTGATTGGAATTCAGGAATAAACAAACATAGTGACATTGCAATTCAGAGATAATTTGAAACTCAATAAATTTCATAGTTCATACATTGCATGCCCTCTAAGCTAATTTCGAATCTAAACTTATTTCTAAAGCTCCCATCAATCAATCTAAACAGTACCGTCCAACTTGCTCCCAAACACATCTCTTATATTGCCCTGGATACTGAAAAATTGATATTATTTAAATTAACAAATGTCGAAGGAGGAATGAATAACCTACGTTGGTCACTAACACAAAGTGTCTAACCTTGATAAGTAGATTATAGCAATCATTTCAACATCGGGCGCATTTGGCTGATGCAGCAAAGGCTGAACTTCAAGTAGTATAATTTTGATTGTAAAACCAGTGCACCACCCCTATGAAATATCAATTTAAGCAACATAAGAAATCCATTTAAATAAGTTCATCAATAATTACTAATTACATGAAAAAATAGGTCTATCTTACAGTCTCCTGATCAAGAATCCCAATGCAGAGTGCTCCTTAGCGATGGACATTTGGGTGGAAGAAACCACTTGGAAAGGCGCATCTTGGAGACACCAATGGATAGTACTCTGAGAAGGAGATTGTAAGGGGGTAGTAACCACCTTTTCAGTCAGTCTACAAAGAAAAATCATTAATAGGAGGATGATGATTAAACTCATCTTGTGCTTGTTCTTCATGACTTACCTCTTCATGCCCAGTTGGAACCTTCCTCTCCAAATGGATCTGCTACAAAAGAACCACCGGCTTCTTCGTTTGAACCTTCCTCTTCATCAACCCCAACACCTGAGTAAAAGGGGGCTTAACCTAGTGGTTAAATACTCTGAGTAGCACTAATCAAGTCCTAAGTTCGATTCCCGATGAGAGCGAATTTCAAGCTGAATTTCACAGTATTAAATGCAGGTATACTACAGAGGAAGTCATGGGCGCTGGATCTGAGGTGCACCTATGAAAAATGTGAAGGGATGAGCGTGCCGTAATATTGACTTACGATGTCCGGTCCACAGTCGTGTGCTTAGATATCCAATTGTAATCGTCTTGTCCTAGACAATAGGCTGTGAGTTTCTGCTTTTGTACTCATTTATAATAAATTGGCCATAACGTACTTAGAGGGGAAGATTGGGACTGTACCCATCATCTAAAAAAATCCACCGCAACACCACCAGAAACAAACTTTGAAACTAGAATTGATTTTTAACCTTCATTAGGCCCGATCAGAAATGAGTCTGCTTTGGAGCACTAAATGTTCAAAGAGTGGTCTCTAACAAAAATATTTCTTCTTTAGTTGATTTTGCCAAGCACCCATTTCAATTATAAATTTAAACAACCATTTATTTCGGAGGTACTTATTTTGGTGATCAAGGTTTGGATTGCTAGTCCTACAAGGTCGTTACATACACCCACATATCACATTCCTAGTCCTACAGGTTCATTTTGTCAAAGAAAACGAGAACTGTAAAAATATAACTCTTTTAAAGATCCCCTAGCTAGGGACTTAAAAAACATATACATTGCTAAAGTTGTCAAAACTGAATTGAGCAATACAAGTCTTCCCCCTAAAGATAAGAGTTTTCCTTTCCAACTACAAAGTTTTTTTTCCTGAAATTTTTCTACAATTGAAATCCAATCTTTGTCAAATTTTTGTGATGCATTAGGCATACCAGGTACTTAAACGGGAAATGCAAGCCGCCACTTGCAGAACAACAAATAATGCCGTGATCTGCTTCATCACTGGCATCTACTTCTCTTCATGACCGTAGCTTGATTTCGTGACATAACACTACATGAATTTGTCGGTAGGGCGTCGGTTGTGAATAGAAATCGACACCTATAAGTTAAAGGTGTCGGTTGACCGACGCTCTAAGCCAACGAAATAGTTTGGACGCCTTTAACACCTAAGTACGTCGGGGTCGATGCATTTAGCGGTTATGGGTGTCGGTTCCAGAAAACTGACACATTTACACATAAATGTGTCGGCCGCAAGGACCGATGCTTTTAATGCACTTAAGGGCATCAGTACCTCCGAGACCGACGCACTTACGCTGCCACGTGGTCAGCGTACCGAGCGTGTCTATGAGCGTCGGTTTCGTACAAACCGACACTTTTAATGCACTTAAGGGTGTCGGTTCCTCCAAGACCGACACATTTATATTGCCACGTGGATAGCGCACCTAGCGCGTCTATGAGCTTCGGTTTCGCCCAAACCGATGCTCATAACATAATTTTTTTATACAGCCTATTTCTTCTCCCTCCCCGGCTGGGAGCCTCCATTTAGAACAGCACAACACAAACATAACATACAACAGCAATATTGACGAGTTTTCAAACACAACAACATAGACAACAAGTTTTCAAGTTTCAAGCACAAGCACAAGTACAACAGTACAGAAATGAGTAAACAAAATTCAAATGTTGTTGTGTGAGCCTCTACTCGCACGTCCTGCACTCGCATCTCCTCCTCTTGCACCTCCGTCGTTGATATTAAGGAAAACATCACAACTTTTGGGTGTTCCATGACGGGATCTCTGCGATAAACAAATAAAAGAGAAACTTAACAACATTTTTGCTCACAGATATTGATAATACAAAGTCGACTAAACTCACCAAAGCTCTCTCATTTCCTCTCACTCCCCCTATCTCTATCCCTTGCCCTCACTCGCTCCCCCACTCCCTCTCTATCCCTCCAGCTCTCCCTCTATCTCTTCCTCTCTAGCTCCCTCTCTATCTATCTCTTCTTTTCTCTCTCTCTATCTCTCCCTCTCTATGTCTTCCACTCTCTCTCTATCTATCTCTTCATCTCTCTCTCTCACTTATTCCCTCTTTTACTTCATCTCTCCGCTCACTGTTTCCCTTCCTTTTTTAATATTGTGCAAATTAATATGTGTTGTTATAATGAAAGTATTGTAACAAGTATACAAGTCATGCATACCATTGCATCTCCAACTTATGATGGGTGAGTATGCACCGTAGGGAAAGACATCGGTGGGAAAACTGCATCAAGTTGTGAGATCCTAATTAGAATCATTTTGAAATAGAATAAATTGGTCAAATGCAAAAATTACAGTTTACCTGGATAATTTTGCTGCAATCCAGAAGTCAACAACGATATGAATCCGTAAGGTTGTGGAACACTTGGTTGACCACTCTTGGAACCCTGCAACACAAATGATTACGATATTGCATTATATAACCCGAATCAATAAGATAAGCAGTTGTACGTCTGAGGAGGAGCCAACGTGTTGTGCTGGCCGCATTGGATGAGGCATCATGTCGAGGTAAGATTGCTGCAGCGGACCAAACTGAGAATTGGATTTACCTTGACCCATGAACTGCATCAAGTAAATTAGTTGTGATATCTTGAGTAGAAAAATTTTAAATCGAATAAAATTTTTAAATGAGAAAATTACATGTTACCTGAGACATATACAAATAATACATCTGTTGTTGCAGCATCTGTGTCTGTTGTTGTTGTTGCAGCTGCATCTCATATCCTCCTTGGTGCGTCTCAATTCTTCTCATAATTAATCAGCCTCTGCAGTAGATTGAAATCGACTACCACTAACATTGGACGTCCGTCATCTAGCATAAGCTTCACGCTCTACATACCTGTCATCCAACCCAAGTCTACGAAAAATAAAAATATGATGAATCGACATTCATTAACATAGAAATCATTATTATTTTTACACATACCTCCTAGGCGGTAGACCTTCGCCGCCATCGTACGCCACACCCACATCCAACGGCTCTCTCAGATAGCTGGATCGGGTCCATGGTTCTTCTTAAAAAATTCAACATACTTTTGTTGTGATACATTTAGTTGACAAATTAATTTAGTACAAGATAAATTGAGTTGACGGATAGATGCAACAAACAATCAACATACGTACTAATTTCTGCGTTGATGCCTCGTCACACAACACCTCTGGTGATTTGAGTCTGGACCTTTGTGCCCCTTAAGATAATCCTCGAAAAAACGTATGAGGCGTACCAGTTTTAGCTGTCAAATTCAACAATTTAATCAATATAATTATTTGAAGCAATCTAAGTATGAATGTAAGAATTCATACCATCCTTTGTTCCATCCGCACATAACCATCCGGCCCGAAGAAGTGCTTTCCTGGCTTGCTCTTCCGGTTTTTCAGTGTCTATCAGAAATATTTCTGAACTCAGCTAAGCCCCATTATCTGCATAACCACTCCCAAGCCTTCATATTCGCACAAATCCAGTCCACATAGCTCTACAAGTACTCCTCCCTAGTTAGGTGAATTTTGACCGCTTCCTTGTTTGTCATGGGCTGGAACATCACTGTCTTGTAGTATACGATCACAACTTTGATCCGTACCATAGAGAAGGAGTCATTGACACATCTTTTTGCTGCATTATGGAAAACCGAACAAGCATATGCTTGACTCACACCCTCAACCAAACGAAACATACCCTGCATACAAGTAACAATTAATGTCAACCAAAATAAGATGCAATGTAATTGAAAACAATCAAAACAAACTTACCCAGAAGATCTCCCAAAATCTATCCTGATATGTACCCGAATCGCCGTACTCTTGAAGTGCATAGTGATTCCAATTATGTGCTGCAATCCTTTGACCATCCACTAAAACCATCTCGGGATAGCAAAACCGTACGGTGTTTCTCAACTCAGTGTTAACAACTCGTCGATCCCCCTTGCCACTCCAACCAAGCTCGCCCAACACCTAGTATCCTTCGGCTTTATAATCGTCCGCTCGTCCATGCTTTTACTTAGACCGCATAAAAGGTGTCTCCGCAGCTTGTACATAAAAGGTACATAAAATTAGTTAATTGAAAAGGTATAATGAACTTATTAATTAATCAGAAATGTTACCTAATGGGGCATCGATCGGGGTGTCCTAACTCTGCTAGCTCTGCCTTCTTGCAATCCTAGCATCTCGCTCGGGATCCTCATCCTCTTCACCGTCGTCCTCATCATCTCCCTCATTACCACCATCAGAAGAGATCCACCGCCCAACAGTATCTGAGCCTCCTCCTGAGCCTCCTCTTGAGCCTCCTCCTGAGTCTCCTCGTGAGCCTCCTCCTGAGCCACCTTTCTGCTCCGACATCTGCCTCACAGTCTCTGGTTACTCAACGTACAACACCTGGTACGTCGGGCAACGATCTACCACCTGTGTCGGACTCGAACCTTGTGCAGGCTCGCTCGATGTCGGCTGTGCCACACAACTCATAAACTGCATCTTCCTCTGCCCATTGTAAGTAGTGCCCTGAAAATATAAATAAAGAAGTATGTAAAGAAGTAAGAAAGAATAGACAGTTAATTTTGATATCGAAATGTATATAAAATACAAGTACCTGAAACGAGTCCTTCTGGTCCGAAGTAGAACTCGGAGCAGAGGATGAAGATCCACTACCTTTCTTTCTCTTTGTCTTCCCCAAACTTGGCAAAAGCTTAAACATATGTGCACATTTTTATAGAAATGATTAGTATACAACATTAGATAATAAATAAGAAATATGTACAATAATAATAAAAATCTATAATATGCGTACAGTATAAATAAAAAGCCATCAGCATCAGAATCTGCTTATGTCACACGCGCATTAAGATATTCATGTATCTCTTCTTCCATCTCTTCCTCTTCACTCTCTTCCATCTCTTCTTCTTCATCAAATCTCTCCTCTTCTTCCATAATCCTTTTCTTCTTTTCCACAATCCTTTGAGATTGCCGAACACGTTTTCTTGAAGGGCCAGCTTGTTCTTCAAACATCAACTCTAGCTTATTACTAGCTATTTCTGCGAGTCCTGTCCCACAAGATATCATAAAATCTTCTACTTTCTCGACTTCATCTTGGTAAACACTACCGTTATCATCCAGAATCTCTATATAGTCATCATAACGATGAGAGTGCACTTCATGGTTAACAGTATACACAACCCACTAATTTTTAAAACTTGGGTGAAGATAACTTAAATAGTACACTTGTACCACTTGATTCGCAAGTACAATATTGTTGTTATGGACTATGTATCGAGACTTGTGGTTGACCTCCACCATTCCAAAATCATCAACTCGTGTGCTCGATGTTGGATCAAATCATTCACAGTCGACAATCACAAGTTGAAGTGTTTTTGGACCGCAAAATGTGTACTCTATTATTCTTTAAGAACACGGTAGTATTCTGTTACTTTTCCACTACCTTTTGCGGCAGTTAAAATTACTCCACTGTTTGTAGTGGCAGCAAGTGGACGACTTGCTTCTAAACTTGCTGTCCAAAAATGATATCCGTTGATATTGTATCTGTTAAATTTTGTTGCTCTCAATTGACCATGCGACATCTGTCGCAAGTCATCGAAGATGTTGACATCTTTCATACACTACATAAATAAACAAAGTTAGCATCTTATGATAAACATGAGAACTATGATTGAGTGAAAAAATGAATAATAAATTACATGTTCATGGAGCCAGTCCACAAAGCTTTTTCCACTGTTTATGTCATACTAACGCACCTTATCCAATTGACATTGTGTAGGTCTTCTTGAAGATTCCAATACAACTTGTCAAACATTTCAAAATATGGTAACACCTCCTCCATGTTAAAAAAATATGTAAACAATGGTGTAGTTCCTCTCTTGCGCCAAAATATAATGAGAAGTAGCAGCCCCAACACCTTTACCCTTCCATTGAAAAATCTTAAGCTCACTCGTAGATTGCTCTTCTACATTATGATATCGTGCAACAGATCCATTCATGTTGTTGGCACATGAAAAATATTTGCTAGAGAAGTTAGTAATCTCTTTAGCTGCAAATGCTTCTGCAATATAACCCTCAACTCTTGCCTTGTTGCGCACTGTAGCTATAAGTTTCTTCAATTCTCTTTCTTGGCTATGGATCCACCTGAAATGTGCAGGACCTGCGACCAATGTTTCATAAGGTAAATGCACTAGCAAATGTTGCATAACATTCATAAATCCAGGCGGGAACACTTTTTCCATCTTACATACAAGCACAATAATTTCTTTCTCCCACCATCGCATCATCCTTTTCGACACTTCCTTAGCACAAATATGTCTATAAAAGTAGCTAAGTTCAGCAAACATCTTCCACAAATTAGGTTTGAAGTAGACATGGAACATTACTGGTATAAGTCTCTCCATCATAATATGGTAATCATGGCTCTTCAACCCATTCCGTTTACCGGTGTTGAGATTAACACATCATTTTGTATTTGCTGCATAGCGGTCTGGAAACTTCAGTATTTTCAACAAACTAAGTATTTGCTTTCTTTCTTCTGGTCTAACACAATATGGAGTTCGTGGTCTACTTTCATTTCCACTTGCATTTGTTATAACCTCAAGCCCAGGACGATCGCAAATATCAGCTAAGTATTTTTTCACACTCAAATTATCTTTGGTTTGACCGGTAAAATCAAAACACATGCTTATGATGCTTTCAGTGACATTACGCTCCTGGTGCATCAAATCTATGTTGTGCGGTAAAAGCAACGCCTTTGCATATGGTAGCTTCCAAAGAAAAGAAATATGAATTCAATAGTGTTCTGTACCATACCTTTCGAAACCACCTTCAGCAGACTCTTTTAACTTTGCATGTCATGCCATTTTTTGTTCGCTTGTCAATCGACGAGGGGTTCCTTCTGTAACACTTTTGCCTTTTCGGAATGATCGTGTATCACTTCTGAAAGGGTGATTTGAAGGAAGGAATCGTGAATGTGGCCTAGAGGGGGGGTGAATAGGCCTTTTTGAAATTTGCCGGAACCTGCAACACTTAACAACCAGTTCAAAACCAGAGATATCGGACTAGTCCGGTAAAGTGCGGACTAGTCCGGTGTGTACCGACTAGGTTGATTAGGTTTGATCAATTAATTTGATTCTTCGATGTATGCAGCGGAAATATACAGTCAAAAAGTGTTGCAAGATTATGGACTAGGGTATACCACAATTCAATCTTGTAATTAATGATTCAACGTAAAGTATGAAATGATGGTTGAAACCCTAAATTGTTGTGATGAATAAGAATGATGAACACCAAGAAAGACACAAGGATTTATCCCGTGGTTCGGCTCCCACAAAGGCAACCTACGTACACGTTGAGGAGTCCACAAAATGACCGGGTCTTCTCCAACCCTACCCTCGTCGGATCGCCACGAAGGCCAATCCTCATCCACTTATCACAAAGGGGTGAATAACCTAATTCAAAGGGGCCTTCTCACACGTTGAGGGCTCTCTTACATTATAATACAAAATACCACCAAGAAAACACTCAAAAGATTATAATGAAATCACAGGAGTGTGTTAGAAAATCAAACCAAGAGCTCAATGAGTGTTGAACGTGTCTCTCCAATGATCTAAAGTGAATCCTCAAAGGATTGATCTTTGTTGCACTTAATTTCGTAAAGAGATATGGTTTTTGAGGCTCTTGGAAGATGTGATGGCGCTAGGGTTTGAGAGTGTTTGAAGCTGGGCCGTGCACCTCTATTTATATGGAGTTTCCAAAAGTGACCGTTAGGGTTCAGAAAGATCGGACTAGACCGTAGTGGGCACCGAACTAGTCTGGTGTGCTATGTGTAGCAAACCCTAAGTGTTCCGAAATATCGGACTAGTCCGACTAGGAGCGGACTTGTCCGATTTCGCTTCTGGAAATCTTCGGACTATTCTAATGGACATCGGACTTGTCCATGCAGTGAAACCCTAAGTGGTTATGGATGAAAAGTCCGCACTTGGAGGACTTGTCCGATTTAGGTCAGAGGGTTTTCCGGACTAGTCCATGCTAACATTGGACTTGTTCGATTTAGATCAGAATGAATATCGGACTAGTCCGGTGGTGATCGGACTTGTCCGATTTTGTGTGACTTGTGAAGTGTTTTGAGGACTAGTCCGCACTGGGGAGGACTAGTCTGATTCTAGTCAGAGAGATATCGGACTAGTCCGATGGATATCGGACTTGTCCGATTTTGTGCAGAGAGGATATCGGACTAGTCCGGTGACATTCGGACTAGTCCGGTCCTATATAACTTTGTGCAATGTGTGTGTTTAATTGTGATTGAGCTCTTGGGGTGTTTTTCCTTAACACACTCCATACACAATGATATACTATTCTTCTTCCTTGAGCTCCTTTCCACTTTGCTCCTCATTCTCCCTTCTTTTTGGTACTTTGCTTATTTTGCTATTAAAACCTGTCCTCATCTCAACAAATAGGTTAGGATCTCATTTGCTTGTCATAAATCATCCAAAACCCACAAGGTATTCCTAGATGCACTTTCAACCTCCTCCTTTTTGGTGATTGATGACAACCTATTGAGATTTCACAAAAGTGATAAAAATTGAGATTTTCATAAAGTATGCACATATGAGTCTAAAATAGATCAAACAGTGAAAACATAATCCATATGTGCATTCTTTATGGTGGGATGCATAACTAAGTACATTTAAATAGTGAGAATGACATAATTGACATTATTTAACCAAAAGCAAGCATATATGAAATTCTAGGAGCAAAATCACAGATTTCAACAACTACTTCTCAAATTGATCAAGCATTGCATCACAGAACCATAATTAACTTAAGAACATAGTTAAAGCTTTACAACCCACAAAATAGTCAAAAAGCATACAAGAGAGCTCTCTCCTCGCATCCTACAGCTAAGGCTAAGACTCCCCCTCAATCTCTCCCCCTTTGGCATCAAGACACCAAAAATAAGGAGAGGAGGGTCCTAAGGTCTTCACTCTTCGCTGCCAGTCCTCTCATCGTCGTCTTCGTCATCTTCATCTTCAGCCTTATGAGGAGGAGGAGGAGGTGTGGAGCCACTCGATTCCCCAATGCTAAAGTAGGCAAGCTCGGAGGGGGTCAAGGGCCCGAGCTCGATGAAGTCTGAGTCTGAATCTTCAAAGATTACTGGATATCCAATGGGTTTGATCTCCAGTTTCTGGCAAATTTGCTTCACATTTGCCTTCACATACTTCATATCTTCCTTTCTTCTCTTATTGAGCTTATGGGCCTTCACTTTGGCCTTTTTGCAGGAAGCGAAGATGGCAACCAGGTATTTGAAGATCCCACTGGCTGATCCCCTTTGAGGGGCTGCCCTACTGGCAGGGGCAGCTCTTGCATCTTCAGTCCTTCTTGCCGGTGCCTTAGGACTGGAGGCCGGCGAGAGAGCAGCCTGGACACTTGGCTTCTGAGGCATCTGAGGTCTCAAGGGTAGATGCTCCACATCCTTGATGAACTCAATTTCGGTGACCTTTTCGATCACAAACATCAGATATGGGGCATACCCACAAGACCTGTTGGGTGTGCAGGATATGTTGACCATGTCATTCCGGATGTAGTCTGCCACATCAAACTGGCGGTCCTTGCTTATCACCCTCATCAATGTCCGGAGATAACCCTGCACACTCCCGGCATCTCCATCCTTGGGAGCGATGGTCTTCCTCAAGACTCTATTGAGCACCACAAAGAATGGCTTCATGGTCTTCGTGGATGGGGGGTGGAACTTGGAGTTTGGCTCATATAGGAACTTCATCTTATCCTTCTCAATGAAACCTATGTTGTGGATGATCAAGTAGTCAGATCTTGAGGTGTCTACGTGAAGCACACTTGCAAAATCTTCTTGAGTTATACTGTACTTGGATCCATGAGTCATCCAAAGAACACTTCCCTCATCTTCACTTGAGAAATGGCATGTTGCAAAGAATTGTGCTATGACCTCATCATTCCAGTTGTTCCTGAAGGCAAATAGATCCTTCAGGCCATGACTCTCAACAGCTTCCACCACTTAAGTGAATGGGGAGCATCCCTTCTTCTCAAAGTGTGCCCAATCAATTCATTGACTGCGGACAACCGGTGTCTTCATTGGAAGATACACAGATTTGTAGAAATCTGCATGGAAGTTGCACTGAAATCTTCCGTCGGCAGCTTGCTTCGGTCGGCCATACCAATCAATGCTTCTGAACTTTGCCGCCGAATCACTGCCCTTCCCATTGAACTTCTCTTCAGTGGGGTCCCGGACCCCTTCCCTCGTAGCATGCAACTTCAACGGGCCAATTGGGCCCGTCGCTATCCCTTTTCCCTTGCCTTTGGCTAGGCGGGCACTTGCCGAGCTAGGGCCACCGCCGGTGGTAGCCCTAGAAGCTGACACCTTGGAGGTCGGCTTCTTCGCTAGCACTTTCCTCCGAGCCTGTGGAGGAGATGGAGCTGGCTCGGAAGGTCTCTCTTAGCGCTTCTTGCCAAGACCCGTCGAGGTCCGAGGTGCCACCTCGTGGTCCATCTCGGCCTCAAAGTCGGAAACTTCATTGTTCGAGCTCGACATGACCTTAAAATGAGTGGCATGAATGGGAACGAATGGTACAAGGCATAGGTGTGACAGGATAGCTAGGAATTGCATTGAGGAATTGAAAAGTTGGGTTTTGAGTTCAGAAAAATCGGACTTGTCCGGTGTACAGGCACGGACTAGTCCGGGGGACCGGACTTGTCCGTGCATGGACCGTACTAGTCCGGTATTCATCCCCAAAAACCTAAGCGACTGGACAAATGCTGATTCCTAATGCGCAACAAGCGTAGCATAAACGTAATACATCAAGGAGGCATGTATATAGTGAAATATGCTAGGCTATTCGATCAACAGTGAATAAATTTGGAATTTTTAGGGTTTGAGTGAAAATTACCAAAGAAATTGATTGGAACTTGGAGATGAGGGTGTTTAAGGCCGGACTTGTCCGAGAACTTCAATCCCGATGCGATGACGATCAAATTCCACCCAAACTTGCGAAGTTCCGATGGAGAAATCAAGAAATCGTCTTGGGAGCTTGAGTGTGAGAGAGAGAACGCGTGAGGCAAGAGTGAGGATGAAGGGATTAGGGTTTTAGCAGCGGCTAGGGTTAAGGACACGAAAAATTGGACAAGTCCGGAGATGACCAGACTAGTCCGAATTTTTCCAGAGGCTATATCGGACTAGTCCGTTATCTACCGGACTAGTCCGGCCTAACCGGCACTCCGCGAACTAGTCTGCATGGGCAGACTAGTCCGGGTAACCACGGACTAGTCCGTGGTCACCAGGCAAGAATTTCTTAGCCCATTCATATATATTTGAAGGTACATATTTAGAAAATAGGGAGGCAAATCAAATCAAATAATCTTGATGAATATGATCAGTAAGCATACAACAATCAAGCAATGATCATAATTCACCAAGATCTAATAATTAACATAGTTTTTGGAAGAAAATTGAGAGAGATGATTTTCACAATCCAATCAACATATTTTGAAGAATTCATACAGGTATGTAACATTTCAAGCCACACTCCGAGCATCAAGGATGTTTAGCTCATTTCGGAGTTCACAAAAGTGTTTCTCATCAAGTGGCTTGGTGAATATATCGGCCAATTGCTTTTGGGTGTTGACATGGGAAATTACTATATCTCCTTTCATGGAATGATCTCTCAAAAAGTGATGTCTTATATCTATGTGTTTAGTTCTAGAGTGCTCAACTGGGTTGTGGGCAATTTTGATGGCACTCTCATTGTCACAAAGGAGTGGAACACGGTTCATATTGTAACCGTAATCCCTTAGAGTTTGTCGCATCCAAAGGAGTTGTGCACAACAACTCCCGGCTGCGACATAATCCGCTTCGGCTATGGATAAGGCAATGGAATTTTGTTTCTTGGAGGACCAAGAAACTAAAGATCTCCCTAGGAATTGGCATGTACCGTAGGTACTCTTTCTATCTACCTTGCATCCGGCATAATCTGCATCGGAGTAACCAATGAGATTGAATTTTGAGCCTTTTGGGTACCAAAGACCAAGGTTGGGTGTATGAACTAAATATCTCAAGATCCTTTTTACGGCTGTCAAGTGACACTCCTTAGGATTGGCTTGAAACCTTGCACACAAACATACACTCAACATAATGTCTAGCCTAGATGCACATAAATAGAGTAGAGATCCAATCATGGAGCGATATACCTTTTAATCGACGCTAGGTCCATCTTCATTGAGATCCAAGTGGCCATTTGTTGCCATGAGAGTCTTTATAGGCTTCGCCTTGTCCATACCAAACTTCTTGAGTATGTCTTGCGTGTACTTGGTTTGGCTTATGAACGTCCCTTCCTTTTGTTGCCGCACTTGGAATCCCAAGAAGTACTTTAGTTCTCCCATCATTGACATTTCAAACCTATCTGTCATGATTTTACTTAATTCCTCACAAAAAGATTGATTAGTTGACTCAAAGATTATATCATCAACATAAATTTGACAAATAAAAAGATCATTGTCAAAATTCTTTGTAAATAGTGTATAATCTACTTTGCCAATCTTAAAGTCATTTTCACTTAAGAAATCTCTAAGACACTCATACCAAGCTCTAGGAGCTTGTTTGAGGCCGTATAGAGCCTTACGCAATTTAAATACGTGATCAGGAAACTCTTCATCTTCAAACTCGGGGGGTTGCTCCACATATACCTCCTCCTTGATTGGTCCGTTGAGGAAGGCGCTTTTCACATTCATTTGATACAGCTTGAAATCATGGTGAGTAGCATATGCAAGTAATATTCTAATAAATTCAAGTCTAGCTACGGGAGCAAAGGTCTCATCAGAATCCAAACCTTCGACTTATGAATACCCTTTGGCCACAAGTCGTGCCTTGTTCCTTGTCACCACCCCGTGTTCATCTTGTTTGTTGCGGAAGACCCACTTGGTGCCGACAATGTTCGCATTGGGTCTTGCCACGAGTTCCCACACCTCGTTGCGCTTGAAATTGTTCAATTCTTCTTGCATTGCCACCACCCAGTCCGGTCCTTCAATGCATCCTCAACCCTGCGCAGTTCCAAAAAGGATACAAACGAATAGTGTTCACAAAAATTAGCTATACGATATCTAGTGGTTACTCCCTTTTGAATGTCATCGATGATATTGTCGATTGGGGGATCCCTTTGGATGCATTGGTGTACTCTTGGGTGTGGCACTTGAGGCGTTGTATCTTCATGATCATCTTCTCCCCCCCCCCTAAATGGTTGCCTTCATTGACTTGTTGATTATCTTTGTATTCTTGTGGTTGATCTTGTGTGAGAGCTCCCCCTTGATCGTTGACCTCCTCTTGTGGCTCATCTTCGTCATACACGTGTAGATGTGGCTCTTGTGGTCGAACTTCACCTAAGGCCATTCTTTTCAATGCTTGACAGGGAGCTTCTTCTTTACCTAGTACACATGGATCAACTTGTTCCTTTTGGGAGAAGTTAGTCTCATCGAACACTACGTCACGTGCTACTTCAACAAGTCTGGAGGTCTTTTTGAAAACACGATAGGCGTAAGTGTTCGAATCATAACCAAGCAACAAACCTTCATCGGACTTCGAAGCAAACTTTGAAATCCTAGGTTCTTGTTTAAAATGTAGCATGGATAACCAAAAACTCTAAAATATGAAATATTGGGTTTGTTACCGGTGAGTAGCTCATAGGATGTCTTCTTGAGTAGTCGATGAAGATAAAGTCGATTTAAGGCGTGGCAAGCGGTGTTAATCGCTTCTGCCCCAAATCGATCTGAGGTCTTGTACTCATCGAGCATTTTTCTTGCCATCTCTATGAGAGTTCGGTTCTTTCTTTCGGCAACTCCGTTTTGTTGTGGGGTGTACGGAGCTGAAAACTCGTGCTTTATGCCTTCTCCATCGAGGTACTCCTCCACTTGTGTGTTCTTGAACTCTGTGCTGTTGTCGCTTCGAATGTTCTTGATTGTCAATTAGAATTTGTTTTGAGCTCGCTTGAAGAACTTCTTGAGTACTCCTTGTGTTTCTGACTTATCATGCAAAAAGAAAACCCAAGTGAAGCGAGAAAAATCATCAACAACTAGTAAACCATATTTGTTACCACCGATGCTTATGTAAGCAATTGGACCAAATAAGTCCATGTGAAGTAGCTAGAGCGGTCTTGTTGTAGTCATGACGTTCTTGGCGGGGTGAGGTGCTCCAACTTGCTTCCCAGCTTGGCACGCGCTACAAAGCATGTCTTTCTCAAACACAACATCCTTTAAACCTCGGATGTGATCGCCCTTGAGGAGTTTTTGAAGGTTCCTCATACCAACATGCGCTAGCTGTCTATGCCACAGCCAGCCCATGTTGGTTTTTGCAATCAAGCATGTGTCAATTTCAGCTTTATCCTTGTTAAAGTCAACAAGATAGAGTTTTCCCTTTAACATACCCTTGAATGCAATGGAACCATCACTCCTCCTAGAAATGGTCACACCCTCGTTAGTGAACAAGCAATTATAACCTTTGTCACATAATCGAGATACGGACAGCAGGTTATAATCTAAGGATTCAACATGTAAAACATGAGAAAGTGTGTGCTTAGAAGATATTGCAATTTTACCGGTACCGAGCACCTTTCCTTGACTATTATCTCCAAAGTAGATGCCCTTGTTTGGATCCTCATTTTCCTCATATTCAACGAACATTCTTCTTTCTCCGGTCATATGGTTGGTGCAGCCACTGTCTGGCACCCATTTAGATCCACCAGAGGAATAGGCCTGCAAAAACAGATTATGCTTTGGTTTTAGGTACCCAAGCTTGCTTGGGTCCTTGGAGGTTAGTTACAGGACATTTGGGCACCCACACATGAGACTTGGTGTTCCCATGGCATGGCCCAACATAATAAGCATAAATTTTGCCAAAATTATTTCTCATTAAGACATACGAGGCATCAAAAGTTCTAAACAATAACTGTTGTTGTTTATGTACATGACTAGTCTGGGAGGTCGGACTTGTCCGGACCCCGACCGGACTAGTCCAAACTTTTTCAGTTTGAGAGGGTCTTCCGTTTACAAAGGAAATCCTCTCCTTGTTATTCTTATGGCTTTTAGTATGTTGCTTTTCACCATAAGAATAACCAATGTCATATTTGACATTTGGAGGTCTTTGGACCAAATATGCACTGCGTGCATATTTGATCTTCTCCTTGTCAAGTATGCCACTTTGGGTAGGATGTTTATCCTTTGTAGAGGTTGGCTTGTCTTTCAAACTGATGTCAATTTTATTGCATGTACAAGTAGAAGCAACCTCAATTTTAGTGAGTTGAGAAGGTGAACTTGAAGAGGATGAAGGTACACCTTGCTTGAGCGACTCAACTTGCTCTTCAAGGATCTTGTTAACCTTGATCAGGTCAGCAAGTTGGTCCTTGATTGTAGCATTTGAGTCGGTTAACTCCAAGCAAGTTTCCTTGCTTGAAGCTAACTCAAGCTCTAGTGAATTGCTTTGTTCCTTTTCAAGTTCTAGAAGCTTGTCAAGTTCGACATATTCCTCCTTTTGGAAGATGATCATGTCCTCTTGACGATGTATCAACCTCTCCTTCTCAAAAAGTTGATCAAGTAAAAATTTCATTTTTATGGCAGTTTTCCTATCTAGTCCAACAAGCATATCCTCATTATCACTATTGATTTCATCATCACTAGAATAGGAATGCACGAAAGGGGGTTTAATGGTTACCTTGCGTTTACATTGCTTTGCCATAAGACAAGTGCCATCTCCCTTCCATGCGCCGAGTTTAGGGAAGAGAGTAGACTTCTTGGATGTCTTCTCGATGGCTATGCTAGCCATCTCTTCTTCTTTGGATGATGAGGACTCATCATTTGAGTCCCACTCTTTCCCTATGTGGGCTTGTTCGGCTTGTTTCTTCTTCTTGAAGAATCTCTTGGGTTGAGGCTTGGCTTCTTTGGTCTTTTTCTTGTTCTCTTCATATGGGCAATCAACTATAAAGTGGCTATACTCACCACAATTATAGCATGCCCGCCTCAACTTTGGCTTTGTTCTTTCTTTGTACTTTCCTTCGCTTGATTTAGCACCTTGTCTCTTCTTCATTATTCTCTTGAATTTCTTCATGAACAATATAATGTCTTCTTCATCTAATTCACTGCTCTCATCATCACTTTCTTCTTCTAGCTGAGCTTCTCGAGCTTCTTTAGATAGAGGCTTGAGGGTGGACTTCAAAGCAACCCCTTTCTTCTTTGCCGAGGTGAGATCTGCAATCTCCTTGACATGCTTTGTTGTTTTTCCATCATCTCGAAGTTGATGATCTTTCCAAGAAATTCATCCGGAGTCATCCTTTTGTATTTGGGGCTTTCTTTGATCATGGAGCATAGGGTGACATTGCGAGGCATGAAAGCTCTAATGATGAGCTTTACAACCTCGTGGTCATTCCACTTCTTACTTTCGTATGATCTGACCTTGTTGACGAGTGTCTTTAATCGGTTGTACATGTCTTGGGGTGACTCGTCTTCTTCAATTGCAAATCTTCCTAATTCGCCTTCAATCATTTCGATCTTTGCTTCATGCACATGTCGGTCACCTTCATGTGCATTTTGTAGTGTGTCCAATATCTCCTTAGCAATCTCGAGTCCATCCACCTTGGTGAACTCGTACCGACTGAGCGAAAAGGTAATTACGGCCGCGGCTTGAGCATTTCGGTGAATTGTCTGCTCTTGGCTTGGTGTGAGTTCCTCGTCGTCGTCTGGGATATCTATTCTTGTGCACACAATATTCCATAGACTTGGATTGAGGGAAATTAGATGCATTTTCACATTTTGCCTCCACATTGAGTAATCACTTCCATCGAAATTTGGGGCTTTTCCAAGTGGGATAGACAAATAATGATTATTATTGGAATTGAGATGATCATAGTTAAAAGGATATCGGGAGTAGTCGGAGTGACTACTCCCCTTCTTCTGCTCTTCAATCTTCTCTTTCCCTTTGGAAAGTTTCTTCTTTCTTAGGAGCACCTTTAGTTCTAGCGTCTCCTCATCGTCGTCCTCGAAGTCTTGAATGGCTTCAAGGAGCTTTTCCACCTTTAGGTTCTTGTCATCATCAACCTTTTCTTGGTTGTTGCTCTTGTGGATGTCCTTCATGTCTGACATGATCTTCTTCGAGCGATTAGTCTCTTTCTTAAAGAACCTGCTCTGATACCAATTAAATGTGGCCTAGAGGGGGGCGAATAGGCCTTTTTGAAATTTGTCGAAACCTGCAACACTTAACAACCAGTTCAAAACCAGAGATATCGGACTAGTCCGGTAAAGTGCGGACTAGTCTGGTGTGTACCGACTAGGTTGATTAGGTTTGATCAATTAATTTGATTCTTCGATGTATGCAACGGAAATATACAGTCAAATGAAGTGTTGCAAGATTATGGACTAGGGTATATCACAATTCAATCTTGTAATTAATGATTCAACGTAAAGTATGCAATAATGGTTGAAACCCTAAATTGTTGTGATGAATAAGAACGATGAACACCAAGAAAGACACAAGGATTTATCCCGTGGTTCGGCTCCTACAAAGGCAACCTACGTCCACGTTGAGGAGTCCACAAAAGGATCGGGTCTTCTCCAATCCTACCCTCGTCAGATCGCCACGAAGGTCAATCCTCTTCCACTTATCACAAAGGGGTGAATAACCGAATTCAAAGGTGCCTTCTCACACGTTGAGGGCTCCCTTAGATTACAACACGAAATACCACCAAGAACACACTCAAAAGATTACAATGAAATCACAGGAGTGTGTTAGAGAATCAAACCAAGAGCTCAATGAGTGTTGAACGTGTCTCTCCAATGATCTAGAGTGAATCCTCAAAGGATTGATCTTTGTTGCACTTAATTTTGTGGAGAGATGTGGTTTTTGAGGCTCTTGGGAGGTGTGATGGCGCTAAGGTTCGAGAGTGTCTAAAGTTGGGCCGTGCACCTCTATTTATATGGGGTTTCTAAAAGTGACCGTTAGGATTCAGAAAGATCGGACTAGTCCGTGGTGGACACCGGACTAGTCCAGTGTGCTGTGTGTAGCAAACCCTAAGTGTCCCGAAATATCGGACTAGTCTGGCTAGGAGCAGACTTGTCCAATTTTGCTTCTGGAAATCTTCGGACTAGTTCGATGGACATCGGACTTGTCCGTGCAGTGAAACCCTAAGTGGTTATGGGTAACAAGTCCACACTTGGAGGACTTGTCCGATTTAGGTCACAGGGTTTTTCGGACTAGTTTGTACTAACATCGGACTTGTACGATTTAGATCAGAATGAATATCGGACTAGTTCGGTGGTGATCGGACTTGTCCGATTTTGTGTGACTTGTGAAGTGTTTCGAGGACTAGTCCACACTGGGGAGGACTAGTCCGATTCTAGTCAGAGAGATATCGGACTAGTCCGATGGATATCGGACTTGTCTGATTTTGTGCAAAGAGGATATCAGACTAGTCCGGTGACATTCAGACTAGTCCGGTCCTGTATAACTTTGTGCAATGTGTGTGTTTAATTGTGATTGAGCTCTTGGGGTGTGTTTCCTTAACACACTCCATACACAATGATCTACTATTCTTCTTCCTTGACCTCATTTCCACTTTGCTTCTCATTCTCCCTTCTTTTTGGTACTTTGCTTATTTTGCTATTAAAATTTGTGCTCATCTCAACAAATAGGTTAGGATCTCATTTTCTTGTCATAAATCATCCAAAACCCACAAGGGATTCCTAGATGCACTTTTAAATTGTCGATTGCAATCAAAGAAGCTGACTTTTCTTCCATACTTCAACCTGAACACAATTTTCCATGAACACACCAACCAACCCAAATGCCATATGCCAACAAATCATGTATAGACCATAGATACGCGACACGTAAAGTAAATTCACATTTCAGATGACTATCTTATGTCTTTACATCTTGCCATAACTCTTTCAACTCCTCAACCAACGGTTGCATAAACACATTGATTTTCGTCCCAGGATGTTTAGGACCATGAATGGTAGCCACAAGGAATATGTATCCTTCCTTCATGCACATGTTTGGGGGAGATTGTAAGCCATGATAAAATCAGGCCAACAAGAGTATGAAATGTTACTTGTTCTAAAATGAGTGAAACCATCTGTTGACAATCCAAGACAAACATTTCTTGGATCTCCACCAAACTCCGGATCGAAACGGTCTAGAGCTTGCCATGTCGCGCTATCCAAAGGATTCACCATAATATCTTTGTCATCGCTCTCACGGTATCCCTTCTGAATGCCACCTCATCTGCTTCCCTGTTTCTTGAGAAAGAAACAACCGTTTAAGCTTGGACGTGATAGGCATGTACCGAAGCTGTTTGACCGGTACCTTTGTACTTATTTCCTCTCCATCATCATTCAAAACCTTCACATGTCTAGATGCTTTGCAATGCATACAATGAGTATCGTTCTCGTATTCCTTCCAAAACAACATGCAATTATTCTCGCACGCATCAATTTTCTCATAACTCATGCCCAGACCTTCCAAAATCTTCTTTGAGTGATATATGTATTCTGACATCTTATGTTTTAACGGAAGAAGATTATTGATCAACTTCAAGATATCATTGTAGCAATTGTTTACAAAATTGTACTTAGACTTCAACCCCATAAGTCGTGTGACCGCCTGCAGAATAGCCACATTGGTGCCCTCATACACTTTTTCATCCGTGGTGGCAAGAAGCCTGTAAACTTCTTCACCTCCTTTGGTAGTGATTACTCTTCATACTCTCGACCAACATCCTCCATCATCTTATCCATCCGATCTTCATTATCGTTTCCGTCTGACTCACTAGCATGATCCATCTCTCCATGCTCACGCCACACTAGATAGTCTGACATAAATCCGTACTTACGAAGGTGTAGTATCATTTTAGACCTCTCCAAACGTCGATGATTCTGGCACCTGCTACACGAACACTTCCAAACGTCGACAATTTTGGCACTGCTACATAGACATTTTACAAAACGAGCACCACTAGAAAATGTTTGGTTCACGAACACATTTGCGATTCGTGCCCATCCCAAAATGTATACACCATCTGAACTCCATCTCATTACTCATCTTCATGCCCAACATGTAAAAATTAAAGATTAAGATGTACAACTTTGAACATATGCTAATACATCACAAGGGTCGCTCTTACTTCCTCCATTCCACAATCTCTGGTGCCTAACAAAGAAATAGTTTTTTTGCAATCTCCATCATTAAAATATTTTTGCCTCGTAACTTGCACTGCTCAATTAAATACCCTACTAATATTGCTTTGTTTCCAATGAGTAATCAATGGCTCCCGTCGATGAGCACCTCACATGCAGCAAAGAATCAAACTCTGATTTGCATGCTGCCCATGAGCTCCACTCCTCCACGTGCGCACGCATGGTGGCCCGTGCACCCTTTCGGATCTTGTCAATCTGAACTGAAGTAAAGGTTGTTGTACTATCATTGTCCAGTTTCAGATCGACGACGTGTGTTTCCGAGCAATAAATAATAACACTACTACAAAAAGCATTTTTACAGGCGCCTCAAATTTTCAAACACAGGTGGTGCTTAAAAATATACGACTGTGATGACGAATGATATAATAACCGCCTGTGATGAAAGAACAACATAGGCGGATTTTAAAAAACAACCGTCTGGGTAAATACATGATCTTCACAGGCGGTTCTGAATTAATAACCGCATGTAATGTAATGAACATCACAGGCGGATTTTAAGAAACAACCGCCTAGGTAAATATATGATCTTCATAGACGGTTCTTAATTAATAACCGCATGTAATATAATGAACTTCACAGACGGTTCTTAATTAACAACGGCCTGAGAAGATCATGTATTTTCACCGGCGGTCATTGTGTAAGAACCGTATGTAGTTGTTCAATTATCACAAGCAGTTTTCATTGAAATTACAGGGATGTAGTCATTGCAATTATCACAACCGTATGTAGTCGTTGCAGGGAAAATTGTATCAGGAAAAGATACAGATGAGCGGATACTAGTACAGTAATGCATTATAGGAAATGTTCGATCACCAGTGAGGCTGGCTTAATTGTGATAATACACCATTAGAGGCTTTACAATTGTTCAAAGATAATTTCTTTACACACTGAACAAAAATCATGCTACATTCATTGTAGATCGACGATGAAGCTCCCATCGATCAATCTAAATTGTACCGTCCTGCTTGCTCCCGAACACGTCTCTTATATTCTGCTGGATCCTGAAAATATTGACATTATTTAAATTAACAAATGTCGAAGGAGGAATGAATAACCTGCATTGGTCACTAAGTCAAAGTGTCATCTAACCTTGATAAGTAGATTATAACAATCATTTTCAACATCAGGCACATTTGGTTGATGCAGCAAACGCTGAATTTCAAGTAGTATAGTTTTGATTGTAAAAGCACTGCACCACCCCTACGAAATATAATTTTAACAATATAACAAACCAGTTCAAATAAGTTCGACAACAATTATAAGTAATAATTACATGAACAAAATAGGTCTATCTTACAATCTCTTGATCAAGAATCCCGATGCAGAGTGCTCCCGAACGATGGACATTTGATTGGAAGAACCCAATTGGAAAGGCGCATCTTGGAGGCACCAAGGGATAGTCCTCAGAGAAGGATATTGTCAGGGGGTAGTAACCATCTTCTCATTCAGTCTGCAAAAGAAATTTATTAATAGGAGGATGATGATTAACTCATATTGTGCTTGTTCTTCATGACTTACCCCTTCTTTACCGGGGACGATGCACTGCCACTTCAATAAATCTCCCGATTCAGGCTTCGCAGAGAAACCCTACGCGGAGAAATTGAAAATACCAAAAACAAACAAGACGGAAAAACAAACTACAGTTAAGTTCATCAGTCCATTACAGATACATATTTATATACAACCATGCGATCGGTGTGCCATATGTACATACATGGGGATGGTTCTTGCGCCACGCCAAGCGCTCCTCCTTCAATCGGCAACACGCCCGAGACATCATTATCTGAAAGACCAAACTTCCAAATTATTGAGTCCAAACGCATATGTACACAAATGCAAAAGGACAAAATCCATATACCAACGCACAAAACTGGCAGCTTGTGAAAATATACAAAGAAAAAGGTAGCATGCAATGCATAGTAAGGAAACTATGCGAATTTACTTAGGTACCTCGTGGCGCGATGTGGGACTGGGCAGAGGCGTGCCTCCGCGGGGTCTTTATATAGGCGTCAGTTTTTCATATGCGGTTTTTAAATTTTTCACAGGCGGTTAGTACTTAATAACCACCTCTGATGCTGCTAAGCTCCTGTCAAGATAATCCCTACACAACAAGCTATTGTAGATGCAAGTAACACATGTGGCTCATCATTTGAATTGTTGAAAGCATCAATTTGAAGCCTGACGATCCTTGGAAGGATTTTCCCATCCATTTGAACGATTTTTTGCCCTCCCGTCCACTTGAAAACTTAGGAAGATGCTATTTTCTCAGTTTTAATACCTAAATATATTGACTAAAAATCAGGACCCAGTTTCTTAGTACTTCACACAAGCGAGTAAGTGAACAACTTCAATCACAAATCTTGTTTTTACACTTTCATAGGGATATAATCTTAATCTTTCAAGCATAGATTTATCAAATAAGTGAAACTTCCTTATCACACATGTTAATAGCAGTTATAAGTGAAGAATGTGTCGAAGCTAACGAAATCTGAATCGGACTGAAGATAAAGAGATCCTGCATGAGTGGCAATGTCCAAGTTAAACAGCGTGAAGCTATGATGACAACCTTCAACAACATGAAAAGTGATGCCAAAGTTATGCTTGCATCAACCAAGGCATATTGTGAGGGTATAACACTTGTTAGGGCAAGCATAACCTTGGCCAAAATCAGAAATCATGCAACCGTGGATTACTCTAAAGCCACCATGGATTACTCTAAAGTTTTCTCTGTGCGTACTCGGTAAACTTCAAAGTAATCCATGGCGCCTTCAGAGTAATCAACAGTGGCGTGATTTCTGATTTTCGCCAAGGTTATGCTTGCCCCAACAAGTGTTATACCCTCACAACATGTCTTGGTTGATGCAAGCATAACCTTGGCATCACTTTTCATGTTGTTGAAGGCTGTCATCATAGCTTCATGTTGTCTAACTTGGACATTGTCAATCATATGCAGCATCTCTCTGTCTTCAGTGCCGTTGAGATTTCGTTAGCTTCAACACACCCTTCCCTTGTAACTGTCATTAACATGTCTAATGAGGAAGCTTCAATTATTGATAAATATATGCTTGAAAGATTAAGGTCAAATTCCTATGAAAATGGTACAAACAATATTTGTGATTGAAGTTCTACGTTTCATCGCTTGTGTAAAGCACTAAGAGAGATGGTACTGATTTGTAGTCAATATATTCAACCATTAGAACTGATAAAGTAGCATCTTCGTAAGTTATCAAAATGGAGAGAAGAGAAAGAAATCTTGCAGGGCTTGTTTGGGTGTACTCCTATCCAAACAAGCCGTCAAATGGATGGGAAGTATCGTCAAGCTTCAATTGAAGCTTTTAACAATCCAAATGATGAGTCTCGAGTGTTATTTGCATCTACAAGAGCTTGCTGTAAAGGGATTAGCTTGACAGGAGCTCGAAACAGAAGCTGGATTTAATAATGTTCGAAACATACTATCTAAAGCTGAAATAGAACATTATTCTAAGTTGATTTCAGAAGATACAAATATATACAATATATATCATCTCGCATTGCTATATACATTTTTTCCAGCATTGACATCTTCTCGCATATAGGGTTTCAAATTCTTTTTAATGCTTCTCTCTACACGCTTGATGTTTTCTGGTTCGGTGAAAAGGTACATCTCTTCATACTGATTATATTCCAATCATTATCTCCCACATTCTCAACCCCAACAATATTTTGCTTTCCAGAAACAACTACGTGCAACTTCTCAGTTTCTGGATCTTGAACATAAAAAACTTGTGCAACATTATCGGTGAGAACCCACAGGTCATCTTTGTAACCCACTTTATTCAAGTCTACCAGTGTCAGCCCGTAATTGTCCACTTTCAAACAATCAGGATGTTTGACCCATTGGCACTTAAATACGGGCATCACCATTCTTTCGCCATAATCGAGTTCCCATATTTCCTCTGTGAACCCGAAGTATGTGGTCTTCTGCCCTTGTGAATCATAAGCCTCAATACGAACACCACTATTTTGTGCAACACTCTTACCGTCTTTTTCTTTAGTGTAAAATGTGTAACCATTGATGTCATATGCTTGCCATGATGTCACCAAAGCAGATGGGCCAGAAGCTAACTTCTTCATTGTTGCCTCTCCTATAGTGTTCCGTATGATATATTTTTGTCCATTAACCATTCAGTGAAACATCTTCTATGCTCTTTCATGATCCAGTCCTCTGTGAGGTCTTGGTTTTTATCACGAAACTCAATTTGGTGTTCATCGATGTACGGCTCAGCTATTGCGAGCTGTTGTAGTACACCAAAATGTGCACGATGTACATTCTTGTAATCTTGAACAATAAAAGTTTTCTTACCCATTTTGCCTCTCCCACGTAGTCTACCCTCATGTACCGGTATAGGCACACCTATCGATTTTCCATCTTTGATGTAATCAGCGCAACCCTCAATCACTTCTTCAGTGGTGTATCCTTCCATAATTGAACCCTCTGGGTGAGCATGGTTCCGCACATAACCTTTTAATACTCCTAAATATCTCTCCAACGAAAACATATGATGTAAATATAGTGGCCCCAATGCTTTTATCTGATCAACAAGATGTAAGATTAGGTGTACTTGCATATCAAAAAAGGATGGTGGGAAACACATCTCAAGCTTGCACATTGTCTCGACGATGTATGTTTTCAGATAGTCTAAATATTCATGTGCTATCACCTTTTGCGATACTGCATTGAAGAAGTAACACAAACGTGTGATGACAACTTTTATATGCTCAGGTTTGATTACTCTTATTGCAATGGCAAGGAAAACTGTCATCATCATGTGATAGTCGTGAGAATTATAACCGAATAAAGACAAGTCTTTCATCGAGACTAGTTTGCGGATATTGGATGAGAAACTCGTAGGCACTTTGATCCCACGCAAGCATTCGCAAATTGCTTTTTTCTCTTCTAGCGTCAAGTTGTAGCTGGCTGGGGGAAGGTAATGCTTCCCGTTCGCCTTTTCTACTGGATGAAGCTCTGGTCTCAAATCAAGATTTACTAGGTCCATACGTGAATTTAATCCGTCCTTTGTTTTCCTCGGCATGTCCAGCAAGGTCCCAATGATGCTGTCAAATACATTCTTTGTAACGTGCATCAAATCAATCATATGGCAAAATTCCATATTCTTCCAATACGAAAGATACTTGAAAAAATTGATTGTTTCTTGAAAGCCATGTCAGTTGTATCATCCGAAGATGTACTTTTCTTTCTCTTAATTCCTTTACTATTTTTTCCCTTACCGAAAGCAATATGAATGTTCTTGACCATTTCAAACACAAGTTTTCCACTGTAAGGTTTCGGTGCAGTATCTTTTTCGATTTTGTTATCAAATTGTTCTTTCATCTTCCTATACTTGTGTGTATCTGTCAAGAACGTCGGTGTCTCATGTACACTGTCTTTCTGGATGAAGTGAGGTATAGAAATCCAGTTCTATCCACGCACCTAACGCAACCTTTCTTTCCTTTCATTTGTCCCGATAATGTAAACAGTCTGGGATAATCATGCACGGTAACGAATATCATTGCTCTTAGCGTGAAATACTCCCGCTTGTACTCATCCCATGTACGTACCCCTTCATTCCACAATTTCGCCATATCTTCCATTAAAGGTTCCAAGAACACATCAATTTCAATGCCGAGTTGTTTCGGACCTTGGATAAGAACAGATAATAAGATATATTTCCTTTTGTGACACAACCACGTCGGTAGGTTGTACATCGTTAAGACCATGGGCCATGTGTTGTGTATGCTCCTTTTTTCACCAAACGGATTCATTCCGTTTGTACTCAAGGCAAACCTCACATTTCTGATTTCCTTCGCAAATTCTGGATACTGAATATCAAAATTTTTCCACTACGTTGCATCACCAGGGTGTCGTATATGTTTTTCATTCTTCTTGCGTTGCTCGGAATGCCAATGCATAAGTTCAGCCTCCCTAGGTTTGAGAACAAACGCTTCAAGCGATCAATTACCGGAAGGTACCACATCACTAAGGCAGAAATTTTTCTCTTATTCTTCCCGTCTGCATCGCCAGAAGTATCGTCATCGTCACCTTCAGGACCAATAATAAACTTCTTATTCTTCTGAGTCTTTTTCATGTTGGTAACATACTGGTGATTGTAGTCCTTCTTATATCTACTGACACCACAAATGGGCATCTAGTTGCGAGCTCATGCTCTTTGCGATACATAATACAATGGTTCACACAAGCGTGTATTTTTGTCACACCTAGTGCCATCGGGCAAAGAAGTTTCTTCGCTTTATAAGTGCTCCTGGGCAGTTTATTTGGATTTGGAAGAATTTCTGCTAGAAGATTCAAAAGATCAGAGAACCTACAATCGGACCATCCGTGCGTAGCTTTCAACTTTAGTAGTTCTAAGACTGCACGCAATGTAGTAAACTCTTTATCACAACTGTTTGATTCATCATATAAAAGCTCTGTCGCCGCATTCTGCAATGTCTTCATTTTACTTAAACCTTTGCTTGCTCCCATAGAAGTCAGTACATATGGTTCAATGTGACGCAACATCTCCTCACAATCGAACTCATCATCATCATCACCAGCTTGATTGTCACTACCATCATCGATATGAACATTATCATCATCTGAGCCTCTCTCATCATCTTTATCCACATCATGTGTATCTAACTCACCATGCTCTGTCCATATTGTGAAGTTATTTTTGAAACCTCTTTTCACCAAATGAGATTGGATTACTATAGTATCCGTCCAAGCAATCTTATTTTCGCAGTCGATACATGGACATAATATGTCATCTATCTTTTGCAACTTCGCATGTCTCTTCGATGCTTCAATAAAATTTGCAACATTACGGATGTACATAGGATCTGGTCTTGGCATATTATACATCCACGCTCGACGGTCCATGCTTCAATAATAGAATTTTTTGTCAGATTTACAAAATTTGGCCACAAATATTCTCTAAAGGTCTTCTATAAAATGAATTTACAGAGACATAACAAGTATGATTAGGGCGACGAATGTAGGAGACGGGCGACGTCTTGAGGCGGACGGAGTTAAAGGGGGAAACAGGCCCAGCAGCATGGGCTAGGTCTGGGTGGGATCCGGTTTGTTATATCTTGACGTCGGATCCCATCCAACGATGGTAACTAAATGTGCGAGTTATAAAACCATCTCCTTAGAAAGCTAACCCTAATCACTCCTTCGAAATATATGCAAGCAGGAGGTATGCACACACAAATAGCATATTGAAAAGGAAAACACATAAAACTACAATTACAAGTTCGGGTAAACTTCATGCATCTTATATATATCACAATAGCATCTGTTAATTAAACATCATATTCATGTCACATAATAGGCACAAAAAGGAAACAATCTATATAGTCCATACATCAATATACCAGAACACAATCTATACAGTGCTTACACATGCAAAAGGACATAATCCATATACCAGAACACACAAAACAACCAGCTTATCAGCTAATGAAAATATACAAAGAAAAAGTAAGGAAACTACATTTACCTTGCATCTGTTAATTAAACAATAGCATCTTATATATATTACAATAGCATCTGTTAATTAAACATCATATTCATGTCACATAATAGGTACAAACTACAATAAGCTTATTACAATATAGTCCATACATCAATACATAAAAGACCAAACTAGCAGAACACACAAAAAGGAAACAATCCATATAGTCCATACACCAATATACCAGAACACAATCCATACAATGCTTACACATGCAAAAGGACAGAATCCATATACCAGAACACACAAAACTAACAGCTTATCAGCTAATTAAAATATACAAAGAAAAAGTAAGGAAACTACATTTACCTTGCAGAGGCGTCAGCACGGTGGGGAGGCATCAGCACGGTGGGCCGGCTGGGTGGAGAAGTGGCGGTGCGGGGTTGAGCGGCGACGCAACAGTATGGGCTGGGCGGCGGAGCGGCGGCGCGGCGCAGGGGACATTCAACAGCCTTGCAGCGTCGATATAAATTTTATAGGGTTGCGTTTTGACTACGGTGAGGGGTCCTTATATAGACGTCGGTTTTTCACATGCGGTTTTTAACTTTATCTCAGGCGGGTTTTACTTACCAACCGCCTGAAAAGATATTTAATCAAGAATATTAATTAAGAAGTAAATATCTTTACAGGCTGTTGGTACTTAATAACCGCCTGAGAAAATGTTTATCTCAGGCGGGTATTACTTACCAACCGCGTGAGATAATGCCAACTGAACAAAATATTTTTAAAACTTGTATAGCTGACATTGTAATGTTTTGGTAAATATCAAATTAATTTCTAATCACATATTATTCACATTTGTGTATCTCATAAAAAAAAGTTCCTTCACTCAAAATTGTTGGTATGAACATATTTGTATAATTTATACATGTATGAATTTTTTAAATTTTTTTAAAAGCATTCTAACATGTCAAACTTCAAATTATCCACCATTCTAACTAAATGCTCATATACATATGAGCATTTAGAGCACATTCACTTGATTGAAATCCAGAAATTCTAACACACCAGTATTCATTGACACGAATGAACACATATATATTACAAAACACAAGAAATATGTACAAGAACAGAATTGAAGCTAAACATGTATAAGAACTCCTAAAACTACAAAAGAAATATGTACAAGAACTCCTAAAACTAGACTACAACCCTGCCTCCTCCGCCCTCTCCGCCAACTTCTCAAACCACGCCAAGCGGTCCTCCTCCGACTCGTCATCATCGTCGTCGTCGTCGTCACCATGGTTGTGGTCGCCGTCGTCGTCGCTGTCGTCATCGTCGTCGTCATCATCGTCGTCGTCGTCGTCGTCGTCTTCGTCTTCGTCCTCCTCCTCCGGCGACGATGCAGCAGGAGAGTGGGTCGGCTGCTCCGGCTGAGCCGATTGCTCCGGCTGTACCGGTGGCTCCGGCTGCACCGGCGGTGGAACGCGCTAGTCGTCATTCACCTCCTCGGGGGAGCTGCAGCGTATCCGCTTGCAGGGTGGCTGCCTCGGCGGGCTAGGAGGCGGAAGGTTGGCCATGGCTGTGGTGGTTCGTCGGCGCCGGGCTAGGAGGTGGAACGATGGAAGAAGAAGAAAGGAGTGCAAAAGTTCTATGCTTGTACATAACTGACGACGCTCCTTATATATGGTCTGTGCGGAGCAGTTCATTTCCCGCGCATTGAACTCTTTGCAGACCTCGTGCGGTGCACAATTAAACCACTGTGGAAGACGATCTTCAGATATCCTTCCGTGTCTCTGGTAACCATGTGGAACGTCGCGCACGCGTCCCTGCACCACGGCTTCTTAACTTCTCCGCAGACCTCGTGCGGCGCGTCAGTTAATTAACATCTTCTTAGGCCGTTAATTAACATCCTGTAGTTTCAAAAATGTTTATCTCAGGCGGGTATTACTTACCAACCGTCTGAGATAATGCTCGATACTGTTCTTCAGTTTCCTTATCCCTTGCTTCTTTTTTATTTAGATTCTAATATAAATACTCAAACATGTTTAGATTCTGAAAATTGTGTCCAAATTCGATGATTCTTTCTTCTACATTTGTATAAAATTAACATCTACCACCTGAACAAAATATTTTTAAAACTTGTATAGCTGACATTGTAATGTTTTGGTAAATATCAAATTAATTTCTACTCACATATTATTCACATTTGTGTATCTCATAAAAAAAAGTTCCTTCAATCAAAATCGTTGGTATGAACATATTTGTATAATTTATACATGTATGAATTTTTTAATTTTTTTTAAAAGCATTCCAACATGTTAAACTTCAAATTATCCACCATTCTAACTAAATGCTCATATACATATGAGGCATTCATCAAATTATGAACACACATTGATTCAAAAAATTTAAAAAATCTGAAAAAATTCATAGAGGTTGGTATGATGAGTAAAAATGTCCACTGAAAAAATAAATGAAAAAAGCATTATATTCATCAAGATAGAAACATGAAAAATAATATTTGTTGTATGTTTTTTATGTTCTGACCAATTTCAAAGGATTTACGAAGTGCAATTTAATGGTAACCTTTACTTATCAATAATATTACAAGAAAGTGGATTTTTGCCTTTTTAAAGGACCACATTTAATCAAGAATATTAATTAAGAAGAAGTAAATATTTTCACAGGCGGTTTGTACTTACCAACCGCCTGAGAAAATGTTTATCTCAGGCGGGTATTACTTACCAATCGTCTGAGATAATGCCCGATACTGTTCTTCAGTTTCCTTATCCCTTGCTTCTTTTTTATTTAGATTACAATATAAATACTCAAACATGTTTAGATTCTGCAAATTGTGTCCAAATTAGATGATTCTTTCTTCTACATTTGTAGAAAATTAACATCTACCACCTGAACAAAATATTTTTAAAACTTGTATAGCTGACATTGTAATGTTTTGGTAAATATCAAATTAATTTCTACTCACATATTATTCACATTTGTGTATCTCATAAAAAAAGTTCCTTCACTCAAAATTGTTGGTATGAACATATTTGTATAATTTATACATGTATGAATTTTTTTAATTTTTTTAAAAGCATTCCAACATGTCAAACTTCAAATTATCCACCATTCTAACTAAATGATCATATACATATGAGGCATTCATCAAATTATGAACACACATCGATTCAAAAAAAATTAAAAAAATCAAAAAAAATTCATAGAGGTTGGTATGATGAGCAAAAATTTCCACTGAAAAAATAAATGAAAAAGGCATTATATTCATCAAGATAGAAAAATGAAAAATAGCATTTGTTGTATGTTTTTTATGTTCTGACCAATTTCAAAGGATTTATGAAGTGAAATTTAGTGGTAACCTTTACTTATCAATAATATTACAAGAAAGTGGATTTTTGCTTTTTAAAGGACCACATTTAATCAAGAATATTAATTAAGAAGAAGTAAATATTTTCACAGGCGTTTGGTGCTTACCAACCGCCTGAGAATATACTTACCAACCGCCTGAGATAATCTTCTTCTCAGACGTGAAATTTTAATTAACGATGAACATATTACACATTCATTCATTCACACAGTTGAAGAACACACAAGATACTCATTCATTAACAATATTCAATCACACATCTCACAAAAGAACACACAAGATGCACAATATTTACACAAGAACACAAAAGAACACACAAGATACACAAGTAATATTCAATCACATAGATGAAAAAAGATAGATTTCATTCATTAACAATATTTACAAAACAGAAGCAACTAAAAACAACAAAAAGAAAAACTAATTAAATCCTACTCCTGCCCCTCTTCCTCCTCCTCCTCCTCCTCCTCCTCCTCCTCCTCCTCCTCCTCCTCCTCCTCCTCCTCCTCGTCCTCCGACGGCGACTCCGGCACCGGTGCAACAGGAGACAGGGTCGGCTGCACCGGCTGCACCGCTGCACCAGCGGTGCAACCCCGAGGTTGCTAGCCGTCGCCTCCACCAGTGTTCTATGGCCCTCTGGGCCAAGAACCTGGGCCATCGTCGCGAACAGAATGTCGAGACGATCAGCCACCCCCGTGAGGGCATAGAAGTAGTGGCCCATGGTACCCATTCCAGTATACTCTGGAAGGGTACCCAGCCCCAAGGCACTCATGGCGCGAGACGTATTGTTGTACGCCTCTCGCGCCATGAGGAGGCGCTGCTCGATGTTGATCTTCTCGGGGGAGCTACAACATAGTTTCTTGCAAGGTGGCTCCCTCGGAGGGCTTGGCGGCGGAAGGTCGGCCATAGTGGTGTTGGGTCGTCGGAGCGGAGAAAGACGAACAAAACAAGAGGATTCAAAGTGAGCTATGCGCTTGTGGAGAACTAACGGGTGATAGCGCGTCTTTAAGGCCGTGCGGAGTGGAAGATGGAGCAGTTGGTTTACCGCGCATTGAAAGATCGCGCCTCGGGGAAAAGAAAGGTTGCGCACGGTCGTCGACACATATTCATTAAGAACCTCACAGGTGGTTGGTGAGGGGTCTTTATGTAGGCGTTCATCAAATTATGAACACATATTAATTAAGAAGAAGTAAATATCTTCATAGGCGGTTGGTAATTAATAACCGTCCGAGAAGATGTTTATCTCAGACGGGTGTTACTAACCAACCGCCTGAGATAATTGTATCTTCTCAGGTGGTTGGTAAGTAAAACCCGCCTGAGGTAACAATCTTCTCAGGCGGTCGATACTTAAAATCTGCCTGAGAAAATGGGAGTCTATATATACCCCTCGGCAGCGTTGGAAAAACCTAACCCGGGCGAAACACTTAGACGCCGTTAGGCTGCCAAAATTTCGTTTGCTACCAAGTGTTCGCCCTCGTCAGTTCCAGGTACGCCGCCGAGCTTCACCCTCGTCACTTCCAGGTACGCCGAGCGAAGCCATTGCCGTCGCCGCCGAGCTTCAAGGTAAACCCTAAACCCTTCGACCTTCCATCCTCCTTCGTTGTGCCGCCTCCTTCCCCGCCCTTGCGGCCGCCTTGCATATCCTTGGTTTGGGTTCGGGAAATGGAAAATGGTAGGCATCCTTGGTTAGGGTTCGGTGGAATTCGAAAAACTGTCAATTTCGGTGGCATCTTTGGTTAGGGTTCGGTGGGTAGGAATCCTTGGGTTGTTGGTGTACTTCCATCAATTCTACGCAGCAGCAGTTCCAGCAACTCAATGTCCTCACCTGACCGGAATTCAAATACGTAATGAACTAGAATATTCATGGTGACTCACACTCGATAAACAAAATGAGTTAGGTTGAGGGGGTAACTGCAATGAGAACTCTATTGGAAGTAGGTGTGTCCATCTTCTAGCGGTGCTGGATGCCAAACATATGATGTGTCACTCAAATACGTAGGATTGTGATGATAATGGTCATATTGGCACAATTGAACAAAATTAGTGGCTACGATTTGCACTTTTTAGTACAATGGTCAAATTGAAATACATGAACACGTACAATAAACATATATGTATCTTATCATTTGGAGAATGATATATTACTATGTTGAATAATTCTTGCTGATAGTGTAGCTGTTATATGACTATGAGTTTGTTTATTGAATAGCTTATTCAATCATGATGATGTGAAGAATTATAGAAGGATTGCATGCGTTAAAACAATTATGTATCCCATTATTGAACTCAGCTTAATATTAAGACATTTCACAGGAAAAAAGTTTATGTACCCATTTATAATTTTAGCACCATTTGTATCAAACTAGATATATTGGGACTTCATTTTTGTTGGATGATCTGGGTATCTGGTGCACCCAATAGAGGAGTCGAACTTGGACTTTGGACAAAGTTGTGGAAACACCAGTCTAGGAGTATATGATTGTTCTAGATAAAGCAGATTTCGTCCTTAACGATATTAGTAGAGTCCTACTCTGAATAGAGTTAGGAGTCAGATTTAGTTTAGGAACCAGTCCTAGTCCTAGTACGAATTGAGTTACAATCCATATAGGATTTGGAGTCACATGAAGGGGGATTTTAAAAATAAGTCCCCAACCCCTCGACCTGGTTAATCCCATCCTATCAGAAATATTCCACCGAAGGTTTCATATGCCCAGACTTGATCAAGTCACCTAAACCTCGTGAACCTCTAGAACTCACCAAGTTTATCACTATAGGAGACGCCGACTTCCCTGTCCTGTTTTCTAAATAGCCAGGACAATTGACCATCCCAGAAATCCTTGATGCCATCATATGTGGGGTATGTAATGCCTTTCATGATGGCTGAACCTGCTGCCATGATGAGCCCATTTGGTGCGGCCAGGCACATCGGGATTAGATTTTGGCGAATGTTTCCGGATTCCTGATTCGTTTGAGAATGTGGGTCTTTTATATTTTTTTTACCATGCAAATCCCACGGTTGTAGAGATGATCGCTGGAAAAGAGTGTATCTTCTCGCCTGCAGCTACTCTGAACGAAGCTAGCCTATTTAGAATAAAAAGATAAAATTGCCATTGCTGGTGATCAACTTGAACATGTTGTCACCCTCGCAATGTATAGGAACCTTTTGGTCAGTCGCCTTAAACCCTAGAATGCCTTATCAAATCCTAGAATGCTTCCATCTTTTTCTTCATGCAACACTTCATGTAGAGTTAATATGCCATTTATTAGATTTTTTGTCTTATTAGATCTAGCATGGAAAGCCCTAAGAAGACTGGTCCTGGTAGTAACAACAAAGAAGACAATATGGAGTTTACTGACTCCAGCAGTTCAGGGTCCTATCACAGTCCATCTGATCCTTTTCCGAATATAAAAATTAAAAAGACTTCAGTGGATCTAGACCCGGAATATGATCCTACCGACGAGGTATGGATCACGAATCTTAACTTCAGCAGTTCAAGTTAATGTTGGTTGTCAAGTATACAAAGTCTTATAATTTTTTTCTACCTAGATGAATCGCGAAGACAATGAGCTGACATCGGCTCCTAAAACCGCAAAAAGTTCTCTAATGGATGAATCCTCAGCTTCACTCAAGCGGAAAGGAGGGCAACGAGGTCCCAATAAGGGTCAATTGGACCGCATCATGTACATAACAAGGGTCGGTCCAGGTGGGCTTCCCCAAGAACCACTGGATTCAGTTACCAAGTACCGTAATGCATGCGGTTTTCTTGTTAGGGAGGTTGTGTATCACAACTGAGAATTGGAGGAAATTACCCGAGCAGACCAAGAATGAGTTGTGGGAAAAGATAAAGAAACAATTCAAGTTCCCGAAAGGCACAGAAGAAGCTGTAAATAAAGCAACATTGGTCTCTTGCGGCAAGAAGTTTCGATGCTGGAAGAGTGAATGAATGCTTATGTTAAGGCCGATAAGGTCCCTAGCCCGAGGAAGATGGGAAAAATCACACAAGCTCAGTCGCAAGAGTTTGTTCGTCAAAAGAGCACACCTGATGCTAAAGCTCTAAGTGCAACTAGGTCAGAGCTTGCAAAAAAGAACAAATACCATCATCGCATGGGGTCTGCCGGATATGCCCCCAAAGTCCAGAAATGGAATAAGATATTAGACGAAATTACCAGTAAGGGCAATCCTCACCCATTAGAAGGGTGCGATGAGCGAACCCAACGCTGGGTCTTTGCTCGGTCAGGTTTGACCAGTTAGGGCAAACTTGAAAAGCCCGACTCTCTGAATGAAGTAGAGGATAAAATGAAAGAAGTAATTGAAAAACAACAGAAGGGTCTCTTCAAGCCGAAGAGGGAGAATGACCAACTTACCGCTATCTTAGGAAACCCTGAACACAACGGACGGATTCGAGCGATCTCTTCTCAAATGTCTTGGCTAGATGGTTTCCCTAAAGATAAAGACACATATAGAAGACGTGAGAAGTTTAAGAAAACACTTGATGAAATGATTGCTCAAAAGGTCAAAGAAAATATGCAAGAAATAATGGAACAACTTAGACAATCAGGACAATTAGTGGCACCGAGTACAGTGATGGTTCTGGTGCAAAAGGAGCAATTAGTGCACCGAGTACTACTCCTCCGCCCGCGCGCCCTTTCGCTGGTGGGCATGCTGCTCCAGCCAGCTCACGGGGCTCCTCTGCAGCCTTGGACCCTGCTTGGGCGCATCGGGCTGCTGCCGCCGAGGTGCCCCGGGCCTTCATGTCCGAGGCCCCTACAGCAGCTGCTGAGGGTCCGCGGTGCGCGCCGGCGACTGGTGCCGCACCCGCCAATGACTCCGCATCCACCGGCTACTCCGCACCAGCTGATGCTATCGCGCCGACTGACACTGCTACATCGGCTGGCGCCATCGCCCCGGGTGGAGCTCCCGGAGCCGTCTTAGGAGCCGCCGGCAGTAGTGCTGGGGCCTCCGCTGGGGAGGGGGCTCCTGGAGACGACGCGCCTGCTTCCAGGGGCGGTTCCCTCCCGCCTTCTCCGACTGGGGGAGCTCTGGTCCCCGTCTCCCCGGTGGTCCTCCAAATGGAGGATGATATTGAAGAGGTGGGGAGGCAGGGACCCGCGGCTACGGTGGAGCCCCTCCCCCTGTCTGAAGCCATGGCCGTAGCCTACTCCGATTTTCGGCAGGCTCGGGCGGCCCTAGACTGGGAGAGGGGGAGGCTTGAGGACGATGAGGACCGGCTCCGAGAATGGGCGAGGATCCTGGAAGCCCGGACCCGGTTGGCGAAGTGCCGGGTGGCGCAGCGGGAGGTGGTCGTTCGGGGGGAGATGAAAATCCTCGACCAGGAGCGTGAGCTTATCGCCCGTGTGGACGCCGTCACCCAGAAGCTGAAGGCAGACGCCGCGGCGATCCATGCTGAGGCCAGCTCCCGCCTCTAGTCCCGTGAGGAGCTCCAACAGCTGTTTTCTCGCCAGGAGGCTGCTCTTGCCAAACGGGAGTAGGAGGTTGCGGCGAAGCAGGCTGAGGTGGAGGCGACCTCCCGCTGGCTCATCCTCCAGCAGGAAGAGGCGAGAGTCCGTGCCACCGAGCTAGACCGCCGGGATGCTGCCCTGGCTGAGGTGGAGCGAGCCCAGTTCGCTGAGCGCCAGGCTCTCCTAGAACGTGAGTTCAACGTCACCCTCAAGGAGGGTGACTTGAGCTGCCGCGAGAGGGAGGTCAGCGAGAGCGAGAGGGCCCTGTCAGCCAAGGAGGAGCGGTACCTGGACGGCGGTCCCCGGGCGCTTGCGGCAGCCCAGCAGGAGGTACAGGAGCTCCGGGCGTCGCGTTCTGCTGAGGTTCGGAAGGTCTGGGAGTTCCTGGGCGGCGCCGACTCAGCTCTGGTGCCGCTCGGCTTCAGCCCGATGTGCGTGGGGGAACTAGCGCAGTAGGTGAGTTAGGTGTTCCCAGCCCTTGACTCCACCAGCATGAGGATGCGTTCGCTGGGGGCCATCATCGACAACCAACTGGAGGCAGAAGGGAGGATGCTGGTGCAGGAGGTGGCGATACACATCCTGTCCTGCTACCGGAGCTGGTACCCTAACGTCCCTCTTTAGCCGGTCCTCGAAGGTCCCATTGCCGAGAGGGAGGAGGCCGCCAAGTCTGAAGTCTCAGATGCCATGGCGCTCATCACCTCGAGATTCCAGCGGAGCGGCTGAGGTCTCCCCATGCGCTGCTTGTATCTTGTGTTTCTTTCAGTTTTTCTTTGTATATGTTTGTGATGACAGACCTTTATTTTGGAACAAAAAATCTGCTTGGAGTGCCCCTCATACTTAGCATGTTTTACTTTTCAGCAATATCTTCTAGTTGCCTGTTGTTCCTTAGCTTCCACGACCTGCCGTCCCTCGGAGTGTGTCCCCCTCGCAGGTGTGGCCAGTTGTTATGGGCGCACCTGTCAGATACCTAGAACTTAGGGCGGACGGTTGCAGGGGAGCTTAGGATGCGTAGGTAACATTGTTGTAACTGAGTATGCAGGGACGTCGACGGCGGGCCCCCTGTGGGTGCCGTCGGAGCTTTAGTCCGGCGGTGCCCACCATTTTTGGTGAAACGTCGACGGCGGGCCCCCCGGGGGTGTCGCCGGAGCTTTGGTCCGGCAGTGCCCACCATCTTTGGTGAAACGTCGACGGCGGGGCCCCTGGGGGTGCCACCAGAGCTTCGGTCCGGCGGTGCCCACCATCTTTGGTGAAATGTCGACGGCGGGCCCCCTGGGGGTGCCACCAGAGCCTCAGTCCGGCGGTGCCCACCATCTTCGGTAAAAGGTCGACGGCAGGCCCCCTCGGGGTGCCACCAGAGCTTCAGTCCAGTGGTGCCCGCCATCTTCGTGGGTACTCTGACGGTTATCGCCGGGATAGCTCCTTGAAGACCTGCGTATAGATCAAAAATAGGAGAAGTAATTCTGTCCGCTGGTCATTTCTTCCCTGCTCTTTTTTAGTGTCACTTGACTTACGATCTTGAGCTGACGCATGGGGCTTGGGTAACTCAGTGCATCTGCACCTAGGGCTCGCTATCCATGCTACTTAAGGGTGGTCCATCTGGCCCCCAGTACTCAGCTGCAGCGCTGGGGAGGCGCACAGGCTTAGGGTACATGACCAGGCTAAGCAGGCTGTGCCCCTGGACCTCCCGCTCGGCGCAAGCCTTTCCCAGGGGAGACCGTCTGGAGACACAGACCCCCGAGTATGGGAACATCTGAGGCCCCAGGCACATTGCAGGTACCTCAAGCAACCCCACCTGCAACCAGACAACAAGGCTCCCACTATTGCTAAAGCAGGAAAAAATGACAGCACCCATGATAGATCACGAGCTACGGCGAACTTACAACAATATCATAAAAAATTAAATATAATTTTTTGAATGACAAACCCTATACAGGGCAGGACAACATTCTTTCATTGCGGTTTCCAATAAGATGGGACAAACTTTACAAGGGGAACGACCCGGCCTGGGCGACAAAGGAAGTCGAGTGCACCTACTCAGGGTTCTGGACCAGGCTAAGCGAAATGTGCACTCAGAGCCCCATCTCCGTAGCCTTAGTTACCCTAAGTACTGTTCCTAGGCACCATGTACCTTTTACAATGAAAGAAAATTGTCCTAACACTGGTCTAGGGTTATAACTTATGGAGGTGCTCGATGTTCCAGGGGTTGGGCAGTCGCTCTCCATCCTCCGTAGCTAGGCGGACGCACCCTGGGCGGCATACCTCCGTAACCCGGAAGGGACCCTCCCATCTGGGGGAGAGTTTTTTAGCCCCTTCCTGGGAGAGTATGCAACGCAGCACCATGTCTTCTACCTTTAGCTCCCTACTCCGCACGGTCCTCTGGTGGTAGTGCCGGAGCGCCTGCCTGTACCGTGCATTACAGAGAGCCACTCTCACTCGTCCCTCGTCGACGAGGTCCACGTCTTCAAGCCGGAGCTGGTCCTGCGCGGCTTCGTCGTACACCGGGACACGGGGGGAGCCCCTAGTAATTTCTGGGGGGAGGACAGCCTCTGCCCCGTACACCAGGAAGAAAGGCGTTTCCCCCGTAGCCCGGCTGGTTGATGTCCGGCTAGCCCACAGCACACACGGAAGCTCATCTACCCAATTTGCACCATGCTTTTCAAGGTGTGAGAATGTGCGAGTCTTGAGGCCCTTTAGGATCTCTGCATTGGCCCTCTCGACCTGCCCATTGCTCTCTGGATGAGCAACATATGCATAGCAGACTTGGATCCCAAGGTCCTTGCAGTATTCCTGGAACGCTGTACTTGTGAACTGGGTCCCGTTATCAGTGATGATTCTGTTCGGAACCCCGAACCAGCAGACGATTGACTTGATGAATTTGACTGCTTCTGCTTGTTGATGGTGACAACTGGGGTGGTTTCCGGCCACTTGGTGAACTTGTCTACGGCGACGTAGAGGTGCCGGAATCCTCCGACGGCTCTGGGAAAGGGTCCCAGGATATCCAACCCCCAGACAGCGAATGGCCATGAGGGAGGGATCATCTGTAGTGCCTGAGCTGGTGTCTGGATCTGATTGGCATGGAACTGGCATGCCTTGCATCTCCTGACCATCTCGGCGGCATCCTGGAGTGCTGTCAGCTAGTAAAAGCCATGCCGAAAGGCTTTACCGACCAGCGTGTGGGATGACGCGTGGTTCCCACACTCGCCTCCATGGATCTCTGCGAGCAAGTCGCAGACCTCCTCCCGGGTAATGCATCGCAGCAGGATGTCATTGGAGCCACGCTGGTAGAGATCCCCTTCCACCAGTGTGTACCTCTTAGCCATGCGGACTATCCTTTCTGCCAGGGCATGTTCTTCGGGAAGGATGTTGTCTTTCAAGTAGTCCCAGACCTCCAAGATCCATGCATTGGGACTTGCTTGAGCCTCTGGATCTTGGGCGCCCGATAGCTCGGAGCCCCTGGTGGCGCATACGATCCTTGGCGGACTCCATGGTAGCAGGGCCGCTGGGACTGCCAGCTTCGAGGTGCTGGGCTCGCCCCCTTTGCCCGGATCGGCTGCCCGAGCGGTTGGTCGCAGTAACGTCCTTGCAAAGACTCCTTCGGGCACGGGGGCCCTTGTGGAGGCCTTTGTTGACAGGTCGTCTACGATTGAGTTGTCGGCTCGGGGTACATGGCATAGGTCCAATACTTCAAAGTCCTTCTCCAGGTTCCGGACATGCAGCAAGTATGCTGCCAGCTGAGGGTCGTTGCAGCTGCACTCCCCTTTGGCTTGCTTGATGATCAGTTGAGAATCACCTTTAGCCAGAAGCTGATGGACATTGAGAGTCAGGGCAGTTTTCAGCCCAAATATTAGGGCCTCGTATTCCGCCATGTTGTTAGTCGCCTTGAAGTCGAGGCGCACCATGTACTTGAACTGCTCCCCAGTTGGGGTGAGGAGCAGGACCCCGACCCCTGCCCCCTGCTTCGGCAAGGAGCCATCGAAGTAGAGTGTCCAGGGGGTTTCGGTGAAGACTGGGGCCTTGGGCACCGTTTCTCCGTTATCCAGGCCCCCTGGGTTGCTTGGTGATGGAGTCCATTCTGCCAAGAAGTCTGTCAGTGCTTGGCTCTTGACTGCATGTCGAGCTAAGAACTCCAGCTCGAATTCTGCCAGCTCCGCTGCCCACTTGTCGATGTTGCCAGTCGAGTTGGGGCTGTGGAGTACGGTCTTTAGTGGGAAAGAGGTGACCAATGAAACCCGGTGAGCCTGGAAGTAATGCCAGAGCTTCCTCGACGCTACGAGCACTGCATACAATAGTTTGTGTACCTTCAGATATCTCGTTTTTGCTTCATGGAGGACCTCACTGATGTAGTAGATCGGCTGTTGGGAGGTCTGAACCCTCCCTGGGGGGTTCAGAGCTCCTTGCAATGTGTCTGTATCCTGGGGAATGTGGCCCCAAGGATCTAGTCGGACCTCCGGGGGCTAGGACCCGGAGGGCACTTGGTCACTGGAGCACACAGCGAGGGGGTCCTCTGCTGGGTCCGGGCCCTGGGGCTCAGCCTCCTCCTCAGGGGCTCCCTCGGGTGCTTGCTGCGGCAGTAGCTCTAGCCGCTCAGCCAGTCTTGAGATGAACCGGCTGAGGGCTGCCAAACACCCTGCAAGCTTCTGCACATCCTTGATGCGGGCATGCGGCTGCATCAGTTCTATTGCCTTAATCTTCTCTGGGTTAGCTTCAATTCCTCGGTGCGAGACCAAGAAACCAAGGAGCTTCCCTACAGAAACCCCAAAGACGCACTTGTCGTGGTTCAGCATCGTGCGTGTCGTGCGTAGCTTGCTGAAGGGGATAGGTTGTCTAATAAAGATGTGCGGGCTCTAATATTTACCACGATGTCATCGACATACACCTCTACCAGATCTCTAATGAGGTTCCCAAATGTCTTATGCATTGCACGTGCAAAGGTGGGGAGATCATTCTTAAGTCCGTAAGGCATGGAGACATAACAATACAGGCCATCTACTGTTATGAAAGCAGTGTGTTCCTCATCTTCCCTAGACATTAGTATTTGGTGGAAACCAGAATATGCATCTAGGAAACACAGGAGATCACAGCCTGATGTTGAGTCTACTATTTGATCTATCCTAGGAAGAGGGAATGGATCCTTTGGGCATGCCTTAATGAGGTTAGTGTAGTCGATGCACATTCGGAGTTTCCCGCCAGCCTTGGGGACGACAACAGGGTTGGCCAACCACCGTGGGTGGTGGACCTCCCGGATGAAACCAGCATCGAGCAGCTTCTTGATTTCTACACGGATGAAGTTCTGTCGCTCGATGGACTGTTTCCTGGGCTTCTATTGCACCGATCGGGCATCGGGTAGATCTTCAGATGGTGCTCAATCACCTTCCTGGGGATCCCGTGCATTTCTGATGGTTGCCATGCAAACACATCAACGTTGTCCCGGAAGAAGGTGACGAGCGCGAGTTCCTATTTGCTGTCAGGGTTCCCCGCGATGCGGGTTGTCTGGGCAGCCTTGGAGCTAATCCTGACGACCTTTATCGGGACGTCGTCGTTGACTGGTCGCACGCGGGGTGCAGAAGTGGAGGCTCGCTGCATCGGACCTTGTTTTGGTCGGCTCTCCTTTGCGCCCCCTGGAGCCAGAGCCCTCCCCGCTGCGAGCGCCTGGAGCTGCTCCAAGGCGGATACTGCAGCTGAGCGGTCCCCTCTGACCCTGAGGACGCCGGAAGGCGTCGGCATCTTCAAGACGAGGTAGCCGTAGTGGGCTACAACCATGAACCTGTAGAGCACCAGTCTTCCGATGATCGCGTTGAAGGGGAGGTCGACATCCGCCACGTCGAACAAAACGCTCTCCGTACGGTAATTCTCCGGGGTCCCAAAGGTCACCGGGAGGTGAATGTTACCGTACGGGAGGATTTGCCCCGGTCCGACACCTGAGAACGGGCTCGAAGGTGTGAGCCGGGACATCAGCAGCTGCAGCTTCCGGAAGGTCACCGTGGAGATGAGGTTAAGTCCTGCCCCACCATCAATCAGCACGTGAAAGACCTTCATGTTGGCGATGGTCGGAGACACCAGCAACGGGAGTACGCCTGCTCCCGCCATGTTCTTCGGGCAGTAAGAGGCGTCGAAGCTGATTGTCGTGCTCATCCACTTGTGGTGGGGAGCCGGGCTCGGAGCGGGGGCCACTGCGACCACTGCCTGTCGCAGAGTCTTCACTGTGTTTCGCGACGTGGGATCCATGGCACCCCCGTAGATGACGTGGAGAGTCTTGCGGTGCTCCTTATCGCTGCTAGAGTCGGAGTCGCCACCCTCGAAGATGGCCTTCACCGCCCTCTGGGGTTCCTGGAACCCCATCTTGCTGTCATCCTCCTTTTCAGGATCGACCTTTTGTTTGCCCTCCCTCTAGCGGGGAGGCACGCCCTCCTAGTGTTGCTGCTTCTGCTTCTGCTTGTGGAAGCGCTACGCGAACTTCTTCACTTCCCGGCACTCGCTAGCGCTATGGCTATTTGTGCAGTGCACGTGGCACTTGAAGTCAGGCTCCTCGGGTTCTGGTGACTGCCGAGGGAGCTTGTCTCGGAGCGGCGACTGAGCTCCGCCAGGTGCCACGGCCGCCACCGCATGGGCTCCGGGCTTTGGCTTGTTCTTGCCATTGCCCTTCTTCTTCTTCTTGTTGCTGCTCCTTGCAGAGGCTCCTTCCTTAGTCGGTGTGGCCTCCCTTGCCTCTGAGGAAGGTTTGGGAGTGCCAGTTGCGTCCCTCAGCTGCCCTAGCACATCTGTTTTCCAGAGTGAACAGCTCGGAGACATCACACACTTCGTGTGTGGCTAGCTTCTCGAGCATCTTCTCGTCCCTCACACCCTGTCTGAACACAACAATAACTGATGCGTTAGCGACATGAGGGATGGTGTTCCGTACCTGAGAGAACCGCTGGATGAATGATCGCAGCGACTCTCCAGCGCGCTGTCTGACGGCGTGGAGGTCAAGCTCTGTGCCGGGGCGCTTGTAGGAACTGCCAAAGTTCACCACGAACTGTCGTCACAGCTCATCCCAGGAGGTTATGGACCCCTGGGGCAGGTTCATGAGCCATGATCGGGCTGGGCCGGTCAGGACGACGGGGAAGTAGTTAGCCATGATGCCCTCGTCGGCTCCTACAGCTAGTATTGCGGTGGAGTAGATCTGTAGGAACTCGCTCGGGTTGACACTCCCGTCGTACTTCTCCGACATGTGCGGCTAGAACTTTCGTGGCCAGACCACGAAACAGAGGTGAGGTGCCAGAGCTGCACACCCTTGGGTGGGGTTGGCTGGCGTGGTCGTGGCACTGCATACCCCTGGTGAGCAGGTTAGCCTGTGTACACCTGAGGCTGGGGTGGTGCAGCATACGCCTATGGGGGTGGAGGCGCGACGTACGCCTGGTATGGTGGAGGCATGGCACGAGCCTAGGGCTCATGGCCCGACACACCATAATCTGCCTCGAGGTTGCGCCGCTGCTCCCTCTGTCGCTCGATGGTGACTCGGCAGTCATCTCCCGACCTGCGGCGCTGTAGCCCGGTTCTCAGGTCTGTTGTCGAGATCCTAGTCGAGTGCGAATCTGTCGTCCATCGGTCAACTGTTGGAGTCCGTGACAACGACACATGCATCGGCTGGGCATGTGTCTCCCTTGGTGGAGGTGCATTGAGCACAGCAGTGACGAGGTGGTCGACGTCGTTGATCCACTACTGAGATGCTCCCCGAGGAGCATCTCCAGCAGGTGGATTGTGGAGTAGCGTGCGCGCTGCTGCGAGCGCACTCTCCAGGCTCGCTGCCGGCGACACCGTAGCTGTCGTCACGGTTGGAGTACGTCGTGGTGTGGCATGCCGGCCTACAGCCGGCGAGGTGACAGCAGGGCAACGTGAAGGTCCCGACCTTGCTGCTCTACAGCGGGATCCCGCTCTAGAGCGAGATGATGCCTGGTCCTCAGCTACTGCCTGTCGCCGTGACTGCAGCCTGGATGTACCAGGTTGGAATGGCCGTTCACCATTGCTGCTGGTGGAAATTTTCACGGGGAAAAGGCCCCCTACCTGGCGCGCCAAATGTTAAAGGTCTTAAACGACACTTCCCCCAGACCTGCTTAGAGAGCAGCCCACAGAGGTTCTTTGGATTCACGAGGGCTAGTCCCAGGAGATTCAGCGTAGCGAGATGATAAACACAGAGGGTTTACGTGGTTCGGGCCGCTGGAGCGTAACACCCTACGTCCACGGGAGTGTTTGTGTATTGCCTTGATTGAGCGTGTATGAGTTTCGATTGATCGATCCCCTGTGAAGGTTGCGTGCCGAGTCCTTTTATAGTCCAAGGACTCTGCAGTCACAAGGTGGGCCCCAGGGCCCGACAGGTGGTCCCGGGGAGAGCCAAATCCTATACAAGATTTAGGATTAAATGCTATCTACTTCCCTTTGTCAGGGGCTTCAATGTGTCGTCCCGCCGTGTTGTGCGCTAGAGCTACACATAGTTGTTGATGATGGCACGGCATGTCCTGCTGTCTTGTCCCCACGGCTCACTCGTCCGTCTTATGCAGGGTCTGTACCGGCTACTTGGACAAGATAGGACACTAGAGCCTTGACTTTCGTATGCGTGACTCCGCTTCGCCTGGGGAAGGCGCGCATACTCAATGCCTGTCTGAGCAGCGCACTCTTTCCTTTACTGCGGCCTCCTACCGCATTGAGTTGGTCCTCCTCCATGTGGTCGCACCAGAGCCTGCCCCTGTGAGGAGTTGAGTGCCCGGCTGTACAGGTCATGTGGCGCCTCCGGAGCCCACCTCCGCGGAAAGGCGGAGGCTCAGCCCTACGGGCCACGTGGTAGTTCAGGAGCCCTTCTCTGCAGGGGGACGGGCCTGGTCCCAGGGGTTCCAATGGCTACGTGGCAGCCCTGGAGCCCGCCTCGGCGGGGAGGCGAGAGTCCGGTTCTGCCGGCCACGTGGCAGCCCCAGAGCCTGCCTCGGCGGGGAGGCAAGGGTCCAGTCCTGCCGGCCACGTGGCAGTCCTGGGGCCTGCCTCGGCGGGAAGGTGAGGGTCCGATCCTGCCGGCCACGTGGCAGCCCGGAAGCCCACTCCGGCGGGGAGGTAGGATCTGGTCCTTCCCTCCACGACGTGGCAGCCTCGGACTCTGCCTCCAAGTAGAGGCTGAGTCCTTAGTCGTTTTCTCCTTGTGCGTAGGGGTACCCGGTATGCGGGGTACCGATAGAACTCGATTTAGAGAGAGAAATTTAGAGGGAGAGAGAGAGAAGCAGAAATGATGAGGGGCATCAATATTTGAGCATCAATATTTTATGTTTTTATAGAATATGCATCCACTCAATTAAACTCCGATACGAAGATATCTTTAGCTTTGATCTCCAATGTGATGCTAGCTGCCCCCACCTAGCATAAAAGTGCATTGATTAAACAGTGATGTTGGAGTATATACAATTAACTAGAGGTGACTTAGGAAGGCCAGCACCCTCTTTGTTTGCTTAAACTCCGTCCCTGACCGACGAGGCAGGACAGTATGGCTGAGACTGTTCTGTTTGTTGGCTGCATCTTTTCTTGAATGAAACCTTGTATTTAATTATTGAAAACTCAAGTTATATATATATATATATATATATATATATATATATATATATATATATATATATATATATATGTGTGTGTGTGTGTGTGTGTGTGTGTGTGTGTGTGTGTGTGTGTATGTGTGTTATAGTTAATTTTCACTAGTACAATAAGCCTCATCACAGGCGGCTCCAAACCTATTATCACAAACGGCTTTTAAAACCGCCTGAAACGAAGAGTCTGTGATAATCTGCAATTTCACAGGCGGAGAAGTGATACCGCCTGTGAAGACACATTATCATAGGCGGTTCTTTACTTAGGCTAGCCGCCTGTGAAGACACATTATCATAGGTGGTTCTTTACTTAGGCTAGCCGCGTGTGAAGATATTTTATCACAGGCGGGTCGTGCAGCATATATAACCGCCTGTGATAAATGTATTATCAAAGGCGGGTATGAAGCATAACTAACCGCCTATGATAATGGTGTTATCACAGGCGGACGTTTACCTACATCAGCCGTCTGTGAAGACCTTTTAACGCAGTCGGTTTCTACCATAATAGTCACCGCCTGTGAAAATTAGGTTATCACAGATGGTTCTTTACTTGCATCTAGCCGCCTGTGATAATTGTTTTTCACTGCCTAGCCGTTGGTTAATAACCGCCAGTGATAAGGTATAACCTATGCAGTACTACTGCTGTTATTTCTAATTTCCAGGTCAATTCAATATAATCACAGAACAAAAAACAACAATATCATCACAGAACAAAATTCAACAATATTATCATCACAGAAGTCAATTTCACTAAAACAATATACATATGTACAAGTTACAGATACAATTCATCTCAAAGTTTACAAGTTTTCACTAAAAACTATTTCTATTGGCATAGTCGCAAAGTTCTGGCACATCAGCTGCTGCACAATTCTCATCAAAGAACTTCCCTTTTTTGTGCAAAATTTCACGACGAATGAACTGACAGAGTTCAGCAGCAATCCTGTCGGCTCCTCCACTAGGAATACTTCTACAAACCGGCTATTCTTCGTTCAGATTCTTCATGTGCTGCAATATAACACATAACAAGGTTTAGAATGTATTTATTTGAACAATCTCAAAGTATAGATCGAAGTGAGAGTATACAAGAATTTATTTGGTATTTTTGGAGCAATTGTACTATGAGCAATTGAATTTTGAAGTTGGAATCAAAATATGAAAATAATGTTTCTGGTAATATTGAACAGCAGAGAATATAAGCATTAAACTATGCTAGTTACAATGAAAATGAAACACAAAAATAAAAAATAAGGTATCGATATTAAGGATAACTTACATCCTCACAATTCACTCTATATACGCCGGCGGTCCGAAGATGCTCGCATACATAATACCCGCATAAGACACTCCCAGCAGGCTGCTTCGGACAAGTATAATACATTTTAATGTCCAATGCATTCGTATTAGGAGGTCTCTGACCGCCAAGCTGTTCCGCGTAAAACCGCCAAGCGCTGTAATACAAGAAATGTCATATAAAACTTGTCAACACATTCTAAATGTGCGTAAATTAAAATTATTGAATAAACATACAATTTCAAAATGGAAAGGAAATTTTTGTAACGATCTGGTGAGAAATCGGCCGAGTCCAAGACTGTTGCCATTCCCTGTGTTGGCTTGATGAAGATCATTATGTAGTGATTACTGCAAACATACAAACACACGTGTTAACAATTACCAATAATTGTTATTTTAATGTCATGTGTCGAACTTACTCGAAGTTGTACGGAGCCTTTACGAGGTCCTTGCCGTCTCTGACAAAGTTAAACATCGCATGTCTTATGTAAGCTGCAACTTCTGTCTTTCTATCCTTCTTATGTTTTGCGATTAATTTGTCAAAATATTTTTTTTCATGTGTTTGTACTGTGCTGAGTCTCGATTCACCTGGACATCGAATAGCGACTTTGCAATCCTAGTAGGGTCAAGGATACCTGTCTTGCGCTCGAACATTTTATTATCCATGTATTGCATCCTATTGAAGAAGTCCAGAATTGTTATAATCTCATGAAATGCATATGCGTGTAGTAAGAAAAGCAAATACAAAATATTAGAGCACTTACAAGCACTAGACGAGCAGCAGGTTGATTTCGAGCATGCCCCGATGGAAAAGGGCATGCAGCTCTTCAAATAAAATGACTCGTCTATCCACTCCAGTGCTCCAGAATGCTTCTTTTGGAATACAAAATGTGAGGCAATTAAGACCATATTTTGTGCTGGCAGTGATGTACCACTCATGCATTCTTTTGAGCTGGACGGGTTGTTTGCTAAGTTGTACGGATGTCATGAACGGCTTCCCATTCTTAAGTTCAGGAAGAACATCCTCAAGCTTGTATATTGGAACTCCTGGTTTAACTAAAGCCGTCCGCCGATTATACATGACACCGTCTTCTTCCCACTCCTCGATATCTCCTAATGATGGCTCATGAGAAGAACGAGATGCACTCGATTTTATAATAATTTCCTTCATAGTTTCCAAATATTTTGACACTTCTGGTGAAGGTTTCTTATTTTCGTATGGGGTAACTTTGATAGGCACTGATGATCGAGGAGTAGTCGTCGGAAGTTGGACACTGGCTTGTTGTTGAACCTTTTCTTCAACTGATTGCTCTTTACTCCCAGCAGTTGGCTCTAGTACTACTTCAAGCTGTTGCTCAACTGGTTACTCTTTACTAGAAACAGCTTGCTCTGGTTCTGCTTGAAGCTGTTGTCCAACTTGTTGCTCTTGGATATCATCCTTGCCGAGACATAGGGGGAGTGGATCTTCCTGGACTGGGAGTGGATCTTCATGCACTTTCGCCTTAGAAGATGGGGTTGCAGTATTTGGAGATGCGGTGGGGCTAGAAATTAGCTCATCGTCCAACACGATATCGCGTTGGTGCTAAAGGATTAATTGGTTGATAGCCTGCCCCAGAGTCGCGATCCCCTCAGGTGTGACGTGGTCTATTTCATAATCTTCATAATCATTATCAATTATCTGAAGAACTTGCACCACAGCATAATACAATGGAAGTGGATTCCCATTGAAGTCACGATCAGGCTTTGCCATAGCAGTGGCAACATGTTTCGTAGCCTAACGGCGTCTAAGTGTTTCGCCAGGGTTAGGTTTTTCCAACGCTGCCGAGGGGTATATATAGACTCCCATTTTCTCAGGCGGATTTTAAGTACCGACCACCTGAGAAGATTGTTACCTCAGGCAGGTTTTACTTACCAATCGCCTGAGAAGATAGAATTATCTCAAGCGGTTGGTAAGTAATACCCGCCTGAGATAAACATCTTCTCAGGCGGTTATTAAGTACCAACCGCCTGTGAAGACGTGTCGACGTCCGTGCACGACCTTTCTTTTCCCCGAGGCGTGACCTTTCAATGCGCGATAAACCAACTGCTCCACGTGGCCCTTATTAAAGACGTGCCATCACCCTTTAGTTCTCTACAAGTGTGTCGCTCACTTTGAATCCTCTTGTTTTCTTCGTCTTCCTCGGCTCCGACGACCCAACACCACTATGGCCGACCTTCCGCCGCCAAGCCCTCCGAGGGAGCCACCTTGTAAGAAACTATGTTGCAGCTTCCCCGAGAAGATCAACACCCAGCAGCACCTCCTCATGGCGCGAGAGGCGTACAACAATACGTACCCTTCCAGAGTATCATGGAATGGGTACCATGGGCCACTACCTCTACGCCCTCATGGGGGTGGCTGATCGTCTTGACATTCTGTTCGCGACGATGGCCCAGGTTCTTGGCCCCGAGGGTCGTAGAACGCTGGTGGAGGCGACGGCTAGCAACCTCGGGGTTGCACCGCCGGTGCAGCCGGTGCAACCGGTCCTGTCTCCTATTGCACCAGCGCCGGAGTCGCCGCCGGAGGACGAGGATGAGGAGGAGGAGGAGGAGGAGGAGGAGGAGGAGGAGGAGGAGGAGGAGGAGGAGGAGGAGGAAGAGGAGTAGGAGTAGGAGTAGGATTTAATTAGTTTTTCTCTTTGTTGTTTTTAGTTGCTTCTGTTTTGTAAATATTGTTAATGAATGAAATCTATCTTTGTTCATCTATGTGATTGAATATTACTTGTGTATCTTGTGTGTTCTTGTGTGTTCTTGTGTAAATATTGTGCATCTTGTGTTTTCTTTTGTGATATGTGTAATTGAATATTGTTAATGAATGAGTATCTTGTGTGTTCTTCAACTGTGTTAATGAATGAATGTGTAGTGTGTTCATCGTTAATTAAAACACGTCTGAGAACAAGATTATCTCACATGGTTGGTAAGTAATACCCGCCTGAGATAAACATCTTCTCAGGCGGTTATTAAGTACGAACTGCCTGTAAAGATATTTACTTCTTCTTAATTACTATTCTTGATTAAATGTGGTCCTTTAAAAAGGCAAAAATCCACTTTCTTGTAATATTATTGATAAGTAAAGGTTACCATTAAATTTCACTTCATAAATCCTTTGAAATTGGTCAGAACATAAAAAACATACAACAAATACTATTTTTCATTTTTCTATCTTGATGAATATAATGCTTTTTTCATTTATTTTTCAGTGGACATTTTTACTCATCATACCAACCTCTATGATTTTTTTCAGATTTTTTTAAATTTTTTTGAATCAATGTGTGTTCATAATTTGATGAATGCCTCATATGTATATGAGCATTTAGTTAGAATGGTGGATAATTTGAAGTTTGACATGTTGGAATGCTTTTAAAAAAATTAAAAAATTCATACATGTATAAATTATACAAATATGTTCATACCAACAATTTTGTGTGAAGGAACTTTTTTTTATGAGATACACAAATGTGAAAAATATGTGAGTAGAAATTAATTTGATATTTACCAAAACATTACAATGTCAGCTATACAAGTTTTAAAAATATTTTGTTCAGGTGGTAGATGTTAATTTTATACAAATGTAGAAGAAAGAATCATCGAATTTGGACACAATTTGCAGAATCTAAACATGTTTGAGTATTTATATTGGAATCTAAATAAAAAAGAAGCAAGGGATAAGGAAACTGAAGAACAGTATCGGGCATTATCTCTGACGGTTGGTAAGTAATACCCGCCTGAGATAAACATCTTCTCAGGCGGTTATTAAGTACCAACAGCCTGTGAAGATATTTACTTCTTTTAATTAATATTCTTGATTAAATATCTTTTCAGGCGGTTGGTAAGTAAGACCCGCCTGAGATAAAGTTAAAAACCGCCTGTGAAAAACCGACGTCTATATAAGGACCCCTCATCGCAGTCAAAACGCAACCCTTGAGAATTTATATCGACGCCGCAAGGCTGTTGAATTTCCCCTGCGCCGCGCCGCCGCCCAGCCCATACTGTCGTGCCGCCGCTCAACCCCGCACCGCCACTTCTCCACCCAGCCGGCCCACCGTGCTGACGCCTCGCCACCGTGCTGACGCCTCTGCAAGGTAAATGTAGTTTCCTTACTTTTTCTTTGTATATTTTCATTATCTGATAAGTTGTTAGTTTTGTGTGTTCTAGTATATGGATTCTATCCTTTTGCATGTGTAAGCACTGTATGGATTGTGTTCTGGTATATTAATGTATGGACTAAATGGATTGTTTTCTTTTTATGTGTTCTGCTAGTTTGGTCATTTATATATTGATGTATGGACTATATTGTAATAAGCTTATTATAGTTTGTACCTATTATGTGACATGAATATGATGTTTAATTAACATAAGCTATTGTAATATATATATAAGATGTTATTGTTTAATTAACAGATGCAAGGTAAATGTAGTTTCCTTACTTTATCTTTGTATATTTTCATTAGCTGATAAGCTGTTAGTTTTGTGTGTTCTGGTGTACGGATTCTGTCCTTTTGCATGTGTAAGGACTGTATGGATTGTGTTCTGGTATGTTGGATGGGATCCGACGTCAAGATATAACGGACCGGATCCCACTCAGACCTAACCCATGCTGTTGGGCCTGTTTCCCCCACGACTTCAATCCTTCACCCCCGATTGCTGCTCCCGACGCCTTCGACTCCGTCCGTCTCAAGCTGCAGTAGGGTTGGGCGTTGGCGACCATACCTCCTCGTTGCTAGGTGACATCAATGGTGGCAAGGTGCAGAAGACAGCGAAGTGGCGAAGTGGAGCTGTGCCACGCTCCAGCAGCGCGCCTCTCCATCGCGTCAGGTCGGGGGCGGCGGCAAAAATCCACCCATACCCGTGAATATAATTGCCATCCCTAGATCCCACCCAAACCTAGCCCATGCCACTGGGCCTGTTTGCCCCACGACTTCAATCCTTCACCCCCGCTTGCTGCTCCCGACGCCTTTGACTCCGTCCGCCTCAAGACGTCGCACGTCTCCTACATTAGTCGCCGTAATCATACTTGTTATGTCTCTGTAAATTCATTTTATAGAAGACCTTTAGAGAATATTTTTGGCCAAATTTTGTAAAATCTGACAAAAATTCTATTATTGAAGCATGGACCGTCGAGCGTGGATGTATAACATGCCAAGACCCGATCCTATGTACATTCATAATGTTGCAAATTTTATTGAAGCATCCAAGAGACATGCGAATTTGCAAAAGATAGATGACATATTATGTCCATGTATCGACTGCAAAAATAAGATTGCTTGGATGGATACTATAGTAATCCAATCTCATTTGGTGAAAAGAGGTTTCAAAAATCACTACACAATATGGACAGAGCATGGTGAGTTAGATACACATGATGTGGATAAAGATGATGAGAGAGGTTCAGATGATGATAATGTTCATATCGATGATGGTAGTGATAATCAAGCTGGTGATGATGATGATGATGAGTTCGATTGTGAGGAGATGTTGCGTCACATTGAACCATATGTACTGACTTCTATGGGAGCAAGCAAAGGTTTAAGTAAAATGGAGACATTGCAGAATGCGGCAACAGAGCTTTTATATGATGAATCAAACGGTTGTGATAAAGAGTTTACTACATTGCGTGTAGTCTTAGAACTACTAAAGTTGAAAGCTACGCACGGATGGTCCGATTGTAGTTTCTCTGATCTTTTGAATCTTCTGGCAGAAATTCTTCCAAATCCAAATAAAGTGCCCAGAAGCACTTATAAAGCGAAGAAACTTCTTTGCCCGATGGCACTAAGTGTGACAAAAATACACGCTTGTGTGAACCATTGTATTCTGTATCACAAAGAGCATGAGCTTGCAACTAGATGCCCCATTTGTGGTGTCAGTAGATATAAGAAGGACTACAATCACCAGTATGTTAAAAGACTCAGAAGAATAAGAAGTTTATTATTGGTCCTGAAGGTGACGATGACGATACTTCTGGCGATGCAGACGGGAAGAATAAGAGAAAAATTCCTGTCTTGGTGATGTGGTACCTTCCGGTAATTGCTCGCTTGAAGCGTTTGTTCTCAAACCCTAGGGAGGCTGAACTTATGCGTTGGCATTCTGAGCAACGCAAGAAGAATGAAAAACATATACGACACCCTGGTGATGCAATGCAGTGGAAAAATTTTGATATTCAGTATCCAGAATTTGCGAAGGAAATCAGAAATGTGAGGTTTGTCTTGGGTACAGATGGAATGAATCCGTTTGGTGAAAAAAGGAGCATACACAGCACATGGCCCGTGGTCTTAACGATGTACAACCTACCGACGTGGTTGTGTCACAAAAGGAAATATATCTTATTATCTATTCTTATCCAAGGTTCAAAACAACCTGGCATCGAAATTGATGTGTTCTTGGAACCTTTAATGGAAGATATGGCGAAATTGTGGAATGAAGGGGTACATACATGGGATGAGTACAAGCGGGAGTATTTCACGCTAAGAGCAATGATATTCGTTACCGTACATTATTATCCCAAACTGTTTACATTATCGGGACAAATGAAAGGGAAGAAAGGTTGTGTTAGGTGCGTGGATAGAACTGGATTTCTATACCTCACTTCATCTAGAAAGACAGTGTACATGAGACATCGACGGTTCTTGACAGATACACACAAGTATAGGAAGATGAAAGAACAATTTGATAACAAAATCGGAAAAGATACTGCACCGAAACCTTACAGTGGAAAACTTGTGTTTGAAATGGTCAAGAACATTCATATTGCTTTTGGTAAGGGAAAAAATAGTAAAGGAATTAAGAGAAAGAAAAGTACATCTTCGGATGATACAACTGACAGGGCTTTCAAGAAACAATCAATTTTTTTCAAGTATCTTCCGTATTGGAAGAATCTGGAATTTCGCCATAGTATTGATTTGATGCACGTTACAAAGAATGTATTTGACAGCATCATTGGGACCTTGCTGGACATGCCGAGGAAAACAAAGGACGGATTAAATTCACGTATGGACCTCGTAAATCTTGATTTGAGACCAGAGCTTCATCCAGTAGAAAAGGCGAACGGGAAGCATTACCTTCCCCCAGTCAGCTACAACTTGACGCTAGAAGAGAAAAAAGCAATTTGCGAATGCTTGCGTGGGATCAAAGTGCCCACGAGTTTCTCATCCAATATCCGCAAACTAGTCTCGATGAAATACTTGTCTTTATTCGGTTATAATTCTCACGACTGTCACATGATGATGACAGTTTTCCTTGCCATTGCAATAAGAGTAATCAAACCTGAGCATATAAAAGTTGTCATCACACGTTTGTGTTACTTCTTCAATGCAGTATCGCAAAAGGTGATAGCACGTGAAGATTTAGACTATCTGAAAACATACATCGTAGAGACAATGTGCAAGCTTGAGATGTGTTTCCCACCATCCTTTTTTGATATGCAAGTACACCTAATCATACATCTTGTTGATCAGATAAAAGCATTGGGACCACTATATTTACATCATATGTTTTCGTTGGAGAGATATTTAGGAGTATTAAAAGGTTATGTGCGGAACCGTGCTCACCCAGAGGGTTCAATTATGGAAGGATACACCACCGAAGAAGTGATTGAGGGTTGTGCTGATTACATCAAAGATGGAAAATTGATAGGTGTGCCTATACCGGTACATGAGGGTAGACTATGTGGGAGAGGCAAATTGGGTAAGAAAACTTTTATTGTTCAAGATTACAAGAATGTACATCGTGCACATTTTGGTGTACTACAACAGCTCGCAATAGTTGAGCCGTACATCGAGGAACACCAAATTGAGCTTCGTGATAAAAACCAAGACCGCACAGAGGACTGGATCATGAAAGAGCACAGAAGATGTTTCACTGAATGGTTAATGGACAAAAATATATCATACGGAAACACTATAGAAGAGGCAACAATGAAGAAGTTAGCTTCTGGCCCATTTGCTTTGGTGAATCATGGCAAGCATATGACATCAATGGTTACATTTACACTAAAGAAAAAGACGATAAGTGTGTTGCACAAAATAGTGGTGTTCGTATTGAGGCTTATGATTCACAAGGGCAGAAGACCACATACTTTGGGTTCATAGAGGAAATATGGGAACTCGATTATGGCGAAAGAATGGTAATGCCCGTATTTAAGTGCCAATGGGTCAAACATCCTGATAGTTTGAAAGTGAACAATTACGGGTTGACACTGGTAGACTTGAATAAAGTGGGTTACAAAGATGACCTGTGGGTTCTCGCCGATAATGTTGCACAAGTTTTTTATGTTCAAGATCCAGAAACTGAGAAGTTGCACGTAGTTGTTTCTGGAAAGCAAAATATTGTTGGGGTTGAGAATGTGGGAGATAATGAAGAGGAATATAATCAGTATGAAGAGATGTACCTTTTCACCGAACCAGAAAACATCAAGCGCATAGAGAGAAGCATTAAAAAGAATTTGAAACCCTATATGCGAGAAGATGTCAATGCTGGAAAAAAATGTATATAGCAATGCGAGATGATATATATTGTATATATTTGTATCTTCTGAAATCAACTTAGAACAATGTTCTATTTCAGCTTTAGATAGCATGTTTCGAACATTATTAAATTCAGCTTCTGTTTCGAGCTCCTGTCAAGCTAATCCCTTCACAGCAAGCTTCAATTGTTAAAAGCCTCTTCCTAGTCCCACATCGCGCCACGAGGTACCTAAGTAAATTCGCATAGTTTCCTTACTATGCATTGCATGCTACCTTTTTCTTTGTATATTTTCATAAGCTGCCAGTTTTGTGTGTTGGTATATGGATTGTGTCCTTTTGCATTTGTGTACATATGCGTTTGGACTCAATAATTTGGAAGTTTGGAAGTTTGGTCTTTCAGATAATGATGTCTCGGACGTGTAGCCGATTGAAGGAGGAGCGCTTGGCGTGGCGCAAGAACCATCCACATGTATGTACATATGGCACACCGGTCACATGGTTGTATATACATATGTATCTGTAATGGACTGATGAACTTAACTGTAGTTTGTTTTTCCGTCTTGTTTGTTTTTGGTATTTTCAATTTCTCTGCGTAGGGTTTCTCTGCGAAGCCTGAATCGGGAGATTTATTGAAGTGGCAGTGCATCGTCCCCGGTAAAGAAGGGGTAAGTCATGAAGAACAAGCATAGTATGAGTTTAACCATTGTCCTCCTAATAATAAATTTCTTTTACAGACTGAATGGGAAGATGGTTACTACCCCCTGACAATCTCCTTCTCTGAGGACTATCCCTTGGTGCCTCCAAGATGCGCCTTTGCAGTTGGGTTCTTCCACCCAAATGTCCATCGTTCGGGAGCACTCTGCATCGGGATTCTTGATCAAGAGACTGTAAGATAGACCTATTTTGTTCATGTAATTATTACTTATAATTGTTATCGAACTTATTTGAACTGGTTTCTTATATTGCTTAAATTATATTTCGTAGGGGTGGTGCAGTTGTCGGTACCCTAAAAACCGCACACCCCTTGAGGTTACAAATATTTCAAAGGAAAGCCATCTACTTGGGTTGAAGACCCTCGGAGGCCTACTTGTCAGACATGACCGGACCTGCTTCTCCAACATGGTTAATCCCTGGGTCGCCACGTGTACTGCCAAACCGGAGCTACCGCCCACAAGGGGGAAGCTCCGGGCCAGGTACCGAAATGGCACCTCCGGATTTAACCCTGGACCGAGAGAAGCTCCGAAGTTGACACATGACTGGTAGCCCTGGAGCTACCTACTTCCCACAGCAAGCTCCGGAGCCACCACGTATCCAATCGTCGGACCTGCCAGCCTCTAACCTCCGGAAGACCTTGTAACGGCTCCGGATCTTCAAAGAAGAGCCAAGGACTTCAAGACCCAATTAAGTGTCATTAATGCCATATTAATGACACTTAAACGGACGATCTTAACACCAGTAACGGCACTGTCGGAGCCCGTTACAGGATCATTAACAGTAATTAATCGTGTATCAATACTAGTAACTGCCGGGGCCACATGTCGGGCCAGGCTAGCCTGTAACGGCCTGTCTTTGTACTATAAAAGTACAGGCCGACGATACACTCAGGGACGTTCACAGACGAACTCACACACCCGATACACTCGTGACAAGCTAATACAACACCAACATACCCGTGGAGTAGGGTATTACGCTCAGGCGGCCCGAACCACGTAAACCCTTGTGTCTCCTGTGTCAAACTCCTATTCACCTTCTTGAATCTCCGCGCGCCCACACCGAACTTCAAACTCTCCAATCACTTTAGCAGTGTAGGGAGATCTGCCGGCTCCAACAGTCGACAGTTGGCACGCCAGGTAGGGGCGCCTGAGATTTTCGAGAATGGTGAACTCTGCTGCTGGATCATCCAACGGCCAACCTACTGCTCAGGCTGTTGGGGGCAATCCCTCCAACAGGCAGCCACCAGCAGGAGCCTCAGCACCAGCAGGAGTCACACAGCCACCACCACCGCCTCCTCCAGCAAACCAAGCTGGACAACGTGATGGTGCACCGGCGTCCATCACGGCGTCGGCGAGTCATGACAACCCGGAACACGCGCTCCATGCAGCGCGTGCTCTTCTTCAACGTCCACCACCTCCGGATGCATCTCGAGATGCAATGGAGCAGTGGAGGGCCAATGTGGAGCATTTGGTCGCAGCAGCGGCCGAACGCCTCAACAACCAGGGTCCTCCTCCTTCGAGACGAGCCCCATCGCAGCGGCGGACTTTGTCTGGTAGACTTGGTCCGCACGTCTCCAATAACAGAAGACGAGCTGCGTCACAACAGGTGACGTCACTACCCTCCGGGGCTCAACGCACTCACACGGTATCCAGGCTTTCGACTCATGACCTCCGGGTGGAGCTTGATCGCCGATACCGCCAGCAGGATGGCCATGTCCATATTGAGCGTGCTCGTGAAAGACGGGAAGCTCAGGACCTTTCTACTCTGGAAGGGGTAGGAGGAGGCTGTTCAGCCCTAGCCATGCACCTGCGCATGGTTAGATGGCCACAGAAGTTCCGGCCACACCTGCCGGAAAAATTCGACGGGACTGTCAACCCCGCCGAATTCCTTCAGATATACTCCACTGCAATCTTGGCAGCTGGAGGAAACGAGGACGTGATGGCCAATTACTTTCCAGTGGCCTTAACTGGGACCGCCAGGTCCTGGTTTATGAGCCTTCCACCCAACTCTATCAACAGTTGGGAGGAGCTGTGCCGTTAGTTCACTGCCAACTTCGGGAGTTCATACACCCGACCAGGCACTGAACTGGACCTTTTTGCGGTCATGCAAAAAGGGGGAGAATCTTTGCGGTCCTTCATCCAGAGGTTCTCTCAGGTACGCAACACTATCCCTTCTATCTCAAGCACTTCTGTCATTGTGGCATTCAGACAGGGCGTACGGGACAAGAAGATTTTGGAGAAGCTGGCGATCAAAGAGATCACCAACGTCACGGAACTCTTCAGCCTGGCAGACAAATGTGCCAGAGCTGCGGAGGGCCGTGAGATGCACTCCAAACCAACCTCGGAGGACTACAAGAAATCCTCCAAAGAAGAAGTCGCTACCTCCGGGAGTGGCAAGAAGAAAAAGAAGACCAACGGCAAGAAGAAGCCGTCGGCCGGCACGTCCAACGTTGCAGCTGCTGCAACTCCGGGTGGCCGGGGGCCACGCCCCGAGAAGCGACTTCGACCGTCTTCTGAAGACGGTGGCAAACCCAAAGTGTGGTGTCCCATTCACAAAACGGGTAGCCACGGTTTGGAAGACTGCCGGGAGGTCCAGAAACTTGTCGAGCGCTACAGCAAGCGCCGGGAAGGATCTCCTTTCCGACAGAGGGAAGGAAAACAGAAGGTCGACGAAGCTCCGGCTGAAGAGGAGTTAGGGTTTCAGGATCCCAAAAAGGTCCTGAAGGCCGTCTACACCTCCGTCGACGATGACTCTGACGTCTCTGACAACGAGCGTCGGAAGACCATGAACACCATTTTTGGTGGATCATGGGATATCACCTCTCGTTGCGTCATCAAGACTATGCGGCGGGATATGGCCGCTGTAGCCCCTACAGTCAGGCCAGAACCACATCGAAAGTGGATGGACACAGCCATCATTTTTGATGCTTCGGACTGTCCTCGAAGCATGGTCGGAGCTGGACAGTTACCTTTGATGGTATCTCCCACCATCAATAACATCCAGCTCCATCATGTTATGGTGGATGGAGGTTCGGGGCTGAACCTCATAAGCTTTGAAGCTTTTACCAAACTTCAACTCCGACCTTCGGATGTCCATCCCTCCCGACCTTTCTCCGGAGTAGGTCCGGGGGCCATTACCCCACTCGGAGCTATAACTCTCCCCGTTACCTTTGGGACCCGGGAGAAGTATCGCACCGAGAAGTTGGTCTTCGACGTCTCTCAGATCAACTTACCATTCAACGCAGTCTTGGGTAGACCTACCCTATACAAATTCATGGCAGCTGCTCATTATGGATACCTGGTGTTGAAGATGCCAACACCAGTAGGCGTTCTCCGGATCCGCGGAGATCGCACTGTTGGAGTAACTGCTCTGGAGGAACTCCATGCACTCACCACGGCGCAAGAGGAGGACTCCAGACAGGAGCAAGCTACGAAACCCCCGAGCATTTGTCAATGAGGCTCGACCTCTGCACCCCGTGTGCAGCCAAGCGGCGACACCGACATTCCCATCAAAGTCGTCCAAATTGGTTCCGATGCCGCTCAAACCACTCGTATATCGGGAGGGTTGAACGACAAATAGGAACTCGCGCTCATCACTTTCCTCCGGGCTAATGTTGACGTGTTTGCTTGGCAACCGTCACAAATGCCTGGGATCCCCAGGGAAGTGATTGAGCACAATCTGAAGATTTACCCCGATGCTCGGCCTGTGCATCAGAAGCCTCGGAAGCAATCCGTAGAGCGGCAGAACTTCATCCGACAAGAAGTGAAGAAGCTACTCGAAGCCGGATTCATCCGAGAAGTCTTCCATCCAAAATGGCTGGCGAACCCAGTCGTTGTTCCCAAGGCCGGCGGGAAGCTTCGGATGTGCATCGACTACACCACACTGAATAAGGCATGTCCAAAAGATCCATTCCCACTACCTAGAATAGATCGGATAGTGGATTCCACCTCCGGGTGTGAATTACTGTGTTTCCTAGACGCATATTCTGGGTATCATCAAATCAAGATGTCTAGGGAGGATGAAGAGCATACTTCATTCATCACAGTAGATGGATTGTACTGTTACACAGCCATGCCATTTGGTCTCAAGAATGCAGCTTCATCTTTTGTACGAGCTATGTACAAAACTTTTGAAGAACTCATCAGAGACATAGTGGAAGTGTACGTCGATGACATCGTGGTCAAGGTCAAGAACAAGGAGTCCCTCTTAGACACCTTGCGGGCTGTCTTCGACAAGCTGCGGGCCACCCGCACAAAGCTAAACCCGGACAAGTGCGTGTTTGGGGTTAGCTCCAGAAAACTTCTTGGTTTCCTGGTAAGTCACTGGGCATAGAGGCTAATCCGGCGAAGATAAAAGCCATTGAAGACATGCGGCCACCAACCCGCATCAAAGACGTCCAAAAATTAACTGGGTGTCTAGCAGCCCTCAGCCGGTTCATATCAAGACTGGCGGAACGGGCACTTCCCTTCTTCAAGTTATTGAGGAAGTCCGGACCATTCCAATGGTCCGAAGAAGCAGAGAAGGCATTCCAGGAGCTGAAACAGTTCCTCACCATCCACATCTCACAGAAGTGGACGAAGATAGACACGAGGAGAATGGAGTGAGGGCCAAGGTGGTATAGCTGCAGACCATAGAAGTCTAGCAGCATCAAGAAGAAAGAAGAAAAAGGTGGGATCAACCCCACCATGGCGTACGAAGAAAAGTACACCATCTCGCCAGCGCGCTCCTTCTCGAAGGGGAGCTCTCCGCCGGCACGGACCAAGCGGTTGAAGAAGTCCGAGGACCAGACCATGAGGGCCCGGACCTTCTTCAAATCGTTGTCGGTCTTCAAGCGACTCTCGGGCAGACCCAACTCCATCGCGGCACAGCTAGGCAAGAGAAGAGGAGCGAAGTACGAGTCGGGAGTTTGAGCGCAAGATCAGAGATGAGAGGCGTAAAGAACTCCCGACGGTGTGCGCTTTCCTTCTTAAGTAAGCCCTCGCAACGCTTGGATGGAAACCGCAGGGAAGTCGAAGATACCACTCAAGAATTCAACCCAGCCGATGACAAGAGGGCCCGGGACCACCCCGACGATCAAGTCGAGGCTCTTACCCAGGCGAACAGTTGTCATCACGAGGCGGGAAACCCAAAGGCGGCGGCCTGACAGGGCGCGCGGAACCGATACGGTTTTCGTATCGGGAACCGGCGACCTTCAATTGCGTGAGATCCGCACGTCAAAGATCTCATCTGCCGCTTGAGGTGCGCCACGCGGCGGGATCTAACTGTAAATCCCTTCCAACGGCACCTCCGAAGACCCTTGAAGACCCAGTTCAAGAGTCGCAAGGATAGACCCACCTTCGACGGAATAACTTCACCACAGTGATCTTCCTCGGAGGTAGGTCCAGGGGGCCACTGTCGGTACCCTAAAAACCGCACACCCCTTGAGGTTACAAAGATTTCAAAGGAAAGCCATCTACTTGGGTTGAAGACCCTCGGAGGCCTACTTGTCAGACATGACCGGACCTGCTTCTCCAACATGGTTAATCCCTAGGTCGCCACGTGTACTGCCAAACCGGAGCTACCGCCCACAAGGGGGAAGCTCTGGGCCAGGTACCAAAATGGCATCTCCGGATTTAAACCCGGACCGAGAGAAGCTCCGGAGTTGACACGTGACTGGTAGCCCTGGAGCTACCTGCTTCCCACAGCAAGCTCTGGAGCCGCCACGTGTCCAATCGTCGGACCTGCCAGCCTCTAACCTCCGGAAGACCTTATAACGGCTCCGGATCTTCAAAGAAGAGCCAAGGACTTCAAGACCCGATTGAGTGTCATTAATGCCATATTAATGACACTTAAACGGACGATCTTAACACCAGTAATGGCACTGTCAGAGCTCGTTACAGGATCATTAACAACAATTAATCGTGTACCAATACTAGTAACCGCCGGGGCCACATGTCGGGCCAGGCTAGCCTGTAACGGCCTGTCTTTGTACTATAAAAGGACAGGCCGACGATACACTCAGGGACGTTCACAGATGAACTCACACACCCGATACACTCGTGACAAGCTAATACAACACCAACATACCCGTGGAGTAGGGTATTACGCTCAGGCGGCCCGAACCACGTAAACCCTTGTGTCTCCTGTGTCAAACTCCTATTCACCTTCTTGAATCTCCGCGCGCCCACACCGAACTTCAAACTCTCCAATCAATTTAGCAGTGTAGGGAGATCTGCCGGCTCCAACAGTCAACAGCAGTGCTTTTACAATCAAAACTATACTTGAAGTTCAGCGTTTGCTGCATCAGTCAAATGTGCCTGATGTTGAAAATGATTGCTATAATCTACTTATCAAGGTTAGATGACACTTTGACTTAGTGACCAATGTAGGTTATTCATTCCTCCTTCGACATTTGTTAATTTAAATAATGTCAATATTTTCAGGATCCAGCGGAATATAAGAGACGTGTTCGGGAGCAAGCAGGACGGTACAATTTAGATTGATCGATGGGAGCTTCATCGTCGATCTACAATGAATGTAGCATGATTTTTGTTCAGTGTGTAAAGAAACTATCTTTGAACAATTGTAAAGCCTCTAATGGTGTATTATCACAATTAAGCCAGTCTCACTGGTGATCGAGCATTTCCTATAATGCATTACTATACTAGTATTCGCTCATCTTTGTTTTTTTCCTGTTACAATTTTCCCTGCAACGACGACATACGGTTGTGATAATTGCAACGACTACATCCCTATAATTTCAATGAAAACCGCTTGTGATAATTGAACAACTACATACAGTTCTTAAACAATGACCGCCGCTGAAAATACATGAGCTTCTCAGGCCGTTGTTAATTAAGAACCGTCTGTAAAGTTCATTACATTACAGGCGGTTATTAATTAAGAACCGCCTATGAAGATCATGTATTTACCCAGGCGGTTGTTTCTTAAAATCCGCCTGTGAAGTTCATTGCATTACAGGCGGTTATTAATTAAGAACTGTCTGTGAAGATCATGTATTTACCCAGACGGTTGTTCTTTTAAATCCGCCTATGTTGTTCTTTCATCACAGGCAGTTGTTATATCATTCGTCATCACAGTCGCATATTTTTAAGGACTGCATGTGTTTGAAAATTTGAGTCGCCTGTAAAAATACTTTTTGTAGTAGTGTTTATTTATAACTTGTTTCAGTTTAAGATGTTCAACACTTGATTGATTATTTTCACACATTTATTTATTCATCGTGAATCAATCTTGTAGCTCAGACATGTGTATATACATATGCAAACATATATACATCTCAACTTTATTTAGAACTTAATACTATTCCAGTTTATAGAAAAAAATTAAAATTCAGAGTGATTGTTAATTGTTTCCAGTTTTTGGGCTGTGACAAGAGCCCTATAAATATTTATACTCATTACTCATCTTCATGCCCGACATGTAAAAATTAAAGATTAAACATATGCTAATACATCTTAATGGTCGCTCTTACTCCCTCCATTCCACAATCTCTCATGCCTAACAAATAAATTGTTTTTTAGAATCTCCATCATCAAAATATTTTTGCCTAGTAACTTGCGCTGCTCAATTAAGTATCCTACTAATATCGCTTTGTGCCCGATGAGTAATCAATGGCTGCCATCCGATGAGCACCTCTCATGCAGCAAAGAATCAAACTCTGATTTGCATGCTGCCCATGAGCTCGACTCCACGTGGGCACGCATGGTGGCCTGTGGACCCTTTCGGATATGGTCAATCTGAACTACAGCTAAAGGCTAGCTGATGTACTATCATCGTCGAGTTTCGGGTCGACGACGTCCAGCTGTGTGTTTCCGAGCAATAAAAAATAAGCGAAATGGAGATAGATTTTCTTGTGTTTATGTTTCCGGTCACATAAGATATTGACGAAGATGTTTGTTACAGGTTCAAGATCGGCTTTATGAAGTGGTAGCAAGCATTTGTAATCTTATGTGACAAGAAGGTCCCATAAAAACTGAAAAAACTGAAAGGAAATTTTTATAGGACGGTGATCCGACCTGCGATGTTATATAGAGCAGAATATTGGCCAACTAAAAGGCAATATGCCCAACAAATAAGTGTTGCAGAGATGCGCATGCTACAGTGGATGTGCGGTCACACAAGAAGAGATAAAATTAGGAACGAGGTGATACGTGATAGGTAGGGTGGCACCGATTGAGAAGAAGCTAGTCCAACATCGCCTATGGTGGTTTGAGCATATCCAGCGAAGACCTCTAGAAGCACCGGTTAACAGTGAAATTATAAAGATTAAAGAAAATTTTAAGAGAGGTAGAGGTTGACTAAGGTTGATATGGCAGGAGGCGGTGAAGCTAGACTTAAATGAGTGAGACATACATAGAGATTTAACTCATTATAGATCTGCTTCGAAATTAGCAATTCATGTGCCAGAATCTTAGTTTATTCGTATTTTGTTACTCTTATCTTCTTTCTTATTATTCTATTTTAAAAATAAACAAAATTCATAATCTTTATTTTATTTATATTTTTTTACTCTCATCTCATTTTCTGTTACTTCTCTTCAAAAATTATTGGGTTTGATTTCTAGCCGAACCGAACTTGTTTGGGAGGCTTGGTTGTTTTTGTTGTTGTATATTACCGGTCATGCATTATTGTTTTGTGTCAAATAAACACCTTGATGGGAGACTGTTTGATCGGTGTTCTTATTCGATTGGTGATCTCCATGAATGATGATTCATCAAGTTTGTTGCCAACTGTGCTTGGTTGCCACTAGTAACCATTTACATTCGACTGCTACCCCCTCATGATCTTTTTTACCTTAGACCTTGAAATTTGATATATCCTAAATTTCATTATATCTTGATCAGGGGTGGAACTGGAATTTTTTAGATGTGCGGCGGTTTGACAATTAGTCGCTGTAATTTTGTTCATGTGATTTACTTTCACATTATAGTAGGGCTAGAGAAACAGTTGTTTTTTCTTAATAACAAGAGGTAAATATAGTTCAAGAGGTATATTGATGGCTTAACATCATCGATGATTTCTAGCATTGATTGCATCCACTTGGGAGCAAAGACAAACCTTGTCTTTCAGGTAACCCTGATTTCCAACAAGATCTCAAACACCAAGTGTGGCAATCTCTTGGTCAAACCATCAAGTTCTCAGGGAGCTGACTTTCGATAAGGGTTTATTTCCATTAATAGATGCAAATAATCATCACAAGGATGGCCGGGGACAGACAAGCGTGGACTACAGTATGTTGGATCTCCAATGAGGAAGAAGGCTTTAGGCGAATGTCCTCTCGCACTTCTGTTCATTGGTACACTGCCCCTCTGCGTCCCCTCTTGATCCACCCTGGAACCAATGCTCACATTGTCCTTCTGGTGACCATGGTCTCCAACCAAGCCTCAATCACCAAGTGTGGTGATCTCCTAGTCAAGCCATCAAGTTCTCCCCAGGAGCTGACCTTCTATAATTCCTTTCTGCTTGTTTTTATTAATAGATGCAAATAATTATCAGGGGGTGGCCTGGGATAGATCAAGCGCGGACAGAAACTTAAAGTGAATTGGATTTGCAGACACGGGTCTATCTGTTCTCAGAAAAACAACAATTTGCTAGGTTTGTGTATGATTGACTGATTGTGAAGGAAAATGGATGAAAAGTTCACTTGGACCAAAAAAAATCAGTACAATCTAGAACAGTGCAATGCTTCACTGTCCATACCTTCATTTTGCAACCTCGACAAAGATTAGTCCGCCATCTAGGAACTGCAGAAGATATAAAGAACTCGAGATGTCAGCACATGAGTTGTTGCAAACCTTAAAGTCATCAACAAATATCAGATCAACATATAATATGAAGCATTTGAACATGTCAATTTTACCTTCTATGGTAGCCTTGGCTTCCTCGTTTTCGGCGTAGGACAGGAACGCAAGGCCTCGTGTTCGCCTGACCACTCTAACCATTGCGAGATGAACTGCACCGGCGCAGACGGTGCATGCACTGCTCGTGGAGGCACTTAGCCTATTGATGTCCACCACCAGTAATTGGTGGCGGTGAGGATGCGGACAGGGCAGAGCGCGCCAGCATACAGGATGGTGGGGTACTACACGGTGTTGGCCGGGCATGACCTCCGCTGCCGGGGCAGGAAGGGAATTGGCCATCACCTATGGCAACTGGGTGCGGGCGACGTTTCGATCCATGAGGTGGGTGGAAGGGTGAGCCGGGAGACGAATGTTTCGATCGTGAAGGTAGCCAAAGGAAGTGAAAGAAAGCGCATCCGGGACCGAATAGGCAAGCCTAAGTAAACATCCAAATGTAGTATATGTGTTCTGGCGCTTTGAGATAGGTGAGAAGTACACGTGTATCCGACCTTAGTGGGTATGCATGGCCGTGAGGATGTATACAGAATGCAGAGAATTTGGTTTCACTCCTAGCGCGCAGTTTGCCGACACCCTGCCAATCAGCCGCCACCGCCCATTCCGCCGTGCACCACCGGCCCTGTAAACCAGGTGCACGCAGGATTTCCTTGTGTTTTCTTACTATCAGTTCTTCTAAAAATGGTCTTCCCTCCATCGGACATCTCCTAACACGTCTTTTTGTCTCCCCTTTTCTCCCCTTCTATAGATTCTATGTCACACTCGGTTTTATTAAGCATAAAACCAGCTGCAAAATATATGTATGCCAGGATCAGTTTTGCCATACATGTACGACAAAAGGTGATAAGCAGTTCTATATCGCATGCAAACACCATTTGTACCTTCAAAAGAGTTTTGAATAGCAGCGGGAGAGGAAAAACTTCAGGGCAACCACAAGCAAATTGACTGGCAGCAACGCGACCTATGCACCGTCTTCACTTGACACTATCCTCATTAGATCTTCTCTTCACTGAGCAGCATATAAAAAATACAACAAAGCAAGTGTGAGTACCATCCCGTGGTACTCAGCAAGTGTGGGAAATAAATGACATGAAGGCCAAGTCAACGGAGAAGGCTAATAGTAGTTTAAGCACTAAGCATTAAACCTAACCTTAGCTTTCATTAGCAACCTACATCTAGGTGAGTGATCCCAACTGTAATAACAGTAATAGTAATTATAATGATATCAACATCAATTCCAAGCATTATCCCAACTATCATTCCAACCATTGACTAATTATGAATTCGACACCAAGCTGCTCTTGTCCGTGAGCACGACTGTCATGATAGTTTTCCAATCTCTACAGAGAACGTATCCTTTACCCACAAGTCGTGATTCCATCCCCTGTTGCCAGGTGGACTAAGTAAACCTCCCCAATGCCAGTGGTGCGCAACCCACATTACACACTTTTGTTGGTGTGTGGCCAGGAGATCACTACAAGGTCTTTACAAAGGTCCTCCCGACTAGTAACCGGCCCTCTGAGGTTTCACCGCTCTGGCTCCTAGAGTCCATTTTACCTCCGCCAGGAGAAGCCCCCTCTTGCGACATGCGAATCACATGGCAGATACGCTGAACCAATTCCCCGCACTATCCAATTACCAACACTAAACCGGGAGAGACCTAATTAATAGACCAAGCTGCCCCACACTCAGTCTTGTGGCGATACTGTATAGCTTAGTGGCTACTCCATAAACCGGTCTTAGAATCCGGCAAGGTTCAATCCCCAAATCCAGGGTCTCGTGCGTACTGCACTATACCAATCAAACCAACCCGTCAGATTCCTATTTACTACAATCCATTTCCAACATCATAATCATAATCATAATAATAAGTCATGAGTAATAAATATAGTCAATGTTTTCCCACCCAACTATTATGCATGGCTAAGCGTAAAATAAATCCCATTACCACCCTTCCATAACCCAAGCGACAATGGTAGCAGGTAAAACAACAGGGCATAGCATGGGATTCATATTAATTAACATGCAACTAACTAAACCCTTAAAAAGGTGCAAGATGGTCAAGGACACTTGCCTTTGTATAAATAGTTGATCAGTCTCTTGATTGAACTCTTTGTCTTTACCTCTTCATGTAGCTTCTTGATCGAGATACGAATGCATGTACACTACCGTCAAAAGAGAACTAAAAACAATCAAGAACAGTACACCATACAAGCAATACAAATATTATTATTGAATATGTTACAATTATGATTTAAATTGGAGTTATGAGTGATTTATTATTTTTCATAGCCAAAGAAATGCATTTACCATTTGTTTTCCATTTTTAGTATTTATTTATAGGCCTAAAAACATTTTAAATGAATTTTTCATGGTAAAAATATATTTTATATGCATCCTACAATTTTATTCCAGCTTAAAAGGATTTATAACTAATTTTCCTAAATTTTCTATATAGTTATAATATTATTATATTTATTTTATGCTAAAAACACAATTTAATGGATTTTTCTACCCAAAATCTATCTAATCATACATTGAATATTATTTCATATTAAAAGAATGTGATCAGTGGTTTTATATCATTTTAAATTATTTATTCCCATGCTCAAAATAATTTTCCTACTATTTCTATATTTATTCTTCATTTTCTAGTATTATTTATAGCTAAAAACATTTTTATTGAATTTTCCCGGGTCAAAATATATTTTATGTGAACTCTACAATTTTATTATAGTCTAAAAAGATTTATAATTAATTTTCCTACATTTTCTATAATTTTTCTATCATTTATAAAAATATTCTATTCACTAAATACATTTTAAACTATATTCTGCAGTTAAATAATACCTCAGGGGCTTAAATATTATTTTCTGTTATGAATCACAGGCTAATACACTAATTAAATTAAAGTACAGGGTCTAAAAGCAATTCTACAGCAAAAACCCTAATTATCGAGTAGCCTAGGGTGGATTTCATAAAAGCAGGGACCTATTTGTAATTTGACATAAAAGTATAGGGGCCTAATTGTAAAGCTTATTTTCCTTTTCTTTCCGTTTTTATTTTCCTATGCAAAAACCGATGAACCGAGTCCATGGGTTTGCGGACCCGGAGAAAGGCGCTCGGTCCACGGTCTACCATGGACCGGGGCCATACCCCTTTGGGGTTTTAATCTGGACCGTGGATCCAAGATCCAACGGCCCAGAGGGTCTGGCCGGATTGGGCGGCGGCCAGAGGCCAAGGCGGCGGTGGCGCCACCGTGGGCTCGCTGGAGTGGCGTTCCGGTGGCCCAAACTCGATGTGGAGGACACGAAAATGGAGAGGAGGATCAGGGGAACTCACCTCGGTTGCGGTGCGTGCAGGAAGAGGGCTGGATGCAGGCGTTTGCCGACGGGAAGCGGCGCTAGAGCATCGGCAATGCTGCGGTTGGGCCTCGGGCGCTAATTCTTGCCACGGATGGGTCCATCATGGGAGGCGCGACGTCAGGGTCCTCGATGGCTCGTCGGGGACAGCTGGAATGGCGCATCCTCGCGGGGCGTTGAGCTCGAGTAAATTGGCCATGGAGGCCCTCGGCTAGGGTTTGGGGTATGACGTGGGCAGGAGAAAATGGAGAGTGGGGGGGGGGATTCTGGGGCGCGCACGATGTACTTGTAGGAGGAGGCGGTTGCTTGGTGCGGCGGTTGTAGCGAGGGCCGACGCGGGGGGGGGGGGGCGCGAGCAAGAATGGGCGGCAGCGGTTGCAAGAGGAGGAAGATAGGTATGACAGGCGGGTCCCACATGTAAGAGAGAGAGGGGATGGATAAGTGAGGTGCGGGCTGGGCTGGAGTAGAGAGGAGGGGAGTTGGGCCGCGGGTAGGGTGTTTGGCCGAGGTAAGGTTTTTATTCCTTTTCTTTTCTTTTCCATTTGAATTCAAATTCAAATCTTGGTAAATCTACTGTTTGAATTTAAACAATCACACAAAAAATGCACAAACAAATGTAATTAAATTATTTTTCTATCTTTTTAAAAATGTGGGTGTTACAATTCTACCCGCCCTTAAACGGAATCTCGCCCCGAGATTCTGGGTCGCGTAAAGTTTAGGACAGGATTTTTTAGCTAAATAAATTAACTACTAATTTCTTCTTTTGGAAATATTATTATACATTTTTCTTTCTATTTCAAATTTTGATCTTAAATTATTTTGGAAGTTATAGAATATTACACAGATGTACAAATACAATGCAATAATTTAGTTTGAATTAATTTTAAGGAAAACTAACTTTCAACACCAAGAAAATTTATACACTAAAGTTTTGTTTCTTCTTCCTCTTTATTGTGTTTAGTTTCTCATCTTACTATCATTATTCTTCTTATTATTGTTTGAATGAAAGGTTCAAGAGCTTGAACATTGGTTTTTTTTTTGAACTTAAAAGTCTTCTTTAGCAATTGAAATTTTGTTTTCCAACCCAAAGCACCTCAATATATTAGTTCTAATTAATTAGCATTTGATACAACACATTAATTTTATTTTAATTCATTTAGGTTTTATTTATTTATTTATTTGTTTATTTGCCAAGATTTATTTATTTATTTATCTATTATGTTGTTGCTATTAATTGAGTAAATTTGTTTATTATTATATAATTATTATTTTTCTCTAGGTGTCACAATTCCGTCCCACTTACAAAGAACCTCGCTCTCGAGATTCAAGGTTAGGTAAAGAATAGGGTTAGACTTTTACTCATCAATAAGTTATTATGATTATTATTTTGAAAATAATTTACTTCTTGTTTTATTTATAATGATCTTCTAACACTTTTATAAGTTTAGGAGTGCATACAGCGGAATACATAAAAAAATTGTTTTTGTCCTAAATTGATTTAGAAAACTTCTATCATCACACACAAATTTACATCTTATTCTATTATCATCATCCTTACTATTATTATTTTCTATGTAGAGTTCATTTTTAATGCTATTGTAATTTTTAAAAGAGTGTTATGAGTCCTGATTAAATTTACTTTGTCATGCCTTAATTTCATTTGAATTTAAACGTATTCTTTAAAAAATTGAAATTTGCATTTTTCACAAATACGCAATTATGATGACATATGTTGATTTAGTTAGATTTAAAGTATTATCACAAAACAACACACATTATTTTTATGTTCTACATCCTTATTCTTTTTCTTCTTATATTATTTTGAACCTGGCCTCAATTTTCTTAGTGGGTTTTAATTTAAAACTTTCAATTCAAATGCATTGCAATGATTAATATTTGTTGTTATTATGATTACTTTTGGTAATACGGAGGTTACAATTCCACCCACCTTACAAGGAACCTCGCCCACAAGATTCAAATAGGTCGATGAAGGAGGGAGGATACAACTTATTAGAGATCGGCTACCCCCCTTAAACAGACGATTGTTATAATTTAATATTGTTATTTTTGTTAATATAATGCAATACATCAAGCAACGTGTTCTAATTCGATGTGAGGAAGACATAAGCTTCACTTGCTAACCAAAGGGGGCCTAAGCAAGTGATGTATGGTAATCTCTAAGAGTCTTCTTCTTTTGCATTGTCCTCCTATGTTGATCTTCACGTTCCTGTCGATGGAGTCGAAGCTTCGTCTTCATGAGCGAGGTCAAAGGAGTGTCTAAGAGGTCCATTCTAACTAAGGTCACGTGCCTAGAGTCAACCTATGACTCTGATATCACTTTGTCACACCCGGTTTTATTAAGCATAAAACCAGCTGCAAAATACATGTATGCCAGGATCAGTTTTACCATACATGTACGACAAAAGGTGATAAACAGTTCTATATCGCATGCAAACAACATTTATACCTTCAAAAGAGTTTTGAATAGCAACGGGAGAGGAAAAACTTCAGGGCAACCACAGGCAAATTGACTGGCAGCAATGTGACCTATGCACCGTCTTCACTTGACACTGTCCTCATTAGATCTTCTCTTCACTGAGCAGCATATCAAAAATACAACAAAGCAAGTGTGAGTACCATCCCGTGGTACTCAGCAAGTGTGGGAAATAAATGACATGAAGGCCAAGTCAATGGAGAAGGCTGATAGTGGTTTAAGCACTAAGCATTAAACCTAACTTTAGCTTTCATTAGCAACCTACATCTAGGTGAGTAATCCCAACCGTAATTACAGTAATAGTAATTATGATAATATCAGCATCAATTCCAAGCATTATCCCAACTATCATTCCAACCATTGACTAATTATGAATTCGACACCAAGCCGCTCTTGTCTGTGAGCACGGCTGTCATGACAGTTTTCCAATCTCTACAGAGAACGTATCATTTACCCACAAGTCGTGATTCCATCCCCTGTTGCTAGGTGGACTAAGTAAACCTCCCTGATGCCAGTGGTGCGCAACCCACATTACACACTTCTGTTGGTGTGTGGCCAGGAGATCACTACGAGGTCTTTACAAAGGTCCTCCCGACTAGTAACCGGCCCTCTGAGGTTTCACCACTCCGGCTCCTAGTGTCCATTTTACCTCCGTCAGGAGAAGCCCCCTCTTGAGCCATGCGGATCACAAGGAAGTTACGCTGAACCAATTCCCCGCACTATCCAATTACTAGCACTAAACCGGGAGAGGCCTAATTAATCGACCAAGCTGCCCCATACTCAGTCTTCTGGCGATACTATATAGCTTAGTGGCTACTCCATAAACCAGTCCTTAGAATCCAGCAAGGTTCAATCCCCAAATCCAGGGTCTCATGCGTACTGCACCATACCAGTAAAACCAACCCGCCAGATTCATATTTACTACAATCCATTTCCAACATCATAATCATAATCATAATAATAAGACATGAGTAATAAATATGGTCAATGTTTTCCCACCCAACTATTATGCATGACTAAGCGTAAAGTAAATCCCATTACCACCCTTCCATAACCCAAGCGACAATGGTAGCAGGTAAAACAACAGGGCATAGCATGGGATTCATATTAATTAACATGCAACTAACTAAGCCCTTAAAAAGGTGCAAGATGGTCAAGGACACTTGCCTTTGTATAAATAGTTGCTTAGTCTCTAGATTGAGCTCTTTGTCTTTACCTCTTCATGTAGCTTCTTGATCGAGATATGAATGCGTGTACACTACCGTCAAAAGAGAACAAAAAACAATCAAGAACAGTACACCATACAAGCAATACAAATATTATTATTGAATATGTTACCATTATGATTTAAATTGGAGTTATGAGTGATTTATTATTTTTCATAGCCAAAGAAATGCATTAACCATTTGTTTTCCATTTTTAGTATTTATTTATAGGCCTAAAAACATTTTAAATGAATTTTTCATGGTAAAAATATATTTTATATGCATCCTACAATTTTATTCCAGCTTCAAAGGATTTATAACTAATTTTCTTATATTTTCTATATAGTTATAATATTATTATATTTATTTTATGCTAAAAACACAATTTAATGGATTTTTGTACCCAAAATCTATTTAATCATACATTGAACATTATTTCATATTAAAAGAATGTGATAAATGGTTTTATATCATTTTAAATTATTTATTCCCATGCTCAAAATAATTTTCCTACTATTTCTTTATTTATTCTCCATTTTCTAGTATTATTTATAGCTAAAAACATTTTTATTGAATTTGCCCGGGTCAAAATATATTTTATGTGAACTCTACAATTTTATTATAGTCTAAAAAGATTTATAATTAATTTTCCTACATTTTCTATAATTTTTTATCATTTATAAAAATATTATATTCACTAAATACATTTTAAACTATATTCTGCAGTTAAATAATACCTCAGGGGCTTAAATATTATTTTCTGTTATTAATCACAGGCTAATACACTAATTAAATTAAAGTACAGGGTCTAAAAGCAATTCTACAGCAAAAAACCCTAATTATCGAGTAGCCTAGGGTGGATTTCATAAAAGCAGGGACCTATTTGTAATTTGACATAAAAGTACAGGGGCCTAATTGTAAAGCTTATTTTCCTTTTCTTTCCGTATTTATTTTCCTATGCAAAAACCGGTGAACCGAGTCCATGGGTTTGTGGACTCGGAGAAAGGCGCTCGGTCCACGATCTACCATGGACCGGGGCCATACCCCTTTGGGGTTTTAATCTGGACCGTGGATCCAAGATCCAACGGCCCAGAGGGTCTGGCCGGATTGGGCGGCGGCCAGAGGCCACGACGGCGGTGGCGCCACCGTGGGCTCGCCGGAGTGGCGTTCCGGTGGCCCAAACTCGACATGGAGGACACGGAAATGGAGAGGAGGATCAGGGGAACTCACCCCGGTTGCGGTGTGCGCAGGAAGAGGGTCGGAGGCAGGCGTTTGCCGACGGGAAGCGGCGCTAGAGCATCAGCGATGCTGCGGTTGGGCCTCGGGCGCTAATTCTTGCCGCGGATGGGTCCATCATGGGAGGCGCGACATCGGGGTCCTCGGTGGCTCGTCGGGGACGGCCGGAATGGCGCTTCCTCGCGGGGCGTCGAGCTCGAGTAAATCGGCCATGGAGGCCCTCGGCTAGGGTTTGGGGTATGACGTGGGCAGGGGAAAATGGAGAGTGGGGGGGGGATTCTGGGGCGCGCACGATGTACTTGTAGGAGGAGGCGGTTGCTTGGGGCGGCAGATGTAGCGAGGGCCGATGCGGGGGGGGGGGGGGGGGGGGGCGAGCAAGAATGGGCTGCAGCGGTTGCAAGAGGAGGAAGATAGGTATGACAGGCGGGTCCCGCATGTAAGAGAGATAGGCGATGGAGAAGTGAGGTGCGGGTTGGGTTGGAGTAGAGAGGAGGGGAGTTGGGCCGCGAGTAGGGTGTTTGGCCGAGGTAAGGTTTTTATTCCTTTTCTTTTCCATTTGAATTCAAATTCAAATCTTGGTAAATCTACTGTTTGAATTTAAACATTCTTACAAAAATGCACAAACAAATGTAATTAAATTATTTTTCTACCTTTTTAAAAATGTGGGTGTTACAATTCTACCCCCCTCAAACGGAATCTTGCCCCGAGATTCTGGGTCGCGTAAAGTTTAGGACGGGATTTTTTTAGCTAAATAAATTAACTACTAATTTCTTCTTTTGAAAATATTATTATACATTTTTCTTTCTATTTCAAATTTTGATCTTACATTATTTTGGAAGTTACAAAATATTACACAGATGTACAAATACAATGCAATAATTTAGTTTGAATTAATTTTAAGGAAAACTAACTTTCAACACCATGAAAATTTATACACCAAAGTTTTATTCTTCTTCCTCTTTATTGTGTTTAGTTTCTCATCTTACTATCATTATTCTTCTTATTATTGTTTGAATGAAAGGTTCAAGGGCTTGAACATTGGTTTTTTTTTTTGAACTTAAAAGTCTTCTTTAGCAATTGAAATTTTGTTTTCCAACCCAAAGCACCTCAATAGATTAGTTCTAATTAATTAGCATTTGATACAACACATTAATTTTATTTTCCTTCATTTAGGTTTTATTTATTTATATATTTGTTTATTTGCCAAGATTTATTTATTTATTTATCTATTATGTTGTTGCTATTAATTGAGTAAATTTGTTTATTATTATATAATTATTATTTTTCTCTAGGTGTTACAATTCCATCCCACTTACAAAGAATCTCGCTCTTGAGATTCAAGGTTAGGTAAAGAATAGGGTTAGACTTTTACTCATCAATAAGTTATTATGATTATTATTTTGAAAATAGTTTACTTCTTGTTTTATTTATAATGATCTTCTAACACTTTTATATGTTTAGGAGTGCATACAGCGGAATACATAAAAAAATTTGTTTTTGTCCTAAGTTGATTTAGAAAACTTCTATCACCACACACAAATTTACATCTTATTCTATTATCATCATCCTTACTATTATTATTTTCTATGTAGAGTTCATTTTTAATGCTATTGTAATTTTTAAAAGAGTGTTATGAGTCCTGATTAAATTTTCTTTGTCATGCCTTAATTTCATTTGAATTTAAATGTATTCTTTAAAAAATTGAAATTTGCATTTTTCACAAATACGCAATTATGATGACATATGTTGATTTAGTTAGATTTAAAGTATTATCACAAAACAACACACATTATTTTTATGTTCTACATCCTTATTCTTTTTCTTCTTATATTATTTTGAACCTGGCCTCAATTTTCTTAGTGGGTTTTAATTTAAAACTTTCAATTCAAATGCATTGCAATGATTAATATTTGTTATTATTATGATTACTTTTGGTAATACGGAGGTTACAATTCCACCCACCTTACAAGGAACCTCGCCCACGAGATTCAAATAGGTCGATGAAGGAGGGAGGATACAACTTATTAGAGATAGGCTACCCCCCCTTAAACAGACGGTTGTTATAATTTAATATTGTTATTTTTGTTAATCTAATGCAATACATCAAGCAACGTGTTCTAATTCGTTGTGAGGAAGACATAGGCTTCACTTGCTAACCAAAGGGGGCCTAAGCAAGTGATGTATGGTAATCTCTAAGAGTCTTCTTCTTTTGCATTGTCCTCCTATGTTGATCTTCACGTTCCTGTCGGTGGAGTCGAAGCTTCGTCTTCATGAGGGAGGTCAAAGGAGTGTCTAAGAGGTCCATTCTAACTAAGGTCACGTGCCTAGAGTCAACCTATGACTCTGATACCACTTTGTCACACCCGGTTTTATTAAGCATAAAACCAGCTGCAAAATACATGTATGCCATGATCAGTTTTACCATACATGTACGACAAAATGTGATAAACAGTTCTATATCGCATGCAAACAACATTTATACCTTCAAAAGAGTTTTGAATAGCAGCGGGAGAGGAAAAACTTCAGGGCAACCACAGGCAAATTGGCTGACAGCAACGCGACCTATGCACCGTCTTCACTTGACACTGTCCTCATTAGATCTTCTCTTCACTGAGCAGCATATCAAAAATACAACAAAGCAAGTGTGAGTACCATCCCGTGGTACTCAGTAAGTGTGGGAAATAAATGACATGAAGGCCAAGTCAACGGAGAAGGCTGATAGTGGTTTAAGCACTAAGCATTAAACCTAACTTTAGCTTTCATTAGCAACCTACATCTAGGTGAGTAATCCCAACCGTAATAACAGTAATAGTAATTATAATAATATCAACATCAATTCCAAGCATTATCCCAACTATCATTCCAACCATTGACTAATTATGAATTCGACATCAAGCCGCTCTTGTCCGTGAGCACGGCTGTCATGACAGTTTTCCAATCTTCGCAGAGAACGTATCCTTTACCCACAAGTCGTGATTCCATCCCCTGTTGCCAGGTGGACTAAGTAAACCTCCCTGATGCCAGTGGTGCGCAACCCACATTACACACTTCCGTTGGTGTGTGGCCAGGAGATCACTACGAGGTCTTTACAAAGGTCCTCCCGACTAGTAACCGGCCCTTTGAGGTTTCACCGCTCCGGCTCCTAGAGTCCATTTTACCTCCGTCAGGAGAAGCCCCCTCTTGAGCCATGCGGATCACAAGGCAGATACGCTGAACCAATTCCCCGCACTATCCAATTACCAGCACTAAATCGGGAGAGGCCTAATTAATCGACCAACCTGCCCCATACTCAGTCTTGTGGTGATACTGTATAGCTTAGTGGCTACTCCATAAACCGGTCCTTAGAATCCGGCAAGGTTCAATCCCCAAATCCACGGTCTCGTGCGTACTGCACCATACCAATAAAACCAACCCGCCAAATTCCTATTTACTACAATCCATTTCCAACATCATAATCATAATCATAATCATAATCATAATAATAAGTCATGAGTAATAAATATGGTCAATGTTTTCCCACCCAACTATTATGCATGACTAAGCGGAAAGTAAATCCCATTACCACCCTTCCATAACCCAAGCGACAATGGTAGCAGGTAAAACAACAGGGCATAGCATGGGATTCATATTAATTAACATGCAACTAACTAAACCCTTAAAAAGGTGCAAGATGGTCAAGGACACTTGCCTTTGTATAAATAGTTGCTCAGTCTCTTGATTGAACTCTTTGTCTTTACCTCTTCATGTAGCTTCTTGATCGAGATATGAATGCATGTACACTACCGTCAAAAGAGAACTAAAAACAATCAAGAACAATACACCATACAAGCAATACAAATATTATTATTGAATATGTTACAATTATGATTTAAATTGAGTTATGAGTGATTTATTATTTTTCATAGCCAAAGAATTGCATTTACCATTTGTTTTCCCTTTTTAGTATTTATTTATAGGCCTAAAAACATTTTAAAAGAATTTTTCTTGGTCAAAATATATTTTATATGCATCCTACAATTTTATTCCAGCTTAAAAGGATTTATAACTAATTTTCCTATATTTTCTATATAGTTATAATATTATTATATTTATTTTATGCTAAAAACACAATTTAATGGATTTTTCTAGCCAAAATCTATTTAATCATACATTAAATATTATTTCATATTAAAAGAATGTGATCAATGGTTTTATATCATTTTAAATTATTTATTCCCATGCTCAAAATAATTTTCCTACTATTTCTATATTTATTATCCATTTTCTAGTATTATTTATATCTAAAAATATTTTTATTGAATTTCCTCGGGTCAAAAAATATTTTATTTGAACTCTACAATTTTATTATAGTCTAAAAAGATTTATAATTAATTTTCCTACATTTTCTATAATGTTTCTATCCTTTATAAATATATTCTATTCACTAAATACATTTTAAACTATATTCTGCAGTTAAATAATACCTCAGGGGCTTAAATATTATTTTTTGTTATTAATCATAGGCTAATACACTAATTAAATTAAAGTACAGGGTCTAAAAGAAATTCTACAGCAAAACCCTAATTATCGAGTAGCCTAGGGTGGATTTCATAAAAGTAGGGACCTGTTTGTAATTTGACATAAAAGTACAGGGGCCTAATTGTAAAGCTTATTTTCCTTTTCTTTTCGTATTTATTTTCCTATGCAAAAACCGGTGAACCGAGTCCATGGGTTTGTGGACCCGGAGAAAGGCGCTCGGTCCATGGTCTACCATGGACCTAGGCCATACCCCTTCGGGGTTTTAATCTGGCTCATGGATCCAAGATCCAATGGCCCAGAGGGTCCGACCGGATTGGGCGGCGGCCAGAGGCCACGGCGGCGGCGGCGCCACCGTGGGCTCGCTAGAGTTTCGCCGGAGTGGCGTTCCGGTGGCCCAAACTCGACGTGGAGGACACGGAAATGGAGAGGAGGATCAGGGGAACTCACCCCGGTTGCGGTGTGCGCAGGAAGAGGGCCGGAGGCAGGCGTTTGCCGACGGGAAGCGGTGCTAGAGCATCGGCGATGCTGCGGTTGGGCCTCGGGCGCTAATTCTTGCCGCAGATGGGTCCATCATGGGAGGTGCGACGTCTGGGTCCTCGGTGGCTCGTCGGGGACGGTTGGAATGGCGCTTCCTGGCGAGGCGTCGAGCTCGAGTAAATCAGCTATGGAGGCCCTCGGCTAGGGTTTGGGGTATGACGTGGGCAGGGGAAAATGGAGAGTGGGGGGGGATTCTGGGGCGCGCACGATGTACTTGTAGGAGGAGGCGGTTGCTTGGGGCAGCGGTTGTAGCGAGGGCCGATGCGGGGGGGGGGGGGGGGGGGGGGGGCGAGCAGGAATGTGCGGCGGCGGTTGCAAGAGGAGGAAGATAGGTATGACAGGCGGGTCCCGCATGTACGAGAGAGAAGGGATGGAGAAGTGAGGTGCGGGCTCGGCTGGAGTAGAGAGGAGGGGAGTTGGGCCGCGGGTAGGGTGTTTGGCCCACGTAAGGTTTTTATTCCTTTTCTTTTCTTTTCTTCTCTTATCTTTTCTATTTGAATTCAAATTCAATCTTGGCAAATCTACTATTTGAATTTAAACAATCACACAAAAATGCACAAACAAATGTAATTAAATTATTTTTCTTTCTTTTTAAAAATGTGGGTGTTACAATTCTATCCCCCTCAAACGGAATCTCGCCCTGAGATTCTGGGTCGCGTAAAGTTTAGGACGGGATTTTTTTAGCTAAATAAATTAACTACTAATTTCTTCTTTTGGAAATATTATTATACATTTTTCTTTCTATTTCAATTTTTGATCTTAAATTATATTGGAAGTTACAAAATATTACACAGATGTACAAATACAATGCAATAATTTAGTTTGAATTAATTTTAAGGAAAACTAACTTTCAACACCATGAAAATTTATACACTAAAGTTTTATTTCTTCTTCCTCTTTATTGTGTTTAGTTTCTCATCTTACTATCATTATTCTTCTTATTATTGTTTGAATGAAACGTTTAAGGTCTTGAACATTGGTTTTTTTTTGAACTTAAAAGTCTTCTTTAGCAATTGATATTTTGTTTTCGAACCCAAGCACCTCAATAGATTAGTTCTAATTAATTAGCATTTGATACAACACATTAATTTTATTTTCCTCATTTAGGTTTTATTTATTTATTTGTTTGTTTATTTCCAAGATTTATTTATTTATTTATCTATTATGTTGTTGCTATTAATTGAGTAAATTTGTTTATTATTATATAATTATTATTTTTCTCTAGGTGTTACAATTCCATCCCACTTACAAAGAATCTCGCTCTCGAGACTCAAGGTTAGGTAAAGAATAGGGTTAGACTTTTACTCATCAATAAGTTATTATGATTATTATTTTGAAAATAGTTTACTTCTTGTTTTATTTATAATGATCTTCTAACACTTTTATAAGTTTAGGAGTGCATACAGCGGAATACATAAAAAAAATTTGTTTTTGTCCTAAATTGATTTAGAAAACTTCTATCACCACACACAAATTTACATCTTATTCTATTATCATCATCCTTACTATTATTATTTTCTATGTACAGTTCATTTTTAATGCTATTGTAATTTTTAAAAGAGTGTTATGAGTCCTGATTAAATTTTCTTTGTCATGCCTTAATTTCATTTGAATTTAAACGTATTCTTTAAAAAATTGAAATTTGCATTTTTCACAAACACGCAATTATGATGACATATGTTGATTTAGTTAGATTTAAAGTATTATCACAAAACAACACACATTATTTTTATGTTCTACATCCTTATTCTTTTTCTTCATATATTATTTTGAACCTGGCCTCAATTTTCTTAGTGGGTTTTAATTTAAAACTTTCAATTCAAATGCATTGCAATGATTAATATTTGTTATTATTATGATTACTTTTGGTAATACGGAGGTTACAATTCCACCCACCTTACAAGGAACCTCGCCCACAAGATTCAAATAGGTCGATGAAGGAGGGAGGATACAACTTATTAGAGATCGGCTACCCCCCTTAAACAGACGATTATTATAATTTAATATTGTTATTTTTGTTAATCTAATACAATACATCAAGCAACGTGTTCTAATTCGCTGTGAGGAAGACATAGGCTTCACTTGCTAACCAAAGGGGGCCTAAGCAAGTGATGCATGGTAATCTCTAAGAGTCTTCTTCTTTTGCATTGTCCTCCTATGTTGATCTTCACGTTCCTGTCGGTGGAGTCGAAGCTTCGTCTTCATGAGCGAGGTCAAAGGAGTGTCTAAGAGGTCCATTCTAACTAAGGTCACGTGCCTAGAGTCAACATATGACTCTGATATCACTTTGTCACACCCGGTTTTATTAAGCATAAAACCAGCTGCAAAATACATGTATGCCAGAATCAGTTTTACCATACATGTACGACAAAATGTGATAAACAGTTCTATATTGCATGCAAACAACATTTATACCTTCAAAAGAGTTTTGAATAGTAGCGGGAGAGGAAAAACTTCAGGGCAACCACAGGCAAATTGACTGGCAGCAACGCGACCTATGCACCGTCTTCACTTGACACTGTCCTCATTAGATCTTCTTTTCACTGAGCAGCATATCAAAAATACAACAAAGCAAGTGTGAGTACTATCCCGTGATACTCAGCAAGTGTGGGAAATAAACGACATGAAGGCCAAGTCAACGGAGAAGGCTGATAGTGCTTTAAGCACTAAGCATTAAACCTAACTTTAGCTTTCATTAGCAACCTACATCTAGGTGAGTAATCCCAACCTTAATAACAGTAATAGTAATTATAATAATATCAACATCAATTCCAAGCATTATCCCAACTATCATTCCAACTATTGACTAATTATGAATTCGACACCAAGCTGTTCTTGTCCGTGAGCACGGCTGTCATGACAGTTTTCCAATCTTCGCAGAGAACGTATCCTTTATCCACAAGTCGTGATTCCATCCCCTGTTGCCAGGTGGACTAAGTAAACCTCTCTGATGCCAGTGGTGCGCAACCCACATTACACACTTTCGTTGGTGTGTGGCCAGGAGATCACTACGAGGTCTTTACAAAGGTCCTCCCGACTAGTAACCGGCCCTCTGAGGTTTCATAGCTCCGGCTCCTAGAGTCCATTTTACCTCCGTCAGGAGAAGCCCCCTCTTGAGCCATGCAGATCACAAGGCAGATACGCTGAACCAATTCCCCGCACTATCCAATTACCAGCACTAAACCGGGAGAGGCCTAATTAATCAACCAAGCTGCCCCATACTCAGTCTTGTGGCGATACTGTATATCTTAGTGGCTACTCCATAAACCGGTCCTTAGAATCCGGCAAGGTTCAATCCCCAAATCCAGGGTCTCGTGCGTACTGCACCATACCAATAAAATCAACCCGCCAGATTCCTATTTACTACAATCCATTTCCAACATCATAATCATAATCATAATAATAAGTCATGAGTAATAAATATGGTCAATGTTTTCCCACCCAACTATTATGCATGACTAAGCGTAAAGTAAATCCCATTACCACCCTTCCATAATCCAAGCGACAATGGTAGCAGGTAAAACAACAGGGCATAGCATGGGATTCATATTAATTAACATGCAACTAACTAAACCCTTAAAAAGGTGCAAGATGGTCAATGACACTTGCCTTTGTATAAATAGTTGCTCAGTCTCTTGATTGAACTCTTTGTCTTTAATTTTCATGTAGCTTCTTGATCGAGATATGAATGCGTGTACACTACTGTCAAAAGAGAACTAAAAACAATCAAGAACAGTACACCATACAAGCAATACAAATATTATTATTGAATATGTTACAATTATGATTTAAATTGAGTTATGAGTGATTTATTATTTTTCATAGCCAAAAAAATGCATTTACCATTTGTTTTCCCTTTTTAGTATTTATTTATAGGCCTAAAAACATTTTAAATGAATTTTTCATGGTCAAAATATATTTTATATGCATCCTACAATTTTATTCCAGCTTAAAAGGATTTATAACTAATTTTCCTATATTTTCTATATAGTTATAATATTATTATATTTATTTTATGCTAAAAACACAATTTAATGGATTTCTACCCAAAATCTATTTAATCATACATTGAATATTATTTCATATTAAAAGAATGTGATCAATGGTTTTATATCATTTTAAATTATTTATTCCCATGCTCAAAATAATTTTCCTACTATTTCTATATTTATTCTCTATTTTGTAGTATTATTTATAGCTAAAAACATTTTTATTGAATTTTCCCGGGTCAAAATATATTTTATGTGAACTCTACAATTTTATTATAGTCTAAAAAGATTTATAATTAATTTTCCTACATTTTCTATAATTTTTCTATCATTTATAAAAATATTCTATTCACTAAATACATTTAAACTATATTCTGCAGTTAAATAATACCTCAGGGGATTAAATATTATTTTTTGTTATTAATCACAGGCTAATACACTAATTAAATTAAATTACAGGGTCTAAAAGCAATTCTACAGCAAAAACCCTAATTATTGAGTAGCCTAGGGTGGATTTCATAAAAGCAGGGATCTGTTTGTAATTTGACATAAAAGTACAGGGGCCTAATTGTAAAGCTTATTTTCCTTTTCTTTTCGTATTTATTTTCCTATGCAAGAAACGGTGAACCGAGTCCATGGGTTTGTGGACCCGGAGAAAGGCGCTCGGTCCATGGTCTACCATGGACCAGGGCCATACCCCTTCGGGGTTTTAATTTGGACTGTGGATCCAAGATCCAATGGCCCAGAGGGTCTGGCCGGATTGGGCGGCGGTCAGAGGCCACGGCGGCGGCGGCGCCACCGTGGGCTCGCTAGAGTTTCGCCGGAGTGGTGTTCCGGTGACCCAAACTCGACGTGGAGGACACGGAAATGGAGAGGAGGATCAAGGGAACTCACCCCGGTTGCGGTGCGCGCAGGAAGAGGGTCGGAGGCAGGCGTTTGCCGACGGGAAGCGGCGCTAGAGCATCGGCGATGTTGCGGTTGGGCCTCGGGCGCTAATTCTTGCCGCGGATGGGTCCATCATGGGAGGCGCGACGTCGGGTTCCTCGGTGGCTTGTCGAGGACGGTCGGAATGGCGCTTCCTGGCGGGGCGTCGAGCTCGAGTAAATCGGCCATGGAGGCCCTCATCTAGGGTTTGGGGTATGACGTGGGTAGGGGAAAATGGAGAGTGGGGGGGGGGGGATTCTGGGGCGCGCACGATGTACTTGTAGGAGGAGGCGGTTGCTTGGGGCGGCGGTTGTAGCGAGGGCCGATGCGGGAGGGCGCGAGCAGGAATGGGCGGTGACGGTTGCAAGAGGAGGAAGATAGGTATGATAGGCGGGTCCCGCATGTAAGAGAGAGAGGGGATGGAGAAGTGAGGTGCGGGCTGGGCTGGAGTAGAGAGGAGGGGAGTTGTGCCGCGGGTAGGGTGTTTGGCCCAGGTAAGGTTTTTTTTCCTTTTCTTTTCGTTTCTTTTCTTTTCTTTTCTATTTGAATTCAAATTCAAATCTTGGCAAATCTACTGTTTGAATTTAAACAATCACACAAAAATGCACAAACAAATGTAATTAAATTATTTTTCTTTCTTTTAAAAAATGTGGGTGTTACAATTCTACCCCCTTAAACGGAATCTCGCCCCGAGATTCTGGGTCGTGTAAAGTTTAGGACGGGATTTTTTTAGCTAAATAAATTAACTACTAATTTCTTCTTTTGGAAATATTATTATACATTTTTCTTTCTATTTCAAATTTTGATCTTAAATTATTTTGGAAGTTACAAAATATTACATAGATGTACAAATACAATGCAATAATTTAGTTTGAATTAATTTTAAAGAAAACTAACTTTCAACACCATGAAAATTTATACACTAAAGTTTTATTTCTTCTTGCTCTTTACTGTGTTTAGTTTCTCATCTTACTATTATTATTCTTCTTATTATTGTTTGAATGAAAGGTTCAAGGGTTTGAACATTGGTTTTTTTTGAACTTAAAAGTCTTCTTTAGGAATTGAAATTTTGTTTTCCAACCCAAAGCATCTCAATAGATTAGTTCTAATTAATTAACATTTGATACAACACATTAATTTTATTTTCCTTCATTTAGTTTTTATTTATTTATTTATTTGTTTATTTGCCAAGATTTATTTATTTATTTATCTATTATGTTGTTGCTATTAATTGAGTAAATTTGTTTATTATTATATAATTATTATATTTCTCTAGGTGTTACAATTCCATCCCACTTACAAAGAATCTCGCTCTCGAGATTCAAGGTTAGGTAAAGAATAGGGTTAGACTTTTACTCATCAATAAGTTATTATGATTATTATTTTGAAAATAATTTACTTCTTGTTTTATTTATAATGATTCTAACACTTTTATAAGTTTAGGAGTGCATACAGCGGAATACATAAAAAAATTATTTTTGTCCTAAATTGATTTAGAAAACTTCTATCACCACACACAAATTTAAATCTTATTCTATTATCATCATCCTTACTATTATTATTTTCTATGTAGAGTTCATTTTTAATGCTATTGTAATTTTTAAAAGAGTGTTATGAGTCCTGATTAAATTTTCTTTGTCATGCCTTAATTTCATTTGAATTTAAACATATTCTTTAAAAAATTGAAATTCCAATGTCCTCAAGTATGCCTTAATTGCATCCCAATGTCCTTAATTTCATCTTTGTCATGCCTTAATTGCAGATCAATGTAGACGTAGTTTATGTACCCAACTGTCCTCAAGTATGCGCGTACGAGGACAAGCTACTGCCTGCTACTAGGAAGTGTGTGATACTGTAATCGCGTGAAGCCGTGAAAGCGTGAACGTGAGCCTGGGGTCTGAGAGCGAGCGAGCACTATAGGAATATCGATCACTTACGTCGGCCAAAGCCGATGTAAGTAAGGCCTAAACAACCGTAAGTAACTTAATTACGTCGGTTTTCCCTTAATTACGTCGGCGGTTGGCCGACGTAGCGGTTTGGACGTAATTAAGGTAACTTACGTTGGCCACCGACGTAAGTTACCTTAATTACGTCGGTCTGCAGCAGCCGACGTAAGTCACGTACCGGGATGGGCCGCGGGCTGGGCTGGAGTACTTACGTCGGTTGCTGCAGACCGACGTAAGTTAAGTGGTTTAACTTACGTCGGTATGGTCTGACCGACGTAAGTTAAACTGGGCTAACTTACGTTGGCAATTCCATAGCCAATGTAAGTTAAGTTTTCGATTTTTTTTAAAACAGAAACTGACTACCTCGCTCGATGGCGAGAACACAGAACAGGCAAAGATATACACAGATATAAACATATACAGCACAAAGTTTCAAAATAGTATTCAAACATCGAGAAAAACACAATTTCAGTATCGGGCTACACGCTAGCCCCTCCAATACCTCCGGGATCCTCTCAGCGCGTTCCCAAACCCTGCAGAAGAAACAATACATACAAAAGTTTAGTTTTAGAGGACTTCCATATATTTCCATCCATGTACAATACATTCATTCACTTCTCCATCTCCCGATCCTAAAGATTACCTCCCAATCCTTAAGCATGGAGATAAAGTATATGAACAGATTGAGATTATGGCAAAAATAAAATACCATTTCACCATGAAAGAATGAATGATTTGATAGTACAACAATTTATGTTCTTATGTTATTTTTCATGATTTTAAAGTCGGAATCTGCCCTAGATGTGAATATGAAACTTATAGTGCCCAAATTGAACTGAACTTTAATTACAATGCCCAAACTGAAACTAAAACGGTTAGGCAGTGCTTTGAATTGGTTAGACCTGATTGCTAATAGAGGGTGGCCGAGCAGATTGCTAATAAATTGAAACTGAAACTAAAGGGAGGCTGAACTGATATTAAACAGAGAGTTTATCACCTGCTCCGGTGTCTGCTACGGCGGAAGCGTAGGAATCTCAATATCCTGACCGTTGTGATGAGCAAGAGCCTGCCATTGCAAAATATTAGAAGATATATGTTATTGAAGTGCTGTGAAATTTAACTATGGTACTTTAAATTACTTACCGCCACCGCTGCCTGCATCTGGGCCATCATTAAGGCCATCCTCTGCTGCTCCTCCCTTGCCTCCGCTCTCGTCCTCTCCAGCTCTGCCTGGGTTTGCGTCAGCGTCTCCCTCATGGCCTGGAGCTCCAGCTGGGTCTACGAGAGACGACCACTATTCCCAACGGTCGAAGCCTGCGATGATGAAGCGCCTCTCAAAGGTCGCGTCGACCTTGAGTCGACAACTCCATCAAAAATGTCAAACCTGCAAAAGAATGAAAACACTAAGTACAAAAAGATTAATTGAAAAAGAAATGAAACACACGAAGAACTCACCGTCCGTGGGCCTTCCCGCCTCCGCTTGCGTACGCGGCTTGGGGGTCAATCGGAGCGCTTTCCCAATCGTAATCCGCACCGTGCATCTTCGCGACCTCCTGTGTGTACTTTGTCTACAAAACAAATAAATCTTGTAAGCATGTCAATAATAGTATTAGTTATAATGAAATTGATGAATTTCGAAAACTTACCAGTCGGTCGGCTGCGACCTGACTACACTGCTCTGGCTGAGAAGGGTCACTTCCCTTGTGACCTCTCTTCCAAACCTGGGTCGGGGTCGGCTCATGACCCATCTCTTGCTCCTGTACAGCCGTGTTAGTGAGATAAATAATATATTAGGAACACATAAATAAAATAAAAAGGTACTTACCATGCGTTTAGCCAAACGCAAGTAGCCGTCGCCGCCATAGTTGTGCTTGCCTTCGGACCCCATGCGGCAATGTCTAGCCTTTGTGGACTTGTTGATGAAAGCGTCGCTAGCCCAGTACCGACAGAGAGCTAAGTACGCCTCAATTTTACTCTGTAACCAGGAAATACTAACCTGCACATATTTCATTTTTCATCAACGCAATTAACATACGTAGATATTGTAAATATTTAACAATATTAAAAACTTACCTCCGCGTACTGCTCCTCTGTCAAGTACGAGTCGGAGTCCTTCCTAAATACACCCCTTTGCTGCTCCTGCTCCTGCTCCTGCTCCCGGGGGTGCCGCTTGTAGTACGCGTTGACGGCCTGAATCCGGGCGTACGACAACACCGCTGTCGTGAGCTTCCGATCGTTGTAATGGAATAAGCGTCTCGCGTGTTCCTCCATGCCCGGTTCCTCTACTTGGTACCTCAGCTTTAAGCAAACAAATATTTAAGTGATATGCATTAACAATTCAAACGAGTTGAAAAAATGAAACAATTAAACTTACCATAAAATCATGCCACACGGCTCCCTGAACCATGCCGTGCACCGGGAGAGAGACACGAGCGTAGTCATCCCATGACAGGGCAGGAAAACCATCAATTACACCGGGGTAGTGCAACTTGACGATAGCACCGAGGACACTGTTAACCTGCCTGTGGTGCTTCTCGGCCCCCGTGAACGAAAACTCGTACCAACATCTACAAAATATATTAAATCCTTAAGTAAAGGAAAACAACATCTAATATTTAATATACTATATACAGTATTTATACCTGTCTCCAACAGGACGGATCGTGGTCCGCTGAGTAGTAACCGGAGGAGGAGCCGCAATGTGGGTCCTCCTCGTCCGTCGCCTCTGCTGCGACACTGCCACGTCATGTGACCCTGAAGGCTCTGCGGAACCACCGAAGCCTTCAGGAAGGCTAGTGGTAGCCTGCTGCACAGGGAGGCTAGCGCTAGCCGGCTCCGAAGGGAGGCTAGCGCTAGAAGGCTCCTGTAGTGGCCCCCTAGCCTCTGAGTCGGGCTCCTGTAGCGGGCCCCTAGCCCCTGACTCTGACTCTGACTCAGAAGTCTCTGAGTCAGACTACACAAAAGGAAAAGATTAACAATTAAAAACTAATAACAATTGCAATTTCAAAAATAACTTTATTGTAACCAAAATTTACCTTTGTCCGCTGAAAGCACACGACAGCTGAGGGTGGAGCGTGTGCCAGAAAGAGGGAACGTCGGCTAGAAAGGAATGAGCTCCCTGAGCAAGGGTCTCCTAGCGGCTCAAACCCTCTCACTGGCTTCCCCTTCCCCTTCCCCTTTGACGACATCCTGTTGCAAGGAATAAATGATTAATATGCAAAGATAATATACAAAATTAATGTTAAATTAGTGAATAAAATGTTACTTCAAAATTCATCAACATCACGATCATGCACCCTACTCCTTAAACCAGTCCACCGATCTTCTTCTTCCGCATATCGTTTTCGTTTGCGCAAATCAGCAGGTTCGACTATGTCATCGATATCTTTAGTTTCTGATTCTGATTCTATTTCCGCTTCCGTGCCAGCCTCGATATCTTGAGCGTCTCCAACTAAGTTATCGAGTCCTACACCAGGCTCGACTGGGAAGTAGTCTGGCAACTCTTCCTCTTGGTAGACACAATCAACCTCAACTTCGTCGTGGTAATCATCATCTCCTGGAGCGTATAATCGCTCACGAGGATTCACCTTATGTACCACCAAAAAAACTTTGAATTTATTGCATGGATAAGGTAGGTTGTACACTTGCTCTACTTGGTGTGCAAGAACTAATGAATCGAATCCTTTCAACCGTTCCTTGTGTTTTACTTCGACCATGCCAAATTCGTTTACTCGAATTCCACGAATGGAATCAAACCATTCGCAGTCAAAGAATACCGCTCGAATTGGCTTGTTTGCGACAAAAGTGAATTCAAGGATTTTTTTAATAATCCCGTAGTACTGCGTTTCATGATCTTGCGAATCAATTACCCTCATCACAACTCCAGTATTACATGTTGCCGCGAGAGGACGAAGAGATTCAAATTGAGTTGTATGGAATCGAAAGTCGTTGACGTCATATCGATCATAGCTTCTAACATTAACCACTCCACGGGATAGTTGTCACAAATCTTCATGGACGTTGGCATCTTTTTGGCACTGTCCAAGATATGGAGTTATTAAAAAACGTAAGCATTATTAAGTTATAAGAAAACATTGTTAATATTGATTAGTTATCGAGAAACCGTTACATGATCTCGAAACCAGGAGAGAAAATTAGATCCCCCGTTTATTCCTTCCCGTCGAATATGTTCTATTTGCTTGCTCATGGGTTGATGTCTATGTCTCCAATTTTGCTTGTCGAACATACTACACGACAAAGAGAACCTTTTAGAATACATGTGTAGGAAAAGATGGTGAAAAGCATAAGTGTAGGAGAAACACTTACTTGAAATATTCATTCATTTCTTCCATATTAGCGTACATGTAGAAGAATGCAGCACGCCTTTCTTTTCACTAACATCATACGAAGTGTAACTACCAACAGTAGTGCCTCTTATTGCAAAAATGGAGAGATCGCAACAAGGAGGTTGCTCATCTATATTGTATCGCATTACCGAAGTATTAACATTGTTTTCCTCTACAAAGTAAACACTTGAGAAGTATCCTACTTCCTTAAGAGTAAAAGCTTTGGCGATGCAACCTTCAACCCTTGCCCTGTTACCAACCATTGGTTTCAGATATCTAAGTGATCTTTCAATATGATACATCCACCTATATTGCACGGGACTGCCCACTTTCGCTTCAAATGGAAGATGAATTAAGATATGTTGCATTGGATTGAAAAATCCTGGAGGAAATTTTTTTCCATCTTACACAAAAGTACCGGAACCTCCTTTTCCAATTTAGTCATCATCTCTTGCGTGATTTCTTTAGCACAGAGTTGCCTATAGAAGTGGCTAAGCTCGGCTAACACCTTCCACACTGCATTGTCAAAATAGCCTCGAAACATAACAGGCAGAAGTCTTTCCATGATTATGTGATAATCATGACTCTTCAACCCAATGAGCTTTCCCGTTTTCACATTCACGGCTCGTCTCAGACTAGTTGCATAACCATCTGGGAATTTCAACCTTTGCAACCATTCGAGAACTTCTTTTTTTTTTCTTTAGGTCGAAGACAGAAAGGAGTATGTGGTTTACCACCATTTTCGGAGAGCTCAAGAGTTTGACGGTTACAAAGCTCGACAAGATCCTTTCGAGCCTTTAAATTGTCTTTTGTTTTGCCCGTCATGTCCATGCATGTGCTTATGACACATTCGGCCATGTTACACTCTTGATGCATAACATCAATGTTGTGCCTTAGAATCAACGACTTCACATACGGTAACTCCCAACGTCCACATATGTGAGTCCAATTGTGTTTGTCTCCGTAACCTTCGAAATATCCAGGACGACCTTCATCTGGCACCAATTTGTCCAACATATCAAATATTTCTGACCCGTCAAGACGTTTCGGTGGTCCTTTAGTGACAATGGTGTTCTTTCTGAAGACATTCATCTATTGTCTAAACAAGTGATTCGGAGGTAGCCAACGTCTATGACAATCGAAGTAAGATATCTTGCCTCCATGGGTAAGTCGAAAGCAATCGGTATCCGAGGCACATATCGGACACGTCAACCGACCATGAGTGATCCATACAGAAAACATGTCGTATGCCAAAAAATCATGAACGGACCACAAATAAGCAGCTCGGAGGTTGAATTTCTATTTCTTGTAACAGTCGTATGCTTCTACTCCTGTCCACAACATTTTCAAATCTTCGATCAACGGTTTCAACATCACATTGAGACGTGACCCAGGATGATCTGGCCCAGGTACAATGAGGCTAAGAAACATAAACTCATTCTTCATGCAAAAAGCCGGTGGAAGATTGTACGGAATGACAAAGACGGGCCAATAGGAGTATGGTGCGGCGTTTGTGCTGAACGGCGTCAACCCATCTGTTGCCAACCCGATGCAAACATTTCTCGCTTCACGAGCGAATTCTGGGTCGAACCGGTCGAGAGCCTTCCATGCCTCACCATCAGACGGGTGCGTCATGACTCCATTGTTCTCACGCTCACCTTCTTTGTGCCATCTCATGTGTCTGGCCATTTTTTTTGAAAGGAACAGCCGATTCAACCTCGATGTCACATGTAAGTAACGAAGCTGCTTACGTGCGACTTCCGTTGTCACAGTATTACAATCATTATTAACAACTTCGACAAACCTCGGTTGACCACATTTCAAACACTTGTTCTCATTGGCATGCTCTCTCCAGAAAAGCATGCAGTTGTCCGGACACACATCAATCTTTTCGTGCTTCATCCCGAGACCGGAAAGAATTTTCTTCGAGTTGTACATATCCTTAGTCACTTTGTTGGGTTGTGGAATGAAAGTGCATCTAAGATCCCCGTGGGTTTTGGATGATTGATGACAACAATTAAGTGGCTAATGAGCTCAGTGATCTTAAGCACAGGTGTGGACTAAGTGGAAGCACAATCCCTCAAAAAGGAAAAAGATGGAAACGGTGATGTCAACTCGAAAAGGAGAAACAAGGGTTTCTAGTGTGTCGAGTTTAGACTAGCCAAATTTGTGTGAGGATGTGTGTGTAAAGTGCATTGAGATCAAGTTGGGAGCTCAAAGCGGTTTAGAGGTCAAACCTATTGAGAGAAAAGAGTTGGAAGTAGTCTGGCAGTAGGGCCGAACTAGTCCGTGCAGGTGGCCAGACTAGTCCGCCTCTGGCCGGCCAAGTCCGTTTTCGGCTAGACCAGAAGGGTCTGACTGAGATCGGACTAGTCCGTATTGGGATGGACTACTCCGAGTAGCCTTGAAGTGGGTTTTGGGGACTAATTCCCAAAACCACGGACTTGTCCGTTTTAGTCCGGACCAAAAGGTCCTGACTGAGATTGGACTAGTCCGCCCTGGGGGCCGGACTAGTCCGGGTGTGAGAGGAGTCGGTGTTTCAGAGACTAAGTCTGGGAAGGCCGAACTAGTCCTCCCGTGGGGCCAGACTAGTCCGTGGTCTTCAGACTAGTCCGTTTTCACACGGAACAAAAGGTTCTGTGTGAGATCGGACTAGTCCGGTAAGGGTCGGACTAGTCCGTTGTTGAAGTGACCGTTTGAATTTGAAGTTTGGCGGGTAGTGTGACGATTGCCGCGCAGTGTGACAGTTGTCAGGGGCGTCAGTGGTCCCCTAGGCCGGACTAGTCCGGGCTGTAGGACGGACTAGTCCGCCCATCTGCTGAAGTCAGCAGTATGGGCTGAGAACCTCTATAAATAGAGGACCCCTGGGTTCATTTGAACCAAACCCTTGAGCAAACTGAAACCCTAGCGCCGCCACAGCAACCTTGAGCCTCCAAAAGCCTCCTTCTTGCCTACATTCCCTCTAAAACTAATTCTTGTGTGGATTAGGGTTTAGTGAGGTGAAGAAGAGGAAGAACACCGCTCTTTGGCTCTCGGTTTGATCTCTTGCACGTTGTGGATATTTGTGATCTGTGGCTTGAGTTAATCTTTGTGATTTGCAATTGCAATTGTGGTGGGAGCCTCAGATTGTGAGAAGCCCCAACGAATCTTGTATTCATTCTTTGTGATAGTGGAGAACCAAGTTAGGCCCGTGCGGTAAACTTGGTGAGGGAAGGGTTGTTGAACCCGGTCCTTTGTGGACTCCTCAACGGGGACGTAGATTCCTTGTGTGGGATAGAACCTCGGGATAAAATCCTCGTGTCACTTGTGTTCCTAGCTTTCATTCATCACATATTGCTTCTAGGGTTAGCTTTACCGGTTTTGCTTATCACCTTTGCTTCATTGTGATCTTTAGCTTCATACTTGCCATATAACTTATTAAGGCTCACTAAGTTATTCTAACAAACTTTGCATCACAAGAATTGGACTAAAACCTGTTAGAAACCCTTTTTAGGCTTCTCCCTGTAGGTGGACCGGACTAGTCCACCCCTGGACCGGACTAGTCCGCCTCCTGTGTATTAACCTCGTTTTATTAAGTCATTTTAGGTTGATTAGCCTATTCACCCCCCCCCATCTAGGCAACTTTCAATTGGTATCAGAGCAGGACTCTCCCAAAAGAGTCTAACAACTCGGAGAGAAGATGGTCGGAGTGGGGTACGAAGAAGTCTCTACCAGTGAGATCCAAGCAACTCCAGAAGAGATTCTCTTCTATCAAGACAAATCAACGGATGACGAAGAAGTTCGCCAGCTCAAGGCGAAACTTCGAGAGAAGTTGAAGATTCCCAAAGTTGACATATCAACCTCCACTTCGAGTGGTACAATCAACTACAACCAACAAGGCTACAACTATGAGCGCCTTGTTTCCAACAACCACTACCTTTCCATCCCATTGGGGAAGCCTCCCCAATTCGATGGAACCGACTACGGGATGTGGAAGCACAACATGAAGATCCACCTTGTGTCACTCAATCCCTCACTATGGCAAATTGTGTTGACCGGGGTGCACATCCCTAAGAATGAAGAAGATATCACTCTGGAGAAAGCCGTGCTCCTTCACCACAATGCCCAAGCGGCCGGAGTGATCATCTCATCTCTCTCAAGAGATGAGTTCAACCGAGTGGATGGACTTGAGGTGGCCAAAGACATTTGGGATACTCTCAAGATGGCTCATGAAGGCAACCGAGTCGTCAAGGAAGCAAAGATTGAGCTCATTGAAGGAGAGCTCGGGAGGTTTGCCATTATGGATGGTGAATCTCCCCAAGAGATGTACAACCGCCTAAAGATACTCATCAACAAGAGTAGATCTTACGGCTGTACCAAGTGGACGGACCACGAGGTGGTGAAGAGAATGATTCGGGCACTCATGCCTAGGAACGTCTCTCTTTGCTCCATGATCCGAGAAAGTCTGGGGTTTGCCAAAATGACCCCAGAAGAGGTCCTTGGAAGGATCATCAATCACGATATCATGGAAAAGGAGGCGCTCTTCTACAATGACCTTCAAAGGTTCACCGCTTCGAAGATGAAGAATGTTGCACTCAAAGCAACATGCTCCTCAAAAGAGCAAACAGAAGATGATGAGGAGAGCCTTGACACCGATGAGGAATAGGCCTTCTTCATCAACAACTTCAAGAGGATGATGAGGAGAAGAAAAGGAGGATACAAGCATGAGAGCAAAGGCAAAGAAAAGACAAGGCCCAAAACCAAGAGGACTTGCTACAATTGTGGCGAGTACGGGCACTTCATGGTAGATTGTCCACATGAAGATGGCAAGAAGAAGAAGGAGGGCAAGCCACAAGAGAAGAAGTTCTACAAGAAGAAAAGGCCCTCCGGTCATGCTCACTTAGGCAAGGAGTGGGACTCTAACGATGAGTCCTCCTCGTCCGAAGATGAGTAGAAGATGGCAACCATAGCCATCAAGAAGAGCTCCCAGGGAAGCAAGCTCTTCCCAAATCTCCACGACTATAAGCCAACGTGCCTCATGGCAAAACAGGGAAGAAGAAAGGTAAAATCTAACTCATCCTCTTCCATATCCTCCCATGATGATTTTGATAGTGCTAGCGAAAATGAACACATGTTTAAGGATATAAGCAAGAGCACATTGCGAAGAATGAAATTGCTTTCGGATGAGATTTTTGAGAAGGAGGAGCTCTTAAATAGGCAATAGGACTTGCTTATCCAAGAAAAGGAAAGATGTAAAGAGCTCATTGAGCTCCTTGAGCTTGAAAGAGAGAAGAGCAAGGCATTAGAGCATGAACTTGCTCTAAGCAAGAAAACATGCTCAAGTCTTGAGGAGACAACCATTGAGCTCAAGGACGAACTTGGCAACTTGACAAAAGTTAACAAGATCCTTGAGACTCAAGTTGAGTCCCTTAAGACTAGTGTAGCCTCTTCCTCCACAAGCTCATCCTCCTCAAAAGTTGCATCCAAAGCAATATCAACTTGCAAATGTTCTAACTTGATTCTTAAATTAAAGGATGAGCTTAAATTGACTCAAGACAAGCAAGCACCTAAGGGTGGCATCTTTGACAAAGAGAAGGTGGCATATGCACGAAGTGCATACACCAACACAAGACCTCCCAATGTCAAGGATGGTATTGGTTATACTAAAGGTGGAAGGCAAAAGGCCAAAACCTTCAAGTATGGCAAAGACTTGATTGTCGTTGTCAAAGGAAGCTCATCTCCAACTAAAATTGTGAAGAACACCTCAACTAGCACTTATACGCCTAAAGCTGGACCACATCCTCTATTTCATGATTTCGATGCATCATATATTTTGATGAGGAACAAATATGGCAAAGTATATGCTAGATATGTTGGGCCACTCCGCAAGAGCCCCAAGCCTTGCGTGTGGGTGCCCAAATGCCTTACCACTAACATCAAAGGACCCAACTCCGCTTGGGTACCTAAAAGGAAGGCATAATCTTGTTTTGTAGGCATACTCCTCCGGTGGATCCAAATGGGTGCTCGATAGTGGGTGCACAAACCACATGACCGTAGAGAGGACGATGTTCGAGGAGTATGAAGAACATGATGATCCAAATGAAGGAATCCTCTTTGGAGACAATAACCGAGGAAAAGTCCTTGGCTCCGGTAAAATTGTCATCTCCCCTCAACACACTCTTTCTAGCGTTCTACACATTGATTCTTTAGACTATAACCTCTTGTCCATGTCACAACTCTGTGACAAGGGTTATAATTGTGTTTTCACTAATGAGGGTGTGAGCGTCCTTAGAAGAAGTGACAACTCAATTGCCTTTAAGGGTGTGCTCAAGGGAAAGCTTTATCTTGTGGACTTTGCCTCGGATAAAGCTCAACTTGACACATGCTTAATGGGGAAAACCAACATGGGATGGCTTTGGCATAGACGGCTGGTCCATGTTGGCATGAGGAACTTACAAAAGCTTCTTAAGTGCGAGCACATCCATGGCTTGAAAAATGTTGTCTTCGAAAAAGACAGGCCATGTAGTGCTTGCCAAGCGGGGAAGCAAGTGGGAGCTCAACACCCCTCCAAGAACATCATGACGATAACAAGACCGTTGGAGCTGTTACACATGGACCTTTTCGGGCCAATAACCTACATAAGCATTGGTGGTAACAAATATGGTCTTGTTATTGTTGATGACTTTTCTCGTTTCACTTGGGTGTTTTTCTTGCATGATAAGGGTGAAACCCATGGTGTCCTAAAGAGGTTCTTGAGGAGAGCTCAAAATGAGTTTGCCTCAAGAATCAAAGCTATAAGAAGTGACAACGGCACCGAGTTCAAAAACACTCAAGTGGAAGGATTCTTGGATGAGGAGGGCATCAAGCATGAATTTTCAGCTCCATACTCCCCTCAACAAAATGGGGTGGCGGAACGGAAGAATAGAACACTCATCGAGATGTCAAGGACAATGCTTGATGAGTACAAGACATCAGATCGGTTTTGGGCGAAGGCGGTTAACACCGCTTGCCACGCCGTCAACCGATTATACCTCCACCGCCTCCTCAAGAAGACTCCCTATGAGCTTCTAGTTGGTAAGAAACCCAATATCTCTTATTTTCGTGTTTTTGGGAGCAAGTGATATATTCTCAACAAGAAGCCTAGGACTTCGAAGTTTGCTTCAAAGTCCGATGAGGGTTTCTTGCTTGGCTATGACTCAAACACCCACACCTACCGTGTCTTCAACAAAACCTCCGAAATTGTTGAAATAGCACGCGATGTGGTGTTTGATGAAACTAATGGCTCCCAAGTGGAGCAAGTTGATCAAAGTGTGCTAGATCAAGAAGACTCTCCACAAGAAGCACTTAGAAGAATGGCACTTGGAGATGTTTGACCACAAGAACAACCTCAATGCTCAAGTGACCAACAACAAGATGATGCAAGTAATCCCCCACGCAATCAAGTTGTCGACGGTCAAGTGGGACCTCAAAACGACCAAGAAGATGAAAGTCAAGGGGGAGGCATTCATCAAGGGGGAGATCAAGAAGAAGAAGAAGACGATGATGACTCAAGATCCCAACCTCCACATCCTCGTATACATCAAAGTGTTCAACGGGATCACCCTGTTGACAACATACTAGGAGACATTACTAAAGGGGTAATCACTCGTTCTCGTGTTGCAAACTTTTGTGAACATTACTCTTTTGTCTCTTCTTTGGAGCCCCATAGGGTTGAAGATGCCTTGAGAGACCCGGATTGGGTGGTGGCCATGCAAGAGGAGCTTAACAACTTCGAGAGGAACAAAGTTTGGGAGCTTGTCAAGCGTCCACAAGCAAATGTTGTGGGCACCAAGTGGGTTTTCCGCAACAAGCAAGATGAACATGGTGTTGTGACAAGGAACAAGGCACGACTTGTGGCCAAGGGGTACTCACAAGTCGAAGGTTTGGATTTTGATGAAACCTTTGCTCCCGTAGCTAGGTTAGAGTCAATTCGAATATTACTTGCCTTTGCCACTCACCATGATTTTAAGCTCTATCAAATGGACGTCAAGAGTGCGTTCCTAAATGGTCCAATCAAGGAGGAAGTATATGTGGAGCAACCACCGGGCTTTGAAGACCAAGAATTCCCAAACCATGTCTTCAAATTGCGTAAGGCTCTCTATGGCCTCAAACAAGCTCCTAGAGCTTGGTATGAGTGTCTTAGAGACTTTCTAATTGAAAATGGTTTTAAGATAGGAAAAGCTGATTACACTCTATTTACAAAGCACTTCAATGATGATCTTTTTGTGTGCCAAATATATGTCGATGACATTATATTTGGTTCTACTAACAAAGTGTTTTGTGATGAGTTTTCTAAGATTATGACGGAAATATTTGAGATGTCCATGATGGGGGAGTTGAAGTTCTTTTTAGGTTTCCAAGTCAAGCAACTCAAAGAAGGCACGTTCATAAGTCAAACAAAGTACACTCAAGACATATTGAAGAAGTTTGACATGGACAAGGCCAAACCCATTAAGACTCCTATGGTAACAAATGGACACCTAGAACTCAACGAAGATGGTCCAAGTGTGGACCAAAAGGTATATCGTTCCATGATTGGCTCCTTGTTATATCTTTGTGCATCTAGACCGGATATTATGCTTAGTGTGTGTATGTGTGCACGGTTTCAAGCTGCACCAAAGGTGTGTCATCTGACCGCCGTGAAGAGAATTCTTAGATATCTAGTTCACACACCTAGCCTAGGACTTTGGTACCCTAAAGGATCCAAGTTCAATCTCATTGGTTATTCCGATGCGGATTATGCAGGGTGCAAAGTTGATAGAAAGAGCACATCCGGGACATGCCAATTCTTTGGTAGATCATTAGTGTCTTGGTCCTCTAAGAAACAAAATTCCATTGCTCTTTCCACAGCCGAAGCGGAGTACGTCGGAGCCGGAAGTTGTTGTGCACAACTTCTTTGGATGAGACAAACTCTAAGGGATTATAGTATAAACTTGCGCCATATTCCTCTCCTATGTGACAATGAGAGTGCCATAAAAATAGCCCATAATCCAGTTGAGCATTCAAGGACCAAACATATAGACATTAGACACCACTTCTTGAGAGATCATTCCTTAAAGGGGGATATAGTAATTTCCCATGTGAGAACCAAGAACCAACTAGCCGACATATTCACCAAGCCCCTAGATGAGAAGCGGTTTTGTGAGCTTAGGAGTGAGCTCAATATCTTAGACTCTCGAAATGTGGCTTGAAACATGCACATCTGAATATTTACTTTTGCCTTATTCAAAAGAATGCATGTGGTTGAAAAATTCATCTCTATCTCAATTTTCTCCAAAATATTTGAAAAACTAGTGACTTTGTGAGTTATGGTCATAGTTTGAATGTTGATTGCTTACTGACCATATTCACAAGGTTTTGTTGTGCAATATGTCCAAAAGGATCATTTATAGTGGCTAAAACTCAAATATATATGTTTTCAGCCTCCTAGGACCGGACTAGTCTGCCCTATGGCCGGACAAGTCCGGATCCGGACTGGTCCGGATCTGGTCCACTGACCGGACTAGTCCGGCTCCTCTACCGGACTAGTCCGGCCCCTGGGGACTTAAACCCCCAGGAAGCGGCCGACCCCTCCACTTCCTCATCTAGTTTTCTCTCTCTCCCACGCGCGCGAAACCGTCCCCTTTCGACGATTTTTGATTCCAACCACCAAAAACCTATTCCAATCCGTGCATTGGACTCCTTGGAGACAAGGGAGACCTTTCCCAAACATCCTCGACGCGATCCCTTCCCGATCTTGTCAATTTTTCAAGATTTGAAGAGGTATTTCTCCTTTTTCAAAAACTACCCTCATTCTTAATTCATTAAGTTTTTGGTAGATGCCTCTTCATTAAAGTTGTTTCTAGTGACCTTGTGATCATAGCCTAGGAGTATTGCGACTTGATTCCAAATTTCTCGAAAAACCGTTAGAGTTAGGGTTTAGCCTGTGCAACCCGGACTAGTCCGGTTCCAGGCGGACTAGTCCGCCCCTGGAGCGGACAAGTCCGGTATGCACATGTCAAACTCACACTTTGGCTGTTTTTCGTGAATTCTTTCGCATTATTCCAACTCCTTGACCTTCTATCTTATGGACTCTATTCTTTTCAGCTAAAATGGCCGCTCCTCGCCGTTCCGCTTCTCCCTCCACTGATCCCAAGTGGGAGGCGGAGCAACTTCGTCTCGCCGAAGAACGAGCAAGAGCCAAAGTTGAGGCTGCGGAGAAGTATCTCAAGCAGCATGAAAGAGCGCAGGCGATGAAGAAGCAACAAGCCAGGGCCGCCACATTGGCCTACGACGAGGATGAAGCAATGGCTCGGGCCATTGAGGAGTCACGGAAGGATCTCCGGAAAAAGAAGAGAGAGGAGCGAGAGGCTCATAACTCTCAGGCTGCTGCTGCACAAGTCTCCAAGAGGAAGAGACTTGTGACACTTGGAGAGAAGAACAAGGGCAAGGAACCAGCCCAAGAAGACATTGTTGAACGCCGGATCGAGAGAGATCCAAAGAAGGGCAAGGCCCGTCTCCTGCTGAGCCAAAGAAAAGAAGCCCTCAGTGAAGGCCTTGGCTGCGAAGGCCAAGGGCATTGCTATCAAGGAGAAGGGGAAGCCAAACTGATTGGTCCCTTGGAAGTGCACACTCCCGAGAGGAATCCCAACAGGCAGCGTGACATAGCTGCAAATATCTTTCATGGAAAGGGAGTTGAGAAAGCAAGAAGGCTCCGGACAGACAAGGTGTACAAATATGAAAGGAGCACCGCCGACCCTCGGTTTTGGTGCGACTTTCATTGTGATTACTAACATCTAGTCTACCAAGGCATGAAGAAGCCTGTGATTAAAGCACAGTGGGTAGACTGGGAGTACATGGCCAAGAAGCAACACTCTGCATTTGACGCCGTCATTGAAGCTGCTGAACGCCATGAGCTCAAGGAGATCATGGGGTTCAAGTATGACTGGAACGTCGAAGTGATCCTGCAGTTTTACTCCACTATCTACTTCACCACCTCAGGTGACAGGAGGATCATATGGATGACTCATGGCGAGCAATACTCAGTCACTTTTGCAGAGTTTGCCAAGATTCTAGGGCTTGAGGCACATCTGGGTCATGAGATCATCATCTCTAATCTCAAGGCCGTGGACCATGATGAGCTGGCATACATGTACCCCAGTCATGTCCAATATAGTGTCGGACATGCTCGCAACATCAAGCCCTTCTACAGCATCATGAACAGGATCCTCAGAAGGACAATAGCACCAAAGGATGGTGATGCTGGGGTGATTCAAGGAAACTTGAGGCACTTGCTACTTCTTGTTGATGGGGAGGAGAAATTCAACCTCGTCGATTACATCTTCGACGATATCTTCAACATCTCGCATACCCCCAACCGTGCTTGCGGGTATGCTCCCTATATTATGTGCCTCATAGAGAAGGTGCCGGGCTTGTCCTTTGTCAAGGATGTGTTGCATCGCCCGCTTCGTCCTCAGCAGCCTCCAAATGTGTCAACTCCCCCACGCCAGAAGAACGCAGACCCTCCATTTCGCCCCGTGGTGCCTCCTTCCCCGCCTCCGCCTCAGTCGATGAGCGCTTTCTTCAAGTGCTTGAAGGCGATCTTCACTTTCTGCCGGAAGCAAGAGATCCGGGCTCAGAGGGCACACAAGCGCCAAGAAAAGTATCTTAAGGCGGTGTGCGACAAGCTGGAGGTCCCTATGTCCTCTCCCGAGGCAAGTGACGGGGAGATCACTCCTTTCCCCAACTTCACCGCCAACGAGCTCGCCCAGCTCCAAGAGGACGGAAGCTCTTCTCGGGCAGCTCCTTCGTCTCGTGCCTCCGATGACGATGATGACGATGAGGATCATGAGGACCCGGAGGCCACGGAGAGCGACTCCCGCGACGACGACGAGGACGAGGAAGATGACGACTAGACTTTAAAGGTCGTGTTTCCCTTCTTCTTTTCCCTTTTTGGTGTCTTGATGCCAAAGGGGGAGAGATAGTTGGGAGTCAGTCGGGAGAGATAGTCATTGGGGGAGAGTTAGAAAGGTTGGGCAAGGGTATCTAGGTGTGGAGAGTTGTTTGTAGGTCTTATTTTGGATCTGTGGACATGTTGCACTCCCCTATTGTAATATCTATGTTATGTCGAATGTTTAAATTTGTGCAAGACTATGTTTTGAATGTTCAATATCAATATGACGCCTTGAATGTCTATCTTTTGATCATATTAATGCTTATTATGTCTTGTCACAAATTGTTGAGCACAACACATAGGCACCCCACCATAACGTGTGCATGTATGAAGGACTTCCTCAATCTCTCTTTTATGATGCATTCATTGAGGGGGGGGGGGGGGTCACTCATACACCCGCACGTTATGAAAATCACAAATTTACACTCTTATTTGTGAAGACTTAATGTGTTGTCATCAATCACCAAAAAGGGGGAGATTGAAAGTGTATCTAGGATCCCCGTGGGTTTTGGATGATTGATGACGACAATTAAGTGGCTAATGAGCTCAGTGATCTTAAGCACAGGTGTGGACTAAGTGGAAGCACAATCCCTCAAAAAGGAAAAAGATGGAAACGGCGATGTCAACTCGAAAAGGAGAAACTAGGGTTTCTAGTGTGTCGAGTTTAGAATAGCCAAATTTGTGTGAGGATGTGTGTGTAAAGTGCATTGAGATCAAGTTGGGAGCTCAAAGCGGTTTAGAGGTCAAACCTATTGAGAGAAAAGAGTTGGAAGTAGTCTGGCAGTAGGGCCAGACTAGTCCGTGCAGGTGGCCGGACTAGTCCGCCTCTGGCCGGCCAAGTCCGTTTTTGGCCGGACCAGAAGGGTCTGACTAAGATCGGACTAGTCCGTATTGGGACAGACTAGTCCGGCTTGAAGTGGGTTTTGGGGACTAAGTCCCAAAACCACGAACTTGTCCGTTTTAGTCCGGACCAAGAGGTCCTGACTGAGATCGGACCCGCCCTGGGGGCCGGACTAGTCCGGGTGTGAGAGGAGTCGGTGTTTCAGAGACTAAGTCTGGGAAGGCCGGACTAGTCCGCCCGTGGGGCCGGACTAGTCTGTGGTCTTCAGACTAGTCCGTTTTCACACGAAACAAAAGGTTCTGTGTGAGATCGGACTAGTCCGGTAAGGGCCGGACTAGTCCGTTGTTGAAGTGACCGTTTGAATTTGAAGTTTGGCGGGTAGTGTGACGATTGCCGCGCAGTGCGATAGTTGTCAGGGGCATCAATGGTCCCCTAGGCCGGACTAGTCCGGGCTGTAGGACAGACTAGTCCGCCCATCTGCTGAAGTCAGCAGTATGGGCTGAGAACCTCTATAAATAGAGGATCACTGGGTTCATTTGAACCAAACCCTTGAGCAAACTGAAACCCTAGCGCCGCCACAGCAACCTTGAGCCTCCAAAAGCCTCCTTCTTGCCTACATTCCCTCTAAAACTAATTCTTGTGTGGATTAGGGTTTAGTGAGGTGAAGAAGAGGAAGAACACCGCTCTTTGGCTCTCGGTTTGATCTCTTGCACATTGTGAATCTTTATGATCTGTGGCTTGAGTCAATCTTTGTGATTTGCAATTGTAATTGTGGTGGGAGCCTCAAATTGTGAGAAGCCCCAACGAATCTTGTATTCATTCTTTGTGATAGTGGAGAACCAAGTTAGGCCCGTGCGGTAAACTTGGTGAGGGAAGGGTTGTTGAACCCGGTCATTTGTGGACTCCTCAACAGGGACGTAGATTCCTTATGTGGGATCGAACCTCGGGATAAAATCCTCGTGTCACTTGTGTTCCTAGCTTTCATTCATCACATATTGCTTCTAGGGTTAGCTTTACCGGTTTTGCTCATCACCTTTGCTTCATTGTGATCTTTAGCTTCATACTTGCCATATAACTTATTAAGGCTCACTAAGTTATTCTAACAAACTTTGCATCACAAGAATTGGACTAAAACCTGTTAGAAACCCTTTTTAGGCTTCTCCCTGTAGGTGGATCGGACTAGTCCGCCCCTAGACCGGACTAGTCGGCCCCCTGTGTATTAACCTCATTTTATTAAGTCATTTCAGGTTGATTAGCCTATTCACCCCCCCCTCTAGGCAACTTTCATGGAAGGGCATCTTTGAACAAATCGATGAGCATGTTGTAACAATTGTTAAAAAAGAAGAACTTAGACTTAATTGCCATAAGTCTAGTCACAAAATTGAGGATTGACATTTTAGTGTGTTCATGCAGAGCCTCTTTTGAATCTTTGAGACTTTTGAAGAACTCTTTAACCTCTGCTGTTTGAGTATCTTCTGTAAGCTCTGGTCGTATAGCTTCCAGCATCTCATCCATCATATCAACCTCTTGAGCATCATCATTGTCCGCTTCCACTTCTTGTACAGCTTGAGAAGTTGTCTCGCCGTGGAAGTTCTACAACTCATAATGTGACACGTAACCGTTTCGACACAAGTGCAACGTAATTTCCACTTTGTCCAAAAACGTTCCGTTTTGGCATTTCGTACATGGGCACCGCGCCTTATCGCTATTTGACAACGAAAAAGCTCATTCCACAAAAGCTTCTGTCTTGGCGTACCACTCATCTGAGTGACCACCAGTTCTGCTCTTCCAACCAGTGTACATCCAACTACGATCTTCGCCCATGTTTGACTCTGCATTTTAACGCGAAAGAAATTGTCGTTAATGTATTGTTATGTTATGTGTCATGGCCCTACAACCTAGGCAGATAGATCCTAAACCCACCCAAGAGTGACCGAGCAGAGCGTGCTCATGACGAGACGCATGATTCGGATTCGAACAAAATTTTGGCAGCATAACCCCGCTGTTCTCCACTACACGCCCAAAAATGGTGCAGCAGAGAACAACAGGGTTACGCCACCGAAATCTCGTCCAAATCCGAACCCACATCTCGTCACAAGCCACGCCCCCTCGGTCACTCCGAGGCTGTCCAAAAAGGGACAATTCCGAACCTGCACGTCTCACATGCTAATGGCATGTGAGACGTGCCGATCCGAAATGGGTAATACATTGCTATAGGTTACGTTGCTCATTTTCATTTTGAGGTCATTTAAGAGAGAGTAAAGAACTAGAGAAAGACTGAGAGGAAAGTTGGTCTTAGATGACAATTCCACGACGGCTTTAGGGTTAGCTGCTGTAAATAGACCAGAGATAAAACCACTTCGTCGGAGTACGCCATCCACGAGTAGGTGCTTGCCATCCTCACCGTCGTCATTCGCCTTCGTGCTCGTCTACACACATACTTTACCTTACCACTAAATGGGCCTTGTCAGGCCTTGTCAAGCCGGTCCGAAGCCCATTTATGTATATATAGTACTTGAACACTCAAGCAATCAAAATTAAAATTTTAACCATAATTCAAAAAACTAAGCAATTCAAATAAACCTAAACATAACAATTATCCATTGTAATTCATCAATTTATCAACTAAATTCTAACATAAGAAATTCAATTCAAATGAGAGCAATTCAATTCAAATGAGAGCAATTCAATAAACCTAAACATAACCATAATTCAAATGAGAGCAATTCGATAAACCTAAACATAACCATAATTCAAATGAGAGCAATTCAATTCAAATGAGAGCAATTCAATAAACCTAAACATAACCATAATTCAAATGAGAGCAATTTAATTCAAATGAGAGCAATTTAATTCAAGTAAATGCATGAGGCGAGGAAATACTTGCAACAAAGATCGGCGGCGGAGTCAGGGGCGCAGGGGCGGCGACGGCGGGCCGGCGGCGGGGCAGTCGGGGCGGCTCGGGGTCGGGGCGGGGCCACAGGGGCAGTCGGGACGGCTCGGGGTCGGGGCGGCGCCGCGGGGGCGGGTCCGCGGGCGGGAGCAGGGGTGGCGGCGGGGCGGCAACGGCGGGGCGGCGTGCCGGCGGCGGGGCGGCGACGGCGGACAGGCGGCGGGGCGGCTCGGGGTCGGGGCAGCGCCGCGGGGGCGGGCCGCGGGCGGGAGCAGGGGCGGCGGTAGGGCCGCGGGCCGGCGGCGGGGCAGCGACGGCGGGCAGGCGGCGGGGCGTCGGTCGGCGGCGGCGGTTGGGAAACGAAGCGGCGCACGTGAAATGAAACAGGTGAGCGTGCGCGCGCCGCTCGCGCGGTTAGGTTAAATCCACAACTTACGTCGGCTGTAGGTACTTACGTCGGCCGACGTCAAGACCGACGTAAGTAAATGTTAACTTACGTCGATCGTTGAACTTACGTCGGCTATGGGCCGAGGCCGACGTCAGTACCGGTTATTACCGTCGGTTCTTTTACTTACGTCGGTCAGCTGACGTAATTTATTTAACTTACGTCGGCTACCAGGCACCGACGTAAATTACTTAATTACGTCGACCGGCCCATGTAAGTTGCGCTGGCCGACGTAATTGTTCGTTTTTCATTGCGTTGCGTGATTGGCAGCACAGGACAGGCGCAGTCATATAGCACGCACAGTGCCATGTACGATGACGCAATCAAGTCTGGTATAATGTGACTTCATGTATTTAATTATTTTACAATTATACGTGTTGAAATGTTATTAAAAAAAACAGCTATCAGTGTTATGAACAGAAACAAAAGAAAACGAGAGTATTGATATATTGAATGTCTTGACTATTGAGAATGATATACAATATTGATCATGAAGATTTTGTGTCTAAAAATGCTCAATAACCTTTTTATGATGCACTAGGATGCACTTAAAATGTTCGATGCATGAATTTAAGCATGACAAGTGAATTATTATGTTGAGTATGAGAATACAATTGCATGTCTGGAATGTAAAAGTTGACGTCCAGAAAGGAAACCGGATCACTCGTGTTATTATTTCTATATTTATCACTCAGGCTTTCTAAATAAATAAATTACACATCTGCCACTCAGTCTCATGCAGCTTAAGAGTTTATCGGTCAAAGACTTCAAATAGACAGGCCACCATCAACAGGGAGCACCTGCGGCACCAATTAAACACGATTTAACAACTTAAAACTTGAAGAGCCTCCATAATTAAACAACAAGTCGATCATATATATATTGATCCTGAAGCCAGTTCAGCTTGCCTGTCCAGTGATGTAACTCGCCGCAGGATGGACAGCCAGGAACTCTACCAGCCCGGCAATCTCTTCTGGCTTGCCAAACCGTCCTGAAATTTGCATCAGCAACAGCAACGACAGAACTGAATATAAATTCATGGTGGGTTGCCAATATCCCCAAAAGTGTTGCACTACTACTACCTACCTAATGGTATCGTGTCCATCGCCTTCCTTTCAACATCCTCGCCTAGTTTCGCCGTCATGTCAGATGCAACCCAGCCCGGTGCAACTGCATTCACCTGCAGAATACAGTAAGTTGGGACTAGCTCGATCGGCTTGTTATGTTTCAGATTTCAGAAAGAAAGAAAGGCGTAATATATATGATTCTTCAGCGGCTAGCTGCAGAAACATGCATGGATCCTAGCTACTAGTACTTGCATTGATGTTTCTGCTGCCGTACTCCCTGGCCATGGCCTTGGTCAGCCCGATCACTCCGGCCTTGGCAGCGCAGTAGTTGGCCTGCCCGACGTTACCCATGATCCCAGAAACCGATGCTATGTTTATGATCCTTCCCTGGGAATCGAACAACCATTATATATTATCCGGTCGTCCAAAGAAAAACGATTTGTGATGTGATCACCACAGATATATTCTCCTCTCCTCCAGTACAACAGAGAATGGCGCATGCAGATCGACGATATAACTAGAGTGGCTGACATGCATGGTACCTTCTTCCTCTTCATCATCACCGTGGCCGCAGCCTGAACGATCAGGATAAGTTAGAGCTCGATCAATTAAGAGCGCGTCTTGGTTAGTACATGGCAAGTAGTATGTACTAGTAAGGAAGAAGCTCGATCGATCGTGACCTGGGCGCAGAGGTAGACGCCGGTGAGGTTGACGTCGACCACTTCCTGCCACTGAGTCCGCTTCATCCGCATCAGAAGCGCGTCTCGTGTGATCCCTGTTCGTCACAATTACCAAAGCCAATTAACTTTTCAGACAATTAATATACGCTGCCGATCCGTGTTATTACCTTTACAAATTCTAGTGAAATTTTAACGGACTGAATTTTTCACCTAATTATATAAGAACTAGAATGATTCTAGCTAGATGGAGAGTGATTGAACCTGCATTGTTTACCAGCACATCCAGAGTTCCCCAAGCATCAATTGCCTTTGCGAAGACGTGGCATGCATAATCATCATATTAACACATATGAACTCGAATAACAAAGCACCGAATTAAGGAATCTTTTATCGCATTTGATGATCAGGCCGATAGATGTCAACTCACAGCTCTCATCATGGATTCGACCTCAGCTTCGATGGAGACGTCGGCGGAGAAGCTGATCGCCGTGCCACCCAACCCCTCGATCTGCACTCATCATCGCTTATCAATTCCATGCAGAGCTAAACATGACTATATATCATCAGAATGACGAGCGAGGCTAGAAGCTTCTTCATGTATTCATCCAGCATGCATGCATGGTACCATGCATGCATGAAGATGAACCTGTAATATGCACTGCTAGCTGGAGGAACTAGCTAGTCAAGTGAGACGAGGGGATCAGCTCACCTCTCTACACACATCCTCTGCTTCCATGCCTGACTTGGCATAGTTCACGACCACCTTGCACCCTGCTTTGCCAAGAGCGAGAGCGATTGCTCTGCCAATCCCCCTGGACGCTCCAGTGACAACTGCAACCGGGGCTTCGAGCCGCCGCGCTGCCCAGCCATCCGTGCTCACTGCATCTGCAGCCCTGCAGATTCGACCGTTCCTCCTGACTGCAAACAATTTGTTATTTCCTGACGTCACTGGCCATTGACGATGTTGCCGGAGCTGCGGCGGCTGATACGTGCCGGCGGCGAGGAGGCCGCCGCCGCCGTAGTATGACGCGGCGGAGACCATCGTCGATGAGGGACTCTGGTAGCTTGTTGAGTTGGTACGCGCATGCAAGGTCACGATGATATTAAATATTAGATCTCAGGAGTGCGTGTGTGCTAGACTAGAATGCACAGGGGCGTTCCATGGAAACGGAAAGAACGTTGCCTCTGATCGTGGCGGGTCAGGTGGAGAGGCTTGCTTTGCGTGAACAGAGACCGTTCGGGCTTCAACGACGGAACAACGAGCGCGGTTTGCGATTTTTTTATTAATATATCTTTGAAAAAGAAATTTAATATAAATAACTCACCCAATAACGAATTGGCATAACACTACAGGAATCCCGACGATTTGCGACGGCCGGGGCCGTCGGAATGACCACCAGTTCTGCTCTTTCAGCCAGTATACATCCAACTGCGGTCTTCACCCATGTTTGACTCTGCATTTTAACGCGAAAGAAATTGTCGTTAATGTATTGTTGTGTTATGTCACGGCCCTACAACCTAGGCAGATAGATCCTAAACCCACCCAAGAGTGACCGAGCGGAGCGTGCCCATGACGAGACGCGTGATCCGGATTCGAACGAAATTTCGGCAGCATAACCTCGCTGTTCTCCACTACACGCCCAAAAATGGTGCAGCAGAGAACAATAGGGTTACGCCACCGAAATCTCGTCCAAATCCGGACCCGCGTCTCGTCACAAGCCACGCCCCCTCGGTCACTTCGAGGCTGTCCAAAAAGGGACAATTCCAAACCTGCACGCATGTGAGACGTGCTGATCCGAAATGGGTAATACATTGCTATAGGTTACGTTGCTCATTTTCATTTTCAGGTCATTTAAGAGAGAGGAAAGAACTAGAGAAAGAGTGAGATGAAAGTTGGTCTTAGATGACAATTCCACATTCATTTCCACCGTCCACGCAATCGCGGGTCATTGACGTCCTTACCAACCCGTTCGCTTCCGTGTCGACTTGACGCATACGGTACCACTACAATGGTCTACACGGCACGATCACACTTATTACGTGTCGTGCGCTTCCGGGTTGGTCCGAGCCAACCTAAAACCCCTTTATTTATATATATTAGTCACTCAAGAACATTATATGAATGCACTAAAGTCCAAACATACACTAAACAGAATAGAAAAAAATTATTAATTCTAAACACTCATGCAATCAAAAGAACAAGAGAAAAAAATTATTAATTATTTTTTCGATGATGGTTGTTGCTTCTCTAACGAGAGGTTGAAAGATTGAGTGGCATACACGAGGAACTTGTTAATTATGAAATATATATAAAAAATTGACACCAGCCTAACTGACGAGGTCAACGCATGTCTGTCGTTGAGCATGCATGCACTGCACAGACACAGATGTGGATTAGCTGCTAGCTGGCTCCTTGCGAGCAGTGGATCTTGCCGACGCCAATGGATAGGAAAGTATAATAAAGAATGATAACAATCGGTTGATTAAACAATTAGGGTTTTCAGGTGGGCGGTTGCTGTTGAGTAAGCGCGCATGCATGATTAGCTAAGTTGACAGTACTGCCTTTTGTTCTCCCTGATCGTGCCTTTCTGTTGCCATAGCAAATTAAAGTATATTAGGGTTAGGTCTCTGCCCACAAGGTTTCTGGTAATTACTGGAGTTGCCCTCGGTTAAGCATATGACCCCTGACCAGTGAAACTACAATACGTGTTAAAAACTCATGGTAGTCCGTAACCCGTACTTCACTTTCAGTTACACAAACTGTTTTGAATTCTCCCTACAACCATCCGTTGATATTATGTTAAGGATATACCTAACCTGTATCTTTTCATTTATAAACTCTTCATTGGCCATATGATTGTCTTTTCTCTACGCACGGTGTATTGGTTACATGAAGAAGCCTTATATAGTTATGCCTTAATATCATTATATTCTTTTTTTCTAAAAAAATGTGATAGTATTAGTATGGATAAATAAGCAGCCATAAATGCAGTTCAATTAAGACTAGAATGTTATTAACTCAATTAGAAAACAATAAGATGATTTTAACTAGATGCATTATTGAAGTAAATTTATAAACGTGCAAGCGGTGTCACAGGTTGAATATAATCGATTCCTTTTAAAGGAGTAGATAAATATTGGTGCATTGCAACGGGAGTAAAAGAAAATCTGCCGATGCCAGTTTTTTCCATTTATTTGCAGTTAGGAAAAAATAGAATTGATGAATTGGGTCAACAAGATACAATATAGTAGACCACACAGCTAATATTTAACAAGTTTAACACTATCGTGAATGGTGAATACTTAAATCAATATCGGTTATCTTCTAGCTGTGACAACATCAAGACCTATATATCTCAAAAGATAGCTTAAAGGAGCTAAGCTTGCTCACGGTTGGGTGACTTACAAGGTTATTGACAGCATGCCAATGAACACAGGTGTCATGACAGGGAAAAGTAAAAAAAAAAAACATAGCTTAGTTATATATGTTATGTTTTACATATTTTCTCCAAATGAAAAAACTGGAGGCGCTCAAAATTCGTTATTGTCGTCATCCGTATCCAAGTGGCCTAGTGTTTCATAAGATAGCAATTAAAGATCATATGCAATTTTGTGGATGTTTTAGCAGAAAATCGTTGCCCTTCAGCTATCAATGCCATGTGATTCCGACAAACTCTTATAACAACATAATGAAGTTTGTAACTATCCGCATGATGTTTGACAGCTTCCATCTGCCATAGTAGTTGCTATCAGTACTAGAAGCTATAATAAACTTGCAAACAACGGACTAGATACCAACCTAAAACGAGTTTTATCCAGAGAATAATATGACCTAGCTAGTATATAGTCCTTCGATACTTCAAGAAAATGATGTTTAAGACTCTTACCCTTATGTACAGTATTTTGAACGACATGGAAGACCAATTCATACCATGTCCCTAATTAAAGTGGACATCAATTGTTATTTGTCCAATGTGAAAGGTGGTGTCCGACAGTACACAAATCAAATTATATAATACTCGCCAAAAAAATTATATAAATACAGAGTTCTATATAATTTTCTTATAAGATATAAGGTAACATAATACTTGTTTCATAACCCATCAATGATATAAACACAATAAATTTATGGTTAATCTGATATCTCTTTTGTTACACGGAAAAGCCATGTACATCAGCCCCATGTATATCTCTTTTGCATGACTTCCCGTAGCTCAACAAATTAAATGTAATTTTAACAGCTCCATCTGCAACTTCCTAGGTAGTAGGTATAGGACAACGAATGTGATTCACAAAGTAGCATTACTACATAGAGTTCACTAGAATTAATTTATCCATGTGACATTTTATATCTTTTATGCTGTTTTAACATGCTTCTTCGGTTAATCTAGGAACTCTATGGGAAAGGTCGCTGCAGGAAAACGAATTATTTTTGTTGGTCAAATTTATTTTTGTAGACCTCCACGAATATAAGTTTATTCTCTTGAGTCCAACCTCGGCTCACGAAAATAAAAGCTATTTTTGTGTATCAGAGACCGGACTCACGAAAATAAATTGTATTATCGTGAGCACGGCTCCAGCCACTACGTAAGAAAGGCTCAAACGAGACACGCTCGAAAGAAGAAGGGAGACGAACAAACTGTGCGTCTCCGTCGTCACGTCTCACATTATGTTGTCATCAGAGATGGGCCGCAAGGCGTGTCGCCGATCAGATTAGGCGTGAGACAAGCTTAAAAAAAAGTGTGTCTCCTTTCTTTGTGTCATAATAGACGTTCTTTCTGGGGTCATTGGAGACGCATATGGCGCGCGTCGTCCATCAGCATACATGGGTGACAGGCCCTTATGAAGCGCGTCACAGATATATTGGCTGATCCGAGACATTTTATATTGTAGCGTATCACAGATTTATTAACTTATCTGAGACGGGCTTTATGGAAGCTTGTCTCTTTTATGTAGGTTATCTGAGATGCTCTCTGCTACAGCTCGTCGTGGATTGTTTACAGGCAGGGTCTCCTATTAGGTGCCCTCCACCCCTGATTATCCTGATTGTCGGCTGCATCCTGGAGCTAGCTAGGATTTGGCAATCGTATTACCAGTGTGAGAACATACTGTTCATACTATTCATGAACATATGTATAGAAAAAAGATCACACGTTAAATTATATTGACCAATCAAATATTAACAAAGTGTCACTCATTGTTATCAAGTATACTAATTACACAACAAGTTTATCCTGATTACAATGTAACTAATTACACACATCATAATTGTCATCATCTAATCCTGTATGCCATAATGAAAATTATCTCAATTAATGACTTCATTAAGGATGAGCCTTCATAGCCTCTAATGCTCTGACTAAGACATCTTCAAATTCAATAAAATCACTGAAATCATATAAAATTATCAAATTGCAGTTACATTCGTTTAACCAGTCACATAAGGTAGCAAATAATTGTTAGTGAATGGAGAACCGAGCTTACTTGTAGCACAGGCAGTTGGTGAGCATCTGCAAAGCATCAGCAGAGAAATTGTTATCATGGTAAAGGACATGGTAGTGAGTTGGTGTGCTTGTCCCCTGAAAAAACAAAAAGTTTTCATTCCACTGATGCATTTATAGCCTGATTCCATCATAGGTACCTTGATTAAAGGTAGAAATCAAACTCACTAGGATGGCAAATGCAAGTGTCAACCACAGTTCCTGCAGTTTCAAGGGTTTGCGAATCAGAATTCATTATATACATTGATAGTCAAAACAAATACATTACTTCTGCATTGGACATAAACAAGGAACATGAATGTATACCGTAAAGAAAATACTCCCTTTGGATCAATCACTTCATTAACAATGATAATTCATTAGACATCCTCAAATTCAATAAAATCACAGGGGACGCGGCGGCGTGCTTCGGGACGAGCTGGCGGAGGCGCCGGAGTGGCGGTTCCTCAACTTTCTAATGACAGCCGGTTGGCATGCTATGGGGACAGGGAGAACATTTCCACTAATGTGAAGGTGATGGCGTGCTCATACCGATTACCGAGGTTAGCATTGAGGTGGCGGTGCGCTCCAGCATGCTCAACTCTCTGATGACGAAGGTTAGGGTTGATGGCGGGGTAGGGGTCGACGGCGGCAGCGTGACAATGACGAAGAGGAAGTTGAGAAATAAGGATGGTGCGGCGGCGGCGTGCTGTGGGGACAGGGGACAAGCTAGTCTGCTCCAGCATGCTCAACTCTCGGATGACGCGAAGGTCAGGGTCGACGGCGGCGTCGTGCTCAGGTGCTGCGGTTTCTAGGTCGAGAGAGTGCACTAGAGCAAAAAAATTTTGCCAAATGTTGGGAGAGAGCGCGCGATGGATAAAAATAGCACCCGTCTCTCATATTTCAGCGTTCTTTTGGTCGAGAGAGCGCCAAATTTTTGCCACAGAGCGCTCAAGGAGTTTAAAATAAAACTCGGAGAAGCACATATATAACACACGTCTCGCATTATCATATTTCGCATTAGGGCATTTTCCCGCATGCAAAAGACGAGCCACGGTGTGCTGAAGACGGGAACATCTTTCGCATGCGGGGATGTACCACTGGCAACTGTGCGCAATGCCTTAAATGATTGTTGCATTGCTCAACTTTCCGAGGTGGTACAAAAGATCTTTGGCGTAAATCGGAGACGTGCCAATGTAAGGCGCGTCTCTCATTATTTTGTGGCCCCGGACACGCCGCAGTGTCCTAGATGTGCCACGGTGTGCTGAAGCCAGGAACAACATCCAGGACATTATGACGTGTCCAACTGGCAACTGTGTGCAATGCCTTATATGATCGTTACATTGCACTCAACTTTTTGAGGTGGGACAAAAGATCTTCAGCGTAAATCGAAGATGCGCCACTGAAAGGCACGTCTCGCATTATTTTGTGGCCCCAGAAATGTTGGACTGCCCTAGATGCGCCACAGTGTGTTGAAGCCAGAACAACATCCAGGACATTCAAGCGGTTCCAACTGTCAACTATGTGCAATGCCTTATACTATCGTTGCAACGTGCTCAGCTTTACGAGGTGGGACAAAAGATCTTCGGAACAAATTGGAGACGAGCCCGAGTAAGGCCCGTCTCCCTTTTGCCGGATCTCAGGTATCTGAGACACACCTTTTTAAAGTTTGTCTCTCATGCACTCTTCTCATTGCCACTCGCACGACATCGTGAATCGTTGCAGGGATAAACAAACGCAATAACATTGCAATTCACAGATTGATTGGAATTCAGGGATCAACAAACGCAATAACATTGCAATTCAGAGATAATTTGCAACTCAATAAATTTCATAGTTCATACATTGTGTTCCCTCTAAACTAATTTTGAATCTAAACTTATTCCTAAAGCTCCCATCGATCAATCTAAACAGTACCGTCCAGCTTGCTCTCGAACACGTCTTTTATATTGCCCTGAATACTAAATACATTTGTCACAACCCGAATTTTAACAACAGTGAAAATCACTCTAAATTAAAAATTTCAATTAAATCTTGAACAAACATTTATCGTTAATAAAAATCGAGACAAATGAATGTGTAAAATACAAACACGTGTACATCTAAATACGAATCAAATTATAAAATAAATTCGAACCAAACAAAAATAAATATGAAAGTCAAAATGAGATCATAATACACGTATATACAAGTGTACGCGAGCCCACTACTAGCCAAGATAGAAAATAAAGAGAACAGTTGTCAGTGGTTTTGATCCGCCAGATCTCCTGACACTACTAAAGTGTTTGCGGAGTTTGAAGTTCGGTGTGGGCGTGCGGAGATTCAAGAAGGTGAAATGTAAAATGACACAGGAGACATGAAGATTTACGTTGTTCGGGCCGCCTGAGCGTAATACCTTACTCCACGGGGTGTGTTGGTGTTGTATTGGATGTATGAACTCAACTCAGGTGAGTTGAGAGCGTGTGTGAGCCAATCTGACCAGATCAGATCAGAGCTGAGAGATCCGAGCAGGGCCAAGAGAGAGCCTATGTATCGTCGACCTGTCCTTTTATAGTACAAGGACATGCCGTTACAAGTTGGCCTGGCCCGACATGTGGCCCCGGCGGTTAATAATATTGATACACATTTGATGCGCTTAATTACCCTTAATGACCGAGTTACGGGCTTTGACAGCACCGTTACTAGTAATTAAGGTCGTCCGATCTTGTGTCATTAACATAGTATTAATGACACTTAATTGGGTCTTGAAGTCCTTGATTCCCCTTTGAAGATCCGGAGTCATTGTGGAGTCTATCGGAGGTTTGAGTTGAAGATCCGACGGTAGGACACGTGGCAGCTCCGAAGCATGCTGTGAGGAACAGATAGGTCCGGTGCCACCAGACACGTGTCAGTTCCAGAGCTTCCCTCGGTCTGGAGTTAGGTCCGGGGGTGCCACTATGGTACATAGCCCGAAGCTTCCCCCTCGTGGGCGGTAGCTCCGGTTTGATGGTACACGTGGCGACCCTGAGACTAACCATATTGGGGAAGCGAGTCCGGTTATGTCTGACATGTGGGCCTCCGAAGGTCTTCAAATCAATTAGATGACCTTTCCTTGAGATCTTTGCAATCTCAAGGGGTATACGGTACCCAGGGTACCGACAACAGTTTACTGATTAATTACCATAGACGTTTAGTGCAAACCAATCATAATTCATTTCTACAATCGGGGGAAATAATTAAATAATATGTAAAATTGGCATGAATATTGAAAGTGCATCTAGGACTCCCTTGTGGGTTTTTCATGATTTATGACAAGCAATTGGGATCCTAACCTCTTTGTTGAGATGAGTGCAGGATTTTAATAGGAAAATGAGCAAAGTGCCAAAAAGGAGGAAGAATGAGGAGCAAAGTGGAAATGAGCTCAAGGAAGAAAAATAGTAGATCATTGTGTATGGAGTGTGTTAAGAAAACACATCCCAAGAGCTCAATCACAATTAAACACACACATTGCACAAAGTTACACAGGATCGGACTAGTCCGACTGACACCGGACTAGTCCGATATCCTTTCTGCACGAAATCGGACAAGTCCGATATCAACCGGACTAGTCCGATATCCTTTCTGACCAGAATCGGACTAGTCCTCCCCAGTGCGGACTAGTCCTCAAAACACTTCACAAGTCACACAAAATCGGACAAGTCCGATCACAACCGGACTAGTCCGATATTCTTTCTGATCCAAATCGGACAAGTCTGATGTTTGCACGTACTAGTCCGAAATACCCTCTGATCTGAATCGGACAAGTCCTCCAAGTGCGGACTTGTCATCCTATACACTTAGGGTTTCGCATGTCCGGACAAGTCCGATGACTATCGGACTAGTCCGAAGATTTCCAGTAGCGAAATCGGACAAGTCCTCTCCTAGCCGGACTAGTCCAATATTTTGGGACATTTAGGGTTTGCTACACACAGCACACCGGACTAGTCCAGTGACCACCACGGACTAGTCCGATCTTTCTGAACCCTAACGGTTACTTTTAGAAGCCCATATAAATAGAGTTGTACGGCCATATTTCACAGTCTCGAACCCTAGCGCCGTCACACCTCCCAAGAGACTTAAAAACCACATCTCTCCATGGAATTAAGTGCAACAAAGATCAATCCTTTGAGGATTCACTCTAGTTCATTGGAGAGACACATTTAACGCCACATTGAGCTCTTGGTTTGATTCTCTAACACACTCCTGCGATTCATTTGTAATTTTTGAGTGTGTTGTTCTTGGTGATATTTTGTGTTGTAATCCAAGGGAGCTCTCAACGTGTGAGAAAGCCCCTTGAATTTGGTTATTCACCCCTTTGAGATAAGTGGAAGAGGATTGGCCTTCGTAGCGATCCGACGAGGGTAGGGTTGGAGAAGACCCGGTCCTTTTGTGGGCTCCTCAACGTGGATGTAGGTTGCCTTTGTGGGAACCGAACCACGGGATAAATCTCTTGTGTTCTCTGTTGTGTTCATTGTTCCTAATTCATATCAATCTAGGGTTACAAACTGATTTTGATTACTTTATGTTGAAATATCAAGTATAAGTTTGATTTGTGATATAACCTGATTCATAAACTTGTGACACTTTATTTAATCGTATACTTCCGCTGCATATATTGAAGAACATAGTTAATTGATCAAACCTAATCAATCTAGTTCGTATACACTGGACTAGTCCGCACTTTACCGGACTAGTCCTACTTCTCTATTTTTGAACTGGTTGTTAAGTGTTGCAGGATCTGACAATTTTCAAAAAGGCCTATTCACCCCCTCTCTAGGCCACATTCAATTGGTATCAGAGCGGGTTCTTCAAGAAAGAGACTAATCACTCGAAGGAGATCATGTCGGACATGAAGGACACCCACAAGATCAACAACTAAGAGAAGGTTGATGATGAAAAGAACCTCAAGATGGAGAAACTCCTCGAAGCCATTCAAGACTTCGAGGACGACGATGAGGAGACGCTGGAGCTAAAGGTGCTCCTAAGAAAGAAGACACTTTCCAAAGGGAAAGTAAAAGTTGAAGAGAAGAATAAGGGGAGTAGTCACACCGACTACTCCCGATATCCTTTTAACTATGATCGTCTCAATTCCAATAGCAATCATTATTTATCTATCCCACTTAGAAAATCCCCACACTTCGATGGAAGTGATTACTCAATGTGGAGGCAAAATATGAAAATGCATCTAATTTCCCTCAATCCAAGTTTGTGGCATATTGTGTGCACAGGGATAGATATTCCGGATGACGACGAAGAGCTCACCCCCAGCCAAGAGCAGGCAATTCACCAAAATGCTCAAGCCGCGGTCGTAATTACCTCTTCACTCAGTCGCGACGAGTTCACCAAGGTGGATGGACTCGAAATTGCAAAGGAGATATGGGACACACTACAAATTGCGCATGAAGGTGACCGACATGTGCGTGAAGCAAAAATCGAGATGATTGAAGGCGAATTAGGAAGATTCGCAATTGAAGAGGACGTGTCGGTACCCTAAAAACCATACACCCCCTGAGGTTACAAAGATCTCAAGGGAAGGACATCAACTCAAATTGAAGACCCTCGGGGGCCCACTCGCCAGACGTGACCGGACCCGCTTCTCCAACATGGTTAACCTCTAGGTTGCCACGTGTACTGTCAGCCCAGAGCTATTACCCGCAAGGGTGAAGCTCCGGGCCAAGTACTGAAACGGCACCTCCGGAGGTAGCCCCCGACCGAGAGAAGCTCCGGACATGACACGTGCCAGGTCACCCCGGAGCTTCCCGCTTCTCCCAAGCAAGCTCCGGAGCTGCCACGTGTCCACACGACGGAGCTAGATGCTTAAAGCCCCCGGGAGACGTTGTAACGGCTCCGGATCTCCAAAGGACAGCCGCAGACTTCAAGATCCGATTAATTACCATTAATTCCACGTTAATGATAATTAATCGGACAGCCTTAACACCTGTAACGGCATTGTCGGAGCCGTTACAGGGTTATTAACAACAATTAATCTCGTGTATCAATACTAATAACCGCCAGGGCCACATGTCGGGCCAGGCTGACTTGTAACGGTTGGTCCTTGTACTATAAAAGGACAAACCGACGATACACAGAGGGTCGAACATTCTGAAGCTCACAAGTTAATACAACAAACACACACCCGTGGAGTAGGGTATTACGCTCAGGCGGCCCGAACCACGTAAACCACCGTGTCACTCGTGTCCAAATCACATTTCACTTTCTTAGATCTCCGCGCGCCCAGACCGAACCACAAACTCCTTCAAACACTTTTCATAGTGTTAGGGGATCTGCCGACTCCAACAGTCGACAGTTGGCGCGCCAGGAAGGGGCGCCTGAGATCTTCAAGAATGGTGAATTCTGCAGCTGGATCATCCAACGGGCAACCTGCTGCTCAGACTGTCGGAGGCAATCCCTCCAACATGCAACCACCGGCAGGAGCCTCAGTTCCAGCGGGAGTCACACTCCCACCACCACCATCTTCTCCGGCAAGACATGCCGAACGACATGATGGTGCACCGGCGTCACATTCTGCGCCGGCAAGTCGTGACAACCCAGAACACGCGCTCCATGCAGCGCGTGCTCTCCTTCAGCGACCACCACCTCCGGATGCATCTCAAGGTGCCATGGAGCAATGGAGAGCTGATATTGAGCATTTGGTCGCAGCAGCGGCCGAACGCCTCAACAATCAGGGTCCACCTCCTTCAGGGCGGGCCCCGTCGCAGCGACGAACGTTGTCTGGAAGACTTGGTCCACATGTCTCCAACAACCGGAGAAGAGTTGCGTCACAGCAAGTGACGTCGTTGCCCTCTGGGGCACGACGTGCCCATACTGCATCTCGGCTTTCGACACACGACCTCCGAGCGGAGCTTGATCGCCGATACCGCCAACAGGATGGCCGTGTCCACATCGAGCGAGCTCGAGAAAGACGATATGCTCAAGATCTTTCTACTCTGGAAGGAGTAGGAGGAGGCTGTTCCGCCCTAGCCATGCACCTGCGTATGGTTAGATGGCCACAGAAGTTCCGGCCACACTTGCCGGAAAAATTCGACGGGACTGTCAATCCCGTAGAATTTCTACAGATATACTCCACTGCGATCCTAGCAGCTGGAGGAAATGAGGCTGTAATGGCCAATTACTTTCCAGTGGCCTTAACTGGGACTGCTAGGTCCTGGTTTATGAGCCTTCCGCCCAACTCTATCGACAGTTGGGAAGAGCTATGCCGCCAGTTCACCGCCAATTTCGGGAGTTCATACACCCGTCCGGGCACCGAACTGGACCTTTTTGCGGTCGTGCAAAAAGGAGGAGAATCTTTGCGGTCATTCATCCAGAGATTCTCTCAGGTACGTAACACAATCCCTTCTATCTCAAGCGCTTCTGTCATTGTAGCATTCAGACAGGGTGTACGAGACAAGAAGATGTTGGAGAAACTGGCGATCAAAGAGATCACCAGTGTCACGGAGCTCTTCAGCCTGGCTGACAAATGTGCCAGAGCTGCGGAGGGCCGTGAAATGCACTCCAAACCAGCCTTGGAGGATCATAAAAAATCCTCCAAAGAAGAAGCCGCTACCTCCGGGAGTGGCAAGAAGAAAAAGAAGACCAACGGCAAGAAGAAGCCGTCGGCCGGCACATCCAACGTTGCAGCCACTGCAACTCCTGGTGGCCGGGGGCCACGCCCCGAGAAGCGACCTCGACCGTCTTCCGAAGACGGTGGCAAATCCAAGATGTGGTGCCCCATTCACAAAACGGGCAGCCACAGGCTGGAGGATTGCCGGGAGGTCCAAAACCTTGCCGAGCGCTACCACAAGCGCCGGGAAGGGTCTCCCTTCCGTCAGAGGGAGGGAAAACAAAAGGTCGATGAAGCTCCGGCTGAAGAGGAGTTAGAGTTTCAAGACCCCAAAAAGGTCTTGAAAGCCGTCTACACCTCCGTCGACGATGATTCCGACGTCTCCGACAACGAACGTCGAAAAACCATGAACACCATCTTTGGTGGATCATGGGACATCACCTCTCGTCGCGTCATTAAGACCATGCGACGGGATATGGCTGCTGTAGCTCCTACAGCTAGACCGGAGCCACATCGAAAGTGGATGGACACACCCATCACTTTCGATGCTTCGAACTGTCCTCAAAGCATGGTCGGAGCTGGCCAGCTGCCCTTGATGGTATCCCCCACCATCAACAACATCCAGCTCCATCATGTCCTGGTAGATGGAGGTTCGGGGCTTAATCTCATCAGCTTCGAAGCTTTCACTAAGCTTCAGCTTCGACCTTCAGACCTCCAGCCCTCTCGACCTTTCTCCGGAGTAGGTCCGGGGGCCATAACCCCACTCGGAGCTATCACTCTCCCTGTTACCTTCGGGACCCGGGAGAAGTATCGCACCGAAAAGTTGGTCTTCGACGTCGCTCAGATCAACTTACCATTCAACGCCATTTTGGGCAGACCTGCCCTGTACAAATTCATGGCAGCTGCTCATTATGGATACCTGGTGTTGAAGATGTCGACACCAGTAGGCGTTCTCCGGATCCGTGGAGATCGCACTGCCGGAGTAACTGCTCTGGAAGAACTCCATGCACTCACCACAGCGCAAGAGGAGGATTCCAGACAGAAGCAAGCTCCACAACCTCCGAGCATTCGTCAACGAGGCTCGACCTCTGCACCCCGTGTGTAGCCAAGCGGCGACACCGACATTCTCGTCAAAGTCGTCCAAATTGGTTCCGATGTCACTCAAACTACCCGCATATCGGGTGGCTTGAACGACAAATAGGAACTCGCGCTCATCACTTTCCTCCGGGCTAATGTTGACGTGTTTGCCTGGCAACCGTCACAAATGCCTGGGATCCCCAGGGAAGTGATTGAGCACAATCTGAAGATTTACCCCGACGCTCGGCCTGTACACCAGAAACCTCGGAAGCAATCTGTAGAGCGACGGAACTTCATCCGACAAGAAGTGAAGAAGTTGCTCGAAGCCGGATTCATCCGAGAAGTCTACCATCCAAAATGGCTGTCAAACCCAGTCGTTGTGCCTAAGGCCGGCGGGAAACTTCGGATGTGCATCGACTACACCACACTGAATAAGGCATGTCCAAAAGATCCATTCCCACTACCTAGAATAGACCAGATAGTGGATTCCACCTCTGGGTGTGAGTTGCTGTGTTTTCTAGACGCATATTCAGGATATCATCAAATCCGGATGTCTAGGGAAGATGAAGAACATACTTCATTCATCACAGTGGATGGATTGTATTGTTACACAGCCATGCCTTTTGGTCTCAAGAATGCAGCTTCAACTTTTGTACGAGCAATGTACAAAACTTTCGAAGAACTCATCAGAGACATAGTGGAGGTGTACGTTGATGACATTGTGGTCAAAGTCAAAAACAAGGAGTCCCTCTTGGATACCTTGCAGGCTGTCTTCGACAAGCTGCGGGTCACCCGCACGAAGCTAAACCCAGACAAGTGCGTCTTCGGGGTTAGTTCCGGAAAGCTTCTTGGTTTCCTGGTAAGTCACCGGGGTATAGAGGCTAATCCGGCGAAGATAAAAGCCATCGAAGACATGCGGCCACCAACCCGCATCAAAGACGTCCAAAAATTAACTGGATGTCTAGCAGCCCTCAGTCGATTCATTTCAAGACTGGCGGAAAGGGCACTTCCCTTCTTCAAGTTACTCAGGAAGTCCGGACCATTCCAATGGTCTGAAGAGGCAGAGAAGGCATTCCAGGAGCTGAAACAGTTCCTCACCACTCTACCAGTCTTGGTAGCTCCGAACCCTGGTGAGCCTTTATTACTTTATATTTCAGCAGCTGACGAAGTCGTCAGTATGGTTCTGGTTGCGGAGAGACCGGAACTACCCAATACTCAGGAATCCAGATCCCTTCGGGAGGATCCGGAGGTTCCCGAAAGCAGGTCTGGGTCCCAGCTCCCAGACTTGAATCCTCAAGAAGCCACTTCAGAGGACCCGGATCCTTCTGATAGGATCCAGGTCATTCCTGAAGAAGCTCCGGGTTCCTCCACCCAGAACCCGGAGGTCCCCGAATATAGTTTGGACCCCTCCGACAGGGTCCGGATCAATGGAGAGGAAGCTCCGGACCCCTCCGGGAGGGTCCGGACCGTTCAACGCCCAGTATACTTCATCAGTGAAGTGTTACATGATGCCAAGACTCGATACCTAGAGGTACATAAGCTGCTCTATGCAGTTCTTATTGCCTCGAGGAAGCTTCGACACTATTTCCAAGCTCACAAAGTCTCGGTGGTAACCTCATATCCACTTCGAGCGATTCTGCATAATCCTAATTCAACTGGGAATATAGCGAAGTGGGCAGCGGAACTGGCTGAATTCGACCTCGAATTCATTCCAAGACAAGCAATCAAGAGTCAAGCGTTGGCAGATTTCGTGGCAGAATGGACTCCCTCTCCATTAAACTCTGGGGGCCCCAGCGAGCAGAAGAAGGAACCACAAGTTCCGGCCTTCACTAAGCCTCACTGGACCCTTTACTTCGACGGCTCCATGCAGAAGCAGGGAGCCGGAGCTGGAATCCTTCTCCTCACACCAACCGGGGAGAAGGTAAGATACATGGTGCACCTTGATTTCAAGGCAACCAACAACATGGCGGAGTACGAAGCACTCATATATGGATTAAAGGTGGCACTATCCTTTGGTGTCAAGCAGTTGCTGGTCAAAGGAGATTCACAACTTGTTATCAAACAGGTGAAGGGTGAATGCTCCTGCAATAATCTCCAGCTGGCTGCTTATCTCCTTGAAGTCCAGAGGCTTCAGAAGGACTTCGAAGTCCTAGACCTTCACCATGTTCAGCGTGCTCACAACGTTGAAGCTGACGAACTCTCGACCAAGGCGTCAACCGGAGCTCCGGCTCCAGACGGAACCTTTGTCCGGAGGATGTCAAAACCCACAGTTCAGCCTGCCGAGCTGAACGAAGGGGGCAAGATCAGCATCCCGAAGCTGACGGTCCCGATGGCCCTGTTACCATGGCAGCCATCAAGGGTCGTAGGTGCTGCCGGAAGCTCCGAGCAACCCAGCACGCAAGACTCAAATGCTCAAGTCAGTTCCGATGCATGGATCTCGGAGATCCGGAACTACTTGAAAGACAACATCCTTCCTGACGATGATGTATCCGCTGACCGGGTAGTCAGATTGGCTAAAAGATACACGTTGGTAGAAGGGGATCTCTACCGGCGCGGTGCCAACGGCATCCTAATGCGGTGCATCACAAGGGAAGAAGGCTGCGAGCTCCTCGCAGAAATCCATGGAGGCGAGTGTGGGAACCACGCGTCTTCCCGCACGCTGGTCGGAAAAGCCTTTCGGCACGGCTTCTACTGGCCTACAGCGCTCCAGGATGCTACTGAGCTAGTGAAGAAATGCAAAGCATGCCAATTTCATGAAAAGCAAATTCATACACCTGCTCAGCCCTTACAAATGATACCTCCTACGTGGCCTTTCGCCGTGTGGGGGATGGACATCTTGGGACCCTTCCCAAGAGCCGTCGGAGGTTACAAGTTCCTGTATGTCGCCATCGACAAGTTCACCAAGTGGCCGGAAGCTACTCCTGTTGTGACGATCAACAAACAATCTGCAATCAATTTTCTACAATCTATCGTGAGCAGATTCGGAGTCCCGAACAAGATCATCACTGATAATGGGACTCAGTTCACAAGCTCCGCATTTCAAGGATATTGCGAAGACCTCGGCATACAAGTTTGCTACGCCTCCGTAGCTCATCCTGCCAGCAATGGGCAAGCCGAGAGAGCAAACGCAGAGATCCTTAAAGGACTAAAAACGCGAACTTATGAGCGTTTGAAAAAACACGGAGCTAATTGGATCGAAGAGCTTCCGCCCACTCTATGGGCTAACAGGACTTCTCCAAGTCGGGCAACCGGAGAAACACCCTTCTTCCTGGTGTACGGAGCAGAAGCGATCCTTCCTCCGGAGATCACCCTGGGTTCCTTCCGAGTCCGGACCTTCGACGAAGCCGCGCAGGACCAGTTCCGGCGTGAAGACCTAGACCTCCTCGAGGAGGGAAGGTGCCAAGCAGCTGTTCGGAACGCCCGATACCGCCAAGCTTTACGGCGCTATCATCAGCGGCATGTACACAACCGACAGCTCGAGGAAGGCGATCTGGTGCTACGGAGAATACTATCCAGAGAAGGGCAAAACAAACTCTCCCCCGGCTGGGAAGGGCCCTTCCGAGTGATCAAAGTATCCCGTCCCGGAAGCGTTCGCTTGGCCGCCGAGGATGGGACACCTCTCCCAAACCCTTGGAACATCGAGCACCTCCGTAAGTTCTACACTTAATTCCACGGAGGTGAGTCTTAAGTAACTTGAAGTGTATGTTATAGAGTCATTGTACAGAGTCGGGTAGTTCCTCCGGGAGAGCAGCCGGACCTTTCCCGAAAGGTTTGGAAAGCTCATGCAACACTTGATACAGTCTCCAGACTAGAAGTGTAGCTAATTACCCTGGGTGAAACGAGAAACCAAACACACTTAGCCTGGTTCCGTACCCTAAGAGTGTACTTGTTTCATCTGTACCCCGGACCTATAATGAAAGACATCTTCATGTGAAATAGACTCCACGTGCATTCATTTTTGCATAAGGCTCGACATTTTTATTTTTCTCTTTCTTGTCTATAACAGAAACGTGCAATTCTTAAGAAGTTCTAGTTTAACCGGTTTATGTACAATTTGAGTTGAATTGTCAGATTTTTTAGATTTAAATATCGTCTGTGGCCAACTCGCCTGAAAGCCGCCAAGCCATTCTAGGGCTGGAGTGCGCTATCGACTTAGCCTGGTCAAGCACCCTAAGTACGCCACTCTACCTACACCCAGGCAGGCCAAAGTAAGGTGGGTCCATGGACAATTGGATCTAAAAGAAAAGACAATTCATCCAATTATACTAAAAATCGTGTTCAACTTGAAATTCTCTTGAGAACCGTAAGCCGCGACGAAGTTATAGATAAGGAACGAATTTTACTGTTTTTCTTGGCTTAAGTGTGCAGGAAAAATAAACCCAATATTGATGGAGAAAAACCGGGGGTAACCAAGCTCCGACTCCCATCGGCGTTAACTTAAAGATGGTGAGAAGATTCTATCATTAGAGTCTGTTGCCAACCAGGCGTGACAAGGGTCATTGCCGGAGCTACTAAGCTCCGACACCTTGAAGTATTAACTACCGACACTCAACGTGTTGGTAGAGGCTCCTGCCGGAGCTACTAAGCTCCGACGATGGACAGTGCCGGAGCTTCTAAGCTCCGACGACTTCAAGGGACCTTCACTATCGAAAACTTCGGACCTAAACTATACGAGTTCGAAGCAAATCTGTCTTCAACAAAAATCAACATCCTTTTGGTACATGTCCACAATCAAATTGTGCACATCTACCAGGGGGCCAAGTGAAGACAAAGATGTTGAAGACAAAAAATGAAATTCACGAAAAATTGGGGATTTCATTTCATTGGAAGACCAGAGATTACATCTGGGGACAAAGGATTACAAAATTGAGGAAGAAGAGAAAATACAAATAAAGGCTAAGAAAGATAGTCCTAGACCCTATGGAAGAACTCAGCGACCTTCTGGGCGACCTCCGACACGCTGGCTCGGGTAGCTTCGCCTTCTCCTTCAACGGGGCCTTCAAGCACCGGGTCCAGAGGGAATCGAGGGTTCCGGCTAGTGTAACACGTCAACACATACTCTGTGACGTTTCTAGCCAGGGATTGCCCCTCGACCTCAAGCTGGTCCGCGATGACGTCGCCCACCTTGGAGAGCTTGCCACCCGCGGCGTTTAACGCCTGCAATGCAAGGTCCGGCTCCGGCTCCGGATCATCCGGAAGCACGGGGCTGAAACCCAACGGCGCTAGCGCATCGTCGGCCTTACTCAGGAACTCCCAAATTTGCAGGGAGTCCGTCTTTCTCAGGCCCTTCATCTCTTCCAAGGACCTCCGGGTCGCCGCCAGCTCTGAGTTCTCGCGGGAGAGGCGCTCAACTTCTTTGGCGTTTTGCTGAATTTTCGCAGCAACCCGCTTTTCGAGTCTCCCGAGCTCCTCCTCCCGGAGGTGGATCTTGTTCCGACGGTCGACCAGGTCTTTCTCCCTAGCCTCTATTTTCTTCTCCCGGGCGATGAGGGCACACTCATACTCGTAGAGTTCCTGCCCTCGCACCCAGGTCTTCTCCTCCTCTTCGAGGCAGCGCTCTTCCAATTTTTTAGCGCGCTCCTCGATACCTTTGTCCGCCAGAGCTGTCTTCTCGGCAAGCTCTTCTTCAAGTCGCAAGACGTCATCCCGTAGCTCCAGGAGTTTTTGCTCCTCATCCTCGAGCCGCTTTTCCCTTCCCTCAAGCGCCTCTCGGCGCTTGATGAGTGCGGTACTGATGGCTTCGAGTTGATCGAACCGAGCGTTGGCCGCATCATTGGCAGCTTTAGCTTGGTCGTGGTACTCCCGGGATTGGGCGTCGAGGTTGTGAGTCATGCTCTCCCTCTCGTCCAGCATCTCACCCCAGAGCTCCAAGCGGACCTTCTCCCGCTTGATCCATTCCTTGTCCGCAGCGATCCTCGACTGCGCCAGCTTGGTCTCGAATTGGAGTCTATTACGCCACCTCCTAAGGGTTTGGCGCTCCTCTTCAAGAACCTTGCTGTCGTGGAAGAAGGCTAGTTGGACTTGGCGCAGACTGGAGCAAGCGTTGTCGATGGACATCGACAGCGAGATGGGCTCCGGACCTTCTGGGGTCTCCTCCGCTGGTTCCAGCGGGTCTTCATTTACAAAAATTGGGTCCCACTCTGCGAGAGCGGAACCCCGAGCTTCCAAGGCACTAGGGCCCTCCTCCGGGATGGCCTCAGTCGCCACCGAAGAAGGTCCCGCCACCAAATCTTCATTCGCCCCCTCAGGCTGGGGGCCGGCGACTTCGTTCAGGCACTCTGGCTCCGCCACGGGTACCATCGACGTCGTCGCCTCCAATGGCTCCGGCCGGGACGCTTCTTCTGAGGGGAGCTCAAGCTCCCCCGCCTCCACCACCACCGGCTCTGCAGCCGGCGCTCCAATAACTACCGGCCTTGCGACCGGAGCTTCAGAAGTAACCGGCTCAATTGCCGGAACCACTTCAACTTCCGGCTCGCACGCCGGGGCTTCAGCTGCCTCCGGCTCGACCGCCGAAACTCCAGCATTTTCCGGCTCTGAAGCCGGGACCGCTACTTCCTCCGGCTCGGCAGCCGGAGCATCTACTTCTGCAGCACCAGGGCCCGGAGCTTCAACCTCCGGAGCGGGTGCCGCTCGCGCATCTTCAATCCCGTGGTCCGGCGCTACCACGGGAACTTCTGGAGACGAGTCGAGGTCCATGACCACGACAGCCGGCGCCGGAGCTGTCGCAGCCTCTGCCTGGGGCAGCACCGGAGCTGGAGCAGAAGCCCTCGTAGCCTCAGACACTGTGGCTGAGGGCGGAGCTTCACTCCCCTTCTTAGGAACGCTGCAGATGGAGAATGAAGAAATTGAGCAAACAGATGCTATAATTAAAAGTTAATTGAGGTAAGCAAGAAAAATTACCTTGGGAGGCTCACGCACCAGCTTGCGCGGAACCTCTTTCCCGGACGTTCCGGGCTGGCCACGGTCGGCGTAGGAGCTCCGGGAGGACTCCCAGGACTTGCCGTAGCCACGGGCGTTTCCCGGGTCCGAGCTCTCCTTGACCGAGAGGAACTCCTAGACCTGGAGGCCCTCACCGCTTCTCGAACCGGAGTCGCCCGTCCGGAACTGGCACCACCGGAGGGACCCATCACAGGAACAGCTGCACTCCGGGAGGATCCCACCGCCGGAACAGTAGCGCTTCGAAAAGACCCCACCACGGGGACAGATGCTACAGCGGCGGAGGATCTTCCTTCCTGAGGACGGGGAACTGGCGGTGAAGTAGCAAGCCCGACGGACCTTCCGTCAGCATGTCGCAGTTTCCTCTTCCGGTTCTCCGGCTCCTCCGCCAGCTCCTTGCCCTTGCCGGTGACCTCAGCTCTTGGCTGAGAGACAGAGGCGGAGCCGCCTTCCGACAACCCGGGGATCGCCAACGGGGCGGTCGATCTTCTCTCGATGACGCCAAGGTCGTCAAGCGCGGGCATCTTCCGCCGGAGCTCCCTGCTGAACTCAACTTCCTCGTTCAGGGGGAGGAAAGCAGGTGGCGGAGTCAAGTACGCTCCGTCTACATCGATGCCGTGCTGGAATTTCTTGAGGTGAAACTCCAAGGACTTCCCCACCATGCTGGACTTCAACCCGGTCTCAACCCGGTCTTCGTCCATCACGCTGTTGAGGGCCCAGGCGAGCTTCTCCCTCCTCTTCAGCGGTGCCCACCTGTTGAACAGGAAGTTGCAGAACACCGCCTGGGGAGTCAATCCTCCCTCCACACATTGGCGGATCCTTTATAGGACGGGATCGAAGGCTGCCGCCAGCACCGGAACTTCGCTCCACACCGACGTGTCAATGCCGGGCAGACCTTCTGGCAGCTCCAACCGCTCGTGCTCCTCCACCCGGACAACTACCCAATCTTTCTTCCAGTCATCCCACTTCCCGGAAGGGAACGACCGGAGGTACTTGAACGGGCACTTCTTGCGCTTCACAAAGTAGTAGAAGCCAAGGTACTCGTCACTTCGGCCGGTGGTTTGGACGGTGAAGAAAGTGCGGAAGAGCTCGATGCAGGGAGGAATGCCCACCCACATCTCGCAGAAGTGGACAAAGATGGACACAAGGAGAAGGGAGTGAGGGCCAAGGTGGTATAGCTGCAGACCATAGAAGTCCAGCAGCATCAAAAAGAAGGAAGAAAATGGTGGGATCAGCCCCACCATGGCATACGATGAAAAGTATACCATTTCGCCGGAGTGCTCCTTTTTAAAGGGAAGCTCTCCTCCGGTGCGGATTGAACGGTTGAAGAAGTCCGACGACCACCCCATGAGGGCTCGGACCTTCTTCAGATCGCTCTCCGTCTTCAAACGACTCTCACGCAGACCCAACTCCATCGCAGCACAGCTAGGCGAGAGAAGAAAAGCAAAGCACGAGTTGGGAGTTTGAGCGCAAGAACAGATGGAAAGCGTAAAGAACTCCCGACGGTGCGCTTTCCTTCTTAAGTAAGCCCTCGCAACGCTTGGATGGAAACTGCAGGGGAATCAAGCATACTACTCAAGAATTCAACCCAGCCGATGACAAGAGGGCCCGGGACCACCCCGACGACCAAGTCGAGGCTCTTACCCAGGCAAACAGTTGTCATCACGAGGCGGGAAACCCAAAGGCGGCGGATTGACAAGGCGCGCGGAACCGATACGGTTTTCGTATCGGGAACCGACGACCTTCAATTGCGAGAGATCCGCATGTCAAAGATCTTATCCGCCGCCTGAGGTGCGCCACGCGTCGGGACTCAACCATAAAGCCCCGCCAAAGGCACCTCCGAAGACTCTTGAAGACCCAGTTCAAGAGTCACAAGTATGGACCCACCTCCGGCGGAACGACTTCATCCCGTTGGCCTTCCCCGGAGGTAGGTCCAGGGGGCCACTGTCGGTACCCTAAAAACCATACACCCCCTGAGGTTACAAAGATCTCAAGGGAAGGACATCAACTCAAATTGAAGACCCTCGGGGGCCCACTCGCCAGACGTGACCGGACCCGCTTCTCCAACATGGTTAACCTCTAGGTTGCCACGTGTACTGTCAGCCCAGAGCTATTACCCGCAAGGGTGAAGCTCCGGGCCAAGTACTGAAACGGCACCTCCGGAGGTAGCCCCCGACCGAGAGAAGCTCCGGACATGACACGTGCCAGGTCACCCCGGAGCTTCCCGCTTCTCCCAAGCAAGCTCCGGAGCTGCCACGTGTCCACACGACGGAGCTAGATGCTTAAAGCCCCCGGGAGACGTTGTAACGGCTCCGGATCTCCAAAGGACAGCCGCAGACTTCAAGATCCGATTAATTACCATTAATTCCACGTTAATGATAATTAATCGGACAGCCTTAACACCTGTAACGGCATTGTCGGAGCCGTTACAGGGTTATTAACAACAATTAATCTCGTGTATCAATACTAATAACCGCCAGGGCCACATGTCGGGCCAGGCTGACTTGTAACGGTTGGTCCTTGTACTATAAAAGGACAAACCGACGATACACAGAGGGTCGAACATTCTGAAGCTCACAAGTTAATACAACAAACACACACCCGTGGAGTAGGGTATTACGCTCAGGCGGCCCGAACCACGTAAACCACCGTGTCACTCGTGTCCAAATCACATTTCACTTTCTTAGATCTCCGCGCGCCCAGACCGAACCACAAACTCCTTCAAACACTTTTCATAGTGTTAGGGGATCTGCCGACTCCAACAGTCGACAGGACGAGTCACCCTAAGAAATGTACAATCGATTAAAGACACTCGTCAACAAGGTCAGATCATATGGAAGCAAGAAATGGAATGACTACGAAGTGGTAAAGCTCATCCTTAGAGCTTTTATGCCTCGCAACGTCACACTATGCTCCATGATTAGACAAAGCCCCAGATACAAAAGGTTGACTCCGGATGAACTACTTGGGAATATCATCAACTTCGAGATGATAGAAAAACAAGCAAAACATGTCAAGGAGATTGTCGACCTCACTTCGGCAAAGAAGAAAGGGGTTGCTTTGAAGTCCACTCTCAAGCCCCTATCCAAAGAAGCTAGAGAAGCACAATTAGAGGAAGATATTGATGACGAATGCAATGAATTGGATGAAGAAGACATGATATTGTTCATGAAGAAATTCCAGAGAATAATGAAAAAGAGACAAGGTTCAAAGTCAAGCGAAGGAAAGTACAAGGAAAGGACGAAGCCAAAGTTGAGGCGGGCATGCTATAATTGTGGTGAATACAACCACTTTATAGTTGACTGCCCATATGAGGAAACAAGAAGAAGACCAAAGAAGCCAAGCCTCAACCCAAGAAATTCTTCAAGAAGAAGAAACAAGCCGAACAAGCGCACATCAGAAAGGAATGGGACTCAAATGATGAGTCCTCATCGTCCGAAGAAGAAGAGATGGCTAGCATAGCCATCGAGAAGACATCCAAGAAGTCTACCCTTATCCCCACACTTGGCGCATGGAAGGGAGATGGCACTTGCCTTATGGCAAAGGAAGGTAAACGCAAGGTAACCAATAAACTCTCTTCCGTGCATTCCTATTCTAGCGATGATGAACTCAATAGTGATAATGAGGACATGCTTATTGAACTAGATAGGAAAACTGCTACTAAAATGAAATTTTTGCTTGATCAACTTGTTGAGAAGGAGAGATTAATACATCGTCAAGAGGACATGATCATCTCCCAAAAGGAGGAATATATCAAACTTGACAAACTTCTAGAACTTGAAAAGGAACGAAGCAAATCACTAGAGCTTGAGTTAGCTTCGAGCAAGGAAACTTGCTTGGAGCTAACTGACTCAAATGCCACCATCAAGGACCAACTTGCTGACCTGATCAAGGTCAACAAGATCCTTGAAGTGCAGGTTGAGTCACTCAAGCTAAGTGAGCCTTCCTCCTCTTCGAGTTCACCTTCTCAACTAACTAAAACTGATTTTGCTCATGCTTGCACATGTAAGAAAAGTGACACCAGTTTGAAGGATAAGCCAACTTCTACAAAGGAAAAACATCCTGCCTAAAGTGGCATATTTGACAAGGAGAAGATCAAATATGCACGTAGTGCATACTTGTTCAAAAGACCTCCAAATGTCAAATATGGCATTGGATATCCTTATGGTGAAAAGCAACATGCTGAAAGCCATAAGAATAACACAGAGAGGATTACCTTTGTGAAAGGAAGGCCCTCTCAAACTGGAAAATCACAGATTAAGACTGTAACTGCACAGGAACACCGGACTAGTCCGGTCAGTGTCCGGACAAGTCCTGTACATAAACAACAACATCTATTGTTTAAAACGTTTGATGCCTCATATGTGTTAATGAGAAATAATTTTGGCAAGGTTTATGCTCATTATGTTGGGCCACGCCATGGGAACACCAAGTCTCATGTGTGGGTGCCCAAATGCATTGTAACTAACCTCCAGGGACCCAAGCAAGCTTGGGTACCTAAAACAAAGGCATGATTTGTTTTTGCAGGCCTATTCCTCTGGTGGATCTAAATGGGTGCTAGATAGTGGATGCACCAATCATATGACCGGGGAAAGAAGAATGTTCGTGGAACATAAAGAGAATGAGGACCCAAACGAGGGCATCTACTTTGGAGATAACAGTCAAGGAAGGGTGCTCGGTACCGGTAAAATTGCAATATCCTCCAAACACACACTTTCTCATGTTTTGCATGTTGAATCTCTAGATTATAACCTACTGTCCATATCTCAATTATGCGACAAAGGTTATAATTGCTTGTTCACTAACGAGGGTGTGACCGTTTCTAGGAGGAGTGATGGTTCCGTTGCATTCAAGGGTATGTTAAAGGGAAAGCTCTATCTTGTTGACTTCAACAAGGATAAAGCTGAACTTGACACATGCTTGATTGCAAAGACCAACATGGGTTGGCTGTGGCATAGACGGCTAGCGCATGTTGGTATGAGGAACCTTCAAAAACTCCTCAAAGGCGATCAAATCCGAGGTTTAAAGGATGTTGTATTTGAGAAAGACAGGCCATGTAGCGTGTGCCAAGCCGGGAAGCAAGTTGGAGCACCTCACCCCGCCAAAAACGTCATGACTACAACAAGACCACTCGAGCTTCTACACATGGACTTGTTTGGTCCAATAGCCTACATAAGCATCGGTGGTAACAAATATGGTTTAGTTGTCGTTGATGATTTTTCTCGCTTCACTTGGTTTTTCTTTTTGCATGATAAGTCAGAGACACAAGGAACACTCAAGAAGTTCTTCAAGCAAGCTCAAAACAAATTCTCATTGACAATCAAGAATATTCGAAGCGACAACAACACAGAGTTCAAGAACACGCAAGTGGAGGAGTACCTTGATGATGAAGGCATAAAGCATGAATTTTCAGCATCGTACTCCCCACAACAAAACGGAGTTGCCGAAAGAAAGAATTGAACACTCATAGAGATGGCAAGAATAATGCTCGATGAGTACAAGACATCGGATCGATTTTGGGCGGAAGTGATTAACACCGCTTGCCATGCCGTAAATCGACTATATCTTCATCGACTACTCAAGAAGACATCATATGGGCTACTCACCGGTAACAAACCAAATATTTCATATTTTTCGTGTTTTCGGTTCTCCATGTTATATCTTGAACAAGAAGCCTAGGACTTCAAAGTTTGCTTCAAAGTCCGATGAAGGTTTCTTGCTTGGTTATGATTCGAACACTTACGCCTATCGTGTTTTCAACAAGACCTCCAAACTTGTTGAAGTTGCACGTGACGTAGTGTTCGATGAGACTAATGGCTCCCAAAAGGAGCAAATTGATCCATGTGAACTAGGTAAAGAAGAAGCTCCTTGTCAAGCATTGAAGAGAATGGCTCTAGGTGAGGTTCGACCACAAGAGCCACCTCCACATGTACATGAGAAAGATGAAACACAAGAGGAGACCAAGGATCAAGGGGGAGCTTCAACACAAGTGTCGGTACCCTAAAAACCATACACCCCCTGAGGTTACAAAGATCTCAAGGGAAGGACATCAACTCAAATTGAAGACCCTCGGGGGCCCACTCGCCAGACGTGACCGGACCCGCTTCTCCAACATGGTTAACCTCTAGGTTGCCACGTGTACTGTCAGCCCAGAGCTATTACCCGCAAGGGTAAAGCCCCGGGCCAAGTACTGAAACGGCACCTCCGGAGGTAGCCCCCGACCGAGAGAAGCTCCGGACATGACACGTGCCAGGTCACCCCGGAGCTTCCCGCTTCTCCCAAGCAAGCTCTGGAGCTGCCACGTGTCCACACGACGGAGCTAGATGCTTAAAGCCCCCGGGAGACGTTGTAACGGCTCCGGATCTCCAAAGGACAGCCGCAGACTTCAAGATCCGATTAATTACCATTAATTCCACGTTAATGATAATTAATCGGACAGCCTTAACACCTGTAACGGCACTGTCGGAGCCGTTACAGGGTTATTAACAACAATTAATCTCGTGTATCAATACTAATAACCGCCAGGGCCACATGTCGGGCCAGGCTGACTTGTAACGGTTGGTCCTTGTACTATAAAAGGACAAACCGACGATACACAGAGGGGGTCGAACATTCTGAAGCTCACAAGTTAATACAACAAACACACACCCGTGGAGTAGGGTATTACGCTCAGGCGGCCCGAACCACGTAAACCACCGTGTCACTCGTGTCCAAATCGCATTTCACTTTCTTAGATCTCCGCGCGCCCAGACCGAACCACAAACTCCTTCAAACACTTTTCATAGTGTTAGGGGATCTGCCGACTCCAACAGTCGACAGTTGGCGCGCCAGGAAGGGGCGCCTGAGATCTTCAAGAATGGTGAATTCTGCAGCTGGATCATCCAACGGGCAACCTGCTGCTCAGACTGTCGGAGGCAATCCCTCCAACATGCAACCACCGGCAGGAGCCTCAGTTCCAGCGGGAGTCACACTCCCACCACCACCATCTTCTCCGGCAAGACATGCCGAACGACATGATGGTGCACCGGCGTCACATTCTGCGCCGGCAAGTCGTGACAACCCAGAACACGCGCTCCATGCAGCGCGTGCTCTCCTTCAGCGACCACCACCTCCGGATGCATCTCAAGGTGCCATGGAGCAATGGAGAGCTGATATTGAGCATTTGGTCGCAGCAGCGGCCGAACGCCTCAACAATCAGGGTCCACCTCCTTCAGGGCGGGCCCCGTCGCAGCGACGAACGTTGTCTGGAAGACTTGGTCCACATGTCTCCAACAACCGGAGAAGAGCTGCGTCACAGCAAGTGACGTCGTTGCCCTCTGGGGCACGACGTGCCCATACTGCATCTCGGCTTTCGACACACGACCTCCGAGCGGAGCTTGATCGCCGATACCGCCAACAGGATGGCCGTGTCCACATCGAGCGAGCTCGAGAAAGACGATATGCTCAAGATCTTTCTACTCTGGAAGGAGTAGGAGGAGGCTGTTCCGCCCTAGCCATGCACCTGCGTATGGTTAGATGGCCACAGAAGTTCCGGCCACACTTGCCGGAAAAATTCGACGGGACTGTCAATCCCGTAGAATTTCTACAGATATACTCCACTGCGATCCTAGCAGCTGGAGGAAATGAGGCTGTAATGGCCAATTACTTTCCAGTGGCCTTAACTGGGACTGCTAGGTCCTGGTTTATGAGCCTTCCGCCCAACTCTATCGACAGTTGGGAGGAGCTATGCCGCCAGTTCACCGCCAATTTCGGGAGTTCATACACCCGTCCGGGCACCGAACTGGACCTTTTTGCGGTCGTGCAAAAAGGAGGAGAATCTTTGCGGTCATTCATCCAGAGATTCTCTCAGGTACGTAACACAATCCCTTCTATCTCAAGCGCTTCTGTCATTGTAGCATTCAGACAGGGTGTACGAGACAAGAAGATGTTGGAGAAACTGGCGATCAAAGAGATCACCAGTGTCACGGAGCTCTTCAGCCTGGCTGACAAATGTGCCAGAGCTGCCGAGGGCCGTGAAATGCACTCCAAACCAGCCTTGGAGGATCATAAAAAATCCTCCAAAGAAGAAGCCGCTACCTCCGGGAGTGGCAAGAAGAAAAAGAAGACCAACGGCAAGAAGAAGCCGTCGGCCGGCACATCCAACGTTGCAGCCACTGCAACTCCTGGTGGCCGGGGGCCACGCCCCGAGAAGCGACCTCGACCGTCTTCCGAAGACGGTGGCAAATCCAAGATGTGGTGCCCCATTCACAAAACGGGCAGCCACAGGCTGGAGGATTGCCGGGAGGTCCAAAACCTTGCCGAGCGCTACCACAAGCGCCGGGAAGGGTCTCCCTTCCGTCAGAGGGAGGGAAAACAAAAGGTCGATGAAGCTCCGGCTGAAGAGGAGTTAGGGTTTCAAGACCCCAAAAAGGTCTTGAAAGCCGTCTACACCTCCGTCGACGATGATTCCGACGTCTCCGACAACGAACGTCGAAAAACCATGAACACCATCTTTGGTGGATCATGGGACATCACCTCTCGTCGCGTCATTAAGACCATGCGACGAGATATGGCTGCTGTAGCTCCTACAGCTAGACCGGAGCCACATCGAAAGTGGATGGACACACCCATCACTTTCGATGCTTCGGACTGTCCTCAAAGCATGGTCGGAGCTGGCCAGCTGCCCTTGATGGTATCCCCCACCATCAACAACATCCAGCTCCATCATGTCCTGGTAGATGGAGGTTCGGGGCTTAATCTCATCAGCTTCGAAGCTTTCACTAAGCTTCAGCTTCGACCTTCAGACCTCCAGCCCTCTCGACCTTTCTCCGGAGTAGGTCCGGGGGCCATAACCCCACTCGGAGCTATCACTCTCCCTGTTACCTTCGGGACCCGGGAGAAGTATCGCACCGAAAAGTTGGTCTTCGACGTCGCTCAGATCAACTTACCATTCAACGCCATTTTGGGTAGACCTGCCCTGTACAAATTCATGGCAGCTGCTCATTATGGATACCTGGTGTTGAAGATGCCGACACCAGTAGGCGTTCTCCGGATCCGTGGAGATCGCACTGCCGGAGTAACTGCTCTGGAAGAACTCCATGCACTCACCACAGCGCAAGAGGAGGATTCCAGACAGAAGCAAGCTCCACAACCTCCGAGCATTCGTCAACGAGGCTCGACCTCTGCACCCCGTGTGCAGCCAAGCGGCGACACCGACATTCCCGTCAAAGTCGTCCAAATTGGTTCCGATGTCACTCAAACTACCCGCATATCGGGTGGCTTGAACGACAAATAGGAACTCGCGCTCATCACTTTCCTCCGGGCTAATGTTGACGTGTTTGCCTGGCAACCGTCACAAATGCCTGGGATCCCCAGGGAAGTGATTGAGCACAATCTGAAGATTTACCCCGACGCTCGGCCTGTACACCAGAAACCTCGGAAGCAATCTGTAGAGCGACAGAACTTCATCCGACAAGAAGTGAAGAAGTTGCTCGAAGCCGGATTCATCCGAGAAGTCTACCATCCAAAATGGCTGGCAAACCCAGTCGTTGTGCCTAAGGCCGGCGGGAAACTTCGGATGTGCATCGACTACACCACACTGAATAAGGCATGTCCAAAAGATCCATTCCCACTACCTAGAATAGACCAGATAGTGGATTCCACCTCTGGGTGTGAGTTGCTGTGTTTTCTAGACGCATATTCAGGATATCATCAAATCCGGATGTCTAGGGAAGATGAAGAACATACTTCATTCATCACAGTGGATGGATTGTATTGTTACACAGCCATGCCTTTTGGTCTCAAGAATGCAGCTTCAACTTTTGTACGAGCAATGTACAAAACTTTCGAAGAACTCATCAGAGACATAGTGGAGGTGTACGTTGATGACATTGTGGTCAAAGTCAAAAACAAGGAGTCCCTCTTGGATACCTTGCAGGCTGTCTTCGACAAGCTGCGGGCCACCCGCACGAAGCTAAACCCAGACAAGTGCGTCTTCGGGGTTAGTTCCGGAAAGCTTCTTGGTTTCCTGGTAAGTCACCGGGGTATAGAGGCTAATCCGGCGAAGATAAAAGCCATCGAAGACATGCGGCCACCAACCCGCATCAAAGACGTCCAAAAATTAACTGGATGTCTAGCAGCCCTCAGTCGATTCATTTCAAGACTGGCGGAAAGGGCACTTCCCTTCTTCAAGTTACTGAGGAAGTCCGGACCATTCCAATGGTCTGAAGAGGCAGAGAAGGCATTCCAGGAGCTGAAACAGTTCCTCACCACTCTACCAGTCTTGGTAGCTCCGAACCCTGGTGAGCCTTTATTGCTTTATATTTCAGCAGCTGACGAAGTCGTCAGTATGGTTCTGGTTGCGGAGAGACCGGAACTACCCAATACTCAGGAATCCAGATCCCTTCGGGAGGATCCGGAGGTTCCCGAAAGCAGGTCTGGGTCCCAGCTCCCAGACTTGAATCCTCAAGAAGCCACTTCAGAGGACCCGAATCCTTTTGATAGGATCCAGGTCATTCCTGAAGAAGCTCCGGGTTCCTCCACCCAGAACCCGGAGGTCCCCGAATATAGTTTGGACCCCTCCGACAGGGTCCGGATCAATGGAGAGGAAGCTCCGGACCCCTCCGGGAGGGTCCGGACCGTTCAACGCCCAGTATACTTCATCAGTGAAGTCTTACATGATGCCAAGACTCGATACCTAGAGGTACATAAGCTGCTCTACGCAGTTCTTATTGCCTCAAGGAAGCTTCGACACTATTTCCAAGCTCACAAAGTCTCGGTGGTAACCTCATATCCACTTCGAGCGATTCTGCATAATCCCAATTCAACTGGGAATATAGCGAAGTGGGCAGCGGAACTGGCTGAATTCGACCTCGAATTCATTCCAAGACAAGCAATCAAGAGTCAAGCGTTGGCAGATTTCGTGGCAGAATGGACTCCCTCTCCATTAAACTCTGGGGGCCCCAGCGAGCAGAAGAAGGAACCACAAGTTCCGGCCTTCACTAAGCCTCACTGGACCCTTTACTTCGACGGCTCCATGCAGAAGCAGGGAGCCGGAGCTGGAGTCCTTCTCCTCACACCAACCGGGGAGAAGGTAAGATACATGGTGCACCTTGATTTCAAGGCAACCAACAACATGGCGGAGTACGAAGCACTCATATATGGATTAAAGGTGGCACTATCCTTTGGTGTCAAGCAGTTGCTGGTCAAAGGAGATTCACAACTTGTTATCAAACAGGTGAAGGGTGAATGCTCCTGCAATAATCTCCAGCTGGCTGCTTATCTCCTTGAAGTCCAGAGGCTTCAGAAGGACTTTGAAGTCCTAGACCTTCACCATGTTCAGCGTGCTCACAACGTTGAAGCTGACGAACTCTCGACCAAGGCGTCAACCGGAGCTCCGACTCCAGACGGAACCTTTGTCCGGAGGATGTCAAAACCCACAGTTCAGCCTGCCGAGCTGAACGAAGGGGGCGAGATCAGCATCCCGAAGCTGACGGTCCCGATGGCCCTGTTACCATGGCAGCCATCAAGGGTCGTAGGTGCTGCCGGAAGCTCCGAGCAACCCAGCACGCAAGACTCAAATGCTCAAGTCAGTTCCGATGCATGGATCTCGGAGATCCGGAACTTCTTGAAAGACAACATCCTTCCTGACGATGATGTATCCGCTGACCGGGTAGTCAGATTGGCTAAAAGATACACGTTGGTAGAAGGGGATCTCTACCGGCGCAGTGCCAACGGCATCCTAATGCGGTGCATCACAAGGGAAGAAGGCTGCGAGCTCCTCGCAGAAATCCATGGAGGCGAGTGTGGGAACCACGCGTCTTCCCGCACGCTGGTCGGAAAAGCCTTTCGGCACGGCTTCTACTGGCCTACAGCGCTCCAGGATGCTACTGAGCTAGTGAAGAAATGCAAAGCATGCCAATTTCATGCAAAGCAAATTCATACACCTGCTCAGCCCTTACAAATGATACCTCCTACGTGGCCTTTCGCCGTGTGGGGGATGGACATCTTGGGACCCTTCCCAAGAGCCGTCGGAGGTTACAAGTTCCTGTATGTCGCCATCGACAAGTTCACCAAGTGGCCGGAAGCTACTCCTGTTGTGACGATCAACAACAATCTGCAATCAATTTTCTACAATCTATCGTGAGCAGATTCGGAGTCCCAAACAAGATCATCACTGATAATGGGACTCAGTTCACAAGCTCCGCATTTCAAGGATATTGCGAAGACCTCGGCATACAAGTTTGCTACGCCTCCGTAGCTCATCCTGCCAGCAATGGGCAAGTCGAGAGAGCAAACGCAGAGATCCTTAAAGGACTAAAAACGCGAACTTATGAGCGTTTGAAAAAACACGGAGCTAATTGGATCGAAGAGCTTCCGCCCACTCTATGGGCTAACAGGACTTCTCCAAGTCGGGCAACCGGAGAAACACCCTTCTTCCTGGTGTACGGAGCAGAAGCGATCCTTCCTCCGGAGATCACCCTGGGTTCCTTCCGAGTCCGGACCTTCGACGAAGCCGCGCAGGACCAGTTCCGGCGTGAAGACCTAGACCTCCTCGAGGAGGGAAGGTGCCAAGCAGCTGTTCGGAACGCCCGATACCGCCAAGCTTTACGGCGCTATCATCAGCGGCATGTACACAACCGACAGCTCGAGGAAGGCGATCTGGTGCTACGGAGAATACTATCCAGAGAAGGGCAAAACAAACTCTCCCCCGGCTGGGAAGGGCCCTTCCGAGTGATCAAAGTATCCCGTCCCGGAAGCGTTCGCTTGGCCGCCGAGGATGGGACACCTCTCCCAAACCCTTGGAACATCGAGCACCTCCGTAAGTTCTACACTTAATTCCACGGAGGTGAGTCTTAAGTAACTTGAAGTGTATGTTATAGAGTCATTGTACAGAGTCGGGTAGTTCCTCCGGGAGAGCAGCCGGACCTTTCCCGAAAGGTTTGGAAAGCTCATGCAACACTTGATACAGTCTCCAGACTAGAAGTGTAGCTAATTACCCTGGGTGAAACGAGAAACCAAACACACTTAGCCTGGTTCCGTACCCTAAGAGTGTACTTGTTTCATCTGTACCCCGGACCTATAATGAAAGACATCTTCATGTGAAATAGACTCCACGTGCATTCATTTTTGCATAAGGCTCGACATTTTTATTTTTCTCTTTCTTGTCTATAACAGAAACGTGCAATTCTTAAGAAGTTCTAGTTTAACCGGTTTATGTACAATTTGAGTTGAATTGTCAGATTTTTTAGATTTAAATATCGTCTGTGGCCAACTCGCCTGAAAGCCGCCAAGCCATTCTAGGGCTGGAGTGCGCTATCGACTTAGCCTGGTCAAGCACCCTAAGTACGCCACTCTACCTACACCCAGGCAGGCCAAAGTAAGGTGGGTCCATGGACAATTGGATCTAAAAGAAAAGACAATTCATCCAATTATACTAAAAATCGTGTTCAACTTGAAATTCTCTTGAGAACCGTAAGCCGCGACGAAGTTATAGATAAGGAACGAATTTTACTGTTTTTCTTGGCTTAAGTGTGCAGGAAAAATAAACCCAATATTGATGGAGAAAAACCGGGGGTAACCAAGCTCCGACTCCCATCGGCGTTAACTTAAAGATGGTGAGAAGATTCTATCATTAGAGTCTGTTGCCAGCCAGGCGTGGCAAGGGTCATTGCCGGAGCTACTAAGCTCCGACACCTTGAAGTATTAACTACCGACACTCAACGTGTTGGTAGAGGCTCCTGCCGGAGCTACTAAGCTCCGACGATGGACAGTGCCGGAGCTTCTAAGCTCCGACGACTTCAAGGGACCTTCACTATCGAAAACTTCGGACCTAAACTATACGAGTTCGAAGCAAATCTGTCTTCAACAAAAATCAACATCCTTTTGGTACATGTCCACAATCAAATTGTGCACATCTACCAGGGGGCCAAGTGAAGACAAAGATGTTGAAGACAAAAAATGAAATTCACGAAAAATTGGGGATTTCATTTCATTGGAAGACCAGAGATTACATCTGGGGACAAAGGATTACAAAATTGAGGAAGAAGAGAAAATACAAATAAAGGCTAAGAAAGATAGTCCTAGACCCTATGGAAGAACTCAGCGACCTTCTGGGCGACCTCCGACACGCTGGCTCGGGTAGCTTCGCCTTCTCCTTCAACGGGGCCTTCAAGCACCGGGTCCAGAGGGAATCGAGGGTTCCGGCTAGTGTAACACGTCAACACATACTCTGTGACGTTTCTAGCCAGGGATTGCCCCTCGACCTCAAGCTGGTCCGCGATGACGTCGCCCACCTTGGAGAGCTTGCCACCCGCGGCGTTTAACGCCTGCAATGCAAGGTCCGGCTCCGGCTCCGGATCATCCGGAAGCACGGGGCTGAAACCCAACGGCGCTAGCGCATCGTCGGCCTTACTCAGGAACTCCCAAATTTGCAGGGAGTCCGTCTTTCTCAGGCCCTTCATCTCTTCCAAGGACCTCCGGGTCGCCGCCAGCTCTGAGTTCTCGCGGGAGAGGCGCTCAACTTCTTTGGCGTTTTGCTGAATTTTCGCAGCAACCCGCTTTTCGAGTCTCCCGAGCTCCTCCTCCCGGAGGTGGATCTTGTTCCGACGGTCGACCAGGTCTTTCTCCCTAGCCTCTATTTTCTTCTCCCGGGCGATGAGGGCACACTCATACTCGTAGAGTTCCTGCCCTCGCACCCAGGTCTTCTCCTCCTCTTCGAGGCAGCGCTCTTCCAATTTTTTAGCGCGCTCCTCGATACCTTTGTCCGCCAGAGCTGTCTTCTCGGCAAGCTCTTCTTCACGTCGCAAGACGTCATCCCGTAGCTCCAGGAGTTTTTGCTCCTCATCCTCGAGCCACTTTTCCCTTCCCTCAAGCGCCTCTCGGCGCTTGATGAGTGCGGTACTGATGGCTTCGAGTTGATCGAACCGAGCGTTGGCCGCATCATTGGCAGCTTTAGCTTGGTCGTGGTACTCCCGGGATTGGGCGTCGAGGTTGTGAGTCATGCTCTCCCTCTCGTCCAGCATCTCACCCCAGAGCTCCAAGCGGACCTTCTCCCGCTTGATCCATTCCTTGTCCGCAGCGATCCTCGACTGCGCCAGCTTGGTCTCGAATTGGAGTCTATTACGCCACCTCCTAAGGGTTTGGCGCTCCTCTTCAAGAACCTTGCTGTCGTGGAAGAAGGCTAGTTGGACTTGGCGCAGACTGGAGCAAGCGTTGTCGATGGACATCGACAGCGAGATGGGCTCCGGACCTTCTGGGGTCTCCTCCGCTGGTTCCAGCGGGTCTTCATTTACAAAAATTGGGTCCCACTCTGCGAGAGCGGAACCCCGAGCTTCCAAGGCACTAGGGCCCTCCTCCGGGATGGCCTCAGTCGCCACCGAAGAAGGTCCCGCCACCAAATCTTCATTCGCCCCCTCAGGCTGGGGGCCGGCGACTTCGTTCAGGCACTCTGGCTCCGCCACGGGTACCATCGACGTCGTCGCCTCCAATGGCTCTGGCCGGGACGCTTCTTCTGAGGGGAGCTCAAGCTCCCCCGCCTCCACCACCACCGGCTCTGCAGCCGGCGCTCCAATAACTACCGGCCTTGCGACCGGAGCTTCAGAAGTAACCGGCTCAATTGCCGGAACCACTTCAACTTCCGGCTCGCACGCCGGGGCTTCAGCTGCCTCCGGCTCGACCGCCGAAACTCCAGCATTTTCCGGCTCTGAAGCCGGGACCGCTACTTCCTCCGGCTCGGCAGCCGGAGCATCTACTTCTGCAGCACCAGGGCCCGGAGCTTCAACCTCCGGAGCGGGTGCCGCTGGCGCATCTTCAATCCCGTGGTCCGGCGCTACCACGGGAACTTCTGGAGACGATTCGAGGTCCATGACCACGACAGCCGGCGCCGGAGCTGTCGCAGCCTCTGCCTGGGGCAGCACCGGAGCTGGAGCAGAAGCCCTCGTAGCCTCAGACACTGTGGCTGAGGGCGGAGCTTCACTCCCCTTCTTAGGAACGCTGCAGATGGAGAATGGAGAAATTGAGCAAACAGATGCTATAATTAAAAGTTAATTGAGGTAAGCAAGAAAAATTACCTTGGGAGGTTCACGCACCAGCTTGCGCGGAACCTCTTTCCCGGACGTTCCGGGCTGGCCACGGTCGGCGTAGGAGCTCCGGGAAGACTCCCAGGACTTGCCGTAGCCACGGGTGTTTCCCGGGTCGGAGCTCTCCTTGACCGGGAGGAACTCCTAGACCTGGAGGCCCTCACCGCTTCTCGAACCGGAGTCGCCCGTCCGGAACTGGCACCACCGGAGGGACCCATCACAGGAACAGCTGCACTCCGGGAGGATCCCACCGCCGGAACAGTAGCGCTTCGAAAAGACCCCACCACGGGGACAGATGCTACAGCGGCGGAGGATCTTCCTTCCTGAGGACGGGGAACTGGCGGTGAAGTAGCAAGCCCGACGGACCTTCCGTCAGTATGTCGCAGTTTCCTCTTCCGGTTCTCCGGCTCCTCCGCCAGCTCCTTGCCCTTGCCGGTGACCTCAGCTCTTGGCTGAGAGACAGGGGCGGAGCCGCCTTCCGACAACCCGGGGATCGCCAACGGGGCGGTCGATCTTCTCTCGACGACGCCAAGGTCGTCAAGCGCGGGCATCTTCCGCCGGAGCTCCCTGCTGAACTCAACTTCCTCGTTCAGGGGGAGGAAAGCCGGTGGCGGAGTCAAGTACGCTCCGTCTACATCGATGCCGTGCTGGAATTTCTTGAGGTGAAACTCCAAGGACTTCCCCACCATGCTGGACTTCAACCCGGTCTCAACCCGGTCTTCGTCCATCACGCTGTTGAGGGCCCAGGCGAGCTTCTCCCTCCTCTTCAGCGGTGCCCACCTGTTGAACAGGAAGTTGCAGAACACCGCCTGGGGAGTCAATCCTCCCTCCACACATTGGCGGATCCTTGATAGGACGGGATCGAAGGCTGCCGCCAGCACCGGAACTTCGCTCCACACCGACGTGTCAATGCCGGGCAGACCTTCTGGCAGCTCCAACCGCTCGTGCTCCTCCACCCGGACAACTACCCAATCTTTCTTCCAGTCATCCCACTTCCCGGAAGGGAACGACCGGAGGTACTTGAACGGGCACTTCTTGCGCTTCACAAAGTAGTAGAAGCCAAGGTACTCGTCACTTCGGCCGGTGGTTTGGACGGTGAAGAAAGTGCGGAAGAGCTCGATGCAGGGAGGAATGCCCACCCACATCTCGCAGAAGTGGACAAAGATGGACACAAGGAGAAGGGAGTGAGGGCCAAGGTGGTATAGCTGCAGACCATAGAAGTCCAGCAGCATCAAAAAGAAGGAAGAAAATGGTGGGATCAGCCCCACCATGGCATACGATGAAAAGTATACCATTTCGCCGGAGTGCTCCTTTTTAAAGGGAAGCTCTCCTCCGGTGCGGATTGAACGGTTGAAGAAGTCCGACGACCACCCCATGAGGGCTCGGACCTTCTTCAGATCGCTCTCCGTCTTCAAACGACTCTCACGCAGACCCAACTCCATTGCAGCACAGCTAGGCGAGAGAAGAAAAGCAAAGCACGAGTTGGGAGTTTGAGCGCAAGAACAGATGGAAAGCGTAAAGAACTCCCGACGGTGCGCTTTCCTTCTTAAGTAAGCCCTCGCAACGCTTGGATGGAAACTGCAGGGGAATCAAGCATACTACTCAAGAATTCAACCCAGCCGATGACAAGAGGGCCCGGGACCACCCCGACGACCAAGTCGAGGCTCTTACCCAGGCAAACAGTTGTCATCACGAGGCGGGAAACCCAAAGGCGGCGGACTGACAAGGCGCGCGGAACCGATACGGTTTTCGTATCGGGAACCGACGACCTTCAATTGCGAGAGATCCGCATGTCAAAGATCTTATCCGCCGCCTGAGGTGCGCCACGCGTCGGGACTCAACCATAAAGCCCCGCCAAAGGCACCTCCGAAGACTCTTGAAGACCCAGTTCAAGAGTCACAAGTATGGACCCACCTCCGGCGGAACGACTTCATCCCGTTGGCCTTCCCCGGAGGTAGGTCCAGGGGGCCACTGTCGGTACCCTAAAAACCATACACCCCCTGAGGTTACAAAGATCTCAAGGGAAGGACATCAACTCAAATTGAAGACCCTCGGGGGCCCACTCGCCAGACGTGACCGGACCCGCTTCTCCAACATGGTTAACCTCTAGGTTGCCACGTGTACTGTCAGCCCAGAGCTATTACCCGCAAGGGTAAAGCCCCGGGCCAAGTACTGAAACGGCACCTCCGGAGGTAGCCCCCGACCGAGAGAAGCTCCGGACATGACACGTGCCAGGTCACCCCGGAGCTTCCCGCTTCTCCCAAGCAAGCTCCGGAGCTGCCACGTGTCCACACGACGGAGCTAGATGCTTAAAGCCCCCGGGAGACGTTGTAACGGCTCCGGATCTCCAAAGGACAGCCGCAGACTTCAAGATCCGATTAATTACCATTAATTCCACGTTAATGATAATTAATCGGATAGCCTTAACACCTGTAACGGCACTGTCGGAGCCGTTACAGGGTTATTAACAACAATTAATCTCGTGTATCAATACTAATAACCGCCAGGGCCACATGTCGGGCCAGGCTGACTTGTAACGGTTGGTCCTTGTACTATAAAAGGACAAACCGACGATACACAGAGGGGGTCGAACATTCTGAAGCTCACAAGTTAATACAACAAACACACACCCGTGGAGTAGGGTATTACGCTCAGGCGGCCCGAACCACGTAAACCACCGTGTCACTCGTGTCCAAATCGCATTTCACTTTCTTAGATCTCCGCGCGCCCAGACCGAACCACAAACTCCTTCAAACACTTTTCATAGTGTTAGGGGATCTGCCGACTCCAACAGTCGACAACAAGATCAACCACAAGAATACGAAGATAATCAACAAGTCAACGAAGACAATCACTTAGGGGGAGAAGAAGATGATCATGAAGATACAACTCCTCAAGTGCCACACCAAGAGTACACCAATGCGTCCAAAGGGATCACCCAATCGACAACATCATCAGTGACATCCAAAAGGGAGTAACCACTAGATCTCTCATAGCTAACTTTTGTGAACACTATTCTTTTGTATCCTTTTTGGAACCACGCAGGGTTGAAGATGCATTGAAACATCCAGACTGGGTGGTGGCAATGCAAGAAGAATTGAACAACTTCAAGCGGAACGAAGTGTGGGAACTTGTGGCAAGACCCAATGCAAACATTGTCGGCACCAAGTGGGTCTTCCGCAACAAACAAGATGAACACGGGGTGGTGACAAGGAACAAGGCACGACTTGTGGACAAAGGTTATTCACAAGTCGAAGGTTTGGATTTCGATGAGAATTTTGCTCCAGTAGCTGGGCTTGAAACTATTAGAATATTACTTGCATATGCTACTCACCATGATTTCAAGCTGTATCAAATGGATGTGAAAAGCGCCTTCCTCAACGGACCAATCAAGGAAGAGGTGTACGTGGAGCAACCACCCGGGTTTGAAGACGTAGAGTTCCCCAACCACGTGTTTAAATTGCGTAAGGCTCTCTACGGCCTCAAACAAGCTCCTAGAGATTGGTATGGGTGTCTTAGAGATTTCTTAATTGAAAATGGCTTTAAGATTGACAAAGTAGATTATACACTGTTTACGAAGAATTTTGATGATGATCTTTTTATTTGTCAAATTTATGTTGACGATATAATCTTTGGGTCAACTAACCAATCTTTTTGTGAAGAATTTAGTAAAATCATGACAGACAGGTTTGAAATGTCAATGATGGGAGAGTTAAAGTACTTCTTGGGATTTCAAGTACGGCAACAGAAGGAAGGGACGTTCCTAAGCCAAACCAAGTACACGCAAGACATACTCAAGAAGTTTGTCATGGACAAGGCGAAGCCCATAAAAAACCCCATGGCAACGAATGGCCACCTAGACCTCAATGAAGATGGACCTAGCGTCGATCAAAAGGTATATCGCTCCATGATTGGATCTCTACTCTATTTATGTGCATCTAGGCCAGATATTATGTTGAGTGTATGTTTGTGTGCAAGATTTCAAGCCAATCCTATGGAATGTCACTTGACAGGCGTAAAAAAGATCTTGAGATATTTAGTTCATACACCCAACCTTGGCCTTTGGTACCCAAAAGGATCAAAATTCAATCTCATTGGTTATTCCATGCACGGACAAGCCGGTCCCCCGGACTAGTCCGTGCCTGTGCACCAGACAAGTCCGATGTTTCTGAACTCAAAACCTAATTCTTCAATTCCTCATTGTAATTCCTTGCTACCTGTTCACACCTTTGCATTGTGTCATTCATTATCATTCATACCACTCATTCTCAGGTCATGTCGAGCTCCGGCAATGATGTCTCCGATTTTGAGACCGAGATGGACCTTGAGGTGGCACCTCGAACCTCAATGGGTCTTCGCAAGAAGCGCCAAGAAAGACCGTCCGAGCTAGCTCACTCTCCTCCACAGGCTCAGAGGAAAGTGTTGGCTAAGAAGCCAGTGTCCAAGGCAGCTACATCATCGAGTGGTCCTCGCCAAGCAAAGGGCAGGGGCAAAGGGATTGCTACGGGTCCAGTTGGCCCGTTGAAACTTCATGCTCCAAGGGAAGGGGTCCGGGACCCAAATGAAGATAAGTTCAACGGGAAGGGCAGTGACTCGACTGCCAAGTTCAGAAGCATCGATTGGTATGGCCGACCGAAGCAAGCGGCTCATGGAAGATTCTAGTGTAACTTTCATGTTGATTTCTACAGATCGGTGTATCTACCAATGAAGACACTAGTTGTGCGCAATCAGTGGATTGACTGGGCACATTTTAAGAAGAATAGCTGCTCACCATTCACTGATGTAGTGAGAGCCATTGAGAAGCATGGACTGAGAGATCTGTTTGCTTTCAGAAATAACTGGAATGATGAAGTGATTGCGCAGTTCTTTGCGACTTGTCACTTCTCAAGTGAGGATGAGGAGAGTGTCACTTGGATGACCCATGGATCCAAGTACAGCATTACTCAAGAAGATTTCGCTAACCTACTTCACCTTGACTCTGATTGCTTGGTCATACACAACGTTGGTGTTATTTACAAGGATAGGATGAAGTTCCTATATGAGCCAAACTCAAAGTTCAACCCTCCTTCCACCAAAAACATGAAGCCATTCTTTGTGGTGTTGAACGGAGTGTTAAGGAAGACAATAGCTCCCAAGGATGGAGATGCTGGGAGTGTGCAAGGATACCTCTGGACTCTGATGAGGGTCATAAGCAAGGACCGCCCATTTGATGTGGCGGAATAATTTGGAATGATATGGTGAACATATCCTGCACTCCCAACAGATCTTGCAGATATGCTCCTTACCTAATGTTTGTGATTGAGAAAGTCACCGGCATTGCGTTTGTGAAAGATGTGGAGCATCTCCCCTTGAGGCCTCAAATGCCTCAAAATCCGAGTGTGCAGGCTGCTCCCTCACCGTCCTCCAGTCCCGAGGCACCAGTAAGATCAAGAGAAGATGCTAGGGCTGCCCCTGCTTCTAGTGCAGCCCCTCAAAAAGGTTCAGCCAGCGGAATTCTCAAGTACCTGGCTGCAATCTTTGCCTCCTGCAAAAAGGCCGAAGTAAATGCCCATAATCTCAGCAAGAAAAGAAAGGAGGACATGAAGTATATCAAGACAAATGTCAAGCAAATATGCCAGAAGCTGGAGATTGAGTCAATTGGGTCTCCAACAATCTCGGAAGACTCAGACTCTGATTTCACCGAGCTCGGGCCCTTGACCCCTCGAGCTTGCCTACTTTGGCATTGGGGACTCGAGTACCTCCACACCTCCTCCTCATCATCATCATCAAGCTGAAGATGAAGATGATGAAGACGACGATGAGAGGACCGACAACGAAGAGTGAAGACCTTAGGACCCTCCTCTCCTTCTTTTTGGTGTCTTGATGCCAAAGGGGGAGAGATTGAGGGGGAGTCTTAGTCTTAGATGTAGTTTGCGAGGAGAGAGTTCTATGCTTCACCTTTTTAACTCTTTTGTGCCTTGTAATGTTTTAACCATGATCTTATGTTAATTATGGTTCTGTGATGCAATGATTTGATCCTTTGAGTAGTATTTATGAAAAATGTGATTTTGCTCTAGAATGACATATATGCTTGCTATTGGGTAATTAATGTCAATTATGTCATTCTCAATGTTTTAGTGCACTTAGTTATGCATCCCACCATAAAGAATGCACATATGGACTATGCTTTCACTACTTGATGTATTTTGGACCCATATGTGCATGCTTTATGAAAATCTCATGTTTTATCATATTTTGTGAAATCTCAATTGGTTTTCATCAATCACCAAAAAGGGGGAGATTGAAAGTGCATCTAGGACTCCCTTGTGGGTTTTGGATGATTTATGACAAGCAATTGGGATCCTAACCTCTTTGTTGAGATGAGTGCAGGATTTTAACAGGAAAATGAGCAAAGTGCCAAAAAGGAGGAAGAATGAGGAGCAAAGTGGAAATGAGCTCAAGGAAGAAAAATAGTAGATCATTGTGTATGGAGTGTGTTAAGAAAACACATCCCAAGAGCTCAATTACAATTAAACACGCACATTGCACAAAGTTACACAGGACCGGACTAGTCCGACTGACACCGGACTAGTCCGATATCCTTTCTGCACGAAATCGGACAAGTCCGATATCAACCGGACTAGTCCGATATCCTTTCTGACCAGAATCGGACTAGTCCTCCCTAGTGCGGACTAGTCCTCAAAACACTTCACAAGTCACACAAAATCGGACAAGTCCGATCACAACCGGACTAGTTCGATATTCTTTCTGATCCAAATCGGACAAGTCCGATGTTTGCACAGACTAGTCCAAAATACCCTCTGATCTGAATCAGACAAGTCCTCCAAGTGCGGACTTCTCATCCTATACACTTAGGGTTTCACATGTCCGGCCGATGACTATCGGACTAGTCCGAAGATTTCCAGCAGCGAAATTGGACAAGTCCGCTCCTAGCCGGACTAGTCTGATATTTCTGGACATTTAGGGTTTGCTACACACAGCACACCGGACTAGTCCGATCTTTCTAAACCCTAACGATCACTTTTAGAAACCCATATAAATAGAGTTGTATGGCCATATTTCACACTCTCGAACCCTAGCGCCGTCACACCTCCCAAGAGACTCAAAAACCACATCTCTCCACGGAATTAAGTGCAACAAAGATCAATCCTTCAAGGATTCACTCTAGTTCATTGGAGAGACACATTCAACACAACATTGAGCTCTTGGTTTGATTCTCTAACACACTCCTGCGATTCATTTGTAATTTTTTAGTGTGTTCTTGGTGATATTTTGTGTTGTAATCTAAGGGAGCTCTCAACGTGTGAGAAAGACCCTTGAATTTGGTTATTCACCCCTTTGAAACAAGTGGAAGAGGATTGGCCTTCGTGGCGATCCGACGAGGGTAGGGTTGGAGAAGACCCGGTCCTTTTGGGGGCTCCTCAACGTGGATGTAGGTTGCCTTTGTGGGAACCGAACCACGGGATAAATCTCTTGTGTTCTCTGTTGTGTTCATTGTTCCTACTTCATATCAATCTAGGGTTACAAACTGATCTTGATTACTTTACGTTGAAATATCAAGTATAAGTTTGATTTGTGATATAACCTGATCTATAAACTTGTGACACTTTGTTTAATCGTATACTTCCGCTGCATTTATTGAAGAACAAAGTTAATTGATCAAACCTAATCAATCTAGTCCGTATACACCGGACTAGTCCGCACTTTACCGGACTAGTCCAACTTCTCTGTTTTTGAACTGGTTGTTAAGTGTTGCAGCATCCGACAATTTTCAAAAAGGCCTATTCACCCCCCCTCTAGGCCAAATTCAAATATATATATATATATATATATGCTAAACAATAATCCACAAATAAAAATAGAATATATTCGATGAAACGAGTAACGAATAACTAAACATATTATTTAGAAACAAAATATACGCAAGCGCGATTCCCGCGAGCATAAACCAAAATCTGAATTCAAACTTGAATTAAAATTTACATTCTGAAACAAATAAGAAAAGGAGAAAATAATAGGAAACCTTTCCTGCTCCCATTCCAAGACCGACCCATTTCTTTTTCCCTTCTTTATTTTTCTGGCGCGGCCCGCAACCCCCTCTTCTCCCCCTCGCGGCCCAGCTTGCGGCATGCCTGCCTCTTCCCGTCGCGCGCCACGGCCCGGCCCCACACTGTGCTGGTTTCTTCTTCCTCTCGTTTCCCTTCACAGACCGACAACCCTGCGCGCACGCCCGACACTGGGAAACCCACACACGACATGTCCCGTCCCATCGCGTCGCACGTCGCCGCCCGTCGCCCTCACTCTCCTCCAACCTTCCCATCCCAAAATCACGGTGCTGAAGACCAGAACGCCTCTGTGCACCGCCTCAGCTTGCGCCAAAAGCAGCACCCGCCGGCCACCGTGACCACCCCCCCCCCCCCCCCGTCGTGTCTCTGTTCTCCCATCACATCACCTAGCACCGATGTCACGTCGTGCGCTTGCCCGCTCGTCGCCAGCTAGCAAGCGTGGCACGTGCGCCACGGAGCCTCCCTGTGCGCCGCCTCCGCCCGTGCCAAAAGGCGCGCCGGCCACCGCCTCGCGTCGAACCGCCTCTTACCCTCTATAAAATGGCACCCCTCTACCTCATTCACTCGCGCGAGTTCCCCCTCTAACCTCTACAGAACACCACTGAGCTCGCTCGGCCCTCCCCGAGAGGGAATTCGAAGTTTTTCCCAATCGCCCTAGCCGCCGGTTGCCGTCACTGTTCCCACTCCGGTGAGCATCCGTTCTCAAATTACTTTTGTCTGCAGATTCTATTCCTCCTATTCTAGCTAAAATGTCACTTGTTTGGTCAAACCAAGTACCATGGCCTAGATCCCCTTAGATGTCGTGACCGCACTGCCGCACCCCATCACCGTCGGTCACCTAGGAGCCCATTTGGTACGACCAACGTTTACTGTCAGCTTCATCGCATCAAGGTGCTAGTGTAGGAGCGATCTTAGTAGGCTTAAAAGAATCGCAAGGCTGCTTCATCGTGCGCTGCCATTGCTCGTTGCCAAGGCGCATCAACGGCCACCTTAGGCACTACTCCGACCTGGACGAATACACCAGCATGATCTGTACACCCTGGAACACATCTAAGACCCACTAGTCCCACGAGCACTCGCGCCCACGTGTAGATCATCATGCACTGCCGTGCGCAGCCGTCGCGACCCGCCGCCGGCCGCTGGAGCGCCCCTCCGACGTAGCCAAAGCCACTGAGGGAATCCCCATTCCCTTGGACGTGCGCTCAACGACTCTGTGGAAGGGGATCCCGCACAGTCCGGTGCTGACTGGCCGCCGCCGCCGTCCCGACAACGCTATGGCGCCTCCTCTACTCTGCGACCATGGCTCCTACGTGGCGCACGCGTGGCCGCCACCCTGGCGCCACATCACCACACCATGGCGCCACGTATGTGTGGTCTGCCACCCAGCGCACTCCGCCTTGAGTGCACTCGATTCATGTGGACCGCAGGGCCTTGATCCACTGACGTCCTTGCCCCACGTGCCAGTGACCAGAGCAAAGTGAATTCGCTAGGTGCACATGCGCTGACCACTGTGGCCCACGCTCAGCCTCACAGTACGCTAGAAAATTTCTACAGCCACCCGCTTAGTACACACAGATACCTATAAAATGCCTTTCTTTATACAAGAAAAATATGGAAAATTCCCTAAAAATTCTTAATTGATTTTGGAACATAATAGGGTTGATTCATAGTATGAATTACTGGTAGGTATGGTGTTAAATATTATTAGTTTACAACATGAATTAATCAATTAGGAAATTGAAGACGAATTATGTTAGGCTTTACAAATAATTTTCTAGGAATTCCCCAAAAATTATTTGATGATTATTAGAATATAAAAATATTAGTTAGTACACAAATGAAATGTAGGAAATGTGAGGCTAATTATCAGTTGTTAAAAATCATTTAACTGACTAGGGAATTGAGAAAGTAGATATTTAGCCTTCCCAAATTGATAAACCTTCCATCCGAAAAGTATTAGGAATATCAGCAGGCAACTATAATATAACAAAAAGTGATACTCAACCAACATGGAATATAGAGTGATAAAATAATTATACTCCTTATAGGGAATTTATTAAATTACCAATAGTTAGTGGAAAACCTAAATAAACAAACTCCCTCACAGATAATTACCAAAAAATTCTAGAAAATACTGCTAGGCATATATATTATAATGTAAGTAGAAATTTACTAATATAAATTATAGGATAGAGCATTCATTATAATTCCCATAGTAAAATCAAGTGAATATGCATTATTATTAAAATGCACATAGAAACTCTAAATTGAATGATCTCTCCACAAATGACCTTATAGATATATCTAAGGTATATTATTAGGACTTTTAGAATAGTAAATGGTTACAATAAATTATAGGATAACTGACTAAATATCATCACCATTATAGAAAACAATTAGAGAGCTAATAGATAATAGAAACTCACACGTAATGTCTAAACAAAATAGACCCTACACTAGTAACCCCCCTGGAGTTAACAACCACACTCTAAAGAAGTTCTAAAATAAGTGCATGACTTTTATAAGACATTAAGAAAATAATAGATTAAGAAGTGATATAAATTAACGAGTCATACACTGGTCGTCATTAAAAATATCAAGTTGGCTCGAGAATATCAGAACATATGCTTAGACTCTAAAATAAGTGAGTCTTGCATTAGTAAAAAATTAGTGAATATACTATTGTGAGGATAGGATAATTATGAAGAAGTCTCAGACGTTATTGTTAACTCGTTGACCGTAGCATAAGTAATTTACAATACGAACTAGTGAATTAACCATAATGGTCACAAACACGGTATAACTAGAAGACTCTATAAAACTGTTATAACCATTCAATGATCATTTTATTGGTCAAGGAAATAGTAATGTTTCCAAATAAGCCACTAGTAGAATGTAATATTCATTGCTAAGCCTTAAAATTGTCTTAATAACCACGTTATTGAATGATTGTTTGTATTTATTGGGTTTTATTTGGATTTCTTGGATCTTTATCGATGAATCATATTTTCTTCGCGTAGCTACATACTTAGTAATAGGAGAGTTCGCGAAGGAGATAATCAAGACCAAGATCACGAAGAACAGGATAAAGACTTGGATAAACCACCACAAAGGCAAGCTCTAACTCCTTGATCATATTTCACCTATGTTTTGCAATCGCACCTATGGCCTGTTTTCATTGCATGACTGTATGTCTATTTAAAATGGTGTTATGCTATGAACCACTTGATGTGGTAGCATGAGCTATGTTGATAACTGAATATCGGTGTTAGTTACTAGCCAACGATAAACAGTAACCTAGTAGTTACTCGCTATCAACGGCTTGAAACAAGACACTTTATCAGTTATGATAATAGCAGTGACTATCACAATCCCCTCCTTGACCTTGACAACACAACCCCTTGACAACCTAATGGATTCATCGCTGCGCTATAGCAGTGATGTGAGCACCTTCTTGTTAGTACTATGCTTAGGAACCCCTACGATGTTCGCATCGCAAACCACTACACCATTGTATACATGATTGTGAAATGTGTTAAAAGGTGTTTGGTGGTGTGAGTTAGGATATGGGTGGGTGATTAATGAACTGTGTGGGTGAAGGGGAAGGGTGGTCGAGGCGGGTATGGTGATGGGATGCCAGGGGCTCCCTAAGAGGTATACCAGCTGCGGCTGTGTATTCGGTGTAATCCACCGATTGACGCTGAGTGCTTCAGTAGTAGTACGATGACCATGTTTTCCGGACTAGTCTTATGCTGAGTACTTCAGTTTAGTACGATGATGTGTGTTCCGAACTACTCCTCTTGCCATGGACGGATGGAGCCGCCTCACTAATATAAGGATCGGTTCATTTGAACTCAACATAGTGATTTCGTACAACCACAGAACCTGTATGGGCAGGACTCGCCCTACCTTTCTTGTAACTGCCACATGAGAAAACCTGTAGATCCATGGGGGGCACGGTGGACCAGGAAATGGCACGGAGACTGAGGGTTGTCCGGTGTCTGGTTGGGTAGTTAATGCCCAAATAGCCCCTGCGTCAGGCTGAGGTGTGAATATGGGTTTACTTAGTGAAGATGGGATGAGCGTGCGTTACTCTCTGATCCAAAGTACGTAGCCTGTGGGTAAAGTATACAAACTCTGCAGAGTCTTGATCTATCCGGATAGCTGTTGTCACAGTCTTGGCACACTATGCTTTGAGCTCCTATTGATTAGTATTAGCACATCTCCTTGAAGTGTGTGTGTGGGTGGTCGAGGCCGCCGTGTTTTGGGAAAGAGTTGGCATGTGTGTCGGAGTCATCAGGGCCTTGGGTCCGAAGACTCATATAAAAGTGAGGTAACTGCCGGGATGGTCTGAAACTCCCCCAGGGCCCGCCAACTATAATAATAGTGATTCAACTACCTCTCCCTCTTATTGCAAAACTCTTTTCAAAGAGAACCTGTATAAAATGCTTTTCATCAAAACTAAGCCGTATGGCCTCTCCTTGCTACAAGCCCCAATACATGATACACCTCCTCTTGAGTAGTGTTAGGGCTTGCGGAGTACCTTATGTATTCACTCTTGCTTTATATGTGGTTTTATCAGAAGACAAAGAAGTTGAAGCGTGTGAGGGTGACGACTAGGTCTAGTCCTACTTCCCAAGTCTGCCTGTTGGGCATGGCGCCATTCTGCTCCGCTGTTTTGAAGATTTTTCTATTTTGGTGGTCATCTCCGACCACATTCAATGTAATTTAGAACATGGTTGTAAGACTTTTATTGATTATGAATAAATAATCATTGTATGGATCTCGATCTATTCTGTTGTGCGTACCAACTACTGATCCAGGGATTGGTACAGGATGCACGAGTAGACCCTCGAAAGGCGGGTCCTGACACATTGATATTCTTTAAATTAACAAATGTCAAAGGATGAATGAATAACCTATGTTGGTCACTAACACAAAGTGTCTAACCTTGATAAGTAGATTATAGCAATCATTTTCAACATCGGGCACATTTGGCTGATGCAGCAAAGGCTGAACTTCAAGTAGTATAGTTTTGATTGTAAAACCAGTGCACCACTCCTATGAAATATCAATTTAAGCAATATAAGAAACCAGTTCAAATAATTTCGGCAACAATTACTAATTACATGAGCAAAATAGGTCTATCTTACAGTCTCTTGATCAAGAATCCCAATGCAGAGTGCTCCAGAGCGATGGGCATTTGGGTGGAAGAAACCACTTGGAAAGGCGCATCTTGGAGACACCAATGTATAGTCCTCTGAGAAGGAGATTGTAAGGGGGTAGTAACCACCTTTCCAGTCAGTCTATAAAGCAAAATTATTAATATGAGGATGATGGTTAAACTCATATTGTGCTTGTTCTTCATGACTTACCCCTTCTTTATCGGGGACGATGCACTGCCACTTCAATAAATCTCCCGATTCAGACTTCGCAGAGAAATCCTACGTAGACGGAAAAACAAAACTAAAGTTAAGTTCATCAGTCTATTGCAGGTCTACATATATACAACCATGTGACCGGTGTGCCATATGTACATACATGGGGATAGTTCTTGCGCCGCGCCAAGCGCTCCTACTTCAGTCGGCTATGCGCCAAGCCCATACCAGCCATGAATAGTGACAATGACGAGAAGGACGACGACTATGACGACGACAACGAGGACGACAACGATGACGACGACAAGGACAGCGACGGCGACAACAATGGTGATGGCGAATAGAGGAGGCGGTCACACTAGAGTTGGTCGATTAGTAAAGTATTGTTGGTCGATTAGTAATAAAGTATCACCGGAGGCGAAGAACAGACAAAGGAGATAAATGTGAGGCGCGCGTTAAGTCAAAAAGTGTCTTCCATTGTCGAAGAGACAAAGAGACAAGGGAGATAAATGCGAGATGCGCTATAACAAAGAGAGACGTGCATTAATCTAAAGTGTGTCTTCCATTGTCGAAAGAGAGATACACGACACGAGGTATGCAGAGAACTTAATTTTGGTGGCGTGGTGCAGAGACGCGTGCGACGTCCGCGCGCGACCTTTCATATCCCCGAGGCGGTATCGATACGCTCCATCATTCCATCAATACGCGGGAAACCAACTGCTCCCTCGATGACTCCGCACAGACCTTATTTAAGATGCGCCATCACCAGTGAGTTCTCCACAAGCGCGTCACTCCCTTTCAATCCTCCTCTTTTCTTCGTCTTCTCTTCCCTGACGACCCACCACCACCATGGCCGACCTTCCGCCGCCAAGCCCTCTGAGGGAGCCATCGTGCAAGAAACTATTCTGCAGCTCCCCCGAGAGGTTCAACACTAAGCAGCGCCTCCTTATGGTGCAAGAGGTGTACAACAATACGTCTCGCACCATGAGTTCCTTGGGTCTGGGTACCCTTCCCTAGTTTACCGGAATGGGTACCATCGGTCACTACCTCTTCGCCCTCACGGGGGTGGCCGATCGTCTTGAAATTCTGTTCGATACGGTGGCCCAGGTGCTTGGCCTCGAGGGCCACAAAAACCTGGTGGAGGCGACGGAGAGCAACCTCGTTCTCGGAATTGCACCGCCGGTGCAGCCAGTGTAGCCGGCGCAGCCGACCCAGATTCCTGTTGCACCGGCGCCGAAGTCGCCGCCGGAGGATGAGGATGAGGAGGAGAAGGAGGAGGAGGAGGAGGAGGAGGAGGAGGAGGAGGAGGAGGAGGAGGAGGAGGAGGAGGAGGAGGAGTAGGATTTAGTTTTTCTTTGTTGTTTTTAGTAGCTTCTATTTTGTAAATATTGTTAATGAATGAATTCTATCTTTGTTTATCTATGTGATTGAATATTATCTTGTGTTCTTCAACTGTGTGAATGAATGAATGTGTTGTGTGTTCAGCATGTTCCTAAGGTATCATAAGGAAGGATTTGATTATATTCAGGTATCAAGTGAGAATGTGCTCTGAGTTCAGTGATGTGTGGTATCAACAGTGAACCAAAGCAAAATGAAGAAAATCACAAAGCTAAAGGTGACGTGTGGAATCAGAGACGTGCTTTTCATTAGAGCGCGTCTCTCTTTTAGCAGAGGAGAGGGAGACGTCGGTCATAGGAGACGCGCTTCACTGGGAAGCCCGTCTCGATTTTGCGTCACAGCACAGACCTTATATAAGGCGCCATCAGTCTCTTCTCTTCGCTTCGTTTCGCTCAGACAACCCATCATGGCCAACGTTCCGCCGCCAAGCCCGCCGAGGGAGCCACCCTGCAAGAAACAATGTTGTCGCTCCCCCGAGAGGCTCAGCAAAGAGCTACTCGAGAAGTTGTTCGACAGACTATTCGACTGGTTATGGAGGCTACTCGAGACGATGGCCGAGGTGCTGGGCACCGAGGGTCGCAGTATCCTGGTGGCGACGATGGTGAGGAACCTTGATCACGAGGTTGCACCGCCGGATCCAGACCAGTTGGAGCAACCGGCGGAGCAGCCGGAGCAGCCGGAGGAGGAGGGGGATGAGTAGGATTTAGGTTTTCTTTTGTTGTTTTTTTAGTTGCTATTGTTTTTATTTCTTGTGTCTTGTACTTTTTTCTTTTATTTTGTAATATATTTTTTAATGAATATATGTGTTCATCTGTGTTATACGTGTTCAACTATGAATGAATGAATGAATTAAACGTTCGGCGATGAGAGTCTGTAAGCGAAGACAAAGGAGACGGGTTTTGTGTAGAGTACGTCTCATTTCTTGCGCATATTGGAGACGCGCTGTGTTTTATGCGCGCCTCCCACTTTTCAGAGAGGATGGCGTGTCTCGGATACCAATTTAACTGTTACGGGCTTTGTTTTAACGCGTCTTCTTGTACTTTCAGCCGAACCATGTCAGATCCCCGCTGAAGCGGGGTCGTCTTGCTTAACATTATCAGAGGCGCCGCCTTTGAGCGCGTTGCCCATCTTTGTCTCCTATTTTGGTTTCTTACGTAGTGGGATCACGAAACTAAGCTTCATTTTTGTCGGGTTGGGGCTGGTTCCACGATAATAACTATTATTTTCGTGTGCCAGAAGTTGAGCTCACGAAAATAAGAGTTATTTTCGTCGGCTGCAAAGTGAGCTCATGAAAATACTACCAAAACATTGCCCTGGCCAATATAAGCATTCTACGGTCGTGGTGCCCTAATAAACCCTAGAGCTCGTCGAGGAAGTGGGGATGGTGGCGGCCGATGGGTCTGGCGGGAGCATCGGAGAGAGCTCGTCCTCGTTGTGCGATGCCGCCCCTACAGCCGTCGTCTCAGGCGGAGGGGCGCGAGTTCCAGGCACGAAGCGGCCAACGGCGGTGGGCTGACAAGGTTCGAGGGATGCAGGGCCTTCCGCGCCGCCTTTTCGTGGGCCAGGTTCTAGTTCATGAAAATGAACTGATTATTTTCGTGGGCCTAGATCTAACCATGAAAATATAACTATTTATTTTCGTGAGCCAGAATCTGAGCCGCGAAAATAACTAAAATGTATCATCACGGGCTCCATTTTGGCTCATAAAAATATATTCTTATTTTTGTGAGCAGCCTATGAAAATAAAGTATATTTTCAACGAATTATTTTCATGAATCACGGGCCAAAAAAATAAGGTATTGGCCCCACAAAAATATTTTTTTTGTGAGTTCTTTATCGGGTTTCGTTGGCTTCTGACCCATAAAAATAAATCGTTTTCTCGTAGTTAGTTATAATGTCATGACGATGCGACTTTGGTTTCACGTGATCAATACAGATAGGTTACCTCCTTGGATCGACAACCATAAAGAAAGCAAGAAAAATAAGGCCCTGTCAGTCTACCTTGTGACGAACGATTACTTACTTTGAAGACAAGCAAGATCACTGCAGGCTGAAAAGAATATGTTTGGTAATGTGAGCGTGACCAGATACGTGTTGCTCAAGGATTTTTTTGTTTTCTGGCTTAATACCTAGCTTGTGCACCTAAACGGAGGGTACCTTTACCGTTGTGTAACTGGAAGTCAAAACTGGTCCACATCCATCACAGTGAGAGTAATAAACTAATAACTGGATGGTGTAGAGTCATTTTACAATGAATCATGAAAAACTGCATGCCCCGTGCGCGTGGCTGACATTGTGTTGTACCCGAATCGCCCATCGTCACAAGGAGTGTGCTCAGGAAAAACTGCATGCCCCGTGCGCGTCAAGCTTGGTGATGGTAATTGCTCACCAACCGGCGCGCGGATCAGCAATGGCGGCCGGTTTCGTGGCATGCGAGGGTACGTAGGGTTGTCAACCAAGCTTGTGGTCATGAACTACTCTCCACTCGTTAAAATTTTAAATTTGATTCAAGCTCAGTTCAAAAGATTAACGAATGGATTATAAATTTAATTCAAAAATCGCAAGTCTCGATAAAGTTCTTTTATATAAGTTTTGTATTGTGAACATTATTTATTTTTATTTTTAAAAATATTTCTTGTTGTTATTGTTTAAATGAGCCTCTTAAGCTCGAAATCAAACTTTTACGAGCTTCAACCAAGTATAACTGTTTAAACAAATTTTATCGAGTCGAACTCGAGTTCGACCCTGAGAGAGTAAGCTCGCTCAAGCTCGACTCGACATCTCTATATGGGAAGCATGCCAGAATTGAGAGTGATGGAACACTGTTCTGCCTCTTCTCTTCTCTCTTTTAGTTTGCCACGATCGTGAATGGCACTGCAGCATCTTTTTTTTTTATTTCTCCGAGCTAGACTCTCAGCGAAAATGAGGAGAGCCAGTGGTTTAGTGCACTAGGGCTGCACCGTTAAAATCCGATGCCTCATACGAGATACTAAAATTATATATATATATATATATATATTATTTATAATAGTTTATATACTATAACAATATTTTACTCTCTTCTTTATCAAAAGAGGTAAATAAGAGGTAAATAGAAATTAATAAAGTATGATGTGCCTTAGCTGAAGTAAAGGTTGACGTCATGAAGCCATCCTGCAAAGGCGCAATCTGTGCCAGACCTTTACAACTCTGTCATGCACCATGGCTGTCTGTACCTGATGACCTGTCGTTTGCACCCTGCAGGGCACGTCTCCAGAATTCGATGATCCGTGGAAACTACAGAGACGACAGGCACAATCACGATTGTATCAGAATACGAATCGAAGGTCCGAGTTTGGGGACGCAAGGTGGGACATGAACCAGCACGATAGATGGCAAAGTAACACTACAAGCTTAGATCATTCGCAATTGTACACTATAAAGCGTACCGAAAAAGTATACTAAAAAAATTTACAGTGTAGTACACACTAAAAATATAGAATATATAAGATTATAAAGTATACTTTCTAGCGCGAATGGTTTTGGATTATAAATTTATGGTGCCTCAAAAACAGGGCCCAGTGGAATCTGCCGCACATGGCTGGGGCTCCGGCCTGTACTGCACAGATGCACGAGGCGCTGCTCCCGACGCGGTCCTGACCGTGTTGCAACTCTTGTGAACCACGGACACTGCCGCCGAGCTGGTGCAGCTTCCGTGCCGCTGGAAAAAGATTTGAGTGGAGAGAAGAGAAGGCAACAAAGCATACCTCACTCATTTTTAGATGATCTAATATGAGCCATCCTGCTGACATTTAATTTTATTTCTCGGAATTGAGCAGAGCTACGAAGAATGATAGTTCAACGCTACTGTGTAGTGGAGGGATCCAGATCGTCTGACTTAACGTCATTTTACATCCAACGGTCTGCTACTCCGTTTTCTCATTTCAAACAAACAAACATATTTTTCAAGATAATTGGATGGAATTTGAAAAATATTAAACCATCAGTTATTTAACATATCCATTAATGATAATACGTTTCATTTATTGTATTTAGAAATTCGATGTTAAAATAATACCAAAAATATTTATGTGTTCCCTTTGTTTTGTAGCGAATCCTAATCAGCAAAATCGTATAAGAGAGACTATTAGATGAATAATACTCTAATTCATCAAAAAAATCAGATGGTTATTTAAACACTAATCGTAGTACATCGTTATTTTTTTTATAAACATTATTTGTTTTTGTTTTTCTTTAAATATTATTTATTTTTGTTGTTGAAGCGACTCTTCCAGGCTCAAACTTGACCTTTTACTAGGTTCAACTGAACCAAACTGTTAACGAGGCTTATCGAGCGAACTCGAGCTTGATTGCAGGATTGAAAAGATTTCAGGCTCTGTTTGAGCTCGGCTTGAATTCTTAACGATCTCGATCCTTGAAAGACAAGCTCGCTTTAGCTCGACTCATTGATAGCTCTAACTATGATCAACACTTAATTAACCTCTATACTGTTTTCTTAGTTAGCTTAACCCTACGTTTTGAAAAAACCAAAAAATTATTCTCCTTTAATAGTCTTTCTTACCTTGTACTAATTTTATAAAGATAATATGTAAAAATATTATCAACAGTCATGTAAAATAATTGATGATCTAATATATTTCAGAACCCTCACAACTATTACAGTTACACTGTAGCACATAAAAAGGCTGAAGCGCCGGATTTTTAATGTTACTGCAACTTGTGCAGAAAAAACAAAAACAAATAATGTTTACAAAATAAAATTAACCTGTACTATAATTTTTGAGAAATATGTTTTTTTTATTGAAGCCTCTCTATCGGTACAGTTGTAGCATTTGTTCATGTGAGAATACACGCACTCACGCCACCCACTCACACCTACACACACCTTCTACATATATATAACCTACAACTACACACGACTTTTACCGCTACGTCCTTTGAGAAATCACCAGAATCTACCAGAATCTGATGTGCGATGAGAATGTTGTTCTACCATTGTGTCTTCACGCATGAGAGGCACCTGAAATATTATTTGGGAATAAATTTCAGTAAGAAACTCAAAGTTGTGATTCCTAGAAATCGAACCTGGATGGCAGCGCTGGCAACCGCATCCGCTGGTCACTAGGGCAGTTGCCCGGTCTCTAGAAATATGTTTGTTTAGACCAGACAAGAGCACATAGAAATGAGGAAATGGAGTGGCAGACCGTTGGATGCAAAATGGACCACTGGATTCATAATTACTGTATTGTGCAGTAAAATGACCTTAAGTCAAACGATCTGGATCCATAGTGGAGATGATGCTAGCAAGCATATATTCAACTCGTACGCCTTGGCCTTTGATGAGGGGTTAACACTTAATAGTCACTACAGGAATCCAGACGATATTTGCGACAGTTTTCCTTATTTGCGACGGCAAATAGTCACTCATGTTTTATCGCAATTTAGCTTATTTGTGACGGTCACTGTCGCAAATAAGCTTATTTGTGATGGCTTGCGACGTCCGTCGCAAATAAGAATCTGGGCCCGACGGATGGGCCGGGCCCGACAATTTGCGAAGGTTAGCATTGGCCGTCGCAATTAAGGACTTATTTGCAACGGCTTGTCGCAGCCGTCGCAAATAACACAGGTCCTATTTGCGACGGCCAGAAGCCTTATTTGTGATGTACTGTATAAAAGCCGTCACAAATAAGGTTTTTTATTTTTTAAAAAACAGAACATTTTGCCCGACTCGATGACCAGAATAACAATAACAGCAGGCACAATAACAGAAACACAATATATAACAAACATTTCGATCCATAAATGAAACACAAAGTCCATCTATCACAACACAAACACAAAACAAAGAAAAATGCATCTTCATCCATCAATTCTAGCTACCTCCTGAGCCGCCAACGTCCTCGTCGTGCGTCAGTCCAGGCATCGATATAGACGACGACTGAGTTTGAGCCTCCATCACCGATCTCTGCAACACATAGAAGTTATTTGACATATTGATTAGTTTGGAACTTTGTTTTTGATTAGATCTGATTAAACAAGCTAGAATTGATCATATTGAACTTAATTTACTTTAAATAATTTGATTTAGATTTGCTATGTTTGATTATTTAAGACTAAGTAAGAATATAATAGCTAAGTTGAATTAGATTTGCCAATATTTGATAAATTAAGACTAAGTAAGAATGTTTTTGATTACCTAAAACCCGGAAAAGTGTTCACCAGCGGTGGTACATGCATTTTTAGAGGCAGAATTGGCAGTGGCAGTGGATGTAGTTCGAGGTGCAACCCCTCGATTGAGTGGCCTTAAAAGAAACTCTGTCATTGCAAACATTACAGGTTATTACATATTATTAATTACTTAACTTACCGTCATCGCGTGCCTCTGCATCCCCATCGCCTATCGCAAATTAACAACCTATTTGCGACGGCTCTATGCATTTGCGACGGGCCGATGCCGGCCATCGTAAATATTTTTGCCCATCACAAATGATTGCATTTCCTATTGTGAGTGACAGCAACAACCAAGGTTGCAGAACTGAGCAAGAGTTGTCTTAGGTGGCGCTGGTGTCGGAGCACCATGTATCCGAGACAACCAAGATGGATGTAAACGGCCACTTTTTTCAGTAATGGAAAAAAATCTGGCCGTTAGAATCTTCATAGGATACATGTACAAAACTGTTCAATACAAGCAAGAGCTCTTAGGCTCACAAGACCACATAAATTGTTCGACCAATATGACAAATAAAGACAACAGATTAGCCTTCAATTTTATTCCTAAAATTTCAACCAACTATAGCACACACTAAAAGAAACGCGATCATTCGCGACGGCCAAAGTTATTTGCGACGGCCGGCCGACGCAAATAGCGTTATTTGTGACGGCCGACATCGAGCCATCACAAATCTCTAAGGTTGTCGCAAATAGGTTGTTAATTTACGACGGTCGGGCCAAAAGTCGTCGCAAATGCGTCGGACGTCGCAAATAGGAGTTATTTGCGATGGCCAGAAAAAGAAGTTGTCGCAAATACCTTTAATTGTGACGGCCAACCCTAGGATCGTCGCAATTAAAGAACCCGCCGCAAATTAAAGCGATATACCCCGGTCCTCCTTGACCCGACTCACTTAGTTCCAACGCCACCGCCTCTCGAGCACCTGGCACCGCTGCGCCCGCCGCCGCCGCCTCTCAGGTAAGCTCCTCCCCTCCCCTCCCCTCCCTCCATGGTCGCGACCCCCCTCCCCTCCCCCCATGGCCGATCCCCCTTCCCCTCCCCCTCCATGGCCGACCCCCTTCCCCGCCCCTCTATGGTCGACCCCCTCCCCTCCCCTCCCTCCATGGAAGAGCTCCCCATCACCTTCCTCCATGGTTGACCCCCTCCCCTCTCTCCATGACTGAGCCCCCTCCCCTCCCTCCATGGCCGACCTCCCCACCTCCATGGCCGAGCTCCCCTCCCTCACCCTCCCTCCATGGCCGACCCCCTCCCCTCCCTCCATGGATTATGCAATTCAATTTTGAATGCAATAGAATTGTTAATTATGCAATTCAATTTTGAAATGCAATTGAATTTAGAAATTCAATTTAATTGTTGATTGTGCAACATAAACTTGAATTATGTTGATTATATGTTTATTAAATTGTTCATTATGGAATTAGATCTCAATTTTTAATTGTTAATATAATTACATGTTAATAGTTACATGCAATTGCCTTCTTTAATGCTTTGTTATATTTAATTGCTTATTCTTAGGTCAATGCTTAATTATGTCTATGTGTAGAATAAAATTGTTTATGTTTATATTTATGTTTATTAATTGATAAATTACAATTCAATAATTGTTATGTTTGAAATTGTTTACGTTTAATTGAATTGCTTAGTTTTTTATATTATGGTTATAATTTTAAATTTGATTTCCTGAGTGTTACTGTATGTACAAAAATAGGATTCGGGTCGGCTTGACCCAACACAACCCATTTAGGGCCCGACGAGGCCCATTTAGTTTGAAGTTAAAGTATGCGTCCAAACGAAGACAGTGCAGACGGCAAGCTCCCGCACATGTGGATGGCGGACCTCGACGGACCCACTTCCCTGTCTCTCTCGCTCTTTCCTCCTCTCTCGTCTTGAAGAGTTGCAGCCCCCCCCCCCCCCCGGTTAGCGGCGGATGCGGCATCGACCCTGGTGGCGAGAAGGGTAAGAAGGTGGTGCCGATGAGGGGGTTCTTCCCCTCTAGAGTTGAGGACGCTTTCGCTGGTGCCTCGTCGATCGGGTGCAGACGCTCTTAGCTGCTGGGGCACGTTCTAAGCAGCTCAAGGGCTTCGTCACAGCAGCCCACACAGGTAAATTTCACTATTCTTTGACAAATTCTTCAAATTCAATTTCCAATTAAACTTACTTATGAATCATTTGAATGTTGTAGTTCTAACCGACTGACTTAGAAGCTATGACGCTAGTTGAGCTTGGCTACCCTTTGGTGAGTCAGCCCTCGGCCAGCTGGCCCTTGGCTAGCGAGCCTTCTGTTCCTGAGACCATTGGCTCGACTAGTGACAGCTTTCTGGGTCACCAACGTGGTGCCCGAGCAGACGTGGAGGACGAGGAGGAGTCACTTTGTCAGTCCTCATGCGGTCCCTTCACAAAGGATCGTGATTTGTATGGTCGGAGACAAGTAATAAAATCATAGTGTCAATTCTGGTTTCTTTTGATTACTTATGTAATGAATCAAGAAATGTCTTGCAGCGCTTCGTACGACGCGTCTTTCACCGGTGAGAGACACCACAGACTGGTGAACGGTGTCCTCGGGTCCTTAGTGCATTTGCACTATCCCGGGTCATCGACGGGATGTTTGCTACTTCGTGGGAGAACTACGCACGTGCCCATCACCAGGAGCACGACAACGTTCGGGAGGCTGTATAGGCTAATTTTATGGTAAGTATGTTAAATAAAGTTTCTAATTTTTAACTCTTATACTCTTTTAGTGAGCATCTCTTCAATATATTCTTTATCATAGGAAAGGTATGTTTTAGAGGATCTAGATGACCCTCGCATGTTAGAGCATGCGAGGAAAGTGTTTCACGTCAACGCTGCGAAGGTGGTTCGGCAAGCTTTGTCGAACGCTTGTATTCAAGTTATAAATGAGCACTTGAAGGCAAACTAGCACCACGTGCTACACTAAGGCAGGAGAGCGAGAGACACGGAGGAGGAGTACGCGTAGGTACATGGGATGTAGTAAATATTTTTCTGATAATTTCCTCAGTGATATTTTTAACGACCTACAACTATGTGCAGGGCCACATGAGTTGGTTGCAGGGTCGGTCCGATGCGTATCGGACCCTTTGTCGGTACTGGGCTAGTGATGAATTTAAGGCTAAGTCCCAAAGGGCTCGAGGGTGCTGATGGGTCGAAGGGAAGGCAACCACAACCAAGATAACCACTTGCGTTTAGCTAAACGCATGATAAATGTAACTAACTTATGTTTATATATTCATAATATATTGTTTGTACTAACACGTATTGACAGGAGCACGAGACGGGGGTGCCGCCAACCCTGCTGAGGTCTGTAAGAGAGGTCACAGGTACCTTTCTCAGCCTCAGGGGTGCAGTCACGCCATAGCCGAGCGGTTGATAAGTTTAGAGATCATTTATATTAAGTATAAACTATATGGATTGTTGAACTTACACGGTTTTATTTTTTTCAAGCTAGGTACGGGAAGAAGGCTAGGAGTATACAAAGCGCAAGTTTCGATTGGGAATACGAACCAATCGAGCCTCATGCCACGTATGCAAGTGGAGGTGGAAAAGCCAACAAAAGGTGAGTTCATAAGTTATTTTATCATTTTGATTCAAAATATTCAAGATATTCCAATTCCATATTACTGACTCTTTTTTATAGGCTCGCCATATTCGACGGAGTTGTCAACTCAAGGGCGGCGAGACCTGCGAGAGGCAGCTCCACGCAGGCTTTATCGATAGGCCCGAGTCGCCATGTCTCGCAGGTGGAGACTCTCGCCCGTCAGATCCACAAGAGCTGCGAGCAGTACCGGTCAGACATGGAGGCATAGAGGGTGACGATAGAAGCCACCATCTTCTACCAGCAAGCCTTCATGGAGCAGATGCGGCAGACGATGGAGATGCAGAGGCAGGCGATGATGGTAAGTTAAAGTAATTTAAATTCATCGCATTCTTAATAATATGTAAAAACTTGTAACGTTTGTAATCATAGAGTTTCTTTCAAGGCTACGAAGTCTAGGGGTTGCACCTCAAGCTACCTCCACTGCCACCACCAGAAGTGAAGCTACCACCGCCGGTGCACACTTCTCTAGGTTTTTAGGTAATAAAAAACGTTCTTACTTAGTCTTAATTCATCAAATGTAGGTAAATCTAATTCAACTTAGCTATTGTAGTCTTACTTAGTCTTGAAAAAAATCAAACATAGCAAATCTAACTCAAATTAACTAAAGTTCAATATGATCAATTCTAGCTTGTTTAATCAATTCTAGTCAAAAACGATGTTCCAAACTAATCAATATGTCAATCAACTTCTATGTGTTGCAGGGATCAGCCACGGAGGCTCAAACTCCGCCGCCGTCTATACCGGCGCCTGGACTGTCGCGCTGCAAGGACATTGGCGGCTCTGGAGGTAGTGGACGCTAGCGGATAACCTCTATTCTTTGTTTTCTGTTCTTGTGATGAGATGTGAGACACTTTTATGTCGTGGTGGATGGAGATGTTATATACTGTGTTTTGGAGATGCATTTGGGACTATTGTTGTTGCTGTTATGTGTTGTTATTTGAATTATCTCTGTCGTGTTTATGCCCATCGAGCCGGACAGAAAGTTTGGTTTTTTTTTAAAAAAATAAAAAACCTTATTTGCGACAGTTTTTTATACAGTACATCGCAAATAAGGCTTCTGGTCGTCCCAAATTAACTAATGTTAATTGTGATGGTCGGGCTGTCGCAAAAAGAACTTGTGTTATTTGCGACGGCCAAGGTAAGCCGTCGCAAATAGGTCCTTATTTGCGTCGGCCACAACCAACCGTCGTAAATTGTCGGGCCCATCCGCTGGACCCGGGCTCTTATTTGCGACGGCCGTCGCAAGCCGTCGCAAATAAATTTAATTGTGACAAAACACTAGCGACGGTCGGAAACCATCGCAAATAAGGGAAGCTCTCGCAAATAGCTTATGGTTGGAAATCGTCGGGATTCCTGTAGTGACATACCTCTATGGTAGCGGTCTTCAAGGGACGACTTCCAAGTCTTAAGTTTGATCTCTCCTATCACAAGTGGTCAGGTCGGTCCTAGTTGTCTAAGTACTGACTAGGTCGATTAATTGTTGACTAATGCGATTAGTCGATCCTAGTTGACCCCTAATCGACCTCCTAGTCATACACCAATTTTCTATGACAATACCCATATAATATTATATATATGAATATGTATATATATATACACAGAGAGAGAGATTCAGACAACATCAGATTGAAAAAACAGCAGATTCTATATCAATTATAAATAGATTTAGATTGTAGCAGATATAAATTTTATACATACTCAAGAAAATTGCATGACGAAGCACATGTATCCATGGAGGGAATATTGTGACCTGAAGGTCATGATTCCTGAATAAAATACTACACCTAAATAATTTTGGAGCAACCACACGCCAACACATAAAAAATAGCAACGGAATGATCAGAATCTGAATTTAACATTACAAACAGTTCAGGTAATCAAATCATAAATTTTAACATCACATTGTACCAGATATTCAGAATCAAACATACATCATTTTGAGTTCACCCTTAGCTGCACATACAGAGTTCTGCAGGCAACAAAACCTCCCAATCCTACACGCAATGGTTAAAACACTTGAAACTGCAAAAAAAAAAGTCTAAGAGGTATAGAAAATTGGAATTGAAAGAACCAAGAACTGGAGCACCTAGCAAATGTCGCTGATGCCCACATACATGTACCCACGGTATCACATAGAGATTAATCAGCACCACTCATTAACAATAAGAAATTTAGAAACAGTTCCTATAAATTTATATGAAGAGAAAATGCATACTCGTAGTGCATGCATGATGAAACTTGTTCAGAAATAGCTAAATAACAGCAACTAAGTTAAGAACAACATTAACAATTAAGTTCAAAAATAACTAAATAAAAGAGAGATACAACAACAATTAAGTTCAAATTAGCAACAACAAATAAGCTAACAATAGAAAATAACAACACAATTGTAACACTCAAATTTTCAAAAATTTAAAAACAAAAGAAAAAGACTAGGGATGCATCATGAATGTTTGCATTTGAGTTTCAAAATGCGATAGAATTCGTTTGAATTTGAAAAACAATTCAAATTAGCAAAAGAATGAAAAAGGGAAAAGAAAACAAAAAGAAAAAGAAAAGAAAACCCCCCCTGGGCCTTAATCCCGCCCCAGCCCATTCCCCCCCCCCCCTCCCTTTTCTCTCCGCCGGCCCAAGGCCCAGCCGCGCCACCCTCTCCCTTTCCCCTCTCTCTGTGCGCTGGGGCCCACCGGTCAGCGCCCCTCCCCCCTTTCCTTCTTCCTCCCTGCGCCCGCGCCCGACACCGCCCGGAAACGCCGCCTCCGCTCAAAATCCCGGCATGGAATCCCCCTCGTTTAATGCCCCGGGATGGAATTCCTTTGGGGGAAATCGCTTTCCATCCCTCGCCGCCCCGAATCCCCCTATAAATTCCACCGGCGCCCCCCATTTTCCCCTTCCCCGAAGCTCCAAACCCTAGCCGCCGGTGCAAGGTATGTCGCCGCCGTTCCCGTCGACTCGCCGGCTTTCTCTCCCTCCCCCTCGGTCTAACACGTGCGCCACACCTCCAGGAACACGCCGGACATCGTCGCTCGGGGAATTGGCCGCCGCTTCGCCAATCCCGACGAGCACCGCCGGAGTCCGCCGCCTCCCGACGTCGCCGACGTCCCTCCGCCGATTTCAAGACCCAAAAACCCCCTCGGTGAGCTCCCCCGATCCCCCTCTCCCGTTTGGTGTGTCGAGCACCCGGATTTGGCGCCGAATTGGCCGTTCCGGCCAACTTCCGGCGACCCCGCCGCCGTGCGCCGACGGCTCGGCGCGCGCGCCGCCGCGCCCTGGGTGCGCGCCACCCCTGGGGCGACGTGGCCCCTCCTCGGCCGTCGATCTGAGGCCGACGGCCGAGATTAGAAGGGGGCGTACCCCTTCGGCCATTTAAATCTGGGCCGCCCCCTTTGAATCCAACGGCTCAGATTCAATTTAGTTTAAACGTTGGTCTTTTTGCGCGTAGCCCCCTGCGCTTATTTTATGTAATTGCATATAGGTCCTGAAATTTATGAGCTAGCCCCTGGACTTTAATTAAATTATGTCAGCACTGTTAAATTGATTAAATATACCATTTTAGCCCCTGTTTTCACCATAAGATATATTTTTAGCCTCTGTAAATTATGATAAACCCCCTGGTAACATTATAAAATATTTTCAAGCCTCTGATCATGTCTGTTTTGCACAAAAACCCTTGCATCCATGTTTATTTACATAAAATCATAGTATTTACACTCTCTTTTGCATAAATTAATTAGGGAAATTACTTGGCCTTTATTTATTAATTTGTTTACATTAAAGTAATATATTCAATACTGTTGTGGACCACTTCATTACTTTAATATTCAAATCTAGCTAAGAAAAATTGTAGCAAACCCATGCCATGCTCTAAGATAAAGACAAAAACCATAGATTGTCAACCAACCCCACCTCAACCCTAAAAACCAAATTTCCACCCACACCTCTAATTAAAACTTCAACTAAGGACATTGTGTTAGCAACGTAATTGCGTAGGTTTTCTTTGGTGTTATTTATTGGTGGTGTGCATTATTTCTCTTGTGCTTATTGTGTGCTACTACTTTCCGTTCCGCATGCGATGGTGTGTTTAGAGTCGGTTCCCGAGCCGACCTACAACCTTCAAGACTACCACTTCACCGACCCACCCTCCGAAGAAGGCAAGTTCCTTGACCATTTTGCACCTGTTTTATTAAGTTTTAGTTAGCTGCATGTTTAATAAATTGAATCCTATTTACTGTACCCTTCCATATAATTCCTTGTCCCCGGGTTGGCTTGGGTAGATGTTATTATTTCTTTACGCTTAGCCATGCTTAGTCTTTGGGAGGGAAATACCCCTACATTACATGTTCTATCAGTAATTATTGTGATTTATTTGCTGAGACATGATGAATTGAATTGTAGTGGATAGGAATCTGGCGGGTTGGTTTTGCTTGGTATGGTGCAGTACGCACGAGACCCGGGTTTTGGGGTATGAACCTTGCCGGATTCTAAGGACCGGTTTATGGAGAAGCCACTAAGCCTTGTAGTATCGCCACAAGACTGAGTATGGGGCAGCTTGGTCGATTAATTAGGCCTCTCCCGGCGTAGTATTAGTGGTTGGATAGTGCGGGGAATCGGTTCAGGGTGTACTGCCTTGGGATCCGCATGGCTCAAGAGGGGGCAACTGGGGTGTTGAGTCGTGGTGTAACGGCTCACACTTTTGTACAGGGGTGAAACCTCAGAGGGCTAGTACGCGTCGGGAGAATCCTTTGTAAAGACCTCGTAGTGATCTCCTGGCCTCACACCAAAGGAAGTGTGCAATGTGGTTCGCGACCACGGGCATCAGGGAGGTTTTCCTTAGTCCACCTGGCAACAGGGGATGAAATCACGGCTTGTGGGTAAAGGGTACATTCTCTGCAGAGATTTAGAAACTGTCATGACAGCCGTGCTCACGGACAAGAGCGGCTTGGTGTCCAATTCATAATTAGCCAATGTCTGGGAATGGTGGTTTGGTTTGGATTGGTTGGTTGACACTTGGTTTACCAATGGGTTATGGTTGGGTTCATACACCTAGAAGTAGGTGCTAATGAAAGCTAAGGATAGGTTGTAATGCTATAGTGCTTAACCCAAATTTGGCCTTCCTTTCTAAATACCCTCATGTCATCTCTTTCCCACTTGCTGAGTACCGTTGGTACTCAAACTTGCTTGTTGCTTATCTTTCCTCAGTCTACAATGGAGAAGAGGTGGAGAATGAAGACTTCTTCGTTGATCCGGAGGAGACGTTCTAGGCTGGCGCAACCCCCGGGCAACGCCTGTGCATGGAGCCACACACTAGTTTACTTTTACCGCTGTTTTGCTCTGTAATCTTATTTTAGACCTACGGGTCATTATTGTAAGACATTTATGTACTCGAACATGGCTTGTAATAAATGATATTACACTTTCGTCTACACATGTATCATGAGAATCGATCCTGGCATACATGTGGAAGCCATCCGGTTGTCTTGTTGGGACCGGGTGTGACAAAGTGGTATCAGAGCCGTGTTGCCCGTAGGACGCACGCCTAGTTAGAAAGGAATGACTTAGGACCCTATTATATTCTAAAAAAGAAATTTACAAAATTGCTTTGTACTTCCTACCTTGTCTACTTGTTTTATTTACTCCTTTATTTATATGTTTTGTTACTGACACTCTCCTGTTTTCAAAATTTGTAGATGGCCCGCACCAAGACGACCCCCCGTAAGTCGACCGGTGGACTTGTGCCCCCGCGTAGGCTGGCCGGTCGCTCTCCAGCCGTCGACCCCCGTCACCCCGTGGTGATCCGTTCTGACGGCAAGGCCGCAGGACGACTGCGACTCCGCCTTCGGGCCATACTCCGTGAGGCTGGCTACCGTCACCACAGCCTCTCGCTCTCCTACCACACCACTGGAGTGCAGCGCCCCGGCAGGACGGAGTGGAGCTGCAAGATCTACGTTTACTATGGAGATGAGCTGGTGAAGACCCACAGCAGTCCTGCCTGGAGGAGCTCCCGCCGATACGCGGAGCAGGACGCTAGCTGGGAAGCAGCCACTTTTTGGAGCCACGCCCGCCGTTTCCGTCTGGAGGACACGGTGCACGCCTTTGTTCCGCAGCGTCCCAGTGGCACTGCAGGCTTTGTCTCCAGGCACGTGGAGAGACCCTTGGACCTCCCGCAGTCTCGTCAGACTGTTGGCGACGTGGCTGAGCTCAGTGCCCGACTGCAGAGGGCGCAGCAGGAGATTCAGGATGGACGTGACCTCGCCCTGCGCCACGAGGCAGTGATCAGGAGGTATCGTCGGATCACCGACGAGGACCCTGACGACTACGCGTCCGACACCTCGACGTGGACCCCGGACTCTCCAGACCGCCATGGCGGCCAGCGTGAGTCGTCTTCTGAGGAGTCCTCTGACGAGGAGCCTTCCAGTGTGGCGTCTGCCGCACCACCACCGCCTGCTGCCTCACCACCTCAGGACCCAGAGGACCCCGCGAACGACGACGACGACGACGACGACGAGGACCCGGAGGAGTTCCCGCTTGACGACGAGTAGTCCCCGACCTTTGCCACGACTCAAGGATAGGCACACCCTCATTAGTTAAATAAGAGCGACGTAGACGTACTTGTGTGACCTTGAGTTGTGTTATTTCTCTTTGTGATTTTTGTCTTGGTGTGTCGTGTGAGTTGTGGAACGCCTTGGCGACTTGTCCACAACCGCACCTTTTTGATACCTCTTTAATTAGTGAGCTAATAATAAAGAATTTTCATTTATATGCATGTTTGCTGTGATTGTTGCATATAGTAAGGGTATCGCATAGTAGTCTTCCACTAGTTATAGTAGAATCTAAGACTCTACTCTCTTCGTACTCAGATGGCAGGCAGGGGAAGAGGCCGTGGTCGTGGCCGTGGTATGCCCCTTGGTGATGATGAAGCTGGATTCCAGCTACCGCAATGGAATGGGAGAGGTGCCCGTGGAGCACCTGCGATGAATCATATGCAGCAGATGATGGCCATGCAGATGCAAATGATGCAGAATTTAACACAAGTGGTGGCCAACATGCAGCAAGCCCAGCAAGCCCCTCCACCCCCACCAAATCAGCCCCACCCACAGCCAGCACCAGGACCCCGATCCCGCATGAGAGACTTCCTCAACACCCATCCATCCACCTTTGCTACTGCTAGTGAGCCCATGGAGGCCGACGATTGGTTGAGAACCATTGAGGGCAAGCTGAGAATTGTCCAATGTGAAGGACGAGAGAAGGTGCTGTTAGCCTCGCACCAACTTCAGGGACCTGCAGCCGATTGGTGGACTGCCTTCATTGAAGCCCATCAGGACCCGGATAATATCACATGGGACGAGTTCAAGAATTACTTTCGCAGTCATTTCGTGCCCGAAGGAGAGATCCAGGCGAGACGTGAAGAATTTCTCATGCTAAAGCAAGGCCGCATGAGTGTGCGAGAGTATCTGAACAAATTCACCCAACTGTCTCGCTATGCACCCGAGGATGTGGACACAGACTCGAAGAAACAGTTTCGTTTTAAGAAGGGGCTTGACAAGGAGCTGAAGTTTGCCATGGTCTCCAGTGACTACAGTAGTTTCCATAAGTTGGTGGACAAGGCCTTTGAAGTGGAAAGGACCAAGAAGGAGCTGGACGATGATGATAGAAAAAGGAAGATGGCTCAAGCACACGGTTCTGGGAGTAATGTTCGACCTCGCTATGCTCCTCAGTCTGCGGCACCTATGACTCGTCCTGTGAACCCTTACCCAGGACAAAGGTACCCAAACCCCTCCTACAGACCACCCACACCATACAACCCGCAGATGCGCCAACCACCACAGCCTCCACGCCAGTCCATGCAACCACCCCGCCCAACAGCTCCAGCACCCCGTCCTAATGGTCAGCCGCAACAGAACTCTCAGGGAGGTAATAAAGCTCAAGGTAACAACGCAGCCGTGCAGTGCTATAACTGTGGTGAGATGGGACATTTCGCCAACCGTTGCCCGAAGAAGCAGCTGCAACAACCCACACGTGCGAGAGTTAACCACGTGGCACTTGAGGAGGCGCACAATGCACCAGATGTGGTTGTTGGTACGTTCCCTGCCGACTCTCATCTAGCTACAGTGTTGTTTGATTCTGGTGCTACGCATTCATTCATATCTAAGGAATTCATGAGAAGGCATGACATGGTAGTGCACTTAATGACTCATCAACTTATAGTTCACTCCCCTGGGGGAGAAATGATAACCCGGCAAGTATGCCCTAATGTAAGGCTAGACATAAGGGGGGTAGTTTTCCCAGCAAACCTCATTGTCCTGGAATCTCAAGGGCTAGATATTATACTGGGAATGGATTGGTTGGCCAAGTACCATGGTGTGATCCACTGCGCCACCAGGACAGTCTCCTTGACCCATCCCGATGGCACCAAGGTTGAATTCTCTCCAGACCAAGCTCCAACACAGAGGATCAGGCTAAATCAAACTGAGGTCACCGAAGAGATCCGTGTTGTCAGTGAATTCCCAGACGTGTTCCCCGAAGAGTTACCGGGTATGCCCCCTGACCGGGAAATTGAATTTATCATTGACCTAGTGCCTGGAACGGCCCCGATATATAAGAGGCCATATAGAATGGACGCTAACCAGTTAGCCGAGCTAAAGGATCACATCAACGAATTGTTGGAGAAAGGGTACATTCGCCCTAGTTCATCGCCTTGGGGTGCTCCTGTCATTTTTGTGCCTAAGAAGGATGGCACTCAAAGGTTGTGTGTGGATTATCGTGCGTTAAATGCAGTGACCATCAAGAATAAGTATCTGCTGCCAAGGATCGAAGATTTGTTTGATCAGCTGAGAGGAGCATGTGTATTCTCTAAGATCGACCTTCGTTCGGGTTATCACCAGTTGAAGATTCGACCATCGGACATTCCCAAGACTGCATTCGTCTCTCGATATGGTCTTTATGAGTATACTGTTATGTCTTTCGGGTTGACTAATGCTCCAGCTTACTTCATGTACCTCATGAACAAAGTATTTATGGAGTACCTGGATAAATCCGTGGTCGTGTTCATTGACGATATCCTGATATTCTCCAAGAGTGAAGAAGAACATGAGGAACACCTGAGGTTGGCACTGAAGAAACTTAGAGAACACCAACTGTATGCTAAATTCAGTAAGTGTGAGTTTTGGTTGAAGCAGGTATCATTCTTAGGGCATGTCATATCAGAAGGAGGAATATCAGTGGATCCGGGTAAAGTAGCAGATGTTCTCAAGTGGGGGACACCGGAAAATGTGGGGCACATCAGAAGCTTTCTGGGGATGGCTGGTTATTATCGACGATTTATTGAGGGATTTTCAAAGATCTCTCGGCCACTAACCAAACTACTCGAGAAGGGAGCTACATTCAAGTGGACACCGGAGTGTGAAGCAAGCTTTGTCGAATTGAAGAAGAGGTTGACCACTGCCCCAGTGCTGGTCATGCCAGATATGCAAAAGGAGTTCTCGGTCTATTGTGATGCTTCCGGATAGGGACTGGGATGTGTGTTGATGCAAGCAGGACATGTGGTGGCTTACGCCTCAAGACAACTCAAGAAGCATGAGAAAAACTATCCGACCCATGATCTGGAATTAGCAGCTGTGGTTCACGCATTGAAGATATGGAGACACTACCTGATCGGCAAAAGGACAGAGATCTATACCGACCACAAAAGCTTGAAGTACATATTCACTCAGCCAGACCTTAACCTTCGCCAACGAAGGTGGTTAGAGCTCATTAATGACTTCGATGTCGGGATCAATTATCACCCTGGAAAGGCGAATGTGGTCGCAGATGCTTTGAGTAGGAAAGCCCAGTGTAACAGCATGATGACCCAGGCTTATCAACCGGAGCTGTGTGAAGAGTTTGCAAGATTAAACCTGTGCATAGTGGCTAATGCAAATGCAGTAGTCATGGAAGTGGACTCCACGTTGGAACAAGACATTAGAGAAGGCCAAAAGGAGGATAAGAAGATCCAAAAACTTAAGAAGCTGATGAAGGCTGGAAAAGCTCCAGATTTCAGGGAAGATGAACATGGAACCCTGTGGTTAGGAAAGAGGATATGTGTGCCGAATGTTAAGGGGATCCGAGAGTTGATATTGAGAGAAGCCCACGACTCGTACTACTCTATCCATCCTGGGAGTACCAAGATGTACCAAGACCTTAAGGATAGATACTGGTGGCTTGGTATGAAGCGTGATGTGGCCGAATATGTGGCTTTGTGTGACACGTGTCAGTTGGTTAAGGCGGAACATCAGAGACCTGCTGGACTACTTCAACCACTCAAGGTACCCGAGTGGAAATGGGAGGAGATAAGTATGGACTTTATCGTGGGATTGCCAAGGACACAGTCAGGATACGACTCCATATGGGTTGTTGTGGATCGGTTGACTAAGGTCGCTCACTTCATTCCAGTCAAGGAAAGTTACAATGGTTCGCGGTTGGCAGAATTATACATGGCAAGAATTGTATGTTTACACGGTGTTCCAAAGAAAATAGTGTCTGATCGAGGTACCCAGTTCACCTCTAGGTTCTGGCAGAAGCTGCATGAGTCAATGGACACTCGTCTGAACTTCAGCTCAGCGTATCACCCGCAAACAGATGGTCAGACAGAACGCACCAATCAAATCTTGGAGGATATGTTGCGAGCATGTGCCTTGAAGAATAGTAAGAGTTGGGACAAAAACTTGCCTTATGCGGAATTCTCTTATAACAACAGCTACCAAGCTAGTCTCAAGATGTCCCCGTTCGAGGCACTTTATGGGCGAAAATGCAGAACACCCTTATTTTGGAATCAGACTGGGGAAGGTCAAGTGTTTGGACCAGAGATACTCCGAGAAGCCGAACGACAAGTACAAGAGATCCGGAATAATTTGAAAACGGCGCAGTCAAGACAGAAGAGTTACGCAGATGCTCGACGTCGTGACCTAACTTTTGAGGTCGGAGACTTTGTGTATCTCAAAGTATCACCAGTAAGAGGTCTAAGACGGTTCAAAGTAAAGGGAAAACTAGCACCCCGTTATATTGGTCCGTTCAAGGTATTGGAGAGAAGAGGAGAAGTGGCCTATCGTCTCGAGCTACCTTCTCAACTGTCGGATGTGCATGATGTGTTTCACGTGTCGCAACTAAAGAAATGCTTAAGAGTACCAGAGGAACAGTTACCCATGGAAGCTGTGGATTTGCAAGAGGATCTGTCCTACGCAGAACGGCCAGTCAGGATTCTAGAAACATCAGAACGTGTCATGAGAAACAAGACGATTCGCATGTGCAAAGTGCAGTGGAAACATCACTCGGAGGCAGAAGCAACATGGGAGAGAGAAGAAGACCTTAAGGCCGAGTTTCCCGATCTCTTCTCTTAGGACGTCCGAATCTCGGGGCGAGATTCCTTTTAAGGGGGGTAGAGTTGTAACACTCAAATTTTCAAAAATTTAAAAACAAAAGAAAAAGACTAGGGATGCATCATGAATGTTTGCATTTGAGTTTCAAAATGCGATAGAATTCGTTTGAATTTGAAAAACAATTCAAATTAGCAAAAGAATGAAAAAGGGAAAAGAAAACAAAAAGAAAAAGAAAAGAAACCCCCCCTGGGCCTTAATCCCGCCCCAGCCCATTTCCCCCCCCCCTCCCTTTTCTCCCCGCCGGCCCAAGGCCCAGCCGCGCCACCCTCTCCCTTTCCCCTCTCTCTGTGCGCTGGGGCCCACCGGTCAGCGCCCCTCCCCCCTTTCCTTCTTCCTCCCTGCGCCCGCGCCCGACACCGCCCGGAAACGCCGCCTCCGCTCAAAATCCTGGCATGGAATCCCCCTCGTTTAATGCCCCGGGATGGAATTCCTTTGGGGGAAATCGCTTTCCATCCCTCGCCGCCCCGAATCCCCCTATAAATTCCACCGGCGCCCCCCATTTTCCCCTTCCCCGAAGCTCCAAACCCTAGCCGCCGGTGCAAGGTATGTCGCCGCCGCTCCCGTCGACTCGCCGGCTTTCTCTCCCTCCCCCTCGGTCTAACACGTGCGCCACACCTCCAGGAACACGCCGGACATCGTCGCTCGGGGAATTGGCCGCCGCTTCGCCAATCCCGACGAGCACCGTCGGAGTCCGCCGCCTCCCGACGTCGCCGACGTCCCTCCGCCGATTTCAAGACCCAAAAACCCCCTCGGTGAGCTCCCCCGATCCCCCTCTCCCGTTTGGTGTGTCGAGCACCCGGATTTGGCGCCGAATTGGCCGTTCCGGCCAACTTCCGGCGACCCCGCCGCCGTGCGCCGACGGCTCGGCGCGCGCGCCGCCGCGCCCTGGGTGCGCGCCACCCCTGGGGCGACGTGGCCCCTCCTCGGCCGTCGATCTGAGGCCGACGGCCGAGATTAGAAGGGGGCGTACCCCTTCGGCCATTTAAATCTGGGCCGCCCCCTTTGAATCCAACGGCTCAGATTCAATTTAGTTTAAACGTTGGTCTTTTTGCGCGTAGCCCCCTGCGCTTATTTTATGTAATTGCATATAGGTCCTGAAATTTATGAGCTAGCCCCTGGACTTTAATTAAATTATGTCAGCACTGTTAAATTGATTAAATATACCATTTTAGCCCCTGTTTTCACCATAAGATATATTTTTAGCCTCTGTAAATTATGATAAACCCCCTGGTAACATTATAAAATATTTTCAAGCCTCTGATCATGTCTGTTTTGCACAAAAACCCCTGCATCCATGTTTATTTACATAAAATCATAGTATTTACACTCTCTTTTGCATAAATTAATTAGGGAAATTACTTGGCCTTTATTTATTAATTTGTTTACATTAAAGTAATATATTCAATACTGTTGTGGACCACTTCATTACTTTAATATTCAAATCTAGCTAAGAAAAATTGTAGCAAACCCATGCCATGCTCTAAGATAAAGACAAAAACCATAGATTGTCAACCAACCCCACCACAACCCTAAAAACCAAATTTCCACCCACACCTCTAATTAAAACTTCAACTAAGGACATTGTGTTAGCAACGTAATTGCGTAGGTTTTCTTTGGTGTTATTTATTGGTGGTGTGCATTATTTCTCTTGTGCTTATTGTGTGCTACTACTTTCCGTTCCGCATGCGATGGTGTGTTTAGAGTCGGTTCCCGAACCGACCTACAACCTTCAAGACTACCACTTCACCGACCCACCCTCCGAAGAAGGCAAGTTCCTTGACCATTTTGCACCTGTTTTATTAAGTTTTAGTTAGCTGCATGTTTAATAAATTGAATCCTATTTACTGTACCCTTCCATATAATTCCTTGTCCCCGGGTTGGCTTGGGTAGATGTTATTATTTCTTTACGCTTAGCCATGCTTAGTCTTTGGGAGGGAAATACCCCTACATTACATGTTCTATCAGTAATTATTGTGATTTATTTGCTGAGACATGATGAATTGAATTGTAGTGGATAGGAATCTGGCGGGTTGGTTTTGCTTGGTATGGTGCAGTACGCACGAGACCCGGGTTTTGGGGTATGAACCTTGCCGGATTCTAAGGACCGGTTTATGGAGAAGCCACTAAGCCTTGTAGTATCGCCACAAGACTGAGTATGGGGCAGCTTGGTCGATTAATTAGGCCTCTCCCGGCGTAGTATTAGTGGTTGGATAGTGCGGGGAATTGGTTCAGGGTGTACTGCCTTGGGATCCGCATGGCTCAAGAGGGGGCAACTGGGGTGTTGAGTCGTGGTGTAACGGCTCACACTTTTGTACAGGGGTGAAACCTCAGAGGGCTAGTACGCGTCGGGAGAATCCTTTGTAAAGACCTCGTAGTGATCTCCTGGCCTCACACCAAAGGAAGTGTGCAATGTGGTTCGCGACCACGGGCATCAGGGAGGTTTTCCTTAGTCCACCTGGCAACAGGGGATGAAATCACGGCTTGTGGGTAAAGGGTACATTCTCTGCAGAGATTTAGAAACTGTCATGACAGCCGTGCTCACGGACAAGAGCGGCTTGGTGTCCAATTCATAATTAGCCAATGTCTGGGAATGGTGGTTTGGTTTGGATTGGTTGGTTGACACTTGGTTTACCAATGGGTTATGGTTGGGTTCATACACCTAGAAGTAGGTGCTAATGAAAGCTAAGGATAGGTTGTAATGCTATAGTGCTTAACCCAAATTTGGCCTTCCTTTCTAAATACCCTCATGTCATCTCTTTCCCACTTGCTGAGTACCGTTGGTACTCAAACTTGCTTGTTGCTTATCTTTCCTCAGTCTACAATGGAGAAGAGGTGGAGAATGAAGACTTCTTCGCTGATCCGGAGGAGACGTTCTAGGCTGGCGCAACCCCCGGGCAACGCCTGTGCATGGAGCCACACACTAGTTTACTTTTACCGCTGTTTTGCTCTGTAATCTTATTTTAGACCTACGGGTCATTATTGTAAGACATTTATGTACTCGAACATGGCTTGTAATAAATGATATTACACTTTCGTCTACACATGTATGATGAGAATCGATCATGGCATACATGTGGAAGCCATCCGGTTGTCTTGTTGGGACCGGGTGTGACAACAATTTAGTTTGGCAAATCATCGTCAAAGTTGGAACCTTCCTCTCCAACTGGATCTGCTACAAAAGAACCACCGGCTTCTTCATTTGAACCTTCCTCTTCATCAACCCCACCTGAGTAAAAGGGGGCTTAGCCTAGTGGTTAAATATTCTGAGTAGCACTAATCAAGTCCTAAGTTTGATTCCTGGTGAGAGCGAATTTCAAGCTGAATTTCACAATATTAAATGTAGGTACACTACAGATGAAGTCATGGGCGCTGGATCTGAGGTGCACCTATAAAAAATGTGAAGGGATGAGCGTGCCGTAATATTGACTTACGAAGTCCGGTCTACAGTCGTGTGCTTAGACATCCAATTATAGTCGTCTTGTCATAGACAATAGGTTGTGAGTTTCTGCATTTGTACTCATTTATTATAAATTGGCCATAATGTACTTAGAGGGGAAGATTGGGACTGTACCCATCATCTAAAAAAATCAACCACAACACCACCATAAATAGACTTTGAAACTAGAATTGATTTTTAACCTTCATAGGCCCGATCAGAAATGAGTCTGCTTTGGAGCACTAAATGTTCAAAGAGTGGTCTCTAACAAAAATATTTCTTCCTTAGTTGATTTTGCCAAGCACCCATTTCATTTATAAATTTAAACAACCATTTATTTCGGAGGTACTTATTTTGGTGATCAAGGTTTGGATTGCTAGTCCTACAAGGTCGTTACATACACCCACAGATCACATTCCTAGTCCTACAGGTTCATCATTTTGTCAAAGAAAACGAGAACTGTAAAAATATAATTCTTTTAAAGATCCCCTAGCTAGGGACTTAAAAAACATATACATTGCTAAAGTTGTCAAAACTGAATTGAACAATACAAGTCTTCCCCCTAAAGATAATAGTTTTCCTTTCCAACTACAAAGTTTTTTTTCTGAAATTTTTCTTCAATTGAAATCCAATCTTTGTTTGTCAAATTTTTGTGATGCATTAGGCATACCAGATACTTAAACGGGAAATGCAAGCCGCCACTTACAGAACAACAACTAATGCCGTGATCTGCTTCATCACTGGCATCTACTTCCCTTCATGACTGTAGCTTGATTTCGTGACGTAACACAACATGAATTTGTCGATAGGGCGTCGGTTGTGAATAGAAACCGACACCTATAAGCTAAAGGTGTCGGTTGACCGACGCTCTAAGCCGACGAAATAGTTTGGACGCCTTTAACACCTAAGTACGTTGGGGTCGATGCATTTAGCGGTTATGGGTGTCGGTTTCGGAAACCCGACACATTTATACATAAATGTGTCGGCCGCAAGGACTGGTGCTTTTAATGCACTTAAGGGTGTCAGTACCTCCAAGACCGACGCACTTACGCTGCCACGTGGTCAGCGTACCGAGCGCGTCTATAAGCGTCGGTTTCGTACAAACTGACACTTTTAATGCACTTAAGGGCGTCAGTTCCTCCAAGACCGACACATTTATATTGCCACGTGGATAGCGCACTGAGCGCGTCTATGAGCTTCGGTTTCACCCAAACCGATGCTCATAACATATACAGCCTATTTCTTCTCTCTCCCCGACTGGGAGCCTCCATTTAGAACAGCACAACACAAACATAACATACAACAGTAATATTGACGAGTTTTCAAACACACCAACATAGACAACAAGTTTTCAAGTTTCAAGCACAAGCACAAGTACAGCAGTACGGAAATGAGTAAACAAAATTCAAATGTCGTTGTGGGAACCTCTACTCGCACGTCCTGCACTCGCATCTCCTCCACTCGTACCTCCGTCATTGATGTTAAGGAAAATATCGCAACTTTCAGGTGTTCCATGACGGGATCTCTGCGATAAACAAATAAAAGAGAAACTTAATAACATTTTTGCTCACAAATATTGATAATACGAAGTCGACTAAACTCACTAAATCACTCTCATTTCCTCTCACTCTCCCTATCTCTCTCCCTTGCCCTCACTCGCTCCCCCACTCCCTCTCTATCCCTCCACCTCTCCCTCTATCTCTTCCTCTCTAGCTCCCTCTCTATCTCTTCTTTTCTCTCTCTATCTCTCCCTCTTTATGTCTTCCACTCACTCTCTATCTATCTCTCCATCTCTCCCTCTCTCACTTGTTCCATCTTTTACTTCATCTCTCCGCTCACTGTTTCCCTTCTGTCGGTACCCTGAGTACCGAATACCCCTTGGGATTACAAAGATCACAAGGAAACTCCACTTACCAGATTTGAAGACCTCTGGAGGCCCCACATGTTAGTCGTAACCAGACCTGCTTCCCTGACATGGTTAGTCCTAGGGCCGCCACGTGTATCATAAGACCAGAGCTATCGCCCACACATGGGAAAGTTCCGGACTAAATACCAGTATGGCACCCCCAGACCTAACCCCACACAGAGGGAAGCTCCGGTACCGACACGTGTCCAAACAGCACCGGACCTACCCGTCCACGACGGTAAGCTCCAGAGCTGCCACGTGTCCGAACCCCCAGACCTTCAACCTCAACAATCAGGCTGGTGGGCCCCAACGGCTCGGACCTTCAAGGGGCAATCAAGGACTTCAAGATCCGATTAAGTGTCATTAATACCATATTGATGACACACGATCAGAATGCCCTTAATACCAGTAACGGCACTGTTAAGGCTCGTTACCACACTATTAAGGGTAATTAACCCCATTAATTGTGTATCAAACATTAGTAACCACCGGGGCCACATGTCGGGTCAGGCTAACTATGTAACGATCGGTCCTTGTACTATAAAAGGACCGGTCGACGATACACAGAGGGACCTCTCACTCTCTGAGCTCTCTCGGACTCAGAGACTCTCACATGCCCTCACACACATACTCACTCACTCAATACAACAGCAACACACCCCGTGGAGTAGGGTATTACGCTCAGACGGCCCGAACCACGTAAACCTCTGTGTCAATTTGCCACCATCTCTTAAATCTTTGCGCGCCCATTACCGAACTACAAACTCCATGAACTACTAATAGTAGTGTCAGGAGATCTGCCGGATTCAACCACCGACAGTTGGCGCGCCAGGTAGGGGACCCCGAGATTTCAAGAATGGTGAACTCAGCTGCTGGATCGTCCAACGGCAACCTCGCTACGCAACCTGCTGGAGGCAACCCCTCCAACATGCAGCAACCAGCGGGTGCCACAGCTCCAGCAGGAGTCATGCCTTCGCCTCCACCGCCTGCTCCAGCAAATCAAGCTGGACAGGGGGATGGAGCATCTGCTTCGGTCACCGCATCGGCAAATAACAACAACCCTGAACATGTGCTACATGCAGCGTGTGCTCTTCTCCAACGCCCACCACCTCCGGGTGCATCCCAGGGTGCAATGGAGCAGTGGAGGGATGATGTGGAACACTTGGTTGCAGCAGCAGCCAATCGCATCAGCAACCAAGGTCCTCCCCCCTCAGGGCAGGCCCCATCGCAGCATTGGACTTTGTCGGGCAGACTTGGTTCGCACGCTTCCCAAAATAGGAGGCATTCTGTGTCTCAACAAGTAACGTCGTTGCCTCCGGGGGCGCGACACACTCATACAGTAACTAGGCTTTCAACTCACGACCTCCGGGCGGAGCTTGATCGCCGTTACCGTCAGCAGGACGTTCGCGTCCATATCGAGCATGCTCGCGAAAGGCGAGAGGCTCGAGACAGCCCTGCTCCCGAGGGAGTAGGAGGAGGATGTTCTGCCCTGGCCATGCACTTGTGCATGGTCAGATGTCCACAAAAATTCTGGCCTCACCTGCCAGAGAAATTTGACGGGATTGTCAATCTCGTTGAGTTTCTCCAGATTTACTCCACTGCAATCCTTGCAGCCGGAGGTAACGAGGCCGTAATGGACAACTACTTCCCCGTGGCTTCAACTGGGACCGCCAGGTCCTGGTTCATGAGCCTTCCGCACAACTCCATCAACAGCTGGGCGGAATTGTGCCAACAGTTCACCGCCAATTTCGGGAGTTCATACACCCGACCAGGCACCGAACTGGACCTTTTTGTTGTAACGCAGAAGGGGGAGAATCTTTGCGTTCCTTCATCCAGAGGTTCTCCCAGGTACGGAACACTATTCCTTCTATCTCTAGCGCCTCTGTTATTGTGGCATTTATACAGGACATACGAGACAAGAAGATGTTGGAGAAGCTGGCGATCAAGGAGATCACCAGCGTCATGGAGCTCTTTAGCTTGGCAGACAAGTGTGCCCAAGCTGCGGAGGGCTGTGAAATGCACTCCAAACCATCTCCGGAGGATAAAAAAATCCTCCAAGGGTGGCAAAAAGAAGAAAAAGTCCAATGGCAAGAAAAAGTCGTCGGCTGGCACACCCACTGCTGCAGCTACCGCAGCTCCGGGTGGCCGGGGGCCACGCCCCGAGAAACGACCTCGACTTTCATATGAAGATGGCGGTAACTCCAAAATGTGGTGTCCTATCCTTCATCGAGAAACTTGGAAGACTGCCTAGAGGTCCACAACCTTGCTGAGCGCTACAACAAGCGCTGGGAAGAAGTTCCTTTCCGACAAAGGGAAGGAAAACAAAAAGTCGACGAAGCTCCGGCTGAAGAGGAGTTAGGTTTTTAGGACCCTAAAAAGGTCCTAAAAGCTGTATGCACCTCCATCGACGACGACTCCGACGTCTCCGACAATGAACGTCGAAATACCATGAACACCATCTTTGGTGGTTCGTGGGACATCACTTCCCGCTGTGTCCTGAAGACCATGCGGCGGTACATGGCCTCAGTAGCTCCCACCGCCAGGGCGGAGCCGCACCAGAAGTGGATGGATAGCGCCATCACATTCGATGCGTCAGACTGCCCTCAGAATATGATTGGAGCCGGCCAACTCCCATTGATGGTATCTCCGACCATCAACAACATCCAACTCCACCATGTAATAGTGGACGGAGGTTCGGGGCTGAACCTCATAAGCTTCGAAGCTTTCGTCAAGCTTCAGCTCTGACCTTCGGACCTTCGCCCCTCCAGACATTTCTCCGGAGTAGGTCCGAGGGCCATAACCCCACTTGGTGCCATTACTCTCCCCGTGACCTTCGGGACTCGGGAGAATAATCGCACTGAGAAGTTAGTCTTTGACGTTGCTCAGATCAACTTACCTTTTAACGCCATTCTGGGCAGGCCAGCCTTGTACAAGTTCATGGCTGCAACCCATTATGGCTACCTGGTGTTGAAGATGCCTACACCAGCTGGTGTTCTCCAAATCCGCGAAGACCGCACTGCAGGAGTGACTGCTCTGGAAGAACCTCATGCGCTTGCTACAGCGCAGGAGGAAGAGTCCAGGCAGGAACAAGCTCCGAAACCCCCGAGCATTCGTCAACGAGGCTCAACCTCCGCACCCTGTGTGCAACCAAACGGCGACACCGACATTCCCGTCAAAGTCGTCCAAATCGGTTCCGATGCCGCTCAGACCACCCGTATATCGGGGGGCCTGGACAACAAATAGGAATGCGCGCTCATCACTTTCCTTCGGGTTAACGTTGACGTGTTTGTCTGGCAACTGTTGCAAATGCATGGGATCCCTAGGGAAGTGATCGAGCATAATCTGAAGATATATCCTGACGCTCGGTTTGTACACCAGAAGCGTCAGAAGCAATCAGTAGAGCGACAGAACTTCATACGGCAAGAAGTGAAGAAGTTGCTCGAAGTTGGATTCATCCGAGAAGTCTTCCACCCAAAATGGATGGCAAACCCAGTCGTTGTACCCAAGGCCAGCAGGAAGCTTCGGATGTGTATCGACTACATAACACTAAATAAGGCATGTCCAAAAGATCCATTCCCACTACCTTGAATAGATCAGATAGTGGATTCCACCTCCGGGTGTGAATTACTGTGTTTCCTAGATGCATATTCTGGGTACCATCAAATCAGAATGTCTAGGGAAGATGAAGAGCACACTTCTTTTATCACAGTAGATGGATTGTATTGTTATACTGCCATGCCATTTGGTCTCAAGAATGCAGCCTCAACATTTGTACGAGCTATGTACAAAACCTTTGAAGAGCTCATCAAAGACGTAGTAGAAGTGTATGTTGATGACATCGTCGTCAAAATCAAGGACAAGGAGTCACTTCTTGATACCATGCAAGCTGTCTTCGATAAGCTGCGGGTCACCCGCATAAAGCTAAACCCAGACAAGTGTGTCTTCGGGGTTAGCTCCGGAAAGCATCTTGGATTCTTGGTGAACCACCGAGGCATAGAGGCGAATCCGGCGAGGATTAAAGCCATTGAAGATATGCGGCCACCAGCACGCATAAAGGACGTCTAGAAGGTGACTGTATGTCTAGCCGCCCTCAGCAGGTTCATCTCAAGACTGGCGGAACAGGCACTTCCCTTCTTCAAGCTGTTGAGGAAGTCCGGACCATTCCAATGGTCTGAAGAAGCAGAAAAGGCGTTCCAGAAGCTGAAGCAGCTCCTCACCACCCTACCAACCTTGGTAGCTCGAACCCTGGTGAGCCTCTACTGCTTTACATTTTGGCAATTGATGAAGTTGTCAGCATGGTCCTGGTTGCGGAGAGACCAGAACCCTTACAAGCTCAGGGATCTAGACCCCTTCGGGAAGGTCAGGAGGTTTCTGAAGGCAAGTTTGGGTCCCAACCCCTAGACTTGAATCTGCAAGGAGTTACTCTTGTTGAACAAGAAGATCCGGACCCCTCTGGGAGGGTCCGAGTCACTCCAGAATAAGCTCCAGGTTCCTTCAGCAAGGACCCGGAGGTCCCCGAAGAAGGTCCGGGCCCCTCCGGGAGGGTCTGGGTCAATGAGTAGGAAGCTCCGGGCCCCTCCGGAGGGGTTCGGACAGTCCAACGCCCAGTGTACTTCATCAGCGAAGTACTCCATGATGCCAAGACTCGATACCTAGAGGTGCATAAGCTGCTCTATGCAGTTCTTATCGCCTAGCTTTGCCATTACTTCCAAGCTCATAAGATCTCAGTGGTGACCTCTTATCCACTGCGTGCGATCTTGCATAATCCCAATTCCACTGGGAACATTGCAAAGTGGGTAGCGGAATTGGCCGAATTCGATCTTGAATTCGTCCCAAGACAAGCGATCAAGAGTCAAGCACTGGCGGACTTCGTGGCGGAATGGACCCCCTCTCCATCAAACCCTGGGGGCCCTAGTGAGCAGAGGCTGGAACTCAAGGCTCCGGTCTTTATCGAGCCTCACTGGACTCTCTACTTCGACAGCTCCATGCAAAAGCAGGGGGTCAGAGCTGGAGTCCTTCTCCTCGCTCCAACCGAGGAGAAGGTAAAATACATGGTGCACCTTGACTTCAAGGCGACCAAAACATGGCGGAGTATGAAGCACTCATTTACGGATTAAAGGTGGCACTGTCATACGGTGTCAAGTAGTTGTTGGTCAAGGGAGATTTGCAGCTCATCATTAAACAGGTGAAGGGTGAATGCTCCTGCAACAATCCCTAGCTACCTGCTTATCTCCTTGAAGTCCAGAGGCTTCAGAAGGACTTCGAAGTCCTGGACATCCACCATGTCCAGCGTCTCCATAACGCTGAAGCTGACGAACTCTCGACGAAAGCGTCAACCGGAGCTCTGGCTCCCGACAGAACCTTCGTCTGGAGGTTGTCAAAACCCACAGCTCAGCCTGCCGAACTGAGCGAAGGGGGCGAGACCAGCATCCCAAAGCTGGCAGTCCCGATGGCCCGGTTACCATGGCAGCCATCAAGGGTCGTAGGTGCTGCCTGAAGCTCCGAGCAACCCAGCACGCAAGACTCAAATGCGCAAGCAAGCTCCAATGCATGGATCTCGGAGATCCGAAGCTACTTGAAAGAAATATCCTTCCTGACTATGATGTATACGCTGACCGGATCGTCAGATTGGCTAAAATATACACGTTTGTAGTAGGGGATCTCTACCGGCGCGATGCCAACGGTGTCCTAATGCGGTGCATCACAAGGGAAGAAGGTCGTGAGCTCCTCACGAAAATCCATGGAGGCGAGTGTGGGAACCACGCGTCTTCCCGCACGCTGGTCGGTAAAGCCTTTCGGCATGGCTTTTACTGGCCTACAGCGCTCCAGGATGCAACTGAGCTAGTGAAGAAATGTGAAGAATGCCAGTACCATGCAAAGCAAATTCACACACCAACTCAGCCTCTACAAATGATACCTCCTACATGGCCTTTCGCTGTGTGGGGTATGGATATCTTGGGACCTTTCCCAAGAGCCGTCGGAGGTTACAAGTTTCTGTACGTTGCCATTGACAAATTCACCAAATGGCCGCAAGCAACTACAGTTGTGACAATAAACAAGCAATCAGCTATCAACTTCTTGCAGTCCATTGTATGCAGATTTAGAGTCCCGAACAAGATCATAACTGATAATGGGACCCAGTTCACAAGCTCTGCATCCCAAGGATATTGCGAAGACCTCGGCATTCAGGTTAGCTACGCTATGTAGCTCACCCGGCAAGCAATGGCCAAGCCGAGAGAGCAAATGGAGAAATCTTAAAAGGACTCAAGACGCGCACATATGAGTGCCTAAAAAAACATGGAGCCAACTGGATCGAAGAGCTTCCGCCCACTCTATGGGCCAACAGGACAACTCCAAACCGGTCAACTGGAGAGACACTCTTCTTCCTGGTGTACGGAGCTGAAGCAGTCCTTCCTCTGGAAATCACCTTGGGGTCGCTCTGGGTCCAGACCTTCAATGAAGCCATGCAGGACCAGCTCCGGCGTGAAGACCTTGACCTCCTTGAAGAGGGAAGGTGCCGAGGAGCTGTTCGGAATGCCAGATACCGCCAAGCTCTTCGGTGCTATCACCAACGGCATATTCACAGCCGACAGCTCGAGGAAGGCGATCTGGTGCTACGGAGAATACAATCCAAAGAAGGGTTAAACAAACTTTCCCCCAGCTGGGAAGGACCCTTCCGAGTGATCAAAGTAGCCCGTCCCGGATGCGTTCGCTTGGCAACCGAGGATGCGACACCTATCCCAAATCCTTGGAACATTGAGCACCTCCGTAAGTTATACGCTTAATATCACGGAGGTAAGTCTATAATTACATGTGATGTATGTTATAGAGTCATTGTACAGAGTCGGGTAGCTCATCCGGGAGGACAGCCGGACCTACCTCGTTAGGTCCGCAACGTCCATGCAACACTTGTCACAGTCTCAGAACTAAAAGTGTAGCTAGCTACCTTGGGTCAAACGAGAAACGAAACACACTTAGTCTGCTTCCATACCCTAGGAGTGTACTTGTTTCCCCTGTACCCCGGACCTATAATGAAAGACTTCATTATGTGAAAACAGACTCCACGTGCATTTACTTTGTACAAGCTCAATATTTTTTATTTTTCTCTTTCTTGTCTATAACAAAGTTGTGCAACTCTTAAGAAACTTTATCTTGACTAGTTCATGCACAAATCGAGTTGCATTGTCTATTCTTCCAGGTCCAAACATTGTTAATGGTCTACTTGTCTGAATGTCACCAAGCCAATCTAGGGCCGGAGTGTGCTATCGACTTAGCCTGGTCATGCACCCTAAGTACGCCACTCTACCTACACCCCGGCAGGCCGAAGTAAGGCGAGTCCAGAAATGATCGGACCTGAAGGAAACAAGGCAGCACACTTGATTGTATTTAGAATTGTGTTCGACCTTAAACTTTCTCGGGAATAGTAAGCCGCAATGAAGTTATAGATAGGAAACGGATTTTACTGTTTTTCTTGACTTCAGAGTGCAGGAAAAATAAAGACCACACAATGATGGTGAATGACTGGAGCTACCAAAGATCCGACATCTCCTAGGTGGCTTGTGGTCAATGTTCAAACATTGATAGCGAGCATCGCTGGAGTTACTCAGCTTCGGTAAAGCTAGGGGGCCAACCGTCAACATGAAGAAAAGATGGTGGGAAGACTCTGTAGTGGAGTCTGTTGTCGACACACCACGTGTTGACAGAGGTCACTGCCAGAGCTATCAAGCTCCGACACCCCAGAGGACTAACCGTCGATGCTTCACGCGTTGATGGAAACTAATGACGGGCTACTAAGTTCCGACGGTGGTCAATGCCGGAGCCACTAAGCTCCGACAGCCTCAGGGGGCCTTCACTATCGAAGACTTCGGACCTACATTCTACAAGTTCAAAGCGCGCAAGTCTTCAACAACTGTTACATCCTCTTGGTACATGTTCACAATCAAATTGTGTACATCTACCAAGGGGCCAAGTGCGACAAAGGTGTTGAAGACAAAAAAATGAAATACACAAAAAACTTTGATTTCATTCATCAGGAGACAAGAGATTACAAAATTGGATAAAAAGAAGAGAGGATACAAGTGGGAGTTACAAAGAGAAGGTCCTAGACCCTATGGAAGAACGAGGCGACCTTCTGGGTAGCCTCTGATATGCTGGCTTGGGCAGCTACTCCCTCTCCTTCGATGGGGCCTTCAAGCAACGGGTCCAAGGAGAATTGAGGGTCCCAGCTTGTGTAGCACGTCGGCACGAATTCTGCGACGTCCTTCGCCAGGGATTGTCCCTCGGTCTCCAGCTGGTCCGCAATGACATCACCCATCTTGGTGAGTTTGTTGCCTGCCGAGCTCAACGCCTGCAACGCCAGGTCCAACTCCGGCTCCGGATCATCTGGACGCACGGGACTAAATCCCATTGGCGTCAGTGCATCGTTGGCTTTGCCTAGGAAGTACCAAACTTGTTGGGACTCCACAGTCCTCGAGCCTCGCATCTTCTCCAAGGATCTTCTGGTCGCCGCAAGCTCTAAATTCTCACGGGCAAGGCGCTCAACCTCTTTGGTGTTCTGCTAAATCTTTTCAGCAACTTGCCTTTCGAGTTTTCCGAGCTCTTCCTCCCGGAGGTGGATCTTGTTCCGGCGGTTGACCAGGTCCTTCTCCCTGCCCCACACTTTCTTCTCCCTGGCAGCAACGGCATTCTCCCTCCTGTGGAGTTCCTGCCCTCGCTCCCAGGCCTTCTTCTCCTCTCTCTCGCAGCGCTCCTCCAATTTCTTGGTGTGCTCCTCGAGACTCTTGTCACCCAGAGTTAGCTCTGAGTGATCTCTTCCTCCCTCTTCATGACGTCGTCTCGCAGCTCCAGGAGTTTTTGCTCTTCATCTTCGAGCTTTCTCTCCCGCACCTCAAGAGCCTCCCGGCGCTTGACGAGACTAGCGTGGATGGCGTCGAGCCTCTCCTGGCAATCATCCGCTGCGCTATTAGCAGCTTTGGCCTGCTCGTAGATGGCCCGGGACTGGTTGTCAAGGGACCGCGTCATGCTTTCCCACTCATCCAGCAGCTTACCCCAGTATTCCAGGCGGACCTTCTCCCTCTGCACCCACTCCTTGTCGTCAGCCAGCCTCGACTACGCCAGCTTGGTCTCGAAATGGAGCCGGTTGCGCCACCTCCTAAGAGTTTGGTGCTCCTCCTCGAGGGCCTTGCTGTCGTGGTAGAAAGCCAGCTGGACCTGACGAAGACTGGAGCAGGTGTTGTCAATAGACAACAACACGGGGATCGGGTCAGGACCTGCTGGGGTCATCTCCGCCGGTTCCAGCGGGTTCTCCGTGACAAAAATTGGGTCCCACTCTATAAGAGCGGTCCCCTGAGATTCCACGACACTAGGGCCGTCCTCCGGGATAGCCTCGGCCACCGCCAAGGAAGGTCTTGCAATAGAAGTTTCGACCTCCAGAATTGGCTCCGAAGGTCCCGCCGCCAGGTCATCAACAACTGGCCCCTCAGGCGGGGGGGGGGGGGGGGGGCAGCTTCATCTTGGCATCCTGGCTCAGGTGCGGGCACCTCCGGGACCATTGCTTCCAAGGCAGACATCGAATAGTCTGTCGGAGCTGAAGCCACGTTCTGCTCCGACGTTGGCGCCTCCTCCACCGCCGGTTCTTGTGCTGATGCATCGACCAACATGGGCTCGGGCGTTGGCACCTCCGCAGCAACTGGCTCAGGTGCCATAACTTCTTCGACGACCGGCTCTACCGCCGGCACTTCTGCAGCAACCGGCTCTACCGCCAGAGCTTCCTCGACAACCGGCTCAAGCGCTGGAACTTCATCAACTCCCGGCTCTACCACTGGAACCTCATCAACCACCGGCTCGACTGTCGGGGCTTCAACAACATCTGGCTCCAAGGCCGGAATCGCAGCTACCTCTGGCTCTGAGGCTGGAGTGTCCCTCATTTCAGCATCTGAGCCTGGAGCTTCAACCTCCGGGGCTGGTGCCGCTGGTACATCTTCGTTCCTGTGGTCCGACGCTACCACGGGAACTTCTGGGGATGAGTCGAGGTCCAAGACCACGACAGCCGGCGCCGGAGCTGCCGCAGCCTCAACCACCTCTTGGGGCAGCGCTGGAATTGGAGCCGGAGCTTTTGCCTACACAGCCTCAATTGCTGCTGCAGGAAACGGAGCTTCAGCCCCGTTCTTGGGCACTCTGTGGATGAAGGACGAAAAAACTCAAAACACAGTTACAACCAAAAAATAATAAACTGAGGTAAAAAAAATTACCTCAGAAGGCTTGTGCACCAGTTAGCACAGAACCTCTTTTCTGGACACTCGGAGTCAGACCTTATCGCCACTGGCATGGAGGTTTCAGAAGGTTCCCCGGAGCTCGCTGCTGCTATCGGCGTCACTTTGGTTGAGGCCCCCCTCGACTGGAAAGGACCTCCGGACCCAGACCTTCAGCTGGCCCTGATACTGGAGCCGCATGGCCGGAGCTAGCACCCCGGGGAGATGCTAATGTTGGAGTAGTTGCCGCCGATGAAGACCTTCCCCTCCGGGGAGAAGGAGTCACTGCAGAAGGAGCAGGCCTGATGGACCTCCCGTCGGGATGCTTCAGCTTCCTCTTGCGGCTCGAGAGCTCGGCCAACTCTTTGCCCTTGCCCATGACTTCAACTCTCTGTTCTGGGACAGAAGCGGGACCACCCTCGGAAGCTCCAGAGATCACCAACCTGGTGATCGAACGCCTCTCAACGACACCAAGGTCATCAAGCACCAGCATCGTCCGCCGGAGCTCCCTACTGAACTCTGCCTCCATGTTCAGAGGGAGAAAATCCGCTGGCGGAGTCAAGTCATCACCCTCGACGTCGATGTCGTGTTGGAACTTCTTGAGGTGAAACTCCAAAGTTGCACCCTCCATGTTAGACTTCAAACCGGTCTCAATCCGGTCGTCGTCGAGCACACTGTTGAGGGCCCAAGCAAGCTTCTCCCTCTTCTTCAGCGGAGCCCACCTGTTGGTCAGGAAGTTGCAAAATACCGTCTGAGGAGTCACTCGTCCTTCCACGCACTGGCGGATCCTGGTCAGAGCAGGGTTGAAGGCGTCTGATAACACCAGAGCTTCACTCCAAGTTGCAGTGTCGACGTTGGGGAGGCCTTCGGGCAACTCCAGCTTCTCATGCTCCTCCACCCCGATGACGATCCAATCCTTCTTCCAGTTGTCCCACTTTCCAGAAGGGAACGACCGCAAGTACTTGTACGGGCACTTCTTGCGCTTCACAAAATAATAGAAGCCAAGGTACTCGTCACTCTTGTCGGTGGTTTGGACAGTGAAGAAGGTGTGGAAGAGCTCGACGCAGGGGGGATGCCCACCCACATCTCGCAGAAGTGGACAAAGATCGACACTAGAAGAATGGAGTGGGGGCCAAGGTGGTACAGCTATAGACCATAGAAGTCTAGCAGCATCAAGAAGAAAGAGGAGAAAGGTGGGATCAGTCCCACCATGGTGTACGCGGAGAAGTACACCATGTTGTCGACATGCTCCTTCATGAAAGGAAGCTTGCCGACGCGGACCAGGTGGTTGAAGAAGTCAGGGGACCACCCCATGAGGGCCCGGACCTTCTTCAAATCACCGTCAGTCTTCAGTCGGCTCTGGTGAAGACCCAACTCCATCGCAGCATAGCGGGGCGAGAGATGAAAAGCAAGTGAAGGTTTGGAGGATTTGAGCGCAAGTTCGAAAGAAAGGCGTAAAGAACCCACAAACGGTGTGTGCTTGCCTTCTTAAGTAAGCCCCCGCGATGCTTGGATGGAAACCGCAGAGGAGCCGACAATACCAGTCAAAAACTTCACCCTGCCAATGACAAGGGGGCCCGGGGCCACCCCGACGATCAAGTCGAGGTCCTTACCCCAGGCGAACGGTTGTCATCATGAAAGGCGGGAAACCCAAAGGCAGCGACCTGACAGGGCGCACGGAACCGATACGATTCTCGTATCGGAAACTGGCGACCTTCAACTGCGTGAGATCCGCACGCTAAGATCTCACCTGCCGCATCCAGGATATACCACGCGGCGGTGGTTTAACTGCGAACTACCGCCAATGGCACATCCGAAGACCCTTGAAGACACGGCTCAAAAATAGAAGAATGGACCCACCTCTGGCAGAATGACTTCATCCGAAAGGTCTCTCCAAGAGGTGGGCCCAGGGGGACACTGTCGGTACCCTGCGTACCGGATACCCCTTGGGATCAAAGCTCACAATGAAACTCCACCTAACATATTTGAAGACCTCTGGAGGCCCCACATGTCAGCCGTAACCGGACCTGCTTCCCTGACATGGTTAGTCCCAGGGCCGCCACGTGTATCATAAGACCGGAGCTATCGCCCACACATGGGAAAGCTTCGGAGTGAATACCAGTATGGCACCCCCGGACCTAACCCCAGACAGAGGGAAGCTCTGGTACCGACACGTGTCCAAACAGCACTGGACCTACCCGTCCACGACGGTAAGCTCCGGAGCTGCCACGTGTCCGAACCCCCGGACCTTCAACCTCAACAATCAGGCTGGTGGGCCCCCAACGGCTCGGACCTTCAAGGGGCAATCAAGGACTTCAAGACCTGATTAAGTGTCATTAATACCATATTAATGACACACGATCGGAAGGCCCTTAATACCAGTAACAGCACTGTTAAGGCCCGTTACCACACTATTAAGGGTAATTAACCCCATTAATTGTGTATCAAACATTAGTAACCGCTGGGGCCACATGTCGGGTCAGGCTAACTGTGTAACGACCGGTCCTTGTACTATAAAAGGACCGGTCAACGATACACAGAGGGACCTCTCACTCTCTGACCTCTCTCGGACTCAGAGACTCTCACACGCCCTCACACACATACTCACTCGCTCAATACAACATCAACACACCCCGTGGAGTAGGGTATTACGCTCAGGCGTCCCGAACCACGTAAACCTCTGTGTCAATTTGCCACCATCTCTTGAATCTCTGCGCGCCCATTACCGAACTACGAACTCCACGAACTACTAACAGTAGTGTCGGGAGATCTGCCGGATTCAACCACCGACACCTTCCTTTTTTAATATTGTGCAAATTAATATATGTTGTTATAGTGAAAGTATTGTAACAAGTATACAAGTCATGTATACCATTGCATATCCAACTTATGATGGGTGAGTCGGCACCGTAGGGAAAGACATCGATGGGAAAACTGCATCAAGTTGTGAGATCCTAATTAGAATCATTTTGAAATCGAATAAATTGGTCAAATGTAAAAATTACAGTTTACCTAGATAATTTTGCTACAATCCAGAAGTCAACAACGACATGAATCCGTAAGGTTGTGGAACACTTGGTTGACCACTCTTGGAACCCTGCAACACAAATGGTTACGATATTGCATTATATAACCCGAATCAATAAGATAAGCAGTTGTACGTGTGAGGAGGAGCCAACGTGTTGTGCTGGCTGCATTGGACGAGGAATCATGTCGAGGTAAGATTGCTGAAGCGGACCAAACTGAGAACTGGAGTTACCTTGACCCATGAACTGCATCAAGTAAATTAGTTGTGATATCTTGAGTAGAAACATTTTAAATCAAATAAAATTTTTAAATGAGAAAATTACATGTTACCTGAGACATATACAAATAATACATCTGTTGCTGCAGCATCTGTGTCTGTTGTTATTGTTGCAGCTTCATCTCATATCCTCCTTGGTGTGTCTCAATTCTTCTCGTAATTCATCAACCTCTGCAGTAGATTGAAATCGACTACCACTAACATTGGACGTCCGTCGTCTAACATAAGCTTCATGCTCTACATACTTGTCGTCCAACCCAAGTCTACAAAAAATACAAATTTTATGAATCGACATTCATTAACATAGAAATCATTATTATTTTTACACATACCTCCTATGCGGTATACCTTCGCCACCATCGTACGCCGCACCCACATCCAACGGCTCTCTCAGATAGTCTGGATCGGGTCCATGGTTCTTCTTAAAACACTCAACATACTTTTGTTGTGATACATTTAGTTGATGAATTAATGTAGTACAAGATAAATTGAGTTGATGGATAGATGCAACAAACAATCAACATACGTACCAATTTCTGCATTGATGTCTCATCACACAACACCTCCGGGTGATTTGAGTCTGGACCTTTGTGCCCCTTAAGATAAACCTCAAAAAAACGTAGGAGGCGTACCAGTTTTAGTTGTCAAATTCAACAATTTAATCAATATAATTAATTGAAGCAATCTAAGTATGAATGTAAGAATTCATACCATCCTTTGTTCCATCCGCACATAACCATCCGACCCGAAGAAGTGCCCTGGCTTGCTCTTCCGGTTTTTCAGTGTCTATCAGAAATATTTCTGAACTCAGCTGAGCCCCAATACCCGCATAACCACTCCCAAGCCTCTATATTCGCACAAATCCGGTCCACATAGCTCTACAAGTACTCCTCCCTAGTTAGGTGAATTTTGACCACTTCCTTGTTTGTCATGGGCTGAAACATCACTGTCTTGTAGTATACGATCACAACTTTGATCCGTGTCATAGAGAAGGAGTCATTGACACATCTTTTTGTTGCATTATGAAAAACCGAACAAGCATATGCTTGACTCACACCCTCCGCCAAACGAAACATACCCTGCATACAAGTAACAATTAATGTCAACAAAAATAAGATGCAATGTAATTGAAAACAATCAAAACAAACTTACCTAGAAGATCTCCCAAACTCTATCCTGATATGTACCCGAATCGCCGTACTCTTGAAGTGCATAGTGATTCCAATTATGTGTTGCAATCCTTTGACCATCCACTAAAACCATCTTGGGATAGCAAAATCGGATGGCGTTTCCCAACTCGGTGTTAACAACTCGTCGATGCCCCTTGCCACTCCAACCAAGCTCGACCCAACACCTAGTACCCTTCGGCTTTATAATCGCCCGCTCGTCCATGCTTTTACTTAGACCACATAAAAGGTGTCTCCGCAGCTTGTACATAAAAGGTACATAAAATTAGTTAATTGAAAAGGAATAATGAACTTATTAATTAATCAGAAATATTACCTAAATGGGCATCGATCGGGGTGTCCTAACTCTGCTAGCTCTGCCTTCTTGCAATCCTAGCATCTCGCTCGGGATCCTCATCCTCTTCACCGTTGTTCTCATCATCTCCCTCATTACCACCATCAGAAGAGGTCCACCACCCAACAATATCTGAGCCTCCTCTTGAGCCTCCTCCTGAGTCTCCTCGTGAGCCTCCTCCTGAGCCATCTTCCTGCTCCGACATCTGCCTGACAGTCTTTGGTTCCTCAACATACAACACCTGGTACGTCGGACAACGATCTACCACCTGTGTCGGACTCGAACCTCGTGCAGGCTCTCTTGATGTCGGTTGTGCCACACAACTCATAAACTGCATCTTCCTCTGCCCACTGTAAGTAGTGCCCCGAAAATATAAAGAAGTATGTAAAGAAGTAAGAAAGAATAAACAGTTAATTTTGATATTGAAATGTATGTAAATGATATTCAAATGTATGTAAAATACAAGTAACTGAAACGGGTCCTTCTGGTCCAAAGTAGAACTGGGAGCGGAGGACGAAGATCCACTACCTTTCTTGCTCTTCTTCTTTCCCAAACTTGGCAAAAGCTTAAACATCTGTGCACATTTTTATAGAAATGATTAGTATACAACATTATATAATAAATAAGAAATATGTACAATAATAATAAGAATCTAAAATATGTGTACAGTATAAATAAAAAGCCATCAACATCAGAATTTGCTTATGTCACACGTGCATTAAGATATTCATGTATCTCTTCTTCCATCTCTTCCTCTTCACTCTCTTCCATCTCTTCTTCTTCATCAAATCTCTCCTCTTCTTCCATAATCCTTTTCTTCTTTTCCACGATCCTTTGAGATTGTCGAACACGTTTTCTTGAAGGGCCAGCTTGTTCTTCAATCATCAACTCTAGCTTATTACTAGCTATTTCTGCGAGTCCTGCCCCACAAAATATCATAAAATCTTCTGCTTCCTCGACTTCATCTTGGTAAACACTACCGTTATCTTTCTGAATCTCTATATAGTCATCATAACGATGAGAGTGCACTTCATGGTTAACTGTATACACAACCCACCAATTTTTCAAACTTGGGTGAAGATAACTTAAATAGTACACTTGTACCACTTGATTCGCAAGTACAATATTGTTGTTATGGGCTATGTATCGTGACTTGTGGTTGACCTCCACCATTCCAAAACCATCAACTCGTGTGCCCGATGTTGGATCAAATCATTCACAGTTGACAATCACAAGTTGAAGTATTTTTGGACCGCAAAATGTGTACTCTATTATTTTTTAAGAACACGGTAGTATTCTGTCACTTTTCCACTACCCTCCGCGGCAGTTAAAATTACTCCAATGTTTGTAGTGGCCGCAAGTGGACAACTTGCTTCTAAACTTGCTATCCGAAAATGATACCCGTTGATATTGTATCTGTTAAATTCTGTTGCCCTCAATTGACCATGCGACATCTGTCGCAAGTCATCGAAGATATTGACATCTTTCATACACTACATAAATAAACAAAGTTAGCATCTTATGATAAACATGAGAACTATGATTGAGTGGAAAAATGAATAATAACTTACATGTTCACGGAGCCAGTCCACAAAGCTTTTTCCACTGTTTATGTCATACTGACGCATCTTATCCAATTGACTTTGTGTAGGTCTTCTTGAAGATTTCCAATACAACTTGTCAAACATTTCAAAATATGGTAACACCTCCTTCATGTTAATAAAATATGTAAACAATGGTGTAGTTCCTCTCTTGCGCCAAAATATAACGAGAAGTAGCAGCCCCAACACCTTTACCCTTCCATTGAAAAATCTTAAGCTCACTCGTAGATTGCTCTTCTACATTATGATATCGTGCGACAGATCCATTCACGTTGTTGGCACGTGAAAAATATTTGCTAGAGAAATTAGTAATCTCTTTAGCTATAAATGCTTCTGCAATACAACCCTCAACTCTTGCCTTATTGCGCACTGTAGCTATAAGTTTCTTCAATTCTCTTTCTTGGCTATGCATCCACCTGAAATGTGCAGGACCTGCGACCAATGTTTCATAAGGTAAATGCACCAGCAAATGTTGCATAACATTCATAAATCCAGGCGGAAACACTTTTTCCATCTTACATACAAGCACAACAATTTCTTTCTCCCACCATCGCATCATCCATTTCGACACTTCCTTAGCACAAATATGTCTATAAAAGTAGCTAAGTCCAGCAAACATCTTCCACAAATCAGGTTTGAAGTAGACATGGAACATTACTGTTATAAGTCTCTCCATCATAATATGGTAATCATGGCTCTTCAACCCATTTAGTTTACCGGTGTTGAGATTAACACATCATTTTATGTTTGCTACATAGCGGTCTGGAAACTTCAGTATTTTCAACCAACTAAGTATTTGCTTTCTTTCTTATGGTGTAACACAATATGGAGTTCATGGTATACTTTCATTTCAGCTTGCATTTGTTATAACCTCAAGCCCAGGACGATCGCAAATATCAGCTAAGTCTTTTTTCACACTCAAATTATCTTTGGTTTGACCGGTAAAATCAAAACACATACTTATGATGCTTTCAGTGACATTACGCTCCTGGTGCACCAAATCTACGTTGTGCGGTAAAAGCAACGCCTTTGTATATGGTAGCTTCCAAATAAAAGAAATATGAGTTCAGTTGTGTTTTGTACCATACCTTTCGAAACCACCTTCAGCAGACTCTTTTAACGTTGCATGTCATGCCATTTTTTGTTAGCTTGTCAATCGACGAGGGGGTCCTTCTATAACACTTTTGCCTTTTCGGAATGATCGTGTATCACTTCTGAAAGGGTGATTTGAAGGAAGGAATCGTCGATGGCAATCAAAGAAGCTGACTTTTCTTTCATACTTCAACCTGAAGGCATCGGTGTCAGCCATACATATGGGACAACACAATTTTCCATGAACACACCAACCAACCCAAATGCCATATGCCAACAAATCATGTATAGACCATAGATACGCGGCACGTAAAGTAAATTGACATTTCAGATGACTGTCGTATGCCTTTACATCTTGCCATAACTCTTTCAACTCCTCAATCAACAGTTGCATAAACATATTGATTTTCGTCCCAGGATGTTTAGGACCATGAATGATAGCAACAAGGAATATGTATCCTTCCTTCATGCACATGTTGGGCGGAGACTGTAAGCCGTGATAAAATCAGGCCAACAAGAATATGGACTGTTACTTGTTCTAAAATGAGTGAAACCATCTGTTAACAACCCAAGACAAACATTTCTTGGATCTCTACCAAAGTCCAGATCGAAACGGTCTAGAGCTTGCCATGTCGCGCAATCCAAAGGATGCACCATAATATCTTTGTCACCGCTCTCACGGTATCCCTTCTGAATGCCACCTTATCTGCTTTCCTGTTTCTTGAGAAAGAAACAACCGTTTAAGCCTGGACGTGATAGTCATGTACTGAAGCTGTTTGACCGATACCTTTGTACTTAATTCCTCTCCATCATCATTCAAAACCTTCACATGTCTAGATGCTTTGCAATGCATACAATGAGTATCGTTCTCGTGTTCCTTCAAAAATAACATGCAATTATTCTCGCACGCATCAATTTTCTCATAACTCATGCCCAGACCTTCCAAAATATTCTTTAAGTGATATATGTCTTCTGACATCTTATGTTTTAACGGAAGGAGATTATTGATCAACTTTAGGATATCATTGTAGCAATTGTTTACAAAATTGTACTTGGACTTCAACCCCATAAGTCGTGTGACCGCCTGCAGAATAGCCACATTGGTGCCCTTATACACTTTTTCATCCATGGCGGCAAGAAGCCTGTAAACTTCTTCACCTCCTCTGGTAGTGATTGCTCTTCATACCCTCGACCAACATCCTCCATCATCTCATCCATCCGATCTTCATTATCGTTTTCGTCTGACTCACTAGCATGATCCATCTCTCCATGCTCATACCACACTAGATAGTCTGTCATAAATCCATACTTACAAAGGTGTAGCATCATTTCAGACCTCTCCAAACGTCAACGATTATGGCACCTGCTACACGGACACTTCCAAACGTCGATGATTCTGGCACCTGCTACACGAACATTTTACAAAACGAGCACCACTAGGAAATTCTTGGTTCACGAACACATTTGCGATTCGTGCCCATCTCAAAGTGTACACACCATCTGAACTCCAGCCATCATACATCACCTTACGATCGTCACCCATTTTTCAGCTTATACCTTCAAAGCAGAAAATTCATTATTAGTTTATTTTTATATTGTGTGACGGCCACTACAACTAGGCATATAGGTCCTAAACCCACCCAAGATTGGTCGAGTGGGGCGTGCTTATGAGGACATGTGTAGTCTGGATCCAGACAAAATTTTGGCAGCATAACCCCGTTGTTCTCCACTGCACGCCCGAAAATCGTGCAGCAGAGAACATCAGGGTTATACCGTCAAAATCTCGTTCAGATCCAGACTCGCGTCTCGTCACAAGCCACCACCCCCCCCCCCCCCCGCCCACCGATCCACTCTCAGGTTGTCCAAAAAGGAACAATTCCGAACCTTCACGTTTCACATGCCAATAGCATGTGAAATGTACCAATTCGAAACGAGTAATCAAATTTTATAGGTTACGTTGCTCATTTTCATTTTTTAATCATTTACGAGAGAGGAAAGAACAAGGCAGAGGGGAAATGTTGGTCGGAGTTGAAAGTTCTAAGTCCGAGTCCACCGTCCAAGCGCAGTTAATTGGTCGTCCTCATTATCGCCGTTGTGCTCGTCTTGATGCATACTTCACAATTAGAATCATCTTTCACTACAGGTCTCTAAAGCTACCAAAATTATAAAGATGTTTACTATATTACAAACATATAATTAGTCATCATATCGCAAATGCCAAAAAGGAGCAATCACATGCATGATAGAACTTTTAATTCATTTAGATGAAAAATTATACAAGTCTTTTAATTCATATCTAAAAGAAGTAATCACGTGATATGAACTTGAACATTCAACTAACATTTATTGACTTAATATTAAATTTATATGGCTTAATAGATATGAATCACATGATATGACATGATATGAGTCACATTCAATTTATATAGCTTAATGGATATGAATCAAATTCAACTCTAATCACATGATATAATTTTACATAATAATAAAGCATTACTTTCATGAGTTAGCAACCACTCACAAATTACACATATTAATTTGCAATACACCTACAAATTAACAAACATTTTACCTTGACTTGAACCGAATGAAGGGCGCCGAGAGGGGTGCTGCGCGGACCGAGACGTCAGACTGGAGCGCCCAGGGGAGCCGGACGGGGGCGCCGACGGGGGGGGGGGGGGGGGGGGGCAGGAGGGGACGCCGACGGGAAGCGGACGAGCGCGCCGGCCGGCCGGACGATGGTGGTGGACTGGCGGCGCGCGGCTAGCGGCGGGAGGGCGAAGTGTCGAAGGCAGTCGCGCGGAGAGAAGTGTCGAAGGGTTAGGTTTTTCGAGTGGGGCCCGCTTAAGAGCGTCGGTTGGGGTAGGGCCGACGCTCTTAGAGCCTGAGCCGTCCGGGGCCCGCATTAGAAGCGTCGGTTGAACCGATGCATTTAATAAAAGCGTCGGTTTAACCGACACATTTAATATGTGTGTCACTTCCTTAGATAAAAACGAGGCATTTAACTTATAGGTATTGGTTTCTTTAAACCGGCACTCTTAGTTCCTTTATATGCGTCGGGGCCGACACCTCTAAATAAACCGACACCTTATTCATGGTTTCCTGTAGTGTAATCCAAAAATCTGTGATTTCACGTATTGTTACTACAAGTATATCCAAAGTACGGTTCGTAGAACGTAATTAGCACTGCTTATAAACACGCTATTTGTGCAGAGGAGCTCCAAGTTTTGCAAATTGAAACAAGTGAACTTGCAGCCATGTCTCGGACTTTATGCCCATTTCATATTCTTGTTGATAAGCATTAAGCAGTAACATGTGAAGAGGTGTGGTGTGGTTCCATTTCCACTTGCAGTGCTTAGAATTGGGGAATTTTTTTTGCAGTAATGGTGATACAAACCTGTAGCATGATGCAAACTGAAGATGAAACTCAAGTTGAAGTGTTCCATGTTACAAACTAAAGATAAAATCTTGCAGTATTACTGATTTAGCATGTCCCTCTATTAGCTTCAGGTGTAGCAAATAATCATTGGTGTGACGCGTGGAGCTTGAGACTGATAACCAAAATTAGAACAATCATTAGCAGCGCGGAGCGCGCTGACAATGTTGGGTGTAGGGTGTGTGTTTGGACCCATCTGGCTTGCTGTTGCGATGGTAACGTTGTGCTTCAAACAATGATATTGTTGCTCTGATTGGAACCATGAGCAGGCTTAGAACAATCATATCACAACCGAGATTAGGTTGAAGTGAGTTATAAACTTATAATTGCATGATTGTCGACATATTTGAAGTCTTCTCTCCACGTATTTTATTTGAACCATTTTATTTTTTATTTCTAGTTTTAAAACGACCGTCCTAAAAACATTTATGACCATTTATTTCTAGTTTTATTTTATTTTTTGTTTCTTTCTAATATAGGACTCTTGCTAATGGGGAGCAGGACAAGAGCGAGGAATTCAACTAGCTACTGGTTGGTACTGTGCTAGCTAGCTTAATCCAACTGCTAACCGCCACGGTCTGGTGTTAGGTGCATGCATGCATGCTATGTGCTAATATTATGTATCAACGGGCCAGTTATATATTATCTTATTTCCATACAAAATTATTTCGTCGATCTAACATGCAGTTTATCATTCAGCCAACTTATACATGGCTCATATATAATCCGAATAATAAATCACGGATGACCAGAAATGATAAGGGCGTAGTAATTGTCCCTTCACTAACTATGCATGTGGGGAAGCAAACTTTTGGGAAGCTCCTTTTACTGTTGTGGTAGTTGCGCGTTCGTTGTGGTGTTTTCTTTTGTACGGTTTAAGCTCTTTTACTGTTGTTGACAGCGAGACGAAACGTTAACGTTCGGACCATAGCTAGTGAATGACGAGGTACCATTGAAACCGCTTCACGACGTTTTAGTCAGCACGTTAGGAAACAGCAAACAGGTACAATTAATCCAGACGACTGTAAACTGTGGTCTGTTTGTTCAATGTTTTTTTTTTTTACAGTTGAAATATGGGTGTTTCATCTTTAAGGTGGAACACACAGAGGTCTACTGTGCAAAACGCAAAACTTATTTGAGACTATACATAATTAAACTTTCAAAAAACCAAAATGTGTAATTGTAGAGGTAAAAATGGGAATAAAGTATATATCATTTCAACTAAGATAAAATTGCCAAACCTTTCATATAAATTCTTTGTAGCGTGTTTTTAACACCACTGGGGGTGACTGTCCAATTAAGTTCACCATTATTTCACATTTGACCCAACAGGCCAAAGCGTGAACATGGTAGCGGAAAGTAGTACTTTCACATTAGGTTGCACGGTCACCTTTTTCTAAAATTGTACCGGTGCAGTTTCTTGTTTAATTAGTAATTACTTAATCGTTATCAGATAATACCACATTATCTAAAAAAATCATATCTGACTGATAACCAAAAAACAAGGTTTTCCCGTACATTATATGTTCCCAATCAGCATCTCATGATACTTCTATTGATTTCATGTCCTACCTTCTTCCAACAAACTAAGAACATTGGTTTTGTTAATGCGACTCCTAATCAACATCACTTACCTAATTAATAATATGTATACAGGTAGTGCTGCTTCCAATCGCAATCATCCCATGTAATTAAAAACACATGCATTCTGTTGTTTGCTTACTACTTGACAAAATCAACTCACGTAGCACGACAAAAACAAACCCAGCTACCAATAACTCTCCTTATTTTGTTGCTATGTGGTGTGGATTCATTTCCTCGTGGTATTTTAAGATTTTTTTTGAAAAGAAGTACTTTAAGATATGACCAAGATCCGCCTTTTATAGTCTGAGATCCTCACTCCAATATATATCTCCACGTTTAAAAAATTTCGTACATGTAGGTTCTTTTTTTTGTTGTTGCGGATATATTGAGGTATTGTCTATAGCATGAAATGTTTTATGGGAAGACTAAAAGATCAGGCGCCTGATCCAGCGTTGGAAATCATGCGATAAAACCGCGGCAGGAACAGGCGTGCCAAGCGCAAGGGCCACAGAGGAAATTTTTTTATTTTGTTAATTTGTAATCTGTAAGGATTATTTTAGTTGTAACATAATTAAATAAAATAATTTTGTGATTAATTAACCTATAAAATTAAAGATTAATGACTAATTACAATGATTAGTGATTAATAGGAGTTATTAGGTGCTAATTACTCGGTGCCTGAAATTTTATCAAATTGCAGGCACTTGAAATTGAGACAGCCCCAATGTTTTAATGTGTTTGTACAAATTGTGTCAACAACATTTGGATATTAGCTTCAAATGCAGCCATGGGAGCATATTACTTTGAGAAACCCCTGCAAAATATGACAGATTTTGTATATTCTGAAAACATGTTATACTATTAACAATGATTAAAACTGCAATTTTGAGATTGTGTATCATCCAAACTTCTAGTTTCTTACTGGATGTCTGATGGGGAAGTATTTAGGTATAACTCATCTTGCTTTGACCCTAACCACTATCGAACTTGAGTATAAATATATGGTCTACGATATATACTTGTATTTTTTTTACAAAGGACGTCTTCTTATAGCAAGTGAAACAAACATTGTATAAGTTAGGGTCCGTTTGATACAACTTCAGAGAGTAAATTCGCTATCAAGAATCTAAAATCTAAAAAAATAAGATTTTGTTACAAAGTAGAGTCTTTAAATTCTGTAGCTTTTTCAGTACAAATTATTTCTCATGTCGTCATCCAACTATTGAATTTTTTTTATTCAACTGTAAATGGTTAGGTACCTGAATCGTTTTTCTTTCTCCCGGCTCAAGTTAAAATCAGATTTTAAAAAATTCACGGTTGAATCAAACACATCCTTACTATCTTCTTTCAAAATGTCATAAGAATAATAACTATTTTTATCAAACAGTGAAACAAGATTAAAAAAATCCTAAAGACGTTCCAAAACAATATAAACCAAATGAATAAGTACAATGACTTAAAACATGTTTTATATATATTTGAAAAATGTTTCGGGAAACCGTCTTTGTACCGAATTGACCGCAACCAACGCCAGAACCTAGTAGGACAAACCTACCCTCGTAGTTCACAACCTCTCCCAAGGGCAAAACCGTAATCCTGTGGCTCCACCCCATATCATTCCACCTCCCTCAACTAATCCATCTTTCCCATTTCTTAACTCCAAAAAAACAAAAAGCAAATCTGGCTGACAAAAATAAACCAAAGCGAAAAAAAAGAAGCAAAATCACATCTTTCCCAGTCCGCCACCACCCGTCTCTCTCCTCCAGCGGAGAAGCGCACAGCAGCCGCAGCCAGCACTAGGCAGCAACCCAAGCGAGCTCTCTTTGCTTCTGCCCGCGGCAACACCGAGGCTTCCCGAGCGCAAGAACCCCGGAGGCCGAGGGCGGGCGCAGGGAGGAGAGGGGTAGCGAAGCGGCGGGGCCAAGGACTCACCAGTCCCGTCCGGATCTGCCTCGGCGCTCGCGCCCGCGGCGGGAGATTGAGGGGCGCGGGGCCGGCGAGCTGCGTCTGCGGTCAACTGGAGGCGCCGCTCCGTGCCGCCGGCGGTGGAATGCGGGTGGGTGGAGTGGCGTCCGTCCGGAGGTCGGTATTTGTTTCGGTTCTTGGATTCTGTGCGGGGGCTGAGATTGCCGGTTTGGTTTTCGAATTTGTGTGGTTCGGCGGTGCGTATTGCTGGGACGTGGAATGCGGGGGACGCTGGAACAGGATTACTGCGGAATTGGTGGTGTTTCGAGTTTTCTTGGGGTTGGTTTCGGTGTAGTTTGCCAAGCTTCTTGAGTCCAATTTCGTCCTGGGAGGTCCGGCGATTCCTTGACTTTGTTGTTTTGGTCTAGGTCACTATATGGTGCTGCTTTTTCGGATGAATGAGTGGAATTGAGTTGATGCTGCGAGTTTGCTAGTTTCGGGATTTGGTTTTGAGATGTTTCCTCATGCTGGAATCAATCTCGTGCGCCTTTTGGAATTCTTTCACTGGTTGTCGCTGGTTCCTTACCACGTGGGAAGCTACGTTTCACGCTGTGGCCGATGCAATTCTGTGTTTTTGGTCACAGGGGAGGGGTTGATTCAACAATTAGTGTGGATTGACTAAACCTTGTCACAGCCGGCCATGTTTTCTCCTTCAGTTGTTTTGTGGATCACTAACTTAGCTCTAGCGTGGATTGTTGACTGAATAGACTAAACCTTGGGACCCTTAGCTGCTTGTAGTTTAATTGATTGCGCGAATTTCGGTTTTCTGGAGACAAATTTTATTTCCATTAACTTCATATGCTACTTTGGGGAAAGTCTTTTGATTAATGTTGCAGTTTTTTCGAGTACTTCTATGAGGTGTTTATTTGATTCTTTTGATTACATGCTTTTGATAGTAAAATAGCAAATTTTGATGCCCGTCGCTCATTGTGTGATCTATTTTGTTAGAGTTGGGAGGATGGTTTCATCTGGATGTGACGTATTCCACGGTTTGGGTTCCTTCAGTTGGAGAAACAATGATAGTTTAAACTTTTTGGTATGCTTTCTCGGGTGTTTCTGGTTGGCCGTTCTGTTTAATTTCTTTCAATGGATGTAGACATGCTAGTTTTTCACGGGTGCAATTGGTGGAGCATTTCAAATGTTGATGAGATAGATTGGTTATTTTTTGTGATAATAATTCTATTTTTTGTTCTGTTCATTTCCTTAGAACGTATGAATCATCTTTTTTATTTATTTAAAGTTGACGGTTACCAAAATTCCCCTTTTTAGGCATTTTAGCTTTGTCCTCATGCTTAGTAAAACTGCATTGTATTGCAGGTCGTGATATGTGTTTCCACTTTATCCTGATGAATTTTGATTGTTTTCTTACATTTCAGAAAGAAGGATTTTAATAGCAAGAGAGAGGTTAAGATGCCAGAAAAGATGCCACAATCACCCTCATCAAGGAGATCTCCTGCAAGAGAGACTTATCATAAGAGATCTAACAGTTTTGGGAGTGTGGTGCCTGCAAAACCAATGGACGATGAGCTTATGTTGTTCTCAGATATGCAGAAAGTTGAAAAGGAGAATTTCTTACTGGAACCGTCAGAGGATTTTGATGAGTCAATTGGTAATGCTGATAAATGTTGTCCTGTCCCACTTTATGCAACCCAATTGTAATATATAATTTCTTTTGTTACTTACCATTTTTTCCTTTATATCCATCAGCAAAATTGAGCTGTTTCCCAGAAGTGAAACTTGGTGTTAACATTCCTGCACGTGGAGAGCGCCATGATTTGCTAAATGTGGATGGTGATAAAAATGATTATGAGTGGTATGCACCATTGATTGCATATGTTATTTGTCCAGTATCAATGGGTTGTTGTGGCTCACCTTGGCTATCAACATCTGTTAGTTTGCGTTTCAGCTATCGGCCTTGCATCTGTTTTGTAATGTTCATCACATTCACACAATGCATATTCAATTTTCTTTTAGGAGGGGTAGAGGTCGATCAAGGTTGACATGGCAGGAGGCGGTGAAACGAGACTTAAAGGAGTGGGACATACCTAGAGATTTGGCTCATGATAGGACTGCATGGAAATTAGCAATTCATGTGCTAGAATCTTAGTTTATTCATATTTTCTTACTCTTACCTTTTTCTTATTAATCCATTTCTAAAATAAATAAAATGTAGAATCTTATTTTATTTGTATTTTTTACTCTCATCTTGTTTTCTATTACTTTTCTTAAAAAATTGTTGGGTTTCATTTCTAGCCGACCCCAACTTGTTTGGAACAAAGGCTTGGTTGTTGTTGTTGTTGTTGTGCTTGTCTAGATCAGCTCTAATGATTTTGTGACGCTTATAAATTTTCACTCAGCTTTGGGTCACAACCTCATGAAATTGTTGCATCATTAAAATGGAAACAAAACTTACGTGTAACCTGTTCTGTTTCAATCTTTTGTTGCATGGAATGAGAAAAGGTAGCAAAGGATAACCTTTCATTATGGTCGCTTAAATGGTCTCAATTAATGTCATTGAGAGATTTCATTATTATGCTGTCCTTCTCATGCAGTGACTTAATGTGATACTATGAGTTATTAAAAATTCCCTTTCTTTAAGCATCATATTTTGTGTTAAATAGTTCATTAACAGTTAACATGAATCATGATTGTTTCCATCACTGGAAACATTGAATATCATTACAAAAATCCAGAATTAGTGAATAATATTTTCTGATTGAAGAATGATAATAATGATGTAGTGGCTTTACAACTGCTTTGGATGGGTAAATATGATGTTAACCACCCATTGATCATGTTATTGAAGGATCAATGCCCAGAAGAATTCATAGTGTAGCTATGTCGTGATGTCAGTTTATCTGTAGATTCTTATATTTAAGGCCCATTTGTGACCCTTTTCGTACTTCCTGCACTTTTCTTATATGCAGCATTTGTGTCTTGCCAGTAAGTAATGACATGACAACCACATTGTTCCAATTAACAGGTTGTTAACTCCTCCAGAAACACCACTTTTCCATTCATTGGATGATGCAGACGATCAGTCCACTCAGATTTCTAGGGGCAGATCTCAGAGCAAGCCCATACGTTTCTCAAGGTCATCCACGGTGAGATCTTATGACTGAAGAGTCTCTTCCATGGATTATATCAGCTTAAATCTTGTACTTGATAAGTTTTATTCCTTTTCATTTATATTTCAGATTGATAATACTCAAAGGTCTAGTAGAAGCAGTGCAAGCCCATGTAGGCTAAGCCCCTCACCACGCTCTGTGGCAAGGACAAGGCCATCTAGTTCAAGTTCTCGCTCTAGCCCGCCACCTGTTCTTCATCCACCAGTGCCATCACGGAGATCTTCAACCCCTCCGACCGCTAAGACATTAGCGCCTGCACGAAGGTCTCCAAGTCCTGGTTCACGAAGGCTGAGTACTGGTTCAAGTTGCCCAACTTTGAATGGAACACGAGGAGCTTCACCAGTGAAAGCTAATCGCAGATCTCCTTCTCCAAAACCTCATGGATGGCAATCAAATGTTCCAGGTTTCTCTTTTGATGCGCCTTCGAACCTTCGCACATCTCTACCAGATTGTCCAGTATCCCGTTCAAGGGGTGGATCCCCTTCATCTTTCAGTATACTAGACATGGGTTCGAGAGGTAGAAGAAAATCAATGTCTCCCACTCCACCTAGAAGAGCCAGTTCATCTCACGGTATTGAACGGGATCATATGAGCTCAAACAGCAAAGCTTCCGCAACATCATCTGGTGAAGATGATCTTGACTCTATGCAGTCTATACCCATTAGCTACTTCAGTGGTCCAGCTGTAAAAAAGAGCATGGCTGTGATGAAGACCAGAAGTATAGCAGCATCAAAGAATCTGTCCAAAAGCTTCTCCCCTAGTTCCATCCCAAAGCGGTCATTTGACTCAGCAGTTTGGCTGATGGTAAGCATTCCTCTAATTTTATATCACAGTGGTGTTCCTCCTGTTAACATCTATCTGGTTAGTAATTCATAATTTGTTTGTAACTTCAGACACCTTGCATACATCGATATTTTTGTTTTGAGTAAACTTAGTATTGGTCAGCTGATGCATTTTTCTGTTGAAGATGCTTGTGCAATTTATGCAAATGGCTCATTTCTAACTTCCACAAAATTGTTATTATGGTTATATTTGAATGGTGCTGCGGTTATGCTTCTGCTGTAGATTATGACTGTGTTTCTGCTTATTGTGATCTAAATTTCTTTCCCAAGTTGATACATGAAACTAATATGTGAATATGATCTTCCCTTCCAGGATCATCGCAAAACTCCTCAAGATAGGTTCCGACCACTTCTATCAGGTGTCCCTACCACCACATTTGGCACTGGCAATGGAACTAATGTGCGCACACCTATGTTATCACATGGTTCCTCTTTCAAAATCAATAGTAATGCAATCTCTGACCATTGTGCCACTTTTGGCTCTAATATGGATGGCAAACATAATTCCGTTGGTGAATGGGAAGCAGATTGTATCAGTCAAGGTCATGAGGACATATTTATGTTTGATAATTTGGATGAGTTGAATGAGAAAAGCATTAATGAGAATAGCACACATTATACATACAACTCTCCCATTACAATAAAATATCTGGAAACTAATAGTCAGGACATTGACATGGAAGGAAATGGAACACCTAATCAGTCTTTATGCCATGCTGCAAATAGTACTCAAGATGGTTATAGTAAAGTTGCAACTTGCACGCAATGTAGGAAGCTTTTCAATGTGACGGCTCTGGACAAACATGGCTACTGTGATGAATGTGTTTCAGAGGTTGGCAATATATCTACTGATTCTATCTTACAAATAATGGTAGAAGCAGACAGACAGGATGATAAAATTGCAAATGTTAACGCTTGTGTTGCATTTGATCTTTCTATGGCCCCAGATTTTATAGGCTACAGCAAAGAAGTATCTCTTGATCATCAACTAGTGAACAAGGATCCTCACACTGATTGCCTGCCAATTCACTCAATGGGTGACACAGCTGAACAGATGATACTGGGGCAGGAAAGAAAGAATCATGTGGAACATATAAAACCACATGTTGGCGACTCCTCTCTAGGAAATAGCAATGATGTTTCATTCCTTCAAACTAGTGCAGATGACTATCAACAAATAAAACCAGCACCTGTGGTGTACGACCGTTCCAAAGACCAAATGGGCAACCATAACCATGGATTATCACAATGTAATGAACCACTCTCTGAAATTTCGACCAGTGATACTTCTCATCAACAGGGATCAACTACATATACAGACCCTAAACTTGATAATACCGAGGTTACTGGAATATCAGTACTGTTACTCCAGAAATCAAACATCAACAAATGGCCTGTCCTAGAAGGGACGGCTCCGACTGCTACAAATATGCTCTGCTCAGAACCATATTACGCGAGAGATGGTGTCAATATAATGAAACGTAGCTTTGGACAAGACAGCTCTTCCGCTGCTTCTTCAAGCGATCTTTGGTCTTCAAGGCAATCAGTCATATGTTTTGAGCGCCTTAAGAGTGGTAAGAGGGGTGACTTTGAGAAGTCTCAGATAAGCAGTACTATGAGTCGTCAAAGCATCGCTTCTTTGTCAGATATCTCAATCTGTAGTTCTTCAGCTTCCCTATGCCATCTGAATGATGCGGTAGGAGATACTTGTTTCCCAATGAACACTTTGGAAAACAATGCTTCAAGAACAGCTGTCTCTACTAAAGAACATGATGATTCTTGTAAGGAATTGTCAAATGCTATTGAATGTTCTTCTGCCACGCTTGCTATTTTCAATGATGACAGCCTTGATGTTACCACCTCAAGCTTTGTAAGCGAAGTAGACGGAGATGCAATTATTGAGAACTCTAGTACTGACAGGATGGTTGACAATGATCATTTCAGTACAAATATCTGTTTGTTGGATACTGAAATGCCAAGTGATATCCAAGAGTGTTCAATGCCAGTAGAAAGTTGCGTACTGAAAACTGAAGAGGATACTTCTGCCATCAGTCAGCACAATACATGTGGCACTCCAGAACATCCCAGTGATGAGCGCAACTTTGATAATATCCAAATGCAGCCTGAAACAGTTCAGGATTCCAATGAGGGGAACAGATTGGATGATTGTTGTATGTCTGCCATCTCCGAGGAGGATGTGTTAGTTTCTGGGCCAGAAACTAAGATGACGGAGCTTCCAAATGATGGTATGAATTTGCATATTCTCTCTTCCACATCCAATAGGCTGCCCATCTTGGAACTTACATGTGTTACTTTAGTTTTGTTGTACTCATGTACTGTAAGCTGGTATTTTACTTACAGTATGTCACAAACTTTCTTCTGATTACCGCCGAATCGGCCTCCTGTTTGCCAGCGTCGCCGTAGACGTTGCGCCAACCAACAGGAGCCGGGTTAGAGAATTGTCTAACCCTGAAATCTGCTTGCTTTCATTGATAATATTAATAACGGTGGCATTATATAGCCACCAAAACGTGTACACCTTTGGAAACCAAAACCAACTCTGATCACTAATTCCTAATACCAACTTGGAAACTGACTCACACATCAAATGTCCCAGCTAGGAAATATACTAATACCAACTTTTGAAACTGACTCAACTCACGGTAATCAATCTACTTACTACTGATGTGTTGACTCTGACTCAACTTTGTAAATATGGCAATGAACTTAATTATTCCTAAGTCCTACATGTGCCTTCTATATTTGAAATCACGTACGACACAGTAGCACTTTAGCAGATATATTCTTTGAGGCAAAGAAAAGAAACCAAGAAGTTTGAAGTCAGATCAATTAGGTTAGTTAATCATTTACAATATGGATTGTTTAATTTTGTTGGAACTCTTGCGTTTATTCCTCTAGGAAATCCCAGTTATTTATAACCTATTACAGATACGACTCAACCTTAAATCCGAACCAAACTCTTCTAATCTTAACTTGGACTCTATCTTAAATACTTTCTCCCAGATCTGCACGTCCCCTAATCTCTATTATCTCCTAGAAAACGTGATTAACTCAACAATCACCCCTTTAATCATGTTTTTGAGGACACTGACACTAATTTAGGATGGAGACACGCTTATTCCATCCTAGACACACTTTTGAGGTGGACACTACACCCCTAAAATGGTCACTTCACCCTGCAAACACTAAGGGATGAGCACTACATCTCGGACACGAATTTGGGTTGGGCACCACAATCTGGGTTGGGCACTACAACCCTTTGGGGTGGGAACTGTTAGAGGTGTAGGGGTGTGTTTTCTATTTCCCTTTTGCATAAGGGCTTTTATGTTTATTGACCATCATTGTACATCTATTTATAGAGGCCTAAAGCCCTATTCATAACATGGTATCCAGAGGCTAGTTCTTTTTTGGGGCGGCGGATCTTCTCCGCTCGTCCTTCGGGATTTCATCGGTCGACCGTCATCGCCCGTTCTTCTCCAGACATCAGCGCGGGTCCTCGTCCGCTTCGGCCTTCACGCGCGGCTAGCGGCTTCGCTCACCGCGGGCTTCCCCGCGGACTCCCTCACCGACGAGGAGATCGAGGCCGGCGTCGTCTCCGACGTGGGCGGCATCGAGCAGGTGAACTACATCCTCATCCGCAACCACATCCTCACCCGGTGGCGCGAGACCTTCAACTCCTGGCTCACCAAGGAGCCCTTCGAGCCGCTCATCCCTCCCCACTGCGACCACCTCCTCACGGTCGCATACTCCTTCCTCGTATCCCATGCAGACTCCAGACGCAGATTGCAGAACGGCCTTCACTTGCCAGGTCCGTTTTTCTTCCGCCGCCACTCTATTCCGGCTCGGTGTTGAGCCGTGAGTCCAGAGGAAGCTAGGGTTAAGGTCTGCTGTAAAAAAATCAAAAAAAAATCAAAAAAAAAGAGGAAAGAAAAAAAATCTTGTTAGTATTTTTCTTTTCTTTCTTCTCTTTTCTCTCTTTTGCTTTCTCGCCATCGTCGATTATCTTTATCATGATGACTTCTTCGGGTGGACTTCCAGTCGTACGGTGTTCGGTGCTCTTCGATGGCACTAATTACCATGATTGGGTTCCTCGTATGCGCCTGCATATGCGAGGTCTGCGACTCTGGGAGTATCTTACAGGCGATCTCCAATGCCCGTCTCGTCTTGTCCTGCAGTTCCTTCGGAGCCTGTAATTCCAGATAAGGCTACCGATGATGACAAGAAGAAACTATTGGCTGATTATGATATACGCATTTCTATGTATCGGTCTCACGTCAGCTTATACAGAAGCTGGCTAGATGATGATGCTCGGGCTGCTGCTATTCTTGCTGCCAGTATGGAGGATCGTCTTGCTGCAGACATAGTTGAGTTTGAGTTTGCACATCAGATGTGGGTTTTTCTTCGCTCTCGCTATGAGCCTACTGGACAGTCTACCTACCTTGCTGCTATTCGTCAGGAGCAGTTGTTGCAGCAGGGAGATGCTTCGGTAGAGGAGTTCTTCAGTCAGATGTCTGCTATTTGGTGTCAGCTTGATGCTCTTGGTCCTCGGTTGTCGACAGATACATGTTCGTCTTGTCAGAGTCAGAAGGCTGCGCTTGAGCTTCGACGCACCTATGACTTTCTGACTCGTCTTCGTGCCGAGTTTGAGCCTCTTCGTGCTCAGCTGCTTGCTCGTCACCCCTGTGTTTCTCTTATGGATGCTCTGACGAGTGTTCGTAATGAGGAGACTCGTCTTCAGGCTGTCGGGTTGCTGCGTGTTACTTCAGTATTGGCAGCCCGCTCTTCGACACCGGTACATACTGTCTCTTCGTCGACGGTGACGACTTCGGCTTCTTCTTCTACGCCAAGGGGGCGTGGTGCTCGTCATTGTGATTACTGTGGTAAAGATGGTCATGAGGAGACGTCTTGTTTCAAAAAGAGGAAGGCTCAGGCTCGTCAGTCTTCACACGGTACTGGTGGTGCTAGTACTGAAGGATCTCAGGTGAGTTCTGCTCCTACGGATGCCCAGATACTCATGCTTCTTCGTCGCCTTGCTACTTCTGCACCATCAGGAGCTGCTGGTTCTGTGGCTCAGTCCTCTGCGCCTTCGAGTACTGCTGCTGCTTCTTCGTCTTCCACTAAGGGACCACCTTCTACTTCTGCTCCAGGTAATTATCCATGGATTCATGACTTTGGTGCTTCGTTCCATATGACTCCTTATCACACGAGTTTGTCTTCCTTGAGTTCTTCGTACCGTCCTTCTATTGTTCATACTGCCGATGGTTCTCTTTCGGTTATTGGACAGGGCACTCTTCTGTCTGACTCTTTTACTGTTCCTGCTGTTTCTTTTGTTCCTGGACTTACAATGCAACTTATATCTGCTGGTCAACTCACTGATAATGATTGTCGAGTGATTCTTGATCATGATTGTTGCTATGTTCAGGATCGTCGCACGGGTCGTCTGCTTGGTACTGGCCCTCGTCGTCGTGACTCACATCGTCTTTGGGAGCTTGACTGGCTTCGTCTTCCTTCCGCTGCGCCTGCCAGTGCAGTCAGCTCCACTCTTGCTGCTTCGTCCACTTTGACGTTTGCTCAGTGGCACCACCGTTTGGGTCATCTTTGTGGCTCTCGCCTCTCCATTCTAGTTCGTCGAGGTGTTTTAGGATCGGTTTCTAGTTCTGAGTCTTTAGCTCATTGTCAGGGTTGTCGGCTAGGGAAGCAGATTCAACTTCCTTATCCTTCTAGCGAGTCAGTGTCTAAGCGTCCTTTTGATCTTGTCCACTCTGATGTATGGGGCCCTGTTCCTTTTGCTTCAAAAGGAGGACATTGGTATTATATCATTTTTATAGATGATTTTCTCGTCACACATGGATCTACTTTATGAAGCATCGCAGTGAGGTGTTATCTATCTATAAATCATTCTCGACTATGGTCCGTACTTAGTTTGACACCTCTATTCGTATTTTTCGAGCTGACTCTGCTAGTGAGTAGCTATCTGATGCTCTTCGCCATTTTCTTTCTGAGCAAGGAACACTTGCACAATTCTCTTGTCCAGGTGCTCATGCTCAGAATGGCGTTGCAGAGCGCAAGCATCGACATATCCTTGAGACAGCTCGCACTCTTCTGATTGCCTCTTCTGTTCCACCTCATTTTTGGGCTGAGGCTGTTTCTACGGCCACTTTCTTAATTAACATTCAGCCATTGTCTACCCTTAAAGGTGGAATTCCCTTTGAGCGCCTTACAAGCAAGATGCCTGATTATACCAGTCTTCGTCTCTTTGGCTGTGTGTGCTACGTGTTGCTTGCACCACGTGAGCGCACTAAGTTGACTGCTCAGTCTGTTGAGTGTGTTTTCTTAGGCTACAACTCGGAGCATAAGGGATATCGTTGTTGGGATCCGGTTGGTCGATGGATGAGAATTTCACGGGATGTTGTTTTTGATGAGACACGTCCTTTCTATCCCGACCATCTTCTGATACTTCTTCTGTATCGGTGATTGATCCTATTTCGTTCCTTTTTCTTCCTGATGCTCCAGTTGTGAGTGTTTCTCCCTCACACTCAGTACCTCCATCCATGACCTCCTCTTCTTCGGAACCTTCTTCGATGGTTCCTAATTATGCTTTGAAGGCTCCGGTGACGCAAGTCTATACTCGACGAGTTGTGCCTCCTACAGATGTGCCATCTTCTTCTGATGAGCCGTCTACTCCTGTTGAGTCATCTGATGTCTCAGCTTCTCCAGCTCAGTCTGACTCTCCGGATACGCCTTCTTCTTCAGAGGAATCATCTCCTTCTGATGATTCTTCTCCTGAGCAACCCCTTGAACGAGGTCATCGTTCTCGCCAGCCTCCTGATCGGTATTCTCCTTCTAGCTTTGCTGCTACTGCTCTTCCTGAGCCGACTACGTATCGTGATGTTATTCCTCATCAGGAATGGCAGCATGCGATGGCTGAGGAGATTGCCGCTCTCGAGCGCACCGGCACGTGGGAACTTGTGCCCTATCCCCCCGTGTTTGGCCCATCACCTGCAAGTGGGTTTATAAGGTTAAGACCCGCTCGGATGGTTCACTTGAGCGATATAAGGCTCGATTAGTTGCTCGTGGCTTCCAGCAGGAACATGGTCGTGACTATGATGAGACCTTTGCTCCTGTCGCTCACATGACCACAGTTCGTACTCTGCTTGTTGTTGCCTCTGTTCGTGATTGGTCCATCTCTCAGCTTGATGTAAAGAATGCTTTTCTTAATGGAGAGCTGCATGAGGAGGTTTATATGCAGCCACCACCTGGGTATTCTGTTCCTGAGGGTATGGTTTGTCGCCTTCGGCGTTCTCTTTATGGCCTTAAGCAGGCTCCTCGTGCTTGGTTTCAGCGCTTTGCGTCTGTGGTCACTGCTGTTGGTTTCTCTGCCAATGCTCATGATCCAGCGCTTTTTGTGCATACTTCATCACGTGGCCGCACTCTTCTTCTTCTCTATGTTGATGACATGATCATCACCGGAGATGATTCAGAGTACATAGCCTTTGTGAAGGCCCGTCTCAGTGAGCAGTTTCTTATGTCCGATCTTAGTCCTCTTCGTTATTTTCTTGGGATTGAGGTTTCTTCCTCTTCTGAGGAAATTTATCTGTCTCAAGCAGTGTTGTCCAGGCGTCGCCTAGGCGGCGCCTAGGCGTCCAGTCGCTCCAGGCCGGACGCCATGGACGGTCGCCTCGCCTGGAACGAGCGCCGCCGCCGTTGGCCGCCGTGCGCCGTCATCGTCCGCCGCTGTCGCCTTCGTCCCCCGCCGCCCTTGACGCCGCGCGCCGCCGCCGCTGTCCCCGAAGCCGCCCATGACGCCGTGCGCCGCCGCCGTCGTCACCGCCGGCGCCGTTCTCTTCTGCCGCTGCGGGCGTGTTGAGGAAAGGGGGAGAGAGGGAGAATAAGAAATAGGGTTAGGGTTAGTTGTATATAGCCCCTTATATAAAATCTGGACCGTCGGATGAGATCCAACGATCCAGATTAACTGGGCCGAATGTTCAGCCCAACTGGCGGCCACATCCTTCCGCTTTCACCCCGACGCCCGCCGCCTGCTCCCGATACCCGCGCCTCCGCCCCCAGCGCGCGCCGCCGCCGAAGGTAGCCGCCGCCGCCGCCGCCGCCTGGCCGGACGCCTAGGCGCCTAGGCGGGCGCCTGGGCGTCCAGGCGCCCCGCAGGCGCCTAGGCAGGCGCCTAGGCGTCCAGGCGCCCATTTACAACCCTGGTCTCAAGAAAAGTACATTCAGGATCTTCTTGATCGGGTTTCTCTTATTGATCACAGGACTGTTGAGACTCCCATGGAACTCAATGTCCATCTTCGGGCCACTGATGGTGAGCCTCTTGATGATCCTACTCGTTACCGTCATATTGTAGGGAGTCTCGTGTACCTTGGTGTCCCTCGTCCTGATATCTCGTACTCTATTCACATTCTGAGTCAGTTTGTCTCTGCTCCCACCCAGGTTCACTACAGTCACTTGCTCCGTGTCTTGCGTTATCTTCGTGGGACTATCTCTAGACGCCTGTTCTTCTCACGCTCTAGCTCTCTACAGCTCAAAGCATATTCTGATGCTACTTGGGCTAGTGATCCCTCTGATCGTCGATTACTTTCTGCCTATTGTGTTTTTCTTGGTGGTTCCCTCATTGCTTGGAAGACTAAGAAACAGGTAGCAGTTTCTCGTTCGAGTGCAGAGGCTGCGTTGCGTGTTATGACTCTTGTGAGGTGCAGAGGTGACTTGGTTATGATGGTTGCTTGAGGACTTTGGTGTTTCTGTTGGTATGCCAACCCCCCTTTTATCTGACAGTACAGGTGCTATCAGCATTGCTCGTGATCTGGTCAAGCATGAGCTTACCAAGCATATTGGTGTTGATGCTTCTTATACACGAGCGCAGGTATAGGATGGTGTTGTTGATCTTCAGTATGTGCCTTCAGAGCTTCAGCTAGCAGATTTCTTCACGAAGGCACAAACCAGAGCTCAGTATTGTTTTTATCTCTCCAAACTTAGTGTTCGTGACACACCTTGAGTTTGAGGGGGGTGTTAGAGGTGTAGGGGTGTGTTTTCTATTTCCCTTTTGCATACGGGCTTTTATGTTTATTGACCATCCATGTATATCTATTTATAGAGGCCTACGGTCTCCTGAATAATACAAGCCCTATTCATAACAGGAACTACACTTCCAACACCTTAATTATGTGAGATCAAAACAATTCTCCTTAAGACGCAAAAAACACCTTCTCATCTTTCTTGTTCTTGGAACACTCATTAGCAAAATGTCCATACTTGCGACAATTGAAGCAAAATGTTCATTCATCTTCCTCCTACAAAATATCTGTTAAACTCAGGTTTGTGACTTTGTGAAGAAATCACCTAACTGAAGCTCTGAATGCACCATAGTTATTAAGGTCATAAGGCGACTTAAGGCGATGAACCCTCTTTTTACCTTTTAAGCGATAAGGTGTAAGGCGAGGCGACGCCTTAGTTTTATGTAAAAATAAGAAAATATAGAAAGTACATTAATATATTTATTAAAAATACAACATTATATTCATATTTCTGGTGTTTGGACTCGTTTTGCGCAGCCCACCTACACCTAGGCTGTTTGATTTCCCCACCTCAGCTCAATAGCTCATACACTTCATATTAACTAGGGTGTATGATCATCAAGAGGCTCGTCATCAGTAGGTCGAAGGTGAACATTGAGCTCCATGAGAGTCTCAATAGTCCGATGATCAGTAAGAGAAGCTCTGTTGGTGTTTGTACTACCGACGAGTACCAATTTCGCCATGTGTTCGTCCTCGAGGGTCCTAGCTACATCGACACAGACACAGAGGTTTATACTGGTTCGAGCAAGTGCCCTACGTCCAATGTTGATCTCCTGCTCTTTATTGATTGAAAGAGGGAAATAGTGTTACAGGGTCGTGAACGGTCAGTGCTTGCATGTTAAGTCGTGTTTGTGTCCTCTTCATCGAGGCCTTCAGGCCCCTTTTTTGGGCAGCACAACCCTTGCCCTATCTAATCGTCCTATCTACCCTCGACTTCCTTATAAATGGGGCGGGGTTACAAGAGTTCTTATCTGTAAGGCGTAGCCTCCGGCGCATCTAGGAGGTCGGGTCAAGGAAGTCATCGTCGTACCTGCTTCGGTCTTGTCGTCCGCCAGCATCGTGCAACGCACGCCCACTATTACGCCAGATGGAATGGGGCATGGAGGGTATCAACAGGGTTTGCGTCCTCCGACAGGAGAATGCTCGAGTGTGGTTGTCCTACCAGCATTGAAGTACAAAACCCCGTCATCAGGGATCTCGTTGCATTTCTTGGACAAGTGTCAGATGTACTCGTGACGGGTCTCACCTGATCTCTGTCAGCACCCCTTGTGAGGTGCTAGGGCATACATACGTGCCCTAGAAGTTGCCGATGAAGGTGTGTCGGAAGTCGGCTCAGCTTCGGATGCTGTCGGATGGGAGGTACTCCATCCAGGCTCGGGCCGAGTCGGCTAGGTAGATGCAGAGGTAGTGGATGATGAAGAAATCATCAGCCCTGCACGCCAGGCAGTAGTCCTCCAACCACACACTAGGGTTTGTTTCGCCGTCGTACCTCCCAATGTTGGTGAGGCCCGGAAGCGAGCCGGAAAAGGGGTGTTGCGTATCCGCCTCCCAAACACCTTGGGCCCGCAGGAGTCGAGGCTCAGGCTCTGATCCTTGTCGTCGTCGTAGGGGCCGCCACGGCGGGGTCGGCGCCATTGCGGCTCGGGTCGTGAGTCCATGATGCCTACCCAGGTCCTGCATCGAGCCTCGTGGACCGAGTTGCGCGAGGGGGTCGACGATCTGGCCCTCTCGATCGCAAGCGCCTGGCTTGGGGGACGGGTCCTAGCGGGCCTCATGTTGCTCCTGACGTTCCCTTCGCTCCTATCGGAAGCTAACGAATCTCGCTGCCAGGCTAGGGAGCTCTCCGCCTGTTGAGCGACGGCCCTATCCAGTATGGTCCGCATATTCTGGTACGTGCATCGGGCTTCGGGATAAACAAGCTCGGCATGCCGCGCAGCATCGCTGCCTCGGCAGCCACATTCTTGCTCGCCTGCTCGAAGTGCGGGGGGCCGTTGGCTGTCAGCATCGTTGATGATGTTGGCTTGGACTTGGCGCGCGCGAAGGCGTGCCCAACCCGTGTTGGGGCAAGGACCAATCTTCGCCGATAGTGCGGTCGCGTCAGCATCCAGCTGAGCTTGGTCAACCTCGAGGGCGATGTGCCACGCCTCGAGCTGGTCGACCAGCTCGTGGCGTCGTGCCTCCAGCTGCTCAGGGCCGAGTTGCAGCGGGGTGTTGGCAGGTGTGGCAACGTTGGAGCCGTCGCCAGCTTCGACGGTGTGGCACTCGCGATAGGGATGTTCGCTCTCCTAGTTGTAGGGGTGGGCATCCAATTAACCGGCCAAATTCGGTTTGTTTTTTCGGTTTTTGAAAATTGGAAATATGAAATATAACTTATAAAAGACAAAACCGGTTCATCGGTTAACGAATAATTTCGGTTCAGTTTTCGGTTAACCGAAAAAATCGGACTTCAATGCTATCCCTCGATCTCTCGATAGAGATCGATAGATTTCACAGGGGCAGGGGCCAAGGCGCCCGAGGCCATGGTGGTTGTGGGGGACGGGCGCAGAGGCCTTTAGGGTCCAATAGGGTGCGGCGGCAGTTGTCGAGGGCGAGGCGGGGCGGCGCGGCGGCAGGACTTGGTGTTGCGGTGGACAATATCGACAGCGTGGCTGCCGGGACAGCCAGTTGCGGGCGGGGAGCCGCGAGGTTTGAGTCCCAGGCGGCGTGGTGCGAGTCGCCGACGACCGGGCGCGCCGCACGTGGACGCGGTTGAGGGCTTGAGGCGGAATGAAAGAATCAGGTGGCAGTCGGTGGTTGGTAGGCAGCTGAGTGTTAGGGTTATTATTTAGGCCGATTGGAACTGTTGGGCCGACTGGGTCCTGGGCTGAATTGTTATAAGTTCGGTTAACCCTGTTAACCGAGGGAAAAACCGTAAACGAAAATAAATCGGTTCTCAGAGAATGATAACCGTAATAGGATCCGGTTTTTTTGGTTCGGTTAATTCGGTTTCGGTTACCAGTTAGTTCGGTTCCGGTTTTGGTTATTAGTTTTTTTGCCCACCCCTACCTCGGTGCCATCGTAGGAGCCGGAGCTGAAACCATCATCGTCCTCCAGGACATGGTGAAGAGAGGGCAACGCGTAATCGATCATCCCTACATAGGACGACGTTGAAACGCAGTTGGCAGCGTCTGGAGACATCATCAGCCGCCTGGCCCGTTGGAGGCTAGACGACGGATCCCGTCGGAGGCGCGAAAGGTGCCAACGCTGTTGGCGAAGAAGTCCATACTTCTAATCTTAACTTGGACTCTATCTTAAACACTTCTCACGGATCTGCATGCCCCTAATCTCTATTATCTCCTAGAAAACGTGATTAACTCAACAAATTTGCCCTTCTATCAAACAAGCTTCTTGATGATTTTTTTGCCCTATTGTTCTACCAATTATGTGCCCGCTGGAGCATAGCAATTGTTGATATGAAATTCATGGTTCCTATTCTTGAACGTGGCTATCTGGTAAGACAGTTATTGCATGAGTTGCTGCTGGTGACTGCTAGCTATGTCTATGAACTTTAGATGCTTCCACTCTTTTGAATTGAATTCATATTACTGTCCATTGATTTTACCTATGTTAATATTGGTACAAATGGTACTGTTACCCTTTTTAGCAACCACCGTAACCCTATATGTGTATCTTCCATGGTCTTGATAAGAAAAGTTTTATTGAGCATCTAGGTGTATGAAGACAAGCTTTGTATGTTTTCACACAAACGAGTTAGATCTAAATCCTAACTGTACTTGGGTTTATCATCTTTACATTTGAATGCCATGGTAGCTTCCCATGTTTTCTTTACATAACCACTGCTCTTTTGTTCTTTGGTGAATATTAGTATTTAAGATAATAATTTTGTCTACATTGTAGAAGAACCTACTGAGGCAGTGAAAGTACCCAGGAAACAGATCCAGAGATGCTTCACGCTGGAAGAGGCTACTGACACTATTCTATTCTGTAGTTCTATTGTTCATGATCTCGCATACAAGGCTGCAACAATTGCGCTGGAAGATGAACAGGAATCAGAATGTGCCGAGCCGATTTGGCCAACTGTTACAAAATCTGTATCAAAGGATGATGGTTTATTAAAACTGACGCATAGACGAACAACAAACCGCAAGGTCAAAAGGAAAAGATTGGAAGGTGAAACAACTGTATCAGAAAGCAGTGAGAAAGATTCAACTGCGAAAGACTCTTCACCTGTACGTTCTGCTTCCGGCATTACAAGGAATTCGGAAAATATGAAGCCTCCAAAGCTGGAGTCCAAGTGCAACTGTATAATTATGTAAGTAAGTCGTCCA